>CATIUR010000001.1:349322249-351722249 GCA_949592205.1 Helichrysum umbraculigerum | reverse complement strand
ATTGAAGTGGGATTAGATTTGGCTAATCTTGACAATCTAGTAAAGGACGATTTTTTTTATTAATCAACATCTATTTTCTCTATGCAATGATTATTGTGACTTCATTTTAACTATCTTCTTACATGAACAATGTAAATGTTGCAGCATTAAAGGATAAGGTTACGAGGGGAAGAATTCAAACGAGGGGAATGATTTTAGGATAAATTTATAAGGGATAAAATTCAGTGTTGTGAAAATGCATTCAAATTTTATAGGTGTAAAATGCAGTGTTGCGTTGTTAGAATGCAGTCGTTGGTAAGATGTAGTAAATCTGAGCATATATCACAAACAAATTTTCTTTAAAATACAGCAAATTCGACATGATCCTCATCCCCTTTATTTGAGGCAATCCCTCTTATACTCCACGTAACTAAAAAGGTGGCTTTTTGTTGTTGCTGCCTATAGTGCGTACTCTTTTTTTTTTTTGGAAGAAGCAGACTTTTTTTGTTGGTGCTATAATGTTGCTATAATGTAGCTATAATGTAGACTTTAGTTGTTCTTGTTTAATTTCCACATTCTCAATTGGACTTGCAAGCATTATTATTTAGAATTATGCAACATCAACCTTTTGTGGTTATAGTTATCAACAAACATATTTCACTATTTTTAATCAAAAAAAATTAGGAATTGGTAATATTTACTTGAAATATCACGTAGTTGCAACTTTTTTTAGTGTTAGATCAAAATAGTAGCCCAAGTCTCATATTATTCTTCTACGTACTAAAATGTTTTGTACTTGTTAAAAATGCTTAACACAGACCCAAAGTATGGCCCAAATCTTTAATCTTCCGATTCCCCAATTTGGATCCTTTTGACAAGAAAAAAGCCCCCTACAAAAAATATCTATCTATCTATCTAAATATAAATGAGATACACAGGTGGTTTTGAGATGTTTATAGACTCGGTAAACAAAAACAGGTTAAGGTTGAAATTTGTTTGAAATCTATTTAATTTCTGAAGCAGTTCTAAATCACTATTGCTATCGGATTGCGATTTCCGTCAATTTTGCCTCCTCTACTTAACTACTTGATTGATGCTCTAATAATACACCGTATGATATTTTGAAGTGAGCATTAAAAAAAAGTTACAATAAAGAATATGATCTACAGATTTGATATAGACATAAGTGAATGCGTAGTTGGTAAAAAAAAAAATAGTGTAAAGTCTTATTTGATATAGACCTAAGTGAACTCATAGTTGGTTGAAAAATATAAGGGTGTAATTAAAGTCTTATTATTTAATCACCATGGGATCCTAATCATCATACCAGATATGATTAAGACCATTAACCATTAAGAGAATGTTTCAACTGTACAAAACACATTTACCTCCAACATCAATTATCTTACAAACGACAAATCGAAAAATTATGAAAATTGCATCATTAAATTCAACGTTTTATCCTCTTCGATTTGCCATCCCTCAAAGCATACTTTCGACGACTTTTTTTCCCCATCTTTTTTGGTGACATTCACATTTACTAACACATATGTTAAAATGTTGCGTTAAGGGTGCCCCAAACCCCCAACCCTAAACCCTAACCCCTAAACCCTAAACGCTTTACAAAACTCTAAACCTTAAATCATACCAACCCCTAAACCTTAAACCCTACTAAACCCTAACCCTGATCCTAAATTCTAAACCCTAGCCCTAAGCCCTAACCCTAACCACAAATCAAATGTACAACCAATCACTAACACATGTGTTACTAATTTGTAAAACCCACCAAAAAAATGGAAAAAAAAAAAGTTGTCAAAAGTATGCCTTGAGGGACGGCAAATCGAAGAGGAGAAAACGCTGAATTTTATGGTGCAATTTTCATGATTTTTCGACTTACCGTTTGTGAGATATTTGAGTTTCAAAAATGTGGAAAAATAGGTATTTGATGAAAATGAGTGGTTGAGATTGATTCCCTTATTCTCACTCAAAATTGATGTACTCATTTGAATTCTACTCTATACATATAATAATAAATAATTAGTTTTTCTAACATATACTCCACGGTACACATTAATGTCAGTTAATAAAGTTAAAAGTTTTTTAAATATAAACTCTTGCATTTAATGCTTAATAATTCATTCTAATATTTTCTATTTTATGCATATATTAATTACAATTTCATATATAAAGAAATTACGAATTCAATAAATACACCTTAAATGTGTTATGGGACAAACATTAGCAAAACTCATAATTAAATTTTGCAATCTATTTGCATCAAGTCAACAAAGTAATATATACCACTATCATTTGTCCCATGAAATTAAAAAAGAATTAACTTGTCAATGATCGTGCTTGACATTAAGAAAATTAATTTTTCAATCTAACTTTCATAAAACTCAACACTCACAATATTTATTTTATTATGATATATTGCAAAAACAATATAATTACAATGTCTAGGTAGCTATTTTACTTTTTTTTTTTTGAAAATAGGTAGCTATTTTACTACTTTTGGAGTTTTGGTATGTAACGCAAAAAGTCATATTTTTACGTACATTATTTCACACTTTTTAGGCTAATCTTTAGTGAAAACATCTCAAAACAATGATTATTTACCAACATTCACTAAAGGGATTCAAAAGTAGACGTTACGACAAAAATTACTAAAAACTTCCAAATAACGCACAAAACAAAGCATATTAAACCAAACCGATTCACCCAATCTTAAATACCTAAAGAGACACACATCCTAACTTCCATTATCTGATTCCATAGGTAAAAACGAGACTAATGAATCAAGAATCGGGCAAAATGGCTAAAGAACGGAGAAGACACATCATCTATAGATTGTTAAAAGACATTCGGGCTATGCCTGAGCTACACACATCCAATTTCCATGAAGTTGGTACCATTAGAAGCGTAACGGAATTACGAGATCGTAGGTGAAAAGAATCGGGTCAAACGGACAAGAAATGAAGAAGTTACGGCCGTTTTAAGCAATGAAGAAATGCCGAAAGACCCCGAATACGGCCTTGGAGACCGTATACGGCCCCACGGAGACTGTATACGGCCCCTCTGACACCGTATACGGCCTGGTGAAGGCCATCTGCTCTCTTTTATTGCTGCGTTCGCTTGTACGCTGTGCTGATGTGCTTGTACGGCTAATCCAAGGCCTCACCTATAAATAGATGACCCTTTCCACCATTTTCAACACACCTCATTCATTCCATTCCATTTCTCTCTTCCACATTCTCTCTCACACACTTCTCTCTCTAGTTTCTCTCTCTAGAATTTTCTCTCTCTAGAATTGAGCTAGTTAGAGAGCTAGTTTAGCGTAGCGGTAGTTTTAGCTTTTGTACGGAGTAACACCAAGACTTTGTTTTCGCAAAGATTTGTCTGTAATAACTTCGTTATCAGGTTCTATTTATATATCCTTTGCTTTCTATTTTAAACATGTATTGCTTATGTTATGCTTGTTTAGGATTGCATGCTAGATATATGATGTTAGGCTAGACAAATATGTGTTTACTATGATTGAAGTTATGTTAGAGTAGTAAATATCTTTATGTCATGCTGTTACTCTGTCTGTATGATTTAAACTGTATAGAAACTTATAAACTGAACCTCCAATGTTTATCTATCCAACTTCGTTATCAGGGTCTATTTATATATCCCTTGCTTTCTACTTTAAACATGTATTGCTTATGTTATGCTTGTTTAGGATTTCATGCTAGATATATAATATTAGGCTAGACAAATCTGTGTTTGCTATGATCGAAGTTATGTTAGAGTAGTTAATATCTTTATGCCATGTTGTTACTCTGTCTATACGAATTTAAACTATATATGAACTTATAAACTGAACCTCCAATTTTTATCTATCCAACTTACGTTGTGGTTAGAAACTTCCTGCTAGAACCTGACCAATTACTAGTAATACGTATTCTACCTATTCTATGCCTGATGATCAATGAACTCGACAAGGATGTGTTCTCTTGATTGAAATAAATCCACCAGAGACATAAAGCGTAGGACTAGAGATAGATTAGGTTTATGTTTATCTGTTAGATATCTTTGAGAGAACTTTCGGGATATCTATGATCCAATTATTAATCATTTGAAATGATTAAGGTTAAGCTAGTTTGTTGTGTGCCATCATATTGCATGTTATTGTTTGATTGTTACCTTAGGAATGATTGCATGCTAGGCTATCCTCCTGATTAAGATCAATGATTGCATGATTAGGGTTTTTAAATACAGGATAACTTTATACAATAGATTAAGAGAAAATTGCCCATTTCGTCCCTGTGTTTGTCCAAAAAATCACAAATCATCCCTTATTTCAATAAATATCACCAGTCATCCTTATATTATACCACATCGCTCACAAATCATCCTTGGGTCCAACGACGTTAGTTTTCCACGTTAAATCAGGTCACGTGGCTGGCACACGGAGGGTATTTTCGTAATTTCGCTTGTTTCCCACCTGCCCCTTTTGTCCTTCATCCCTTTTATCCAATTTCATCCCTCATTTACCTCAAACACATTACTTTAATCCTTTAACACGAACTGAAACCCTAACTTACAAACAACAGATTAAAACCACTGATAATTGAAATGTATGAGCGATGGAGACAGCGGGAAGACGAAGGCGACATCGACATCCCGGAGATGAGAGCTCGATACGGTAAGCAAGTGTCGATTTTAAATTACATTTTGCATGTAATGTTGTAGTGTGTGATGTGTAATTATATTTTTGCTATTTTGTAACATCCTCAGAACCGGTCTGGTCGTTTTCTATTTTAAATTGAATATTTAATCATTTTAGAAATTAATTGATATAATTGTGTAAATTGTGAAACTTGGTGATTTAAGTCTCAGGACTTATTGTGGATAGTAAAATGTTGTCTGTTTTAAATAGTTGTAGATGACGGTACAATAAAATAAATTTCACGCAGATAGTAACTAAGTGCCAGACAATAGATTTAGGGCGGGTATAAAATACCCAATGTTTTAAGTCGGTTAATAAATGGACCGACCCTTTTCTTATTTATTTGTTTTCTTGATTTTTCCTCTCAACTAACACACATACATACATATCTTAGAAATCAAAAGAAAAGAAAGAAAGTTGCTTGATGATCTTGTGATTGTAGCTTCTTTATCTTCATCATCATAACCTCCTTCTTTTGCTAGTAAGTTTGATTTCTCAATCTTGTTCATCATATACTTGTATACATATTATTAATTTAGGGTTTTTAGATTATGATTGTGATGAATGATGATATATAATGATATGGTTAGTTGATTAGTAACATAAAGTGTTTATTGTTGTATATAATCAATTAGATACTTTGGTGTTGTGATTTTGTGGTTTTGTTTCGGATTTGAGTTGGAACTGCAGCAGCAGTTCGCTGGTCTGGGTGGTGTACCCGCCGGGTACTACCTTTAGCCGGCGGCCAGTTCTTGGTTCATAGGAAGCCGGCGGCTTCCTCTTGAAGCCGGCGGCTTGATACAAAACACAGGGAAGCCGGCGGCTTAAACACCTAAACCGGCGGCTTGTATAACCTTTAAAACGCGATTTACTTCTGTTTGCTTAAAACGTAATTCACCCGGCGGATTCATGGGGTGACCCGGTGGCTAGCCATGGGAAGCCGGCTGCTTCCATGGCCAAGCCGGCGGCTTCATCTGTTCTCAGGGCACTTTTATTTTAAGTTTTTGAAACTCATTTCGATTGTTGAAATAATTAACCTGTTGATGATTATAAGATATATTATGATAAATGATAACTGGTTATGAGTTAATAACACATTAAAGTGAGTTGTGATATGGTGGAACTAGAATAAGTAAGATTATCGATCCGTAGTTGTGACACCCCCAAATTTAATGATTTGCGGAAGCTTGATTTGGGTGTCACTAATCAATATACAAAGCACATAAGATATAATGAACGACCACTATATGCGTCGTTTTAAACTTGTATAAATAAAATAAATGTTTACATCAAAATATAGTTACATTAGCTCGGTTCCTGAAATTGAGAGATTACATAGCATAATTACTTTTACAAAATATAATAATGCAGTCCAATCTCTAGTTGTATGTATGCTGACTCGAGCTAATAATTCCTGCTTGTGCAGCCAAACTACTGCTGGGTACCTGTGATAAATACTAAAATGGGTCAGCGAAAACGCTGGTGAGCTCACAGGTTTGTATGTCAATGTATAGTTGTAAGAACCGCAAGATTTATATTGAATTTAAAATGCAATTAAGCAAGATAAAAGTTATACTGTCCATGAGCACATAGTCTGAGCTTAACTTGATTTGTCAGGCCCACTTAAGGAAACCTAACTTGAAATGCCTCCTACGAGTGCCTAATCAACACTCGTCTTCCCAAATGCTAATACATCCGTTTGACCGGTTAGTGCGTGCTAACCCGGATGAGGATTGTCAATCCCATATGATATCATATACTAACATTCACGCTATAAAATACTAGAGACTATGCTTATGGAGGACTTTAAATTGATTAGCTTGAAACTCATGTAGTATTTGAAGTTTGGCACTTGCGTTCTACTTGTAAAACAAAATCGAGTAGTAATATCACACCCCTAGTTGTAAAGCGGTGAAAATGGGGCTATGAAACTCACCTGAGTCTTGGAATGTTAAGCAATTAAACTTGAAGTAATTAGCAGTGTGTTGGTGTCCAAAGACTTGAAACCTGAATGTGTCCACGACACTTGAATTGTTATTAATTGTATTGGTATCTCGAAAGACTACCATTGAAATTGTTTGTCTAACTTAATGTCCAAATTACCCCGATTTGGTTGATTGTATTGTTACAAGTTACTACGACTTGTTTGATTGAATTGACACAAGTTACAACGACTTGTTTGAATAAATTATCTGAGTTACTATGACTTAGTTGATTCAATTGTGTATTTGAAAATGTGTACGGCCCGTTGGTGATTTAGTTGAAATAATAATAATTCTAAAATGTTGACTTTGCTACAGTACTGCTACAGTACTGCTACAGTAAATTTGATTTTTTTTTTTTTGAACAGTAACTTTGACTTCGAAAATTTTGAGTTTTGAAGATTCTGTTTTGTGCGACGTAGCCTGCGACGTAGGCTGCGACGTAAGAGTTTTGCGACGTAAAGGGTTACGTCGCTAAGGTCAACAGTGCTAAGTCAATAGCGACGTAGGGTGCTACGTCGCTTATGCGACGTAGGTTCGTTTTTGCGACGTTAAGGTCTGCGTCGCTATGTGCGACGTTCGCAAGTCAATGCGACGTAATAGGCTGCGTCGCTGTATGCGACGTTGGGGATATAATGCGACGTAGGTCGCTGCGTCGCATTTGCTCCAGGCCAAATGCGACGTACGGAGTCTGATCGGAGTTTCAACTCCAAAAACGCGTTTTCCGGCCATCGATCGGCATAATATTTTTACCCAACCCATTTTAGGACATTACAAGGTTATACAAACAACTAGCAAGTTATAAATCTTAAAAACGAGAGTTTTCGGAGTTGTGTCGGAAACTTACAAATCGCCGAAATGAAATTCCGGAAAGATGGAAGTGTAGATCGTCGCGAGGTGGTCGTTTATTGTAAAGGGGTTTGAAGATCCGAGGTCGTTTGAGGTGTTTATTTTGCGATTTTGATGATTTTTGGTTTGGGGTTTGTTTGAGAGAAATAAGAGAGGAGAGAGATAGAGAAAAAGAGAAATGAAAGTAGATGGGGTGGGAGTGGGAGGTTAAACCCCCATTTTCGCCCCGCGTTTCCGTTCCGTGCGGTGTTCGTTTGCTCCGTTGTTTAAACGTTAAATAATTATTTTAAATATTAATTGGTACATTTTTAAAATACAAATTATTACGCTATATTTTATTTAAATATTTTACTAATCACTTTATATTTGAATTATAAAAAGGTAAGTTAATGTGTTTGCGTGTTTTACATTTTAAATTGTGTAACTTACTGATTGTACGATGTGAATGAATACGAAATATTATAATAATGATATTTTTGACATAAAAGCGTTATTTAATAAAATTGGTCACCAATGTCCGTATTTATTGTATCGAAATTCATTCGATTTGAAACTCGTACGATTTAAACAAATCGCATAATTGTAGATATATATTCAACAATATATATAATAATTGATACATTAATTAGCCTAACAAAGAACTAATTACATGTATTAAAACTTGATTAGGCACTAAATTCTAGTCCTAAATTGACGGTTGTCACATTCTCCCCCTGTTAGAAGAATTTCGTCCCGAAATTTATGTTGAAGTTGTGTTTGACGTTGAATCAGTGAAGAGTTGAGGATACTTGAGTCGCATTTGATCTTCTCGTTCCCAGGTGAATTCCGGACCGCGCCGCGAATTCCACCTAACCTTGACAATAGGAATACGACTTTGTTTAAGTTGTTTGACCTCACGGTCCATGATTTCAGCGGGTTCCTCAACAAAGTGAAGTTTTTCGTCAACTCGAATTTCATCGAGTGGAATGATAAGTGTCTCATCGGACAGACACTTCTTCAGATTTGAAACATGAAATGTGGGATGCACGCTGCTGAGTTCAGATGGCAGCTGCAATCGATAAGCCACTGGACCAATCCTTTCGAGGATCTCGAATGGTCCAATGTATCTGGGATTTAACTTCTCTCGTTTACCAAATCGGATTACGCCTTTCCAAGGCGATACTTTGAGTAGAACTCGATCCCCAACTTGGAACTCGAGTGGTTTGCGTCTCACGTCAGCATAACTTTTCTGACGGTCACGCGCGGCTTTGAGTTTGTTTTGAATTTCAACGATTCTCTCGGTCGTCTCGTGAATGATTTCTGGACCTGTGAGTTGGCTATCCCCAACTTCAGTCCAACAGATAGGTGACCGGCACTTACGACCGTACAGTGCCTCGAAGGGTGCAGCTTTGATGCTGGTATGATAACTGTTGTTGTACGAGAACTCGCACAATGGTAGATGTTTTTCCCAGTTTACACCGAAGTCTACTACGCAGGCCCGTAGCATGTCTTCAAGTGTTTGAATGGTTCGTTCACTTTGACCGTCGGTTTGAGGATGGTATGCGGTACTCATATCAAGTCGAGTACCCAGAGATTTTTGAAGTGATTGCCAAAATTGTGAAGTGAAACGACTATCTCTATCGGAGATAATTGAGATTGGAACACCGTGTTTGGTCACGATTTCCTTCAGATAAATGTTGGTGAGGCGTTCCATTTTGTCGGATTCCTTGATTGCCAGGAAGTGAGCAGATTTTGTGAGACGATCCACGATCACCCAAATGGTATCGCAACCGCTCGAGGATCTGGGTAGTTTGGTTATGAAGTCCATGGCAATTTGTTCCCATTTCCATTCCGGAAGACTGGGTTGTTGAAGTAAACCAGAAGGTTTTTGATATTCGATTTTGACCTTGGAGCAAGTAAGGCATTTGCTGACATAGGTGGCGATTTCGGCTTTCATGTTCGGCCACCAGTAGAAGTCCTTGATACCGTGGTACATTTTATCGGATCCCGGATGGATAGAATATTTGGACTTGTGAGCTTCATCCATCACCAAGTCTCGTAGGTTCCCAAATTTAGGCAACCAGATTCGGTTTGAGAAATACCTAATCCCGTTAGGTTTGATTTCGAACTGTTTATCCATGCCCCGCAAGGCTTCATCCTTGACGTTTTCGTGTTTTAAGGCTTCGAGTTGAGCAGTGAGAATTTGAATGTTTAAATTGTTGTGAATGGTCATACTAAGGGCTCGAACCCGAAGTGGTTTCACTCGCTCTTTCCGACTGAGAGCGTCAGCGACAACATTTGCTTTGCCATTTGCTAACTCTACGGTGTACTTAACGTCTAAAGCAACAGGTGTAATGTCAAGTAGAGGGCAAAATTCATCGGAAATAAAACTCCTATCGGCACCAGTATCAAACAGAATAGAAGCAGTTAAATTGTTGAGGAGGAACATACCCGTGACCACATTCGGGTCCTGACGGGCGTCTCCTGAGTTGATCACGAAGGCGCTACTTTTGGTGTTATGGTTGTTGCGGTGGTTGTTGTTGTTGCCCTTGTTCTTCAATTTTGGACAAGAATCCCTAAAGTGTCCAGGGTTTCCACATTCGTAGCAGGACTTAGGTTGTCGGGCATTTTTGTCAGAAGGGTTGTTGTTGGATTTGGGGGTTCGGCAATCCTTAGTCAAATGCCCGTACCTCCTGCAGTTGTTGCAAGGAGTACCGCACTGACCAAAATGGTGGTAGTTACACTTGGGACAATAAGGCCTGTCCCCGGTGTAGCTGCGGGTGGTTTCAGAGTTGGTGTTGTAGACTTGGATGGCGTTGTTTTTCTTGTTTGAGTTATGGTGGTGTTCAGTGGATTTGCGTTTGTTGTTGTTGGAGGATGAGGTGTTGGAGGTCTCACGGCTGACAACTAGAGCCATGAGTTCGTGGGCCAATCGAATGGCACTCTCAGTAGTAGTTGGTTTGGATGAAGCAACGTTTCCCTGGATGTTCTCGGGAAGTCCACGAATGTATTTCTTAATGCCCTTACTTTCTGGTTCGACTAAACCTGGGCATAATAGAGCAAACTGCTGAAATTTGGTGGTATATTCAGCAACATCATTTCCCTGCACCTCCAGATGCCAGAATTCTTCCTCCAGCCTGTGCAATTCTTCTTCAGGACAGTACTTTTCTGTCAGTTTCTTCTTCAGTTCGACCCAAGGAAGTCGGTTTGCAATCTCGAGGCCTACAGAGTTTGCGTGGGTTTTCCACCACGTGAGTGCACCTTCCTGAAAGGTGTAAGCAGCGAATTTGACCTTGTTGTTCTCAGTGCAGTCGCAGAGACTGAAAACAGATTCCATGCGCTCAATCCAACGGATTAAGCCAATGGCACCTTCCGTGCCCTTGAAGTATAGCGGTTTACAGCTAAGAAAGTCCTTATAGGAGCAGGGTTTGGGCGGTGGAGTATTGGTTGCTGTGTCCTCGCTACCGGGTGGTGTTCGGTTAGCCAAGGCTTCGGTCACACTGCGGGCAATGATTCCCGCGATCTCAGCTTCGCTAAGGGTAATTTGACGACGTGGAGGCATGATGCTGAGTAAGAAAGAACAAGGAAATGAAATAAGATACTAGTCCGAGTATGATGAACTAGTGGTGTGTTTGTCATTTCGAGACAAAACGTTTGAAAGAAAGAGGCCTATATTCATATAATATAATATAGCCTAAAGTTGTAATGAGGTCTATTCATGTATATATGTATATCACATAACAACCTATTGAGTGTCTAGCACAGACGTGTTTTGAGTCCCGTTTCTCTCGAGGTCAGAGTCAACTAATGCATTCCTGTTCAACATAACTCTTTCAGATTTCACATCATCTTTCTTTAATTGTACATAGTTGATCAGGCTATGTTAAATTAAAGTCGTATGATGTAATCCCTGAACTAGTCATAACTAATAAGGAATACTGCCTAACGGTCATAGTCTAGGCCCACTAAATGAAACCTAGTTCACTATAACCTTAGGCTCTGATACCAATCTGTGACACCCCCAAATTTAATGATTTGCGGAAGCTTGATTTGGGTGTCACTAATCAATATACAAAGCACATAAGATATAATGAACGACCACTATATGCGTCGTTTTAAACTTGTATAAATAAAATAAATGTTTACATCAAAATATAGTTACATTAGCTCGGTTCCTGAAATTGAGAGATTACATAGCATAATTACTTTTACAAAATATAATAATGCAGTCCAATCTCTAGTTGTATGTATGCTGACTCGAGCTAATAATTCCTGCTTGTGCAGCCAAACTACTGCTGGGTACCTGTGATAAATACTAAAATGGGTCAGCGAAAACGCTGGTGAGCTCACAGGTTTGTATGTCAATGTATAGTTGTAAGAACCGCAAGATTTATATTGAATTTAAAATGCAATTAAGCAAGATAAAAGTTATACTGTCCATGAGCACATAGTCTGAGCTTAACTTGATTTGTCAGGCCCACTTAAGGAAACCTAACTTGAAATGCCTCCTACGAGTGCCTAATCAACACTCGTCTTCCCAAATGCTAATACATCCGTTTGACCGGTTAGTGCGTGCTAACCCGGATGAGGATTGTCAATCCCATATGATATCATATACTAACATTCACGCTATAAAATACTAGAGACTATGCTTATGGAGGACTTTAAATTGATTAGCTTGAAACTCATGTAGTATTTGAAGTTTGGCACTTGCGTTCTACTTGTAAAACAAAATCGAGTAGTAATATCACACCCCTAGTTGTAAAGCGGTGAAAATGGGGCTATGAAACTCACCTGAGTCTTGGAATGTTAAGCAATTAAACTTGAAGTAATTAGCAGTGTGTTGGTGTCCAAAGACTTGAAACCTGAATGTGTCCACGACACTTGAATTGTTATTAATTGTATTGGTATCTCGAAAGACTACCATTGAAATTGTTTGTCTAACTTAATGTCCAAATTACCCCGATTTGGTTGATTGTATTGTTACAAGTTACTACGACTTGTTTGATTGAATTGACACAAGTTACAACGACTTGTTTGAATAAATTATCTAAGTTACTATGACTTAGTTGATTCAATTGTGTATTTGAAAATGTGTACGGCCCGTTGGTGATTTAGTTGAAATAATAATAATTCTAAAATGTTGACTTTGCTACAGTACTGCTACAGTACTGCTACAGTAAATTTGATTTTTTTTTTTTTTGAACAGTAACTTTGACTTCGAAAATTTTGAGTTTTGAAGATTCTGTTTTGTGCGACGTAGCCTGCGACGTAGGCTGCGACGTAAGAGTTTTGCGACGTAAAGGGTTACGTCGCTAAGGTCAACAGTGCTAAGTCAATAGCGACGTAGGGTGCTACGTCGCTTATGCGACGTAGGTTCGTTTTTGCGACGTTAAGGTCTGCGTCGCTATGTGCGACGTTCGCAAGTCAATGCGACGTAATAGGCTGCGTCGCTGTATGCGACGTTGGGGATATAATGCGACGTAGGTCGCTGCGTCGCATTTGCTCCAGGCCAAATGCGACGTACGGAGTCTGATCGGAGTTTCAACTCCAAAAACGCGTTTTCCGGCCATCGATCGGCATAATATTTTTACCCAACCCATTTTAGGACATTACAAGGTTATACAAACAACTAGCAAGTTATAAATCTTAAAAACGAGAGTTTTCGGAGTTGTGTCGGAAACTTACAAATCGCCGAAATGAAATTCCGGAAAGATGGAAGTGTAGATCGTCGCGAGGTGGTCGTTTATTGTAAAGGGGTTTGAAGATCCGAGGTCGTTTGAGGTGTTTATTTTGCGATTTTGATGATTTTTGGTTTGGGGTTTGTTTGAGAGAAATAAGAGAGGAGAGAGATAGAGAAAAAGAGAAATGAAAGTAGATGGGGTGGGAGTGGGAGGTTAAACCCCCATTTTCGCCCCGCGTTTCCGTTCCGTGCGGTGTTCGTTTGCTCCGTTGTTTAAACGTTAAATAATTATTTTAAATATTAATTGGTACATTTTTAAAATACAAATTATTACGCTATATTTTATTTAAATATTTTACTAATCACTTTATATTTGAATTATAAAAAGGTAAGTTAATGTGTTTGCGCGTTTTACATTTTAAATTGTGTAACTTACTGATTGTACGATGTGAATGAATACGAAATATTATAATAATGATATTTTTGACATAAAAGCGTTATTTAATAAAATTGGTCACCAATGTCCGTATTTATTGTATCGAAATTCATTCGATTTGAAACTCGTACGATTTAAACAAATCGCATAATTGTAGATATATATTCAACAATATATATAATAATTGATACATTAATTAGCCTAACAAAGAACTAATTACATGTATTAAAACTTGATTAGGCACTAAATTCTAGTCCTAAATTGACGGTTGTCACAGTAGTTTAATATATGATGATAAGTACGTGTGAATGAGTACGATTATATGTGATCATATAAGATGAGGCTAAATGATCGGAAACGGATAATATCCATGAAGATGTATCATAGTACTTGTGATTGACTTAATAATGCGGTAGCTTGAATAATGTAAATCAGAATACAAGTAGATAAGTTATAAATGAAATTATAACTTGACTATTATGAGATTCGATTGATGTAATCATGTGAAGTATGATTAAGTGATTGAGATGAATAATACCAATGTGATTACTATAAATGATGTTGAGATTGATTATTGGTATAATAGCTTAATTCATGTTGTTGATTTCAGGAGTATTATCAGTTGAGATATGAAACTAACTTGAGTTACCTTGTTGTGGTTTCAGATAAACTAAGAAGACTCGGTGACATTAGACTACCGAGTGGGACGACTGAGGTAACGGTGAGTGGGTCAATAACCTTCAGTTTGATTTGGTTGTAACAAATTTGTTACAACTGGTAATTGTATTATTACTGTTGTTTTATTGCCATGATGTTTGCGGTTTCTTAGTAATAATACTGGTAGTGAACTATTGACCTGAATTGTTGATATGATGTTAGTGTGTTGATATGTGATCACTAAAGTTGTTGCTGGGTATTGATATGTTGCCTTTGGGCATCGTTGAGACGGGGGTCAGCATGGGGCTGGGCTTGGGTTAGCTATTAGTTAAGTAACACAGGGTCTTAGTACAAGTTTATTTGTCGTAGCCTGTGTTGCTGGGGTTAATAGCACCAAGTAGTCGGTTAAACCTCTGTTTTGGCCAGCAGTTGGTTTCTAAGTGTTCTTTGAGTGGTTGTGATCTCAAGAACCACTGGTCCTCTATGTCGCCAGTTGATTGTGTGAATATAAGTTGTTTGTTGACTTGTTGATGGAATATGATTATTCGTTGGAAACAAGTTGTTGTACCAAGTTGAACTGTTGTTTATGGATCTTCTCACTTAGCGTTGTGCTAATCCCCCACATCTTCCCTTCCTTGCAGATTAAGGTTGGATAGTTGACTAAGCGTGAAGTTGTTGACCTGGAAGGGAATGTTTGATGAGCTAGCGTTCACTCTGATATCTGATTTGACTAAATCAGTAATGTATTGTTTTGTAATTATATAACACCTCGCTCTGGTGATATTAACATTGAAATAAGATTTGAACTGTCGGATACCAGGTTTTGATGGGAAAAAGTTTATGATTATTTATATATATTATATGATTGATTATAGTTTGGGACTTCCGCTTTCGAGTAAATTCAATATAATAATGTCTTTAAATGAGGGGTGTTATAAGTTGGTATCAGAGCCAGGTTTGGGTGAATTGAACGTGGTAAGTATTCAATCCCAAATCTATTTATGTGTTACTCAAACATTCCATGATGTGGGGTTTAGTTAAGTTGAGAAGTAGTTGATTTAATGAGTACTAACGATTAACAAGTTGCGAGTTGTTGTTGTTATTGTTGTGTTCAGTACAGATATGGCAGGACACGAGCACCCGACCCGTATCCACGAAGGTTCCTCGAGAACGGATGCCTCTTGTGCGGAAAAGAGTTGTTCTTTTGCTACATTTATGTCGTGTAAGCCTCCAAAGTATTATGGAAGTTTTGATCCAGCGGTTACACTAGAATGGTTGCGGGACATGGAGAGAAAATTTGAGATTAGCCAATGTGATGATAAATTTAAAGTTCTTTATGCTGTTCAGCTCTTGAAAGGCCAAGCAATGTTTTGGTGGGATTCGGTTACAGTAAATATGACGCCACAGCAGAAAGCATCTATTCAGTGGAGAGACTTCTATCATGAGGTATGTAGACAATATTGTTCTGAATTTGATGTGTCGCGTGTTAGACAGGAATTCATAGGATTAAAATTAACGGATGGAATAACGATTGATGAGTTGATTGACAAGTTTACTGAGAAATTGAGATTTGTACATCAATGGGTACCTGATGATAGAACAAAGATAGATCATTTTATTGAAACATTGCCACTAGAATACCGTACTTCAGTGAGATTGGCAAACTCTTTAGCCGATGCTTTTGCTTTAGCTCGACTAGCAGATAATGAATTAAGAGTTCAGAATAAACGGAATAAAGAAGAGATGATATATCCAGTTGAAAGTGAATCGTCGTGTAAAGGTAAACATAAAAGACAGAGCAGAAAGTCAAGGAGTCAGAGTATTGTAAATGATCAATCTCCTTGGTGTAATGATTGTAAAACTAGGCATACGGGAAGATGTACTCCTCAAACTACAAGATGTATTAAATGTGGATCGATCGAACATAAAGTCAGAGATTGTGATTATCCCGAGAAAGTGTGTTGGAATTGTCAACGAGAAGGTCATCGTGCGGGGCAGTGTCCAGAAAAGATAAGTCAAGATTCGGGTTTGGTCGGTGTCTCGTCGTCTTCTGGCCATAAGCGGAAGAAACTAGAGTCCGCAGTTGGTAGATTTTCCGATGACAGTTGATGACACTGTCGAGATGGATGACGCTATTACAGGTACACTCGTATTTACCTTGTATTAGCTTTTACTTAATTGCTTTGAACTAGTTGTATCTATATGCTTAATTGTTGTAAGTTGTGTGATAAGTTGTTAGTGACCCTAGTGATTTATTCTTTAGAATAAAGATTGTTGATAAGGTAGTTTCTGTTACTGTAATAGTGACTGGAATTGTGTGTTTGACTGATGGTCATTATGATTGATAAATTGTTGATTGTGTCAAACCTTAGTGGATATAGGATTGGCTTGATTTGGGTAAACATAATGTTAAAGATTAAAAGAAATTAACAAATATCCTTGTTGGGTGAGTCTTGTGGTTGATTCGAAAGATGCGAGAAATTTATTGGGTTGTTGAATTCGGAAATGTGTATGTGAAGAATATAAATTTGTTGAACTGTGTACGTTGAACTTTTGAAAAGAGATTTGTTGCCCGTTGATGAAACTATTAGTAGCATATGGTGTGATTGCCAATAATTGTATATATTGATAAGATGGACGGTAAAATATTATTGGTTGGGAAATATTGGATTAAAACGAGTTAAATTATATGTTGAATGAGTGGATATTCCATGACTAATTGTTGAATCAGCCATGATTGTTGTAAGCTTGGTTATATTGCTGAGATTTTAGTGGAATAAATAATTGTGATATGTCAACTTTGTTGAACGAGTTAAAATTGTAGGAAGGACGATATCGAGTAATTATAAAGATTGGATTGAGCATATAATGTTGTTGTGACTGATTCTTGAAATTGTAAAAAGAGAATTATATTGTTGAATCGAATGTGTCTCTCTTTGGAAAGAATTATTGTAGTTGATGAGATTACGGAATTAAAGTGTTGAATTGTAAAATACTGACTGGTATGATTCCCTGAGTTGAATTAAAGGAAATGCGGTTGACTATTTGTTATATTACTTGTAATTGATATTATACATTTCGATATATGTGATGGGAATAAAAGATGCATGTGTGGTTAATGAGTTTAATTATCCGGAAGTGGCAACTTCCTGGTTGACATTATAACTGTTGATTGATAACACGTTGATTATTCAGTAGTTAGATCGGAACATAAACCGGTGTTGGAAATGGTTTTGGAAACATTGAAAAGTTGATTATCCCTATGTTGTTTGAAAGATTTGGAGAACTATTTATGCCTAAGTTTAACTAGTGAATGTGGATCATTGGGATTGAGTTGTCGTCATGTTTTATTGACACAAGTTTGTTGAATGAGTTATTTTAACCTTGATTTAAAGATGTGATTTTTGGTATTGCGCCAAATCTTAAGGTATTTGAGTATGCCTTGGGAAGGACTTGTGACATGAGTTATTTTATATTATGGGGATACATTTAATCTGGTGGATTGATTGATAGTTGCTTAGTTTGAGACCTTGATGGACTTGATAATTCTCAAAGGAATGTTATGGTAAACCTCTTATGTGATAATTCGGGTTATGTAAAGAGTAGTTAATTTATTATAACTCAATGGATTGAAGTTGATATTGTGTTCATAAGTTGGATGCTATGTTGGATATTGTTAAATGCGTTGTAGCATCTGAGTTGATCATTAAAGTTGTCAGTATTGGTATGACCATGAAATGGAGAAATCATTGGTGAAAGTGTTTGATTAGCTGATATTATCAAAATGTGCAATTGTTTGAGATGTGATAATGAATGGTGGCAGAAATTAATGTATTTTGAAATATTTTTATCAGTGGATTTGTATTTTTCGAGAGTAGGTTAAAATTTTGATTGAGATTGTTATGAGAGAGTTTTTATCTCGGATGATTTTCTTGTGAGATTGTTAGTGGATGAATTAGAGTTTGAAAACGGAATATTGATGAACGGTTGTGGACACAAATGAAATTTTGCGGTAATTTATGATCCGATATGAGTTGAGTAAAACTTGAAATCTGTAATGCGATGGATTATTGAATTGCGAATGATGAAGTTATCTATACTTTTGTGGATTTCAGCGGTTGATGATTTTCGAAGACAGAATTTAAAAGTTAATATCAAATATAATGTGTGACCTAGATAAAGGTAGGTTACCTTGAGTTGTCGGATAAGATTAGATTTCGAGGACGAAATCTCCTAAAGGTGGGGAGATTTGTAACATCCTCAGAACCGGTCTGGTCGTTTTCTATTTTAAATTGAATATTTAATCATTTTAGAAATTAATTGATATAATTGTGTAAATTGTGAAACTTGATGATTTAAGTCTCAGGACTTATTGTGGATAATAGAATGTTGTCTGTTTTAAATAGTTGTAGATGACGGTACAATAAAATAAATTTCACGCAGATAGTAACTAAGTGCCAGACAATAGATTTAGGGCGGGTATAAAATACCCAATGTTTTAAGTCGGTTAATAAATGGACCGACCCTTTTCTTATTTATTTGTTTTCTTGATTTTTCCTCTCAACTAACACACATACATACATATCTTAGAAATCAAAAGAAAAGAAAGAAAGTTGCTTGATGATCTTGTGATTGTAGCTTCTTTATCTTCATCATCATAACCTCCTTCTTTTGCTAGTAAGTTTGATTTCTCAATCTTATTCATCATATACTTGTATACATATTATTAATTTAGGGTTTTTAGATTATGATTGTGATGAATGATGATATATAATGATATGGTTAGTTGATTAGTAACATAAAGTGTTTATTGTTGTATATAATCAATTAGATACTTTGGTGTTGTGATTTTGTGGTTTTGTTTCGGATTTGAGTTGGAACTGCAGCAGCAGTTCGCTGGTCTGGGTGGTGTACCCGCCGGGTACTACCTTTAGCCGGCGGCCAGTTCTTGGTTCATAGGAAGCCGGCGGCTTCCTCTTGAAGCCGGCGGCTTGATACAAAACACAGGGAAGCCGGCGGCTTAAACACCTAAACCGGCGGCTTGTATAACCTTTAAAACGCGATTTACTTCTGTTTGCTTAAAACGTAATTCACCCGGCGGATTCATGGGGTGACCCGGCGGCTAGCCATGGGAAGCCGGCTGCTTCCATGGCCAAGCCGGCGGCTTCATCTGTTCTCAGGGCACTTTTATTTTAAGTTTTTGAAACTCATTTCGATTGTTGAAATAATTAACCTGTTGATGATTATAAGATATATTATGATAAATGATAACTGGTTATGAGTTAATAACACATTAAAGTGAGTTGTGATATGGTGGAACTAGAATAAGTAAGATTATCGATCCGTAGTTTAATATATGATGATAAGTACGTGTGAATGAGTACGATTATATGTGATCATATAAGATGAGGCTAAATGATCGGAAACGGATAATATCCATGAAGATGTATCATAGTACTTGTGATTGACTTAATAATGCGGTAGCTTGAATAATGTAAATCAGAATACAAGTAGATAAGTTATAAATGAAATTATAACTTGACTATTATGAGATTCGATTGATGTAATCATGTGAAGTATGATTAAGTGATTGAGATGAATAATACCAATGTGATTACTATAAATGATGTTGAGATTGATTATTGGTATAATAGCTTAATTCATGTTGTTGATTTCAGGAGTATTATCAGTTGAGATATGAAACTAACTTGAGTTACCTTGTTGTGGTTTCAGATAAACTAAGAAGACTCGGTGACATTAGACTACCGAGTGGGACGACTGAGGTAATGGTGAGTGGGTCAATAACCTTCAGTTTGATTTGGTTGTAACAAATTTGTTACAACTGGTAATTGTATTATTACTGTTGTTTTATTGCCATGATGTTTGCGGTTTCTTAGTAATAATACTGGTAGTGAACTATTGACCTGAATTGTTGATATGATGTTAGTGTGTTGATATGTGATCACTAAAGTTGTTGCTGGGTATTGATATGTTGCCTTTGGGCATCGTTGAGACGGGGGTCAGCATGGGGCTGGGCTTGGGTTAGCTATTAGTTAAGTAACACAGGGTCTTAGTACAAGTTTATTTGTCGTAGCCTGTGTTGCTGGGGTTAATAGCACCAAGTAGTCGGTTAAACCTCTGTTTTGGCCAGCAGTTGGTTTCTAAGTGTTCTTTGAGTGGTTGTGATCTCAAGAACCACCGGTCCTCTATGTCGCCAGTTGATTGTGTGAATATAAGTTGTTTGTTGACTTGTTGATGGAATATGATTATTCGTTGGAAACAAGTTGTTGTACCAAGTTGAACTGTTGTTTATGGATCTTCTCACTTAGCGTTGTGCTAATCCCCCACATCTTCCCTTCCTTGCAGATTAAGGTTGGATAGTTGACTAAGCGTGAAGTTGTTGACCTGGAAGGGAATGTTTGATGAGCTAGCGTTCACTCTGATATCTGATTTGACTAAATCAGTAATGTATTGTTTTGTAATTATATAACACCTCGCTCTGGTGATATTAACATTGAAATAAGATTTGAACTGTCGGATACCAGGTTTTGATGGGAAAAAGTTTATGATTATTTATATATATTATATGATTGATTATAGTTTGGGACTTCCGCTTTCGAGTAAATTCAATATAATAATGTCTTTAAATGAGGGGTGTTATATATTTCTTCTTTTGGACAGAGCGAAATCCCTCCTATTTTACTATAAAGATGCATCATGGTGGTTGTTTTAGTAAGTATCCAGGTAGGAAATATGTTGGTGGCATGTAGCCTACTTCGATCAGGTAGATGGTGATGAATTTTCTATTCTTGAGATAGATAGTATGGTTGAGGTTTTGGGTTACGATGATAAATGTATTGCCTACTACCATTATAGACAACCTGATGTTGATTTAGATTATGGGTTAAATGCACTAGGTAATGATCAGGATGTGATGAATATGATACCATATGCATTGAGACATAGGATTATTGATGTGTATATTGAGCATGGTATCACAACTGTGAAAACTTATTGGAGATCCCCACAAAAAAGCAAGGTTGTTATTGAGTTATTAGATGAAGATCCCAATGAGCACAGACCCATTGATAGGCCTAGACCAAAGAAAACTAAGGCTAAGAGATTGGAATTAGAATGGCATGGAAATGACCAAGATGGGGAGTGTAGTGGTAATAAGAACTTTGATGGTGAAGAAGTGTACAAACCAGGAATGGAGAAATCTGTTAGTGAAGGTCCAGGAGATATTTTGCCAAATGTGTGTAGTGATTCATCATTTAATCCTTTTGATGGCCTTGATGATATATTAGGCTCAAATGCTTTTGGTGAGAACACTGGACTACCCAATGAAGAACCAATAAATGGAAGGCATGTTGAAGCAAGTGAAGAACCATTTGTTGATAGGCATGAAGAACCAATTGAAGAACCAGTTGTAGATATGCATGAGGAACCACTTGTTGAAAGCACAAGTGACAGTGGGGCTGAAAATAGTGATGAGGATGACAGTGACTTTGAAGAAGATGAGTATAATGAGGTTGTTGATGTGGAAGTTGATATGAGAGAATTCCACATGCATGTAGATCATGGGGTTCAATCAATTGGTAGGCAAAGTGTGAACTCAGATGGAGTTGATACAGATATCAATCCAGAGATTGGTGGTCTTAACTTTAGTGACTTTGAGAGTGGTTCAGGGTCAGATGATGATGAATTGGGGCGGATAAGGAAAAGGAAACTGAGAGAGTTAAGAAAGTGTTCAAAACCAACAAATGTGGATGAAGAAGTAGCAAAAGTTCATTGGTATGTTGGTCAACTATTAGATGGTCCCCCACAAATCAAAGAACTAGTGAAAATGCATGCTGTGGAAACAAGGAGGTACTTATTTTTTGATAAAAACGACAAAGAGAGAATAAGGGTAAAGTGTAAAGGTGGTACACCTTGTTATGGTCAACAAAATGGTGGACCCCAACAGGAAAGGAATCTTCAAAAGGAAGTGGGGGAGCAAAGTGACAAAACAACAAAAAGTGTTCCCAAGAAGGGAAAGGGGAAAAAAATGTGTGCAGAATGAAGGTGAGGGCAGTGAGGTAATTACACCTAAAAAGCAAAAGGAACCAATTATAGTCGCATGTCCATGGGTGTTATACATAGCCAGATGTCCCCTTCTGCTGAGCACAGGTTCTGTGAGGCATATATATGAAAACATGAGGTCCATCAACAAAGCAGCAAACACCAAGCAATGTTTCTGGAAGTGTGCAAGTGCTGCAACAGTGGTTGACTTTGAAAATGCAATGGAGGAGATGCGACAACTGGACAGTGGTAGCTATGAATGGTTGAAGGAAATTCCACCCCAACACTGGACTAGATCTCACTTTACTGGTATGTCAAAGTGTGAAATGTTGTTGAATTTTATTTAAAGTGTATATAGGTAGGCCAAATTGTGATATGTTGTAGATATTGTTGGTATAGGTAGGGCAAGGTGTGATATCTTGTTGAATAACCTTTGTGAAAGCTTTAATAGACAACTGGTTGATGCAAGGGACCAACCTATTGTCACTTGTCTTGAGTATATAATGGAATATTTAATGAAAAGGATTGTTATAGTTCAGAAAGTAGCTGAAAAGAGTCAGGGTCCATTAACTCCATCTGCAACCACCATTTTTGAAAGAATTAAAAAGGCTGCAGGCAAGTATGGTGTAACTTGGAATGGAGGAAACAAGTATCAGTGTGCTAGACAGTATGGAGATCAGTATGTGGTGGACATGAACGATAAATCATGTACTTGCAGAAAGTGGGAACTGACTGGATTTCCATGCCCACATGCTGTTGCTGCAATTTGGAATATGAGTTTGAATGGGATGCAAGTTGGATATCCTGAAGACTATGTTGATCCAGCATATAGGTTGTGCACTTGGTTAGAAGATTACTCACATAAGATAAATCCAATCAGTGGAAGAAGCCGGTGGAGAAAAAGTCCACACCCAGCTACACTACTGCCTCCTCTGTATCACGAACAACCAGGCAGGCCTACCAAAAAAAGAAGGAAGTCTCAAGTGGAATTAGAAACTCAACCTGCATCCTCACTTGTTAAAGATGGTAAGCTTTCTAGGTCTGGAACTTCAAAGTCTTGCAGTAAGTGTAAACAGGTGGGTCACAATGCCAGAGGTTGTGGGAAAAAAAATGGTGGAAATCTTGCATCTGGAACTCAAGCTGCAAGTCAACCTGGAAGTCAACCTGCAGGTCAAACTGGAAGTCAACCTTCACAACCATCAGGAAGTCAAGCTGGTCAACCTGGAGGTCAACCAAGGAGGTCATCTAGGTTGTCAAGCAATCCTGTTTAATTGAAGTATGCATGTAGGAAGTGTTTTGATTGTAATGGTTTATGATTGCTAGTGGTATGTTTATGGACACTTGTAGGTAATGTCTTTTGCATGTAATGCATTATGGATTGTAAACTGATGGTATTACTATTAGTTGGTATGTACCACTATGTTTGGATGACTTTGTACTAATGGTTCAGTTTATGCAAATTGTGATATGTACTAATGTATCAGTTTATGCAATTTGTGCTCATTATATGCATTTCCTTTGTAATGTCACTTTCTGTATCCAGTTTTTGCAATTAAATTCAACTTATGTAGTAACAACACTTTTCAAATTGACTTCATAAAGTCATACTTCAACTTCATTATAAAGATAGAAATACATTACATCAACTAGCTACAAGTGCATAACATTACATCCAAAAGACACCATATCTATAAAGTTCTATTTTTTAAAATAAATTACATACACACCGAACACAATCCAACTCAAAACAAGATACATCTTCAAATTGCGATTTTGTCGAATCTTGGCATTCTTAGCATCTTCAAGTTCGTTCATTGACCTCAACAACCCTGGAATAACTTCTTTGGCCCGCATGCACATAGGTGGATCATACCAATCTATGAAGCCGCAGTCACCCCTCTGTAAACCCAAAAATTAATAACAGTAAGTTACAAAAAAATTCATAATTTAGGTTTAGAAATACTAACCCTTCGTGTACAGCAGTAAAAGCGATGACCTGCGTTTTTCGATGTCCACGAGGTTGTCACTACACCGGTTCTACCACAATCACATATAGTTTGCACCATGATTCTTGGATTTAAAGGATTTGACGAAATGTGTGTAAAGAATGATTAAAATGGTGTGTGTATAAATTGGTGTGTAGATGAGGGGTATTTAATGAAAAGGGATAAAAGGGGAGTAATTGCAGTGGGCAGGTGGGAAACAAGCGAAATGACGAAAATACCCTCCGTGTGCCAGCCACGTGACCTGATTTAACGTGGAAAACTAACGTCATTGGACCCAAGGATGATTTGTGAGTGATGTGATATAATATAAGGATGACTGGTGATATTTATTGAAATAAGGGACGATTTGTGATTTTTTGGACAAACACAGGGACGAAATGGGCAATTTTCTCATAGATTAACATGCATGTAATAGTTATGATGATTTATATGATTAATGCTGAACAATTCAACTGACCGTTAGCCCGACTATCCCAACTTGTTCCGTGGGATAATTCCTGTTCATGTTTTTGTTCAATCAACGATTCATGCCATGATACAGACGTCTCTGACGACTGAGATTGGGGACCAGGATTCGAGGATAGTTGTCAGTTGAATTGGTCTATACATTTGGGATAACTTTCGGTGTACTTGACATTCTATAACTACTATACACGTGACATATTATTTATCTGATTGTGGACAACTCTACGTTAGATATATAATAGGATCGTAGTTATAGCTCATTAGGAAATATAGGAAATCCAGGAGAGTAATATGGAACCCTGATTAATACAACGGAAAAACCGTAAAACGCCCAAGTACTCGGTATAGTGCTGGAAACACCAATTGGTGGAGTACAAACGTAAGGAAGCCGCGAAAAGATCGTAGGTATAATACTTTGTATTATTTAAGTTTCCGAGAACTTAATCCCACTGGATTAGTCATCATACCTAGTAGCTTTATCACCCTTAACAACTCGTCAACAACATACACCGATATCATAGTTAACACTCGCGTATTCACTTTCGTCCGAGCCTCCGTACAAATCCATTTTTATTTATTTTTAATTTTCGTACTTAGTTATAAAACAAAACAAAACCTTCCAAAAGTTTAAAAATCTGAAACGCCTCGAAATTTGTAGTTATTATTATTTTTTTAAACACAACATTATATGTAAATAGGTCCCATTAATTAATTACTATGTATATTGGACAAAATTATAACACTATTAAACCAAACACAAGACTGAAAACAAAAACAAGAAAACTGGCCGGGTACCCGCCGGGTAGTGGGGGTACCCGCAGGGTACATAAGTAACACTCCAACATTGAAAAACTCTGTCCCATTTTACACTATAGCTACCCGTTTGGGGGTAGCTTACCCGCCGGAGAGATCAACCGGGTAATGACATACCCGCCGGGTACAAACCTTACCCGCTGGGTAATTCCCCAGCACAGCAGACCTGCACACCAAAACTATGAATTTCAATCAAGCTTAACTCATAAACCGTAAGGAGTTAGATTCTAAAAATTTGCAAGAACCTTCATTTGACTAATATGAATGTTTCCCTTTTTGGACTTTTTCAAATTTCTCAAAAACGAAAGATTTTGACGTGTGACTCATTTTCGACCATTTTGGATACTTTTTAAGCAACAACCAATTCAGAAACCAAGCATGATAAATACCTGTACTTTTGACCAACATTCTAGCAACTTAAAACAAACTTAACGTCAATAACAAAAGGGCCATAACACTAATCTGTAACACCCCCAAATTTATTGTTTAGCGGAAGCACGATTTGGGTGTTACGAATCAATAATCACAACACAAAGATATATAATGAACGACTCTATATGCGTCGTTTTACAACTGGTATTGATAAAGCCAAAGTTTACATCAAAATATTGTTTACAATAGCTCGGTTGAAATTGAGAGATTTAAGTACATAATTAATCTGTACAAAATATAATAATGCAGCTAAATCTCTTATTGTTGCATGCAGACTCGAGCTAATTGGTCTTGATTGAGCAGTCCAACCTACTGCTGGTTACCTGTGATACATGCTAAAATTGGTCAGCGAAACGCTGGTGAGCTCACATGTTTGTATGTCAACACATATTTGTATGAACCGCAAGATTTATAATTGAATTTAAAATGCAATTAAGCAAAATAAAAGTTATACAGCCATGAGCACATAGTCTGAGCTTAACTTGAGTTGTCAGGTCCAATTAAGGAAACCTAACTTGAAATGCCTCTTACGAGTGCCTAATCCACACTCGTCTTCCCAAATGCTAATACGTCCGTTTGACCAGTTAGTGCGTGCTAACCCGGACGAGGATTGTCAATCCTATATGATATCATATACTAACATTCACGCTACTACGTATTACCAGACTATGCTATGGAGGACTTTAAATTGATTAGCTTGAAACTCATGTAGTATTTGATTTGTACTTGCGTTCAACTTGTAAAATAAAACGAGCAATAATATCACACCCCTGATTGAAAAGCAGAAAAATAGGGGCCATGAGACTCACCTGAGCCTTGAGTGTTTATCTAATAGACTTGAATCGATTAGCCTTGAATTGATGTTTGAAGATTTGTAACCTGAGGGTGTCCACGACACGCAATGGTTATAATTGTGATTAGGTATTTACAAAGAATACCTTTGTAGTTGTTTATAATGTCCAAATTACCCCGATTTGGTTGATTAACTTGTCCAAATTACTACGATTTGGTTGATTGACTTGTATATTTGAAAACGTGTACGGCCCGTTGGTGATTGTTTTGTAATGAAATTCTCAACGTTATTATCTTGTTTTCCGAAGTATATGCTTGTATCGTATGTACCAATGTATTTCCGAAGTCATGTAGTTTGAAAGTTTAAGGTTTTACAAATCCAACACTTAGTGAAAATCTGAGTTTTTAAACATTCTATTTTATGCGTCACTTACAGCGACACTTAGAGTTTAGGCATCACTTAAGAAGTGTCGCATGAAATTGTGTATTCTGATTTAATGGCGTCACTTGTGCAAGTGTCGCGTATAGTGCGACACTTAAGGAAGTGTCGGTTGTAAGTGTCGGTAAAGGTGTTATGAGTCACTAAGGTTAGTGACGGATGAATTAATTTCCAATTATAGGCGTCACTTAGGCAAGTGACGCTGTGAGTGTCAGTCGGGAGTGATGGATATTGAATTTGCGACACTCAGGCTAGTGTCGGGAAAAAGGGGTTTTATGCGGCACTTAGGCAAGTGACGCAAAATTAGGGCTTTTAGCGACACTCAAAGCGTCACTTAAGTGACGCACGAAGTGACGCTATACTGCAGGCTTCGTTGCGACACTTGAAGCTGTTGACGGGTTTTTGAGCCAAAAATGAGTTTTCCGGCCATACTTTGGTCCGATTCTTTTACCCAACCCATATAAGGACATTTTAAGTTTATACAAACAACTTTTATGTAAAAATAAACGAAATCGGAGAGTTTCTGGGTTTTTGTCGGAAACTTACGCGGTGTCGAAATGAAATTCCGGAAAGATAGAGGTGTAGATCGTCGCGAGGTGGTTCATTTTCTTCAAAAATCTTGATGATTCGAGTGCGTTTGGTGGTGTTATTTGGTGATTTAGTGTGATGGGGGTGATGAAGTTTTTGAGAGAAAAGTGAAGAAGAGAGAGAGAGTGAAGTGGAGAAATGAGGAAGAAAGTGAGGGAAAGGTGGGGGTATAGGGGGCCGGTTTTGGTGGGGTCCACGGGGTGGGCTTCACCAATTTTTGCTCCCTCACATTTGCGCTCCGTGCGGTGTTCGTTTTACCGATCGTTTAAACGTTTAATTAATTATTCTATACGTTTGAATGTACATTTAAGATTACGAATAATTTCCCAAATATTTTGTTGAAACATTTTATCAAATACCTAATAATTGCGTTATAGAATATGATGTTAACTTGTTTTGTATATTTGCGCGTTTAATAATCTAATCGCGAAGGTTTTGTTTGTACGATACGGAATGAATACGAAATATTATAGAATAATATTTTGGATATGATTGTGTTATTAATTGGGTTATTAAATAATATCGTATTATTTAATAAAATTGTTCACCAACGTCCGTATTTAATTGAACCGAATTACATTCGATTTGGAACTTGTACGATTTAATCAAATCGCATACTTGTATATATTCAACAATATATATTATTTGATACACACATTAGCCTAACACAGAACTAATTACATGTATTAAAACTTGATTAGGTACTAATTACTACTCCTAATTTGACGGGTGTCACATAATCCATCTCTAATTGCCCAACTCACATGGAAACGGCCCATTTGAGCACCTTTTTGACCCGTTTATCAAATAATCATATTTTAACTAAATCTTTACCCAAGTTAACCCATATTTGACTAATTCAACATAGTTGACTATTTGTCAACTTCAACTTCAACCAACAACTAATATTTAACACTTCGATAAAATAAACTATTTACATTATATTAACTTCAAAATTTACTGATATCACATATACGATATCACTTCATGTTTACTTGAATTTCAAAGTCAAATATAACCACACTAAAGACTTCATGAATGACCCACACTTTATCTTTCAAAAACATGTAATTTGGGCGTATTGCACAAGTTAACATCACACGATAATCAAAAGAGAATATGGCTTGCACTCACATCAAATGCAAGCAATCCACGCTATTCTTTCTTTATTTCCTTTCCTTCACGATGTGCACTAGTACCTACATAATTAACCACATAAAAGGGTAAGCAACATGCTTAGTGAGCTTATGAGCAACTAACTAAGTAATTCACCACATGACACATCAATTCATCAAAATAAGTAACAAGAACATATAATCCTTAACGAATAACTACTTGAACAATGGGTAGAGATTAAACACTATGTGGATCCACGGCCGATAACTACATAATAGCTTAATATCATACCACAACAATATCCATATTAAGCTCAACATCATAAGGCTAGTAAAACTAGAAAATCTCTACACAATTGTTCATTTTACATTATTTACAATAATAATCAATAAGTGGAAACTAAAACAAGTAACCAATACACAATCACTTGATTGTAGAAACCACTTGCTCGGAAGCAATCCAGAATGCACAACCATTACTTAGTTAATTCCCATAACACTCACCTTGATGCTTATGTGATGAAATTACACAAATGATCCATGATATGAGGTCACGCCTTTAATCACCTAAACACATAACAATAATACAACACATTTAGCACCAAGAATCATAATCTCTATTATCAATCACTTTTAAATCCCTCCCCCACTTTGATTAATTTAGTAAACCGTAACTAATCAACCAAAGCTAAATCTTCTATGATCATCCTAATTCATTTACATTTCTACATGAATTCTTGTTAAACTACATAACAACACTTCATTGATATCATTAGTTACCCCTTTTCATCTACTTATCACTAACTTTAAAATAAACACTAAAAATCACCAAAATCCTAGTTTATGATTTCATCAATTTCACTAGGTAATATGTTTACCAACACTTATAATAATACTAACTTACATCAACTACATCAATTTCAAGCCTTAATTTCGTATTAACATTCACTAATTATGTAAAACCTCACGAAACCCATTTTCTAGGTTAGAAAATGGAAAAGAATACTTACAAAAGATTAAGGTAATGGAAGAGAATGTGATTTGAAGATTATAGGCTTGAATTAGAAATTGAAATGAGAAATTTGATGATGATGATAGCTTCCTGCGTTTTACTCTTTTATTTCTTGATGTTTCTAGAACATGAAATGGGAATGAAATTGGAAAGGGATAAACATAATACGTATAAGTGAATTAAAATGCATTCCCTTTTTATTTAGTACAGTCTGGAACTGAAATACCGTTTACGTTTTCTATCATATTATATGATTAATATAATACTACTTCATAATAATTATATTTTCGCGTACACTAAAATAATACCTCAAAATTTGGGGTGTTACAACTCTCCCCCACTTATTCTGTTCGTGTCCTCACGAACCACTCTTGGTGCACCGAAGGGATAGTACACCATCATCCACTCTTCGGGTACCCAGGTAAATTCAGAACCATTCCTATGTCGCCATAGGACTTTAACAATCGAAACTGTCTTATTTCTAAACTGTTTATCTTTTTGATCAAGAATTTTAACGGGCTCTTCCACATAGCTTAACTTCTCATTTATTTGAATTTCAGGAAGAGGTACATAAGACTCTTCATCAACAAGACATTTCCGAAGCTGTGACACGTGAAAAGTGTCATGAATACCACCAAGCACATCCGGTAATTGCAACCGATAAGCTACTCTTTCGACACGATCAAGAATTTCAAAAGGTCCAATATACCTTGGACTTAGATTTCCTCTTTTTCGAAAACGAATAATACCCTTCCAAGGAGAGACTTTGAGCATAACTTTATCGCCTACCTGAAATTCTATTGGTCGTCTACGTTTATCAGCATATGATTTCTGTCGGTCTTGAGCCATTTTCAACCTTTCACGTATTTGGTCAATCTTTTCAGTGGTCAGCTGGACCACGTCAGTGCTTCCTAATTCACGTTGACCGACTTCTCCCCAACAAATGGGAGTACGACACTTTCTACCATATAGCATCTCATATGGTGGCATCTTAATGGAAGAATGATAGCTGTTATTATATGAGAATTTCACCGATGGGAGATGAGTGTCTCAACTACCACCAAAATCAATAGCACACGCTCGAAGCATATCTTCTAGAGTTTGAATGGTTCGTTCGCTTTGCCCATCCGTTTGAGGATGAAAAGATGTGCTTATACGTAACTGAGTACCCATATCCTCTTTGAATTTCTTCCAATCGCGAGGAGTGAATCGAGTATCTCTATCAGAGACAATAGAAATTGGTACTCCATGTCTAGCAACAACCTCTTTAACATAGATATCAGCTAGCATTTCAGAAAAAGAGGTTTCCCGAATAGGCAGAAAAAGAGCACTTTTTGTCAAATGGTCCACGATCACCCAAATAGCATCATGTTGTTGAGGAGTTCTCGGCAACTTGGTAACAAGATCCATGGTGATGTGTTCCCATTTCCATAACGGTACTTCCAAAGGTTGTAGTTTCCCGTAGGGTTGTTGGTGCTCGGCTTGCACCTGCAAACAGGTAAGATAATTCTGAACGTATTTGACAATGTCACGTTTCATGCCAGGCCACCAATAGTCACGTTTTAAGTCACGGTACGTCTTGGTAGCACCTGGATGAATAGAATACTTTGATTTATGAGCTTCGTCTAGTAACATCTTTTTAACTTCACTCGTCCTTGGTATCCAAATCCTACCATAACGAGTCTTCAAACCTCTGGAATCATCAATCAAATCAGAAAAGTTGACCCGTTAAACGCTGTTTATTTGGATCATTAGAGGATAAAGCTTCCACTTGTACAGCTTTAATTGAATCAAACAACTGAGGATATACAATCATGCTAAGAGATTTAACATGAAGAACATAATGTGTAGCCTTTCGGCTAAGAGCATCCGCCACGACATTAGCTTTACCATCCAAGTAAAGAATGTCACAATCATAATCTCTGACCAAATCAAGCCATCTCCTTTGACGATTGTTCAAATCACGTTGATCAAAGAAAAATTTCAGACTTTTATGATCCGTATAAATGCTGGATTTAACACCATAGAGATAGTGCCGCCAAATCTTCAATGCGAAAACCACAACGGCTAGTTCTAGATCATGAGTATGATAGTTTTGCTCATGCGGTTTAAGTTGACGTGAAGCATAAGCAATGACTTTCCCACGTTGCATTAAAACACAACCCAAACCAAGCTTTGAAGCATCATGATAAACGACCATATCCTGTGTACTCTCAGGTAAAATGAGTATAGAAGCTTGGCTGAGCTTTTCTTTTAACAACTGAAACGCTTTAGATTGCTCCTCACCCCATTTCCACTGAACATTCCTCCGAGTCAACTGCGTTAAAGGAGTAGCAATTTTTGAAAAGTCTTGAATAAAACGACGATAATAACCAGCGAGACCGAGAAAACTTCTAACTTCAGTGGGACTTGAAGGTAGGTCCCACTTCATAACCGCAGATACCTTTGAAGGATCGACTTGAATACCATGAATATTGATCACGTGTCCAAGAAACTGGACTTCGCGCAACCAAAAATCACATTTGGAAAATTTAGCATAAAGCTTCTCACGTCGAAGCATTACAAGAACTTGTCTCAAATGGATTGCATGATCATCCTCACTCTTAGAATAGATGAGGATGTCATCAATGAAAACAATCATGAATTTATCAAGCATAGGACGACAAACTCTGTTCATCAAGTCCATAAAAGCAGCTGGAGCATTGGTTAAACCGAATGGCATAACAACAAACTCGTAGTGACCATAACGGGTACGAAAATCAGTTTTGGAAATATCCTCCTCCTTTACCTTCAACTGATGGTAGCCAGATCGAAGATCGATTTTAGAAAAGAAACTGGCACCTTGCAATTGGTCAAATAGATCATCAATTCTGGGTAAAGGATAACTTTTTTTAATGGTCACTTTATTCAACTCTCGATAATAAATACACATTCGTAAGGACCCATCTTTCTTTTTAACAAATAGAACTGGAGCTTCCCAAGGCGAACTACTAGGGCGAATAAAATCTTTATCGAGTAGTTCTTGCAATTGATTCATTATCTTTTGCATTTCAGTGGGGGCTATACGATAAGGGGTTTTAGCAATTGGTGCAGCTCCAGGAACAATATCAATACGAAACTCCACCTGTCTATCGGGTGGAACACCCGAAAGTTCATCGGGAAAAACATCAGAGAATTCATTAACAACTGGAATATTTAAAAGTTCTGGAACAGATTTAGAGTTATCAACCACGTGTGCCAAAAAGGCCTGACACCCATGTGACAACAATCTTTTGACACGAGCATAGGTACAAACAGGGATAGACCGGTTGAAACGTTCACTGTAACATCCTCTCCAGTGGTCTGGAAATTTCTAATTAAAATTGATTATTTAATTATTTTAGAAATTATTTGATATTTATTGTTTAATTGCGAAACTTAGGTGAATGAGTCTCAGGACTTATTGTGAATAGTAAGTTGTTGCTTGTTTTAAATTACTATAGTTGACGGTATAGTAAAATAAGTTTCTCGCAATTGGTAATTAGGTTCCAGATAATAGATTTAAGGCGGGTATAAAATACCCAAAATATTAAGTCGGTTATATGGGAAGGCCGACTCTTTTCTTGATGTCACTTTCCCTAATTCCATTTTGCCTATGAACTTATACTTCTTAAACCCTAGAACACAAATTAAAGAAAATTGAAATTACAAACAAGATTATTGAAGTAAGGTGGGGATTGAATCTTGTTGAGCTAGCTTTACTTCAGCATCATCATCTAATTGCTATCATCATCTTGATCATCATAGTATTCATCAAGGTGTAGGTAATTAATCTTATGAACTCAATTCTTGATTAGGTTAAAGGTGAATTTGATGAATTGGTTGAATACTTGATGATATATGATGATTAGTAGTGTTATATCATGCTTATGAACTGATTTTATAGCTTGAATTGTTGTGATTATGTTCTTGAAGTGTGATTTTGATTTAGGTAATTGAACAAAATGAGTTCTTTAGAAATTGATATGAAAATGGTAATTTTGATGTTAATTGATGTTGTTTGAAGTTGTTAGTTGGTATATGATGTGTTTGAGATGTTGAAAAGTCCCTATATGTCGATTTAGTAATTGCAAGTATGGATTTTGAAGGTTTGGTTCATGCAGGTTTTTGGTTTAGAATTCTGCAGATTTCGGGTCTGCAAGTAGAAGCCGGCGGCTCCCTTGAGCCTAGCCGGCGGGTTGCTTGTGGTTATCTTCGAACCGGCGGCTCAAAGAGCCTAGCTGGCGGGTCATCACCCCAGTCCGACGGCTCGTTGGCCTATCCGGCGGTTACCACAGTCTTTAAAACGTGGTTTTTCTCTGGTCACTCAAAATCTATTGTACCCGGTGGTTCGGTAGGGTGAGCCGGCGGTTAGGGAGGAAGAGTCGGCGGGTTGAGGACCCTAGCCGGCGGCTTAATTGGCCATTTCAGCTTTCCTTATTACTTGCTGATTATAATGTTATTTGCATTGTACATAATAATAGTTATGTAGCGATTATTAATACATGATTAGGAGCTTGTGATTATGATATCAATTGTGTTAAGTTCCTAATGTTATGAATTGATATATGTGGTATAAATGCTATTGAGTTCTAAAGTGGTATTCAGATATAAGTTGATGAGTTTAGGGAATATATTACTAACTTATATTTGATTGTTGATTCTCAGATCATCAGAGGACTCAGCGAGATAAGACATCTGAGTAAGTGAATCGAGATAATCAGGTGAGTGGATTTGAAACTCACAGTTTGGTTTGGTTGTGACAGTTTGATTTCAATCAGTAATTATAGGATTACTATTGATAGAATGTTTAGTTTGAATTGAGATGCCATTTAATTGGTTGTTTGTTTTCTTTGGCCATTGGGCTAGTATGTAAGATGCAGAGGTCAACTTGAATGAATGGTTGGACTTGGTTGTAATTATAGACGACAGGAGATCTTAAAACTTGATATGTTGGTTTAGAGATCTAGGTCGTATGTGATTAACAACAAGTTATCGGTGTTTGTTGTATAGGCCAATACAGTTTACATAAGTGTTCTGATAGGGCCACCCGGCATAGGGTCCTTAGGAACCACCGTTCATCTTGACGCTAATTGTTTATATTATTGATTGTGAACAGGCTTGTTATGCTAAGTCAAATTGTAGTTGAGTATTCATTCACTTAGCATCGTGCTAATCCCAATCACTTTACTCCCTGCAGGTTAAGTTTACTAGAAGGGCGGGCAGGAAGTATAGTTTGAAGAACTGCTTGACACGCACTTAACTCTGATATATTTTGGTTAATGTAATGATATTGTAATTATATAACACCTAGTGTTTCGAATACTCGATAGTAAAATAGTTGGAACTATTAAGTAGTATGTTTGGAAAAAGTTTTTGTACATTTCTAGTAATGTATATTAATGATATATATACTTTAAATTCTACGCTTCCGACAAATAATCATATAATATTAGTTTACGAATGGAGGGGTGTTATATTCACCATAAATAGTTACTTCCTTTCCACTAGGTGCTTTGAGGAAGACAACTTTTTCATGACAGTTGATAATACCCTTGTTCTTTCCCATCCAGTCCATACCTATGACTACATGAAACTCTCCCATTTGCATGGGAATCAAATCTATTTTAAACTTTTCATCACCTATTTCAATAACACACCCCTTATACACATCACTAACAATTACTGTTTTACTATCGGCAATTTCTACTTCTAAGGGGTAATCAAGTTTAGAAATAGGAGTATTCAACGAGGCACAAAAAGACAATGATACGAACGACTTGGTGGCTCCAGAGTCGAATAAAATGTGGGAAGGTATAGAGTTTATGATAAAGGTGCCTGTCACCACATCATGTGACTTTTTTGCCTCCTCGGCAGTTATCTGAAATGAACGGTTATTTGGCTTAGAGCAGGATGATGTTCCCTTTTTCTATGCTTCTTTCCTTTGTTGATTCTTCAACTTATCTTCCTTCTCTCTAGGACAATCGGCTCGAAGGTGATCACCCTTGAAACAGTAGTAACACAACCTATACAGGCTTGGGCAATCCTGTGACATATGCCCAGGTCTCCCACTTTTAAAGCACTTACATTCTCTCGTGTGCCTTTTTCCACATTTATCACAAGGCGGCAATTCTCTACCTTGAGGTTGAGATTGGGATCGACGTTGTTGTTGCTGTTTTTGCTGTTGTGGTTATTGAGATTTAGATTCAAATCGAATCTTCTTAAATGGAGAAGATTGGGAAGTAGTCGATTGTTCAGCTTTTCACTTACTTGCAGCCTCAGCAGCTATAGCCTGCAAGTCTTTTTCCCTCACCAAAGCCCGGTTCAACATTTTTGGAATATCATCATAAAAAGTCGAGTCAATTGATTCACGAATTTCAACATTCAAATGACGATAAAAATGATCATTCAACAACTTTGGATTGGAAGTATATTCAGGACAGAATCGGGCTTTTTCATGAAAAGATTTTGAATACTCAGCTACCGACAATTTCCCTTAATCAATGGCGAGAAATTCTCCTTTAAGTTTTTCCATTTCAGCAGGCGGTGAACATTCTTCTTTAAACATCTCTTTAAACCTATCCCATGGAAATTGGGAAGCAGTCTCAAAACCATAAGTTTCAATCTGAGAATTCCACCACTCTTGGGCACCTCCTTTCAGTTGGTGCGCAGCAAATAGCACCTTAAGCCGATCAGGACAGTTGCATAACATAAATGTTTCTTCTATTCTACTCAACCATCTTAAACTAGTAATAGAATTTAACTCTCCTTCCAACTCAGGTGGTTTGCAAGCCGCGGATCTTTTATAATCAAACTTTTCTTTCTCCTTATTCATTGCACCTTGAGCGGCTTGAAGTTCCGCATTTAGAGGGGAATTTGTTAAAACAAGATATTTCTTTTCGAATTCAAGTAACTAAGCAGTCACAACTTGATCAACTTTAGAGGTCACTATTTCATCTACCTGAGAAAGTATCGTTGGGGCAAATTCCTGAAGAGCTTGCCCAATAACTCGTTTAATTATCAACTCATCCTCAGGGTTAAAACTTCTATCATCAATATCCTCCTCATGTAGGGGAGAATGTCCCTGAGACTCTTGACCACCTTGAGTAGTTGACGCTTCCATTACTATAAGAATTAATAGATTTAGTTAACATATTCAACCCCCACAATATATAACCAACAATTAAACTTCTACTTAGACTATCAAAACAATTCTTCACCAAAACCATCTTACATATAAGAGCTTTGAATCACCCATGTGCACTAGTGTAATACAACTACGTTGGCCAGATGTAGTAATATTAAACTAATCACACTCTTCTATTAATTACTCTTAAACATAATCAATATAAGGAAAAAGCCGTTCTTGAAGTCATACACATAAGCACATAACAAAGAAATTACTAAAATGAAACTATAAAGCATTATCATGCATTCGAAATAGTTTAAGATTAGGCAATCCTAAAGTGGATTACATAATTCTCTTAAACTATCGCTCTGATACCAACTTGAAACGCTCCGAAATTTGTAGATTTTTTTTTAAAACACAGCGTTATATGTAAATAGTTCTCATTAATTAATTACTATGTATATTGGACAAAGTTATAACACTATTAAACCAAACACAAGACTTAAAACAAAAACAAGAAAACTGGCCGGGTACCCGCCGGGTAGTGGGGGTACCCGCCAGGTACACAAGTAACACTCCAACATTGAAAAACTCTGTCCCGTTTTACACTATAGCTACCCATTTGGGGGTAGCTTACCCGCCGGAGAGATCAACCGGGTAAGGTAATTCCCTAGCACAGCAGACCTGCACACTTTAGTGCAAAACTACGAATTTCAATCAAGCTTAACTCATAAACCGTAAGGAGTTAGATTCTAAAAATTTGCATGCACCTTCATTTGACTAATATGAATGTTTCCCTTTTTGGACTTTTTCAAATTTCGCAAAAACGAAAGATTTGGACATGTGACTCATTTTCGACCATTTTAGATACTTTTTAAGCAACAACCAATTCACAAACCAAGCATGATATATACCTGTACTTTTGACCAACATTCTAGCAACTTAAAACAAACTTAACACCAATAACAAAAGGGCCATAACACTAGTCCATCTCTAATTGCCCAACTCACATGGAAACGGCCCATTTGAGCACCTTTTTGACCCGTTTATCAAATAATCATATTTTAACTAAATCTTTACCCAACTTAACCCATATTTGACTAATTCAACATAGTTGACTATTTGTCAACTTCAACTTCAACCAACAACTAATATTTAACACTTTGATAAAATAAACTATTTACATTATATTAACTTCAACATTTACTAATATCACATATACGATATCACTTCATGTTTACTTGACTTTCAAAGTCAAATATAACCACACTAAAGACTTCATGTTTGACCCACACTTTATCTTTCAAAAACATGTAATTTGGGCGTATTGCACAAGTTAACATCACACGATAATCAAAAGAGAATATGGCTTGCACTCACATCAAATGCAAGCAATCCACGCTATTCTTTCTTTATTTCCTTTCCTTCACGATGTGCACTATACCTACATAATTAACCACATAAAAGGGTAAGCAACATGCTTAGTGAGCTTATGAGCAACTAACTAAGTAATTCACCACATGACACATCAATTCATCAAAATAAGTAACAAGAACATATAATCCTTAACAAATAACTACTTGAACAATGGGTAGAGATTAAACACTATGTGGATCCACGGCCGATAACTACATAATAGGTTAATATCATACCACAACAATATGCATATTAAGCTCAACATCATAAGGCTAGTAAAACTAGCAAATCTCTACACAATTGTTCATTTTACATATATCACAATAATAATCAATAAGTGGAAACTAAAACAAGTAACCAATACACAATCACTTGATTGTACAAACCTTTTGCTCGAAAGCAATCCGGAATGCACAACCATTACTTAGTTAATTCCCGTAACACTCACCTTGATGCTTATGTGATGAAATTACACAAATGATCCATGATATGAGGTCACGCCTTTAATCACCTAAACACATAACAATATTACAACACATTTAGCACCAAGAATCATAATCTCTATTATCAATCACTTTTAAATCCCTCCCCCACCTTGATTAATTTAGTAAACCATAACTAATCAACCAAAGCTAAAACTTCTATGATCATCCTAATTCATTTACATTTCTACATGAATTCTTGTTAAACTACATAACAACACTTCATTGATATTATTAGTTACCTCTTTTCATCTACTTATCATGAACTTTAAAATAAACACTAAAAATCACCAAAACCCTAGTTTATGATTTCATCAATCACTAGGTAATATGTTTACCAACACTTATAATAATACTAACTTACATCAACTACATCAATTTCAAGCCTTAATTTCGTATTAACATTCACTAATTATGTAAAACCCCACTAAACCCATTTTCTAGGTTAGAAAATGGAAAAGAATACTTACAAAAGATTAAGGTAATGGAAGAGAAGGTGATTTAAAGATTATTGGCTTGAATTAGAAATTGAAATGAGAGATTTGATGATGATGATGATAGCTTCCTGCATTTTACTCTTTTATTTCTTGATGTTTCTGGAACATGAAATGGGAATGAAATTAGATAGGGATAAACATAATACGTATAAGTATATTAAAATGCATTCCCTTTTTTATTTCGTACAGTCTGGAACTGAAACACCGTTTACGTTTTCTATCATATTATATGATTTAAATAGTACTACTTCATAATAATTATATTTTCGCGTACACTAAAATAATACCTCGAAATTTGGGGTGTTACAAAATACCAGCTAAATTAAAAAATATAATTAAACCACCTAGAATCCCATGCCCGTTGTAGTTTGAAGAACGACACCTGAGTCATATGTACCGTTTGCTGCCCTTTTAGGTCTGTTAAGTAGTATACAACTTATGTCACACCCCGCAAATTCGTACGCGATTATTAACGTTAATCACTTGCATTATTAGGCTAATTCCCTACTTGAGTGAATTCACAACACGTTTTAGAGGTAAGTCTAGCATAGCCCAACTAGATAATACGCGTAGTATTACTTATTCGTAATTAGTTGGAATTACGTACTGAACAAATTGAAAACAAACGCGACAAAAATATACGACTATTGGTGAACAAAATTATTCGATAAAACGAAATTATTAAATAACGTAGTAGCGAATAAATATTTTGTCAAAAATATTTACAAATCATTTTATAAACGCAAAACGTTTAATTCGTACAATTTAAATAAAACAAAGTTTAAAAATTTTGTTTACTAAATTTATTGGGTTTCATAAAAAGATCCTAATTAAAAATAATGAAAATGTAATTAAAAACCTAATAGTTAAAATAAAATAACATTTAACGATCGGGAAAACAAACACGGAACGCAAACACAGAGGCAGAAAGTGGAACAAAACCACCTCCACCTCCCGCTTTTCTTTCATTTTCTATCTATCTCATTCTCTCTCTTCTTTCTCTTTTCTCCTCCTTCTCTCTAAACTCTCCCAAATTTCATACAAATCACCACAAGACTACCCTCAAACGACGCCGAATCACCATACTTCTTTGGAATAAAATGACCACGAGACCACGATCTACATTTCTACCTTTTCGGATTTCAAATCCGACACTCGTAAGTTTCCGACAAATCCCGCAAATCTTTAGATTTCGAAGTTATAATTAATATTTCATGTTTAATATACTTAGATTACCATGCTTTAGTGTTCTAACAACTGAAAATGTCCAAAAATTGACCCAAAACTCGTTTTTCCCGAATTGTTCGTCGAACAGTCCGCTACGTCGCATCTGGCTTGGGCTAAATGCGACGTCAGTCCCTACGTCGCAGAACATCTCACAACGTCGCATACTGCGACGTCACCGTTAACGTCGCATTAAATTGCGAAATCACACATAGCGACGCCGACCCTTACGTCGCACTAGACCCTGACGTCGCATATAGCGACATAAGCGCCTACGTCGCACGCGACGTCGCACCTTACGTCGCACAAGTCAGAACCCTAAAAACACACTTTAAAAAGTCAAAGTTACTGTAGAAAAGTCAAATTTTACTGTAGCAGTACTGTAGCAAATGAGATAATGACATTTTTGAACTATTGTTTCAAAACATCACCAACGAGTCGTATACGTTTTCACAAACATCGAAATGCAACGTAAACATTTAAACGAACGATTTGGACGTGGCTTGATTGTACAAACACTAGCATGGATGATTAGTTTAGATATCCACATACTTATTAAATCTCGTACGTTTAGGACGTTAGGAGATTTCAGACTGTACTTGGGCTTAGGTTTGCTAGCACTCGCACAACTACTTAAACTCAACAGGTGAGTTCACAGCCCCTACTTTTACTGTTTTAACTGCTTTGAACAGGGGTGGAAAACATAGTCAAACACTTTTATACAAACATGGTTGTATACTATTTTACTCAAACAAGTGGAGTACATGGAACTGGTAAACTGATAAACAAACTGACGATTTCTACATAGTATGTAACACTGACCGCACGTGGTCCAGGTACGGGTCTTAGGGGAGGTGTTACATATTATTTTCATACTACCAACGCTGTAAACACATAAACAAGTTTTGAGAACGCTGGAGGATAACCAGCAACACTTTATATAACGGACTGGGTAATGAAAAGTCCCTACTTGACATGGGCAACACTACTGAAAAGTCCCTACTTGACATGGGCAACACTACTGAAAAGTCCCTACTTGACATGGGCAACACTACTGAAAAGTCCCTACTTGACATGGGCAACACTACTGAAAAGTCCCTACTTGACATGGGCAACACTATTGAAAAGTCCCTTCTGACATGGGCAATGGGTTTCCTACTAACATGGACCCACCAAACGATTAGGATTGTAACACTGCCGCACGTGGTCCAGATACGAGTCTTAGGGGAGTGTTACACCTACGAACAACTAATAGGATACTTACATTCCTACTATAACTTGAACTATATTTCTGGGCAATATCCCAACAAAACATATCTACGATTAGGATACGTATAATCCTACAAAACATACTTGAACACAGGATACTGTTTTTCCTACAACTAATAGGATACGAACATTCCTACAAACAACTATTTGAAAACATATTTGGTGTTACGAATACTATTTTTGGGCGACATTCCCACGATACGTTATAAACAACAGTGGTTTATCACAACTGAACTTGCAAACGTAACACCTGTGAATTCACTCAACCTAGTTGTTGACTTTTACTATGTTTTTCAGGGAATTAGCTGCGCATGTAAGAATCGCCAACACACATGGAGAATTAGGCGACCCGTGAAGTTTTAGGATGCCAACTTTTTGGAAACATATAGATTTCTTCAGTATAACTGAAATGTTTTGGTCATATTTCAGAAATCTACTTTTGTAAACTTATTTCTCTTAACTTGTACGATTCGATGAATCGTAAACTTTGTAACTAACACTTTTGGCATCTTAATATATTATGTTCTGTTGTAATCATAAGCTCTGATACGTATGCATGCGTTATTATTGTGACACCCCGGTACTTAAACTAAACGCTTCCGCTAAACAAATTTGGGGGTGTTACAGATTGGTATCAGAGCCATTGGTTATAGCGAACTAGGAAACTTTAGGTGACTTAGCGACCTAGAGACCTAGACTATAGCCTTGGCTAGGACGTACATGCATACATACATTTGCATACATCTAAACTATCGCTACGATACCTCGATACGCGTGAACTATTCACCACCTTCGACTCGTTCATTGCACTCAGATCTCATGTGAACCGGATCGTGTTAAACGGTTGATGAAAAGAAGTATGTATTTAGCATCATATAATGACGCCTGGCCAACGTGATTATATTATCATAAGTACATATGGGTGTTTCATAGTCGTAAGATACGTGATGGGAATCCGACAACTTTTCTTGAAACTCTAAAACTTGAAATATGTGAAACTTCATTCCTCACATATTTTTCATTGGCATTGACTTCTGCATCTTTTCATCGTAGAACGTTATCATGCCACCTAAAAGAAAGACCCGCAACAGTCGCCAAACAAACACACCTCCTGTCGTCGAAACAACCGAACAAATCATCGAACGCCGCGTGGCTGAAGCCATCGCACAATACGAGGCCAGCCGAAATCGTGAAAACCTGACCAACAATAGTGGAGCCACTCCCTTCAACAGCGAAACCCCAAACAATACCCAGCAGGGGTGTTCCTACAAAACCTTCCAGTCTTGTAAACCCAGCACCTTCACCGGGACTGAAGGGGCCATTGGCCTAGTCCACTGGATTGAGAAAACAGAGTCAGTGATCGACATCAGTGACTGTGCTGCTGACAAAATTGTGAAATACGCCACCTGCACTCTAGCCGACAAAGCGCTAACATGGTGGAACGCTCAGGTGCAAATCATGGGACGCCCAGCTGCTTACTCTATCTCATGGGAGACACTGAAACGAATGTTGATGGAGGAATTTTGCCCTCCCAACGAGATGCAAAAACTTGAAACCGAATTCTGGAACATACAAATGTTCGGCGCTGACATTTCCGGTTACACAACTAGATTCCAGGAGCTTGCACGTCTTGTGCCCCACATGGTAACCCCCGAGAGCAAACGCATTGAGCGTTACAACAGGGGTTTGGCACCACAAATCCGAGGCATGGTTATGTCCTCCAAACCCGCCACTTTTAGGAGCGCAGTGGATCTGACTCACAGCTTAACTGACGACGCGGTCGAGATTGGAACCCTGAAAGCTATCACAGGGAAAACTGAACCTACCCGTACTGATGCGGGCGAATCTGGAACCCACAAACGCAAATGGAACAGCGAGGGTAACGACCGTCAGGGTCAACAAAACAGAAACCAGGGAAACATCCGAGCCTTTGCTGCGATCACCAACACTGAACAGAAACCCTACCTTGGTAACAGACCCAAGTGTGGGAAGTGCGGAAAACATCATGAAGGAGATTGTTCCTTCTGTGATAAATGCAACCGATTCGGACACAGAACCGAAGCTTGTAGAACTCACCCCGCGAACAACGAACAACGAAACACCGGATGTTTCCGATGTGGCGACCCGGGACACTACCGAAATCAGTGCCCCCAACTCAACAACAATCAAAATAACAACAACCAGAACAACCCCGGGAACAACAATCAGAACAACAACAACCGCATCGCAACTATCCCACCGAGTCGTAGCCGCGCATACATCCTCCGTGCACCGGAAACGGTTGCGGACCTCGGCTAACACAGTACGTACTAGCAGCTGTTACTACGATTTTCTCTTATTCGAATGTTTATTCGAACACAACACTCGGTAAACTCTGACCACGAAACGAAACATACAACTTATTGAACTATGCCGCGAGCATACTTAAACTGATTGAACTTTTATGGCAACAAATGAGAGCCACACAAACTATTATTATTGTTAACAACATGACTTATCGGAGAACATACGCCGCTGGCGATCCGACTTGATTTTAAATCTCAGGACGAGATTTCTCTAACGAGGGGAGAATGTAACACCCCGCAAATTCGTACGCGATTATTAACGTTAATCACTTGCATTATTAGGCTAATTCCCTACTTGAGTGAATTCACAACACGTTTTAGAGGTAAGTCTAGCATAGCCCAACTAGATAATACGCGTAGTATTACTTATTCGTAATTAGTTGGAATTACGTACTGAACAAATTGAAAACAAACGTGACAAAAATATACGACTATTGGTGAACAAAATTATTTGATAAAACGAAATTATTAAATAACGTAGTAGCGAATAAATATTTTGTCAAAAATATTTACAAATCATTTTATAAACGCAAAACGTTTAATTCGTACAATTTAAATAAAACAAAGTTTAAAAATTTTGTTTACTAAATTTATTGGGTTTCATAAAAAGATCCTAATTAAAAATAATGAAAATGTAATTAAAAACCTAATAGTTAAAATAAAATAACATTTAACGATCGGGAAAACAAACACGGAACGCAAACACGGAGGCAGAAAGTGGAACAAAACCACCTCCACCTCCCACTTTTCTTTCATTTTCTATCTATCTCATTCTCTCTCTTCTTTCTCTTTTCTCCTCCTTCTCTCTAAACTCTCCCAAATTTCATACAAATCACCACAAAACTACCCTCAAACGACGCCGAATCACCATACTTCTTTGGAATAAAACGACCACGAGACCACGATCTACATTTCTACCTTTTCGGATTTCAAATCCGACACTCGTAAGGTTCCGACAAATCCCGCAAATCTTTAGATTTCGAAGTTATAATTAATATTTCATGTTTAATATACTTAGATTACCATGCTTTAGTGTTCTAACAACTGAAAATGTCCAAAAATCGACCCAAAACTCGTTTTTCCCGAATTGTTCGTCGAACAGTCCGCTACGTCGCATCTGGCTTGGGCTAAATGCGACGTCAGTCCCTACGTCGCAGAACATCTCACAACGTCGCATACTGCGACGTCACCGTTAACGTCGCATTAAATTGCGAAATCACACATAGCGACGCCGACCCTTACGTCGCACTAGACCCTGACGTCGCATATAGCGACATAAGCGCCTACGTCGCACGCAACGTCGCACGCGACGTCGCACCTTACGTCGCACAAGTCAGAACCCTAAAAACACACTTTAAAAAGTCAAAGTTACTGTAGAAAAGTCAAATTTTACTGTAGCAGTACTGTAGCAAATGAGATAATGACATTTTTGAACTATTGTTTCAAAACATCACCAACGAGTCGTATACGTTTTCACAAACATCGAAATGCAACGTAAACATTTAAACGAACGATTTGGACGTGGCTTGATTGTACAAACACTAGCATGGATGATTAGTTTAGATATCCACATACTTATTAAATCTCGTACGTTTAGGACGTTAGGAGATTTCAGACTATACTTGGGCTTAGGTTTGCTAGCACTCGCACAACTACTTAAACTCAACAGGTGAGTTCACAGCCCCTACTTTTACTGTTTTAACTGCTTTGAACAGGGGTGGAAAACATAGTCAAACACTTTTATACAAACATGGTTGTATACTATTTTACTCAAACAAGTGGAGTACATGGAACTGGAAAACTGATAAACAAACTGACGATTTCTACATAGTATGTAACACTGACCGCATGTGGTCCAGGTACGGGTCTTAGGGGAGGTGTTACATATTATTTTCATACTACCAACGCTGTAAACACATAAACAAGTTTTGAGAATGCTAGAGGATAACCAGCAACACTTTATATAACGGACTGGGTAATGAAAAGTCCCTACTTGACATGGGCAACACTACTGAAAAGTCCCTACTTGACATGGGCAACACTACTGAAAAGTCCCTACTTGACATGGGCAACACTACTGAAAAGTCCCTACTTGACATGGGCAACACTACTGAAAAGTCCCTACTTGACATGGGCAACACTACTGAAAAGTCCCTACTTGACATGGGCAACACTATTGAAAAGTCCCTTCTGACATGGGCAATGGGTTTCCTACTAACATGGACCCACCAAACGATTAGGATTGTAACACTGCCGCACGTGGTCCAGATACGGGTCTTAGGGGAGTGTTACACCTACGAACAACTAATAGGATACTTACATTCCTACTATAACTTGAACTATATTTTTGGGCAATATCCCAACAAAACATATCTACGATTAGGATACGTATAATCCTACAAAACATACTTGAACACAGGATACTGTTTTTCCTACAACTAATAGGATACGAACATTCCTACAAACAACTATTTGAAAACATATTTGGTGTTACGAATACTATTTTTGGGCGACATTCCCACGATACGTTATAAACAACAGTGGTTTATCACAACTGAACTTGCAAACATAACACCTGTGAATTCACTCAACCTAGTTGTTGACTTTTACTATGTTTTTCCGGGAATTAGCTGCGCATGTAAGAATCGCCAACACACATGGAGAATTAGGCGACCCGTGAAGTTTTAGGATGCCAACTTTTTGGAAACATATAGATTTCTTCAGTATAACTGAAATGTTTTGGTCATATTTCAGAAATCTACTTTTGTAAACTTATTTCTCTTAACTTGTACGATTCGATGAATCGTAAACTTTGTAATTAACACTTTTGGCATCTTAATATATTATGTTCTGTTGTAATCATAAGCTCTGATACGTATGCATGCGTTATTATTGTGACACCCCGGTACTTAAACTAAACGCTTCCGCTAAATAAATTTGGGGGTGTTACAACTTAGGATTCCCCTACTCTATAAATTTAAAACTCCCACTGCCGTGCACCTTGGTGGCCGGATCAACGACCGGGATAAAAACCGACCGATCACTGGGATCGTGACACATAGCATCATGTCTCTTATATTTTGATTTTAGTTTGCAATTAATTACTCACATATATGCAGATAAACCTTAAAGGGTAGAGTTTTTCTTAGAAGACTATATATGAGAAGAAGGAGAGAATGAGATAGGACCAACCACAATATGTCATGTGTTACCATCATCATTTTAACTTTTAATCATCCACCTATTATACTTCCAACACCCTCCCACCCCAAACCACCCACCACCTTCTGCCACCACCCGGATTTTTTTTTACATAATCTTTAATTACTTTTTTTAATATATATATATATATATATATATATATATATATATATATATATATATATATATTTTCAAAATTTTTCTATGATATATATTATCTTTTTTATAGTGCATTTTGTATTATACATATTTTCATTTTTGTACTGCATTTTGTATTATATGTATTTTAATTTTTGTAACGCTTTTTGGATAAAGTTATACTTCGTTTCATTGTTTTTATTGTATTTTTAATATATTGTACTGTATTTTATGTCATATATATTTGCATTTCTATACTGCATTTTGATTGAAACTACACTGCATTTTGTATATTACTTATTATTTGTTTCATCATGCATTATGTATTATACATATTATCCTTTTTTACTACATTTTAAATAAAATTATACTACATTTATATGTATAAGGCTTATAAAAAACACAAGAAAAATGGGAAAAAATAGAGATTAAAAGAAATTATTAAAAAAGGTAAAAGAAAAAGTTTTTTGTAAAAAAGAAGAAAAATTCTGGTATCTGGAATTCGGCGAAGAGTGTCAACAGGTGGTGGTAGGTGGGGTGAGGAGGAAAAAGAGAGTAGGAGGAAAAAAAGAAAGTAGAGGGGTGAAAAAGAAAAAAAATGAAGTAGTTGATGGGGTGAGGAGTGAAATTTAATGTTATTTATCTTTTTTCTTAACTCTTACCCACATTTTTCCAAACTAATTATAAAAACTGTCACCCCTCCTAACCATTGATTTAAAACAATACATGATTTAATGACCTCAAAAAGCCTCTCCTATTTTCCTTGATCAACTTTATATGGTAAATGATTTTCTTTCGGTGCAATATTTAAAAAGGGTAACCAACCCTCTGCAGTCCCCATTGACCGGTATTATAATCAATATGAGGGAGATAATTCGCGTAACCCTCAATGATATGAACATATGGATATGGATTGAAGCATTTTATATTTCTTTGTTTTGATTTGATGTGAAATTAGGGTTCTTAGGATTCATTCTGGTAATGTTTTTAAACCTACATATGAAATTCATATGAAATCACATAATTACTTACTTAATTCATACTTCTCTACATTTCAAACTTGAAATTTTATTCAGTTTGATTTTTCAATCAAACCATGATTTAAATTCTATATACAAGCGTTTTGAATTCGGTAAATTATTCGGTGTTATACGATCTGATTTCAATCAGCCATCATGTAATTGAAGTTTCACTTCAATTGTATTAATCTGATTTCTTATTGCAATTGGTTTTAAAATTAGGGTTTTATATTTGCAGATTCAGATAACACAATCGATTGTAAAAAGAAGCCATTATGTGAATGAAGTTTTACTTCAATTGTTGTAAGTTAATTTCTTATAACAATTGATTTCAATTTTAGGATTTTTATTTTGCAGATTAATTTTAAGATTCGATTTCACTCTGGCTATTATGTGACTGAGCAGTAGTGGGTATTTTTAATTTTAAATAGCATTTATAACTATGGTTCACTAACTATATTAAGCTTTTGTTGTTGTATTTGTTTTGGTCCTTATTGTAAACATAAGTTTTACCTTTTGGATACTTGATAACAATGTTAAATCTGATATATTTTTTTTTATGAAGAGTATTAGTTATGTGTAAGTTGTTTTAAATCAATAATGTGATGAGTATTAGTTATGTTTCTTTGTAGTGATTAAAATGATTTGGAAGGTTTTATTCACTAAATATACACTTAAATCAACTAAAAATCCGGTTAAATTTTATCATATGTTATCCGTTTGACCCATTGGGTATGCTACATCATCTGTATTGACACAATCATAAGTGACTATTTGAAGTTGCCTCTACTTGTATGGGATTTATACTTCGTTCGTAATTTAGAGATTATATTGTTGTAGTTTTGCTGATGTGATTCTGCAGAAAGCCTACCAATATTTGCTCTACCTGGTGATACTGGTTGTTTAGATACAAGGAGATCCTGCAGGTATGCATATGACTCTGGAGCTGAATGCAACTCATGTCAGAAAGTTTTAGTTGATCAAAGTGTTATATGGATATTTGGGATGCAAGTAAGTTCTTTCTCAAGTCTATAGGCGTTGTTGGTTCTTTAGCTTACCATAACCTTCGATGGGGTGTTTGGATCTGCACTTCCAAAAGTGATTATTCCGAGCTTCCAACTTGAAGAATAAGTATCAAAATCAGATTGGAAGAATAAGTATCAAAATCATATAGTTAATTTAAGTTAAAAATAGTAATATGGTGTGGGTTTGGATGTGGTATTCTTGTTGTTTTGGCACAAGTTCGGTTACAAAAGGGACAGGTTTCTGAAAAGAGGTTGTGCTTTTTTGGGGTCAAATATAACACTTTTGTTGGAAGTTTAATCCATTAATCTTTTGGTTAGTTAGAAACGGGCCAAACAGAAACCAGGAATGGGTCATATGTACTAATGGGTTATGGTTTCTGGTTTGGGCCGATGGGCCAACAAATCCTATGCGCAGGAAATAGAAGGACAGTTAAGTAGTTATTATGTTAAACGTTGTATTGGTTCATTAGAACCGTTAGGTATCAAGTGACACAACTGTTCCTGGCACCAGTTCGTGTTATATATATATGTGTATCGATGTAACAGAAAGAACCAACCCATTCGTTTAATACATATGATCAGTTTATTGTTTGGGTTCAACCCACTTTCTTTGTTCCTGATGATGATTCTTGATGATGATTGATACACATGATGTTTGTTTGATTTGTTCGATCTTGGAGTATGTGGCAAACCTGTTCAACAGTCAGAGCCCACGGTTCAAAACCTGGGAGAAACCGATTCAGAAGTATAGCAAGAATCGTTATGATGACGGTTTTTGGAATCAACGAAGAAAGGAAGTGATCTTGAAGATGGATCACTTGAAGGTACGAGAACAAGAGGGCCATGGAAAATTTGTACAACAGGCCTTGAAGGATTCAAGAAGAATGAAGTGATCCAGATGTTATATTTGCAGAACTCGTGGACACGCTTATTGGAATTGTCCGAATAGAAACAAGATTCATGAATCCAAGAAGAACACAAAACAGATGGTTGTGAAGAATGGGGCCAAACCAGATTGTCGTGATGTGAAAAAAGGGGCCGAACCCGAGTGTTATGATTGTAATGATAGGGGACACGCATTCTGGAACTGCCCTATGAAGAAAAACGAAACCAAACATGAAGATAAAGGCAAGAAAGTCATGTATGAACAGCCAAACGAAGACAAGGATCAATATGTTCAAAAGTACAAAGAAAAAGTGCACGTCTTTGGAGATTATTTGGTGGAAGGAACCGAGAATGGAAATTGGAACGAGATATGGTATGTAAGCAATTTCTATTCTAAACACATGACTCCAATTCGTGATTTGTTTGTTAGATTCAAACCGAGTTTTGGGGTAGAAACAAAGGAACACAATACGAATTTTATGTTTACAAATGGTATTGGGGAAATTATGTTGAAAACTTCTCAAAAGGATCAAGTGATACCGTTTGTAGCATATGTACCCGACGTTAGTTCAAACGTGCTTAGTATGCAACAATTGATCAAGCAAGGTTTTGAAGTAGAAATAAAAGGAAAGTCATGCACGGTCAAGTATATGTTTGATAATGAAATAATCAATGCAAGTGATAAGGAAATATTGGAGAAACAAGACAATTTCCTTGAAGATTATTTTGAAGATTTGGAAAAGGATGATGTTGAAAACATCACAATACTTGCCAACAACATGACTAAAGAAGAGATGTGTATAGAAGCTAGTGCATACATTGAGGATAATGGGATGCAAGTGTCTTTGGAAATAGACACATATGATGGATTCATAAAGTTTATGAAAATGGTGAATACCGATAGAATAGCAATGAAGAACAAAGATGCCTTCAAGTTGTATTTCAAGAAGATGTTGATTTGGTTCCATAAGACATACAACCACAAAGAGATTGAGAAGGAAATACCACCTGTGATAGTTGGTATTGAAGTACGCTTGTTTGACATGTACAAGTTGGGACAAAGTTATGGTGGCTATGCAAACATTAGCAAGAAAGACGAGTGGAAGGATATGGCCATGGGATTTGGCTTTCCATAAGAATATGGTGAAAAGTTTAACGAGTTGTATGATACATACTTGTTGCTTCCTGAAATTTACTTTGAGTTTGCAATGGATGGCTCGAGATAGGCAAAACCATACTCTAGTGTAGGTTTGCAAGATGTTGACCGTGAGGGTAACAAAGTAAGTGATCCAACAAGGAGGAGAGCTCCGTGCAAGGTTGTAGATCGAGATGCAAATGAGGGTATGGTAGGAGATGCAAACAGCGGTGGAAAGGAGCAGGCAAGTAGTACCGAAAGTGAAGAACCAGGCATTGAAGAATACGAAGACTCAAGTGGAGAAGAAGGCATCGCGAAGGGAAGTGATGAATATGTCATCATTCTATGAAGAAAACAGCGAACTTTTGGCCATTGATATTAGGGGGGAACTGTTGGAAATTTAATATCAATTTGGGCCAAAAGGTATAATGGGTCGTTCAAAGTTTAATATATATATGCAATAGTATTAAAATAAAGCCTGCTGTTTGTTTTTCTGTTTAGGCTGATGAGCCAATAAACCCAACACAAGAAACAACTAGGGCAGTTAATAAGGATACGATGCATTTGTACATTAGGTGCCGATAGATTCAAGGAGTGTGTCTGTTAAGATGGAACGCTGCAACGGTTAGAAGACACCGTTTGGATTTGTATATATATGTATATGTGTCGAACAATTTATGTATCCCATATTCAGTTATTATATCGATTCAAACTTACTGTACTTTCTTTGTTCTTTTATTCTGCACACATTGAATCTGTGAAGTAGAGATGGTTAGTCATAATAGGTTGTTATAGAAAGAATTCTGGAACAAGAATAAAGTTGATTCCAAGAATGTTGGGCAATAGAATTGTTGGCCCTAATCTCGGATCTTTGAATTAACTTTGTTCAATCTAATGAGAAATTGAGAGAATATAATATGGAACAAAATAAAGTTTATTGATCCAATCGAATTAGTTTTTGATACAGAATTCCTATCTATTTATACATAATGAAAAAGTTCCTTGAAGAGTCGTGTTGGTTCGTTGACATCCCTTGAACCATTGCATCCTTTGGAATAATTCGGTTATACCCTTTAATTCATGCGGTTGTGTCCCTTCACCAATAGTCGTGCCTTTTCACTTAATTACATATTAAACCTATACTTTAACATATTTACATTTCTAACATTTTTCTTTAGGATGATTGGGATTAATTCATCATTCACCCCCCCTTAATCACGATCGTCTTGTCGTAGATCTTTAACTCCAATAAGTTGTCTCATTGTTAGAAACCTTGTTGGAAATTTAATATCAATTTGGGCCAAAAGGTATAATGGGTCGTTCAAAGTTTAATATAGAGAAAATTCCATAAATGATACGTGTGGTTTGCACTCATTTTCACGGTTCATACCCGAACTTTTTTTTTCAGGTTTTTCATACAATAACTTTCAGAAGTGCTCGAAAACGGTACCCAAGCCTAACCCCGTCTATTTTTTTTGTTAATTATTTACACGTGATATGCACGTGAGGGTATTATCGTCAATTTATCTTTCCCCCCTTCTCTTTTATCCCCTTCCCCCTCGTTACAAACACAGCCGTCACAATTTTTCTTCAAATCGAATAAACCCCAACATCGATCGATGGTTTACTGTGATAAATGTGGAGCGGGTTCGAGCATTCGCATTTCACGGTCCTCCAAGAATCCGGGTCGACCTTACTACGGCTGTAACAGAAAAGTAAGTTGTTGTTATTTTCAAAATCGATTTGGGTATTTCACAATTGGTATTAATTAATGGGTTCGTCTTTTGCTAGGGTACTAATTGTGGGTTTATAGAGTGGTATGATCCACCAATTGGTCAAAGGGATGTCGATGTTATACCTGGGTTGGTGAGAATCATGAATGAGCTTCAAGATGAAGTTAGAGAACATGCGAATGAAGCAAGAAGATACAAAATCGCTTTTGCAGTAACCTGGGTCTTGATTGTTCTGTACTTTATTATGTGAATTGTGTGTGCTAATGTTGTAGCTGAAGTTTATGATGATGTACTATTTCGAATGTATGAATGAATTTTGGTGGAGAAAGGTACTGCTACCACCTATTTTGTTAAAATGATGTACAAACCTGGTATATTAAATGAGTAACATTCTAAATTAATGAGTAGCATCAAGTCACCACAATAAACTGCAAATGATGTATATATGTAAACAGCAAAAGGAGGTTAAGAAGTTCACAATAAACGGCAACAAGTGTATGCAACAAGTGCATGCTACCATAAAATACAACAAGTCCAATACAAATAGCAAATGTTCAAGTCACCACAAAATACTACAACTTAAAATCCAGTCAATTCAAACATCTGCAGACAAGTACAAAATATCCAAAATACATGAAATATGCTAAAACCACAAAATATCCGTCATGCTTCTACATAAGTGCTTTCCCTTTACCATTGGCAGAGGTGTTTCTTTTCTTGGCAGCATGCTTTGGTTGCGCTTTTGAATGTCTTTTTTTCACACCACCACTAGCACCAGGTTGTGAAGCAGGTTGTGAGCTACTTCCTGCATTTGATTGAACACTTTCTTTGCATTCCCTGGAGTTGTGACCTCTTTCTTTGCACTTGGAACATGTTGTTGTACCTCCAGCCCTAGATAACTTACCACCTTGCACCATTTTTTGTCTCAACTCTTCTGCACTTGGTCTCCTATTCTTTTTAGGTCTACCAATCTGCACACGATGCTTTGGAGGAAGTATAGTCAACTGACAAGGAGATTTTGGCCATAAAGGCATTCCATTAACAGGCCCAATCTTGAATCCGTACATTGTCTTCCATGTAGTCATCCGGTAACATCGATGCACATAAGCTTCTGGAATATCCACATCACTCCCATTTACTGACATGTTCCACATAGCGGCCACTGCATGTTTGCAGGGTATTCCTGTAAGCTCCCATTTTCTGCATGTGCAAGTCCTAGCATTCATGTCCACTACATATTGTTCATTTGATTTTCCAGTGACTTGGAAACGATTCCCACCATTCCAAATTGCCTTGTAACAAGATAATACAAGTAATACAATCAGACAACAAGATAATACAAGTAATACAATCAGACAACAAGGTTTACTTTCAGGCAACAAGATAATACAAGTGTCCTAAAGGTCATTCAATCAGTAATACAATTACCTTAACTTGACTAGCTTCCCTTTGGATAATGTTAAATAATTTGGTTGCATTGGGAGTTAATGGACCATCATGTTTCTCAATTTGTTTTTGGACTAACACAATTCTCTTCATGATGTACTCCCTTATGAAATCCAAGCAAGTAATAATGGGCTTGTCCCTTCCACCCACTAGTCGTCTGTTGAAGACTTCACACATGTTATTGAGAAGCACGTCACTAACAGCTCTACCTACATGCACATAATATGTAATACTAACATTAGAATGCATTAACATAATAACAACAATTAGAGTGATAATACTAACATCACTAGTAACATTACAAAGCATACCACTAAAATGAGATCTTGTCCAATGAACAGCTGGAATGTCTTTCAACCAAACATATGCCTCATTATTAACAGTTCTTAAATCATTCATGTTACTATCAAAATGATTTACAGTGGTAGCTGTTGCACATTTCCACAGATGTTTCTTATACAAGTCTCCTCTAAAGCTACTTCTCATGTTTTCATATATGTGTCTAAGGCAGAATCTGTGTTCAGCACAAGGAAAGAGCTTTGCAATGGCCGGAATGACACCCTAAACATGGAAACAACAATTGATTTACTTTTAGCATAAATGATTTACAAGTAATTGATTAACAATGAGTCAATAACAATAAACATACCTTTTGCCTGTCAGTGATGAATGTGAAGTTAGACATGGTATGCAACTCAAGATCATCACCAAGACATGAAAGAAACCAAGTCCATGAGTCAGTGTTTTCTGATTCCACAATGCCATATGCTACAGGATATGTTCCATTATTTGGATCTAGTCCCACAGCTGTCAAGATCTGACCCGGAAATGAGCCTTTCATGTGACACCCATCAAGACCCAACAACTCTCTGCCACCCACCCTAAATCCCCTTTTAAGTGCACCTAAACATACATAAATCCTCTTGAACTGCACTTGCTGTGAAGCAGGATCTGTTACTTCCTCAAATTCAAGTTTAACTGTAGTATCAGGATTGGTTTGCTGCAACTCCAAGATATAGTTTCTTAAAATGGGATACTGTGCAATATAATCTCCTTGCACCTTCTCCTTTGCTAACTTTCTTGCCCTATAAATTTTCTGCCTTGAAATATCCATCTCATATTTTTTTTCAAGTTGGTCTCTTACTGCTTTAGCTGGCACTTCTACATCTGGAGTAATTTGACTTTCAACATCTTTTGACAGAAAACCATCTGTACATTTTTTCACATCTCTGCTTTGGAGGCATTTGTGTACATCATTATATGTTTTGACCATCCATGTCTCTTCTTTCATGCTCTTGGATACATGAAGAACCCAAGGACATGAAATGGGATCCGGCAGAAGATTTTTAGGCCCACTGTTTTTTGCACAATTTTTAATACCCTCTTTCCTAGAATTATTTGTTGTTTTCCCAGTTTTTCCCCCTTTTTTCTGAGTTTGTTTTTTGGCTTTCCCTCCCTTTTTAGGGGACTCACTTAACTCTGCAATACTAGATTTAGTCCACTTTTTAAGCCCACCAGGACTTGGCCCAACAGAATTAGACCCACTAGTTTCTTTGCTCTGAACTAGAATAAATTCAATACCTCTGCCTCCATCTTTAGGCCCACCAGAATTAGGCCCATCTGTGGCATCAACCACAACTGAAGTTGGGCTTTTAAACTTTGGAATAGTACCTCTGCATACTGTCCTCAATCTTCTACCATCATTGTAGATGAAATGTAGTTGTCTTCTTGTCTCCACAGCATGCAACACCACCATTTCTTTGACTTCAGCTTTACTTGGAAAAGATTGCCCAACATAGAAATGGGACTTCTTATCAGGATTAGTTGATTGTTCACTTTGCTCACTAGCTAGCTGCCTCAACACACTCCTTCTGGGTGCACAAACATCCTCATCGGACCCACTTTCAAATGTTTCTAAGTCTAATGGTTCTTCATCTATTGCAGACATATCCACAGCACTATTGTTTGCTTCGGTTTCAGGAGCCCCTTTACAACCAATCCACTCTACATCCTTATCAATCATCAAGTTAAAAGTTGACATATCCACCTCAACCTCATTTATTATGTTATCCTCATCTACAATGAATTCACTAACATCACTGTCATCACTATCACTACTATTTCTATCTACTTCAGAACTAACATCAACAGAATGTCCATCATCCCCATCTATTTCCTGCACATTTGGCTTGTCTACTTGGGTACTCAAAAAACTCCAACAATGCTCAATGTACAGCTCAATGACATTGCATTTAGACAACAAATTCAACAAACTTCTCACATCTCCATCATTACTAAGAGATTGAATACCATAGTCCAGGCTACTACTAGGGATTTTAAAGTGGTACCACTTAGGTTGATCATCTACATGACCTATATCCTTAATCATGTCATCTAGTTCGGGTACACTAGACAAATCAGAATCTATCATATCAATGAAGTTAACCTTACCTCCAACGTAACTCAATGCCGGATTTTTTGTGAATACACCCCCATGATGAATTTTGAGAGAGAAAAAATTAGGGCTTTCACCTGTGGAAATGTTATGACACGATTTAGCAAATATACATCAGTTTGCATGAGTTTTTCACACATTGAATCGTATATTAACAGCACAAACGAAGGTTTAACATTAAAACTCACCATAATAATTGCCGACATCGATAATTTCTTCCTCACTACGAACTCGCCAGGATGAACGAACCATACTTATCAGAAATGCCCTAATGGATAAACGGATTTTGCTAAATAGAATTGACACAAGATCGAATTAAGGTTTTATAGAAACACAGAGCATTATTTTTTGATCGGGTTTTGAATTTCATTTCAATCTGATGGGGGAAGGGGATAAAAGAGAAGGGGGGAAAGATAAATTGACGATAATACCCTCACGTGCATATCACGTGTAAATAATTAACGAAAAAAATAGACGGGGTTAGGCTTGGGTACCGTTTTCGAGCACTTCTTAAAGTTATTGTATGAAAAACCTGAAAAAAAAAGTTCGGGTATGAACCGTGAAAATGAGTGAAAACCACAGGTATCATTTATGGAATTTTCTCTTTAATATATATATGTAGTAGTATTAAAATAAAGCCTGCTGTTTGTTTTTCTATTTGGGCTGATGGGCCAATAAACCCAACACAGGAAACAACTAGGGCAGTTAATAAGGATACGATGCATCTGTACATTAGGTGCTGATAGATTCAAGGAGTGTGTCTGTTAAGATGGAACGCTGCAACTGTTAGAAGACACCGTTTGGATTTGTATATATACGTATATGTGTCGAACAGTTTATGTATCCCATATTCAGTTATTATATCGATTCAAACTTACTGTACTTTCTTTGTTCTTTTATTCTACACACATTGAATCTGTGAAGTAGAGATGGTTAGTCATAATAGGTTGTTACAGAAAGAATTCTGGAACAAGAATAAAGTTGATTCCAAGAATGTTGGGCAACAGTGGTATCAGAGCGGGAATCAAACAACGAATGTATCATGTTAGAAGGATCAATCATTGCATTGAATACCACAAAAGAAGGCAGCCATGGAGGAAGATGCCGATTGAAGAGAAAGTGATCATGCAAACGGTTACACCACCGAGATGGTGGTTAACCAGAAGAAGATCTGAAACGCCCCGAAAACAGAACCATTTTTTTTTACCTAACACTGAGAACACACTCTATTAGGTCCCACATCTAAAATATGACATTAAAGACTCGTTATATCGTTCCCTTAATCAAATAATGACTCAATTAATAAAATGTTGAATTTACAAGCGATTCCCCAGGAATGACTCTCATTCCCTAGGAATAAGGGCTGCTGTTAGCACTTAAGTTCAGATTCCTCAGGAATGACACCGATTCCCCAGGAATCAGGGCTACACACAAACTAATACCAAAATACGAATTTCCGACGCGCATAACTTTTTACTTGTAAACACTTAGACCCTGAAAATTTGTAGGCACCTCCATAATGCCAAAATGAAACTTTCTATTTTTGCACTTTTTCAAAATTCATGTTTTACGAGAAAACGGACATATAACCACTTTTCGACCATTTTAACCACTTTTTGACTACAACTCAAATCACAAACCATGAATACTTGGACTCTAATTTTTTGCACACATGATCAACATACCAAAACAAGTCTAACACCATTAACCAAACCCACATAAGTACATTCTAACCCGATTTAACCCTTTTGACCCGTTTGGTGTCCATTTGGACACTATCATCAAATCTACTACATAACACCACCACATTACCCAATACCACACATGTTTGACTCTTACTACATTGTTGACTGTTTGTCAACTTCATCTTTGACCAACCAATCACTTTTGACCTTTTTCTACAATTCAACACTTTAACCAAAACCAAACCAATCATATGAGTTCATACACTTGACAACCACATACACTAGACACCATAACTCTGTTTGACTTTCAAAGTCAACCAATATACATTGACCAACATATTTAATTCGAAAACTCATTGTTTGGGCGATTTACACAATTGAGCATCAAAACAACAATTCAAAAGAAAAAAGCATATTCTAACCATAAGCATGCTTCATATCCATGTCACTAGCTTCTCATAACCCTTCTATCCACATGCCTCTATCAAAACATCAACCTACAACATAAACACTGAAACGGGTAAGCACAACTGCTTAGTGAGTACACAGGCAATCAAACAAGCAATACACTTAACACTTAGCATATAACAACACAACATAATCACTGAGCTCTGAACACTGAACACCGTACACTGTGTTAACCGCAGTTAACCCTCTAATCACCACTAATCCTTTACACATAATCATTAACCAACAACAATCAATTCACTAATCAACACATCTTTTAACATAGTCTTAAACACACACATAAGAAACAAAACATATAACAAACACCCTTCACGTGATTGTATGATCCTCTAGCTCGGAAGCTATCCGGAAACACATACAACCAATTCATACACTGTTCACTACATAATCACTATTTAATCCACATATATCAACAAGTCATCTTCCACCCGATTGTGTAGCCTCTTACTCGAAAGCAATCCGGATCCAACACAATCGAATCATACACTATTCATCACCAATTCGTTTCCTTTACCTTTAAGAAAGTGACAATCTCATTACTTGGCTATCATCAAGCTAATGAGATAATCACTACTTTTCTTACCAAATATCATTTAATCACATAACAATTAAGAATAACAAGTAATTTAACACAACAACTAAATTAAGCAATAAACATAATTAAACAAACATAAACAAATAACTCATTCCTGATTGTGTAAACCTCTAGCCCGCAAGCTATCCGGTACTACACAATTACATCACCTGTTTAACCCCCGTATCACTCACCTCGACACATGATGATTCACAACGATGACCACATATGCTTCCACGTCTTTAAATCCCTATAATAACATACATAATACATAACAACATATTTAGATACTAATTATCATCATAATCTTAATCATATTAATTCCCTCCCCTAATTTGATTACACTTGATTTAATTCATGAACTATCCACACTAAAACCACTTCACTTTACTTCATAGTATTCATCATATTCTTTACTCATAATCATTCCACTAATCATACTTCACTACTATAATTCATGTTACACCATCATAATCATATTCTTTTAGCATCACTAGTTTCATCATTGATCTCATTAACATACTCTTAACATAATTCATATGAACTACCATGAACACCCTTTTTACAATTCATCATTTATCAACTTTACTACCTTAGATTCATTTTCTTTCATCACAATTAAACTCTATTAGCATCACTAATCACATCTTTAAACTTATTACATCATTTTTTAACAATTTAACATAAACCCTAGAATTGCTCAAGAACACTAAATTATAAATTCATCATTTTCACAATGTTACATGATTACCAATGATCATATTAACACTAATTAACACTAATTCAATCAATTTCTAGCTTCAATTTCGGATTAAAACCATTACTTATACAAAACCCATCAAAACTTCATAAAACCCCAAAAACTAGGTTAAAGAATTGAAGAAACTTACTTACAAAGATTTGAAGATGCTAAAAGGATGAAGAATTTGAGAACCATAAGCTTGAATCAAGAATTTTAGAAGTAGAATTAGAGCTAGAATTGTTCTTGTGATTTTCTCCTCATACATAAGTAGGTGTAGAATACGTTAGAATGAAACTAGATAACTCATAAAAACATACGTACATATATTTATCTAATTTATTCCCATTTAAACTCTACAGTCTAGAACTGATAAAATCGTTTACGTTTTTCATCATATCTCGTTATCTACATAATACTATTTCATAATAAAAATATATCCGTGTACGATATTAATTTCCTGAAATTCGGGGTGTTACATCTCTCCCCCACTTATCTCATTCGTGTCCTAACGAATGGCACTCGTAATACTCAGTCTTAACACTATTTCTACTCATGCACAAACACTTAATCATATATCCCCTACATATTGGTTTCACATAATTAGTGAAATTTATACCACTAGATACAAGTCTATTCTCTATTATCTCTTTTTATCATTATACTTGACATAATCCACGAAATTTTAATCTCCTCATACATAATATCTAACACGTAATTCACATAGTTTGAACACCTCTTCTCTTACTATCTATTCTAACAATCACACTAAATCACTTTGATATTTGATAACTCCAACAATTCCATGTGAACTAGCATAATACAACTACGGTGATCAGGCGTAGACATATTATGTTATACACACTTCATTCTCAAGTTATCTCATATCATCGTTTTCTAATGTGATTTCCACATAAACACATAGCATACAATTCATTTAACAGTTAACACACAATAACTAACAATTTAACAATTTAACACATAGTTAAAAACTACTTCACTATATTATCCATTTTGAACGCATATGCAAAACTACAACTAATAACTCCTTATATACACTTACTTTTACCTCTGGCAACTATCTCTGTACTCAATTATCCATTTATCATCACAGAATCAGATTAATCTAAATAAATCACATTAACTATTAAACATAATCATAATCATAACAAATCAAACAACATACATGGTTTAAGTTTAAGCAATCTTATCATGGATCACCTAACTCTCTTAAACCATTGCTCTGATACCAACTTGAAACGCCCCGAAAACAGAACCATTTATTTTTTTTACCTAACACTGAGAACACACTCTATTAGGTCCCACATCTAAAATATGACATTATAGACTCGTTATATCGTTCCCTTAATCAAATAATGACTCAATTAATAAAATGTTGAATTTACAAGCGATTCCCCAGGAATGACTCCCATTCCTCAGGAATAAGGGCTGCTGTTAGCACTTAAGTTCAGATTCCTCAGGAATGACTCCGATTCCCTAGGAATCAGGGCTACACACAAACTAATACCAAAATACGAATTTCCGACGCGCATAACTTTTTACTCGTAAACACTTAGACCCTGAAAATTTGCAGGCACCTCCATAATGCCAAAATGAAACTTTCTATTTTTGCACTTTTTCAAAATTCACGTTTTACGAGAAAACAGACATATAACCACTTTTCGACCATTTTAACCACTTTTTGACTACAACTCAAATCACAAACCATGAACACTTGGACTCTAACTTTTTGCACACATGATCAACATACCAAAACAAGTCTAACACCATTAACCAAACCCACATAAGTACATTCTAACCCGATTTAACCCTTTTGACCCGTTTGGTGTCCATTTGGACACTATCATCAAATCTACTACATAACACCACCACATTACCCAATACCACACATGTTTGACTCTTACTACATTGTTGACTATTTGTCAACTTCATCTTTGACCAACCAATCACTTTTGACCTTTTTCTACAATTCAACACTTTAACCCAAACCAAACCAATCATATGAGTTCATACACTTGACAACCACATACACTAGACACCATAATTCTGTTTGACTTTCAAAGTCAACCACTATACATTGACCAACATATTTAATTCGAAAACTCATTGTTTGGGCGATTTACACAATTGAGCATCAAAACAATAATTCAAAAGAAAAAAACATATTCTAACCATAAGCATGCTTCATATCCATGTCACTAGCTTCTCATAACCCTTCTATCCACATGTCTCTATCAAAACATCAACCTACAACATAAACACTGAAACGGGTAAGCATAACTGCTTAGTGAGTATACAGGCAATCAAACAAGCAATACACTTAACACTTAGCATATAACAACACAAATACATGAACACATAATCACTGAGCTCTGAACACTGAACATTGAACACCGTACACTGTGTTAACCGCAGTTAACTCTCTAATCACCACTAATCCTTTACACATAATCATTAACCAACAACAATCAATTCACTAATCAACACATCTTTTAACATAGTCTTAAACACACACATAAGAAACAAAACATATAACAAACACCCTTCACGTGATTGTATGATCCTCTAGCTCGGAAGCTATCCGAAAACACATACAACCAATTCATACACTGTTCACTACATAATCACTATTTAATCCACATATATCAACAAGTCATCTTCCACCCGATTGTGTAGCCTCTTACTCGAAAGCAATCCGGATCCAACACAATCGATTCATACACTATTCATCACCAATTCGTTTCCTTTACCTTTAAGAAAGTGACAATCTCATTACTTGGCTATCATCAAGCTAATGAGATAATCACTACTTTTCTTACCAAATATCATTTAATCACATAACAATTAAGAATAACAAGTAATTTAACACAACAACTAAATTAAGCAATAAACATAATTAAACAAACATAAACAAATAACTCATTCCTGATTGTGTAAACCTCTAGCCCGCAAGCTATCCGGTACTACACAATTACATCACCTGTTTAACCCCCGTATCACTCACCTCGACACATGATGATTCACAACGATGACCACATATGCTTCCACGTCTTTAAATCCCTATAATAACATACATAATACATAACAACATATTTAGATACTAATTATCATCATAATCTTAATCATATTAATTCCCTCCCCTAATTTGATTACACTTGATTTAATTCATGAACTATCCACACTAAAACCACTTCACTTTACTTCATAGTATTCATCATATTCTTTACTCATAATCATTCCACTAATCATACTTCACTACTATAATTCATGTTACACCATCATAATCATATTCTTTTAGCATCACTAGTTTCATCATTGATCTCATTAACATACTCTTAACATAATTCATATGAACTACCATGAACACCCTTTTTACAATTCATCATTTATCAACTTTACTACCTTAGATTCATTTTCTTTCATCACAATTAAACTCTATTAGCATCACTAATCACATCTTTAAACTTATTACATCATTTTTTAACAATTTAACATAAACCCTAGAATTGCTCAAGAACACTAAATTATAAATTCATCATTTTCACAATGTTACATGATTACCAATGATCATATTAACACTAATTAACACTAATTCAATCAATTTCTAGCTTCAATTTCGGATTAAAACCATTACTTATACAAAACCCATCAAAACTTCATAAAACCCCAAAAACTAGGTTAAAGAATTGAAGAAACTTACTTACAAAGATTTGAAGATGCTAAAAGGATGAAGAATTTGAGAACCATAAGCTTGAATCAAGAATTTTAGAAGTAGAATTAGAGCTAGAATTGTTCTTGTGATTTTCTCCTCATACATAAGTAGGTGTAGAATACTTTAGAATGAAACTAGATAACTCATAAAAACATACGTACATATATTTATCTAATTTATTCCCATTTAAACTCTACAGTCTGGAACTGATAAAATCGTTTACATTTTTCATCATATCTCGTTATCTACATAATACTATTTCATAATAAAAATATATCCGTGTACGATATTAATTTCCTGAAATTCGGGGTGTTACAAGATCAAAGAAGGGACACGATGGTCTCAAGAGGAAGAAGACATATCAGTTCTTCAAGATAAAGAAAGGCATCGCAGAACCGGAATATGATCAAGATCGATTGCTGCAAAATTAGTGTTATGAAAAAAAAATGCCACAAGGAAAATACAAAGGCTGTTCGTTTTGTAGAAAGAAAGAAAAACGCAAAGTGTGTTCTTATGGATTTGAAAAGAAGTAGAACCGTATGGCCATGAATAAAACAACAACGAGGAACAAAGAAAGTGAGAGGATTGTTTGTTTGTGATATACAACAATCAGAAGACTTGTTACAACGATTGAGTGAATCGATCATAACAAGAAATCGAGTGACTCGATTACGAAGAAGAAGGGAAGGAAAACCAGAGAGAGACATGAGAAGAAAATTGATCGGGAGTAGATCGTTTTCAAGAGAAAGAAGAAAATTGATCGGGAGTAGATCATTTTCAAGAGAAAGAAAAGAACCGATCGGGATTAGATCGATTCAGAACGGGTTAGAGAAACCCAAATTCGATTCAGAAAAATCGAATAGAGAGAGACAAGATTAATTACACGAAGATTTGTTGTGTGTGGCAACCGCGAAGATTTGTTGTGTGAGGCAACCGTGAAAAGTTGTGTGAGGCAACCAAAAGGAAGTTGTGTGAGGCAACCAAAAAAAAAAAAAACAATCTGTGATAAATTAAATGGAAACAAGAAACAAGAAAGGTCATGTGATATGAATAAGTTGAAGAAGATAGGTGTGATGCCAAGGATAAAGACCGACAAATGGGTGTTGGCTTGTTTGCGGAAGACAACCATGAAGGTTGAAAGGGGAAGGAAACTGTGATGAAACAAGAAGATTGAAGAAACAAAAGATTAATAGATTAAGGGGGAGATCGTTGGAAGTTTAATCCATTAATCTTTTGGTTAGTTAGAAACGGGCCAAACAGAAATCAGGAATGGGTCATATGTACTAATGGGTTATGGTTTCTGGTTTGGGCCGATGGGCTAACAAACCCTATGCGCAGGAAATAGAAGGACAGTTAAGTAGTTATTATGTTAAACGTTGTATTGGTTCATTAGAACCGTTAGGTATCAAGTGACACAACTGTTCCTGGCACCAGTTCGTGTTATATATATATATGTGTGTGTATCGATGTAACAGAAAGAACCAACCCATTCGTTTAATACATATGATCAGTTTATTGTTTGGGTTCAACCCACTTTCTTTGTTCCTGCTGATGATTCTTGACGATGATTGATACACATGATGTTTGTTTGATTTGTTCGATCTTGGAGTATGTAGCAAACCTGTTCAACAACTTCTTGATTATGCTATAACCATACTTTTCTTATGATAGATGCAAATGCCAAATGCTTGTCCAAATTTAATTTCTATATATGAATGTTATTGCGTACTACATTTGTTCTTTCTACATTGTCAAGACATACCAAACCTATCACTATTACAATAAGTGAAGCATTTGAAAAATTCTCGGGCTGCATGCATATAGTTTCCATGTGCTTTTAAAATAGGGATATTACACATCAAGTTGATATGTTTCAACAATTGTTGTATTTTGCTGCAGATTTTGTTGCTTAGTTTAGTAATTTTTATGTTCGATGTTATAATGGTATGAATGCATTCCAAAAGCTACTGCCAATATGTGTATATCATATATCATTTGGTTTCAAAAAGATTATGCAATACCAGCTCCCAATCAAAGGTGAATACAAATCGTACACAAAGGTAACATATAAACCTTTAAATTATAATTATTGCAAATTTTGCGGGTTATATAATCTAGAATAACCTAAAAAATGGGAATATAAATAATGCTACAAAAATAGTTCAAAACTAAAATAAAATGCTTAACTAAAATTCCGGTTACATAAAATGCTTGTCTTCCACTTTTCTCATAATAATGGAAAAAGGGTACCACCACATTAATATACAAGCCTTCTTTTTCCTTTTCAAAGATATTATATTTAAATAAATAATTTTATATTAGACCTTTAATTTGTTTATTTGTTATGATATGATGTCACTAGTTAACAAATGGAAAGTCTGACTCAGTTAACATTTTACTACTAGTATAAAGTTTCATCATTCTAAAATTGTCTTATTATGACGTTTACTGTGTTAATTGTACCGATTGTTTCGTGATTGGATGGGGCTCACATATTCTTTAGTGGAAACATTGCTTCTTCCGTCCAAATTTAATTGGTCACGTTTATATTTTGTTATATCTTATAATTACTGTACTGTTAAATAATGACATAAAGAGTATATAGCAAGATTTGCATAACTGGCACTTTACATCGAAAGGAATTTTTCTAGTGGATAACTAAACATATATTCAGGCATTAACTAATTTATCTTTTCTCATATTGGCAGTGAAACTGGATGATGCAAATCGTTAAAGGGTTGTTTACCCTTTTTATTAATTAGATATTGTGAGATCTGTATATCTAGAATTAATCAATAATAATATTATAGCATAGGGGAGTATGTTAAAATTGTTTTTGATGGCTACAAATATACATCTTAAAGGCAAACATTCTGATTGTTATTTTATATAAATACAAGTTTTTTTAGTACCTAATTAACTTTGTCAAAGGTAACATGTTGTTGTGGACACCACAAACTTAAGTGCATATATGTCTCCGGCCACTAGTCATTTTCTAGAATCAGCCAATGTATGGCCCATAAAGATATTCTATTCAATTGTATAACCATATATATTCTTTACTTAACCAAAAGCTAAATAAGATATGACCATTAATAACTTAAACACTCTAAAACCTAAACAGTGTAAATGTTTTGTGTTTCGAATACATAAATGACAAAATGTATACATTTTTTAAGTAAGGTTTACCTTTGTTACACCCAACAAATATGTTGTCACAATGCTTATGTTATCCCTAGAAGGCTAAAGTTAATTAACCGTAGTGAACGCAAATATTAGGATCCACTTCTTGACCGACATACAAGTGATATATTGAGTTCAAGATCTCTTAAGATTTCAGTTTTGAGCTGAGGTTAAATCAACCATTATCTAATTCCAAACAAATCAACACTCTAAGAAAAAAATATTTAGCTATTAGTAAAAAGAGTTAGCCATTATTTTAAAATTAATGTCAAATAAATATCTAAATTACCGTTAACTCATTTATATCATATTCGTTAATAAAAAATATTCCCTTTAAAATATGTATCTACATATATGTACAATTTCTTTCTACTTTCTACTATATCAAATTCAATAACAATATAATTATATATGTATTTTTTACCACTAACTATTAAATGATTTATAATGTGGTATTATATATTATATATATATATATGATCCCTGCACTATGAAGGTAGAAAAAGAATCTAAGTTGTCGGCACCTGTAAACGCATACAATATGTTTATGGAGTTAAAGAAATTGAAAACATAATTAAGGTTTACACACGTACTTATTGTACTATAATAATTGTCTTACAGTTTTGTCCAAATACAATAATAAAAATTCTATAAGTGTTTGCTAGAAATCAATCGATCCTAATGTATATCCCCATGCAACAGAAGCATGTGAATTTAAGACCATTCCCAACCCAGAAACCAACTGACAGAAACTGACATAGCCACGTCAGCGCCACGTCAGCTTTTCCACAAAACTGACTGAAACTGACAGACCACTCCCATCCATGCTCCGTCACTTCCATTTTCTGGGCCCCGCGACTAATTAAAAAATCAACTAAAACACAACAACTTAAATAAAAACAATAATTTAAATTAAACACATTCCATTAAAATTAAAAATTACACCAATCCTAAAAATTAAAATTACAACAATTCCTAAAAATTAAAATTACAACAATTCCTAATAATTAAAATTACGAGAAATCCTAAAAATTAAAAAGTACGATAATTTAAAAAATACTAGAATTATAAAGAAATCTAATCGGAGCTCGACTCGTCGGTTTCATTTGCGTTTTCTTGCTCGTCCTCGTCCGATTCGTCGTTGCCATATTTGTCTTGGTAAAGTGTCACGACTTCTTTCCTCGCGTTTTTTAGCATTTTTATTTCTTTTTTGGACGCCTTTTTCGGGAGTTTTTTACACAAAAAACTCAAAGCTTTGTAGGCGGCTTTTTTCATCGCGTTTTCCTTGATCAGTTTAATTGCTTCTTGTTGCGCGAGAGCGGTTTGCCTGAATGCTTCCAAAGTTTCCACTTTTTCAGATTGAACACTTCGTGAGGATGAACCGGCGGAGCTTGAGGTGGTAGTTTTCGACGCCTTTCGGCCTGGAGGACGACGGATATAGTCATTTTGGAACAACCGCTTCATGTTCGTATCAAGAGCCGTTGCTGTCGGTTGTTCATCCGCGTCCAGATCGGTGACAACGTGTCGGAAAGAATCTTCATTGGCCATAACGCCCGGCTCAGCAAAGAATTTTGGGAAATGTCTAATAACATTCCAAGATGACTCGTAAATGAACGCACGGCCAAGTTGGTGCCGGAATGCATTTCGGGTGGCAATCATGACGTCGTTTTCATCGGCACCGCTTTGTGGGCAAATTTCTTTGTAGTTTTTGTAGAGAGCTTGGAATGCTTTTGAGTCGTGAGAAATCTTGTTCCATTTGCCAGTAAGTTGATTAAGGTTACGTTTTGTTGAGACACAACTGTTGTAAGCTTCATTAACTTTAGCCCAAAATGACTCGTTTGTTTGATTTTTGCCCACCACACCGTTTTCGGAACAGTGTATCCACCGCTCCGCTAAAATCCTCGCCTCCTCGTCCGTCCAACGTGTTTGAGCCCGTTTGGGCCTTTTTTTCCTTTTGAACCCGTTTACCCTTTTTCTTGTTCTTTTGGGTTTCGGGTTCGGGTTCAGATTCGGGCTCGGGTTCGGGATCCGGGTTCGCCTCGTCGGAGCTTTCTTCCAAAGTTTGTGGTACGGTGAAATTCATTTGTTGGTGACTGGGGTTGGATGAGCTTGGAGAAAGGTTGTTGTGGTGACCATTGTGTGTTTTGGAACCACTGTGGTTGTGACCATTGTGTGAAATGTGGTTGTGGTGGTGAGGATTGTGTGTTTGTGTACCACCCTTGAAATGCATAATTATTCCTCGGGTCGTGCGGATCAAGGTTGAACGGGCTTGCAATTGGTGGAAAGTTGGCAATTGGTTGAGTGTTTGGTTGAGATGAAGAACCGGAAGCTTGAGTGTTTGGTGAGTTTGGGTTTGGTAACGGGTTATTCAACAGATTTTGCCACATATCTTTGGCAATATTTTGTTGATCTTTTTTTTTTTTTTTTTTGGAAGTGGATTTGTTGTTTTTTGACATTTTTTTGAGAGTGATTTTGAGGTTTTTGAGAGTGGTGTTTGAAGTGTTGTGTGGAAGAATTGGTGGAATGTTTTTGTGTTGTGTGAAAATTAGTAAGTATGTAGGTATTTTTATAGGTAAAAATGGAGGGTTTAAAAATAATTTGAATTTTTAAATTTTTTGAAATGTTTTTGAAAAATTCAAATTTTTGGAAAAATTTGAATTTTTTGAAAAATTTGAACCCACTCTACCAACGGACCTTTTTTTAAATTTTTTAATTTTTTTTTTATGTTAAACGGTAACAAACAAAAAAAAAAGGAAATGGGCCCCACTATCACCGAGGCACCCCGTCGGTTTACCGACCGACGGCAGCCGACGGACGAAACCGACGAGGCGGTGCCAACCCCGTCGGTTCGTCGGTTTGAAGCCGACGCAAAGCGACGCCTCGGGTTGGGAATGGTCTAATATTCACACATAGACTAATTCCATACTTTTTACATAATACTATACACACGTCTATTCCAACTATAAATGTATTTTCTACAATTATAAATGCGAAAATCCTTACCATTTTGTAATTAATTTTCCGTCACTACAACAAATATTACATTACACGTATTTTGTTCTATGCACTTTATAGAAAGAATGGAAAATTTTACTTATTTGTATGCATTTATATTCGTCTATAAATCCTTTACAATAATAAGTGTGTGAAAGGATAATGATCTTCGCATTGAAAAACTTGACAATTTTATTTATTTATTTTTTTCTCCTGTTTTATACTACCTCCGTCCCAAAAAAATTGCTCAGTTTTGACTTTTTGAAGTCTTTCTTTTTCAACTATGATCTTAAATATTGTTGTTTGTGTTATATAATACTTGATGCCAAATACATGAATGGATTGAATTTTACATGTATTTTCATTGGTATAATTTTCATCAATTATTATATAACACAAACAAAAATATATAAGGTCAAAGCTGAAAAAGAAAGATTGCAAAAAGTCAAAATGAACGGTTATTTTGAGACGAATGGAGTAATATTTCTGAAAGCAAGATAATTAAGTAAGAAAATGACTTGTTGTTTTCAATTCCCTGCTTCTATGTTTAATAATTTGGTGTTCCACCTTTTACCGATTAATTCACGAGGTCTGAGATAGTAGATAGTAACACGTACACCACACAAAATTCCCTAATCTCTATCTTATGGCTTAAACTGTTAAACAACGCTTGGTACGTGGTTTCGATTCCTTACTTTGTCTATCGAAAAATATATATGAATCTTATAATATTTAATGTGTTTGAAAATGAAAAGATAAGAAAATTCAATATATAGATCAAATTCAAGATTAAATCATCATGGACAAATAACTAATTTTAATTAGTTTAAAAAAATTTATAACGATTTTTATTTTTTATTTTTTGAAATTACATATAATGAAGCTGAAGGCTGGGATGTGGTCCTAGCTAGGTGGTAGGGTAGTTGTCACAAGCTGTTTGGACTGAAATTTTTTTCAAACTTACACTAACCTTAATTAACTCATCTCATTAACACAATAAACTCCACTTTGATTGATTCTTTTGTTATAAATGAGCCACAAAGTAGTAGATCAGTTTTCTATCATATCCCCGGCCCTCCTCCCTCTATCAACATATATATCTCTCCCCTATTCTATATATGTTCGTGTATCGAATTAATACGTCATGATGACGTCATAAAAAAAATGGTGGTAGATCGAAATTGTAGATGGCTGATGATGAGATGAAGGTGGGTGGTGAGCAAGATGGAGAAGCAGGGCACGTGTATTACCAACTCATTGTGATCACCTCATATATACTATCATCCTTGATCATGCAAATGTAGTCAGTCATAAGCTAGGCGGGCCTGGTGCAGTGATTGATCGATCGATCTGCAGGGTTTCGTAAATGAGTTGGTGCTTCATGTGCCCATCTTCCCCATCATGACCAATATCCATACCTTAATTATTTTGCTCTATCAAGAAGCTAAACTTTGCATCAATATAATGCTGTAAGTACTTTACAAGTACCGGCCATACTTCAATTTTCAGGTGAAAACTTTAACCTCGGTTATATATATATATATATATATATATATATATATATATATATATATATATATATATATATATATATATATTAATAATCAAAATATATAAACACACCTCTTTTTTTGGTGTGTGTTTTGGTTAGAAACATATATTACAAGTATATACGATATTAATTAATTGATAGATATTGCAATCAATAATTCTAGATACTTGTTTAGTACTTTGGAATTTATTTAGTCATTAATTTATTCATGCTATATAGTATAGCTTAAGATATGATCCTAAACTTTTTGCTAAAAGAATTCAAAAGTTAGATGACAATCTTGGCATAATGTTTGGCTCGATCAAATGCATTACATTGGATGATTTACAACAAATTATTCTTGAATGTAAATATGGTTGACAATTATGTCGTATCATAGTTAAATACAGAGTATAAATAGTTGTTTTTCTTATTTTCTTTCACTTTCCGATGTAAGGAATCCATCGTCTTGTTTTTTTTTCTTTGTTTATTTATAATTATTTTGTATCCGTTGTTTTATTAATCTTTAAACCGTTTTAGTGTTTTTTTATTAAATTATTTTATTATTTATTTGCTCACAAGAATTAATTGCATATTATATCGTTGTTCTAACTAGTCATATATCGATCTATTTCAATTGGATCACTTTCATACCCTTAGGACATTATCTTTCCGTCAACTTTTCCTCGATCACATTTCAAAGACTTTTCTTTAAATTAATAATATCATACCCCGGTAGTTTCAGGGTACTTTCGCAGCTTTTATCGTACGACAATTTGGATTGTAGTTTTCATATTTTATGCCAAGTCTTAATCGATTAATGTAATTTTCTAGTGTAGGTTTTATATTTTCAAAATTAATCACACGATATTAGAGCCACACGGGGCCGGGTTGATTATTACAGGGGCGTAAATAGTATGAAACTAATTTATTACTTACACGTACGTAGATCGATCACATTAATGTACTTTGTAACAAGTAAGAACAAAAAGATGTAGTCGACATTTAAAATGGGACATATGAAGTATATATTAATGAAATAGGACCACATCTCTTTTATTATTAAACCACATCAATTTTTTGCATTTGATTTTGGGTGAGACGTATACATTTATTGCATTACTCATTACAACTCTATTTTTTTTCTATGAAACAAATCTCGACTCTTAAATAGTCGCTATTAGTTAGTGTCACCTACTTTCATGATTCTTTATAGAAGGCAATTACACAATCACCGCACCTACACGAATATATATATATAATTACCGCCAACATTATGATTGAAATAAAAACTACTTTCATGATTTTGATATTATTATTCGACGACTCGCACTAGTAAAAAATGACTATTTAGAGCGCAGTGTTATAACGGTTTTACGTGAAAATCCTTACAAAAAGGAAAAAGTGGGTTCAAAATTTTCCTTGGAACGGTTTAATGGCATTACTTGTAGCGGTTTTAGAAAAACTGCTCTAATTGCTTATATTTGTAGCGGTTTAGGAGACACCGCTCCAAAAAATACCAATATATGTGGCGGTTTAAAACACCCGCTTCAAAAAAGTGCAATTTTAAAACGGTTAAATAAAAAACCGTTTCAAATAGAATAAAATGGAGCGGTTGTTTCCAAAGTAAAAATTTGTTGATTTTTAGATCGGTTAAATAGATTATTTAGATCAGTTTAAAATTTTGTTGATTTTTGTCGCGGTTAAACAGTCGATCTAAAAAATGATTTTATTTGAAGCGGGTGTATGGTTTAAAAAATGAGTGGTGATCTTTTGGAACATCCATAAGAACCGATCTAAAAAAATCATAAATAAACATAAACAATATATATCACAGTAGTGCGTTCTTTGTGAATCGCTCTATAAAAGAATTATATAGCGCGCTTTGCTTAATCGATCTAAAAAACTCGTTCTATAAAATACTTTTTGTTTGTATTTCTTCATACTCACCAAACACCATTTTAGATATAGCAAATGAAAACGAAAAAGATAAGAAAACAAGTTACAGATTTACTAACGGCGGTGGTGGAGGTGTTCACATCAGACGAGTTTTTCTTCCGGCAGATCCGGTTTTGAGAGCTTTCGGATCTAAAGTTACAACATCACCAAGTTTCAACATCACTAAGTTTCAGATCTAGCAAAGGCATAAGATAAACACAATGATGGTGACGAACAAGTTAAGGGTATTCTGTCGTGCCGCCGCCAGGTATTTGATTTATTTTTGTTATATGTACAAATTTTATTGTTGTTATTCTTGGATCTAAGAATTTCTCATATATGATTTTACTATTTCCCTCTTTACTTTTCCGTTTTCAGATCTAAAACTCTATTTTCACAATCAGAGAAAAGTGCGGCAATGACATATTAATTGACATGTATTGAAGGATTAGAAGTGATGAGATTGATGGTTGTGGATCAATTGAAACTGAAGATGGAGAGACCGAGTGAGTATAATTTTTTCAACAAAAGATCGATGATGATTTTTTCTTCTCTCTATTCTTTTTGTTGAGACTTATATCACTATAAGTGGTATGTAGGTTTTAAACCCACTGATTTCTTGCTTATAAGATGGATTTATGTATTGTAATTGATTCCTTTAATATATAGATGATGTATTATCTTAGTTATGAAGATTATATAATGTTATTGTTATTTGTAGTTTATATTGTGTTGATAGTTATCGAAATGTTGATTGGATAATATAAGTAGATGATTTGATGTTCTGTAAAAGATACATACAATTGCGGAAGTAAACAAACACGTATAAATAATTAGTTAAGATAAAGTCATGTACCTTTTAGCAAAGCTATAGTTAGGGTTTAAAGAAAAACACCTCTACGATTGCACACACGATACCACCCAATAAGTATGCTAGTACTCCTTTCACAATGCTCACAACTCTTGTGCCTTGTCTTGCTTTGGTTCTTTGCCTATCTTTATATAACCTAGGAAACTTGATTGTCAAGTTTGTGAGGGTTTCTAAAACCCATTCCATTTGGGCCGGCCCCCTATAGGAGATTTACGGAACATTCCAGAACTTTCCAAGTTTACAATTTACATCTAAGTCCATCTCTTTTAATTCCTTTAATTTATAAACATTCAATTAACATTTTAACAGCCGTTTATTAATTATTCGTGAACGTATTAATTAATATATTACATTGACATGTTAATTAATTATATTGAGTATTAGTGTCAAAACGTGTGACCCCGTATGCTTAAAAGTTTCCGGACATGCGTTTATATGCCGTGATCATTTCCCAACACCTCCCACTTGAGCATGTCATAATAAAGGCAATAACATTGGTAAGCGTCTAGCAACATGCTAATGCTCCCGGAAATATTTAAGTATAGTTTCTTAAAGTATAATAAAAAATAATTCCAGTGTTTACTATCCCTTTGTTTCAGATACCTTTGTTAATTATGGATATGGATCAAAGTCATTCCATATTTTAAGAATTCTGTTTCTCATGTCTACAATCAATTAAGATTACCAAATCAATCGAGACAAATCTAGATTTCATTTGGGTATGGCCATACACACACCTTAATTAATTCTAATGAGGGGCCCAGTGGTATCATTCTTCAATAGCTAGTTGAATGAACAAATTCTATCTTGAGTGCACGTGTCAGTCATGTAGTTTGCTACATTTCTGAAAATAGCCTTTTATTACCACGTTATTCAGGATAGCCAGAACTTTATCAAGAAGATGCAATCCATAAATGCAAGACCTACTTGCATCTCAAGTCAAAGGATAAGTAAAGCAACCATTTACAAGTTTCACTTAATGACGCCGATCCATAAAGTGATAACTTATTAATTGGGGTAGTCCGATATGCATCTTATGAATATCATGTGAGTTTGGTGGGACCATCCTTAATATTTTAACAATATTAGCAATCACTCAGATTTATCTTAGTTTAACTATATTCCCACATAGTTAATCGATAATGGACTTTTTAGAATAATTAAGAATTTATTCAAGGATTTAAATATGCAAATATATGATACAATTAATTATTAGATGAAAACAAACATACCAAGTACTTTAATTCATTTATTGAATAATAATTGTTTTACATCCTTTATCCAGTTGCTAAAACACAGATTAACATGAAATAACTAGCTAAACCAAGCCCTATGCCCTCGGCATATTGATTAAGCTTTCCCTTAGGTAAAGCCTTCGTAAACGGATCAGCTAGATTATTATGTGTGTGAACTTTGAGTAACTTGATTTCACCTATTTCGATCTGCTCTCGAACATAATGATATCTCCTAGGATAGTGTATGGCACCTTTCTGAACTTCGGGTTCATTGGCTATGATAATTGCTCATGAGTTATCACAATATATATCCATAGGTTTTTTATTTGTGGGGACCACGTCAAGCCCAGAAATAAATTTCCTAATCCAGACAGCTTCCATTGCAGCTTTCGAAGCGGCTCTGTACTCTGATTCTGTTGCAGACATAGTAGTTGTGGATTGCTTCTTGCTCTTCCAATCCACTGCGACTACATTCAAGACGAAGATGTATCCTGTCTGAGACTTCATATCATCTCTATCGGTTTGAAATCCAGCATCACAGTAACCAGTCACTTTGAGTTCAGCTTCAGGATTTCCACCATAAACCAGGAACATATCTTTAGTATCCCTCAGGTACTTGATAATATTCTTCACAGCAGTCCAATGATCACTTTCACCTGGATTCTGTTGAAAATGGCTGGTTATGTTCTGTGCGAACGCCACATCAGGTCTAGTGCATCTAACCGCATACATAATAGATCCCACAGCCAAAGCATAAGGAAACCCTTCGCATGCGCTCCACTTCAGTAGGTGTAGAAGCACACTGTTTGCTATTTAATTCAAGTCTTTCTTGCATCGGAACATTTTCACGTTATAGAATTTTCCATCTTAAATTTCTTCAAGATTATATTAATATAAGCACTTTGACTTAATCCAATTAACCGCTTTGATCTATCTCTATAGATCTTGATTCCAAGAATAAATACTGCTTCTCCCAAGTCTTTCATAGCAAAACACTTTCCAAGATAGGATTTTACATCTTGTAACATTGGAATGTGATTTCCTATGATCAATATGTCATCAACATATAAGACAAGGAAAGTAACATTACTCCCACTAGCCTTTTGATATACACATGGCTCATCAGGGTTTTGAGTAAAACCAAACCTTTTGATTTCCTCATCAAACCTCCTGTTCCAGCATCTTGATGCTTGCTTTAGTGTATAAATAGACCTTTAAAGCTTGCACACTTTGTTGGGATGTCTTGGATCAATAAAACCTTCAGGTTGAACCATATAGACGTCCTCATCTAGGTAACTATTCAAGAAGGCAGTCGTGACATCCATTTGCCAAATCTCATAGTCATAGTACGCTGCTATGGCTAAGAGAATCCTAATAGCCCTTATGTCTACCACAGGAGAGAAGGTTTCATTATAGTCAACTCCGTAGACTTGAGTATAACCCTTCGCTACGAGACGAGCTTTATAGGTGTGTACATTTTCATCCTTGCCGGTCTTCTTCTTGAAGAGCCATTTACACCCAACGGTTTTAGCATTGGGTGGAAGATCAACCAAGCGCCAGACTTGATTATCTTTCATGGATTTTATTTTCGCATTCGCAGCTTCAAGCCATTTTTCAGATTCTGGATCTGATAATGCAGCTTTAAAATTAGAAAGTTCATTAAGATCCCCTAACATGTGCTTCTCAATTTCTACATTTAGACACAACTTTTCGGGAGCACGTATTGTCCTTGCGGACCTACGAATTGGAACAACATCAACTTGAGGTTCAACATTTTGAATAGTTTCCCTCCCAATTTGATGTTCTCTAGTGTTTGTAGAAGGTGATGCATCTTCATCTTGATTCTCATAAAGTTCTAATACACTCCCACTGTTTTCTTGAGCTATAAGATTCTTTTCAAAGAACTCAGCATATTTAGCAACTTTAACAGTGTTATCAGAAGGAATGTAGAAGTAGTAACCCATTATTTCCTTTGGGTATCCTACAAAGATGCACTTAATAGATCTTTGCTTGAGTTTGTCAGGCGTATCCCGCTTCATAAGCGCCTCACATCCCCAGACCTTTGAGTAAGACAAATTAGGGACTTTCCCATGCCACAATTCATGTGGTGTCTTATCAACCTTCTTGGTTGGAACCATATTGAGAATGCGTATAGCAGACTCTAGAGCATAATCCCAGAATGATAATGGGAGAGTTGTAAGGTTCATCATTGATCTTACCATGTCTAACAAGGTTCGATTCCTCTTCTCTGACACTCTATTATGTTGTGGTGTGTATGGAGGAGTAAGCTGTTGGACAATTCCACATGCTTTCAGATAATCCTTAAACTCTTGGCTTAAGTATTCACCACCTCGATCCGAACGAAGGATCTTGATGGTCTTACCGAGTTGATTTTCTACTTCACTCTTAAACACTTAAATGTTTCAAAGACTTCATGTTTATGTTTAAGCAAGTAAACACAACCATAACGGTTGAAATCATCAGTGAAAGTGATTAGTAGCTAGCACCTTGTCTTGACACATGTCTAAATGGACCACAAACATCCGTATGTATGATTCCAAGTAGATCTTTAGCCCTTTCCATTTGATGTGAAAAATGTTTTCTTGTCATCTTACCAGAAACACAAGATACGCATTTTTCAAACGATTCGTCATCATTTGATTTTAAGAGCCCTTCACATCGCAGCCTTTCAATGCGTTTCTTGCCGATGTGAGCAACACGACAATGCCAAAGATAGGTAGAGTTCAAGTTAGGCTTGGCTCTTTTATTGCTAACAGAATAGATAGAATTAACTTTTGAAACACGATCATGCATATCAATTTCAAATTTACCATCACAAGGAATAACATTAAAATAATGAACCTTCATTTGTAGAAACTGAAATGCCATAATCATTAAAAACATTGATAATTTCATTATCCTTCAAAAGCGAAACTGAAACAACACCTCTAGTAATAGTATGTGCAAAATGAAAATTGTCTAATACAATAACTAAGCCCGAAGGCAAAACTAAGTCAAAACTCCCGATGGCTTCTATAGTTGCACGTACACCATTGCCCACGTACAAGCAGAGAGCCCCATGTTTCAGCTTCTTCTTTCCTCTAAGTCCCTGTAGGGTGTTACAAATATGAGTACCACAATCAGTGTCATATACCTAAAAATTTGAATTAGAGAAAGAATATAATTATATGGTGAAGATACCTGAAGGTCCGGTCGGGCAGGCTTGCTTCTTCTTCTCCTTCATCAACTCAGCAAGATAGGCTGGACAATTCCTCTTCCAGTGACCCACTTCAGAGCAGTGGTGACACGCTTCATTCTTAGCCGGATGCTCTTTCTTAGCTTGAGGGGTTTGCTTAGGTTTGGGGACATAAGCACCTTGCTTACCCTTACCATTCCACTTAGCCTTTCCCTTAGCTTGCGGTTTCTTGTCTTCTGGATCTTTCCACTTCTAATCGCAAGGACTTATAGAGTAGCCGATTTCTTTGGAAGACCCTTCTCATACTCAATGAGCATGGCATGAAGTTCAGCAACAGTTTTTTTCATGCTGTGCATATTGTAGTTGCGAACAAAACCCTCAAAATCCGTTGAAAGGGAGTTGAGAATCATGCCAACCGCAATAGGCAGATGATAAGTATACTGAAGTCTTTCCAATTGATCCAGATAGCTCTTCATTTTCAATACATATGACCTAACCGGTGCGCCTGCTACATGTTTGCAAGCATGGAGAGATTGAATCATATCAAATAGTTCAACTCCAGCTTGTTTCTCAAACATTGATTTAAGCTCTGTAATATTATCAAATGGACTATGATTTTCAAATTTCTTTTGAAGTTCGGAAGTCATGCTGCCGAGCATCAAACAAGCAACTTCATTATGACGATCATAAAGAGCATTCCATGCTGCTAATTCCTCAGCAAGAGCAGTAGCAGCAGGAGCAGGTCCCATCGACTGTTCAATGACATCAGTTTTCTTTTCAACACGAAGGGCAATCCTTAGTTGACGAAACCAATCATTGAAATTACTTCCAGAAAGTTTTTCTCTTTCTAGGATTGAATTTTCTTTTCAACTCGGGTTCGGTGCAGGATTTGCCATCTACAAATAGATTAAATTTCAAATTTAGTATTTTCGATAACACATCCTAAAAATTAAATATCCAAATGCTTATATATATATAAACAATTAATTTTCTTAAGGCTAGGATCCTATCTGACATACCACCATTACATCAGTTGATCTGCTAGCAATGGTGTACTCAAAAAGGTAAGTGACGATCAATAATTGCATTACTAGTGCAATTCCTAGAAATTATGGGACTTAATGGCACTTAGTGATCAAGCAATAAGTGTCATTAAGCATATTTCATCGCATCTTATGCCACGGGCTTAAGGATCTCACCGCTTAACTCGTTTTAAGTCATCCAATTAAGAACATTAAATGGTCCACCACCGTCTCACGATGAGTGGTAATTTACCTTGGGTTACAATTCACCTACGTCTCACGTATAGCAAAGTGTTTTTTTTTTTTTGATCATTTGTATCAAATATGTACGAAGAATCATACACACGTCTTCGTATCATAAATTTTAATAAAACTTTCTCCAATCAATTAGTTATTTATTAATGTGCGTCAAGATCTCTAATTTAATGGTATATTAAATTAGAGATTGCACTTTATAAAATTGACGATTCAACATGTTTTATACCCTTTCGGTCATGTATAAGAGAGGCCGTGAAAAAGCCAGTCGATGGGCTAGGATCTTTACATCGTTTATCCAACACGTCATCTTAGACACCAAGCCGAAGATACCTCTCTTATACAAGCTCCTAGTCGTGATTTAGTACAAATTATTAACTTGCAATCTCGTCTGGAAAACATTACGGTATGTGAACCTAACCCGAGTTGACACATAAGATTTGCAAGAAAATAATAAATCGTATTTCATAGTTATTAATCAAGTTTATTTTTTTTTCATAAGACCATTTTGCTTTACAAGTTACGATAATAATAAGCAAAATAAATAAATTACTAAACAATTAACATTTAATTTTCATGCAATATTTGATGGTGGAACCCTAATACATGACCAACTAGGGACATTGAACTAGGTTCCCTCTTCATAAGGAAGTAGGACCACATACATCAAGAGAACTTGATTGCGTAAGCCTTGTCAATTAAACAATTTAAACAAGTAACACATAATGTAGCCATCATTACTAATTTTAACCATTAATTACATTAATCAATTAAAGCATGCCATCTCAATTAACAATTAATTCTAACTAGCATATCAAGTATCAACATATTAAAGTGATATTAATGACAAATTATGCATGAATTTATCATGGATATCCTTTATCTAGTTAATTAAAAGTACACTAATAATAACAAATCAATTTACATTAAACATGTTATTATTCTTATAATAGATCAAATTTTCAATAGAATGTTAAAGTTTAAACAATTTTAACTATAAGATTTAAATAATACCAAAAAGAATTTTCTTTTGTTTGAACAAAAATCAAACAAGAAGTAAAGTCTACCAAAGTTTTTTTTTTTTTTCCTTCGTTCGTTGACTTTGAACCCCACACAACCAAAAAAAAAATTTCTTTGTGGTTTCGTCCAAGTCAAACATAACCAACAACCTTTTGTTTTTTTTTTCTTGGTTCGTCCATACCCCCATCGAACAAAACTAAAAACAACTTTTTATTTTTCTGTTCTTTGTGGTAGTCGAACAAAACATAACACCCTCACAAATTTGATGTTTAACATATATAACTAATTACAACATACGTGAGGCTCTGATATCACTGTTAGCATATGAAATATAGATACATACAAATTGTCACACAATTACGGAAGTAAACAAACACGTATGAATAATTAGTTAAGATAAAGTCATGTAACTTTTAGCAAACTCCAATAAAACTATATAGCAAAGCTCCAATAAAACTATAAATATATAGTTAGGGTTTAAAGAAAAATCCCTCTACGATTGCACACATGACACCACCCAATAAGTATGCTAGTACTCCGTTCACAATGCTCACAACTCTTGTGCCTTGTCTTGCTTTGGTCGAACCACAAAAACCGAAAAAACCCTACGGGTTTTAGTTCGGTTCGAACTAGAGAGAGAGGAGAGGAAGAATTGAAGTGTTAATTATTAGGGTTCTTTGTCTCTCTTTATATAGACTTAGGAAACTTGATTGTCAAGTTTGTGAGGGATTCTAAAACCAATTCCATTTGGGCGGCCCCCTATAGGCTATAGGGGATTTACGGAACATTCCAGAACTTTTCAAGTTTCCAATTTACATCTAAGTCCATCTCCTTTAATTCCTATAATATATAAACGTTCAATTAACATTTTAACAACCGTTTATTAATTATCCGTGAACGTATAAATTAATATATTACATTAACATATTAATTAATTATATTGAGCATTAGTGTCAAAACGTGAGACCCCGTAGACTTAAACGTTTCCGGACATACGTTTATATGACGTGATCATTTCCCAACACATGAAACCATACATTTTACCCACAGTAATCAAAAATAATATTATAAGATGACATAGTAATAATATTATCACTGTCAAACAAAACCTCTTCTTAGATTAGCTCAACACTTGAAACCTCGATCACAAAGCTAGTTAATTAAAAATCCTCTTCTTAGTCTAGCTCAATATGGAGTATTTTTTAATTTTTTTAAAAATTTAAAACTTTATCATCATTCTGTGTAATTAAGTATTTGTATGTGTTCATCAAAACTAGTCGTAACATATGATGGTACTCAACTTTAGGTACGAAAAATGACATGATAAATGTCAAATTCTAATAATTCAACCCGGTTAAGTACAGTGACATGATGCATGCCATCTATGTTTTCGTCATTTCCCCCCCCTTGATTCAATTCTGTTATAGTTCCTAATAAAAAAAGATGAATTAGAAAGATGGATTAGGAGGCAATAATGACATATTTAATCACCCAATTAACAAACAGGTTTTATCATAAGTGACATTTATGATTAATGAAGTGAATCATTTCATCTTGTATTTTGCCATTAATTAACCAAGGTTGCGTATAAAAGAACACTTCAGGTGTATGTGGAAATATATTTGAGACCGCATAGTACAAAGTACTAATCAAATGTCATCTCCTTCTTTTCATGCTTTCTGATAGGTTTAAGGAAAGTGACTACTTATCTAACTTGATTTTGATGCATCATTAGGTCAAGAATAGGTTTCAAAATCGTTTTTTGTATGTTTATATAAAACTTGAAAACAACGTACGTTCTGATAACCTAATTAGAAATTTACCAATTTATTATTAATTGATTTAATTTAGCTAAAATAATGTATTTATGAAACGCAAGAAATTAACGCAAATATTTGGATTATGTTTAGCATATTCGACTATATGACCCTGGTCGGACTGCGTAGAACTTTTAGCATTAGGTTACCTTTATGCTTTAGCTTGTCAATAATACACAAATACCTACTGCATTTCGATTCTTCGGGTTTTCATTATTTATCAGAAAGTCTGGAGGGAGCTACCCGGCCCCCAAAAGAAAACCATCTAAACATTCTACTCATCTATCCTTAGTCTAACATGATTATTGTCACAATTTGTTCTTTGATTAGTCTTTGTCATCCTTAATTACTTTTTCATTACAAACTCTCTTTCTTGAGACTGACTTGCAGCTTAATTATGTTGTCATACTTATCATATTATGGCTGTCTTAATCGCGGTTCTCGATTAAAAAAACCTTAGTTATTTTCATGACAAAATAAGCCTTCCTTTTGATCAGGGGCGGAGATAGGAAATATACATGGAGGGGGTAAAATCAAAATTATTTTTGCCTCTGTATAGTTTTGAGGGGGCAAAATTATAAAAATCTCATTAATACCTTTAAAATATTTCTTTTTTACGTATTTTCAAAATTTTTGTGAGGGCAGCTGCCCCCATTCTAACTCCGCCCCTGCTTTTGATGTGATAATAAATGGTTATCATTGGTTGTTTGCTTCTTGGAGTACTATATTAGTAGTGTAGGAGATTTGATAGTTTGCAACCTTTGTAAGCTATCTAAGAGATCATGCTAATGTGGATCATATTGAAGTTCCAAGTTGGCTGAAATTGAAATGAAAACGATTTTATATATATTCAAATGTTAATAGACAAAAACTACAATACGTCTTTAGTGGGTATTGTCATTAAAATATTACTACTTAAATCAATTTAATTTAATTTAATATTTGGATTGAATATGTATTAAACCAATAATTTTCACACATAAATATGTGTCGCAGATCAAAGCCTGTAATCTTAATTTGCTTGTTGCATGAGCTCCTAATTCTATTTGATTTATATGTAGTAATCCAACTTCTTTTTTAATGTAAAACATAAAGAGTAAAAAAAAAAAGCCCATAACGTCTTAAGCCCAAAAATATTACAAAAGCCCAACGAATAGTTAAGCTGTTCTACATTTTTGTTGGTTGTTATACCTAAATAGGCATGCACAAAAACCGGTTCGGGGCCAACCCGACCCGAACCCGAAACCGAACCGGGTTTAGTCAACGAAAGTCAAAATCGGTTTTTCAAAAACCGGGTCGGGTTTCAACCCGATTTGGTCACCCAAACGTAGGACCCGACCCTACCCGGTTTGGGTCGGGTTGAAACCGGATCGGGTAAAAAACCGGTTAAAAACCGGTTTTTTTATATAATATGTATTTTGTTTCGAGCGTTAAGCGTTTTAAGGAAGATCAATGTTTGGGCCAAATTTTTTTCATTGAATTCGTAGAACATTTGTAATTGAAACATAATTGATCAATAACTTAACCAAAAGGCTTCTAAATCTTCTTAAAAATATTATTGAATCGGAAAAGTCTATATATAATTGAAACACGTTCGAGCGTTGGGCGTTTTAAGGAAAATCAATGTTTAGGCCAAATTTTTGTCATTGAATTCGTAGAACATTAGTAATAGAAACATAATTGATCAATAACTTAACCAAAAGGTTTCTAAATCTTCTTAAAAATATTATTGAATCTAAAAAGTCTATATAATTCAAGCACGTTCGAGCGTTAAGCGTTTTAAGGAAAATCAATGTTTGGGCCAAAAAAATTTCATTGAATTCGTAGAACATTAGTAATGGAAACATATCAATAACTTAACCAAAAGGCTTCTAAATCTTCTTAAAAATATTATTGAAATTAAAAAGTCTATATAATTCAAACACGTTCGAGCGTTAAGCGTTTTAAGGAATATCAATGTTTGGGCCAAATTTTTTTCATTGAATTCGTAGAACATTAGTAATGGAAACATAATTGATCAATAACTTAACCTAAAGGCTTCTAAATCTTCTTAAAAATATTATTGAATCGAAAAAGTCTATATAATTCAAACACGTTTGAGCGTTAAGGGTTTTAAGGAAAAACAAAGTTTGGGCCAATTTTTTTTCATTGAATTCGTAGAACAATTAGTAATTGAAACATAATTGATCAATAACTTAACCAAAAGGCTTCTAAAATCTTCTTAAAAATATTATTGAATCTAAAAAGTCTATATAATTCAAAGGGAGCTGATAAATTCAAGGAATTTTTTACTAAATTCAAGGAAACATGTGCATAAAAAGTTGTATTGTAAGCATAAAGAGTTGTACTGTATTCACACTAGGTAATAATGTGTATGTCATCTAGAAAATATTAGTATTCCTATATGACCAAATGTTTCAATATCATTTGGGTACAAGTAGACGTATGACACATCTGATTAGAATTGGAAGAAATACGGCGTCAATTTAAAGTTTGCAAAAGCCTGCGTGATTTCGTTGGAATACAGCTACATATAGGAGTAATACGGCGATATATTGAATTTTAATTGTACATGTGTGATTTTGCTTTAATACCGCGGCATATATTAAAAATACAGCGACAATATGATTTTTAAATGAAACTTGCGACAAATTTTCGTTGACCGCGACAAATTTGTTGACTGCGTGATATGAGGTACACGTGTCGTCGTTTAATTGGTTTCTATTATGTCGCTGGGTCGCTGGAAGTTTCATGCGATAATAGTGCCCACTGTCAATGAAAATAAGTCTGACACGGACCATCACGTGAAAAGGGAAGAGTTGACTGACCACTACAGAAATTTTCTCATTATATAACCCCAATGAATAGTAGAAAACGGAACGTGGGAACGATTAAAACGACATGTATACCTTCGCCTGATTGTATTGAATCCAACTATAAAGCGAATATGACAATAATAAATTGAGATCGATGTACCTGCATGTTGTTCTTTTTATAAGACGCCTCCCAACCGAGCTCGTCGCTTCACGTCGGCTCCCAACCGACGAACCGCTTGGGATGGCACCGGTCCATCGGTTGCTCCCGTCGGTTTTCGTCCTTCGGTAAACCGAAGTTGTCCGTCGGTTTTTTTGTGGGCCCAAACAATTGTTTTTTTTATTTTGTGTGTATAAAATGAAAGGTAAATTGGTAAATGCGGGACCCAAAAATTAAAGTGACGGAGTAGGGATGGGAGGGGTCTGTCAGTTTCAGTCAGTTTCGGTCAGTTTTCTGAAAAAGATGACGTGGCGCTGACGTGGCTCTGTCAGTTTTAGTCAGTTGCATTTTGGGTTGGGAATGGCCTAACTACCACGACTTTGTCACACAGTATTTGATCAAATGTTTCATTCCATGCACACGTACTATAAATACTCTCCAGACTCTCCATCCTTAGAGAAGCCATTTCAACATCTACAAATCCACATCAATCTAAAGAAGAATTGAACATGGCGTCAGTAGAAGAAGAGGCTATCATTCGACCCACAGCGAATTACACTCCTAGCGTTTGGGGAGATCGATTTCTTGTTTACAAGGAAGTAAGTAAATATATATAATATGAATTAACAGCTTCTAAGTGATCATGCATGTATATATCAAATTTAGTTACATTAATTTTCGTTGATAATTTATGAGTAAATATTGTAGTTGGATGATCAAGTTGAGTTAGAGAAAATTGTTGAAGATTTGAAAGACGGTGTGAGGAAAGATTTGGAGGTAGCTTTAGCTGATCCGACGAAACATTTAGATTTATTGATACTAATCAATGATGTCCAGCGTCTCGGCATACCCTACTATTTCGAAAAGGAGATTGAACACGCCTTCCAACGAATTTATGGCACTTACGGTGATCAATGGACTGGTGGGCGACCGTTTCTTTGGTTCAGACTATTACGACATCAAGGCCCTTTCTACGTCTCATGCGGTTAGTGCATAAAATTAATTATAATATATTTATCGTAAGAAAAAACGTAGCTGACACTCTTTTATATGATTTAAAACAGATATTTTCAATAACTACAAGGACAAAGAAGGACCCTTTCAAGAATCCTTAACACATGATGTGTTAGGCATGCTTGAGTTATATGAAGCAGCATCTATGAGGGTGAAAGGCGAAGTCATACTAGACGAAGCTCTTGTGTTTGCAAGAAATCATCTTGAAAAGATATCTAAGGACTCATCTAGGTGCAACTCGAGTCTTTCTAAACATATACTCCCTCCGTCCCAAATTAAGTGTCCTGTTTTGACTTTTTGAATATTTCTTTTTCAACTTTGACCTTAAATATTTTTGTTTGTGTTATATAATACGTGATGCAAAGTATATGAATGGATTGAGTTTTAAATGTATTTTCATTGGTATAATTTTCATAAAGTAATATATAATACAAGTAAAAATATTTAAGGTCAAAATTGAAAAAGAAAGACTTCCAAATCTGATACAGGACACTTAATTTGGGACGGAGGGAGTATAAGAAGCACTAGAGCGGCCAATACAAAAAAGATTGCCAAGACTAGATGCACTGAGCTACATACCTTTCTACCAAGAAAACGTCTCTCATAACAAGTCGTTACTAAAACTTGCCAAGTTAGGGTTCAACTTGCTTCAATCCCTACACAAGAAGGAGCTTAGCAGAGTTTCCAAGTATGTAATTTTGGCCCCTCTACGTTTTGTTAATTAATTTATTCCTCGTACTCCGTAAATTGGTCTTTAATTATGTTCTAATCTATTATTATAGAAGTATGATAAAGTTCTTGTTAGTTTTGTAAATAATAAGAGTAGAGGGTAGCAAAATGTAAATTTATTGTTAAAGGTTGTTAGGAGGTTAATCATTTCTGTTAACAGCAGTTAGTGGTTAAAGGTAGTTAGTTGCTGTATATAATCTGTACATTTTCTCATTTCAAAGTTAATGCAATTAATCTTTCAATCTATTAGCTTCCGTTTCTTATGGTATCAGAGCTCATGGAGCTTCGTTCTTGAATCTTCGTAATTCGAATTCTTGATTGTTCGTCATTTTTCGTGCCCTAATTTCTGTACAATTGATTAAATCATCAATTGATTCTGTAATTTCTTAATTGATTTGTCATTTGTGATCGTGTGATCATTTCTGAAATTCTAGGGTTTGTAATTGCGAAATTATGGCGATTCCTGATCCTAATTCTCAAAATCCTAATTCTGGAGTTTATACGAATTCTCAAAATGCGGTAAATGATCCTTTTTACCTTGCAAGTTCGGATCATCCAGGAATGATGCTAACTAATACACCATTCAATGGAGGAAACTTTCTTGGTTGGAGTCGTACAATCAAAATGGCATTAGGTGCCAAGATGAAGCTAGGGTTCATAGATGGATCTTTAATCAAACCTGCAATCACAGAAGCTAACTTTCAACGGTGGACAAGATGTGATTATATGGTCACATGCTGGATTTTAAACTCAATGATTGCAGAATTATCTGATTCTTTCATCTATGCACAATCTGCTTGTGGTTTATGGAAGGAACTTGAAGAAAGATATGGACAAGGCAATGGTCCACTCATTTATCAAGTTGAAAGAGAGCTTAGCAAGGTCATTCAAGGTAATCTTACTGTTGCTGCATATTATACTAAGTTGAAGAAGTTTTGGGATGAATTGCATAGTCTTAATGGTATTCCAGTTTGTAATTGTGGAAAAATGCTGGAATGTACTTGTGGTATAGCAGAGAAGTTCTTGGAGATAGATAATAGATCTAAACTCATGCAATTTTTGATGAAACTGAGTGATGAGTTTGAGCCTGTTAGAAATCAGATTCTCTCCATGGATCCCTTACCTAACATCAACAAGGCATACTATATTGTGCAACATGTGGAAAAACAAAAACAAGTTACTCACCATGTGAGTGATCCCACAGCTTTCTTTGCCAATTATCACAATAAAGGAAATACTGGTTATAAGAAAGTGAATAAAGAAACAAAAGATGACAAGAAGTGTACTTACTGTCACTTAGAAGGTCATGTGTATGAGCAATGTTTTGAAAGGATAGGGTACCCTGATTGGTACAAAGGAAAAAAAGGAAAGAAAGGTGTTAAGATGGCTGCTCAAGTTGCTTCTGATTTTAATAGCTATATGCAAAGAGATACACCATTTAATATGGAGTATGAAAGTGAAGTTAGTAATGATAAAGTGGACTTAGATCAGAAACTTGTGAATGCTGTTTGTCAGGAGATGATGAAAATGTTTAAAGGAAAGTCACTTGAACATGATAGTGAAGGAGCTAGTACTTCCAGGCCACATGCAGGTATCTCATTTTATGCATCAAAATCTCACAAAGGTATGTCTTTCCAGGCATCTCTAAAGGTTTTGACTGCTACACATACTGATTTCAATATTCAGGAGGATTGGATAGTTGATACTGGTGCATCTGACCATATGTCACCACATATCCATTTATTTCAGTCCATTAGAAACCTTAAGAGACCAATTAAAATTAAATTACCAGATGGCAATAGTAAATGGGTTACCAAAGTGGGCACAATTCAAATCACTTCTAATTTGATTCTATCAGAAGTCTTTTATATACCAGAATTTCAAGTAAATCTTTTGTCAGTTGGCAAATTGCTTAAATCACAATTTCTTATAGCCGTTTTCTTTCCTACCTGGTTTGTATTTCAGGACCCTTCAATTAAGCAAGTGGTAGCTGCTGGAGAAGGGTTCAACAATCTCTACATTTGCAAACCTTCTTCAACCATTCCAAACAATTCTGCTTTTTCAGTTTTGTCTTCTTTTGTCAATAATGTTGTACAAACAAATACATCTGATGTACCTTTGGATTTGTTTCACACTAGACTTGGTCACACTTCTGTATCAAAATTGATTCATGTGGATGCTTGTAATCAAGCAAATATATCTCAATTTTTTTGTGATACTTGCATGCTTGCTAAATTGCACAGATTACCTTTTCCACTTAGTCATACTAGATCAACTATTCCTTTTGAATTGATACATGTTGATCTTTGGGGTCCATACAAAACCCCTGCTTTGAATGGTGCACATTATTTCTTTACTATTGTGGATGATTATACTAGAAGTACATGGACATATTTGTTGCATGACAAAACTAGTATTTCTGTTTTATTATCCAATTTCTTTGCCTATATTGGTACCCACTTTAATGCTAAGCCTAGGTACTTAAGGTCAGATAATGGTACTGAAATAGTCAATGGGTCATGCTTGGCTTTTCTAAGATCTAAAGGAGTTATTCACCAAAAGTCAATGGTTTATACACCTCAACAGAATGGGGTTGTAGAGAGAAAGCATAGGCATTTACTTGACACAGCTAGAGCTCTTAAAATCCATGCAAATTTACCAGACAAATTTTGGGGTGAATGCATTTTAGCAGCAACATATTTGATAAATAAGATGCCTATGAAAATTCTTTCTTGGAAATCTCCTTATGAAGTGCTTCATGGTGTTCCACCAAACTATAGCAATCTTAGAACAATTGGTTGCTTATGTTATGCTGCTGTAACTAAACCCTATAAGGATAAATTTGAAGCCAGAGGAATCAAGTGTATTTTGATTGGTTATCCACCTGGGCAAAAGGGTTACATGTTGTATGCCCTTGATTCTAAAGAAATTTTCTGCAGCAGGGATGTTATTTTTAAGGAACACATATTTCCTTTTAAGGAAGTAGTACATGATTCTGCAAAGTTAGTACCTACTATGCCTTTTCCTACTTTTTCTTCTTATGATGATGTTGCTCATAATGTTGATCTTGGTTCTCCTGAAATTCCTTCTGTTCATAATGAATCAAATGAAGTTGACACTTCTAATGATTCATTACATATACCTCTAAGAAGATCAGCAAGAAATTCTAGTCAACCTTGTTGGTTAAAGGATTTCATTCAACCTCAAAAGAAAGGTTCCATTTCAGCTGCTAATCAAGTCATGTCTCAACCTACATATCCCTTGTTTCATCAACAGGATTTTGATTCTTATCCAGTCGATTATGTGATCTCTTTGTCTAATGTTTTATCTTCAGTAGAGCCTGCAAATTATTCTCAAGCAGCTCTACATCCTGGTTGGGTAGAAGCTATGAATAAAGAGCTTGCAGCTTTGGAACATAATGAGACATGGGAACTCACTGATTTACCTGATAATCATAAAGCCATATCTTCTAAATGGGTGTACAAGACAAAGTACAACCCAGATGGTACAATAGAACGACTAAAAGCAAGACTGGTAATAAGGGGTTTTGACCAGAAGGAGGGAGTAGATTATAAGCATACATTCTCTCCTGTAGCCAAGGCAGCAACTGTAAGGGTTCTCATTGCCATTGCAACAGCTAAGGATTGGCCATTTCATCAATTAGATATAAATAATGCATTCCTTCATGGTTTTGTAGAAGAAGAAATTTACATGAAACCTCCTGAAGGATACACCAAAGCCTTGCCACATCAAGTCTGTAAACTCAATAAATCTTTGTATGGTCTTAAGCAAGCATCAAGACAATGGAATCAAGAATTGTCCAAGTATCTTACTTCTTTGGGTTTTGTCCAATCCAAACATGATTACTCTTTATTTGTCAAGGCACAAGGTACTCTCTTTACAGCTGCTTTAGTGTATGTTGATGATATTCTCATAACTGGTAATTCAGATAATGAGATACAACTGCTAAAATCTGCTTTGGATAATAAGTTTACAATTAAAGACTTGGGCTTGGCTAGATATTTTTTGGGTATTGAGTTGTGTAGAACCCACAATGGCACTTATCTACATCAGAGGAAATATATTTTGGATCTTCTCAAAGATGCAGGGTTAACTGCTTGTAAACCTGCTGCTTTTCCATTACCTCAATATCTCAAATTATCTTTACATAAAGGAGTGCCATTGACTGAACCAGACTCATATAGAAGGTTAGTGGGCAGATTGCTTTACTTGTCTATGACTAGACCTGATATATCTTATTCAGTCCAACACCTTAGCCAATTTATTTCTGCCCCTAAGGATGCTCATATGCAAGCTGCTATGCATCTCTTGAGGTACCTGAAGGGTTCAATTTCTAAGGGGTTGTTTTATCCTATTCAACCTCAACTTAAAGTTGCAGGGTTTTCAGATGCTGACTGGGCATCTTGTTTAATGACACGAAAGTCTCTCACTGGATATTGTGTTTTTCTGGGTCATGCATTGGTGTCTTGGAAGACTAAGAAACAAGTTACTGTTGCTAGATCTTCCACTGAAGCAGAATACAGAAGTATGGCAACCACAACTTGTGAATTAGTATGGTTAGCTTACTTATTGAAGGATTTACACATTCCAGTCAAAATTCCCATAACATTGTTTTGTGATAATAAAGCTGCACAACAAATAGCAGCTAATCCTTGTTTTCATGAGCGTACAAAACATTTGGACATTGATTGCCACTTTACAAGAGACAAAGTCCAAGATGGTTTTCTGCAAACAGCATATATTCCCACCAATCTTCAACTTGCAGACATTATGACTAAAGCTTTGGGTCATAAACAACACTCCTTTCTTAGTGGCAAGTTGGGTTTTCAAGATCTTCCAACTTGAGGGGAGGATATAGAAGTATGATAAAGTTCTTGTTAGTTTTGTAAATAATAAGAGTAGAGGGTAGCAAAATGTAAATTTATTGTTAAAGGTTGTTAGGAGGTTAATCATTTCTGTTAACAGCAGTTAGTGGTTAAAGGTAGTTAGTTGCTGTATATAATCTGTACATTTTCTCATTTCAAAGTTAATGCAATTAATCTTTCAATCTATTAGCTTCCGTTTCTTAATTATAGGTGGTGGAAAGCTTTTGATGTCCCAAACAATCTTCCTTACACGAGAGATAAATTGGTTGAATGCTATTTTGGGCATTAAGTATATGCTATGAACCTCAATATTCTCGTTCTAGAGTATTTTTAGCGAAATTGTCTCAATATATAACACTTATAGATGATACTTTCGATGCTTATGGTGTTTACAAAGAGCTTGTGGTATTCAACGAAGCATGTCAGAGGTAAATAGACACCAATTAATTAACATACATACATGAACAATATTAGCTCTTCATACAATTTACTTGACCACTTTGTAATCTATTTACATGACCAACTATAGATGGTCAATGAGCTACATGGACGGACTTCCTGACTACATGAAACCAATTTACAAAGGTTTATTGGATATTTATGAAGAAATGGATGATATTTTGACTAAGGAAGGAATACCAAATCGTATCGACTATGCTAAAGTTGCAGTAAGTTTCAACGACGTAAATTATATGGAGTAATATAATAGGTAATTGATATTATCTAAAAATACGTACGTGAATGTTATCTTCTTGTTTTGATATAAACAGATGCAAGAGTCGATCAATGCCTACATGATTGAAGAGAAATGGAAACATGAAGGATATGTCCCAACAATAGAGGAGTACAAATCAGTTGCACTTGTGAGTACTGCCAACAAAATGCTTTTTATAGCCACTTTTGTTGGCATGGGCGAAACAGAAAAGTCAATCGAATGGGCACTCAGCAACCCGCTGCTTATCAGAGCTTCATCTGTAGTTTGTAGGACTATGGATGATATGGTCGGTCACAAGGTATATATAAATATGTATATGGCTTTCATCTTCATTGCAACGTTTCTCATATTTATAACCACATAACATAAGCAGAGTAATGATCAAATCGTAAATCTAATATACAATAATTGTAGGAGGAGCAACTAAGAGAACATGTAGCATCCACTATTCAATGCTACATGAACGGAGACGATGTGAAAGAGGAACAAGTTTATAAAATGTGCAACACAGAAGTAGAAGATGCAATGAAAGATATAAACAAAGAGTTGGTAACATGTAAAGACATCCCTATTCATCTTATAAGGTGTGTGATCAACATGTCACGAGTGATGGATGTCTTGTATAGACATGAAGATTCTTTCACACATGTTGGAGAAGATTTTCAACAAATTATCAAATCTCATTTCGTATATGCTATGAGTATTTGAGTTTCATCTCTGATGGCATGTCATGTTTGCATATATTGTCAAAGTGCCGCATCTAAGTGCTAAAGATCGACGACAATGGGAGTATCAACAGTCAATCAAATCTCCAGTTTCTCTTATGTTTTGTAAAATAAATGTTTGTGGTGTGGTCAAATTAATAAGCTCGTAAAGAGTTATGTATGTGTGAACTTGAATTGTTTGTTATGTAATTTCATGTTTGTAGTAAAGTTCATTTCGTGCTTCAAATCGTGTTTCCTTGGGTTTGTTATCGAAGCAAGCTTTCAACAAAAAACAATTGGTAGTTCTTGGTTATAATCAGGACTTCATATTAAAAGCTAGGGATAATGTATATGAAGGTCATGTAAGTATACAGTTTTGTTCATTAAGGTCACCTATCTATAAAAAAAGAAAGGCTTATAGGCCATCCGATATTATAATCGCAGTCACTTGTACCAAATCCGGACAAAATCATATTTATGCAAAATACCTGGTTGCCATTCATTTTAGACATCCACTACAACAGTAGGTAAAAAAAGACGGAAGAGCCTGTATAATCGAAACCACTTCTTCGGAGCAAAAACTGTGAAGATCTATATCTTTGTCCACAATGTATGTCCAACAAAAGCAAATGAGGATAAACCATGCCAGAATTGAACAATACAAAGATAACAGCATAATAACAAATGAAGAGAGATATAACCCTTGACTGCAAAGATTGCAGTTTATAAGTACTCTTTTGTAGTTGAATTTCATCAAAATCTAGTCAGCAAAGAGAGAGCGAAATAAAAATTGCTCACGGAGGAAAAAGCAATAGCAGCAAAATGATGGTTGAGGAAGCTGTGGCGATGGTCAGCGATGGAGCCAGAGGTGGAAGAGGAGTGAAGAAACCGACATGTTTGAAAGAGAAGCAGGTTCAAAATAGAGGCTGTTAGGCATTTTTTAAGAAGGTGTGCCTGCATATGGAGGGCGTATGTTGTTTTGGCTTAACTACCAAGTTATTGGCATAATAATTATGTCCCATACAAGCACTATAATATGGTTGATATCAAGTCCGAAGCAATGAATTATGAACCACTTAACTCGTCAATGTAAATTATACTCCTAATTATCTTGGTTTAATAAATTGAACTCCTCCGGCAGCAAGGATAGTGATTCGTGAGTTAGTTAAATGCCATAATAACAGTTCATGGACAATTAACACTTTCAAAACTGAAACAAACGCATGATTGCATGAATCGTGATTTGTTAAGCCAAAGGAAGATACCAAACCAAATATCATCTAAAATCTACAATATAAGATACAATTCATACTATAACATGTATATACAATGAACACATGAGCTACTTGCCTGAGCTGGGAAGCTTACCTATCGTGTACAAACGAAAAGTTTAAAGAACAGAATCCAATTCCCACCAAAGCTTGTTGTGCTGCAAGCTTATCACAAAACACAAAAATCAATCTCTTTAAAATCATTTTGAACTGAAAATCCTTTAATCAGTGCTTCCCATGCTCTACACCCAGGAAAAACATTCTTACCAAGCATTTCAGTCAGCAAGTTCAAAGCTTTCGAAACTAATCCGTTCTCACACAGCCTACAAATGATTTAATTAAATATCAAAGGCTGAGGAACTAACAGTTTTTGCACCATCTCATCCAAAAGATCTAAAGCTTTCTAGATATCATTTTCCTTAACCATCCTACACATCATTATCTCATATGCTCGTGAGTTCAACACAACACCCTTTGCTTTCACATCTTTTAAAAGATCGCCCGCCGTACCAAGTTCTCCACTTTCATATACTGCACTCAGTACTATATTATAACTACTCGCATGTGGTTTGCACCCGATTTCCTCCATACTTGAAAGCATGATAATTGCATCATCAAATTTCTTCTGCTTACACAAACCATTCAAGTAAACATTATAACTACTAACATCCGGAACCAAACCCAACACAAGCATTTCATCAAACAGTTGCTCCGCACACTCATACTCCCCTTCTGAAATCACTCCATCCAAAACCATCGTATAAGTAATAACATCACCTTTGAACCCATCCGATTTCATCTTCCTAAACGCCTCCAACGCATCCATACCCTTCCCCCTTTTCACCAAAAACCGAATCAAATTCCCCCAATCTGTCGCCCCAACACAGAACCCTAATCTCTTCATTTCTTCAAACAATCTCATAACCTCATCGCATCCCACATCATTTACCCGACACAACGTCGACAATATCAACGAACAACATCGTTGATCAATCTCAATCTCATTCTCAACCATATGATACAACAACCCAATCGCATTTTCTGGTTTCTTAAACCTACAAAGCGCTTTGATCAATATCGCAAAACTCGACCCCTCAACGCGTACATTCATCAACCTACTTTTCAACAAAACCTGTGGCACAACTCGAAACCCCTCTATTCGCTTACATAGAACCGAAAGCAAACAGTTCAATAAATCCACACTAGCCACACACCTAAAATCAGGTAATTTAAAAAACAAATCAATAGCTTCTTGAAACATACCGTTGGTTCCGTAAAACTCGATTAAGTCGATAAAAACCGATTCGGGTGTTTCGAAAGTTTCAATTTTTTCAAGGTAGTTGAGAACTGAAGGAATGTGGTGCGATTGTGAGGGGGTTTTAATTAGGGTTTTGAGGATGAAATGGTAGGAAATTGGGGATGGGGTGGAATTGAATAAATTGAATGAATTGATGAGTGAGGTAAGGGGATTGATTTGTGGGGGTGATGTTTGAAGATGTTGCATTGCGTGTTGATGGGTGAGTTTCTGGTGCCAACGAGATTTGTAAACAGGGTGTGGCCATTTTCTTCGTTTTCTGAGATAATAGTTGTGGTATTTACTTCTAATTACAGTAGAGGATGATGATGATGATGATGATGATGATGATCGGAAGAAGGATTTGGGGGTTTGAGTAATGGTGGGGTGAGCTACTGATTTTAGCATTAGATTGGGAGAGCAGAGGCTCCTACTTTGTTTCAGTTTGCTGTAGAAGCAGCAAGCAGGTTAAGTCCGAACATTAGGAAACTAGTTTCTTTTCTTTTATTTTTTTGAGTAAATTGAATGATAGGTTTTCGTGATTTACAGATATCCTCACCGTTGGTTTAATAGAAAAACTTCATTAAAATGTTTTTTATTCTAAAATAACAGCCGATTAGCTAATTATCTACTCCCTCCGTCCCGGAATAAGTGTCCTGTTTCAGATTTTGAAGTATTTCTTTTTCAACTTTGACCTTAAATATCTTTGTTTGTGTTATATAATACTTTATGAAAATTATACCAATGGATATACATTTAAAACTCAACCCATTCATATATTTTGCATCAAGTATTATATAACACAAACAAAAATATGTAAGGTCAAAGTTGAAAAATGAAGACTCAAAAAGTCAAAACATGACACTTATTCTGGGACGGAGGGAGTAATTGACATGATGATATGAGATGTGAGATAGAAATATGTAATGCCTTTCATTTCAAAGATAATAGTGTACATACGATGATCTCACTATTTATAGGGGCTTAACAATCAATACATTAAGTATAGTATTTACTAAGATATGGGGGTTTAGGGAAATGGATAGCCACACATTAATTGTTTTCATAACACTCCCCCTTGGCTATCCGTTTCTAAAAGAATATATGCCTCGTTAAAGTCTTAATCAGGTAAAACCCAGTGGGACAAAAACCTAATTAAAAGAGTACATTATTCTTTAATACGCATGTGCATGCTGCCTCATTAAAAACCTTGCCAGGAAAACCCAGTGGGAAAAACCGTAGCTAAGGGAAAAAAAGTGCATCGCGTATGATACTCCCCCTGATAACGACATCACTCGAGTTCCTTGAGTCGGCGCAGCCCAATGCCATGAATCAACTTCTTGAATGTTGAAGTAGGAAGTGCCTTAGTAAATAAATCTGCCAAATTGTCGCTTGAACGAACTTGTTGAACGATAATATCGCCATTCTTTTGCAAGTCATGTGTGAAAAAGAACTTTGGAAGTATATGTTTGATTCGGTCACCCTTGATGTATCCTTCCTTTAGTTGAGCGATGCATGCTGCATTATCTTCATATAGGACAGTCGGCGCTTCGTTTCCCAAATAAATACCACAAGATCCACGAATGTGTTGTATCATATTTCTTAACCAAATACATTCTCAACTAGCTTCATGGATTGCCAAAATTTCTGCATGATTAGATGAAGTGGCAGTGATAGTTTGCTTGATTGAACGCCACGAAATTGCTGTACCACCACTTGTGAATACATATCCGGTTTGAGATCGACCAGTGTGAGGATCAGACATAAATCCTGCATCTGCAAAACCAACTAAACTAGTTTTGGGTGTATATGTGAAATACAATCCCATATCCTTTGTACCTTGAAGGTATCGAAAGATTTGTTTCACCCCATTCCAGTGCCTCCGTGTAGGGCATGAGCTATATCAGGTCGTGTATGACTAGCGAGAAACATTAAAGCTCCAATAGCACTTAGATACGGTACTTCTGGCCCAAGAATTTCCTCTTCATCTTTCGGGGGCCTGAAAGGATCCTTTTCAACATCAAGTGACCTCACAACCATTGGGGTACTTAGTGAGTGGGCTTTGTTCATATAAAATCTTTTCAACAATTTTTCTATATATGCTTCTTGGTGCATAAGGATTCCACCCTTAAGGTGTTCAATTTGTAAACCAAGGCAAAATTTTGTTTTTCCAAGATCCTTCATTTCAAATTCTATTTTCAAGCATTCAATCGCCTTAGGCAACTCCCCGGGAGTTCCAAGTATATTCAAATCATCAACATACACGGCGATTATCACATAATCAGATCCTGATCTCTTAATAAAAATACATGGGCAAACAGGATCATTTGTATATCCTTCTTTTAACAAATATTCACTTAGGCGATTGTACCATATCCGCCCAGATTGTTTTAACCCATATAATGATCTATTCAACTTGATTGAATATTGTTCTCGAGAACTAACATCACACGATTTTGGTAGTTTAAACCCTTCTGGGAGCTTCATATATATTTCGGTATCAAGTGAGCCATACAAATAGGCTGTCACGACATCCATTAGACGCAAATCAATTCTCTCTTGTATTACCAGACTTATAAGATATCGAAAAGTTGTTGCATCCACCACTGGAGAATACGTCTCCTCATAATCAATTCCTGGTCTTTGTGAAAATCCCTGTGCTACCAATCGGGCCTTATATCGTACAACCTCATTTTTCTTATTACGTTTTCGCACAAAGACCCATTTATATCCAACAGGTTTGACACCTACCGGTGTACGAATTACCGGTCCAAAAACTTCTCGTTTTGCAAGAGAATTTAATTCTGCCTCAATTGCGTCTTTCCATTTTGACCAATCATTTCTTTGTTTACATTCATAGACAGACTTTGGTTCTTGATCCTCATCACTTTCCATTACTTCTAGCGCTACATTGTATGCAAAAGTATTATCGACGTCGATTTCATTTCGGTTCCAAACTTTTCTAGACATGATATAATTTATCGAGATCTCTTCATTTTCAGGTACCTGGGGTTCCTTTTGAACCATCATGTCTAGTGCTTCTTTAGGAGAGTTTTCGGTTACCTCGACTTGACCATCTTGGATATTTGCCCCCTTTTTCTTTCGAGGATTTTTATCTTTAGAACCGATTGGTCTACCACGCTTCAAGCGTGGCCTAGACTCATCACCAATTGTGGATTGCCCTTCCAGGACACCAATTTTAACTGGGGCATTAACAGCTGATATATGTGATTTCGTCACTCTTTTTGTATCACTAAATGCGTCTGGTAATTGATTTGCTAAATTTTGTAAATGAATTATCCTTTGAACTTCAAGTTCACATTCTTTAGTTCGAGGATCAAGATGAGATAAGGTTAATTCATTCCAACTTATTTCATTTTCCAGCTGTTTATTACCTCCCCCTAATGTTGGGAAAATTGATTCATCAAAATGACAATCAGCAAAACGAGCTATAAAGACATCCCCCGTAGATGGCTCTAAATATTTAATTATCGAGGGTGACTCGTACCCAACATATATTCCCAACCTCCTTTGGGGTCCCATCTTTGTGCGTTGTGGTGGAGCAATCGGAACGTATACAGCACATCCAAAGATCCTGAGATGGGAAATATTAGGTTCTTGACCAAAAACCAATTGCAATGGGGAGGATGTGTGATAACTTGTTGGCCTGATGCGGATTAATGTTGCTGCGTGTAAAATTGCGTGGCCCCAACCAGCAACTGGTAGTTTTGATTTCATTAGCATTGGCCTTGCAATCATTTGAACCCGCTTGATAAGTGATTCAGCAAGCCCATTTTGTGTATGAACATGGGCTACAGGGTGTTCAACACATATCCCAATAGACATACAATAATCATTAAACGCATGGGATGTAAATTCACCAGCATTATCTAGCCAAATTGTCTTTATGGGGTAATCTGGAAAGTGTGATCTCAATCTTATTAGTTGGGCTAGTAAACGCGCAAACGCAAGATTGCGACTTGACAATAGACACACATGTGACCATCTTGTTGATGCGTCAATTAGAACTATGAAATACCGAAATGGCCCACTAGGTGGATGTATGGGCCCACATATATCCCCCTGAATCCTTTCTAAAAATTTAAGGGATTCACTCCCAACTTTTGCTGGTGATGGGCGAGTAATCAATTTTCCTTTAGAGCAAGCAACACATGTAATATCCTTTGCTTCAATGATCTTTTGGTTTTTTAAAGAATGCCCAAGTGAATTTTCAATTATTTTTCGCATCATTGTTGACCCGGGATGGCCCAACCGGTCATGCCAAACCATAAAGTTGTCACGGTCCATACACTTTTGGTTCATGACCACATTTGATTCAATTGCACTAATTTTAGTGCTATACAAACCGGAAGAAAATGCGGGTAATTTTTCTAATATATGCTTTTTACCCGAAATTATGTTTGTAATTTGAAGGTACTCATTATTTCCTTCATTCGTAGTCTCAATATGATATCCATTTCGACGGATATCTTTAAAGCTCAATAAATTTCTTTGAGACATGGGCGAAAAAAGTGCATCATCAATTTTAAACCGTGTTCCTCCGGGTAATAAAATATTAGCTCTTCCGGAACCTTCAACTAATTTTGAACTTCCGGAGATCGTACTAACATTAGCCTCTTGTATATTTAAATGAGAGAAATATTTTATTTTCTTGATAATTGTATGTGTAGTTGCACTATCCACTAGACATATATCTTCACCATCAATGTTCAATTCAGCGAAACGATCCATTTTCTTCAAAAAAGAAACACATATTGTTATAACTCATAATTAATCATTCAAAATTTAAAGCAAACAAAACTTGAATTCAAAACTTAACTTAAAAAAAAAACAAAAGTCTCATTACAACCCTGTCGTGAAACAACGACACTTTATTCGTAAAAAAAAAACGACTTATTCGTGACGATATTTAAAAGGAGAACTTGTTCATGGGTTGAGGATGTGAATCACTCATTTGCAAGAAAGTCACCAACATCCAAGTGAGTTGTATTAGGATGATCTTGGGCTTCATTAAGGGCATCAACTTTGTCATCTTCATAGGTGAAGTTTGCCTCTATCCCCTTTCCTTTATTTTTGAGGGATTGTTGATAAAGTTCCACAAGATGCTTGGAAGTGGTACACTCACGTGCCCAATGATTTTTACTTCCACAACGGTAGCATACATTTGCTACCATTCCCTTGGCTTTTCCACCTTGTTCACTTTTGTTGTTGCCCCTTTCTTGCCACTTTTGGTTCCCACTTGTGTTTTTAAAATGATTACCACGATAATTTCCTCTACCGTGTCCACGGCCACGGCCACGACCACGACCACGGCCACGTCCTCGACCACGTCCACGACCTCCACTTTGGTCGTCATGTATTGCCACATTTGCTTCTGGGAGTGGGGCGGTACCTGTTGGACGGGTCTCATGATTTTTCATCAAGAGCTCATTGTTTTGCTCGGCCACAAGCAAACATGAAATTAGATCACAATATTTCTTAAAGCCCCGTTCACGATATTGTTGTTGTAGTAGCACATTTGAGGCATGAAATGTAGAGGATGTCTTCTCTAACATATCAGAATCGGTAATCTTCTCACCGCATAAGGTCAATTGAGAAGTGATTCTAAACATGGTCGAGTTGTATTCACTTACCGATTTATAGTCTTGCAGCCTTAGGTGGTTCCATTCGTAACGAGCTCTTGGCAAGACTACAGTTTTCTGGTGGTCATATCTTTCCCTTAAGTTTTTCCAAAGAATGATGGGATCTTTGACGGTTAAGTATTCAGTTTTCAAATCATCATGAAGATGATGACGCAAGAAAATCATTGCTTTGGCCTTTTGTTGAGCACTTGCTTCATTTCCCTCTTTAATGGCATTACCAAGTCCATTAGCATCCAAGTGCATTTCAGCATCCAACATCCATGACAAGTAGTTTTTTCCGGTAATGTCAAGAGCCAAAAATTCAAGCTTTGCAATGTTTGACATGACTGAACTATTCAACAATACAATAAAAGTTTATAATGTTGTACATATGTTAGATTATGGATATATATTGAGAAAAAGATAAGTTATGAGTTACGATGGTAACAAACATGCATGTTCAAACAGTGAGCATGTTAAGAAAACTGAGAATGTAAGTTACAAAACAAAATCATCACGTAAAGGCAAATATAGTTTTAAACAGAGTCATATCAACGCGAAAAATAATATCAGATCCCAGGCAAACACTAATGAGGTGTCAAAATGATAATAGTAATCCAATATAAAAGGGTCTAAAAGATTAATGGTTTAAGTTATTTAAGCTACTGTATCACACTCACACCTACTGTTTTGTTTTAGGACAATAGAATATCCGTTTTTCATACGTTGTATCTAAACTAAGGGTCTAAGAGAAATGTTCCTTCTAATAATATATGAAATTACTTTAATTACGCATGTATAAACTAAGTAAAACCTAACTGTTTAAATCATTATACAATATATCAAAAGTTTGATAAACATCACAAAGTCATACAGTAGGACATTCATATTCTACATGTCAATATCCAAATAAAAAAAACAAAAAAAACTCATTAACAGTCACATAAGGGCAGGCAAATATTTTTTTTTATTTTTATTTTTAATTACTTCCAAATAGCTAAAGGTATCGAAAGTTGCAATGAATAAAATGACCCAAGTATCATTGAACTATAATTACTCTCTAAATATCAAACGGTGTTTTACTATTATAATAATTTATATTATATAATAAAATAATAACTAGTCGGTGTGAATATTAATCAATCTAGTGGATAGTGGCAGTAAAAGGGCACCAAAAGGTTTTAAAATTGCATATGAAATATAAGGTCAGATAATGTACACATCAAAGTAACAAATGAATTTAACCGAAAGAAATTTGGATGGTTCACACGAGGATTTTTTTTTTTTTTTAACTTCAAAATCGTATAAATAAATTTGCATGTTAAAACATTAAATAAAATAATAACACTATCTATGAAGATACAAATTGTCGATGTATTAACAACTTCTTACTGAATTTAGAAATACACAAAATTTAGTATAAGCAATAAAAGTGGTCCTGCTCTATAATTCACATAGATATTGGTGGATTTTATATATATAGGAAACCAACTAGTCATTTCATGTCAATTAGAAGAAACATAATTCGGAGAGCGGTAGATAAAATAGTAGGAACACGTAGCCTCATGAAACATATTGAATTGGGTCAACAAATCATCAAAATAAATAAATTAACCTGGTGAAAAGAACAATATCGCTAGTCTGGACTATTGTTTCCGAAATATATAATTAGGCATAAACAACATACCAGATTTATGTTGTGTCGAGATGAACAAATGGGGCAGTGATCCACCGTGGATTAATACTCACAAAGTAACGAAAGAGTCGTGCTGATAACGTATTCTAAAATAACAGCTGATTAGCTAATTATCTAACTGACATGATGATATGAGATGTGAGATAGAAATATGTAATGCCTTTCATTTCAAAGATAATAGTGTACATACGATGATCTCACTATTTATAGGGGCTTAACAATCAATACATTAAGTATAGTATTTACTAAGATATGGGGGTTTAGGGAAATGGATAGCCACACATTAATTGTTTTCATAACATTTTTCTTTAAAACATTATATATTTTTTTAAAAACATACCCCATCTGTCTCAAAATAATTGTTGCGTTCCAAAATGCAAACAGTTTTGGGATAGTCACTATCGATCAATAACATCTCATCTTTACCTACGAAAATCTTTTCTGATTGGCTGAAACGAAATCTAAACACTTATTTCGGGACAACCCAAATTTATAACCGAGACACATATTTTGGGACGAATGGAGTATTGTTTTTTATTTTAAAAAATTGGGTACTATTTTTATAAAAAAAAATGAATTCTGTAAAAATATTAGAAAAAAAGGAAACCACTAAAAACAAAAAATGAAAAGTGATTTGATAGTTAGGGGTGTGCAGTTAGAAATTTTGAAAAAAAAAAAAAGACGATTTAATATGGTAAGGGTGTGCAATCAAGAAAAAAGGGTGTGTAAACAGTATGCCCCTTTATTTTTCTTTAGAAAAACATAACGAAAATTCAACAAAATTCCGCACAAATAGTGTAACTTAATTCCGTACATTTAATATATTGTAAGTTTACATTTGTTCTTAAATATACAACAAGTGTGTGTTTGGCAATCACGGCGAGGCGAGTTGTAGTTTGTCACTTGAGCGTGTTGAAGAAGGGGTTCTAGGGCATATTTTTTCTTAGAGCTTCATTTGTGTTGTCAAACAAAATTTATGAGCTGTGGCGTATTAAAAATAGAAGCTAAAAGCCTCAAATGTCATGTGCCAAACACATCCAACTATCGTGCATTAAAAAAATGGATTGTCATTATTTTTCATAGACAAAGTTGAATTTTTTTTTTTTTTTGAACGGCTGAAGATATATAGAAAAAGAATCTAGTAAGGAGCTAGAAACTGAAACAAACAGTAACAAATCTAGAAAAACATCAAAGTTGAATTTAGACAAAGTTGAATTTAGACAAAGTTGAATTTAGGATTCTGTTTTTCAATGTGCGAAGTTAACTTATACTACACACGTCTAGCTTTTCTAAGTTTTCCTTAAATATTATCTGAAGTTTATATGATATCTAATGATAATTTCTGTTTTTATGCTTAGTTTCTCCATTGCCTTTTCTGATCTAAATTAGTAGCAAATTATTTGTGTACCTGCCGGTATGAATAGTTTATTGTTGATTGCTTAACAGAACGTAGAATTTGATTTGTGCAATACGTAATATAGATGTCTGCATAAATTAAATCTTTACCATCAAAGAAAAAGAGAAATAAAAATGAACGAAAAATAAGTTGAGTTTGAAGGGTTTTTAAGAGAATTGTACGTTACAAAAATTTCATCTTTATTAACAGTTTAATACAATTAATATGCGGAAGCTTTATAAAATACTTAATCTCATTAAATTAAACCCTTTAGCAAGATCTATAATTTTCTTAATAAAACATGTCATATAATTAATTACACATAATTAAAGATTAAGAACGAATTCTTACATCGAGTGCTCGGCAAGAACTTCAAACTTCAACTCGTTGCCAAAGTACGAGCAGACTTATCTTGATCTTCACTTGAAACCTTGAAATCGACAAGCTAAAGGATACGTTAGGTATCCACATTTGATTCAGAGTTGAACGGTTGGTAGAAACCTAAGTGTGTACGAATAACTAAACACGAGTACGCGATCGGATCACGGACTAAAACCCTTGTATTGAGTTCGGCCGACTTTCGGCTCGTGGGGTTTGGGGGCCGGTCGACAAAAGCAAAGGGAAGGAGAAGGAGAGGATTTTGTTAGGGTATTATCAACTAATAACTAAAACTCTAACCCTCTATTTATAGTTTGTTTCAACTTGTCCAACAAGTTGAGCATTTACACTTTAAATCCTTTAAGTTTAACTAACTATTAAATTAATCCCAAACTAATTAATTTATAATTAACCATGTAGTTTAATATAAATTAAACTAGTTAATTTATTTATAAAACAAATTATAGATAAATTCTTTTATTAAATAAATAATTACACTTAATTATTTATATAATAAATATTTCAATTACGTTCGACCAATTTATTCATTTCACATAAATGAACGATATCAAATATCTAATTATCATATCACACTACTTGTTCAGTTGTGCTTATCGGTGTGACCCTGCGATGTTCATGTGAAGCTGGATTTGACATTAAATTATGTTAATATTAAGCACATAATCTTTCAGACTCCCACTTGTGCGAAATATTAGCATCGGCAAACTATCATGTACATAAGGCGATCTCTACCAGGACACTTAGGTTAACCAGATCAATGAAGCAATCACTCCTCGTAGCTTTACATTCTAGCTGAAATAAAATTTAAACGGTGAGGGTATGGCTATATCCTTTTGCAGTTTCTTAAGATATTTTAGAGTATAAGGCATGGACCGTATCAACCTTACAATACTCAATTCCTATTTTTCGATTACAGATTTGCACCGACTAAGCAAGTGACTTATCACTCGAGTATGGCCATACATTTCTTCAGTCCAAATCATCGACGGCCTAGGAGATATCTCTCTTGCTTTTATACAAGAGTTGCAAAGTCCCATCTTGCGAGTTAAACTAGAAATCACAACATGTGTTCTTCGTCAGCCAACGAATAACCGTTATGGATGCTCATTTACGAACATCGTTAGATCTCATTAGAAACCAACTAGGTTCACATGCGAAAATCTAGCCTGCTCAGGTCAGAGGATAGTGCGCCACGATTGAGAATACCCATGACAATGGTCCACGAAGTATTCACTCAATATGTGGGTCAATCCAACATTTAATCGCATTAAGTGCTAGTGATCAGGCATCACAAGTTAACAGTGACTATACCTTATCTGCAGGATAAGTTGCTTCTTAAGCTGTAACATACCATCTTTCACTATAACCGATCTCCCTATTATAGTTCCCACGACAATAAGCGGTTATGGATATGTATGTCATATACTTTAGAATAAACTTGCATTTATTCATGGATACTAAAATATACTAATTATGAACAACATGAAGGCCTCGTCATATCTCAATGAGTCATCCAATCTTAACATGCTACAGTTCATGGTTTCGGAATCGGGATGTCATTTATGAATATAATTAGAACTATTTCAAATTAATTCATATTAACTATATTTATTAAGATATATTTCTCCAAACATAACTTATTAAATATCTACCCACTAATCAAAATCTTAAAGACTTTAGATTTTTATTTGTTGTAGCTATAACTCAAATCTTTGTTAATGTTATCCAATGATCTTTTAATATGCATGCCGAAGTAAAACATATTGGATCATGATATCATTTATACAAAGCATTTACTATGACTAACCATTAAATCAACTTAATGAAATTGACTTCAAAATGAACTTGATGTTTCCAAATACTTGGATTTTGAAATTTCTTTAAAACAATCATCAAACATTTTTGAGTCAATCCAACAATAAATTTTAATTCTATGTTCTGGTGAGATATCAAAATTTTCATTTAACGCTCCCACTAAATCTAACAATACTTATGAATCCAATTTCTACAAAATAAATCCCATGATTTATTTTAGACATGATTCACTTTATTATATATGCAAGGTATATATTAATCAAATAAAATAATGTCTTTGGTTTCATAATGTGTTTATAGAAAACACAATATCAATTTATTTCTCATAGACAAAAATAAATCAAACCATAACAAGTTTATTACTTTAATCTACTATAATTAATCAACAATTCAATTAATTGTATCTAATAAGTTTAGCTAACTTATTCATACATCTTTCATGCATATAATAGATTCAACAATCTAGAAGTATTATCATTTAGTGCTAATATAAATCAAACCTTTATATTATATGACAACGTATGTATTCAATAATTCACAATTATATAGATATCAACTAATATTTATTTAAATATGCTACTTGTTTTGGTCAAAAATTACTAAAAGCAATTAAGTGATCAAAAATTAGTTTGTGAGGTCAGGTGTAAAAATTACTATCAAGATAATTACGCCTTTACACGATTATCTCTATTAGTAAGTCAATATTTTGGGTTAAAAAGATTGATTAGATCCGTGGATCCTTGTTGAACAAACGTTTCAATATCAAAGTTCGAGTATAAATTAAAGATAATGACAATGTTGACGATAAAAATGTAAACAGAATGCTATGGAAGCAATATAAATGACAAGTAAATAAAATCGACACGATGATATACGAGGAAAGCCCTTGATCAAGGTTGATCGCCGGCACAAAACCTCGAGAAGGATCAAACGATCCTTGCCTTTGTTAATCTTATAAAAATGAAAGTAATTGATTACAAACTAAGAGCACAAGGATGATCGGCTAAGTGAATTTGTGTGTGATTTTAGCTAAGTGTTGATGAAATGATCGTAAACGAGAGTGAGAGCAGAGTGTGTGAGTGTTTACAGGTGAAAATATTGAGCAAACGTTAACCTAAATGATCATCCGAGCCTCGTTTAAATACTAAGAGTGTATAACAATAATTCCGAGAAATCAAGGATCCTCCGAGGAATGATGAAGACCACCAACGTCTCTTTTGACTCTATTCCACACGTGCATAAGACTTCGTCTTCATGGAATCGTATCAGATCCTCTTCACGTAATCCGGAGCATATCTCATTAACGCATTTCTCCTAAGACCTGGTCAATACTTAAGAAAAATAAACGTGTTAATCAGCACATGATCCGGAACTAATACGGGTTCAGGATCCTGAGCTATGCATATTCCAGAATAAACTTAGGATCCTCACTTAAGGATCCTCCTCATTCAGTATCCTGCATGATTATGTTAGATAAATATATCCTGACCAGGATCCTGCAAGACAAATAACAAGAAGATATACAGGATCCTTAATTGTGTCAGTGATCCTGAAATCAGACACACAAACTATCATTACCCCGAGATACGAACATAAAATATAAACGACTTTCATACCTGCGTGGTATACACATGATGCTAATTAGGATCCTGCAAAGTTAGGTAAAAATCTACCCACAACAATTGCCCCCGAAGTTATAACATTTTTAAGGATCCTTGAACGTTATAACTTCCCAAGATAACTGCTCAAAGTGTGTTGGGTAGATGTATCGGTTACCGCGCCTAAGGGTTTATATCCATTTCGATGCTTGAATCCTTTTATTCATCTTCACTCTGCCGCTAACCGCCACCGATTTGCAGATAAAAAACTTTATTTCCCCTTTTTCCATATCTGATCGTTCTGTCCATCATGTCTTTAATTCCTTTTAAAAACGGAGATAATCGTCCGGAGTACGATACTCAGGGTTTGGTTTTGAACCCTGAACCTTGTTCTTTTAACGATTCCGATATCGAGCTACTGAGAACCAAAGGTTCATTTCCCCCTAATACCATCTTCAAAGCTTTCGACCCTTTATGCCTACCGGACCTTTCTTTCGACAGGTGGATTTGCTTTCCGGAATATCCTTTTACAATCGGTCTTAAATTCCTGTTTCCCCCTTTAATCACTGAGTTTTTCACTACCACCAAGCTTTGTTTTGTTCAAGCCATGCCTATGATTTGGCGTACCCTCTCTGTGATTCAGACCGTAGCTGACTCTCATGCCATAGATTTAGGATCTCCTGAATTAGCCCAAACCTACCATCTCAGAACCCACGGTTCGCATTATTTCCTGTTCAAAGTTAAACCCCATCGCACTCATCTGGTATTGCGAACCAAACAAAATGACCTAAACTGGATGAGCAGATTCTTTTTTGTTGATCGTAATTCCTTATCCAACAGCAATGAAATTCCTTCTACCTGGTTGCTCAAGGGTAGGAGACGGTCTTTTATAGGGTTTATAAAATATAAAATATGAATTTTAACCTGATTTCGCTCGTTTCAGCTGACTTTGCAGCATTAGCGCTCCCTGATTTGGATACCGAAGGCAAATTAAGAACTTTTCTAGAGATTCCTGAAGAAGAAAGGACTTTCAAGCATCCCAATCAACCCGAAAGTGCAGGATCACAGGAATCCCAAACCCCCATGTCTGGTAAGTTCAAACTAACTCAACACTTTTTGTTCACATAATACTAACTTGACTTATTCCCTTTCTTGTTGAATTTCAGCCCCATTCATCAACTTGCTAGATATTGACAACGATTCTTCTGAAGATAAGGCGGAAAAGTCAACCCCAGCTGCTGCAAAGTCCAAGATGCCCAACCTGCGTTCTAGATCCTCAAAGAAAAGGAAGGCTGATGATACCTTCGATCCTGCCAATCTCGATTCTGAAATTGCCAAGGTAACAAAAATCCTTATTCACGTTGCTTTTTATTTTAAGAATAACTCCACTTATACATTGATTTTGTGTAGACCATCGAGCATCTTTCAAAGTGTTGCAAAGAGAAAGCCAATGCATTTAATGACATATGCAAACTGTCAACAGCCATGAAGAATGCTCATGACAAAGATGCAGCCGAACTGGCAAAGTCGAAGAAGGAGAACAAGGATCTCAAAGCTTATATCCTGAAGATAACTGCCGAAGCCGATGCCAAATTTGAGGAGATGAAGGAGGAGCTGGTTGCTAGGGTAAAGAGGGATGCCACCATGACTGTCCTAGAGGCTCGGCTAAAGATGGTCAATGAAGCTTCTGAGTAGGGCTATGACACTTCAATGTGGCCAGTTAACACCTGGGAAACCAAGCTTGCCAAAATCAAGGGCAATGGCCCAGAAGTGGTGGACGCATCAGCATCCAAGACCCCAACAGCTGTGCAAAGTCCTCCTACGGATCCTCAAGATCAAGGGACTTCAAAAATGGATCGGCTGGCATCAATTTCAGAGGTCCTTGATGGGTTGGCATCTATAGCAGAAGACAACACATTGGGCGAGGAAGGCAAATGACTAGCTAGAGCCCAACTTTTATCTTTAAGCATTTTATTTTCTTAGTTTGCGGTTGTAACAAACAATTATTTCGGGGTGAGGTTGATCCGGTGTGGTCAACCATGGCTATGTTGAATGTGGTTTATGTAGGCCACAAGACATTTTTATTTCCTACGGTTTTAAACTTTGATCTTAGGATTGTAAAATCCTTAGATCTTTCGCTGTTAATAATATTAGGACATCATCTATGTCTTGCGTCTTCAGGATACTGAGGAGATTCCCTCAGTATGTACATATATGTTTGCTTAAAAACAGGATCCTGAGAAGATTCCCTCAGAATACATCCAGGATAATGAGAAGATTTTCTCAACATTACAGGCTTCAAGGATCCTTAGCTGGATCTGAGATAATGACGGGATAGGGATCCTCAGATTCAAGGATCCTTAACTGTATTTCATATAAACTGGAATTTAGGATCCTGAGATTTCAAGATCCTAAAATAAACTGCCGATAATGAGGAACTCCCAATGAGTAATTCCTGTAACATATAAATGTTAATAATTTGTCAAATAATTGTGAAAACATTTTGTTTTTTGAAAAATGTTGTGATCTTAAAAAGATTTTGCGATCCTTAGATCAAAACAGCTTTTGATAATCATGAAAACATTAGGGCTAATAAAGTTATTTATTAGACTTAACCAATGAAAATTTTGATAATGTGAATACATTATAACCATTGGATAGTTTATGAAAACCATAAAAGTGACATGTAAATGCCAAACCATTAGGTAATGTGAAAACATTACAAACCGTTTGATTCTTGGGCTACGCCATTTGAGACATGAAAATGCCTAACCAATTGGTAATGTGAAAACATTACAAACCTTTGAGTGACGTGAAAATGACACAAACCTTAGATCGATACGTATAGTGCACATCAGTATCGACATTCGTTAGCGCTTGATCTATAGGCCAACGGAAATGAAGTTGTCGGGTACCAGAGGCATCACCGATTCCCTAACCATGGCACTATAATCAAACATCGTGCGCACCCAGCGAGGTGTCAAAACCCTTTTCGTAGAGAGGTGTTTATCCGTACGGAAACCTCTAAACCTTAGAGAATCGCTGGGATCCTTAACGGAGGAGAGGTGGCCAACCCCTAATCTTCATTCCATGATCCTTAAGTATATGAACTACAACAAATACAAAATCTTGGGTAAAGGTGGGTGTTAGTTCGCCTAACACCCCTCCGATGCTTAAGTCAGTAGGGTATTCAATGAGAATAATAATCATAATAAACTTATATGCATATATATATATATATATATATAATTATAATTATAATACATACATACATATATAGTAAAAAGTATTAAAATCAATGAAAAGTTAAGGATCACAGGAGTACCTTTTGTGTTGACATAAAAACATTCAACTTACACATGGTAGAGCTTCAAATGAATGGCATTCCAGGATCTTGGAAGTAGTTCACCATCCATATTGGCCAACCAATATGCCCCCTTTCCAGCATCCGAATCTATTAAATATGGACCTTCCCACTTTGGTGCTAGCTTTCCTTCTGCAGGATTCTTAGTATTTTAAAATACTTTCCTTAATACCAAATCTCCTACTCAAAACCTTCTTATCCTGACATTCTTGTTGTAGGATCTTTAAATCCTCTGTTGGTATGCTGCAATCCCGAATTAAGCACGATCCCTTAACTCATCTACATTATCCAGATCCTGAATCAACGCTTCCTTGTTTGCTTCCAAAGTCTGCATCCGGGATCTTGCCGTTGGGATTACCATCTCTGTTGGGATCATAGCTTCAGATCCAAACACCAAAGCAAAAGGAGTTTGCTTAGTTACCTCCTTTTTTGTGGTCCTATCGGCCCATAAAACAAAAGGCAATTCTTCAGCCCATCTTCCTTTCTAAGCATCCAGCCTCTTCTTCAGATTGTTGATTATAATGTTATTGCTAGATTCTGCTTGTCCATTGGCTTGAGGATGGACTGGAGTTGAAGTTATCATCTTGATTCCTCAACTTTCACAAAACTTAGTTGTTCTTCTTCCAATAAATTGAGATCCATTGTCACACACTATTTCTGCCGGGATCCAAAACCTTGTGAGGATATTTCTCTTGATGAATGAGATAACATCCTTTTCCTTTACTTGAACGAATGCTTCAGCTTCAATCCATTTTGAAAAATAATCCGTCATTGCAAGCATAAACACTTTTCCTCCTGGAGCAACAGGTAGTTTTCCAACAATATCCATCCCCCATTTCATAAACGGCCATGGTGAAATAATCGGATGCATCGGTTCTGCTGGTTGATGATGGATATTTCTGTGTCTTTGACAAGCATCACATTTGCGAGCAAAATCCATGGAATCCTTCTTCATAGTAGGCCAGAAGTATCCTGTCCTTAAAACTTTTGAAAATAATGCTCTGCCCCCAGAATGATTCCCACAATCGCCTTCATGTATATCCTTGAGAACTGCTTTTACTTCAGGATCCTCAAGGCATCGCAATAATGGTCCTGCAAGTGATTTTTTATACAATATACCATTTTCAATAGTAAAACGGGATACCTTTAACCTGAAGGCTTTAGAATTATTTTCATCCTTAAGGATCACATCGTGTTGTATATATTCCATGATCGGCTGCATCCATGATCCTGACTTGCCCCCAGAACCTGATGCATTCGAATTATCTCCAAACTGAGGATCCTCAACGTCACACACTTGCTCTTCGTTGAGATCCTTATCAGCGATGGCAGGCACTGCAATATGTATAATTGGTATTTTGACATCCGGTGGAATCCTTAGACTTGATCCCAGATTAGCCAAAGCATCCGCTTCAGTGTTGTCCTCACGTGATACCTGTTGAATGTCGAAGATCTCGAAGCAACCTGCAAGATCCTTAACAATCTGCAAATACGCAGCTAATCTATCTACTTTTACAGTATAAGATCCATTATAATGATTAGCAATTAATAATGAGTCAACATACACATTTAAGTATTTTATTCCGATATCCCTAACTAATTGTAATCTCGCAATTAATGCTTCATATTCTGCCTCGTTATTTGTAGCTTGAAATTCACATCTTATGGCTTGAGGCATGATATCACCTTGAGGTGATTCTAATACAATTCCTAATCCAGTCCCTTTTACATTAGAAGCACCATCAGTATATAATGTCCATCTTTCACTTATTTGATTTAGTTCTTGCACTTCTAAATCTACTTCATTTTGGAGATCACTAGTAAAGTCAACAATAAAATCCGCTAAAGCTTGAGATTTAATTGCATTCCTAGGTTCATAAATTAGATTATAAGCACTTAACTTTACAGACCATTTAGCTAAACGTCCTGACATTTCTGGTTTTCTCAAAACGTTTTTAATAGGATAATTAGTTCTTACATGTATCGGGTGTGTTTCAAAATAATGCCTAAGTTTAGTTGATGCCATGACTAATGCAAGTATAAGTTTTTCGAGATGAGAATACCTAGTTTCAGCATCTAATAGGCTTTTACTTACATAGTACACAGGATGTTGTTGCCCTTCATGATCCTTTACGAGCACTGCACTTACAGCATTTCTGGATACTGATAAATAGAGAAACAGTGGTTCACCATTCTCAGTCTTCATCAATAAAGGAGTTGATGACAAGTAATCCTTCAATTCTTGAAATGCAGCTTCATGCTTTTCTCCCCACTCGAATTTTCTGTTCTTTTTGAGGATATCATAGAATTCCTTGCATCTGTCTGAGGATCTTGAAATAAAACGGTTCAGAGCTGCTATCCTTCCCGTTAACCTTTGTATATCCTTTGGACTTGATAGAAACTTTAGATTAAGAATGGCTTTGATCTGTTCTGGGCTAGCTTCTATCCCTCTCTTGGTCACCATATATCTCAAGAACTTTCCTGCCCCCACTCCAAAGTGGCATTTAGCAGGATTGAGCTTTATGTTGTACCGATCCAGAATGTCAAAGGCCACCTTAAGATCCTGAAGATGATCCTCAGTTTTCTTTGACTTTACTACCATGTCATCGATGTATACTTCCATTGTGCTTCCCAATTGGTCTTTGAACATCATGTTGACTAGCCTTTGGTATGTTGCACCTGCATTTTTAAGACCAAAAGGCATAGCAATATAACAATAAATACCTGTGGGGGTTATGAAGGCTGTGTCTTCCTTGTCTGAAGGTTCCATCTGAATTTGTTGAAATCCTGATGAAGCATCCATAATGTAACACCCAGTTCTCGGGTCTAGTAGTATTTTAATATTTTCTGACTGTAGATTATTATTTAGTTTGTCAGGAAATAGTTTGGTGTGTTTTAGTCAAATAAATAGGTAAAAGAGTTAAATAATTTATTGTGACTAATAACTTATTAGTTGTTTTAATTTAACTTAGTTGACGGTAAAATAAAATGATATTTTCCCGCAAATGGTTTTTAAGTTTCAGACAATAATAAATACGGGGAATAAAGTTTAATACTTATAAGATAAGCCTCATGAGTTAAGTCGGTTGTTATTTCTCCTCTTTTACATACATACGTACGATATACATACATACATGAAGAACTAAAAATCAAATACATGAAGAAATCATTAAATTGGAGCTTCCTAATTCGAATCCAAGCTTCAGGATCAGAAAATATCATCTTCTAATCATCCTAATCAGTTTGTAAGTTTCTAATTCTTAAGTTATGAAACCTAGAATTTGGGGGTTTTAGTGTTCTTGAGTATAATCCGAAATTAGGGTTTCAAAAGTGTAAATTGATGTTAGTTGTAACACCCGCTAAATTAGGACTAGCGATTAGTGCCTAATCATATATTAATACATGTAATTAGTTCTGTGTTAGGCTAATTAATGTATCGAATTATATATATTGTTGAATATATATACGAAAATACGATTTGATTAAATCGTACGCAATTTAAATTGAATGTAATTCGGTTCAATTTAATACGGACGATGGTGACAAATTTTATTAAATAACGTGACATCATATAGTAACATTTTGTCAAAAATATTATTTTGATAATATTCAAATTTCGCTTCGTATCGTAATTACAAAAAGTACACAAATTAAAACATTCAACGCGCAAACTAACAAAACAAACTAACTTACATTTTATAACTCAAATATAAATTGATTAGTGAAATATTTAATTAAAATGTCGCGTAATAAATTCGTATTTTAAAACTTATTAATTAATATGTAAAATAAGTATTTAACATTTAAACAACGGAGTAAACGAACACTGCACGGACCGCGATTGCGGTGACTGGAAAGTTGGAGGTTAAACCTCCCAACTTTCCTTTTCCTTCCTCATTCCACCCACTCACTCTCTCTCTCTTACCCCATTTTCTTTCATTCTCCAAAAACCACCAATTCACTAAAAATCGCAAATAACACCACGAAATGCAACCGGATCATCAATATTTTTAGAGATTCACGACCACCTCGCAACGATCTACATTTCTATATTTCCGGATTTCCATTTCGGCAATTTGTAAGTTTCCGACAAAATCCCGAAATCTCTCGATTCTTAATATTTTTCATTTGTAGTTGTTATTATCACTTGTATATGTCCATTACAATGTATAGAACACGAATTTATAGCTTGAAAACGAGTTTAAAACGGATTTTTGGCCGGAAAAACCTTGACAGCCGGACTTTCTGGGCTGATGTTCTTCCATGCGACACAAGCCTTGTGTCGCATGTTGTGTCGTATTTTGACCCTTGTGTCGTATAAAAACCTCAGCGTCGCACCTTGTGTCGTACCAGATAATTAGTGTCGCAAGTTTTGCGACACAACCACTATGTCGCAAACTCCATACGACACAATCACTATGTCGCTGTTGAATCAGCATCCCGCATCTATGCGACACAACCCTTGTGTCGTATAGATATTGTGTCGCACTTCTATGCGACACAACCCTTGTGTCGCATAACCACTTTTGTGTCGCATATTGTGTCGCAAAACACAGAAAACTCGTATTTTTACTAAGTGTCGAGACTCGAAATTTATCACTCGATTTTACCCGAATTCGAATCCCAGATGCGTTTTTCGTCAAAGCAATATAGTAGAAATAAAAATTTTCCAAGCTGACCTGGGACCCCAGCCAGGGGCTCTGCCCCTTGGACCCCGCCAGGGGCTGCCGCCCCTTGGACCCCGCTACCAGGGGCGCTGCCCCCGGACCCCCGTACTTAGATTCCGTAACGGCTTCTAAAACACAATCAAAACACATTTTTAAAGTAAAACGCCACGAAATCAAAATAATAATAGTTGAGATTATTATTACAAATCCGTCACCAACGGGCCGTACATGTTTTCAAACACTTAATAAATCAACCAAATCGTAGTAATTTGGACATATATATATAGTTGTGTAACAACTACAAGGGTGATCTTTTGAGATACCCAATCATGATTATAACCATCGCGTGTCGTGGACACCCTCAGGTTACAAGTCTTTGGACTTCATACTCGGCTAATCAACTTACGTTTGTTTAAACGCTTTCAGACTCAGGTGAGTCTCATAGCCCCTCTTTTTACTGTTTTACTCAGGGGTGTGATATATTGCTCAATTTTAACATGTGAACGCAAGTACAAACATTTCATATACTACATGAGTTTTTCACAACTAATCATTTAAAGTCCTCCGTCAGCATAGTTGTTAATACGTTGTAGCGTGAATATTAGTATATGGTACCATATAGGATTGACCCTCCTCGTTCGGGTTAGCAAGCACTAACCGGGTAAACGGACGTACTAATATTTGGGAAGACGAATGTTGATTAGGCATTCGTGGAGGCACCTCGCCCGGAATTCTCTATAGGGGACCCGGCCCTCGAGTTAAGCTCAACTATGTGCTCATGGCTGTAAACACGATTATCATCATTATCAATTGCTGGATGCAATTCAATTATTTAAATCTTGCGGTTCATACTATATTACTTGATTTCAAACCTGTGAGCTCACCAGCTTTAGCTGACCCATTTAGCATATATCGCAGGTACCAAGCAATAGGTTGCTTCAGCTTCAGGACATTTAGCTCGAGTCAGCATACAGACGATATAGAGATTTTCTTGCATTAGTATATTTTGTACAAGTACTTATGTACTGAAATCTCCTTATATTTAAACTCGAGCTATGTAAAGCTTTAAATGTTGTAAACATTTCCCTTATCAATATATTTTGTTAAAACGACGCATGTAGAGTCGTTTACTATATATCTTTGTGCTTTGTTATTGATTAGTAACACCCAAATCAAGCTTCCGCAAATCATTAAATTTGGGGGTGTTACATTAGTTAAGCTTCAATAACATGTATTAATCATTCCATCATCATTATAAACATGTTGTAATTGTTAATTCATGATTTCCATAAAAACCTAGAAATGGATTTTGGGTATTTGATGGAATTAAGATGGGTAAAGTGAAATTGAAGCTTGTAATGATCATATTATAGTTAGTTGATAAGTAATTCATAATTATAAGTGAAACCCTAACCTAGAGAGGAAGAAATTGATGTATATTCATGATAAAATAGTGACTTAGTTGATAATTCATGAAGTAAAGCTTATGATTGTGTTATAGTTGTTAGTTGGTATCTAATTCATGAGTATACCTTCGGTCCTAACTTGATATTAAAGAATTTGAGTAAGTGTTTATGAGGTGTTAAAGAGAATTAATGATTATGATGAATTATATAAAGAAATGAGTGTTAATTGCTAGTTAGAACACTTAATCGAGAATTCATGAGTAAAATTGTAACTAAGTGATTAAGTATTCATTAAACCTTGTGTTGGGGTTTTGAATGAATTAATGATATTTGATGATAATAACCTTGTTGAAGGTGTAACCATGTTAAATTGTGATGGTAAAAGTTGATTAAATGAGGTTGTGAATTAATGAGCATAAACTTAATAAGTAATTGTGAATTATGTTGTTAAGATGTTAATTGTAATATTGGAATAATGTTGTATATATTTTGAGACAAGTAACTAACTTGTATTATTCTACTGTATTGTCAGATGTGCAGAAGGCTCAGTGATATTAGACTACTAAGTGGATGCCTGAGGTGGTCGGTGAGTGGATCTCTAATCCTCAGCGTAACTTGGTTGTAACAAGTTTGGTTACAACAAGTAACGTATTATTACCTTATTAGTTGCATTGATGATTAGGTTGTTAGTAATAATACTGTTGATATGTTGACTAGTTGAATATGTGATTTGTTGATTACGTGATCACTTGAATTAATTGGCCTTCGGGCATCAGTTGTTAATGAGGCAACGAGTTGTTGAACTGTTGGTTGGGCTAGTTGGTTATTGTGTGAATTACACTTGGTTTCTTGGCTTCATTTGTTGTGTGCTAAGAACCTGTGTTTGAGGATGATAACCACTAGCTATCGGTCTCGTCCGTAGGGCCATACGGATAGGTTGGATAAGTGTTCTTGGGGAGCCACCCGGGTTTATGGTTATCCCCAGAGCCGCCGATCCTCATTATGGTGTTGTTGATTAGTTGAATTGTTGTTTTGTTGCCCAGTGGAATTGCTAAAAGTTGTACTTATCAAATTGTTATATCGCCTAAAATGTGGTTAAGGTTATTGGTGTAAACAAAGTTGTTGAGCTAAGTTAGACTGTTGATTAATTATCTGCTCACTTAGCGTTATGCTAATCCCCCACATTACCCCTTCTTGCAGGTTATAGATTTTATCGGGTGGGCAAGAAGTTGGATTGGAAGGAATGTTTGGCAATTAGACGTTACTCTGATATTGAGTTGTATAAATAATTATTATCTTTTGGTTTTTGAAATAACACCCATGTTGATAAATTATGTTTTAAATTAGGCTGAAATTGTAATGTAACTTGGTATTGTTGAAAGTTGGACTAACGCTTCCGGATTTATTATATTTAAATGTTGATAAAATGAGGGGTGTTATACATAAAAGTTAGGATCTCATGCCCAGCCGTGGCATCCACCATTGAATCTATATGAGGCAATGGAAAAGGATCCTTCGGGCAGGCTTTATTGAGATCCGTATAGTCCACGCATACTCTCCATTTCCCATTCTTCTTTCGTACCACCACCACGTTTGCCAACCATCTTGGAAACTTTACTTCCCTTATCATGCCAGCATCAAGTAATCTCTCAACATCTGCCTGGATAATAGCATTCCTTTCCGGTGCAAATTTCCTTCTCTTTTGTTGAACCGGCCTGAAACTATTATCAATTCCAAGTTTGTGAGTTATAATATCCTTAGATATACCTGTCATATCCTCTGGCTTCCAGGCAAAAGTTGATTTCCTCTGATTCAAGAATTTCATCAGATTCTGTTCAAGATCCTCTGGGATACTTGACCCTATAAGCACCCTTTCTTCAGGATCCTTCGAGCTCAGCGGCACTTCTTTGACGTCCTGCTCCTTTGTATCCAGGACATCCCATGCCTTGTTCTTTAATTGCTATGCTGACGGAGGCTTGGCAGTAGATTTCATTGACGTTGTATAACAATCATTTGCTTCTTGTTGGTCACTGTTGATCTTGACCGCCCCCCATGGAGTCGGTAACTTGACACATTGATGATACGTCGACGGTACCGCTTTCATATCATGTAACCATGGTCTTCCTAGGATAATGTTATAGCTTGACAAACAATCCATAACACAGAACTTTTGAATAGAGTTTACCCCTTCAATGTAGATTGGCAACTTGATATCACCAACCGTATTCTTTGCTTCTCCGCTGAATCCTACCAATACAGTGGATCTCGAAGTGATTTCTGATTCTGGGATACCCATTCTTTTCAGAGTCTCCAGACGAATGATGTTGACTAAGCTTCCTCCATCAATCAGGATCCTTCGTACAAAGTGATTGGCAACATAGAGAGTAATAACCAAACCATCATGGTGAGGATCCTGAACATCTTGCAGATCATCCTCATCAAATGCTATGACCTTCTCATCTTTCTTCATGGAAGTCCTTGTAGGTTTATATGGCTTTTCTGACTTAGATTCCCTTGCGTGCCTCTTTGCTACAGAATAAGAAGTGCCACATATATCAGAACCACCAGAAATAAAATTGATTACCTTGGCATCTGAAGGTGGGGATCCTGCTCTAGTAGGGATCCTGCGATTATCCTGAGACTTAGGATCCTGAACTCTGTCATGATCCTTCGCGTGATCCTTCTTTTTCCCAAGCAGATCCTTCAAGTATCCTTTGTTGAGTAGATGACTGATCTCTTTCCGGAGAGCTATGCAATTCTCAGTTGTGTGGCCGAAATCCTCATGATAGGCACACCATTTAGATTTATCCTTCCATGCATAAGGTTTCTCGTTCTTCGTTGGCCACCTTGCCTTGTCTCCTAGATCCGACATGGCACACAATATATCTGTTGTATCTACAGAAAAATTATAATCAGTTATTTTAGGATATTTATCATCATCTTCGTCAACAGCATTCACACGACGATCCTCATTTCTGGTATAAGGTTTGTTCCGGTTTGATCTGAATGAGGACGAGTCTGACTTCCGGTTAGGTCTATCGTATGCTGATTGAGTATCTACCCTCTTCTGTATCATTGCATCTTCTTCCAGTCTGATAAACTTTAAAGCCCTGTTTCTGACTTCATCGAGGTTCCTGCAAGGATTCATAACAAGATCCTCATAAAATGGGGAATCCCTTTTGATTCCCATCTTAAAGGCTTGTACGGCAGTAGGCATATCCAAATTAGGTATGTTCAAGGATTCTCTCCCGAATCTCCCTACAAAATCTCGAAGAGACTCGTTAGCTTTTTGGACAATTCTATATAGATCAATTGTTAATTTTTCAAACGTCCTACTGCAAGAGAATTGATTATTAAATAAATTAATCAAATGAGCAAATGAAGTAATAGAGTAAGGAGGAACATTCAATAGCTATTTTAGCGTGGATCCTGTGAGAGTAGAGCCAAATCCCTTGCATATACATGCTTCTTTAAGATCAGAAGGAATTGGAATGATTTCCATCCTCTCCCTGTATTGCGCAATGTGCTCCTCAGGATCCGTCGTTCCATCATACAGCTTCATATTAGGTGTCTGAAATCTCTTTGGGATATCAGCATCACAAATAGGTGGTGCAAATCTCGAGATCCTATGCGCCGTTGGTGCAACTTCTGGAATTGGTTGTACAACTCCGGGGACGCTTGATATCATATCCTTCAATTTCTGTATTTCTCTCGCCATTATAGGGCTAACTCCAGGAACCTAAAAATTGTTAGTCCCAACAGTATTATTAGAAGTATAATTAGTAAACATGTTACCACCGTCGGTTGTCCTGTATGAGGATCCTGGATTAGATTGTTGACCCCTTGATGTAGAAACTCCTGTAGCGAATATTAGATCTGGGATCCTAGTGCTCCCTTGCATAGATATGAAATCTCCTTGATGTTCCGCTGATGGAGGAGTGCCAAAATCAAGGATCCTGCTTCGGATAGGAGTAGTAACTTGAGAAACCGGAACATTGCTCCTAGTCCTCATGTCCTCCACATCCTTTCTCAGGATTTCGTTGCTTCTCTCCACTCGTTGAAGCTGCTCCTTAACCTGCGTAAACATAGACACAATATCCCGGTTAGCAATCATAACAGGGTATGGATCCGATAAGAATCCAGTCCCCATAGAAGTGGATCCAGCCGACGAAAGCCTTTGATAGACATTTTGCAGCTGTTGTTGAGATGATGTGAGAGGTGGAGCAGGAGGAAGAGTAGTTCTAGCAGACGATGATGATGGCATGGTGGATGATGTAGATCGTCCTTGGCTCGACATTTTTGACAGAAACTTTTGGAAAAATGATTCAACAAGGATTTTAACAAAAATTTGATCAAGCAAGACACCAATTGCCCCATGGTGGGCGCCAAATTGTTTTGGTCAAAAATTACTAAAAGCAATTAAGTGATCAAAAATTAGTTTGTGAGGTCAGGTGTAAAAATTACTATCAAGATAATTACGCCTTTACACGATTATCTCTATTAGTAAGTCAATATTTTGGGTTAAAAAGATTGATTAAATCCGTGGATCCTTGTTGAACAAACGTTTCAATATCAAAGTTCGAGTATAAATTAAAGATAATGACAATGTTGACGATAAAAATGTAAACAGAATGCTATGGAAGCAATATAAATGACAAGTAAATAAAATCGACACGATGATATACGAGGAAAGCCCTTGATCAAGGTTGATCGCCGGCACAAAACCTCAGGAAGGATCAAACGATCCTTGCCTTTGTTAATCTTATAAAAATGAAAGTAATTGATTACAAAATAAGAGCACAAGGATGATCGGCTAAGTGAATTTGTGTGTGATTTTAGCTAAGTGTTGATGAAATGATCGTAAACGAGAGTGAGAACAGAGTGTGTGAGTGTTTATAGGTGAAAATAGTGAGCAAACGTTAACCTAAATGATCATCCGAGCCTCGTTTAAATACTAAGAGTGTATAACAATAATTCCGAGAAATCAGGGATCCTCCGAGGAATGATGAAGACCACCAACGTCTCTTTTGACTCTATTCCACACGTGCATAAGACTTCGTCTTCATGGAATCGTATCAGATCCTCTTCACGTAATCCGGAGCATATCTCATTAACGCGTTTCTCCTAAGACCTGGTCAATACTTAAGAAAAATAAACGTGTTAATCAGCACATGATCCGGAACTAATACGGGTTCAGGATCCTGAGCTATGCATATTCCAGAATAAACTTAGGATCCTCACTTAAGGATCCTCCTCATTCAGTATCCTGCATGATTATGTTAGATAAATATATCCTGACCAGGATCATGCAAGACAAATAACAAGAATATATACATGATCCTTAATTGTGTTAGTGATCCTGAAATCAGACACACAAACTATCATTACCCCGAGATACGAACATAAAATATAAACGACTTTCATACATGTGTGGTATACACATGATGCTAATTAGGATCCTGCAAAGTTAGGTAAAAATCTACCCACAACACTACTCATGAACTTTATATCTTAGAAAGATAAGTTCTATATGAGTCACATAATTAGATTGTTACATGTGGATCTCATTTTGGGATTTAAACACGAGTTTTAAAATAAAGAACATTTCAAAAACTTTTAAACACATTTAAACATTATTTCACAAACCAAACTTAATATTAAATAACCAAAATATTTAAATATTCAAAAACAATTATCCAAACTCAAAACGAGAAAACCTAATGTGAAAAACCAATGTATGAAATAATATCTCAAAATATTAAAATGAACTAATGTGCCTATATCACTTATTCTTCCACATCCAAGCTTCTTGAATCAACAACGCCATCTCTATAGCTCCACTTCAAGTGCTCCATCACTTCTTGACCCCTACAATAAAAATTGTACATATTAGATCAACCATCTAATATAGTCATATGAAGTAAATAAACAATCCTTTATAGGATATCAATACTAACCAGAACTCTCAACACCATTCCTCTTATCGGCAAGATAATCGGGACAGTTCCTCCTCCAATGTCCAACCTTATTACAATGAAAGTAGTGATGCTCGGCTTTGGACACTTTGGCTTTAGGTGCTGGCTTTGAAGTTGAATCACCATTCTTCTTCTTTCCCTTGTTGCCACGGAACTTACGCTTCTTCTTGACACCCCCATCACGGATCATTAACACATCTTTATGCTTGACAGGCTCCATATCCCTTTCTGCGGTTTTCAACATTTGATGCAGTTCGTGGATAGTTCTTTCCGTGTTGTTCATATTGTAATTGAGCACAAATTGCTTGTACTCCTTACTCAATGAAGCAAGAATTATATCAATAGCTAATTCTTGTGGAAAGGCATGTCCAAGTCTTTCAAGACGGTTAAGATACCCAATCATTTTCACAACATGGGCACTCACATCAGATCCCTCGACCATCTTGCAACTATTCAAATCCTTAGTGGCATCGAACCTTTCGGTTCTAGCAGTGGATTGAAATGTCTCTCTCAATCGGCGAATCAAATCATACGCCGAAGTCTCCATGTAATTAACTTGGAGCTTGGGAGACATAGTAACAAGCATCAAACATTGCACATCGAGAAGATCGTTCTCATGCTTAGTGTGAGCATTTCTAACGTTCTCGGTAGCATCGTTTGGTGGCGCGGGACCAAGAGGTGTCTTGAGCACATAACACTTTCGTTCATGGCGAAGGTCAATTTGAAGGTTCCTTTCCCAATTACGAAAGCTAGGCCCGGTCAACTTATCCTTTTCAAGGATCGAACGAAGCGACAAGTTCATGGTATTATTCGTGCTAATGTTGTTATTAGCCATCTACAGTAAAACAAACAAACTTAGTTATTCCGTTTTAAACTCTTAATAATTCATAAACCCTAATAGAACTATTAAGCTAGAATCCGACATTTACACTAAAGTGTGCCCTCAACGAAGGCTGCAATGACACACAATAGCTTTTTAGGTAGATCACATATCAATTGCATCACATATATAACTCCTAGACTCTTGAGACTCTAAATTTTAATGTTTAGGTATATTTAATCTCAACTTATACCTTGGGCCAAGTCTCACTTGGAATCACCAATAGACCAAACCATTTGCTAACTGTGGGGCGGCCATCTTCTCAAGTGGATATCGCGGCCCTTTCACTTCACCCTAATCGAGTGCAACCATGCCCACCCGCAGAGGTGGCAAAGGACACGGAGTCGAGTTCGGTATGAATGTCCACAAATGGAGGGTGTTTACGGTCTAAATTAAATGGGGTTTTAGGTATTAATTCCCTAATTAAACCTACTTCGGTATTTTTCTTAAACTAATTTCAAAATTGTATATAAACTATGCATGAGTTTATATATAATAGTTTTAATAAAACACGACCCTTAGGAAATCATCAAATTTAAACCATTTCCTAGTTTTATAAAAACAAGTGTTTTATTAAGTCTCTAATAATGTATTCATCCTAGAGGAAACAATGTTTCATAAACATGTTCACTCTATGATATCACATTACCTAATGTTTTATTATTATGTCCTAATTAATTATCTAATAATTCATACATTATTTCATTCAACCAACAAAATAAATAAGGACATAAACAAAAACATATATTTAAAGTGTCATATCCTTGCCATAATCTATGTTTGGTTTCCATGAGACAACACGGAAATCAAGGGTCAACCTAAGGGACGAACATGACACATGGTTGGCAATCTTGATCTTTGTGCTCCCACTATCTTCAACGACTCCTCGTGACACCATGGAACCAAAAGACTCCTTTTGGTTGCTCCTTTTCTTTTGGACTTCATCTTCTTTTGTATTTACATTTTACAAATGAAATTTGAAATATACATTTTACATAAAACTAAAACTACCCTTTTACATAAAATAAGATTACAAAATAAATGGGGTTGTAAGTGACACGCATGTCTCCCCTTAAACCAAAAGAAAATTACAGTACAACCAAAATAATCAAAACCACGCAGTTCATATATTAGGTCAAATTTTTGCTCGGCTATGGTCACAACGCATACAACAATTATAATCCAAATTATAAAATTATAATGGAAACTTAAACTATAGTTTTCTTAGGGCGTTTAATTGGATACATGCATTATCTAATAAACGCACCTATTTGTAACACCCGGTCAAAAAGGGCAAAATTCGCGCCCAATTTAAATTTTCTTTTCACGTATTACATACGCAATATTATCGAAGTATTCAAGTATTATGTATATATAATTATATATATAACGTCAAACGATTATCCAAAAATCGTGAATAAACAAATTTGACCGAACGCAGAAACTCAAAACGGACATTGGTGCAAAACTTTTCTAAAATAAATTATTATTGTTGAAAATAATATTTATTTACATGGAGGAAATTTAAACATATTTCGTTTCACTTAAAAATGTGTTCTATTTAGTTGAGACAACTCGAAACAAAGCCATAAAACATTAACACAAACATTTTATCTTATTAAATGTTTCAACTCGAAAACATTTCGAAAACATACGAATGAATTTTATAAATTGAAGATATTATTTATTTTACGATCGGGTATGAAAACACGGATATTTTATACTACGAAATGGAGACAGACCGTACCCATTTGAAAATTGAGTCGGCCCATCTCCATGATTTATGGATCTTGTCTATTTTCTCCTTTTTACATAAGCCAAACCGACATCTCTTTTGACCATTTCAATTGTCTCCTTTCATCATCATTTTCAACCATATCTATCTATCTCTTTCGTTTCTTTTTCTGCTGAAGCCATCAACAGCAATAATAACTAACAATAACAAATGGCAACAACAACAAGATTACAATAATCATCCTCTTTTTCTTCTTCTTTGTCATCGATCATCATCATCATTTTGTACCCATCATCTCTCGGCAACCTCACCACCGAACCACCATCATCACCATTTCGGAAATCATCATCATCGAAACAACAACAGCAACAACCCACGGCAGCAGCAGGTCACGACCAACATCACCACCATCGTCCTCATCATCATCATCGTGCTCACCACCATCCCCCTCGGCTTCGCATCCACCGGTGAGCAAACTCCCTTTTCTTTAATTATTTTCGAATTAGAAGACTTGTAAACTTCGTATACTAGTGTTATAAACGATTATCATGCTCAAAACTAGGATTAGAAAACTAGTTTGTGAAATGATCGTGTGAGTTGTGACTGAAAAACCCAAGAACCATCACAACCGACCGGCTATGATCATCCAACCGATCGGGACTCTTTCGTTCAGCCGTTCGGGTCGCTTCACTCAACCGTTCGGGTGTGTTTGATGAGTTGTACGGATGTTGTGTTTAAACTTCATGGATTGTAGCTTCTGCATGCATATATATGTAAATACTTATAAGTGCATGTACATATATATGTAAATAATATTGTATGGGAAAATTTGTTAAAATGCTACTGGATGGGAGTAACAAATTTTCGAAACAGTAACTTTTGTAACGAACGAGATGAAGGAAGTTAAGTGCTTTAAGTGAAACAATTACTTTTGTATATAAATATTTATATGAAATGGTACAAAATATTTTGAAAACATAGTGTTTTCGGTTACAAAAATGTAGATCCCTAGAGCCCAAGTGTATACCAGGAGATTCTATTACATAATCATAATATACAAAAGATAATGCTAAGAATCTCCGTTAGATGCAATGTAGAAAATCATGCGACTCTAGCTAGTGTCCAGGGTAATCCTACTCCGTCTATGTACCTAAGATACAAAGCTAAAAGTGTCAACCAAAAAGGTTGGTGAATCTTACAGGTTTAGTAGTAAAAGTATCAGTATGAACCACAAATATGTACCAGTGTAGCTAACAAGCCAAGTAAGTAAATCAGTAAATCATCACAAGTGCCATGAGCTCACAAGTTGAAGCTTAACAGTGTAGTGTGAATGGTACAATCAAGTACAGTATCACGTACCCCCGTGAGTCTTATCCGAACACTCATATGTAACAAATACTAATATGCCTGTTTCTACGATGTAATCCGTGGTAGCGCTACTACCCCAGGCAGGGATAGTCAGTCCCAAATGGATCCATTTACTAGTAATCGCGCTTAAGTCCATAACTAACAACTTATGATTGGAGGCTTTCAGTGGATAAAAGTAACTCATGCAGTGCGTGTAAGAAGTAGAGTAATCAGTTCAGTGCATTGTGTTCATATGTAAAACAGTTGCCAAATATCTCACCCCAAAGTATAAAAACGGTAAAAGTGGGGCTGTAAGACTCACCTGAGTCTAGTAAGTACGTATGTGAAATCAACCAAGTAAAGCGGATGTAAGTCCGTATATCGGTTCTCAGAACCATGCAACCTACTGGCATCCGAAACGCACAAGGTCGTAAGTAAACAAGTAAATAAGTTGGTGTCTTGAAAGATCACCCATGCTAGTTGTCCACTCAACTAGGAAATGTCCAAGTGTTTGTTTAGTATTTCGTTTGTAGTTTGAAAATAAGTATGGCCCGTTGGTGACGGTTTTGTAATAATAATCTAAAAGTGTTATTATTATATGTATCATTGTATGTGAGTATTCGACACTTAGTGTAAAAAGTATTTTCAAGTTCCTGGATGACGGAGGTCCGGGGGCAGCGCCCCTGGTAGCGGGGTCCAAGGGGCATAGCCCCTGGCTGGGGTCTACTACATTGCTTTATTAAAAATCGCATCTGGAATTTAAATTCGGAAAAATCGATCAAGATTGACCGCGGACTGAAATGGTGTTGCAAATTGAGTTCGCGGTGCGAAATGAGTTTGGGCTCGCAAAACATAGTGGGTTCGCGATCAAAGTTCGAATCGCAAGTCAACTCGCGAGTCAACTCGCAAGTCAGCTCGATCCGCAGTCCGTTTCGGTTCGTTAATTGGCTTCGCGAGTCGAGATCTCGGTTTGATTCGCAGGACGACCGAGATCTGGGATCTCAACTCGCAGGACGAACTGTCAGCGTTTTTCATGCGGGTTTCGATTTTTAAAGCATTTTCGGCGGGATTTTTGGACATAATCTCGTTGAGTAAATGTTCTAGCATGTAAATCAAAGCTTAATAAGTAATTTAAAGGTGTTAAGAAGTTTCATACCATCAAAATGAAAACGAAGAAGATGAAGATGAAGCTCGCGATGTGGTGGTCATTTTCTCTTGAATCAACTCCGCAAGATGGTGCGTTTTTGGTGATGTTTTTAGGTGATTTTTGGGCTGCCGATTTGAAGAGGAAACAAGAGAGAGATTGAGTGTATGTGTGGTGTTAAAGTGAGATGAAATGAGGAAGAAATGGGGTTTTTAAAAGGTGGTTGGGTCATGGGTTGGTGGGTTGGGCCCGCGGTTCAGGGTCGACCCATTTGGGTCTCGGCTCGCGTGTTTTTGTTTCCGAATTTTGTATCACGAGTCGTAGTCGGTTAAATCCCGTAGTTGTTTAAATGTTATTTCACGTTATATGTTAAAGTGTATCCGAAATATTTTTAGCCAAAGTATTTTATCAAAATGTTTTATCTCGAGTTATAAACTGGTAAGAATATAATTTAGTTATAATTCGCTTGTCAAGGTGCGTTTCGCGCGGTTTCGTCACGTAGGATATGTTTTAAACAACTTGCAGCTCGTGTAATATATTATCGTAATATATTATAGTAAACAATGTTTGTTTAGATAATTTCACATTATTTATAAATTTTTGTCACCAACGTCCATATTAAATAAAGTCGGACCTCGTCTGGTACATAAGTGCACGATTTAATCAAATCGCGTAAGCGTGTATGTAATTACACCAAAATGTTACATATATTTAGAATATTACAAAACTAAACACATGTAATTACAAGTAGTTTAGGCACTAATTAAAGTCCTAAATTGGCGGGAGTTACAATATAATTGCTTTAGGGACCCGTAGCTTTTCCCTACACTTATGTTCCACGATTACTAGGCTTAGGCCAGTACTTAAGTGAACATCACCCTGTTACCTCAATATACTTGCTAGGCTGAAGGCTAGGAGTATACGATAATAGCATTCATTAGTGTAGTACTTTATACTAAATCCAGTCAACTAGGTGATGGTTATTCATACCTAGGCTCATTATATTACAACAAATATCTACGTGATGTTTGTACATACTTAGATACACTAAATTATTCTCATATATATTATATGACAATCCTAGGTACAACCTGAGTACCTGTATCATTTCTCTATTAAATTAAAAAATCAATAACTCTGTTAGTTGTTATCCGTTGACTAAGTATAAATATATATATATATATATATATATATATATATATATATATATATATATATATATATATATATATATGTGTGTGTGTGTGTGTGTGTGTGTGTGTGTGTGTGTGTGTGTGTGTGTGTGTGTATGCTTACATATATGCTATTCCAAGCACTCGGTGCTGTCTCAATTTATTTATGTAAAATGAGTTACATACACATATACATCCATGTCCTTATCAATCAGGCCTGTCTTGTTACACCCGATACTCCTATACATACATGTTACATGAATCATTGATCGCTATCATCTTGGATGATACAAAACGATACCATGGTTGATGGTACAAAACGATACCACGGAGGGTGGTACAAATCGCTATCATCATGGATGATACAAAACGATATCACGGTGGGTGATACAAATCACTATCACAAGTGGTGATACACCTCATTTACCATACGAGTTAATTCTCGTCATCATAATTACGAGTTAGCACTCGTCCTCATTAAAACACGATACGAGTTTATACTCGTCCTTATAAAAATACATGCGAGGTATTACTCGCCATCATTAGTATTAAAATAGGTTAATACTTACCCTTATTCGTATAACCACGAGTTATTACCCACTTTCATTAGTATAAATGTAAGTTAATGCTGGTCCTCATTAGTGTTCCTACGAGTTGTTACTCGTCGCCTTAGAATATACTCGAGTTTATACTCGTTCTCAGATTTCTATCATCAGCACCCTACTGGCTTAGAACTGTAGGTTTACCTAATGGCTCACGATATTGCTCAGGGGAGCAATCATTGCTTAACACTATAAACACATCACACGGTTTACAAACTATTTTTGAACTTATAATGTTTTATAATGTTACGAATTGTTTAATCAAACCTATGTACTCACCAGCTTTATAGCTGACCATTTTAGTGTGCATTCTCAGGTACATCGCTAAGATAGGATCGGCCCATCAGGATCATAGCTCGAGTCGCACGCTTTTAAACATTTGGGACCACCCATGCATTGCTTTTGTATTTTCAAATTATGTATTTAACTTACAACCTCGTAACTATGTAAACCTTTATTTTGGAAATGTAATAATTAATTTTAAACGTCTCATTTAGAGTCGTTCATTATGTACCTTTGTGCTTGTGATATTTGATTGGTGACACCCCGACCCGACCACTTCCGCAACCCGAAATTTGAGGGTGTTACACTATTCAAGACACACAAACGAGTTCCATTATATCTACATTATCTTTGTATCACATACAATAATTAATAATTGTCTATTTACAATTCTATTGATTTATAAACTAACAATTATCTATTAATTAGTTTCTTGATTTATTGCTTCTTTGACTCAACTTTTAAATAGAATTAACATGTTTGACCAAAAATTACACTTTCTTTTAAAACAAAACTTTTAAACAATTTTAATTTAAAAACATGTCAATTTTATTTAAACCTTTTAAAACGTTACTTTAGCGTTTTTCAAAATACTAACTTATTTTAGTGACATTAGTTTTAATTAGGTTTACTTAAAACATTAATTAATACAAAACTAGGGTTTCACGTAAAACCTAATTTGTATATTTTAACTAATCAAAAACATCCAAATCATATGAAGTTTCATAAACCATAGATTTTTGATTAGACACATGTTTTACGGACCTTATCTCAATTCTTCTATTATTCCAAAATCAACATCTTTAGGTTTAATAACCCTAACTTCGATTTTGCTAAAAGATAAAAATTATCCTAGCCAAAGATCGACTAATCCATAAGGTCACATACCTTTGCAAGAATCAACTTATATCTAAAGTTTCAAAAACCCTAGTTGATCACATTAATGGATTAAAAATTGATTTTCTTGAGTTTGAAAAACCCTTATAAAAATCGGTCATCACAAGGGTTTTATTCAAACCCTTGTATAGAATTCTTTCTTGCCAAGTTAATACCAATTGTATTAGATTTAGTTAGGATATCAAATACCTAACCCTTTGCCCAAGTCAATTTTCCTAGGGGTTTTTGGGTAAACCCTAAAATCGATTTTAGCATAGGTCAAATTAATACAATCAACATTAATTAAATACAAGAAAGTTTAACCGTTAGTTTTCGGGTTAAATTATTTAAACTATTGATCAAAAAAACACAATATGTTTTCGGTTATGGTGTTAAACACCATATACCAAAAATCGATCAACAAGGTTTCGCATAAACCTTGGAGCAATTTTGGTACAACCAAAACACATCTATTTTGGATTAATCGCGAAAAACCAATTTATTCGCTTTGTTTAAATAGTTACCAAAATACACGGTTATAAACCGATTAGATAGAAATGTAAAAGAAGAGATTACAATAATTAAAAAACTTAATTGAAAGAAGCATACAAGAAAACTAATTTACAGTTTTATTAGAAAATTACATGGCTCTGATACCACTGAAAGGTTTTTAAGAGAATTGAACGTTACAAAAATTTAATATTTATTAACAGTTTAATACAATTAATATGCGGAAGCTTTATAAAATATTTAATCTCATTAAATTAAACCCTTTAGCAAGATCTATAATTTTCTTAATAAAACATGTCATATAATTAATTACACATAATTAAAGATTAAGAACGAATTCTTACATCGAGTGCTCGGCAAGAACTTCAAACTTCAACTTGTTGCCAAAGTACGAGCGGACGTATCTTGATCTCCACTTGAAACCTTGAAATCGACAAACTAAAGGATACGTTAGGTATCCACCTTTGATTCACAGTTGAACAGTTGGTAGAAACCTAAGTGTGTACGAATAACCAAACACGAGTACGCGATCGGATCACGGACTAAAACCCTTGTATTGAGTTCGGCCGACTTTCGGCTTGTGGGGTTTGGGGGCCGGTCGACAAAAGCAAAGGGAAGGAGAAGGAGAGGATTTTGTTAGGGTATTATCAACTAATAACTAAAACCCTAACCCTCTATTTATAGTTTGTTTCAACTTGTCCAACAAGTTGAGCATTTACACTTTAAATCCTTTAAGTTTAACAAACTATTAAATTAATCCCAAACTAATTAATTTATAATTGAAACCTTGTAGTTTAATATAAATTAAACTAGTTAATTTATTTATAAAACAAATTATAGGTAAATCCTTTTATTAAATAAATAATTACACTTAATTATTTATGTAATAAATATTTCAATTACGTTCGATCAATTTATTCATTTCACATAAATGAACGATATCAAATATCTAATTATCGTATCACACTACTTGTTCGGTTGTGCTTATCGGTGTGACCCTGCGGTGTTCATGTGAAGCTGGATTTGACATTAAATTATGTTAATATTAAGCACATAATCTTTCAGAGTTCATACCTATAAATTGTTGGGTAGAAACACATATCTCATACCGGGTAAAAAAACATGTATACAAGTCGATAGTGGAATCTCATTTGGCTTATATACCGGATTTTGGAGGAGTTGAGTTTAAAAAGGTCTCGACCTAATTGAAATAAATCATTCAATCAATCCGCAAGTGTTATGCTCAATTTTTGTAAATAAACAAAAAAATATCTTAAAATTTGATTAAACATTAAGAGAATAAAAATGAAATAACTAATGTTAATTTTGAGAGCTTTTTCCGCAGAGATTGGTACTAACCATTCTTCTATAGACATTAACAGAACCATCCATCCATTAGACATATATAAAATTGCATGGCCATTAATTTTGTTGACACAAAATTGCTACTTCTCAAATAGAAAGAGACAGAAACAGAGAAGAAAAAGGAGAAAATTATTCATTCGTCAATATTTTGTGATCAGTTATACAATCAGGCTAGGTCGTTGTCGTTGCAGCTTGCATAATGGTGGTGGTCGACGCCCAATACGTTGAGCCATATACCGTGGATCTTGCTGTTCAAAGAAAATCGGTGGCCAATTCCAATGGGAACTTCACAGTTGTCGATATCAACGGAAACTTGATGTTTAAGATTAAGGATACACGTTTCAGTTTTCATGATCGTCATATCTTGTATGATGCCTCAGAAAAACCTGTTTTAACATTCAAGAAAAAGGTTCTTTTATAAGATTCTTATTAGATCAATACGTAGTATTACTTTTTATTATTTAGAAAACTGTAGACTTTTTTCTTTGATTTATGAGGCCTGATCTTCATACAGAACAAAGCTTATAATATGGTTACAAGTATCGATTCAAATATACAGGAAAATTAAATGCTATATAAAAATTCTTGAAAATGTTAAAAGTGCAAGCAAGCAACAATTCCATCAAATATATTTTGAATAAATATTATACATAATGGGATTTATTCTATTCAAAGAATCACAAAAGTTGTATGAAATTGTTAGTATAATCTTGTTTTTGTATCAGCCTAATAATTTCTTTTTTTTCTTATATGATTAGCTTCGATCGATTCATGGAAGATGGCAAGCGTTTAAGGGAGATAGCACAACCCACAAAGATTTATTGTTTAATGTAAAGAAGTCAACAGATCCTAAACATGAGACCGAGTTAGATGTTTTCTTAGTCGAAAACAAGGAAGAGACGGTATGTGACTGTAAAGTAATGGGAGATTGGGAGACAAAATCTTGTACCATCTACGCGCAAGATGGTTCTACTATTCTTGCCGAGGTAACATATATACGATCTTTCATTATAATCGTTTACTTTTTCCAGAATAGTAGTGAATTATACATGAATTGAAATCTCTTACCCCGCAAATTGAGTTTTATCTAAATGAAAGTCTGGCGTTCACAAAAGCAAACATAATTTGTGAGATATTGATACGTTTTATGTTAATTACAAGAGAAAATTGCACGGGTCACCTCTGTGTTCGTCGTAAAATTAAGCATGATTCATCCAAGCAATTTTCTCTAATTATAACAAACTTAATCAATTTGTTGGTATGATAGTATTACAAGTAACTTGATGTGGGTTGGGTAGTTAATTGTTATTTTGTATATAATAATATGCAGGTACACGATAAGCAAAATATTATGAATGTTGTCCACGGAAGGGACACTTTCGGAATAACAGTGTATCCAGAGGTGGATTATGTATTCATTGTGGCACTTGTGGTGATTCTTACCGAAATTAAAAGTTACAATGGTAGTAGCAAGAAAAAGAAAAAGAAGGGGAAAAAGAAAAGTGATAGCAGCGACGATGATGATGATAAAAAGTTAAAGAATAGGGACGAAGAAAGTTGGGAAAGATATAATTTGGCTGGGAAAACAGAAGAAGACGATGACGATGAGGAAGAAGATGAAGAAGAAGAAAGTGATGATGATGATGATGAATATGATGATGAAGATGAAGATGATTATGATGATGAAGACGGAGATGATAATAATGATGACGATTATGACAATGAAGACGGAGATGATAATAATGATGATGATTATGACAATGAAAGTTATCAAGAGGAACCAAAATTTGACGAGTATGATGACGACGAAGAGGATGAAAGCAGTTCCAGTTCCAGTGAAGATGAAAGTCCTACAAAGTCGTAAATATGTAAAACAAATTATCTAGCCAAACGTGTATTTTGTTGAAGTGGTGACACGAACTTGTACATAAATTATTGTGCTACATGACCATCGAATTTGTGCAGAAAAATCTTAATGTCTTGTACCAGTTAAGAACTTCCATTTCATGCCAAAAGTTACCTAACGTAATATATACGTGCATGCTAGTGAGAGATCAATGTTGGTATTGTTTCACACTTTAATTCACTTACACATCTTAAAACAATGTTGTAATCACCTTCAACAATTTGCTTAAACTAATCCAAATCTCTATTATCGGTGTAGCTGTGTTTTCGTGATTCTGAAATCCGATCTTGAGTGCATAACAATGTTTTAACAGAGATAGGTGCAAAGCATCCAAAACTCGATCGCAGCAGACGTGGAAGCAACAATGAAATAGGGATTGATAGAACATAACGATATATAAACATTAAAAGGATAGCATGTCGAGTTTTAAAAGTGTTTAAAAAATGAAGAATATTACCTTTTGTCATACTGCATAGAATCGATAAAAATTGGATTGTCAACTTTCCAGCAATTTAACAAGTCAAAGTCTTGAGTGTGTCTCACGAGGTTCGTTCTGATACTTTTGATTTCGGTTTTGTATGTTTTTAACACTTTTGAAACTGTTCCATACCGGAAACCATAAACACCATAAAAATTAGAACTGAGAATCGGATGATCACTGAGTTTCGGTTTCGGTTCTGGCCAGTTTTCGGGTTATATGGTTTTAACCCATTTTATAGATTTAGTTATACAAAAGAAAAAAATAATAATAAACAGCCTGATGCCAAGATGATATCGCCGTCCAAATCAAACACGAATTAAGAACTAAGAAAATTCGAAACCCTAATTGATATTTACAAAAGTTGTATTATTCAATAATCAAAAACTTCTTAAACCCTAATCCCAAAAGTGTTTAAACATACTCTGGGACGGAAGCTAAACAAAGGCCATCCCAAAATGCCGAAAATTGACAAGGCTCATGGCAAAGCGATGAGTCTTGATCGTTGGGACGTTTTTGAGAGACCATGCGAATTTTGGTCCAATCCGACACCGAAATCAAAATCGCCAAAATTATGAATAGTTGATGATGTCATAGCTGGTAGGAAAGAAATCTTGATGACACAGCTTGAAGGGACATCCACTACATCATAACCAACGCACACGCATACAATGTACTACATTTCATAAACCTAACCCCTTTGAAATACAAAATAAATTCGAAACTACTAATTACTTAACTTCAAAATTCCATTTTTAAATATAATTGAATTCAATTAAGCAATAAAAGATCCTTTTATGTCAATTTATAAACATAAAAACTATTTCGATTAGTTGTAAATTGTAATTGTAATTAGAATTAGAACCGTAATTCATTTGATGGGCTATTAAATGGAGTCTGTATCATTTTATCTACGCAACTATGGGCCAAAGAAGGTGACCCTGTGTTTTGATATGGGAGTATGGGACTCACACACTTTGGTTGCCCATAAAGTGGTATTATTTTAGAGCATCTCCGGTGTGTGCACTATAGGTACATTTTTGCACTACTAAGATAGTGAAAAAATATAAAAAACTGACTCCATTAAGTGCTCATATTATGGGATCAAATTAAAATTTGCACATATATAGTTGGAAATTACATTACTATATTTAGTAAAAAAAAACACAACCCTTGAAACATTTGGATTATAGAATGGATGGAGCAAACAATATTACTTTGATCAAGTCAATTGGGAAACACAATTAAAAGTGACCATAAGAATTGATGAAAAACCATAAATTTCGGACAAATGTCTTATATCTGAAGGAAGATGGTCCATAATTCAACATTAATTCATGTCTTTTGAAACCGAACATATTCCATAAACAACATACAACTGCAACGGCCTCATGCTCGTTGAGCTTCATCCCATGTGGCGGTGATCATAACATATATCCGGGCTTATCATAACTAATTATAATTATCAAAATGTCGAGCCCATACTCGAGTTCGACGATGTCTAGCCCATGTTATTCCTCGGATGACGACATGTCTAGAAGAGGAACCCCAGATCGAGTGTTCAAGGAGCCTGAATACCCCGTGGTAATTGTAGATCAGAAATATTGTGCAAATTACCCTGTTCAGTTAACTTTTGAGAAGAACCATGAGGTTGAAGATAAATTTAAAATCAGTGACGACGATGGAAATCTTATATTTAAAGCTAGGAAGAAGAAGAATGGTTTTCGTGTTATGGTAGATGAATCGGATCAACCAGTCATCTCCTTCACAACAAAAGTAATTTTTTCTTTCTTTTGTGTATTAAAGGTTGAATATTAGATGGAATTTGCAGAATAAATTAAAAGGCTCTCAAACAATAATGTTTGAGGGATCTCAAAATTGTTTACAAAAATAGATCACGAAAAATGTACTCAAACACCGTCAAATATCACTAAAGCTCCATAGAGGAAAAGACTCCTGAATATGCATCATTTGAAATTGAGGTCGTAAAATGTTTGAGGAATTTCCAAATTATTTAACGGTTAGCAGCACCTAAGTTAGATGCTGATAAGGTCATTAACTTCACAAATTACTTATGTCCATTGAGCCTAATCTTGATTCAACTAATACATCTAACAGCATGACAAAAATACATCAGAAGTTGAAAAATAATATATCAATGGCCTTTAACAGAACCATCCTAACTATGATTCGTATTGCTCACGTGATTCATAATAAATGCAGCATATCACTATGCATAGAAGACGTCAAGCTTACAAAGGAGATCACCATGAGCACCACAGACTTTTCACTGTCAAGAAGACACGAGGCTACAAGTCACTTCGCTATGATGTTTTCATGACTTCTAATATGACCGAAAGCACATTCAATTACAGAGTTTATGACAATTTTAAGGATGGAACATCTATAATATTTGCTCAAGACAAAACTACAGTTCTGGCCCAGGTAACAGATTCATTCTCTTAAATAATGTTTTCGTTACTGAAGCTTGAATTCCATTTTACTACAAAAGATGATATTAACAACTGTCACTGTTATGTGCAGTTGCATACTCAAGTTTCGCGTAAAAAAGAAGTGAAAACAGAGGACAAATTTTCAGTGTCTGTGTCTCCAAATGTGGATAAAGCTTTTGTTTCGGCACTTCTTATTATTCGAGAAGAGGTTAGGAAGTCAAGATATAAAGGGTACGAAAGCTAAGGAGAAGTTTGTACCCTTCGATTGTCATGTTTTGGTCATCATACGAAGCCATACAGACGTTTAAAAAACAAATGTTAATTCTGCAAAGAAAGGAAGCATTGTTCAAATAATGAACATTTTCCCTTGTAGTTTGTATTTTATTTTTTGTTTCTAAAACATAGGATTTGGGACAACAAAACCACAGCGCATTCGATATTATCTGTTGACAGAATGATCATTGTTAAATACCAACATTTTCCACTTTTTTTTTTCTATTATGTTGCTTTCATTTGTCCTTTTATTTTATTTCGCTAAAGTTTCTCAAAAATAGGAGTTGGTATTTTGTTCTGTTTTGGCGACGAACGGTTAGAATATATGCTTTATATATTACGGAGTACGTAAATTTATAAAAAATGTCTAAGTTTGTAACTTTGCAAGTGCCTAACAGTTCTAAACTTGTTACTTGTGGTCAAGTTTTATACGAGTAAATAAATCATTATCTAAGTTTTTACTATTGAATGCTAGTTAAAGGTTATCCTTAAATTAGTAGATCTCTTCATATTTGATACGTTGTGTACTTTTCAATACTTGCAAGTGTCGAGTAATTTACAAAATTTTAAAATATCACATAGTCAACACTCAACACAAAATATTCTATGGGGTGTTTTGGTCAAAAATAACCACCCATAAATCTGCCGCGTACAACAGTTTTAGAGTTGACTTACTGAACCTTAAAAGTCAACGAAGACATTTTGTTTAAAGACTCTCTCTAATTCATAATCTGAAACAACAAACCTGTAAGTGTGGTGATAATGGCACAACCTGCATCAATATCAGCTTGTGTGATCGGGTCTGAGTTTATGGCACCGTATCCATTTGATATTATAGTTGACCCGAATTCTGGTGGAAACCTTGTGATCACAGATATTAACCATAAAATTCTGCTTAAAGTAAAACCATGTGACACAACGTTACATCATCAAAGAATGCTCCTTTATGCCGATGGCACGCCAATTGTCAGGCTTCGAGAGAAGGTAATTATCATAATTAGTTTCCACTTTTAGATTAACTGTATTAATGATTTGTGATTGCATATAACATGTGATTTAAAATGTGTGAATTTTTACCGTTCAGAAAATGTTTTTGTTTTTCAGATTTTGAGTCAGCATAATCGATGGAAAGTATTTAGGGGTGATAGTACATCCAGTTCGAAATTGATATTTAGCACAAAACAACCAAACATGATCCAGTTCAAGACCAGTTTACATGTGTTCTTAGCAAACAAAACGAGTAAAAAGAATGTTTGCGATTTCAAGATTAAAGGAAGCTGGTCGAAGAGAAAATGCACAATCTCTATGGGGGATTCTGAATCTTCAACCATAATAGCCCAAGTAAGTTTCAATTCGTACTCTTTGCTTTGTACGATTTCTGGTATATTTGGATTAAATATGATATGAATCCTCTGCTCATGAATATAGAGTACATAATACAAAAGCTAATGAATGGAGTTATTATTGTAGATGCACAAAATCAAAAAATCGAAGAAGGAGAAGTTTGATAAGGACAAATTTACGGTGACAATTTATCCGAACGTGGATTATGCATTTGTGACTGCGCTTATTACTATTGTCGATGCTATGAAAAGCGTAGGTAAAGAGTATAATGAGAAAATTAGTGAATCGATGTCTCAAGTCATGTTTGCAACTGCTTCCTAGTGATACGAGTCTAATGAAGCATGTGACTGGCACGTGATCAAGCTAACATAATACAGCAGACTTATAAATAGTCCTTTCTGATTTCATTTTCATTTTCAGCTTGAGAATTGTAATTGTCTTTCTTCCTACTTTTATTCTGTAATTATGTAATCACGAATACAAATCATTCGTATACGAGTCAGTTTCGGATTTCGTTCTACTAAATTGAAGTTCCTAATTGTCGCGTGAGATCGTTCTTCATTTCTTAGTTGATTTGATGATACGAGTCTAATGAAGCATGTGACTGGCACGTGATCAAGCTAACATAATACAGCAGACTTATAAATAGTCCTTTCTGATTTCATTTTCATTTTCAGCTTGAGAATTGTAATTGTCTTTCTTCCTACTTTTATTCAGTAATTCTGTAATCACGAATACAAATCATTCGTATACGAGTCAGTTTCGGATTTCATTCTACTAAATTGAAGTTCCTAATTGTCGCGTGAGATCGTTCTTCATTTCTTAGTTGATTTCTAGAACGTATCGTATCAATTGGTATCAGAGCCACTTTTCTGGCCACTTTGAAATCGAAAAGAGATTCACAGTTCATCCATGGCGAGTGCTCAATCAATGCAGAAAAATGAAGATATCAAACTATCTTGTCAAAGAATTCTTGATTCCATGGCAGGTATAAACAAGAAATTAGAAGTCTTTGCAAACAATCAAAAGTCTTTGATTGATGAAGTGATAAAATTGAATGGACAAAATGTTGTTATGTTTGATAATAATGGTGATAAACTGCTTTCTTGGGATAAAGAGATGGAAAATCGAAGAATAAGTGAGGATGTGGGAGGTGCACATGAAGTGTTCGATGAAATGTCAACAATAAGAAACTTTAAACAAAAAGGTACAGTTCAAGAGTATTATGATACATTTGATTCTTTGTTTGGAAATAGGGGTTTAAATGAATCATGGGTCATTGATATTTTCATGTGGGGGTTGCAACCGGAAATTGCAAAGTGGGTTAAGATGTATAGACCCAAAACCCTTTCGGATGCCTATTGTTTGGCTAAGTTGCAAGAAACGACTAACAACCTCGTATAGGGAAATATTGATCCACCATTGCTACCTATTTCTAGGTTTAAAGTTTCAAATGAGGTAAATAATGATAGTGGTTGTTTAGTCAATATCGATAAGTCAAGTGTTGGAGAAAACAACAATGATTTAGTTGCTATTGGTGATGCGTGTGAAAAAGATGATAAAGGTAATAAGATCGAGTCTAACCCGATGATAGAAGAAGAGGAAATCAAAGATGTAGTCGTGGTTCGGAAAGATTCAAAAGATGAATCTGTAAATACAATTTCTATCAACCCGAGTCATAGGGTGCATACAGATTTGATTACATATGATAGTGAGGATAAAGAACCTATCAATTGGATTATCCAGATTCATAGCAAGAATCAGGATCATGGATTAAAAGGCGTTGCCACTATTACAAAGGTGGAATGGGGTACTTTCTTATCTAATTCAATAGAGCATAATCTTGTAAATAATTTCTTGTGTGTGAAGTTTGACATTTGGAAATGGTATAAACGGAAAAAGATACGTGTGAACAAATCTTTGGCCCCTAGACATCAGTCCATGTCTCCATACGAGAAAGAAGTAATGGTGATGGTGTTGGCTTTGGATAAATGGAAGGGATACTTACTAAACCGACATTTTGATATAAAAACAGATTACATCAGTTTGAAGAGTCTATTGGATCAAAGGTTAACTACTCATTTTCAAACAAAGTGGTCACCAAAATTGATGGGCTTTGATTATGAAGTTTCTTATAAAAAGGGTAGTGAGAATATTGCGACTACTGCATTGTATAGATTTCAACCCGAGGAACAAAGTGGTACGAGAATGATGCTCAAGCTATTTGTTAAGACATGTGATGTTTCTCAAAGACATAAGTCGTATCTAGCCGCTTATCATGACTTATTGCAGTTCCTCCCTAAACAAGTGTGGACAGACACTCCTATATTTTTTAATACAGGGGTACCATCAACACAAGCATACTACCTAAAGGCTGATGGTCAAACACTAGTAGTGAACATGTGTGTGGAATGCTTTCTGAGATGTATGATTAATGAGAAACCTAATAATTGGCACACTTGGTTGTTATTGACAGATTATAGGGGCAGTTCCGTAGAGGCGATGGATATGTCTCTAAGCACTAGAGAGTACACTATTCAGTTATTGAAGTTCCATTTGGTTCGTGCACAAGACCGAATGCAAAATCTGACTAACGAAGTGAGGTTAGATAGGAAATTTCAGGTGGTTTATTGGGTGTATCTCCAGTTACAATCACATCTTCAAGTTATACTTAGAAAAGGACAGCAGCACAAGCTCTCTGCCAAATTCTATGGACCTTTTGAAGTTTGTAAAAAGTGGGTATGGTTGCTTATAAGTTGTAGTTATTTGCTACAACAAAAATTAATTCAATATTCCATGATTCTCGACTCAAAAAAATGTGTGATACAACCGGTTTGTGGTGGTAATCTTCTGTATTTTGATGGAGTGGTTATGGGGGAACCAAAAGATACACTGGTCAGGAGGTTAGCAAACCGGGATCCTGATGATATGTTTTGGTTAAGTGCATCAATGACAGTAAAAAAAGAAAAAAGAAACTTGGAAGTGCATGGTGATCTCATTAAATAATTTCCCATTTCTTTTCAAAGTCATCCTTGAGGACAAGGATTTTTCAAAGGGGAGTGGAATGATACGAGTCTAATGAAGCATGTGACTGGCACGTGATCAAGCTAAGCAGACTTATAAATAGTCCTTTCTGATTTCATTTTCATTTTCAGCTTGAGAATTGTAATTGTCTTTCTTCCTACTTTTATTCTGTAATTCTGTAATCACGAATACAAATCATTCGTATACGAGTCAGTTTCGGATTTCATTATACTAAATTGAAGTTCCTAATTGTCGCGTGAGATCGTTCTTCATTTCTTAGTTGATTTCTAGAACGTATCGTATCACCTAGCTAGTCTTTCCAGGTCAACGTGACCGCTCTTACAGATTGTAATACGTACGTACTACTCCGTAATATGTAATCGTACGTTTGTACATACTGTGTTGAATTACTATTTTAGTATTTTATGCTATTATTAGAAGCATCAATATATAGTACATACCACTATTCATCTATACTAATATATAAAGAGATTGGCACAAAGTCTTAAAAAGAGTAATAGTAAAAGACCGTTTTACCCTTTTAACTATTTCAATCAACTTTGAAATGCATATATTAAATACAATTTAATATAAAGTTAATATATCATAATTAATATCGGTTACGAAATATGTAACTCAATATTTAATGCAACTAATTTATTAATGTAAATAATCAATGATATCTGATTCATTAATGTAAATAATCAAGATAAATCAAGTCATATCATACTGAAGATTTTAGATTTGCGGGTCAAACATTTCTATCATGGACCTAAATTAACATGATGAACTGGTCAAAAGTATCCATCACAAAAAGACCTGCACAACCGATTTCAGTAAACAGGGTGATAGGTTGACAGATTGAAATCTTTTAAAATAGTTATTTCTGAGTTGGTGGCTTAACCCGTTGACCCCAACTTATGTGTGCGAAACATGCCCAATAAATTAAAATGGTTGACGGTTTTTTTATTAAAGGGTTCGAATTTTGCGGATCAAAACTTCACAACCTAAACTCGAACTATGGTGAACGGGCTAACATGTCAAACTTAACTAATATGACATGAACCGCATAAGTTATTTAGGCAAAAGAGTTAATGGGTTGGGTTGTTGTATTTTCATTGAAAATAAAATGGTTTGGAGTTCTGGGTCGCATTTTGACCCAAATCATAACCCAAACTCAACCCCGGATACGAATGGAGTTTTGCATTATCATTCGACTCATAACGTATAAAATAAAGTAAGAAAATAGTATAATACGAGTACTTTTTTAAAAAAGTTTATTTAATGTTTACATGTAATTGAATACAATATCACTTCGAGTATTATTTTTTTACGCCGCCGCATCGCGTGGGTAGTGTGCTAGTCATAATTTAATGCATTACTCATTAATTTTAACTGTATTTTTTATTACTTAAAATATATCTATAACTTTGAAATGTTAAAACTGTACGTATGAAACGAATAGATATAAAAAATATGAAAGTTATAATTATAAATAAAATTGAAAAAAACAAGGTAAAAGGTTTACAAAAATAAAACAAATACTCTTAGGTTTATAAGGTTACACCTCTCTTGAGAGTGTCATTAGAAAAATGGATCCCGATTAGGCAAAGTAAATTAAACAAAATAAAAAAGATCGCGCCTCGCGAGTTACATGATGGGATAAGTACCAATTGAGCATTGCTCAAGTGGTACCGCCATTGCAAACATTCAGACTCTACATGTGTGACCTATATGTTAGAGGTTCGAATCCGTTCCTCAGTATATGTGGTTGATTTGTGGACATGTAAATTTTCCGGCGTTGATGCTCCTTGCGAGTGGAGCGGACACGTACCATATATGATAGGGGAATCAGAGGTACCCACCAATTTACCCTTTGAAAGGAAAAAGTATCATCGGTTTATCCATTTGAATAGAAAACAAAAGTCAACTTAAAAGGTTAGAGGTTGGTTCATTGAAAAAATGCTAAAAAATGAAGAATGGGAGAACCAATAGGATTGATCCATTTTTTTTACAAAATCCACTTCCATTTTTACCCTTAAAATTTAATATCTCACAAACCGTATGTCCATAAATTATAAAAATTAGATATTCGAAATCAACGTCTTTTTCTCTTCGATTAGAGATCCGACAAGCTATACTTTCGACGAATTTTTTTCCTTTTTTTGGCCATGTTTTACAATAGGGTTTAAGTCAACGATCGCCAACGTACTTTCTATAACACCCTATATTTTATATATATATATATATATATATATATATATATATATATATATATATATATATATATATATATATATATATATATATATATATATATATATATATTTTATAACTTGGAAGCGTTTGTCCAACATACATAGCATATTATTACACAATATAAAATACTGTACATTACATTATGCTAATTTTACAAAATACTAAAAGTCATGGTTTAGGTGTTATGTTAAAACAACTTCACTACTAATTTATAATCAAAAACATATCAGAGTAACAGGTTGCCAAACATTCTTCCAGCCCAAACTTCTTGATTTTAGCATCACAAAATTAACAACCTGCAAGAAGTTAAAGCGGTGAGATTAACACGAAGCTAAGTGAATAAACTTCTAACTAACAGTCTAACTCAGCAACAACAATTCAGTTTACAGCAAATAATATGGTAAACACAATATTAGAGAGGACCGGTGGTTCCTGAGGTAACCCTCAAGCCGCGGTGGCCCCCAAGAACGCTTATAACCAACTGTATTTGGCCGATACAGGAAACCGATAAGCTAGTGTACTATTTACTCACACAACACAGTTTCTGTGACAACCCGTACTTAAGGGTAGTCATTAACTTAAGTAATTAATGCTAAAACATGTATTTAGTATCACGTTAAGCTAAATATTCAAAACATTTCGTATATTATAAATATATGCGTACGAAATTAATTAAAATTTCCCAATCTCATCGGCTGAATTCCGACACACGGCCATTGGTGAAACACTCCATAAATAACATAAACCTATTTTCATTTTAAAATAGTCGTTATTTACCCTGAAATATTATTTTATAATAATATTAACGAAAAACAAGCATGTTTTACGTAAAACGTAACGTACGCGATTTGACGCACAAACCGAGTCCGACGATCAAACGAAATCCAAAATATATTTTGGTAACTCAATTAAAGTGTTCAAGGCATGTCAATTAATCAAATATATCAATTACATGCCAAAAATTAACGCGAAGAATCAAACATTAAACAATACGTTTTAAACCGCGCGATTTAACGTTCAACCGACAAATAAACTTAACCCGAGCTCAAGGACCGAGACCCGAGCCCAACCCATGATGGTTCAGGCCCAAAACCACGACCTAAGGGCCCAAATTCGGCCCAAATACCACAAGGAAGCCCAGCCCATGTTTGCATACTTAAACTCAAGACCCTCAACACTCTCTCATTTGTTACAAACACAAACACACATCCTTCTCATCTTAACTCTCTCTCTCTCTCTCTCATTTTCCAGCTGCCCCACCACCTTATCCACACTCCAAAAGACTCTCCAAGAACACCCAAACGAAAATCAACATCATCTAGCACCATCTTGTTCATCAAAATCGCAAGGAGAAGCAGGAACTCGCAAACCGAAACAGCAGCAGTCTTCTCTTCTTGTTTCGACTCTAGATCAGCTTTGGTTTGGTATAAACCTCTTCCTTTTCCTTAGATTTACTTGGATAACATATATACACATGTTAGAACTTCGTTTCTACTGATTTATGTCTAAAAACAAGTTAAAATCGTCAAGAACTTGCGGTTAACCACCGGATAATAGCTTTACCCAACGGATAATAAAATAGATCGGATTAGATCCATGATAACGAGACCTACACTTAATGAAATCTCATGTTTCTGGACCCTAGAACGAACCTCATGATGTCTAGTTTCACAATATCAAGTCCTTGTATTTTATAAAAATCGTTTACTAATTTTAAGTAAATGAAAAAGAAGACTTGTACTTACTGTACCTTCTGACCAGAAAGTTGGGTCAAATGTTTAAGGGCATATCTCGTAAACCACAAATTGAAAAATGATGAGACCAACTGGAAAAGATCATAAATTTTGATATCTTTAAATCCCCTACTCGCACACTTTGTGAAGTCTTGTAAAACGTGAGATATAACCAAATCTTTGAACGTATGTACTGAAAACATAGCTGTTGGACCCATGGTGCTTTACAAATTCATTTCTCGACTTGTGTATGGTTTTAGACTTAATAAAAATATGTTTTGGAAAGTTTAGACATATGGGAATAACATATAATTTTTATGGAACTGATCTTGTCCTAGAACATAGTTAGAACGAGGCCCCAAACAAGACCGAAACCTAGTAAAAATGACTTTAAGGGCTGTTTTCGTATTCGGTTTAAAAACGACATTTGTGGGTCACCAAAAGTCACGAAACTTGTTTTCTATAAGTTTTATAACATAATGGAAGTCGTGTAAAAGTTTCGGGTCGAACGGAACCCGTTTGACCAAGTCAACAAAAACGAGCCCCAAAACGATAAACACAAAACTACTTGAAAAACGTTAAGGATGTTAACACAAAATATTGAAGTTACACTTTTACCAACAAACCTTGGACATTAACTTGTTGAGTGGACAACTAGCATGCATAATCTTTAAGATATCCATTTACTTACTTAACCTTATGCGTCTAGGACGCTAAAGGTCACTGGTTCGGAGAACCACATTGCTTGCTTACTGCTATTACACTACTAGACTCATGTGAGTTTCACGGCCCCACTCTTTCAATTGTTTTACTGTTTTCGGGGGAGAATGCATGCTCACTATTTTTATAAACTGTTGTTTATCAAGATCATCATTACTGTAACTATAACTATTTACCATCGGGTTTCTAGGATGGTAGTTTAGTATATTCAATTGTGGGATAGATATCCTAGTTCTCAGTTGTGTGAATCCCTCTTTGTGTACACTTTACGTGCTATTAGCTTCTCATAGTAATAAACCTTATGTATTGTGTGTTTACTGTGAATATCCAAAGCGTAGCTCATTACGGGTACAACATAGATGTTAACTTAGTTTCTACTTGTGTTAAGACTATGTGATGGCAAGAAATTGTCAAGAATGTCAAGAACTTATGTGATGGCAAGAAATTGTCAAGAATTGGCAAGAAATGACAAGAATTGGCAAGAACATATCAAGAAAACTGTCAAGAACAGTCAAGAAAACTGTCAAGAACAGGTCAAGAAAACTGTCAAGAACAGTCAAGAAAACTGTCAAGAACAGTCGAGAAAACTGTCAAGAACAGGTCAAGAAAACTGTCAAGAACATAGGAATGTCAAGAATAGACCTCAAATGTCAAGAAATGTCAAGAGTCTAGATATGTCAAGAATAGATCTCAAGTGTCAAGAAAATGTCAAGAAATCTAGATACGTCATGTATTTGAAATTAGAACGTCAAGACTCTAAGAAAGTAGAATTACAAGAATAGAACTTCAAGAATAGAATCTAAGATTTCAAGATATATTTGGGGTTACACATTTGCTTAGAATCACCACAAAATCAATCACTCGATTTACTAAAGTATATATTTTTATACTTCATAAAATGATTTGTAAATCACCATTACCGCTTTCCAATAAAACCTGTGAACTCACCAGCTTTTCAGCTGACCATTTTAGTGTGCATTTTCAGGTACCGCTATAGTAGGATCGGCCCATCAGGATCCTAGCTCGAGTCGCATACCTTTCAACACTGGATTTCATTGCATACTTTTGCATTATTAGAAATGTAATGAATTACTTTGCGAACTCAAATGTTTTGTAAACATCTTATTCAGTAATGTAATTACTATTTTCAAAACGTCTCATTTAGAGTCGTTTACTATATCCTTGTGCTTGTGATATTTGATTGGTAACACCCCGACCCGACCGCTTCCGCAACTCGAAATTTGAGGGTGTTACAGATTGGTATCAGAGCCTAAGGTTATAGTGAACTAGGTTGCATTTAATGGGCCTAGACTATGACCGTTAGGCAGTATTCCTTATTAGGTATGACCGGTTCAGTGATTTCATCATACAAGTTTAATTTAACATAGCCTGTCAGTTATGTACAATTAAATGAAGATGGTGTGAGAGCTGAAAGGGGGTTATACATAATCATGAATGCGTTAGTTGACTCTGATTGTTTTCTGCTAGAAACTCTAGGTTATTATATGTACTGTAGGTATATATGAATAGGTCTTATTTACATATTATTCTCTAGGCTATTTTATGTACTGTAGGTATATATGAATAGGCCTTATCTGTGTGTTGTCTTCTATGTCATTATATATGTAGAATATATATAGACCTTACTCGATAACACATTCATCAAAGCACACGCTATCAAAAACGCCAAGTATGGCCATTACAACATTACTCAATACAAATAATGAGACTTGTTCTCATACACTACCGCTTATCTGGTTATACACGCGCCACCGTTCATAACACATTCCGCTGTATCGTCATATACTCGCGAAGAGGCACATCGCCATCTTCCTCACAATCACAACTCGACACTTTCTAGGATTATGCCTAAGCATCTCGTAGGTAATGTGATTTACCCTAGTTCTACTAGTACGTACTCTCTTATGTGTACAACCTACTTCATGTCGTAGCATTGCTTGATGATCGACTCTTGTCTGATAGGTACTTGTGGTGTGTTTGAATTGGCTCATTTATGTGAAGTTCAATTATGTGTACTAAATATGTGTTAGTTAAATTCCTTGTTCTACCTCATTATTATGTGTTCTAGGTATATTGTGATTATTTGTGTAAGATTTCAAGAAAAATAGAATACTTCAAGACTCATACTCGAGAATACCAGAAAACTAGATTTCATCTAAGAACACAAGAATATTTGGATATTTAAATACAAGAAAAGTACAAAATTAGGATACAAAGATCCTAGAAACAAGAATCAAGAAACCACAAGAATTTAGAATGTAAGGCTTACAAGATATGTCAAGGAATGTCAAGAATTAGAAACTAGAAATGCCAAGAGCTGACAAGAATCTAAGGATCAAGACTGAGGATACTAGAACTAGTTAACAAGAAATTAGTGGATTAATATTCACTATCAAGGATAGTTCAAGAAACCTAGATACAAGAAACTCAAAATACTACGACTCGTTCGAGGTCAAAATGATATACAGGACTTATAGCTAACTCATTACTAGTAGAATAGTACCATTGTTGCTATTGAACCATAGCCTAGGTAGGGTGACATGTTAGAATCTCCCTACTAGTAGGGCAGAAAAGTAGTTAGGCTTCAATTATCGCACATAAATTAATATTTTTGTGGAAATGGAGTAATACATCATCTAGTAAGGAGTTTACTAGGATTTCAGTTCAAAACCTCCAAAATTCTATTGAATTAGAGATTGTAGGTTTCCATAGTACTCATGATACTGCTTATAGGAGCAATCATTAATTTAACATACTAAACTCAATACGTGATTTAGAGCTAATCCATACAGCGAGATATACTCGCATCGAAGTATTCACATATACACGCACTTCTCCCTAGACCCCACACAACCATAACTACACTTAAAATTTCGGGACGAAATTCCCTTAACAGGGGGATAATGTGACAACCCGTACTTAAGGGTAGTCATTAACTTAAGTAATTAATGCTAAAACATGTATTTAGTATCACGTTAAGCTAAATATTCAAAACATTTCGTATATTATAAATATATGCGTACGAAATTAATTAAAATTTCCCAAACTCATCGGATGAATTCCGACACACGGCCATTGGTGAAACACTCCATAAATAACATAAACCTATTTTCATTTTAAAATAGTCGTTATTTACCCTGAAATATTATTTTATAATAATATTAACGAAAAACAAGCATGTTTTACGTAAAACGTAACGTACGCGATTTGACGCACAAACCGAGTCCGACGATCAAACGAAATCCAAAATATATTTTGGTAACTCAATTAAAGTGTTCAAGGCATGTCAATTAATCCAATATATCAATTACATGCCAAAAATTAACACGAAGAATCAAACATTAAACAATACGTTTTAAACCGCGCGATTTAACGTTCAACCGACAAATAAACTTAACCCGAGCTCAAGGACCGAGACCCGAGCCCAACCCATGATGGTTCAGGCCCAAAACCACGACCTAAGGGCCCAAATTCGGCCCAAATACCACAAGGAAGCCCAGCCCATGTTTGCATACTTAAACTCAAAACCCTCAACACTCTCTCATTTGTTACAAACACAAACACACATCCTTCTCATCTTAACTCTCTCTCTCTCTCATTTTCCAGCTGCACCACCACCTTATCCACACTCCAAAAGACTCTCCAAGAACACCCAAACGAAAATCAACATCATCTAGCTCCATCTTGTTCATCAAAATCGCAAGGAGAAGCAGGAACTCGCAAACCGAAACAGCAGCAGTCTTCTCTTCTTGTTTCGACTCTAGATCAGCTTTGGTTTGGTATAAACCTCTTCCTTTTCCTTATATTTACTTGGATAACATATATACACATGTTAGAACTTCGTTTCTACTGATTTATGTCTAAAAACAAGTTAAAATCGTCAAGAACTTGCGGTTAACCACCGGATAATAGCTTTACCCAACGGATAATAAAATAGATCGGATTAGATCCATGATAACGAGACCTATACTTAATGAAATATCATGTTTCTGGACCCTATAACGAACCTCATGATGTCTAGTTTCACAATATCAAGTCCTTGTATTTTATAAAAATCGTTTACTAATTTTAAGTAAATGAAAAAGAAGACTTGTACTTACTGTACCTTCTGACCAGAAAGTTGGGTCAAATGTTTAAGGGCATATCTCGTAAACCACAAATTGAAAAATTATGAGACCAACTGGAAAAGATCATAAATTTTGATATCTTTAAATCCCCTACTCGCACACTTTGTGAAGTTTTGTAAAACGTGAGATATAACCAAATCTTTGAACGTATGTACTAAAAACGTAGCTGTTGGACCCATGGTGCTTTACAAATTCATTTCTCGACTTGTGTATGGTTTTAGACTTAATAAAAATATGTTTTGGAAAGTTTAGACATACGTGAATAACATATAATTTTTATGGAACTGATCTTGGCCTAGAACATAGTTAGAACGAGGCCCCAAACAAGACCGAAACCTAGTAAAAATGACTTTAAGGGCTGTTTTCGTATTCGGTTTAAAAACGACATTTGTGGGTCACCAAAAGTCACGAAACTTGTTTTCTATAAGTTTTATAACATAATGGAAGTCGTGTAAAAGTTTCGGGTCGAACGGAACCCGTTTGACCAAGTCAACAAAAACGAGCCACAAAACGATAAACACAAAACTACTTGAAAAACGTTAAGGATGTTAACACAAAATATTGAAGTTACACTTTTACCAACAAACCTTGGACATTAACTTGTTGAGTGGACAACTAGCATGCATAATCTTTAAGATATCCATTTACTTACTTAACCTTATGCGTCTAAGACGCTAAAGGTCATTGGTTCGGAGAACCACATTGCTTGCTTACTGCTATTACACTACTAGACTCAGGTGAGTTTCATGGCCCCACTCTTTCAATTGTTTTACTGTTTTCGGGGGAGAATGCATGCTCACTATTTTTATAAACTGTTGTTTATCAAGATCATCATTACTGTAACTATAACTATTTACCATCGGGTTTCTAGGATGGTAGTTTAGTATATTCAATTGTGGGATAGATATCCTAGTTCTCAGTTGTGTGAATCCCTCTTTGTGTACACTTTACGTGCTATTAGCTTCTCATAGTAATAAACCTTATGTATTGTGTGTTTACTGTGAATATCCAAAGCGTAGCTCATTACGGGTACAACATAGATGTTAACTTAGTTTCTACTTGTGTTAAGACTATGTGATGGCAAGAAATTGTCAAGAATGTCAAGAACTTATGTGATGGCAAGAAATTGTCAATAATGGCAAGAAATGACAAGAATTGGCAAGAACATATCAAGAAAACTGTCAAGAACAGTCAAGAAAACTGTCAAGAACAGGTCAAGAAAATTGTCAAGAACAGTCAAGAAAACTGTCAAGAACAGTCGAGAAAACTGTCAAGAACAGGTCAAGAAAACTGTCAAGAACATAGGAATGTCAAGAATAGACCTCAAATGTCAAGAAATGTCAAGAGTCTAGATATGTCCAGAATAGATCTCAAGTGTCAAGAAAATGTCAAGAAATCTAGATACGTCATGTATTTGAAATTAGAACGTCAAGACTCTAAGAAAGTAGAATTACAAGAATAGAACTTCAAGAATAGAATCTAAGATTTCAAGATATATTTGGGGTTACACATTTGCTTAGAATCACCACAAAATCAATCACTCGATTTACTAAAGTATAGATTTTTATACTTCATAAAATGATTTGTAAATCACCATTACCACTTTCCAATAAAACCTGTGAACTCACCAGCTTTTCAGCTGACCGTTTTAGTGTGCATTTTCAGGTACCGCTATAGTAGGATCGGCCCATCAAGATCCTAGCTCGAGTCGCATACCTTTCAACACTGGATTTCATTGCATACTTTTGCATTATTAGAAATGTAATGAATTACTTTGCGAACTCAAATGTTTTGTAAACATCTTATTCAGTAATGTAATTACTATTTTCAAAACGTCTCATTTAGAGTCGTTTACTATATCCTTGTGCTTGTGATATTTGATTGGTAACACCCCGACCCGACCGCTTCCGCAACCCGAAATTTGAGGGTGTTACAGTTTCCACAACAACACATTTGTAAGAATCTGTGTTGGCCAATTAATAGCAGCCTTAAGCCCAAAAACATATTAACCTCTCAATAATCACATATATGCACATGGCAATATAGCATAGAATCAATATTAATTTGGCATCATGTCAGGCAGCAGTATAATACAGTAAACCACTATTACCCATTGTAACCTTAATTGTTACAATCAAATTATACTGAGAGTATAAATCCACTCACTTGTCTGTCAAAAACACCAACTCAAAAGTCTTATTTTATTGAGTCTTCGGATTATCTGGAAATACCACAGAATAATACGAATCAGTAATTTATTTCAAATGTCCACACTTGATGTAAAAGTGCATCAATTATTCAGCTATAACAATTTAATTGAATATACATTAACATATATACATATACATCATTTTCCTAATTTCATTTGTTATCATATCATATCATATTACTAGCTCATAAATCAGATAAACATGTAATAGAATAGTTAAAACTGAATTCAAGATCAAAATCTGGTTTTGCTGTAAAAGGCTTAAGACCCGCCGGCTGGGGACTACTACCCGTCGGGTCCCCTTGTCCAGCAGCCTGGTCGAACCCATTAGCCACCGGGTACAACAGGTTTTTCACAAACAGAAAAAAATCTCGTTTTAAAGGCTAAAGAAGCCGCTGTGTTGGGCACTGGAGCAACCGGGTTGGGTTAGAACCCGCCGGCTGGATACAATGACCCGTCGGGTTCCCTGCTATTTTACAGAACCCGCCGGCTGGGAGTGATGACCCGTCGGCTTGTTCATCAGGTACAGCACCAGCAGAACAGCAAAACAAACTACGAAATTTTAACACTTAAAGCCTCAAACTCAGGTCTCAACTTCAATTTTTAACCATAAAAAACGAACCATAAACATATAGTGACATCAATTAACACCAAATCCAACATTTTTCATACTTCAATTCCTATCAAAACACTAATTCATTTAGTTGAGCCCTAACTTATATTCAAAAACATAAATTCAATCTTTCCAAATTAAACTTGAAGATTCAAACAACAATTTAGCATATAAGCATCAAGTAATCACAAATCAATCATTACTACCTCAATTTCATGTATACTTAGTCTTCACTAAAATTCTTTCATGAACACTATAAGAGATTAACACTTACAATTTCAAAAGAAAGATATGATGAGCAAGATGATGATGAAATCAGCACTAATCAAAGCCAAAAATCAATTCCTTCACTTGAATTTTTGTTGAGTTTATGATCTATATTTAGCTCAATAGAGTTTCAATTTGGGAAAGTGATAAAAATAAAGGTCGGCCTCCTATTAAAACCGACTCCACTAAGTGGGTATTTTATACCCGTCTTAAATCTATTGTCTGGAACCTAAATACCAGATTCCAAGAAACTTATTTTATTTTACCGTCATCTACAACTATTTAAAACAAATAATAATTTACTATTCACAATTAGTCAATTGACTAAATTCTCTAAGTTTTACACAAAACAAATAATTGCACCTAATTTCTTATAACATATTAGATAATGAAAATAAAGTAAAAGAAATTACCAGAATACCCCTAGGCCCAAGAAGTGGATGTTACACTTTCCTTTTTATTCCGAGATCACCAATCAACCGGTTTTATTACCATGATCACCAACGAACTTTCAAAAAACCTATTTATTTGTAATTTTTATTGGTGATCTTAACTCCATATTAAAAGTATGTTGGCGATCTCCAACCCGTAGGTATAAGTAGATTGGTGACTTCGACACAAAATTTGAAAGTTCGTTGGTGTTCATGGTAACAAAACCGGTTGATTGGTGATCTCGGAACAAAAAGGAGAGTACGTTGGCGATCGTTGACTTAAACCCTTTACAATATAATCACATGTGATATATAATAAAAAGTTAAAATTTGTTTACGATTATTTATTCATGGTATATGTTAATTAACACATGATTACAGCTAAATATTCATATACATTAATGATTATAGATAGAATTTTAAAAATTACATGTGATGGATAGTTGTATTTTAATCACATGTGATTTGTTATTTAATCACATATGATTTTGTATATAATCACATATGATTTTCATTTAAAAAGTGATATTTGATGAGCAATTTACCGATATATGATAATTCATGCTTGATTTCTACTTGATTTTTACTTAATTACTCCCCCCGTCCCTAAATTATTGTCCATGTTTCATTTTTCGGATGTCCCAAATTAATTGACCACCTCCAAAAATAGGTAATGAAGTTTAGTCGTGATTACCGTATTACCCTTAATTGAAATTATTATTACGCACTTTTAAGAAAGCAGTAATTAATTGTTTAAGGGTAAAACTGTCATTCTGCAAAAAGTAAGAAAGAGAAAGCAGTAATGATTATGTTTTTATTAAACTGCGTGCTTTTTGTCGGGTGACAATAATTTTGGGATGGAGGGAGTATATAATTATAGTCAATGATTTGAAAATCTGTATTTGATTACTCTTTAGTCACATGTGATTAATACTTTGATGTTCAATCGTATGTGATTACAACTTAGTTTTTCATGTTTAAATATTTTTAAATCATCAATGATTTGAATTTAAAGTTTAATCGGAGATATAAATGTGTGTGATTATTTTTTAGTGTTTAATCACATGTGATTTCACATTACAAAATTTTAAACCCAATAAAAAAGAAAAAAAAAACTTTGTCTAAAGTATAACTTGTACGATCTATAATCGAAGAGAAAAAGACACTGATTCAGAATATGTAATTTTTATAATTTATAGACATACGGTTTGTGAGATATTTAGTTTTAAATAAAGAAGGTGGAAATGGGTTTGTGAAATTGAGCAATCCTAATAGTTCCTGGCCGGGGCCTACTATATATACCCCTTTTCCCCTTTTTTACCATCTCATACTCCCTCTCACCTATCTAATCAATCACAACATGTTTTTTCTTTCTACATTTTATCCCTTACCCATCTCTTTTTCTAATTCCTACCCCTGGTTAGTCTAAAACTGAAACTGGTTTTGAATTGGGCTGAGACCGGTCTTAGAAAAGACTGAACTGGAAAAGGACTGAATTGGTCTTAAAATTGTCTGACAGTTTGAAAAAGACAAAAAAGATGACATAGGAGGTATGAGACAGTAAAACTGGGGGTATGTTAATACCCCATAGTTCCTCCATTCTAATTTTTTGCCATTCTTTTTTTAAACTTTTCTCTAAAAGGTTATACGTAACGTTAAAATATATACGCTATAATTTATTTAAAGTTCAAAAGTTAAACGCTTGAAGATTATTTTGTAAGATAAAATGTCGAAAGAATCTATCATTTGAAAGGATGACTATTTCAAATTAAAATAATTTGGGTCCCAATAAACTCAATATAGCTTGAGCTTAATGCGGGCCTCGTGGATGATTAAACTCTTACATTTTTTTAGGTCCATGATCGCGTAATAAAAGGACGTTCACGAAAATGGTCATAACTTGGGCTATGAGGTTCCATTTTAGGCCCATGAACTATCGAATTGAAGCTTGAAACGGGGAGCACAACTTGGTAAACCGTCGTATTTGAGACTCAAAACGCCTTCTTGAATAAGTTATGGGTTTTTTTTATGTTCTTTTAGTTTATTTTGGACTTTATAATTGGGCCGTTGCCTTTTTAAGGCTCATTCAAATTTCTGCTCTCTTTTTAGGGTTCCATTGTGTTCATGAACAATGCAGTTTTGTTTTTTATGAAAATTGAATTTTCTATCTGGTTGTGATCATCCATCAACCAAGTTGAATTTGGCCTAACCCCGATATTCTTCGAATCAATGTGTGTCGGGAGTGATTATAGAATAAATATTCTTTAAATCCACAAGGTTTAATCATCGTTCGTTTATTTATTAACTACGTCATAGCTAGTGCATAGAGTTTTCCACCTCACTTTTTTCTCTCATACAAATTTGCCATGTCACTACATTACCAATACTGTAAATAAAATTGTTCCATCCATCAAAAGGAATAATTCATGCATGAGAATTTTATATAAACAACGTACTTTTTTGCAACTAGGCCACACCAAACCAAGAATACAGCACATAGTATATATAGTTAAACTTGGTCCAAGTAAAGTCACACTTGTTAGTAAACTAAACAGAAATATTATTGGTCATTGGTCAACAAAGTCACCTAGTAAGAAACCACCCCACAGCCTACAAGTCATATATATATATATATATATATATATATATATATATATATATATATATATATATATATATATATATAAGCTAGCCATCTTAGATCTTAGAAGAATAACAATCTCAATCTGCAAGTGATGATGGCTCAACCAAACAATTCATCAGTTTCTGTGATCGGGTCTCAGTTCGTTGCACAATATCCACTTGAAGCTAAAGTCGTTACAAACTCTAAGGGAACCCTTGTGATCACAGATGCTAACAACAAAATTTTACTCAAAGTAATACCATGTGACAAATTCTCAGGTCGTCAGCGGTTGCTAATGGATGCTAATGACAAACCCATTGTAACCCTACAGGAGGATGTAACATAATTTTCTGCTTATTAATTCTATCATATTTTGCTATTCTTAATTTTCTGCTAAACTTAAAGTTGAAATGGACTATAACTTATTTCCAGGGTTGGAGTTTTCATCAACGATGGAACGTATATAAGGGGAAAAGTACAGCCAAATCAGATATGATATTTACCGCAAAACTTAAACACGCGAGCACACTATTTAAGTCCCGTGTGAATGTATACTTGGCACACAAAATGAGTAGCAATGATGCCTATGATTTCAAGATCAAAGGAAAGTGGCATAAGAGAAGTTGCGCTATTTATAAGGGGTATTCTACAGCGGCATTAGCCCAAGTAATTTTCCTACTTAAATTTACCTTAAAATTTTGAATAGATAGTAATTTTTCTGTTTTAAATTACAACGTAGGTATAGCTGAAAGAATAATTCGATCATTAGCTCTTATGAATGCATAGCTAAAAATGAAGATGATAATGTCATTTATTATTCATGTAGATGCATACAATGCAACAATTACAAAAGGAGAAATTGCCTAAGGACAAGTTCATGGTAACAATCAATCCTAACGTGGATTACGCATTTGTGGTCGCACTTATTGTGATTGTTGATGCTATAGAAAGCCCCTACAAAAACGAACGTGTTGCTGCAGCCGAAACTGGTGCTGGAGTTGCCCAAGCTCTGATTGAACTTGTTGGTTCACTTGCAGGAGCTAGCTAATTAGTCACGTTAGTTAATTTGATTGTTCATTTTATTTGAAGGTCCATGTTTCTTATTTTGGGTGTCCCGGGCGCCCATTGGTTGTAAGTGGTCCGGTCTGTAATTCTCTTATGCCCCTAGTTTCTATTGGATGTTAAACTAAACTTATTATAGTTTGGTTAGAAATTGTAATTTAGATATAGTATGTGTGTATTGTGTAAATAGTGAAAAGGTATGACTCTTGTGAAGAGACATAACCGTAGGAAAAGGTGGAAGTTAGGATTGAAAGGGTACCAACGAACCAACACAACCTTTCATAGCACCTTTTAGATATGTATATATAGATGGAAGTCTGTAACAAACAAAGTGTGGTGGAATCAATACAATTATATTGTAGTACCAAATTCTCTCATCATTTAAGTTTGAACAAGGTTAACATCAAAAAATCCGAGTTTGGGGCCAACAATTGGTATCAGAGCCTGTTTCTTAACCAAGTTCATCATATACCAAGCATTACAACTTTCTGTTTGAATCAAACCGTGAGGAACAAGTTTTCGGTCAAGAAATATCTGCAAAGATTGAACACCAATCGATCATCATCAACAAGTGTTCAATTGGATCCAATTCGTCACCAAGGGAATTAACCAACAATCTGTTAATTAATTCAACTGGCATCAAAGGTTCCAAGATATTATTCATATACATAACCGAAAGATTCCCAAGAATCAACCGAAGGCAATCACAGATTATCATCAAATAATCATCAAGGGACGGTTACGAATTCAAGTAAAGGATTCACAAACAGAAGCTCATCAAAGGGACAACGGTTCAGATATCATCAAAGAAATAGGGGCAAATAATTGAAACGGTGCAAAGCAAAAGGAAAGAGTGCACCTGTTCTTAATGTAACACCCCCAAATTTGATGATTTGCGGAAGCTTGATTTGGGTGTTACTAATCAATAACAAAGCACAAAGATAAATAGCAAACGACTCTATATGCGTCGTTTTAACAAAATATATTGATAACTGAAATGTTTACAACATTTAAAGCTTTACATAGCTCGAGTTAAATAAAATGAGATTTCAGTACATAAGTACTTATACAAAATATACTAATGCAAGAAAATCTCAATCGTCTGTATGCTGACTCGAGCTAAATCCTGAAGCAGAAACATCCTACTGCTGGGTACCTGCGATATATGCTAAAAGGTCAGCTATAAAGCTGGTGAGCTCACAGGTTTGAAATCAAGTAATATCGTATGAACCGCAAGATTTAAATAATGAATTGCATCCAGCAATTGAATAATGAATTGCATCCAGCAATTAAATAATGAATTGCATCCAGCAATTAAATGATAATCATCGTGTATACAGCCATGAGCACATAGTTGAGCTTAACTCGAGGGCCGGGTCCCCTAAAGAGAATTCCGGGCGAGGTGCCTCCACGAATGCCTAATCCACATTCGTCTTCCCAAATATTAGTACGTCCGTTTACCCGGTTAGTGCTTGCTAACCCGGACGAGGTGGGTCAATCCTATATGGTACCATATACTAATATTCACGCTACAACGTATTAACAACTATGCTGACGGAGGACTTTAAAATGATTAGTTTCGAAAAACTCATGTAGTATATGAAAAGTTGGTACTTGCGTTCACATGTTAAAAGTTGAGCAATATATCACACCCCTGAGTAAAACAGTAAAAGAGGGGCTATGAGACTCACCTGAGTCTGAATGCGTTTACACAAACGTAAGTTGATTAGCCGAATATGAAGTCCAAAGACTTGTAACCTGAGGGTGTCCACGACACGCGATGGTTATAATCATGATTGGGTATCTCAAAAGATCACCCTTGTAGTTGTTACACAACTATATATATGTCCAAATTACTACGATTTGGTTGATTTGTTAAGTGTTTGAAAACATGTACGGCCCGTTGATGATGGATTTGTAATAATAATCTCAACTATTATTATTGTGATTTCGTGGCGTTTTACTTTGAAAAATGTGTTCCGATTGTGTTTTAGAAGCCGTTACGGAATCTAAGTACGGGGGTCCGGGGGCAGCGCCCCTGGTAGCGGGGTCCAAGGGGCGGCAGCCCCTGGCGGGGTCCAAGGGGCAGAGCCCCTGGCTGGGGTCGAGCTGCCAGGTCAGCTTGGAAAATTTTTATTTCTACTATATTGCTTTGACGAAAAACGCATCTGGGATCTGAATTCGGGTAAAATCGAGTGATAAATTTTAGGTCTCGACACTTAGTAAAAATCTGAGTTTTCTGTGTTTTGCGACACAATATACGACACTAAAGATGTTATGCGACACAAGGGTTGTGTCGCATAGAAAATGCGACACAATGTCTATACGACACAAGGGTTGTGTCGCATAGATGCGAGATGCTGATTCAACAGCGACATAGTGATTGTGTCGTATGGGTTATGCGACATAGTGGTTGTGTCGCAAGACTTGCGACACTAAATCTTTGGTACGACATAAGGTACGACACAAGGGATTTTATGCGACACTAAAGCCAAAATACGACACAACATGCGACACAATGCTTGTGTCGCATGGATGAACACCAGCCCAGAAATCCGGCTGTCAACGTTAATTCCGACCAAAAATCCGTTTTAAACTCGTTTTTAAGCTATGAAATCGTGTTATATGCTTAGTAAGGGACATATACATGTTATATAAACAACCACAAACGAAAAATACTAAGAATCGAGTGATTTCGGGATTTTGTCGGAAACTTACAATTTGCCGAAATGAAAATCCGGAAAGGTAGCGTTGTAGATCGTCGCGAGGTGGTCGTGAATCTCTAAAAATATTTGTGATCCGGTCGCGTTTCGTGGTAGTATTTTGCGGTTTTATGAGTTTGGTGGTTTGTTTCTTTTTAGAGAGAAAAAGAAGAGAGAGAGATAGAAGGAAAGATGAAATGAAGAAAAAGATGGGAGGTGGGGGTTTATCCCCACTTTTCCAGTTTTTCGCCCCGCGTCCCGTGTGGTGTTCGTTTGCTCCGTCATTTAATCGTTAAATAATTATTTACATTTTAATTATAAGTTCAAAATACAATTTAATCTATATTGTAGTTATGAAATATAAGTTTGTTTATTCAGTTTGCGCGGTTTAATGTTTTAAATCGTGTAAGTTTGGTTTGTACGATACGAATGAATACGAAATATTATCAAAATAATATTTTTGACATAAAAGCGTTATTTAATAAAGTTGATCACCAACGTCCGTATTAAATTGAATCGAAATACATCCGATTTAAATTGCGTACGATTTAATCAAATCGCATTTTCGTATATATTCAACAATATATATAATTCGATACATTAATTAGCCTAACAAGGAACTAATTACATGTATTAACATATGATTAGGCACTAAATCACTAGTCCTAATTTGGCGGGTGTTACATTCTCCCCCTGTTAGAAGAATTTCGTCCCGAAATTTCGCTCGAGGTCGTGTTTGATGTGGAATCAGTGAAGAGTTGAGGATATTTGAGTCGCATTTGGTCTTCCCGTTCCCAGGTGAATTCCGGACCACGCCGCGAATTCCATCTGACCTTGACGATGGGAATACGACTTTGTTTCAGTTGTTTGACCTCACGGTCCATAATTTCAGCGGGTTCCTCAACGAAATGAAGTTTATCGTCAACACGAATTTCATCTAATGGAATAATAAGTGTCTCATCAGACAGACACTTCTTCAGATTTGAGATATGAAAAGTAGGGTGCACGCTGCTGAGTTCGGATGGCAGCTGCAATCGATAAGCTACAGGGCCAATCCTTTCGAGGATCTCAAAAGGCCCGATGTACCTGGGATTTAACTTCCCGCGTTTGCCAAAACGGATGACGCCTTTCCAAGGCGATACTTTTAAGAGAACTCGATCCCCAACTTGGAACTCGAGTGGTTTGCGTCTCACGTCAGCATAACTTTTCTGACGATCACGTGCGGCTTTGAGTCTGTTTTGGATTTCCACAATTTTCTCAGTGGTGGCGTGTATGAGTTCAGGACCAGTGAGTTGACTATCTCCCACCTCAGTCCAACAGATCGGTGATCGGCACTTACGACCGTACAGTGCCTCAAAAGGTGCAGCCTTAATGCTGGCGTGATAACTGTTATTGTACGAAAATTCGCACAACGGTAAATGTCTTTCCCAGTTTGTACCGAAATCAACTACGCAGGCTCGTAGCATGTCTTCCAGTGTTTGAATGGTTCGTTCACTTTGGCCATCGGTTTGAGGATGGTACGCGGTACTCATATCGAGACGGGTACCCAATGCTTTCTGCAGTGATTGCCAAAAGTGAGAAGTGAAACGGGCATCTCTGTCAGAGATGATTGAGACTGGAACACCGTGATGAGAAACGATTTCCTTGATATAGATTTGTGTAAGGCGTTCCATTTTATCGTTTTCTTTGATTGCCAGGAAATGAGCAGATTTGGTGAGACGATCGACGATCACCCAAATGGTATCGCAACCGCTCGACGACTTGGGTAGTTTGGTTATGAAATCCATGGCAATTTGATCCCATTTCCATTCAGGGATTTCAGGTTGCTGGAGTAAACCAGGAGGTTTCTGATGTTCGGTTTTGACTTTCGAGCAAGTAAGACACTTGCTGACATAAGTGGCGATTTCGGCTTTCATGTTTGGCCACCAATAAAATTCCTTGATATTGTGGTACATCTTATCGGATCCCGGATGGATAGAATATTTAGACTTGTGAGCTTCGTCCATCACCAAGTCTCTTAGGTTCCCAAAACTAGGCAACCAGATTCGGTTTGAGAAATACCTAATCCCGTTAGATTTGATTTCAAATTGTTTGTCAATGCCCCGCAAGGCTTCATGTTTGATGTTTTCCGGTTTCAGGGCTTCGATCTGAGCGGTATGAATTTGAATGGTAAGATCGTTATGAATGGTCATACTGAGGGCTCGGACTCGAAGGGGTTTTGATCGTTCCTTTCGACTGAGGGCATCGGCTACAACATTAGCCTTCCCTGGATGGTACTTGATCTCGCAATCGTAATCGGTAAGCAACTCGACCCATCGACGTTGCCTCATATTGAGATCCTTCTGATCGAATATATGTTGAAGACTTTTGTGATCGGTAAAGATGGTGCACTTAGTGCCGTAGAGATAATGTCTCCAGATTTTTAGAGCAAAAATGACAGCTCCAAGTTCGAGATCGTGAGTGGTGTAGTTCTTTTCATGAATTTTCAGCTGTCGTGAGGCATAAGCAATGACCTTGTCTCGTTGCATAAGCACGCAACCAAGACCTTGGTGAGAAGCATCGCAGTATACCACGAAGTCATCGGTGCCTTCGGGTAAGGATAGAATTGGAGCACTGCAAAGCTTTTGTTTCAAAAGTTGGAACGCTGACTCTTGTTTTTCGGTCCAATCGAACCTTTTGTCCTTCTGAGTCAGTACCATAAGTGGTTGAGCTATTTTAGAGAAATTTTCGATAAATCGTCGATAATACCCAGCAAGACCCAAGAATTGTCGTACTTCAGTTGCAGAGGTGGGTGCTTGCCAGTCTTTGATAGCCTCGATCTTTGATGGGTCGACGTGAATTCCCTGACTGTCGATCACGTGACCAAGAAATTGAACAGTTTGGATCCAGAACTCACACTTAGAGAATTTAGCATAAAGCTCCTCGTGTCTAAGTAGTTCAAGGATGGTTTTGAGGTGTTGCGCATGTTCTTGCTCGTTGCACGAGTAAATGAGTATGTCATCGATAAAGACAATGACAAACTTGTCGAGGTAAGGTTTGCACACCCGGTTCATGAGGTCCATGAATACAGCCGGTGCGTTGGTTAGACCAAAGGGCATCACTTGGAATTCGTAGTGCCCGTAACGAGTTCTGAAAGCAGTTTTTGGAATATCGGTGTCGCAAACTCGTAATTGATGATAACCTGATCGCAGATCGATTTTTGAGTAAAAACTTGAACCCTGAAGTTGGTCGAATAGATCATCAATGCGAGGAAGTGGGTATCGGTTTTTGACGGTCAATTTGTTCAATTCTCGGTAGTCGATGCACATTCGGAATGAACCGTCCTTCTTTTTGACAAATAAGACCGGAGCTCCCCAAGGTGAAGAACTCGGTCTAATGAATCCTCGATCCAGAAGTTCCTGTAACTGAGAGGACAACTCCTGAAGTTCAGATGGGGCTAAACGGTATGGTGCGCGGGCCACCGGTGCGGCACCCGGCACGAGATCAATCGATAACTCAACCTGTCTAAGCGGAGGTAGACCAGGTAATTCTTCCGGAAAGACTTCGGGAAAGTCTCTAACAATTGGCACATCCTCAAGTCGCTTCTCCTCCGACTTCTTCTCTGTGATGTGTGCAAGTATTGCGGGGTAACCCTTTCTCAGAAATTTTCGGGTTTTTAAGCATGAGATTATATTGAGTCCAGTCCCACCAGTCTCCCCCTGTATGATCAAGGTTCCACCAACGGCGAGTGGGATACGGACGATTTTATCGTGACAAACGATTTCAGCTCGATGTTTGGACAACCAGTCCATTCCAATAATGACGTCGAAACTTCCGATTTCAATGGGTATAAGGTCGATCGAAAAGGTTTCGTCAGCTAGGTTTAAAGTGCAATTAGGTATCACACTGGTGGTTTCTACAAGTTTTCCATTTGCTAGCTCTACAGTGTACTTAACATCTAAGGCAACAGGAGTGATGTCAAGTAATGGACAAAAATCATCGGAGATAAAACTTCTATCAGCACCAGTATCAAATAGAACAGAAGCAGTTAAGTTGTTGATGAGGAACATACCCGAGACCACATTCGGGTCTTGGCGGGCGTCCCCAGATTTGATGACGAAAGCTCTGCTGCGGGTGTTGTTATTGTTGTTGTTGCGGTTGTTGTTGTTGTTGTTCTTCAGTTTTGGGCACGAGTCCTTGAAATGCCCAGGTTTCCCACACTCAAAGCATACTTTGGGTGGTCTGGTGTTGTTGTTGGAATTGCTGTTGGCGGGAGAGCGACAGTCTTTGGTGAGGTGGCCGTACCTCTTGCAGTTGTTGCAAAAGGGACCACAAGAACCCTCATGGTGACGGCTGCACTTGGGACAATATGGTTTGCTCCCAGTGTAACCCCGGATGATGTCAGTGGTGGTGTTGTAGGCTTTGATGGTGTCAGGTTTCTTGTTTTGATGGTTGGAGTGGTTGTTGTGGTAGTCAGACCACTTGCGTTTGTTGTTTTGGGATGATGAAGTGGGTTGTTCAGAATCTTGGCTCATAGACATCAGGTCTTGGGCCAATGAGATTGCACCGTCAATGGTGGTTGGTTTGGAAGAGATGACGTGTCCCCGAACAAAATCAGGGAGACCAAGGGCGTACTTCCTGATTTTATCAGGTTCAGTGCTTACCATAGCTGGGCGGAGGGCAGCTAGTTGTTGAAACCTGGTGGTATAACCATCGATGTCACCACCCTGAACCTTCAAATTCCAAAACTCCTCATCTAGCTTTTGGAGTTTGGCGATCGAGCAGTATTTGGCAGTGAGTTTTGCCTTCAATTCCTCCCAAGTGAGTTGGTAGGCAATGTCAGCACCCACTGATTGGGTATATGAATTCCACCAAGAGTGGGCATCATCTTCAAGAGAGCAGGTGGCGAAGTTTACTTTGTCGTTCTCCGCGCATTTACTGACACGAAAAACAGTTTCCATTTTCTCGAACCATCTGATCAGTCCGATGGCTCCTTCAGAACCCTTGAAACTCGAGGGTTTACAGCTTTGAAAGTCCTTGTAAGAACAAGGTTTGACGGTAGAGGTTCCAGCGGTATCGCTGTTTCTTGTGGAGTTGGGTGGGGTATTCCGAGCCAAGGCTTCAGTAACAGCCTGGGTTATGAGTGACGTGATCTGAGCATCTGTGTAAGGTCGTGTCTTTGGCGGCATGATTCTTCAATAAAAGAAGTGAAGATACATGAGATTTTGTAAGAAAATTGTATTCATTTCAGATGTACATGTATAAAGGTGGTAATACATAACATCAATATGAAAAAGAATTATGGCAATTAATATGAGTTGAACAACAAGAAATATTTGATAGCTAATACGAGTTCAAAGGTTAGATCCTACAGATGTATTACAAAAGATGTCGGGAATTGTTACATCCGACTGAATTATAGAGTAGCGCGTAGATAGTTACTAGATTACAGGATAGATTACAAGACAAAGACTACACTAGTCTTGACGTAGATTAATTTGTTCCATCATCGTGACAAGACGGTCCACAGTGTTTGCAAGCCTGCTAGCTTGTCGGGCGTTGTCTTCTGCTAGCGCAAGTCGTTGTGTTATTCCGCGCGCATACTCTTCTGCTTCATGTGAGCGTTGTTCACATTCTTCCATCCTTTGTTGCAGAAGGGCATTTTCCACCCTTATTTCTATTATTTGGTTTCGAAGGACATCTATGTTGTTGTTCGTGGTTTCAAGATCGTCGGAGACTTGTTCTATGCGTTCGAGGGATGTAAGTCTCCAGTTTTCGTTGGTTTCCTGCAACACGACATCCATGGTGCGAAGTCGTTGCTCGTGTTGGTTTACCCTAGCGGCTAAAGCCGGTAAGGCGATGTGAGTGGGGTACGGGCCAGCTCGAGACAACCTGTTGTTTCTCCTTGTTACCCTTGGGTTCTGCGACCCGGATTGAGAGCGAGATGAATTAGTTGGGATGTTTGCCATTTCTGAGACAAAGCGTTAGTAAGATTGAGGCCTATATTCATATAGCTCCTATATAATATAGCCTATTGAGTGTCTAGCATAAACATGTTTAAGTCTCGGTTCTCTCGAGGTCAGAGTCTTCTATTGTATCCTGTTCAGCCATAACTACTTTCAGGTCTTACATCATCCTTGCTTAATTGTACATAGTTGATCAGGCTATGTTAAATTAAACTCGTATGATGTAATCGCTGAACCAGTTATACCTTATAAGGAATACTGCCTAATGGTCATAGTCTAGGCTCACTAAATGCAACCTAGTTCACTATAACCTTAGGCTCTGATACCAATCTGTAACACCCCCAAATTTGATGATTTGCGGAAGCTTGATTTGGGTGTTACTAATCAATAACAAAGCACAAAGATAAATAGCAAACGACTCTATATGCGTCGTTTTAACAAAATATATTGATAACTGAAATGTTTACAACATTTAAAGCTTTACATAGCTCGAGTTAAATAAAATGAGATTTCAGTACATAAGTACTTATACAAAATATACTAATGCAAGAAAATCTCAATCGTCTGTATGCTGACTCGAGCTAAATCCTGAAGCAGAAACATCCTACTGCTGGGTACCTGCGATATATGCTAAAAGGTCAGCTATAAAGCTGGTGAGCTCACAGGTTTGAAATCAAGTAATATCGTATGAACCGCAAGATTTAAATAATGAATTGCATCCAGCAATTGAATAATGAATTGCATCCAGCAATTAAATAATGAATTGCATCCAGCAATTAAATGATAATCATCGTGTATACAGCCATGAGCACATAGTTGAGCTTAACTCGAGGGCCGGGTCCCCTAAAGAGAATTCCGGGCGAGGTGCCTCCACGAATGCCTAATCCACATTCGTCTTCCCAAATATTAGTACGTCCGTTTACCCGGTTAGTGCTTGCTAACCCGGACGAGGTGGGTCAATCCTATATGGTACCATATACTAATATTCACGCTACAACGTATTAACAACTATGCTGACGGAGGACTTTAAAATGATTAGTTTCGAAAAACTCATGTAGTATATGAAAAGTTGGTACTTGCGTTCACATGTTAAAAGTTGAGCAATATATCACACCCCTGAGTAAAACAGTAAAAGAGGGGCTATGAGACTCACCTGAGTCTGAATGCGTTTACACAAACGTAAGTTGATTAGCCGAATATGAAGTCCAAAGACTTGTAACCTGAGGGTGTCCACGACACGCGATGGTTATAATCATGATTGGGTATCTCAAAAGATCACCCTTGTAGTTGTTACACAACTATATATATGTCCAAATTACTACGATTTGGTTGATTTGTTAAGTGTTTGAAAACATGTACGGCCCGTTGATGATGGATTTGTAATAATAATCTCAACTATTATTATTGTGATTTCGTGGCGTTTTACTTTGAAAAATGTGTTCCGATTGTGTTTTAGAAGCCGTTACGGAATCTAAGTACGGGGGTCCGGGGGCAGCGCCCCTGGTAGCGGGGTCCAAGGGGCGGCAGCCCCTGGCGGGGTCCAAGGGGCAGAGCCCCTGGCTGGGGTCGAGCTGCCAGGTCAGCTTGGAAAATTTTTATTTCTACTATATTGCTTTGACGAAAAACGCATCTGGGATCTGAATTCGGGTAAAATCGAGTGATAAATTTTAGGTCTCGACACTTAGTAAAAATCTGAGTTTTCTGTGTTTTGCGACACAATATACGACACTAAAGATGTTATGCGACACAAGGGTTGTGTCGCATAGAAAATGCGACACAATGTCTATACGACACAAGGGTTGTGTCGCATAGATGCGAGATGCTGATTCAACAGCGACATAGTGATTGTGTCGTATGGGTTATGCGACATAGTGGTTGTGTCGCAAGACTTGCGACACTAAATCTTTGGTACGACATAAGGTACGACACAAGGGATTTTATGCGACACTAAAGCCAAAATACGACACAACATGCGACACAATGCTTGTGTCGCATGGATGAACACCAGCCCAGAAATCCGGCTGTCAACGTTAATTCCGACCAAAAATCCGTTTTAAACTCGTTTTTAAGCTATGAAATCGTGTTATATGCTTAGTAAGGGACATATACATGTTATATAAACAACCACAAACGAAAAATACTAAGAATCGAGTGATTTCGGGATTTTGTCGGAAACTTACAATTTGCCGAAATGAAAATCCGGAAAGGTAGCGTTGTAGATCGTCGCGAGGTGGTCGTGAATCTCTAAAAATATTTGTGATCCGGTCGCGTTTCGTGGTAGTATTTTGCGGTTTTATGAGTTTGGTGGTTTGTTTCTTTTTAGAGAGAAAAAGAAGAGAGAGAGATAGAAGGAAAGATGAAATGAAGAAAAAGATGGGAGGTGGGGGTTTATCCCCACTTTTCCAGTTTTTCGCCCCGCGTCCCGTGTGGTGTTCGTTTGCTCCGTCATTTAATCGTTAAATAATTATTTACATTTTAATTATAAGTTCAAAATACAATTTAATCTATATTGTAGTTATGAAATATAAGTTTGTTTATTCAGTTTGCGCGGTTTAATGTTTTAAATCGTGTAAGTTTGGTTTGTACGATACGAATGAATACGAAATATTATCAAAATAATATTTTTGACATAAAAGCGTTATTTAATAAAGTTGATCACCAACGTCCGTATTAAATTGAATCGAAATACATCCGATTTAAATTGCGTACGATTTAATCAAATCGCATTTTCGTATATATTCAACAATATATATAATTCGATACATTAATTAGCCTAACAAGGAACTAATTACATGTATTAACATATGATTAGGCACTAAATCACTAGTCCTAATTTGGCGGGTGTTACACTTAAGAAACCGCATGAAGCAACCCCTCAATCGAACCATTGTAACGGTTCAAGTTGTCCAGTAAGAAGGCCAGAAAGCAAACAGGTACAAGAAACCCCAATCCAAAGCGAAACCCTAGTTCTTCGCAACCCAAAATTAGGGGATTTCAATCGGTTCAAAGAAGTACCACCAACCGGCCAAGGATCAAAGAGAGAATAGAATCAATTACACGAACAAACCGGAGTTTAACCGGATTGTGTGAACCGGCAGCCTCGATCAGAGAAGAAAAAGGGGCGCCAAAAAAAACTGGAACGATAGAGCAACGGGTCAAAAGGCCCAAACAGGTTCCAAGTTTGAGAAATAACAAAATAAACCCTCCATTATTTTGTTATATATTAGTTAGGAAATAAATTAAAATATTTGTTTCCAAGATTTTATTAGTAAAAGGGAGAAGGAATAATTTAGGGATTGAAACCTTAGATTATTCGAATCAAGACCTTAGTGACAATTAAGTCCTTAGTGGCAATTAAGACCTTCGTGGCAAATTAATACATTTGTGGTAAAATCAAGACCTTAGTGGTAAATTGAAACCTTAGTGGATTAAAAAAAAAAAGACCTTAGTGGCAAGAACGAGACCTTAGTGGACTCAAGAAAGACCTTAGTGGCAAAAACGAAACCTTAGTGGATTCAAAAACGAAACCTCAGTGGATTCAATCAAGACCTTAGTGGCAAAATTAAAACCTGTGTGGTACAAACGAGAAAGAAAGGATGACAACTGGAGAAGCATCCACAACAACACATGAGCAAAACATAGCACTTCAATGCTCGAAACTGACTGAAACAAACTACACAACATGGGCAATTATGATGGAGACAATATTGAAGGCATACGGCATGTGGGAAACGATAGTTGCAAGAGAAGGAAAAACAATAGCAAATGAGAAGAAAGAAAACACATCAAAGGCAATGATCTTTCAAACATTGCCACAAGATGTTTTAATGCAAGTTGCTCAATACTCGACTACAAAAGAAGTATGGGACTCAATCAAAGTCAAGTATTTAGGAGCCGATCTAGTGCAAAAGGCACGACTACAAACCTTGAATAGTGAACTCGAGACATTGAGAATGAAACCAAACGAAAAAGCAAGTGATTTTGGAGGAAAGTTAAGTAGCATAAAAGCCAAGTATAAAGGCCTTGGTGGAACTTTGGAAGATAAGATACTAGTAAGGAAACTACTTAACTCCGTTCCAAAAAAGTTTCTACCGATCTTAGCAACCATTGAACAATATCAAGATTTAGACAAAATGTCATTCGAAGAAGCCGTTGGAAGATTAATAGCATATGAAGAACGTCTTAAAGGTCAAGAAGAACCGGAGACAAAGAATGAAGGAAGGCTACTGATGACAAAAGAAGCTAGTAATTGGCAAGGAAAGTATCGTGGTAATCATAACTACGGTCGAGGACAAGGAAGAAACTTTAATAAAGGAGAACGAGACAAGAAAGACATGAAATGTTATAAATGTAAAAATTATGGACACCTTGGATATTAGTGCACCAAATGGAAAGAAAAAGACAAGAAGGAAGAATCTCTTCTCACTTACTACTCTGATGAAGATGCAAAGTTATTGTGAAGACAAGTCAAGCAAGTGGAAGACTCACCTTGAACAAGTTTAGTTTAAGGGGGAATATTGGATGTTAAACTAAACTTATTATAGTTTGGTTAGAAATTGTAATTTAGATATAGTATGTGTGTATTGTGTAAATAGTGAAAAGGTATGACTCTTGTGAAGAGACATAACCGTAGGAAAAGGTGGAAGTTAGGATTGAAAGGGTACCAACGAACCAACACAACCTTTCATAGCACCTTTTAGATATGTATATATAGATGGAAGTCTGTAACAAAAAAGTGTGGTGGAATCAATACAATTATATTGTAGTACCAAATTCTCTCATCATTTAAGTTTGAACAAGGTTAACATCAAAAAATCCGAGTTTGGGGCCAACAGTTTCTTGCTAGGTAGGCTTGTTTAAAAAATATATAATCTTTTGTCAAGTTTTATTCAATACTTTTGAATGCTAGTCTAAAGGTTTTCCTTAACTTCCTCGATTGTACATATATACTAATTGTTAACCATAATTTTTTACCTTTCTTAGGTCTCTTCATATATGATACGTTATGTATTTTTCAATGCTAGCAAGTGTCGAGTAATTTACAAACTTTATAATATCACAAAAGGTTTGCATTCCCATGAGAGAAAATGATGCCGAAAACACACTATTTGACTATTATTTGTACGTGTGGTGCTTTGGTCAAACAAAGCGACCCAAAAATCTGTCTTGTATAGCACTCTAGAGTTGACTAACTGCTCCATAAAAGTCAACGAAGACATTCTTTTAAGAGACTTTCTCAAATTCATATTTTCGAACAACAAACTTATAAGTGTGGCAATAATGGCTCAACCTGCATCAAGTTCAGTTTGTGTAATCGGGTCTGAGTTTATGGCACCCAATTGTGATCACAGATATTAACCATGTGACACAACGTTACATCATCAAAGAATGCTCCTTTATGCCGATGGCATGACAATTGTTAGGCTTCGAGAGAAGGTAATTATTATAAGTTTTCACGTATAGATTAATTGTATTAATGATTCGTGATTGTATATAACATGTAATTTAAAATGTGTGAATTTTACCATTCAGAAAAAAAAAAAATTTTCAGATTATGATCGAGTCAGCATAATCGATGGTAAGTATTTAGGGGTGACAGTACAGCCAGTTCGAAATTGATATTTAGCACAAAACAAAGAGTGTTTGTGATTTCAAGATTAAAGGAAGCTGGTCGAAGAGAAAATGCACAATCTCTATGGGAGATTCTGAATCTTCAACCATAATAGCCCAAGTTTGTTTCAATTCGTACTTTTTAATTACTTTGTACGATTGTTAGTCTATTTGGTTATTTTGGATTAAATTTGTTAGTATATATGGGTATTTTGGATTAAATTTGATATAAATCCTCTGCTCATGAATTTAAAGTACACACAAAAGCTAATGAATGGATTTATAACTGTAGATGCACAAAATCTAAAAATCAAAGAAGGAGAAGTTTGATAAGGACAAATTTATGGTGACAATTTATCCGAACGTGGATTATGCATTCGTGACTGCGCTTATTACTATTTTCGATGCTATGAAAAGTGTAGGTAAAGAGTATGCTGAGAAAATTAGTGAATCGATGTCGCAAGTCATGTTTGCATCTACTTCCTAGACATATATATGTATTCGATCATTTGCGGATCAACATTTAGTACTGATATATTAACTCAGTTTATAGTTTGACTCAGACTTTCAATTGATATACTTGGATATATCTAATAATGATGATGATTCAGACATCAGCATGGCTAGCTCTTGTGGAGATTGTATATAAATAATGATGTTGTTTAATTTCTCATAATATAATGCTTAGTGGATACTGATGCTCACGCAGAACCCCTCTCATATATAGTCTCATTACTTTGAAGTAATAACAGGTGCAGTACAGTCTCATTAATTAGATTCGTTTGTTCTGGGTGAATATTAACAGGTGCAGTACCTTTTAACTTTAAGTATTTTATGACGTAAATCTTTTAATGCTACAACCTTTTAAGTTGACTTTTGTTTTATGTTTAAACGGGTAAACGAATGATGTTTTTACGGTTTAAGTAACCCGTGTAGGGAGAATGTTTTTACGGTTTAGGTAACCCGTGTAGGGCGAATATTCACAGTTAGTTTAATTGGTTTCCATAATCGTTGTTGGCCTTTTTCATGACTACCCCCAAGATGTGCGACTAATGAGGTTCAAACCAACGGCTATTTATTCTATGCATGTAAACCTTGCTAATTGTATGTAATTTGGCTGGTGGGTCATCCATATGAAATTCCCACCTGACATTCATACAAACCCCCACGTCAAAGGCTTACATACAATTAACGGTAAATTGAAAATTAGATACACACAATAGAGATATTGAAAAGTTGATACACACTTGCCCTATTTATATATGTCTATTTTATATGTACAATTTTAACATTTTAAAGCTACGAAATAATTTAGAATATATTAAAAGTAATATAAAATAAAATGAGAATAATTAAATAAACTATATACATTTTTATGTGTTATAGAAACGTAGAATTGTATAGAAAAGGGAAATGTTGATATATAAATAAATACATCAATATGTCAATACATTAAAGGGCTTAGTGTCTTCGAATGTATTCAACTTGACATCAATGTCTATTGTGTATATCATACTTACGGGCTTGATTTTTAATACATTTAACTTTAAAAAATGGGTATTTGCTGTACTTTTTGACCTTTTAGCCCTTACCCGGTTACCACTTATATGAGTTGACCAAAACCGTACACGTGACACGCCATGTCATAACATGTTAATTATCCATTATTCATGCCATGTCAACACCTCATCTGTTGACTTGAGTTTTATTCCAACTATCTCTGCATTTCTGTACCCTCTACTTGCACCCATTGTGATTTTTAACAAATGAAACAATAATTAAAGCACACAACGTCATCTTTATGCAGTTCAAATAGCTCCAATTTCCATTTTATTACTGTTGCCGATTCACTTGTTAATATGTGACGACATCTAAATGCCTTGGTTATTATAGTTGAGAGCGAGCGCGCTAACCGGCAACCGTTTGTTTCACCGGAAAAAAGCAAATCTGATCGGTTCATGTCCACAACGTCGAGATTGGTGGTGGTGCTCAACAACAATCTCCTGACCGGAATTGAGCGTCGGAATGGAATTAGAACCAGGCGGAAGACTTAACAGATCAGCTATCGACATTCGTCGTGGAACGACGTGGTACCGGACAGGAGTGACGTAATTCGATGCCGGCATTGTCATATGAAGTGCAAAAAGAGCGGAACTGATCGGTGCGAATAAAGTGAAATTACCGTCGGATCTGTAATCGTAGTGAATGTCGGAAGTTGCGATTGCGTTTGTGAAGAGATGATAGCCACGAGCTCGCATTACACAGAACACTACGTTTAGTTCGGTTCCACGGATTGCGGTTACGATTACTGTGTTGATAATTGCAATTGTGATGATAAGGATGGGGATGATTGTGCGTTTGTGACGGTTTTGATGGCGGAAGTTGACATCATTGTAGCCGTATAACAAATAGAGAGATGTGAGTGATATATTTTTTCATGAATAAACAAAAAGAAAAATGACATGGCAGTTGATTTGGCATCCGACGTGTCAAAAATATTGCAACCGGTGCCACCCTTTTGTAGGTAAAGTACATTGATACCTCAATTCAACAGGTTAAGTAGATTAAAAATCAATCTCGTAAGTAAGATACACACAATAAACATCGAAGTCAAATTGAATACATTCAAGGACACTAAGCCCTGCATCAAACTCTAAAGATCAAGTACTTGTTATGGACTATTGATGCAAACGTCAATAGTAATTCAACATTGTACAAACATACCATTACATATGATATTATAAATTTATAATGATCAATCATTTGAAATAGTGACTATTATCATTTGTTTCTTTAGAGAATAAAGTACAATGATCTTCTGTGTGGTTTCGTCTTTCCAATTACGTAGTAATTAATTACACAACATGTTCCTTTGGTTTGTTTTTTCTCAATTCTGTCCCTAATCAAACGGAATGATCAAATTAATTACCCTTATCGGTGTCATTTTTCTCTGGTAAGTACTATAAACACTCGAAGATTATATTGTAACTAAGATTAAGATGGATGATCGGGAATTTATTTCCAACAAAATGGTCAAATGAAATAATGAATAATGAAGTATATTATAAGAACCAATAATTTGGAGGCCGGGATAACTAGATAAGTATAAGTATTTTAAATTCGAAAGATATGTAATCAATTAATTGGGTCCCCAAACAACTAGATCAATATAATACTACTCTTTGCAACTTGCAAGAGATATGGACCGACCCATGAATAACCTTGATTAGGGGTGTCACTTTTATCCAAATCCGAATAATCCATCCGATCCAATCCGATTTAGGTTAAATGGACAGGATTATTCGGATTACGGATTGCTTAAACGGATTATGGATTACTTAAATGGATTACACGGATAGGATAACGGATCAAAATCAAAATGTTTGGATATATCCGAATAATCCGAATAAGGATTAATTAATTAAACAATATATTTTGATAATATATTACTACGTAATGTTTACCATATAAGAACAAATTACATATAAAATCTTTTATTACACTATATATATACTACTTCGTAATAGTTTTGTACTATCTAGAAGTTTATTTGATTTAGAAACTACGAATCTGTTTTGGATTAAGTTGTATATTAGAAGTTGAAATTGGAATTTAAATGTTATAATATGATCTATCGTTACGTATTATGTTTGTTTATATAATTGTTTTAAACGTAAAATTAGTCTTACTCGAAATCACACGCCCAATTTGAGCTTATTCGGATGAATCCGTTTAATCCGAACACCAATTCGAAACCGTTTAATCCGTATCCGATTAATCCGTTTCTTATTTGGATTGGATTAAGGATCAACTTGAGATTGTAAAAAATCCGAATAATCCGAACCGAATAATCTGAAATCCGAATAATCCATCCGAATAACACCCCTCCTTGATAGGTCATTTATTTGTATGTTTAATAATGATTTAATTATTTAATTCTTCGAAGTTTGTATTGACTTATTGGTTTAAAGGGTTAAACCATTAAATTTTTGAAAGTTAAATGATTAAAATTGAAAAACTTTAAAGGGCAAAATCATTATGAAAGATAAATTTCGAGTATTAAACCATTAAATTGTTGAAGTATAAGGAGCTTGGAGAATTAAACCACCGAAATTTTGAAACTTTGAGGATTAAATCATTAAAAAAAAACTCAAGTGCTTAAAATGAAAAAAAAAAAAGAAAATTAAACCGTTATAAAGCTTTATTTCTGTGTATTGCATAAAAAGTTTCCACCTCACTTTTTTTACTCATACAAATTTGGCACGTCACTACATTACCAATTCCTGTAAATAAAATTGTTCCTTCCGGTAATAGGAAGAATAATTCATGCATGCATGACTGCATGAGATCGAATTTTCTATAAACAACGTATTTTTCTGCTAGTTTATTGCAACTAGGCCACACCAATCCAAAAATACAGCACAGTCTACTTCCACGTACTGCACTTGGTCCGACCACACTTGTGATAGAGTTGACGAAGACCTATTGGCATTGGTCAGCAAACTCACCTAGTAAGAAACCTCCCCACAGCCCACAAGTCATGTATATATCTATGCCTTCTTTTATCTTAATTATAAGAGCATAACAATCTCGATCTGCAAGTGATAATGGCTCAACCAAACAATCCAACAGTTTCTGTGATCGGGTCTCAGTTCATTGCACCATATCCACTCGAAGTTAAAGTCTTTACAAACTCTAAGGGAACCCTTGTGATAGCAGATGTTAACGACAAAGTTTTACTCAAAGTAATACCATGTGACAAATTCTCAACTCGTCAGCGGTTGCTAGTGGATGCAAATGACACACCCATCGTAACCCTACAGGAGGATGTAAGATAATTTTATGCTTTCTGATTCTATCTTATTTTGCTATTCTTAATTTTCTGCTAAATCTAAAGTTGAAATGGACTATAATTTATTTCCAGGGATGGAGTTTTCATCAACGATGGAACGTATATAAGGGGAAAAGTACAGCCAAATCTGATATGATATTTACCGCAAAACTAAAACACGCGAGCAAGTGGTGTAAGTCCCGTGTGAATGTCTACTTGGCACACAAAATGAGTAGCAATGATGCCTATGATTTCAAGATCAAAGGAGAGTGGCATAAGAGAAGTTGCGCTATTTACAAGGGGTACTCTTCAACGGCATTAGCCCAAGTAAATTCCGTACTATAATTACTTTAAAATTTTGAATAGAGAGTAAATTTTACTGTTTTAAATTACACGTAGCTAGCTGATAGAAGAATTCGATCATTAGTTCATATGAATGCATAGCTAAAAATGAAGATGATAGTGTCATTTAATATTCTTGTAGATGCATACACTGCAACAATTACAAAAGGAGAAATTGCCCAAGGACAAGTTCATGGTAACAATCAATCCTAACGTGGATTATGCATTTGTGGTCGCACTTATTACGATTGTTGATGCCATTGAAAACCCATACAAAACTAAACAAGTTGCTGCAGGCGAAACTAGTGTTGGAATTGCGAATGCTCTGCTTGAACTTGTTACTGCACTTAATTACAAGGCCTTAGTCATATAAGTTTGGTTGCACCCAAGGTACGTGGTCTAGTTTGTGTTCCTACCCATCTGTCAATCCTTTGTATTTGAAAGGTGTATGTCTCTTGTTTATTTGGTTGTTGGCTCGAGGGTGATCTTTATTTTGGGTTTCTTTCTTTTTTATTTTAGTTGGGTCTCCTGCGCCTGCCCATCGGTTGTAAGTGGTCGGGTCTGTACTTCTGTAATGCCCTTAGTTTCTCGTTGGGCTGGCCTGCTGATTAAAAAAGTATATGATCTTTTGGAATGTTGTGCTTTTATCTTAGACCACTTCCAACCGTGGTTGAACCACTTCCTAACCACTTCTGCCACATCAACGCCACATCAGTTTTCCACCAACTGATTCAAAACTGATTCGTACATGCCAACAGTTTAACCACTTACAAACCACTTTATTTAATATTTAATATTTTAACACTTCAAAACATATTAAAGATAGACGCGGACCCCACCACTTTCTAAGTGATTTGTAACTGATTCAAACCACTTGACCGGTTTGAATCTGTTTTGTGGTGAAGTGATTTGAAGTGGTTTATAAACTGATTACCATTGGCATTGAGGTGTCTAACCACTTGCTAACCAGTTGGTGAAACCGGTTAGCGTTGGGAGTGGTCTTAGGGGATGTATATAATATGTTAGGGATTTAGGACTTAAACAACAAAACAGTTGCACATAATTGTACCCACTACCCACACAATCAATAAACGAATAAAGTAAATGAATTAGAATAATTATAATCACAATTAAGAATAAACAGGGAAAAATAATAATTATACAATAAAATATTCTGTAATATTTAATCTTATATTTGTAAAATGTTGAAATACTACTTACGTTCCTAAACAAAATTTGCCATTCCATCGATCATCAAAGGTAATAAACGATTACAATTTGCTGAAAACAGAGCTTACAAAAGGAAAATGAAAAATAGTTGGACTTCGTCCAAGTAACGCTTTGCACGACATCTAAGAGTTGACAAAGTTTCTAAAATCAGATGATAAATTGTAATGATGTACACCATCTGGGCTCAGCTTACACCACACAGGATGGCTCGGTCCCGGACCGAGCCTGGACTCGGATGATATCTGATGACAGCTCCACTAACTTTCGACACGGACAGCAGACTGCACTAGCTGTCACGACCCCGGATCCGTGCCGAACATAGACCCGGATAACACCCGAGCCCAACTCTTATAGATCTCGGCTCGGACACTAATACCCAGGACAGGATGCGGGCTCGGCTACGTTCCGTGCCGAACCGCAGCGCGGGCCGCTCCATCAACGTAACAGAGGAACGGCTGCAAGATGACAAAGCAAGCCCGACATTCTCTGACAGAAGTACAATCCGTAACCGTTATATTCAGGTACGACTAGCATGGCCTGGCCATTAACCTGGTCGGGGCATTTGATTGGTCCACGTCAGCCGGCACACAGTAAATGTCATCTTCGCCCACGACCGAACTTCCACGTCAGCGATCCACGTAATAAGTGTCGTGCTCCCCCACGACCGAACTTCCACGTCAGCGGTCCACGCAGGAAGTGTCGTGCTCCCCCACGACCAAACCCTCCACGTCAGCTTAGGGTTTGAGTATAAATACCAGTGTTATGCTTCATTTCTGGGCAACACCTCATAAATCCACAGAGTCATTCCTCACGAATTGCTCTCCAAGAATTGGGCTTTCACCACCATCGATTGACTTAGTCTCGAATTTGGGTTTGCACGTTAATCGGAGTGTGACAAGCTTAATTCCTCATACATCATCATCATCATAGTACTTAGGCGTTTTTACGCCTGAACAATTGGCGCCATCCACGGTTGATTTACCAGAAAACGACCACTTTTTAACCATCCGTACGCCGGAAACCTTCCAGGTACAATGGTTAACACTGAGCCTGCTGATGGTGGTGACGGTGCCACTGCCGACCAACCGCCACCACCACCTTTCTCCGATCAATCTCCCCCTGCCACCACCGTTCGCACGACGGTTGGCAGCAGAATTGATCCACGGCAGTTGGTCTTCAGTCAGAATGACACTGACTCTGATAACAGGCCACCGCCGGAATGTACACCACAAAACACATCTTCAACGCCCAAATCCATCTCCAATATCGAAGCCCAACGCATGTTGGCAGAAATGGGTTTCGTCGTGGCACCCGAACCACGACGTCCGCCGTCGCCCCCGCCACATCGGAGTGTGCCGCCACCACCGCCGCACCAAGGTGGGATGGATAGGGCTGCTAGCCGTAAAATGTTGGCCGATCTGATCCTTAGCGCCGCTCCACCGGGCGCTATGCCAACATACTCTGACGAGTCGGCAACAGATAACTTAATCGCAAATTTTTATTCCACCATTCAGGGTGAGAAGGTGAAGAAGCCGGTGCCCGTCTCCACCACCACGGCTAGGTTCAGTGCAAAAATCGCGAACCATCCGTTACCTGCGAAGCTTACCATCCCGTTGACGATCGGCACCTACTCAGGCGATTCAGACCCCGAAGACTTCCTACAGCGGTTTGAGGGCGCCATAAAAACAGAGCATTGGGAGGACGCTGTGGCTTGCCACATGTTCCCTCAGGTGCTGCAGGGCAACGCCCGTGGTTGGTTTGAGAAACTGCCAGCTGGTAGATTGGCTAGCTACGCCGATCTCAGGTTCAAGTTCTTACAACAATACCATAATCTGAAGCAGCACACACTTACCTATCTCGACGTCTTCGAGATCAAACAGGGTAATCGCGAGACACTTAGTGATTTCATTACTCGTTTCACAACGGAGTGTCAGAAGATCAGCGATTTGCACCCAAGTCAACAAATTGCCGGTTTCATCTACGGCATCATCAAGGAGAGGTATCCCACACTGTACTATCGGTTGAAGAGGAAGTTACCAACAGTGTATTCCGAGGCCATCGCTATGGCTCGAGACTACTTACGTTTCGGAGAAGATAAAGATCTGTACACCACGCCGGGCCGGGACTCGCACCGGGTCGAGCATGACCGCACTCAGGCCCTTCATCATGAGGGTGGATCCGGGTCCGGCCGGCGCGACAACCAGAGATGGGATTTCCGCCGCGACACACGGCATAATTCCCGCCGTGGTGATACTCGCGAGGCGGCCCGTCGTCAACCATACGACAAGAACTCTCTGCTGACTTCGCTCACCAAGTCACCGAAGGAAATACTGCTCACCGAGACGGCGGCGCGGAGTGCGTTTAACCCTCCGCCCCCAATCGAACATCGCGACGTCCCCAAGAATGGGAAGTACTGTGATTTTCATGAGGAATACGGGCACGATACCGACGATTTAGAAAGTTGAAAAAGTAAATCAAGGCAGCCATCCAGGCCGGCAAGCTTAACCACTTGCTGCCCGGAAAGAAATTTAAAAAAGCGGACAGCACTAAAGCTTACGGGTGGCAGCGGAAGGACGACCCCCGTGACCCTCCGGACGCCGTCATCCACATGATCCAGGCTGCGCGGCCAAGCTAGAAACGAAAGGCAGAAACATTACAAGACTGGCAGTTGACACCCATATCGTTCCCACCTCTGCGGGGTTCTGTTCTCCCGGAGCCTGTTGTCATTTCGGCGCGTATCGGTAACTGCCAGGTTTCGAGGGTGTACACTGATACAGGCAGCGCCGTCGAGGTCATGTATGAACACTGCTTCCTACAGCTGCCACAGCCCATACCGAGAAGATTGCAGGAACCCCTGTCCCCGCTGTCCAGCTACGCAAACGACACCAAATGGCCAATTGGCAGGCTTGTTTTGGATGTAACGTTGGGCGAATACCCGTACTGCCGCACCACTGAACTGGAATTCGTCATCGTGCGCGCCCCGTCTAGGTTTAACGTGCTCCTAGGCCGCACCGCTCTCCATAAGTTTGGAGCCATCACCTCAACTGTCCATGGGTTGATGAAATTCCCAACCCCGGCAGGCATTGCCACTTTGCAAACAACAGGCACCGCCGTACCCGTATGTGCTCAAATATCAAAGGCAACCCCTGACCCGTTCACAATGACTAGCGATGAGCTAGTGGCTATCAATCCCAGGTTCCCAGAACAGAAAATCCGGGTCGGCCTTGCCTTGAGTCCGCCAACACGGCTCCGACTTTGTGAGATCCTAGCAAGTAACACGGATGTCTTTGCTTGGCAAGACTCAGAAATGACCGGCGTGCCGCGGTCAATTGCCGAACACAGACTAAACGTCAATACAAACATCACTCTGGTCAGACAGAAGAAGAGGGGTATGGCTCCTGACCGGAGCCGTTTTATTTGTGAAGAGGTCGACAAGCTGGTCCACGCCGGCATCATGCGTGAGGTCCAGTACCAGACTTGGGTTGCTAACCCCGTCCTTGTTAAAAAGTCTGACGGCTCGTGGCGGATGTGTGTTGATTTTAAAGACATCAACAAGGCATGCCCAAAAGACAACTACCCACTCCCTGAGATTGACTGGAAGGTTGAGTCCTTGTCCGGGTTTAGGTTCAAATGCTTCTTGGATGCTTACAAGGGATACCATCAAATACTGATGGCCGAAGACGACGAAGAAAAAATAGCATTCCACACGGACCAAGGCATTTTCTAGTTACACCAAAATGCCTTTCGGTCTCAAGAATGCAGGTGCCACATACCAGCGTGTCGTCGACGGCGCATTTAAAACACAAATTGGGCGCAACTTGGAGGTATACGTTGACGATATCGTCATCAAAAGCAACATCGAGTCCCAGTTACTCGCGGACATTCTAGAAACGTTCACCTCGTTGCGGAAGATTAATATGAAGCTCAACCCGGCCAAGTGTTCATTCGGCATGGAGGAAGGAAAATTCCTCGGGCATATGGTGACCCCGAGAGGCATTAAAGCAAATCCAAAGAAAATCCAGGCAATCGCCGACATGGTGTCCCCACAAAACAAAAAAGACGTGCAGAGCCTAAACGGGAAGTTGGCAGCCTTGGCTCGTTTCCTCTCCAAGGCTGCTGAACGCTCACTGCCGTTCATTGACACGCTGAAGGGTTGCATTAACAAAAAGGATTTCTCCTGGACGCCTGAGGCCGAGCAAGCGTTCCAGGACATGAAGACGTTCTTGAAAGAATTACCAACCCTTACAGCTCCGATTCCGGGCGAAACACTTATGCTATACTTGGCGGCATCTCAGTGCGCCGTATTGCTCCGTACTCATAGCTGTGCATGACAAAACGCAGATGCCGGTGTACTTTGTAAGCCGCGCCTTACAACCGGGAGAGCTGAACTACTCGCCGATTGAGAAGCTTGTACTCGCATTGGTACACTCAGCACGGCGCCTGCGCCGGTATTTTCAGGGACATCCGGTCACGGTTCTCACAGACCAGCCAATCAAACAGGTGCTCTCAAAGCCGGAAATCTCGGGCCGGCTAGCCAAATGGGCAATTGAATTAGGCGAGCACGAAATTACGTTCTGCCCCCGAAGCGCGGTCAAGGGTCAAGTAATGGCTGATTTCCTTGCCGAGCTTCCGGGGGGGGGGGGGGGGGGGGTAGAGGCTAGGTGCACCTCGACCACCCCTAGCCGTGAAAAGCCAGCCACATGGGAGCTGTTTACTAATGGGGCTTCAAGCTCAGAAGGCGCCGGTGCCGGACTCATATTCATCAGTCCCGACGGGGAGGAGCACACTTACGCTCTCCGTTTCGGCTTCCCCGCCTCCAACAACGAGGCCGAGTATGAAGCGTTGCTGTCCGGTATCCGGGTCGCAGTCGAGATGGACATCAAGGACCTCAAGGCGTACGTTGATTCTCAGCTGGTGGCCAACCAGTTCAACGGCACGTTCGAGGCAAAAGACTCAACGATGAAGCAGTACCTGGTACTCGTACAGAAAGAGGTGAAGAAATTCAGAACGTTTGAAATTGAACAGGTCCCAAGAAACAAGAACAAAAAGGCTGACGCTTTGAGCAAGCTGGCATCGCTTACCTTTGCCCACCTCACCAAGAAAGTTCTGGTGGAGGTCCTGGAACAGAAATCAATCGAACCGATCAGCTCGGTTGCCCAGGTTGAAGAAGTAGGGGACAACTGGATGACCCCGATTATGTCCTACATCCGGTCCGGCGTCCTCCCGCAGGACCCGATTGAGGCAAGGAAAGTTCGGATGAAAGCACCAATGTTTTTTATTGAAAAAGGCGAACACATGAAGAAATCATACCTGGGGCCGAACTTAAGGTGTCTGGGCCCGAAACAATCTGAGAACGTCATTCGCGAAGTGCATGAAGGGTCATGCGCCCTGCACTCTGGCCACAAGACTGTCGTGGCAAAAATCATGCGCATGGGCTATTTCTGGCCGTCCATGTACAGGGATGCTGCCGAAGTCACCAAGCACTGCACTTCCTGTCAGATTCACGCGCCCATCGCTAGAGCGCCAAGACATGACTTGATCCCCATTTCATCGGCATGGCCTTTCTTCAAGTGGGGCATTGACATAGTGGGACCTTTCCCACCGGGGCCCGGAAACGTGATGTTCTTGATCGTGGCTATTGATTACTTCACAAAGTGGGTTGAAGCCAAGCCGCTGCACCAAATCAGTGGTAAACAGGTTCGCAACTTTGTTTGGGACAACATCGTGTGTCGGTTCGGCATACCACACGAAGTCATCACTGACAACGAGAAGCAGTTCGCCCAGAACCCGTTCAAGACATGGTGCGAGGGACTCAATGTGAAGCAAACACTGACCTCGGTATACCACCCACAGGCCAACGGCCAAGTTGAAGTCACAAACAGAGATCTGGTAGCCGGTATCAAAGCTAGGCTCGGCGAGAGCCGTACCGGTTGGGTGGATGAACTTCCCAACGTGCTATGGGCACACCGCACTACTCCCAAAGAAAGCACCGGGGAGACCCCCTTCAGCCTCGTCTACGGCTGCGAGGCGGTCATACCGGCCGAGATCAGCGTTCCCAGTGAATAGGCCTGTGTAAAGTGCTAGAACCGGCCCGAACCGGTCCGAACCGAACCGAACCGCGAACCGTGAAACTAAAAATATTAGAACCGAGAACCGTACCGTAGAGAAGCGGTTCGGTACGGGACGGTACGGTTCCGGTACGATTTGCCGGTTCTCACGGTTCGAACCGTGTTTTCACACCCCTAAATGTAGAACCGGCCCGAACCGAACCGAACCGCGAACCGTGAAACTACAAATATTAGAACCGAGAACCGTACCGTAGAGAAGCGGTTCGGTATGGGATGGTACGGTTTCGGTACGGTTTGCCGGTTCTCACGGTTCGAACCGTGTTTTGCACACCCCTACCAGTGAAAGAATCATCAACTTCACTGAAGACGGAAGCCTGAAAGCCCAGCAGCAGAACGCCCACATACTACAGGAGCGCCGGGAAATGGCGGCCATTCGCCAAGCCGCGAACAAGCAGAAAATGGCCCGCTATTATAACAAGCGCGTCCGGCCATTGTCCTTTCAGGTCGGAGACCTAGTCTGGCGCAACAATGAGGCCAGCAAGTCCGAGAACACGGGAAAACTAGGGCAGCGTTGGGAAGGCCCGTATCAGGTCGTGGAGGCAAACACAAACGGTTCCTATGTTTTAGCCACTCTGGATGGCAAGTCGGTGCCACGCACATGGCACGCGACAAATCTAAAGAAATGTTATATGTGATCAAACTTTGTAAAAGCTCGGGCCGGACTGATCCCCCCGCCTTCGTAGCATCTATCCTTATCAATAAAAAGTTTCTGATTGCATATTATTATTCCGTTCTACAGGTCCATTACTTTTGCACAATACGCTACATAACATTGCAAAAAAAAAAAAAAAAAAATGCCGTTCCTAGGCGTCGTCGCCATGACTCCGGCCTATGACCACTGCAGTCAGTTAAGACCGGAGGCGTTGCGAGCCTGCCCCCATAAGGGAATGCCTTCTAGCTTCCCGAAGGCAGAGGTCCCCCCGAGCTCGTACTCATCGCCGGGGTGTGACCGGAACAAATTGGTCGAGCCGAGGTACGCCTCCGCCACACACCAACTCATAAAGTAGTCTAGAAATCTACTAAGTCATGACAATAAATATTAAACACACACAGAACTAGTTCAAACACATGCAATTACGAGACTAACGTTACATTAATGTTATATATTTACACAAACGGGAATGCCGGCCCTACAAAAACCTATCAGTCTACGGCCGCATTCCCAAAATATCGTCAACAGACAACTCCTCCTCACCACCTATTCTTTCTATGAACGGGATGGAGACCGTCTTCAGCGCTTCACCCGCCTGCTGCGCGCGTGCAAAGCAGTCCGGGTTTACCTTGGACGCAATGGCATCAGGAAGTGGAGCTGGGAGTTCAGGAACGTGCTCCGCAATGAGGTTAATCGTTTGCAGTACCTCCACTTCCTGGACAGCAGCTACGAACTCCTTGAACGGAGTCGTCACGTCGTCCGATGCCAAGGCCAGCTTCACCAGGCCGGGAATGCCCTTCCGGAGTCGCTCCAGGTCACCTGCCAACTCCGTCTTCTGGATCTCCAAGTCATTGTAATCTTTGATATGGAGGTCGCAGGCGGCCTCCAACTCCGTCACATCCTTCTTGGCGGCGGTCAAGTCCGCAGACAGGTCCTCAAACCTGCACGCAAGCTTAAACAATAAGCATCAAATATATTTCAAAGTAATAAATAAATTGTTATTTTACCTGCTCTGGAGCTGCCTGTCTTTCTCAACAAGCGCAGCACTCTCCAGCTCCGCATCCCGCACCCGGTCCTGCAGCGGTGCGAGCGCTGCTTCCGCCTCCACCCGCAGAGCCCTCTCCCTATGGGCTTCGGCCTCAGCTTTCATCCTCGCTTCATTGGCCGGTCCCACAACCCCCTCCAGCTCTTGCACCCGAGCCTTCAACATGCCGATCTCCTCCTCCTGGCGCTGGAGCACGGCAGCGTTCATCTTCCACTGCTCCGCCATCTTTTCGGAGCGCGCCTGCTCGTCACATTGCAGCGCATAGTCCCAGAAAGACATGAGCAGGCGCGCCTTCTTGGCATCCGCAGGAGGCAATCGGGCAAGTTTGTCCGAGACGGCTGGCGGAATGGCATGACGGGCGAACTCCCGTAGTGAATGCCCATCTACGACCAGGTTGTCAACCTTTAAATCCCAGGCCGGGACGAAGACGTCAGCTCCGGAGTCGGCAGGCCCAAAAGCGGGAACCTTCAGGAAGCGTTCCGGGACGAACTGCTCCGGAAGCATGGACCTGAGAATAGCTATTCTATCAGACCTGGTTAAAAAACCAAGTTAAAAAGCTATACACACCAATGTATGGGCACAATGAGGTCCAACAAATACCTCATGCTGTCTGGGTGCGGAGGTGTAGCCGCCTTCGGTGGACTCTGTAGGTTGGGCTCGGCTGGCGTCTCCTGTGGTGGGCTGTCCACCACCGTCACCGGCTCCTCAGGACGTGAGCCAGTCCCATCACCCGAGAGCGCCGTGCCGGAAGAGGTTGCATCAACACTGGAAGACCGGCTGCGGCGAACCAGCTTGTCGCCATCACCATCCTCCTCGTCCTGAAGTACCAGAACGCTGCGGACCTGCTCCGCAGTAGCCAGAAGTGGATCTGTCTCCGCTGTACAGGGAACAAAACAGTTAGCACAAAAACACTACTTGCCAGCATAGAATAGGGCAGCATTACGGACCATCCTCGGGTATAATGTAGCCCCCACCTGTGCTCGGCGCGGACTGGAAGTTCGCGAGGTTGGCCTCGGCAACCTCTCCCGCCGTCTTCTTCTTCTTCTTTTTGGCAGGGGCCCCGGAGGCCCTCTTACCAGCCTCCGGACCCTTGCGTTTGACAAGTGCCTGGACGCCGGACGCCTCCACATCGGCATACGCTGTCAGCGGGACGGCGGTGGTGATCACGGGCTGGGCTTCGGCCACCGTAACCGTCGCCCCGGTCACCTTACCGCTGTCGGGAATGTCCTCCACCGACCTCCGGACATATTTCAGTCCGGACAAGCTGGGCGCCTTCAGGATCGAGTTCAGATCCATATCTGTACCAACATAAAACAAACAATCAGTAAGCAGGGGATATGTACAAAAGTACTAAAATAAGAAAACAACCCCCACCCCATACCATGGCCACCCTGCTTGACAACGGGTATCTGACCGTCATGCGGCCAAAACGAGCTGATGCAGCCCATAACGAGCACAGACGAGTGATACTCGCGCATCTCTAGGCTCGCATCTCGGCACGCCGCCAGCAAGTCACCCTCCTCCCCTTCTAGCTTCGGCGTGAGGCTGACGTTCTTTGGGCGCTCATACTGCCACACCAACGTCTCCAGGGCGTTATCAGGGATGACAGTCTGATAGATGAAGAAGAAGGTGTCGCGCCAGTCGTGCAAAGACGACTCGGCAAAACCTACGAAGTTGTTTTTCTTCGCAAATGTATACCACCCCGTACCGGCACTCGGGGTCAGCTTGAAGCAGGCCTGGAAAACCCTAACCGACGGCCTCAGGTTCAGCGACCTAAACCACATCTCAAATATGGTCACTTTCTGCGCCCCGAATGGGTGGAGCTGGCTAAACCCTACCTTATAGTGTTTACACACGTCTAGGAAGAACGGGGTCGGCGGCATACGGAGATTACCCTTCTCCATAGTTTTCCAATAGACGGCCACCTTGCCCTTCGGTGGCGCGTCGGCGCGTTGCTCGGGGGTAGGTGCTATCGGGTTAAACCTCTCAAGGCATTTAAAGCGCCTCAAAATATCCGGAATGTCCTCCGTCTTCACCGAGCTGACCTCGTAGGCCACGTTCGGACCTTTGCTGGGTCCAGCCACGGCTACACGGGCCTCTACTACGTTCTCAGGAGCAGCCATGGTATGTATATATGAGTGAAAGAAGGAAAAGTTTGAAGATACGAATAACGGACCTGGGTTTGATTGAGAGTAATCGGAATCTGGGTTGATAAAGCCGGAATAGTTGACGGAATGTTTGAATTTGCCGGAATGCTCTCGAGATTTTTTCACTGGCGTAAAAAAATGAAGTAAAAAGAGGCTTTTCTATTTATAGGCAAATGTTCATGGGCCGGGCCTTGTGGGCTTTGATCTCCACCTTACACGTGTCGGCAGATCTCACAAACGAGAAATTACGTTTGCTTGCCACGTCCCGCACGGCCACGTGTCAACAGATCTCACGATCTGGCAAACGAACCGTCTTGTATCCAGCTGTATGCTAACGCAGCGTCTGTAAGCCGTCCCATCGCATTCCAGCTGTGACATCTGAAAAGACATGCATTTATTGCACGCCGCCTAGACTGCCAGGCCGTCATCATTGCACCACGTCATTTATTCTAAGTCCGCTATCATACCCCTGCCCGGAATATAACAACGGACTGGGGGGACTTAATGATGTACACCATCTGGGCTCAGCTTACACCACATAGGATGGCTCGGTCCCGGACCGAGCCTGGACTCGGATGATATCTGATGACAGCTCCACTAACTTTCGACACGGACTGCAGACTGCACTAGCTGTCACGACCCCAGATCCGTGCCGAACATAGACCCGGATAACACCCGAGCCCAACTCTTATAGATCTCGGCTCGGACACTAATACCCAGGACAGGATGCGGGCTCGGCTACGTTATGTGCCGAACCGCAGCGCGGGCCGCTCCATCAACGTAACAGAGGAACGGCTGCAAGATGACAAAGCAAGCCCGACATTCTCTGACAGAAGTACAATCCGTAACCGTTATATTCAGGTACGACTAGCATGGCCTGGCCATTAACCTGGTCGGGGCATTTGATTGGTCCACGTCAGCCGGCACACAGTAAATGTCATCTTCGCCCACGACCGAACTTCCACGTCAGCGATCCGCGTAATAAGTGTCGTGCTCCCCCACGACCGAACTTCCACGTCAGCGGTCCACGCAGGAAGTGTCGTGCTCCCCCACGACCAAACCCTCCACGTCAGCTTAGGGTTTGAGTATAAATACCAGTGTTATGCTTCATTTCTGGGCAACACCTCATAAATCCACAGAGTCATTCCTCACGAATTGCTCTCCAAGAATTGGGCTTTCAGCACCCTCGATTGACTTAGTCTCGATTCTGGGTTTGCACGTTAATCGGAGTGTGACAAGCTTAATTCCTCATACATCATCATCATCATAGTACTTAGGCGTTTTTACGCCTGAACAAATTGGACGTTATAATTTAAAAGTGATCTTGTAAAAATCCTCTCAGAAAGTTATACTATTTTAGAAGAATAACGATCTCTGTTAGTGGTGATCGATGATGGCTCAACCAAACAATCCACCAGTTTTCCTTCCAGTTTCTGTGATAGGGACTGATCAGTTCATTGCATCATATCCACTTGAAGTTAAGATCGAAAAAATTTCTAAAGGAAACCTTGTGATCACAGATATTAACAACAAAATTATACACAAAGTAAAACAATGTAACACACACTTCCATCGTCAGCGGTTGCTACTGGATGCTAATGACATACCCGTTGTAACGATACGAGAAAAGGTATCTATCATTATTATTCTCTATATCCTTTTTTCTTATTTTGTTATCTGCTAACTTTGAAATTGACATGGAATATAATTAATTTCTAGAATATGAGTGAACATAACCGATGGAAGGTATATAGAGGCGAAAGTAAAGACAAATCAGATATGATATTCAGCACAAAAACAGAACACTTGATCCAGTCTAAGACCCGTGTAAACGTGTACTTGGCGAGCCAAAAGAGTATCAAGGATGATTGCGATTTCAAGATTGAAGGAAACTGGTCTAAGAGAAATTGCGCTATTTATATGGGAAATTCTTCAACATTAATAGCCCAAGTAATTTCATACTTTTTACTTCAACCTTTCAAATAGATAACGATTTTTGCTATCAGCTAACAGAAATATACATAGCTCAAAATGAAGTTAAATATTTGACTTACTCCTGTAGATGAATACGGTGCAACCATTAGATAATGTGAAGTTGCCTACGGACAACTTCATGGCGACAATTAATCCCAACGTGGATTATGCATTTGTGGCGGCGCTTATTGTGATTGTTGATGCTATGAAAGTCACCGATCCGAAAGAAGTTTCTGGCGAAGTCTGTGCTGGATTTGGGGGAGGTCCGGCACTTTTTCCCTTTTAGTCATATACGGAGTAATTAGTTTCATTGTCCATATATTGTTGGTTTTAGTTCGTTTAAGGTGATGAATTTTCAATGTTCGGGCTTCAGCTTTGGTCTTCGATTTGGTCGTGTTTGGATGATTGTAGGTTGTTGTTTTGGGGTGTTACTCGGTTTATATATTGTTTGGTGTTTTGTAACTTCTAGCATATAGCTAGGTATATTAACATATATATGTGAACAAATTATAACGTTGGCTTCAATAACTATCATAAAGATGTACTAAAAATGGAAAAAAATTCATAATATGTGATCTTCGAGATACTGAATACTAGCTTACACAAAACTATTGAATTGACAAACTTTCTAGTAAGGGGCAATTTGCCTTCTAAATAATTTAATCCTACAATCTGTCACTAGCGGAATATTATTACCTTAATTTCTTATAAACTCATATTCACTTTGACTATACACGCACTATTCGCGATATCTCGTACGGCTCGACCTAGCTAGCGATGAATGTGCCATAGTTCCACTTTGTGTGATAAGGTCTAAATTTGTAACAACAAATCAACTAGAATTAAAATATACTCTGGTCACACACTCACACATATGAATCATAAAATATAATAATGAAAATCAATAAAATCTCATATACTATAAAAATTATTATGTGTTAAAGTCACTTTAATCTATTTTGTTCGCATGTGAACGGTTTAACTTATTTACACGAGAACAACGTGTATTTACATTTTACACGTTTTTTTATTATTTAATTTGTTGAAATGTGAAGTGTTACCCTTCATAAATAGATATATGGTCACTTGAGAGGTAGTAAAAGTTTTTTCCCCCATCAAAAAGTAAATGAGAATTAAAATGGAGTTCATGCATTGGAGAGCGGTCAAAGTTAAAGAGCATTCACAATTCGTATACTTGTTAAGGTTTAATACATTAATACATCATCATTTTACTTTCATTATATTAATCTTTACAATGAGTTAAACATTATCAAATTTATCTTACTTCAGCATCATATAAATGTTTAATAATTTATCATTTTCGTTTTAATTCTATATATTTCTATAGATAAATAAAAGTTTTAAGTACGTACTTAATACAAAAATAAGTATAACAAGTTATTTTGGTGTCGTAAAACTAAAGATTTGGCATTACTATATTAATCAAATCTAGAGAAGAAAAAGTCTTTATGCTTAAAGTGATGGTACTTTAAACTTCCTTAATTGTTTATTTAGCTAAAATTTCATTCTACATAATGGGGAGATGTAATACTCATTCTCATTTGTTATCCCTCTTAATTATAATAAGAGGGTTTGATTACCCTAATCCCTTCTTAATCCCCTTTTATTTTTTAAGCCTACCCCATTCTTGATTAGCAAATAAATAGAGGCCCTTATTATGAATTTACAACTTTACCCTTCTTAGTCTGCAAAAACTAAACACGGCTCAAACATTTAACCTAAACGCGCCATTCCAATCCCAATATCCATTTTCTTTGAATTTCAAAATCAGAGTCCACGATCTAATTTTGGGGGATATGCATTCTTCATGGTGCCCATTGAATTCCATTATTGCTTCCCTTTTTTAAGAACTTTCCTTGTGTCCATCGGCTCTACATATTTGTGTGTGTAATCGCAATAGTTAACCTAATCTATCTACCGTTCTGGCGGAACCGAATCTACAGAAACATACCCCATCGCAATGGCCGCAGAGATACTTTTGCTAATCAAGAATGAAATCACAAATGAGAATGGTGATTCGAAGATTAGAGTGAAGGTTCATATGCTGTGGAAACAAGCCTACAAAAACACGCCTACTCAAATCGCCTCCATGGATATGATTTTACTCGATCCTCTTGTAAGACTTTTCTATTCTGTTAATATGTAATCATTTGATTTGACTTGATGTTTGGTTACCTTCGACAAAGCCCTAGCAGTCGTGTTTAATTGGTTTGTCGTCGTGTGTGTTCTTTACTATTGAACCAGATAATCATACTTGCAGTGGTTGGGTTTCTTTTAGAATCCTGTCCTGTAAACGCTTGTGGATCTTGTATTCTTACTGTGTTGTAATTGGTGGCCTCCATATGTCATTTAAATTCGTTGGTTGCATATGAAACATTATCATAAAAAATATCTGTTATTTTTTAATGGTGTATGGCAAGCATACTGATTATGCTTAATTACTTAATTATGCATACTGATACAATCAAAGAGGGCAATTACTTAATTATGTCTAACTTTGGTGTGGATAAGTATGATGGCAAGTGGAGGCTAATTGATCACAATTGGAAGATAAACCTTCTAAGGAATTCAAAAGTTCGGAGATGCCCCGACTTTGAAGGGGTTTCAAATGGCCTGAACTTGGTTTCTTACCAGGACATCAATTCAAAGAGATTGTCCTTGATGTTTGCCTTTGGTACGATCTGACTCTAATTCATACTACATTTTGTGCTTACTTTATTAAATGTCTAACTATTGATCTACCTCCCTATTGATGAGCCTATCTCAATCTGGTTTGGATTTCACCAATGGAATTGATTTTGAAGCCTTCCTGAGGGTAAATTATTATCTTACTTATTTACTTAGTCATTCATTAATTTAAAAACTAAAAAAAAAAAAAAAAAAATCAAAAATCCTCACTTGAAGATTTAAATTATGAACCTGAATTCATGGGCAGGCTTATTTGAATCTACATTCCCAAGCTGCTGCAAAATTGAGTAGTTCGAATAATTCGTCTTAGTTTCTTAAAGCAACTACGACTACCCTACTTCATACCATTGATGAATCAGAGAGAATCTTATGTTGCTCATATAAATAGCTACCTTATAGACGATCCGTTTATGAGCCTGTTTCTTCCCATTGATCCAGCTACCAATGCTTTTTTTGAACTTGCTAGAGATGGCATTCTTCTGTGGTACGTATTTGACAACGTATTCAGTTTGTTAGCAAATCATGAGTCTTTTTTATTTGATATGTATTATTTGATTAGCAAACTGTAGTAAACTTATCAATGTTGCGGTGCCCAATATGATAGATGAACGTGCTATTACCACGAAACGAGTACTCAATCCGTGGGCAAGAATTGAAAATCATACTCTTTGCGGCCCTCTGCCAAGGCTATAGGATGTACAGTTGTAAATATTGGCAACCACGAAACTGTAGTAAACTTATCAATGTTGCGGTGCCCAATATGATTTTACTGAACTTATGTTGATAATTTGATGCTTTTAATTTTGAAATTGACTTCTTATGTTTGTTAATTTTGCAGCCTCATCTGATTCTCGGTCTGATTTCTCAGATTATAAAGGTGGGATTTTATCTAATTATCTTCTTATATAGATGAAAATGTTTTATCGTTTGCTAATCTTAGGTTATTAGTATTAATGTTCGAGTTTGTTGTGATTCTTGAACTCGTGTTACTTTTGATTTTTGTACCTCCAGATCCAACTACTTGCTGATCTCAACCTTAGAAAGACACATCAACTTGTGGAATTGGTGGACAACAATGTACTTATTTTATTTTTTTAAAAATTTTCTTTGTAATATGCCGAGACTATTCTAATTCTGTTTTTTATTTGTATATAGATAACATAATGTTGCTATAAATCATGTGCAGGATGTTGAGGAGCTTATGGGATTAGCACCTGAAAAACTCCTATTAAAATGGATGAATTTCCACCTTAAGAAAGCAGGGTACAAGAAACCCGTTACAAATTTTTCGTCTGATCTTAAGGTATTATTGGCGTTGCAATGAAATACTGTAATAGTTATTATTGTGATACGACCTTAGCACAACAGGCTTTAATGTTAAGTTGGTAACATTAAAACATCTCCTAGAGTCCTAGCTATGTAGATACTAGATTGAATTAAATTAAGTTGTCCTTTTAGTTTTTTTACCTTAAACCAAATTGATCAAAGTAAGAAACATATGATTTAACTTGAAATATTGCATCTTTAGGCAAACACCATCATATCACTTCAGCTACTAGAATGCCCTGTTGCCCAGGAACAGTACGAAACAAATCCACATCGAACATACTACCTTGCCCATTGACAACGTAAGAAGTAGGATCATGAGAATGCCATTTAGATTGAATTGTTGGGATATGACTAGAAATACGGTTACTCTTAGCTTTACTTAATCTTTAATTTTTATTAAAACTTAGTCTGAACAAAAATAGTAAACCGTATTTCCTTTTAGAAGGTATCTTCGTTTAGAACATGACTTGTCATAAATTTTGATCATCAATCAATTACCACTTATGATATGGAAGGATCTTGATTGAATTAAGATAACTCCACAACCTTGTATTATTCGTTGGCCAAACATGGAAAACTGACACGCTTAATTGCTCAGTTCTGGCAATATGTGTGAGTTATTCCTTTCCTATTGTTTCTAAGGTCTAAACCATCAAGACCTTTTTTCTTTTTTTTGAATGTGGGTTTCATTTAATGTTCTTGCACCAGAACATTGCAGCCCAACTATGCTGGATACCAAGGATCCCACCGAAAGGGAAAATTTGGTACTCGAGCATGCAGAAAATATGGATTGCAAAAGATACCTGGCTCCTAAGCATATTACTGAAGGCTCCACAAATTTAAATCTTGAATTTTAAGAAACTCATACTTGGTAAGTCACATACTCCGTATTAAATACGGAAGCAATCGATTTTACATATTAAATATGGAAGCAATCCATTCATACTTTTTTTTTAGTTTTAAGCAAATCAATTCGTTTACATTCGTGACAGCTTTCTTGTGGCAGTTGATGAGTTTCGATATGCTTCAACTTTTAAAGAACCTGAGATCCCGCTCTTCTCATGGGAAGGAGATAAGTGATGCTGAAATTTTGAAATGGGCAAATTAAAAAGTTAAAAACACTGGCAGAATGTCTGAAATGCAGAGTTTTAAGGTTGGATGTGAAAACCTCTTTTAATCATTTATCTTTTTATCAAACATGATTATTATACGTTATATCTGATTAATTAATGTTTGTACAGGACAAGAGCAGTGGAGCCTAGGATTATCAACTGGAACCTTGTAACCAAGGGTTAAAGTGGTATATATCACATCTTTACATCTTCCATACCAACAAACCTTCTAATGCCGCCTTTTTGTTGCTAATTTCATTTCATGATATAATTATGGATTTATAGTGTTACCAGACGAAGAGAATAAGTTGAATGCAACTTACATAATCAGTGTTCCACGAAAGCTTGGGTGCTCAATATTCTTGTTGCCAGAAGACATCATGCAGGTAAATTGAAACCGTTGATAATGTATATATGATCTATTGATCAATATGAAGTTGATTATTGTAAAACAAACCTTATTACAACAAATAAGAAAGAATGGGAGGGAGGCAGGTGGCAATTTTTCAGCTGTGTTCATTAGTGCTCATCATATTTTTTTAGTCACTCTGATGTGCAAATTGCCACGTGATCCTTGCTAATCTTTTTCGTATTCATTTTACCATAAGCTTTGAATTACATGTATTAGCCCTTGGTTTGTTATGTATGATGCTCCGTAGCTCATAAGAATTAAGAAGCGAAATATGATATATTATGCAATGCAACAGGTGAACCAGAAGATGATACTTATGCTAACCGCCAGCATAATGTACTGGAGCCTTTTGCAATCCACTGATGATTCTGAATCATCTCCATCATCTATTGTTGTGACTCTCGAAGCTTCTCCAGCACCTTCTGTTAACGGGGATGATGAGGGTTTCATGGGTGCCAAAATTTCCAGTTTGTCGATCCATTGATGATGCAGCCTCTGATACTACAGGTTCTTCAACATGAAAACAATTATACACTTTGATAGTGATATATTACTCTTTTTTATAAGTAAAAGGAAAAAAAGTTGGGAGAGTATACACAATTTATAAAAATAAATAAATATATATATATATATATATATATATATATATATATATATATATATATATTAGTTGGATCAATGGATTAAAGAAGAATAGTTGATGGATGGAGAGGGCCTTGGTGCTATTTTTTTGGTTTTGATAATAGAAAAAAGAGAAAATAAGCAACTTATTCCCACACTACTTTGGATAATGGGTTACGAGTTGCCGGTTTGTTTGTTGGAGGAATGGAATGCTTGGCTTTGTAGAGGATTTACAAACTCTATTGGTTATATATTGAAGTTTGTTGATTTTCGGTTAACTTAGTATTCCTTATATAAAATGTATTGCCATATTGACAGCGAATTAGCATGTTTTACAATTTGATCATATGTCAACTTATAGATAAAATATGTTCCGTTACCCGTTCAACTTTCCCATATAGGCACTTTTACTCCTCATGAATCTCTTTGCTTTCGGGGATGTGTGCCTTCATATACTCCATGGATACCACATATGCACATCCTTTATGAGCAATTTCGTTTATCTTGGCTTCCTTTTAGATGCTTAATGGCTATTTGGCTCACGTGCGCATACACACATGAGTAATAACCTTTTACTTATTAATCATTTGTTTTCTATGTTGGTTTTTTCTGTTACTCATGAATGTGCTTGTCATTAGGTCAACATAGCTCATTTTTATTGTCAACTCAATACATGTAGCTCTTTTTTAAAAGGGAAATTAATCAAAATGCCACTTTTTCAAAAGGTATTTTTCGATTTGCCCCTCCAAAAAAAAAATTGCCGATATACCCTACCCGTCCGCAGGTCGCATCATGCGACCTGCGACCCGACCAATGCGACCCGCGACCAAAGTGGTTACCGAGTAAAAGACAAGCCCAAGCCGCAATACGACCCGTTCACCGATCGCAGGTCACATCATGCGACCTGCGACCCGATCATGGTGACCTGCGACCCGTTTACGATGAAATGGTAGGCAACGAACATTGTTTATTTTGTATATATTTGCAAACCAACTGTTCTTTACTTCTATGCCTCATATTGATCAATTTTTTTACAGCCTGACGTTCAGACAAAAAAATGGACGTGCGCGGTAAACCAGGCACAAGCAAAGTCTGAGGAACCTATTGTGATTTATGATTCACCGTCTAAAATGGTATCATGTCGTACAGTTGTATGTAAAATGTATGATATAGTATATGTTAATGTTGATTACAAACGCAGGATGATGCTCAATATGCCGAATTAATGGACGCAATACATAAAGAACATGATGATATGTATCAATATATTCAAAGCAAACAAGACCATGATGTAATACTCAGTACCCTTGTCCATATTCCGTTTTAATATGATTACAAACTAAACAAGGTTCCTTAACAACATCATTTTCAGGAATATCCCGAGGAATGGTTGGTTCTACAAGAAATACTAAACGAAGAAGCTGAAGAAACTAAGATGTCAAAGCAATTCCAAGACATCAAGATTTCGCTTTAGAAGCCGCTTTATTATGTTCTTAAAAATATTGTTGCAACCTTAATTAATTAAGCTTACTTGATTCTGTCGACCAGTTTATATATACATACAACTATGTTTGAAATTGGTGTTATGTTGTCGATACTAAACTCTAATTTTAGAGTCAACAAAATCAATGTCGTCACCTCGATCAGTCACGGTCGTCAACGCAACGGAAAGAGGACACGGCAGTGGAGTTTTAAATTTATAAGAGCTGGGGACCTAAGTTTTACTACGGCTGTATAGCAGCAGTATGACCTAGGGTCGTTCTTCAAGCTAATCGTATTGTGAAACGAGAGTATCAAGACAAGTCGTTTATTTTAGTGATGAGATTTTTAAAACAGAGTTTGAGTGGGTTTTTTGTTACTTAGGTCCGTATTTAAAGCAATTAAATAAAAAGTAAATAAATGGAAAATAGAAATAGGGATGAAGTCAGTATGGAGGATATGTGTCTGTTATGACTTCGTTAGCTTATGCGGAGGTGATGCTAGGGTTTTAGTATGAAAACGTCTTTTAAAGGTTTGTGTCTTATCTGAGCTTAATTGCTCGTAGTGTAAACAACCCTACTGATTGGGGAAACCAATCAATATGTCACTGAATACTAGGCCAAATTGAGTCTGATCGGAGGAGGATGCTCAACTCTTCAAAGTTATCCAGTGATGGAGTAACGACCCTTCTTGGAATGTTAGTTCCTGGGTGCATGAGATAGAGTAACATACCCACTGAGGTTCCGACCTTTCTTAACACTACGGGGACAACGAAGTCAAATAAGGCATTTAAGATTAAGACTTGGTTTGGTGGCTATTAACTTTATATTAATGGTTATATTTTAGCCTAGAGCTTTCATCACGGTGTACAGTGCGACTATGCATTTCCACAGTTTTCCAGACCCAAGATGTACTAACGGTGTACAGTGCGATCAAACATTTCCACAGCTTTGAAGTCAAACCAGGATGTGACACAGTCTTCAACCACCGACATTTCCTTAGCTCCTACGTATTTGTACTTCACCAAAGGTGTTTCCAACGTTACACGAAGTACAGTGCCGTTTATCGTGGTCTTTCCGGGGTCACATACTTTATGGTCACTCTAGAATAGTTTCAACTACGTTTGTATTAAAGCCCAACCATCTATGATATAAACCAGCCCTCACTATTTCCCAATAAATCCCTGATTGATTCACGGTGTACTATACGAAAGGTTTTAAACAGTATTTCCACAGCTACGCAATTCAGACCATGTTAACAGTTTCAGAAAACATAGATAGGCAGTGACCGTTTGATCAAGGTTCGCGGCTCCTTGTCATAAATGTTCTAACCACGTTTAATTGGAGGAAAGGCGATTTGGTTTAGAAATTCATAAATACAAGATTAATAGATCACCGGTTTTCATTTATATAATATAACTGGAAACATTATTTCCACAACGGATTGTGCCCACGACTTTCATAGCTTCCACGTTCCGTACTACACACATAAGTGATGATTCCGGCGCTATACAAATGAAAGCCGTATAACGTTACCTCCGTTATTTCATAATGTTATCCAATTATATGTTTAAAGCAGCATCACCCCACACATATATAAACTAACTACATCATAACAAACACACAAGAAAACTACTCACTACGCATAATAACAGATCCTAAATCTAGCATAATAACAATATCAATTATCATTATAACAGATAAGGAAAGAAGTAACCGTTAATAAAGCGTAGATTGAATAAGCGTTTAGAGAGAGAGTACAAGCAGAACTTCCGCAATATCCTTGACAATATTACAATAAAAGCCCCTGAACTATTCCCTACGCTATTACAAAAGTAGCCCCTCCGTTAGTTTCAGTTAAATATTAACTGAGAACTAACTAGACCTAACCCTAATTTCTAGAGAGAGAAAGAAAGAAAGAGAGTTTAGAGAGAGAGAGAGAGTGTGTGTGAGAGAGAAAGTGGAAATGGAGAAATGAATGGAATGATGAAGTGTGTGAAATGATGGAGGGGTGGCCTCCTATTTATAGGCAAAGCTTGAAATCAGCCGTACAACTCGCGAAGCACGCACGTACAAGCAAACGAAGCACAAACGAGCAGCATATGGGGTGCAGGGGGCCGTATACGGTGTATAAGGGGCCGTATACGGTCTATGAAGGGCCGTATACGGTGGCCAAGGCCGTATACGGCTTTCGTCTGATTTCGTTCGTTGCTTAAAACGCGCGTATCTCCTTCGTTATGCGTCCGTTTGACCTGATTCTTTCGCTTGTGTCTTCGTAATTCCGTTACGCTTCTAATGGTTCCAATCTCACTGAAATTGGATGTGTACAACTTTAGCATAGCCGAAATCACTTTATAGGAGTTTGTAATCGTCCAGTCTTTTCCGTCCTTTGTCCGATTTGCATGATTCTTGATTTTCTCGTCTCGATTTTACCTATTACATCATATCATAAGGTTAGAATATGTTTATCATAGGATAAATGAGGGTGCGAGAGTTAGTTGCTGTTTATTTGCTCCGTTTTGTTCGTTATTCGGATGTTTTTACTGATTTTTGTAGCAACGTCTATTTTCTGAGCACTTTAGTGAATTTTGGTAAATAATGATTGTTTTGGAATGTTTTCACTGAAGATGTGCCCAAAAAGTGTGGAATAATGGCCTTGAAAACATGACTTTTTGCGTCACATCAAGTTATCCCACACTTAGACGTTGCTTGTCCTCAAGCAACACTCAGTTTCTGAAACATTTTAAAACAATTTTTAGAGCGAGCTTCAACATTTTTAAGAGTTACCACTGTCAAATGCAAATAAGATAGTTTCAGGAATATAGGGAAAGATAAGATGATCCTTCTTTAAACAAGAAAAGATTCTCTTAGGCATACATCCAAATCTCATGATCTTGGAGTACACATGACTAGGCGATCTCACTAAAGGTGGTCTCTCAATTCACTCAAAGTGTATCGGGTTTCCTATCATTCTAGAACAAAAGAAATCGCTCAAATAGAAAGTCATGCAGCACTCATCGTCATAGGCTTGGTCGAGAATCGGATCTCCACCACTTAGGTGAGGACGGTGCTAATTATCCCAAGACATTCATGAGGGTTGTAGTGTTTGGTGAGGGGTAAAGGGTATGGATAGTGGTATTTTTTTTGGGTTGTAAGGGTTGCTTATCTTAAAACAACTGAGATTATGAACAACTTTATTTCAGAACGGAGAGAGAGGCAGCTTTTGGTCTTTTATCAGAATCTTGATGATACTTCAAAGGACTTTAAGCTTTATTCTTGCGGAACTATTTTTCTTTCTTTTCTTCTTTTTCTTCTTTTTATTTTCTTTTTCTGCTTTTGTATTTTTCTAATTTTCTTTTCTTCTTCAGAATTTCTTTGCCAGAGAATTTCCAAGGATATTTTTCTTCTTTGATTCTTTCAGAAATCCCTTATCTTGAACGTTTCGAGTCTTTTCGCGGTGTCAATTTTTCACACCAAGGATTCTTCAATCTTTTTGAGAGCACGAAAGGGGTAGGATAAGACATTCTAAAAGATGTTCTTCATAACCTCAGAAATTCTAAGATAAGTTTGGGAGTATTTTGGGAAGTAGGGTTTATTGGGGGTTTTTTATGAAACGAAAGGTTTAGGCTCAACAGGGTTTACTAGGCGGATCATCGATACTAAAAATGAGTATCGGAAGGGTTTTGGGCTTGAAGAGATATGTGAAAAGGGGTTTATATCCTAGGGAATGTCAAGGTCATTTAATTGCACCTATACCGCGTACGGTACACACCAATGTTGTAACACCCCCAAATTTGATGAATTTGCGGAAGCTTGATTTGGGTGTTACTAATCAATAACAAAGCACAAAGATATATAGTAAACGACTCTATATGCGTCGTTTTAACAAAATATATTAACACTTGAATTGTTTACAACATTTAAAGCTTTACATAGCTCGAGTTTAAATAAAAGGAGATTTCAGTACATAAGTACTTTTACAAAATATACTAATGCAAGAAAATCTCTATCGTCTGAATGCTGACTCGAGCTAAATGTCCTGAAGCTGAAGCAACCTATTGCTTGGTACCTGCGATATATGCTAAATGGTCAGCTAAAAGCTGGTGAGCTCACAGGTTTGAAATCAAGTATATCGTATGAACCGCAAGATTTAAATAATTGAATTGCATCCAGCAATTGATAATGATAATAATCGTGTATACAGCCATGAGCACATAGTTGAGCTTAACTCGAGGGCCGGGTCCCCTATAGAGAATTCCGGGCGAGGTGCCTCCACGAATGCCTAATCAACATTCGTCTTCCCAAATATTAGTACGTCCGTTTACCCGGTTAGTGCTTGCTAACCCGAACGAGGAGGGTCAATCCTATATGGTACCATATACTAATATTCACGCTACAACGTATTAACAACTATGCTGACGGAGGACTTTAAATGATTAGTTTCGAAAAACTCATGTAGTATATGAAATGTTTGTACTTGCGTTCACATGTTAAAATTGAGCAATATATCACACCCCTGAGTAAAACAGTAAAAAGAGGGGCTATGAGACTCACCTGAGTCTGAATGCGTTTAAACAAACGTAAGTTGATTAGCCGAGTATGAAGTCCAAAGACTTGTAACCTGAGGGTGTCCACGACACGCGATGGTTATAAACATGATTGGGTATCTCAAAAGATCACCCTTGTAGTTGTTACACAACTATATATATATGTCCAATTTACTACGATTTGGTTGATTTGTTAAGTGTTGGAAAACGTGTACGGCCCGTTGGTGACGGATTTGAAATAATAAACTTTAAGTATTATTATCATGTAATTGGCGTTTTGCACTTAAAAGTGTGTCCCAATGTGTTTTATAAGTCGTATCGTATAAGTGTTTGAGGTTATATAGTTTCGACACTTAGTGAAATTGTAGTTTGAAAACCTGTTGTTTTATGCGACACAATCATGCGACACTAAAGACGTTATGCGACACAAGGGTTGTGTCGCATAGGAGTGCGACACAATGTCTATGCGACACAAGGGTTGTGTCGCATAGGTGCGAGATGCCGATTCAACAGCGACATAATGATTATGTCGTATAGAGTATGCGACATAGTGGTTGTGTCGCAAGACTTGCATCACTAATTATCTGGTACGACATAAGGTGCGACACAGGAGATTTTATGCGACACAAAGGCCAAAATACGACACAACATGCGACACAATGCTTGTGTCGCATGGATGAACACCAGCCCAGAAAGTCTGGCTGTTAATGTTTTTCCGGCCAAAATTCCGTTTTAAACTCGTTTTTAAGCTATGAAATCGTGTTATATACTTAGTAAGGGACATATATATGTTATATAAACAACCACAAGTGAAAAATACTAAGAATCGAGAGATTTCAGGATTTTGTCGGAAACTTACAAATTGCCGAAATGAAAATCCGGAAAGATAGAAATGTAGATCGTTGCGAGGTGATCGTGAATCTCTAAAAATCTTGGTGATTTGAGCGCGTATAATGGTGTTATTTTGCGATTTTTGGTGGATGTGGTGGTTTGTGATTTGAGAGAGAAAAAGAGAGGAGGGAGTAAGAGAGAGAGTGAGTGGAAGAGAATGAGGAGGAAAAGAGGGGAGAGTTGGAGGTTATCCTCCAACTTTTCAGTCTCCGTTCTCCGTGCGGTGTTCGTTTGCTCCGTCGTTTAAACGTTAAATAATTATTTACATTTTAATTATAAGTTTTGAAATACAATTTATTTACGCGATATATTGTTTAAATATTTTACAAATCAATTTATATTTGAGTTATAAAATGTAAGTTAGTTTGTTTGAACGTTTTACATTTTTAAATCATATAAGTTTTGTTTGTATAATCCGAATGAATACGAAATATTATCTTAATAATATTCTTGATATAAAAGGGTTATTTAATAAAATTGGTCACCAACGTCCGTATTAGATTGAATCGAAATACATCCGATTTAAATTGCGTACGATTTAATCAAATCGCATTTTTGTATATATATTCAACAATATATATAATTCGATACATTAATTAGCCTAACACAGAACTAATTACATGTATTAACATACGATTAGGCACTAATTACTAGTCCTAATTTGGCGGGTGTTACATTCTCCCCCTGTTAGAAGAATTTCGTCCCGAAATTTAGCTCGAAGTCGTGTTTGATGTAGAATCAGTGAAAAGTTGAGGATATTTGAGTCGCATTTGGTCTTCCCGTTCCCAGGTGAATTCCGGACCACGCCGCGAATTCCATCTGACCTTGACGATGGGAATACGACTTTGTTTTAGTTGTTTGACCTCCCGGTCCATAATTTCAGCGGGTTCCTCAACTGTTGGTGCATTTTGTGTGTCAGTCAGTTGGTCAAACTATTGTAATTGTCAAAGTCAATTAGTCTACGAATGTATAGTGTTTAGAGTGTGTATTTGAGTCTGTAAATGAAATATACATAGAATGGTGACATTGTAATTGGGCCTGCGACGTCGGGTCAGACGTCGCAAGGGTCTGGGCCTGCGACGTTGGGCTTAACGTCGCAGGGCCCAGTAGGTCGATATATATAGTGAGTTAAACCTCAGAATTAGGGTTGGACGTGTGAGATATAGGGTCAGGCGTTTTCAGAGTGAGAGAGAAGTGAGAACGAGATTGTAAACGAGAGTGTGTTTGTGATTGTAACGTTTATAATCAAGTGTTAATATATACGAAAACGTTATAGAGATTTGTGTGTTCGTGAATTCATTATCATATTCTATACGATCCGATCAGATCTATACGTGTACGGGACTATCAACTGGTATCAGAGCCGTAGAATCAAGGATTCGTCGGTTTCGGATCGTGCTTTAGAACGTTTTCGGTTTGATTCGCGAAGGTTTTATTGTTAAATCTTTGTTTCTGGGTTAGTTTGCTTGAAGATTTCGTTTTCTGAAGAGTTTTTCTGGGTTTGTTCGTCGTTCGGTTTTCGAAATTCGTTAGGGTTTCGAAAATTTTCGATTTTAGGGTTTTGGAGCTGCTGCAGTCACGTTTTGCGACGTTAGCTGCGACGTCGCTAAGTTCTGCGACGTCAGGTGCGACCTTAGCTGCGACGTCAGGTGCGACGTCGCTTGATTTTGCGACCTCAGCTACTACATCGCTTGCGACGTTATCGATTTTGACCTTAAGTAGTCTTGCGACGTAGTTAGCGACGTCGTTATTTTGACCTTAAGTGGTTACTGCGACGTAGGTTGCGACGTCGCTTGTTTCTGCGACGTTATACACTACGTCGCATTTTCGATTCTTAATTGAGTCATCGGACTTCTGCGACGTTGCTAATTTTTTGTTTATCTGCCACATTACCTTCGCTCTAGGTTCGTAAAAAAAAAAAAATAAAAATAAAAAAATTTCCACTTAAAAAAAAAAAAAAAAAATTTTGGCGGGAAACTCCGAAAATTTTTTGCGTTTTCAAAATTTTTCCATAGGCTTAAAACTGTTCAATTTTAGTCTGGAAAAAGTTTCATTTTACCCGGCCAGTTTTTGACGTTTTCGGACGAAATTTTGGCGGGAAAAACGCGAAAAATTTTGTAATTTCAAATTTTGTTTTTAGGCTTAAAATAGCTTAGCTTTAGTGTCGGAAAAGTTTCGCTATACTCGGGTAGTCGTCAAAATTATTCGAATTCAGTATTGGAGGAAAAAGTCACAAGAGGCCAAATACCTTTCTGGTTTGAAAATGTCTTCTAAAGCTCATATGCGTTACTATAGTGGAGCTGTTAGTGAGATTGAACCACCCATGCTTACAGATGATACTGATTATGCTACATGGAGATTTGAGTTCGAAGCCTTTATGTCTGAAAATGATCCAGATATGTGGAACTCATTGGTTGAAAGATATGAAAGACCAGTAGTTGGAACAAAGAATTTAAGAGTATCACCACAAAAGTCTTACAATGGCATGACACTAGAGGAAAGAAAAGCATTCGATACCGAAAGGAGAACTTATTCAACAATTGTCAAATGCTTATCAAAGGAAGTTCAACAAATGTTTAAACATTATGTTATTGCATACGACCTCTGGCATGCAATTGAGAAACGATGTGGTGGATATGAAAATTATAGGAGAAATAGAGTGGAACTTGTCAAGAAACAGTTTGACACATTTGATTTACAATCAAATGAATCTTTAGAAGAACTCTTCAAAAGATATTCCCAACTCGTAGATGAAGTGGCTGATGGAGGAATAGTACTTAATAATGGAGAGGTAAATAAGAAGCTATTACGGGCATTACCTAAGGACTGGGCTACCAATGTGGAGATTTTGGAACAAGATCCAGAAATTGAAATCATGGATTTGGAAGAACTCATCAGAAAGTTACAGGCTGCTGCTCTTGACATGAAGAAGAAAGAAAAGAAGTCAGAGGCAAATATTCAAATTCCTAATCTACATGATACTTCCAGATCTACTTCCAACTCAGCTGCATCTACTTCTACTGGCACTTCCTATACTTCTCATACAGCTCATACAACTCCTTCAAAGGCTACTGAGGATCATGCTACAATCTTTGCAGCTTTCCTCAACTCTTATGAGACTTTCCTTTCAAAGAAGGCTAGTACTCTACAGCTTACTGAGGAAGACTTTGAACAGATCGATTCTGACGATCTCGAGCAGATGGACATCAAATGGAGTATGGCCATGATAACCCAAAGAACCAAGAAGTTTCTTCAGAGAACGGGCAAAAAGGACCTGGATGACGATGGTGATACAGGTCTTGGTTTTAATAAAAGCAAGGTGAAATGCAAAATCTGTCAGATTCATGGACACTTTGCTAAGGAATGTGTGGAGAATAAAAATCCCTCATCAGGATTTACTTCACCTTCAGCTCCCAAGACTCCAGAGAATAGCACAACATCACAGGAGACGGTGGTGTTTAATCAAGGATTGTTTGACTGGAGTGCGCTTCAAGGAAAGGTTCAACATAGTGCGCTTTTGGCAAAAATACATGAGGTACATGATGAACCTGATGTACCCATAAACTGTGTTTCCTGTTTTACATTGACTGAATCTCTTGAGAATTATCAATATGACAATTTAGAGTTGCGAGAAAAAGTTGTCAAACTTACTGAATCAAACAATTTTCTTAAAGCTAATGAGAAACTTTATGATAACAAAATTGAGGCATATAAGTTAGACACACAAACTTATAAAGCAAAAGTCTTTAGTCAACAAGATGCAATTAATAGTTATCTTGCTGAAATTGAATTGTTGAATAAAGAGCTTTTTGATTTAAAAAGTGAGTACGATAACCATAAAAGCAAAATTTTAGGTTCTTCATCCGCAACTTTTGTCTTTAATGAAATCGTTAATAAGCAAGGGACAGGCGGTAAAAAGAAGGCAGGACTTGGTTATAATCAAGTACCACCACCTTCCCACGCCGAATACTGTCCTACGCCTGTTAAGGAAGGTCTTGAAGAGATTCCAGTAGATTATATGAAGCTTTATGGTATTAAAGCTAAAGAAGCTAAGCAAAACAAACAGGCAAAGGAGAAAACCATAAGGCCAGAGTATCCTTTACCTAAGTTTGTTAAGTCTAATAGTGCACCTCCAGTTCGTGTTGAGGAGGTCGTTGAGGTAGAAGATATACCTGAAGAGTCTACCATTAAGGTTGAGAAAATAAATGTCAAACCTGAAAATTTCATCATTACAACTGAAAATGATGATTATTTTAAATGCAAAGGCAACGCTAAGGTTGACAATGAATCCTCAAAAGTTGTAGTTGATAAATCTGAAAAGAATAAACCTTCAAAATCAACTAACTCAACCTCAGGAACATCTACTTCAACATGTCCACCTAAGAGTGCATGTTCAACAAATGTTCCTGTTAATAGACCTTCTGTGTATTGTCCTCCACCGAAACGATTTGAGGGAAATCATTGGAATAAATCTTATGTTGAGAGACGTTCTTGCTTTCGTTGTGGTCAACAGGGCCATATAATTAGGGATTGTCGGTTATTATCCCTAGATAGGTTTGGTAGAGGGATGCCAAGAACTTCCTCTTTTAGGAATTCTTTTTGTAGAACTTTTCCAAGGCGTGGTTCGTATTCGCCTATGTCAAGACATGCATCCTCTTCTCCCGAACCCGTGGCTAGAGTAAACAAAGTTGTGCCTAGTAAACCTCAAGTTCAACAGCACAACATTGTTGAAAACAAATCATCTGAACCTACACAGGTTTGGAAACCCAAATCCACAAACAACACATCAATGAAATCGTCTGAGTTTTTAAAATATCATAAACTCATTGATGTGATGATTATGGATGACCATGGACAACCCAAGTCTATCAAGGCTTGGGTGTCCAATAAGTACTAACGTTTAATTGTTTGTGGTGGTGCAGTCAGGTTTTTATTAACTAATATTTTTAGTGACTGCATGGATGTGGATATTGTTGGAAGAATGCGATGATGATTTGTGATTGGATGAGATTTTCGATGTTATGAGGTGGTAAAAGTGCTAAAAGGCATTTGACTTGACTTGATATGTGATTTTGAAATTTTTATTTAAATTTTATCTATTTTTATTTGTTATAGGTGCAACAGCCATTCTTTATACTTTTTAGTATTAAAGAAATGCAATGTTGCGAAATTTATTCAATTAAAAAATACAAAAATATGTTTAATGTTTAATGTTTAAGGGGAGTATTTTTGGATTGGATATAAGAATTTACTGTTCAGGGGGAGTAATTCTGAATGTTAAAAATTCTGATTATTTAATTCAGAAATGTGAACAGTAAGATTCTTAATTCTTGAAAAGATGTTGGATTGTGTGTCTGTAAAACAACTTGGGATATGATAGTACATCGGGGAACATGCATAAAATGGAAGTTTTAAGGTTTATCCTTGATGTATCAGTAGGTTTATCTAGCATACTTAATACAGTTTTTATGAAAATTATCTTCATCATATGATGTATTGGTAGGCATGATACATACCGGTCTATGGGTTATTAAGAAGTAATTCAAATACGTGTCTATGATCTTGTGGTAAACACCTTGTGATGTACGACTCTAAGTCTTAATTCCTTAGCGTAGCTTGACATACTTCTAATTTTTGGATTGTATATCTGAGATCTCTTGGGGGAGTTTGCTGATTGTTTCCTCTGTTGTACGTAAGTGCAGACCTGGTCTCAATTCAGCTTACTCTCAAAACTAAGCAAACATGAGTCAATGTACTTGCAAAGTCTTATATTTAAGGTACTGGTCAAGGTCGCCAATTGAATAAATCAAGTTTGGTTTGACTGCGATCGGTTTTGCTTAAACCTGAATCAAGTGTATGTCGCTCTGTTGTACACAAGTACAGACCTGTCACCGCTGGCTTGATTCTTAAAATTGATTCTCTTATATTCTTTCTAAATTTGGAAACTATGTTCTTGTCTGGGCTAAAGGGGTATGTCTATGGTGGGGACCATGGTGAAATATTCATACTAACAATAAAAAGTTAGCTCGCAGACACGGATGTAACATGTTTAAGTGGAAAAACAATACCAGTAATCGTCTTGAAATAATTTTTATACTAGGTGTATTAAATGTGGTAAGTAAATTTAAAGTGGACAAATATACTGATAATCGAGATAACACTTACTATTTGCTAATAATTGCATGTTGGCCTGATATGATCCCTAAGCAGACTTAAAACAATTCTATCCCCAATTTATTTTAATCTTCGTTCTTTACTTTTCATTTATAAAGAAAAATTCAAAAAGATTTTATTTCTATGTTATTTTCTTCAATATCACATATCTTGTTAAAGTCAAATATTGAAGATGTAAAGGATGTCAGTTATTCTCCAAAGTTTGTGAAGATAATTCTATCGGAGAAGCTGCTGATGATTGAGAGATGGTCACTGAGTTTGAAGATCTTATTGTATGATAAATTTGTGTCAGTCACATGAATTTGGACATCAAGATTTCTTGGAAGACCATGCTATCTCAAAGGGGGAGTTTCTGATTGTCAGAGACATGAAAGAGTTTGTTGATGAAGACTAATTGAAGACTTCTTTGACCAAGCTGCTGACAAGGGGGAGTTTGTTGGTGCATTTTGTGTGTCAGTCAGTTGGTCAAACTATTGTAATTGTCAAAGTCAATTAGTCTACGAATGTATAGTGTTTAGAGTGTGTATTCGAGTCTGTAAATGAAATATACATAGAATGGTGACATTGTAATTGGGCCTGCGACGTCGGGTCAGACGTCGCAAGGGTCTGGGCCTGCGACGTTGGGCTTAACGTCGCAGGGCCTAGTAGGTCGATATATATAGTGAGTTAAACCTCAGAATTAGGGTTGGACGTGTGAGATATAGGGTCTGGCGTTTTCAGAGTGAGAGAGAAGTGAGAACGAGATTGTAAACGAGAGTGTGTTTGTGATTGTAACGTTTATAATCAAGTGTTAATATATACGAAAACGTTATAGAGATTTTTGTGTTCGTGAATTCATTATCATATTCTATACGATCCGATCAGATCTATACGTGTACGGGACTATCATCAACGAAGTGAAGTTTATCGTCAACACGAATTTCATCTAGTGGGATGATAAGTGTCTCATCAGACAGACACTTCTTCAAATTTGAAATATGAAAAGTGGGGTGCACGCTGCTGAGTTCGGATGGCAGCTGCAATCGATAAGCTACGGGGCCAATCCGTTCGAGGATCTCAAAAGGCCCGATGTACCTGGGATTCAACTTCCCGCGTTTACCAAAACGGATGACTCCTTTCCAAGGCGATACTTTTAAGAGTACTCGATCCCCAACTTGGAACTCGAGTGGTTTACGTCTCACGTCAGCATAACTTTTCTGACGATCACGTGCGGCTTTGAGTCGGTTTTGGATTTCCACAATTTTCTCAGTGGTGGCGTGTATGAGTTCAGGACCAGTGAGTTGACTATCTCCACTTCGGTCCAACAAATTGGTGATCGGCACTTACGACCGTACAGTGCCTCAAAAGGTGCAGCCTTAATGCTGGCGTGATAGCTGTTATTGTACGAGAATTCGCACAACGGTAGATGTCTTTCCCAGTTCGTACCGAAATCAACTACGCAGGCGCGTAGCATATCTTCCAGTGTCTGAATGGTTCGTTCACTTTGGCCATCGGTTTGAGGATGGTACGCGGTGCTCATATCGAGACGGGTACCCATTGCTTTTTGAAGTGATTGCCAAAAGTGAGAGCTGAAACGGGCATCTCTGTCAGAGATGATCGAGATTGGGACGCCGTGATGAGAAACGATTTCTTTGATGTAGATTTGTGAAAGGCGTTCCATTTTATCGTTTTCCTTGATTGCCAAGAAATGGGCAGATTTGGTGAGACGATCGACGATCACCCAAATGGTATCGCAACCGCTCGCCGATTTGGGTAGTTTGGTTATGAAATCCATGGAAATTTGTTCCCATTTCCATTCAGGGATTTCAGGTTGTTGGAGTAAGCCAGAAGGTTTCTGATGTTCGGTTTTGACTTTCGAGCAAGTAAGGCACTTGCTGACATACGTGGCAATTTCGGCTTTCATGTTCGGCCACCAATAAAATTTCTTGATGCCGTGGTACATCTTATCTGTAACATCCTCGCTAAGGGCCTAGTAATATTTTAGTATTTATCCCAGTTTAAATTGATTATTTAATGTGTCGGGGATAAATTTTATATTATTTGTTTATTTGATGGATGTTGAGTTAAAAAGGTTAAATGAATTATTGTGACAAGTGAAATATTAAATTTTTTAAAGTGATATAGTTGTAAGAATAATAATAATATTGGAATCGTAAATGGTTTTAGGTTCCAGACAATAGGTTTAAAAGGGGATAAAATAAATTAAATTATAGAATGAGGAGGTGGGGAGGTGGCCGACCTTATTCTTTTACCTTCTCAAATTTTGTTGACTTTACTAACTTTCTCAAACCTTCTTTCTTTCTTATTTATTCGATTTCTTTCATACATATCAAACAAAACACACACTTTAGTGAGAAGCTTAAATTAATTATTGTGATTTTGGTTAATCAAGTGAAGAACTTCATCATCATCTTGTTTTCCTTTATATTAATTGTAAGTACGTTTTGCTCTATTTAGTTATGAACTTGAATTTTATTGATATTTGATCGGGTTGATGATCTATAAATAAAATTGAAGTTTGAAAGTTGTTATGTGATGGTATATGATGTTAATAAATGTATTTGTGGTATTAGTTATAGTTAGTAACTAGAATTTGGGGTGAGGTTTTAAGTGATAAACCATTTGAATTGTTGTAGCTATAAAAGAACAAATATGATCGGTTAGCGAAATAATTAATCATTGAATTATTTCTGATAACAATCCTATAATGAGTTTGAGTATAATATATTAGAAGTAAGGAATTTGTTGTAATCAAATGATTGGTACTATCTGTATGTTTATGAAATTTACGATCAAGTGGTAATCCACTTAGATGTTTATAGTTATTCCAAGTAAAGATTTAACTAGAATAAAATAGTGCTAGAAAAGGAAAGCTAGTGGTACTTAAATTATTAGACCCATAATTGTAATGTCTATAATCAGGTAGTTGATCGACTACATTTAGAAATATTATACTTATAATGATTTTAGAATGAGCTTAAATAAAGATAAATTATAAATAAAAGGGACTAATGAAATATTTGATATTGTTAAAGTGTATGATGTTTAATTTAGAAAAATGTTTATTTTTCATAATATGATTATTATTTATTATTCTAATACTATGTATATAAGTATATTGTACGATTATGAAATGAGTTACTAACTCATTATTTAATTGTTGTACTCTCAGATATGGAGAAGACTCAGTAATATTAGACCTCTGAATTAGCTGCTGAGGTATTGGTGAGTGGATTTATAAACCTCAGTGTGATTTAGTTATAACAGGTTTGGTTACAACGGGTAAACTTAGTATTACTGTTTTATGTTGCCATGAAGATTAGGGTTGTAATAATACTGTTGATAGACTGGTTAGTCTGACATGTTGCCATGTTGAGTATGTGAATATGTGATCACTTGTTGTATTGCCTTTAGGCATTGTTGATTCAGATGCCAGCATGGGGCTGGGCTTGGGTTTGCTATTGTTTGAATAACACAGGGTCTTGGTACAAGTATTATTGTCGTAGTCTGTGTTGTTTGGGTTAATAGCACCAAGTAGTCGGTTAAACCTCTGTATTGGCCTGCAGTTGGTTTTCAAGTGTTATTTGAGAAGGTGTTCCCTCAAGAACCACCGGTCCTCTTTGACGCCAGTTGTATTTGATAACAGATGAGGTTGTGTGTATATGGTTATTTGTTGTACACAAAGTTGTTATACTAAGTTGGGCTGTTGTTTATTGATTTACTCACTTAGCGCTGAGCTAACCCCCCACATTAATACTTCTTGCAGGTTATGGATTTATTATCGGGAGGGCAAGAAGTAGGACTGGATGGAATGTTTGACGACCAGCGTTTACTCTGATATATGAATTGAATAAATCAGTGTTATCTTGTGGTTTTCATATAACACCCAAGTTGATAAATTATGATTTGAATTAGTTGATTTTATATGTTTATTAAATGATGTAACTTATTAAAGTTTTAATTTGGACTGACGTTTCCGATGTATCATATTTAAATATGGTTAATTGAGGGGGTGTTATATTATCGGATCCCGGATGGATAGAATATTTAGACTTGTGAGCTTCGTCCATCACTAAGCCTCGCAAGCTCCCAAAATTAGGCAGCCAGATTCGATTTGAGAAATACCTAATCCCGTTAGGTTTGGTTTCAAATAGTTTGTCAATACCCCGCAAGGCTTCATTTTTGATATTTTCAGGTTTCAGGGCTTCGATCTGAGCGGTATGAATTTGAATGGTAAGATCGTTGTGAATGGTCATACTGAGGGCTCGGACTCGAAGTGGTTTTGATCGTTCCTTACGACTAAGGGCATCGGCTACAACATTAGCCTTCCCCGGATGGTACTTGATCTCGCAATCATAATCAGTAAGCAACTCGACCCATCGACGTTGCCTCATATTGAGATCCTTCTGATCGAATATATGTTGGAGACTTTTGTGATCGGTAAAGATTGTGCACTTAGTGCCGTAGAGATAATGTCTCCAGATTTTGAGAGCAAAAACGACAGCTCCAAGTTCGAGATCATGAGTGGTGTAATTCTTTTCGTGAAATTTTAGCTGTCGTGAGGCATAAGCAATGACTTTATCTCGTTGCATCAGTACGCAACCGAGACCTTGGTGAGAAGCATCGCAGTATACCACGAAGTCATCGGTGCCTTCGGGTAAGGATAGAATTGGAGCGCTGCAAAGCTTTTGTTTCAGAAGTTGGAACGCTGACTCTTGTTTATCGGTCCAATCGAACCTTTTGTCCTTCTGAGTCAGCACCGTGAGTGGTTGAGCTATTTTGGAGAAATTTTCGATAAATCGCCGATAGTACCCAGCAAGACCCAAGAATTGTCGTATTTCAGTTGCAGAGGTGGGTGCTTGCCAGTCTTTGATAGCCTCGATCTTTGATGGGTCAACGTGAATTCCCTGACTGTCAATCACGTGACCAAGGAATTGAACTGTTTGTATCCAGAACTCACACTTAGAGAATTTGGCATAAAGCTCCTCGTGTCTAAGTAGTTCAAGGATGGTTTTGAGGTGTTGCGCATGTTCTTGCTCGTTGCGCGAGTAAATGAGTATGTCATCGATAAAGACAATGACAAACTTGTCGAGGTAAGGTTTACACACCCGGTTCATGAGGTCCATGAATACAGCTGGTGCGTTGGTTAGACCAAAGGGCATCACTTGGAATTCGTAGTGCCCGTAACGAGTTCTGAAAGCAGTTTTCGGAATATCGGTGTCGCGAACTCGTAACTGATGATAGCCAGATCGTAGGTCGATTTTTGAGTAGAAACTTGAACCCTGAAGTTGGTCGAATAGATCATCAATGCGAGGAAGTGGATAACGGTTCTTGACGGTCAATTTGTTCAACTCTCGATAGTCGATGCACATTCTGAATGAACCATCCTTCTTTTTAACAAATAAGACCGGAGCTCCCCAAGGAGAAGAACTCGGTCTAATGAATCCTCTATCCAGAAGTTCCTGTAACTGGGCAGACAACTCCTGAAGTTCGGATGGGGCTAAACGGTACGGTGCGCGGGCCACCGGTGCGGCACCCGGCACGAGATCAATTGAGAACTCAACCTGTCTAGGTGGAGGTAAACCAGGTAGTTCTTCCAGAAAGACTTCGGGAAAGTCTCTAACAATTGGCACATCCTCAAGTCGCTTCTCCTCCGACTTCTTCTCTGTGATGTGTGCGAGTATTGCCGGGTAACCCTTTCTCAGAAATTTTTGGGTTTTTAAGCAAGAGATAATATTGAGTCCCGTCCCACCGGTCTCCCCCTGTATGATCAAGGTTCTACCGGCAGCGAATGGAATGCGGACGATCTTATCGTAACAAATGATTTCGGCTCGGTGTTTGGACAACCAGTCCATTCCAATGATAACGTCGAAACTTCCGATTTCAACGGGTACAAGATCAATTGAAAAGGTTTCATCAGCTAGGTTTAAAGTGCAATTAGGTATCACACTATCGGTTTCTATAAGTTCCCCATTTGCTAGCTCTACAGTGTACTTAACATCTAAGGCAACAGGAGTGATGTCAAGTAGTGGGCAAAAGTCATCAGAGATAAAGCTTCTATCAGCACCAGTATCAAATAGAACAGAAGCATGTAAGTTGTTGAGGAGGAACATACCCGAGACCACATTCGGGTCTTGGCGGGCGTCCCCGGATTTGATGACGAAGGCTCTGCTTCGGGTGTTGTTGTTGTTGCTGTTGCGGTTGTTGTTGTTGTTGTTGTTGTTGTTGTTGTTCAGCTTTAGGCACGTGTCCCTGAAATGTCCGGGTTTCCCACACTCAAAGCATACTTTGGGTGGTCTGGTGTTGTTGTTGGAATTGTTGTTGGCGGGAGAGTGGCAGTCTTTGGTGAGATGGCCGTACCTCTTGCAATTGTTGCAAAAGGGGCCACAGGAGCCTTCATGGTGACGACTGCACTTGGAACAATAGGGTTTGTTCCCAGTGTAGCCCCGTGTGATGTCTGTGGTGGTGTTGTAGGCTTTGAGGGTGTCGGGTTTCTTGTTTTGTTGGCCTGAGTGGTTGTTGTGGTAGTCAGACCACTTTCGTTTGTTGTTTTGGGAGGATGAAGTGGGTGGTTCAGAATCTTGGCTCATAGACATCAGGTCTTGGGCCAATAGGATTGCACCGTCAATCGTGGTTTGGTTGGAAGAGGTAACATGTCCCCGAACAGGCTCAGGAAGGCCAAGGATGTACTTCCTGATTTTATCAGGTTCAGTGCTCACCATAGCTGGGCGGAGGGCGGCAAGTTGTTGGAATCTGGTGGTATAACCATCGATATCACCATCCTGAACCTTTAGGTTCCAGAACTCCTCGTCTAGCTTTTGGAGTTTGGCGATTGAGCAGTATTTGGCAGTGAGTCTTGCTTTCAATTCCTCCCAAGTTAGTTGGTAGGCAATGTCAGCACCCACTGATTGGGTATATGAATTCCACCAAGAGTGGGCATCATCTTCGAGAGAGCAGGTGGCGAAGTTTACTTTGTCGTTCTCCGCGCATTTGCTGACACGGAAAACAGTTTCCATTTTCTCGAACCATCTGATAAGTCCGATGGCTCCTTCAGAACCTTTGAAGCTGGAGGGTTTGCAGCTTTGAAAGTCCTTGTAAGAACAAGGTTTAGCAGTAGGGGTTTCAGCGGCATCGCTGTTTCTTTCGGAATTCGGTGGAGTATTCCAAGCCAAGGCTTCAGTCACAGCCTGGGTTATGAGTGAGGTGAGCTGAGCATCGGTGTATGGTCTGGTCTTTGGCGGCATGATTCTTCAATAAAAGAAATGAAGACACATGAGATTTTGCAAGGAAGTTGTAATTGTCACAGATGTGCATGTATAAAAGCAGTAATACATAACATCAACATGGAAAAATGACAATTAATATGAGTTGAAACAGCGAGGAATATTTGATAGGTAGTACGAGTTCGAAGGTTACATCCTACAGTGTTATTACAAAAGGTGTCAGGAATTGTTACATCCGACGAATTTATAGAGTAGTGCTTAGATAGTCATTAGATTACGAGATAGATTACAAGACAAGGACTACACTAGTCTTAACGTAGATTAATTTGTTCCATCATCGTGACAAGACGGTCCACAGTGTTTGCAAGTCTGCTAGCTTGTCGGGCGTTATCTTCTGCTAGTGCTAGTCGTTGTGTTAGTCCACGGGCATACTCTTCTGCTTCATGTGAACGCTGTTCACATTCTTCCATCCTTTGACGCAGGAGGGCATTTTCCACGCTTATCTCTATTACTTGGTTGCGAAGGACATCCATGTTGTTGTTCGTGGTTTCCAGGTCGTCGGAGACTTGTTCGATGCGTTCAAGGGATGTAAGTCTCCAGTTTTCGTTCGTTTCCTGCAGCACGACATCCATGGTGCGAAGTCGCTGCTCGTGTTGGTTCACCCTAGCGGCTAAGGCCGGCAAGGTGAAGTGAGTGGGGTACGGGCCAGCTCGAGGCAACTTGTTGTTCCTCCTTTCTACCCTTGGGTTCTGCGACCCGGATTGAGAGCGAGATGAATTGGGTGGGATGTTTGCCATTTCTGAGATAAAGCGTTAGAGAAGGTGAGGCCTATATTCATATAGTTCCTATATAATATAGCCTATTGAGTGTCTAGCATATACATGTTTAAGTCTCGGTTCTCTCGAGGTCAGAGTCTTCTATCGTACCCTGTTCAGCCACAACTACTTTCAGATCTTACATCATCTTTGCTTAATTGTACATAGTTGATCAGGCTATGTTAAATTAAACTCGTATGATGAAATCACTGAACCAGTTATACCTAGTAAGGAATACCGCCTAATGGTCATAGTCTAGGTCCACTAAATGCAACCTAGTTCACTATAACCTTAGGCTCTGATACCAATCTGTAACACCCCCAAATTTGATGAATTTGCGGAAGCTTGATTTGGGTGTTACTAATCAATAACAAAGCACAAAGATATATAGTAAACGACTCTATATGCGTCGTTTTAACAAAATATATTAACACTTGAATTGTTTACAACATTTAAAGCTTTACATAGCTCGAGTTTAAATAAAAGGAGATTTCAGTACATAAGTACTTTTACAAAATATACTAATGCAAGAAAATCTCTATCGTCTGAATGCTGACTCGAGCTAAATGTCCTGAAGCTGAAGCAACCTATTGCTTGGTACCTGCGATATATGCTAAATGGTCAGCTAAAAGCTGGTGAGCTCACAGGTTTGAAATCAAGTATATCGTATGAACCGCAAGATTTAAATAATTGAATTGCATCCAGCAATTGATAATGATAATAATCGTGTATACAGCCATGAGCACATAGTTGAGCTTAACTCGAGGGCCGGGTCCCCTATAGAGAATTCCGGGCGAGGTGCCTCCACGAATGCCTAATCAACATTCGTCTTCCCAAATATTAGTACGTCCGTTTACCCGGTTAGTGCTTGCTAACCCGAACGAGGAGGGTCTATCCTATATGGTACCATATACTAATATTCACGCTACAACGTATTAACAACTATGCTGACGGAGGACTTTAAATGATTAGTTTCGAAAAACTCATGTAGTATATGAAATGTTTGTACTTGCGTTCACATGTTAAAATTGAGCAATATATCACACCCCTGAGTAAAACAGTAAAAAGAGGGGCTATGAGACTCACCTGAGTCTGAATGCGTTTAAACAAACTTAAGTTGATTAGCCGAGTATGAAGTCCAAAGACTTGTAACCTGAGGGTGTCCACGACACGCGATGGTTATAAACATGATTGGGTATCTCAAAAGATCACCCTTGTAGTTGTTACACAACTATATATATATGTCCAAATTACTACGATTTGGTTGATTTGTTAAGTGTTGGAAAACGTGTACGGCCCGTTGGTGACGGATTTGAAATAATAAACTTTAAGTATTATTATCATGTAATTGGCGTTTTGCACTTAAAAGTGTGTCCCAATGTGTTTTATAAGTCGTATCGTATAAGTGTTTGAGGTTATATAGTTTCGACACTTAGTGAAATTGTAGTTTGAAAACCTGCTGTTTTATGCGACACAATCATGCGACACTAAAGACGTTATGCGACACTAGGGTTGTGTCGCATAGGAGTGCGACACAATGTCTATGCGACACAAGGGTTGTGTCGCATAGGTGCGAGATGCCGATTCAACAGCGACATAATGATTGTGTCGTATAGAGTATGCGACATAGTGGTTGTGTCGCAAGACTTGCGACACTAATTATCTGGTACGACATAAGGTGCGACACAGGAGATTTTATGCGACACAAAGGCCAAAATACGACACAACATGCGACACAATGCTTGTGTCGCATGGATGAACACCAGCCCAGAAAGTCCGGATGTTAATGTTTTTCCGGCCAAAATTCCATTTTAAACTCGTTTTTAAGTTATGAAATCGTGTTATATACTTAGTAAGGGACATATATATGTTATATAAACAACCACAAGTGAAAAATACTAAGAATCGAGAGATTTTGGGATTTTGTCGGAAACTTACAAATTGCCGAAATGAAAATCCGGAAAGATAGAAATGTAGATCGTTGCGAGGTGATCGTGAATCTCTAAAAATCTTGGTGATTTGAGCGCGTATAATGGTGTTATTTTGCGATTTTTGGTGGATGTGGTGGTTTGTGATTTGAGAGAGAAAAAGAGAGGAGGGAGTAAGAGAGAGAGTAAGTGGAAGAGAATGAGGAGGAAGAGAGGGGAGAGTTGGAGGTTATCCTCCAACTTTTCAGTCTCCGTTCTCCGTGCGGTGTTCGTTTGCTCCGTCGTTTAAACGTTAAATAATTATTTACATTTTAATTATAAGTTTTGAAATACAATTTATTTACGCGATATATTGTTTAAATATTTTACAAATCAATTTATATTTGAGTTATAAAATGTAAGTTAGTTTGTTTGCGCGTTTTACATTTTTAAATCATATAAGTTTTGTTTGTATAATCCGAATGAATACGAAATATTATCTTAATAATATTCTTGATATAAAAGCGTTATTTAATAAAATTGGTCACCAACGTCCGTATTAGATTGAATCGAAATACATCCGATTTAAATTGCGTACGATTTAATCAAATCGCATTTTCGTATATATATTCAACAATATATATAATTAGATACATTAATTAGCCTAACACAGAACTAATTACATGTATTAACATACGATTAGGCACTAATTACTAGTCCTAATTTGGCGGGTGTTACATTCTCCCCCTGTTAGAAGAATTTCGTCCCGAAATTTAGCTCGAAGTCGTGTTTGGTGTAGAATCAGTGAAAAGTTGAGGATATTTGAGTCGCATTTGGTCTTCCCGTTCCCAGGTGAATTCCAGACCACGCAGCGAATTCCATCTAACCTTGACGATGGGAATACGACTTTGTTTTAGTTGTTTGACCTCCCGGTCCATAATTTCAGCGGGTTCCTCAACGAAGTGAAGTTTATCGTCAACACGAATTTCATCTAGTGGGATGATAAGTGTCTCATCAGACAGACACTTCTTCAATTTTGAAATATGAAAAGTGGGGTGCACGCTGCTGAGTTCGGATGGCAGCTGCAATCGATAAGCTACGGGGCCAATCCGTTCGAGGATCTCAAAAGGCCCGATGTACCTAGGATTCAACTTCCCGCGTTTACCAAAACGGATGACGCCTTTCCAAGGCGATACTTTTAAGAGTACTCGATCCCCAACTTGGAACTCGAGTGGTTTGCGTCTCACGTCAGCATAACTTTTCTGACGATCACGTGTGGCTTTGAGTCGGTTTTGGATTTCCACAATTTTCTCAGTGGTGGCGTGTATGAGTTCAGGACCAGTGAGTTGACTATCTCCCACTTCGGTCCAATAAATTGGTGATCGGCACTTACGACCGTATAGTGCCTCAAAAGGTGCAGCCTTAATGCTGGCGTGATAGCTGTTATTGTACGAGAATTCGCACAAAGGTATTCTATACCTGCTATCCCACACTTAGAGGAACATTGTCCCTAATGTTCTCTTTAGTTGAGATTTACTGGAAGTAAAATCCCACACTTAGAGTTTGAACATGTAAGAAAATGTTTCTCAAGTGTTTGTTTTGGGCTGGAATCCCACACTTAGTGATAAGCTTAGGATAGAGTATAGACTACTTTCACAAACTAACAAAGCAAATAATATACAGAATCATAAACAAAAGAGAGTAAAGGTTAAGACACTCCCCAGATAGCGAGCAACGAAGAAGCTGAGAATCTGAATTTGCTGAAAAGAGATGTTGCCAAGATCTTTTTCTGCATTCATGAAGAGCGGCACAACTTCAAGTGTCTTGCTATTTGGTTTCTTTTCCATCCATTATTCCCTTTGTGAATCAATCTCGTAAGTGTGAACACGTTGGTCGTACCAGTTTACAAACTCAAGGTATTTGCAAATGAAAAGATAAATCATCGTCTCAGAACTTTGAAAAGATATTTTCTACTACAAATCATTTTTATAAAACAGGTGTTTTTAAACGAGTTCGAGCATAATGCATAAAAGTAGTATGCAAGTACCTCAAATGCTCGAAACACATGAATTATCATTTTTCAAATTGATTTCCTTATTTCTGAGACGAGTGGTTTATTTGCAAATGAGTTGTAATATCAGAAAAGTATTTTGGTGACGACCAAGTGTGAAGGATAGTCAGAGATATATCTTCACTTATTGACACTGTTCTCTCTATACGTCTTATTACACGGGTTGCCTCCCGAGAAGCGCTGCTTTTAGAGTCGAGAGCTCGACTTTGCCTTCCTTCAGATTTAGTTGGTGCTGGAACCACCAGGACCGGAAGTGCGCAGTAGTGGAATCCTGGGGTTGCGTGGGTATATTCTCAGAAAATGGCGAGCGATGATGTCGACGATGTTTGGGATCTCAGATGAAAGTATGGGGAAGCTCTGCAGATGCTGCTCTGTAATCTTTTTTATGTGCAGCAGGTCCCAAGTAATCTCCTTTACTGTGCTGGAGATAATTCCGCGGGAATTTACAAAAGAGAATCCATCAGCTTCAATCATCTCTCGTTCAGGATGGTATTGTCTGAGTGAGTCCATAAATCCAAAGAACTGCAGGTGTAAGGTCTCGTGATCTGCAATACTGGAGTTTACTCCAAGTTCTCGGATAGATTCATGAATACCCTGGATGAGAGTGGTCTGGTAGTGGGAAAACGTGAGGTCGGAGTTCTTAAAGGTATTGTTGATCATGTCGTAAACCTCACGTAATCCGTAGTTGAATATTTGACTATGTTCTTCATCAGGTACTTCAGCGAAGATTTCCTTGATTCGATCAGTGAGGAAGTTCGCGATGTTAACCATTGAACCTTCTGGAATAGAAGAAGGGATGACACGCGTCCTCTCGTCAGAACTCTCGTACTCGAGATCTTCGGCAATCTTGTGAGCGTGGTACTCGATGGTGCAGTCAATGTAGAACCTATGAGGAGAGGTCTCGTCGATATGATCATTCCTAGCCATAGAATCTAGGAGTCCCTTAAGATCATTCATCAACCGGATGTCTATGTCTGCGTCAGGATTCCCAGTAGCATTGTACATATTGCTGCGATAAGAATTTAAGAACTCGTGTTGCTCAGCAGAATATGGAAATGCGGATCTGAATAGTGTATCATAGATCTTCCTGTACATGCGTCTTTGGTCTTCAAAGAACTCAAGCTCCTCAGGTGTTGGTCCAGCAGCGTGGTGCTCTCGTAGCAACTGAGCGGCGAGGTCTTCGGCAAAGGCATTTGGGCGGTTGTGGAAGAATCTGTAATCTTGGGAATTCTCGGCTTGGTTGACCTCAGATTCGGCTATGATTTCCTTCATCAGGTTCCTTTGGTGTGGGGTGTAATCATTGGTGGAGTTAATGATAATGCTTGTCATTATAGGTATGTCGTTTTCGAATTCTTCAATAGCATTTATCATTTCCTCATGGTTGGAGATAGTCGGAATTTGAGGAGAAGCGGAAACAGTCGAAGATGCAAGAAGTCGGACAGACCGAATATCTATTGGAACATCAGTATAGATGATGTCATCGTCATCACTCTCCTCAGCTGGAGTATCCCTAGCCTGGAAATCAGGGAACTCAACACTATCGGATGGTGGAAGGGAGTCATCAGTAATCTGAGATATCGGCTGAGAGGAATCCATCTCGATGTCTTTTTCCTCCTGAGAATCAGAATCACGGCTAGATCCGGATGTACTTCCCCTCTCGAATTGACTTCGAGGTGCAGATGCGTCAAAGGTTTGAATCCTTTGGGGAAGTCGGGATGCTTTATATGCTGCAATCTTTCTCAAGAGTTTGTCTCGAAGCTCCGGGTGCTGTGCGGATAAAGTTATAGTCTTCTCAATATTCAGCAGAGCGTCAAGTCGAGGAGACACGAGAGTTTTGGTGGGATCAATATCTGATGCAATTAGTTTCTCCATGGTGAGACCAAATTCTGCATCGTGAGAGTAATCAGTCGGTGGATCTTTATCTGATTCATCTTCTGACAGAGGGATGAAGTTCTCGAGGTTTTCGATCTGCATAATCTCTGCTGTCGGTAAATATGAGTCAGGAAGGTATTGATGAGGTGGTGTGGACTGATATACTTCCTCGGGCTCTGATTCTTCTTGTTCTTCCTCGGATTCTTCCATTTCTTCTGGTTCCGTTTCTTCCATATCTTCTTCCTCTGGTTCTGTTTCAGGTTGTTCCTCTTCTTCTTCATCCTGCTCTGAGTCTTCCTCCTCTTCTATTTCTTCCTCTGGTTCAGATTCTTCCATTTCCTCGTCTTCTGATTCTGACTCTTCAGTAGCTGAAATAAGACAAGTATGCTCGTATGGCCTGTAGGGTTCTGGCTCTGAATCAGAAGTGTCATCATCCGAAGTAATTCTGCCCATGGATATTGCGTATATCTCTGCATGCTCCATTATTGAACAGTCGGTCTGATCAATCTTGTATGATATTGTTTGTCCATGTGCTCGTAGACTGATAACCTGAGAATATACATCAATAATAGCACGTGCAGTATTCATGAATGGCCTACCTAGGATAATGGGTATGTTAATGTCTTCCTGTATATCCATCACTACAAAGCCAGTGGGGAAATAAAACCTGTCAACTTTTACCATGACGTTCTCAGCAATGCCTTTCGGGTATCGGACTGATTGATCGGCAAGCTGGACGCTCATTTTAGTGGGCTGGAGAGGTCCTAATTCTAATCTGGAGTAGAGCGAGTAAGGCATCAGATTGATACTAGCTCCAAGATCGGCCAAGGAGCGTATTGTGCCTGAGTGATAGATGGAACAGGGTAAGGTGAATTGTCCCGTGTCTCCTAGCTTTTCCGGTAAGGCATTCTGGATGACGGCTGAACACTCGGCGTTCAGGGAGACTTTAGGAGTGGAAGGAATCTTGTCCTTAGTTGCCAGCATTCGTCGGATGTACTTTGTACTAGAAGGGATTCTAGACACGGTGTTTAAGAATTTTCCATCAAGTTTGAATGACTTGGCATTGTACTTCTTGTGCAGGCGGTTAGGGAAAGGAATCTCAACTTCACGATTCGGCGTGGGCATTGATTTGGTCTCAACTGTCGGCGGGACAGGAGAATGTTCCCTTGGAGAAGTAGTCATAGAAGGAGTTGGTTTATCAGAGTTTAAGGTCTTGGCTTCCTCGACGTGGGGGTTCTGAATGGTATTGCTTGGTAAGGTCCCTTGCGGTCGGGTATCGAGACGTTGGGCTAACTGACCAATCTGGTTCTCAAGGCTTTTCAGGACCGAGAGTTGATTTCGAAGGAATAGATCAGTTTGGTCTTGTCGAGCCGTAGTCTTTTGGTTGAAAGCGGTCTGACCTTGGATGAATTTGTTGAGGTTGTCATCGGTACTCGTGACTGGAATGATGGTCTTTGCAGGTTCAGCAGGCTGGGTATCCTCAGTAGCGGTTAATGGAAGTGGTTGATTGTATGGAAGTTGTGGTTGTTGGGGGTACGTCGGATATCGTGGCTGAAACCTGGGCTGAAAAGGGGGTTGGTTGTTCCGTGGAGGATATTGGTTTCCTCGGGTTCGTGGTGGTGAAGTTCTAGAGAAACCGGGCGGATTTTGAGGTCTGACAGGAAACTGGGCATAGTAGACTGAACCGTCAGTAGGATCTTCGTACTCAACCTCGTATTCTTCAGCGGGATGGTTGGTACAGTTCTGGCAAGCCTGAACTTGGTGGATCTGCTGTGGTTGTTTCTTCAGATCTGCTATTTGTTTTGTCAGAGTCTCAATTTGATCGCTCAGAGACTTAATGGCTTCAGTTTGGCGGGTGTTGTTTGTGGAGAGGGGTAATGATGAGGATTGCTCATCAGACTTCCAATCGTGGTGATGCATCGTCATATCCTCAATCAAGCTCCATGCTTCATCATCAGTAAGTTTCATGAAGTTTCCTTGAGCTGCTGCGTCAAGATTGATGCGATGGTTAGGATCAAGACCTCGGTAGAAGGTGCACACCTTGTCAGTCTTCGTCATTTGGTGGTTTGGACATTTTCTCAGTAAACTCTTGAATCGCTCCCATGCTGAGTAGATAGATTCATCGTGGGCTTGTTGGAAGTTTGCGATGTCATTCTTTGCCTGAGTTTGTTTGGACGGGGGAAAGTATCTAGCGAGAAACTTATTACCCATGTCGGTCCATGAGGTGATTGAGCCGGTCTCAAGTCCCTCAAACCAGGTAGAAGCATGTAAAGCGAGAGAATAGGGGAACAAGTATAAGCGGATGATGTCCTGCTCAACCCCATTCTGCTTATAGGAGTTTGAAACCTGAATGAATTTGTCGATATGAGCGTTGGGATCATCACGGGGTAGACCGTGGAATTGGCAGTTATCTTTTATGAGTTGTACGATGTGGTGTTTAAGCTCAAAAGAAGCTCCGTCAATCACTGGATAGCTAATCGGTCCTCCTCGTCCCTCGATGGATGGTTTGGTGTTGTCGGCGAGAGTAACACGAGCGGCCATTTGTGGAAAACGGGAACGTCTTTCTTTGCGGATGATACGGATAATCGACTCAGGATCGGGTACGAAAATGAGAGATTCAGATCCGGATGATCTGGTCGAATATCGTTGTGGGATATGGGAAGATATTGTCGGTTGGAACAAGGAAAGCAAAATAAGAATGGGAAAGAAGTATCACTAAATAGAAAACTAGTCTGGATGCTTCAGAGTCTTACGATTAACTCCCCGGCAGCGGCGCCAAAAACTTGTCGTCACCTTGATCAGTCACGGTCGTCAACGCAACGGAAAGAGGACACGGCAGTGGAGTTTTAAATTTATAAGAGCTGGGGACCTATGTTTTACTACGGCTGTATAGCAGCAGTATGACCTAGGGTCGTTCTTCAAGCTAATCGTATTGTGAAACGAGAGTATCAAGACAAGTCGTTTATTTTAGTGATGAGATTTTTAAAACAGAGTTTGAGTGGGTTTTTTGTTACTTAGGTCCGTATTTTAAAGCAATTAAATAAAAAGTAAATAAATGGAAAATAGAAATAGGGATGAAGTCAGTATGGAGGATATGTGTCTGTTATGACTTCGTTAGCTTATGCGGAGGTGATGCTAGGGTTTTAGTATGAAAACGTCTTTTAAAGGTTTGTGTCTTATCTGAGCTTAATTGTTCGTAGTGTAAACACTAGTACCCTACTGATTGGGGAAACCAATCAATATGTCACTGAATACTAGGCCAAATTGAGTCTGATCGGAGGAGGATGCTCAACTCTTCAACGTTATCCAGTGATGGAGTAACGACCCTTCTTGGAATGTTAGTTCCTGGGTGCATGAGATAGAGTAACATACCCACTGAGGTTCCGACCTTTCTTAACACTACGGGGACAACGAAGTCAAATAAGGCATTTAAGATTAAGACTTGGTTTGGTGGCTATTAACTTTATATTAATGGTTATATTTTAGCCTAGAGCTTTCATCACGGTGTACAGTGCGACTATGCATTTCCACAGTTTTCCAGACCCAAGATGTACTAACGGTGTACAGTGCATCTAAGCATTTCCACAGTGTTCCTGATCTTTAGGTGTACTAACGGTGTACAGTGCGATCAAACATTTCCACAGCTTTGAAGTCAAACCAGGATGTGACACAGTCTTCAACCACCGACATTTCCTTAGCTCCTACGTATTTGTACTTCACCAAAGGTGTTTCCAACGTTACACGAAGTACAGTGCCGTTTATCGTGGTCTTTCCGGGGTCACGTACTTTATGGTCACTCTAGAATAGTTTCAACTACGTTTGTATTAAAGCCCAACCATCTATGATATAAACCAGCCCTCACTATTTCCCAATAAATCCCTGATTGATTCACGGTGTACTATACGAAAGGTTTTAAACAGTATTTCCACAGCTACGCAATTCAGACCATGTTAACAGTTTCAGAAAACATAGATAGGTAGTGACCGTTTGATCAAGGTTCGCGACTCCTTGTCATAAATGTTCTAACCACGTTTAATTGGAGGAAAGGCGATTTGGTTTAGAAATTCATAAATACAAGATTAATAGATCACCGGTTTTCATTTATATAATATAACTGGAAACATTATTTCCACAACGGATTGTGCCCACGACTTTCATAGCTTCCACGTTCCGTACTACACACATAAGTGATGATTCCGGCGCTATACAAATGAAAGCCGTATAACGTTACCTCCGTTATTTCATAATGTTATCCAATTATATGTTTAAAGCAGCATCACCCCACACATATATAAACTAACTACATCATAACAAACACACAAGGAAACTACTCACTACGCATAATAACAGATCCTAAATCTAGCATAATAACAATATCAATTATCATTATAACAGATAAGGAAAGAAGTAACCGTTAATAAAGCGTAGATTGAATAAGCGTTTAGAGAGAGAGTACAAGCAGAACTTCCGCAATATCCTTGACAATATTACAATAAAAGCCCCTGAACTATTCCCTACGCTATTACAAAAGTAGCCCCTCCGTTAGTTTCAGTTAAATATTAACTGAGAACTAACTAGACCTAACCCTAATTTCTAGAGAGAGAAAGAAAGAAAGAGAGTTTAGAGAGAGAGAGAGAGTGTGTGAGAGAGAAAGTGGAAATGGAGAAATGAATGGAATGATGAAGTGTGTGAAATGATGGAGGGGTGGCCTCCTATTTATAGGCAAAGCTTGAAATCAGCCGTACAACTCGCGAAGCACGCACGTACAAGCAAACGAAGCACAAACGAGCAGCATATGGGGTGCAGGGGGCCGTATACGGCCTTCATAGGGCCGTATACGGTGTATAAGGGGCCGTATACGGTCTATGAAGGGCCGTATACGGTGGCTAAGGCCGTATACGGCTTTCGTCTGATTTCGTTCGTTGCTTAAAATGCCGTATCTCCTTCGTTATGCGTCCGTTTGACCTGATTCTTTCGCCTGTGTCTTCGTAATTCCGTTACGCTTCTAATGGTGCCAATCTCACTGAAATTGGATGTGTACAACTTTAGCCTAGCCAAAATCACTTTATAGGAGTTTGTAATCGTCCAGTCTTTTCCGTCCTTTGTCCGATTTGCATGATTCTTGATTTTCTCGTCTCGATTTTACCTATTACATCATATCATAAGGTTAGAATATGTTTATCATAGGATAAATGAGGGTGCGAGAGTTAGTTGCTGTTTATTTGCTCCGTTTTGTTCGTTATTCGGATGTTTTTACTGATTTTTGTAGCAACGTCTATTTTCTGAGCACTTTAGTGAATTTTGGTAAATAATGATTGTTTTGGAATGTTTTCACTGAAGATGTGCCCAAAAAGTGTGGAATAATGGCCTTGAAAACATGACTTTTTGCGTCACATCAATCAACATCTCATAAAATTAAAGTTAACAACTCAAAAAACCAAATCAATATTTCTAACAAAAATATCATCGGTAATTACTTGCAAAATGGCCAACCATCCGATTTACACACAGCCTACCTTTTGATACGTTATTTTGTTTTTAATTTTTACTTACTCATCATGCATTATAAGAAACCTATCCAAGACGTTTTAACAACATGCAAAAGCAAACATGCTAATGCATCTTAAGCATTAAATTTTAAATTCTCCGTAGAGAAGATTCGTATTCTAAAAGTTTTGTAATTAGTATTATTAAATTTTAATTTTCAAAGGCTGAAGTAACTTTATATACTTCATATACATTTTGTTGCACTTAACCTTCAAATTACCTCAAGTTTGTTTTCTCCAAACGTATAATTATTGCTTTAAATTTTGAAAAAACGTCGTCAACTCCTAAAAATTTTACCTACCGTATTCATCCTACACTTTACCATTTTCATAGCCCGCAAATTTGCGGGTCTTGATCTAGTTATTTTAATTTAAGAGAAATATTCGAGTCCCACTTTAAAAGTAAATAAAAGTTGTTGCTGGTTACAACTCTTATTTATTGAGTTTACGTGTGACTTGTGTGTATGATATCATTTATAGGTCCTTAAAGAGTGACGAATTGTTTGAGCTTGTATAACCAACATTTGCAAGGTAAGTAATGGGGTGATGGCACCCGAAAGCATCGGTGTCGTTGATGGTAACCAATCAGGCGCCAACAGGGGTTTTAAATTTTATAAATAGCGGGGCTTAAATTATATGTACTACCTACTCTGGTTAGTAAGCGGTAAGTATAACCTAAGATCGTTCTATGAATCGAAACGTGTGGGTGATTAAAGTTGGTGCTTTCGGTAGGGAAGTATTTAGGATGGAACAAAGTAGGTAGGTTTGGGGGTTTTAAACTAAAGACAAATAATTAAAGTGCAGGAAAGTAAATTGTAGGGAATTAAAATACAGGAAAGCAGATAAAGATAAATATGTGATTGCTGAGACTTTGATAATTAATGTTTCCGGATGACAGACTAAATAGGGACAGTACTTAATATAGTAAATAAACTATTAGGTGTAAACTCTAGAACCCTACCAACTAATTTTCCCATTGGCATGTCACTAGGAACTAGGTTATCGTGATTCTGATCGGAGCAATACGCAAACTTCCAATATTTATCTAGTTGAAAGATAAACAACATATCTTGGTTTTATACCGAGGTGCATGAATCAGCAGCGTATCGTCTCATAGGTCCGACCGTTCTTAACCCCTAAGATAGTTTACTACTCTATTAGCATGCAGATTAATAGCTTTGTATGTTTAGACCGTCGATTTTATAAGACTTAGTGTTTTAAGGATTCTAGGTCATTATGACTTTACTCTTATTCCTAAGTCTTGTTATTGTTCATTAAGGTTCTGATTACTTCGACTTATGACTTAAATCTCTCCTTTTCAAACAGTTATACATCCTTGAATTATTCGCAGTTTATTAAAACATGTTTCATATGCAGACCATGCCTTTCAGTAATTAGACAGTGTACTTTACATGGTAGTTCCACAGCTTCTTACATCCGACACGCGGTCAAGAGTAATTGACAGTGAGAATGAAACTCTAAACTAACTAAATGTAAAGCAGTGCAGAAATGTAAACCTAATATATACAACGAGTGGTTTCACTGTGTCTTACTTATTGCATGTCATGGGCACAGATAATTACTTACCATAATTAAGGTTGATCAGATCCTAATTACTAGGTTGCAGTCACGTGGATAACCAGAAAGGGTACTCCATAAATTAAACTTAAGTTCATAAAGCCTTGACAGTACAAAGGTTACTAATTCCTATTTTATCTGAGCGTGTTTTATGAACATTACTTTATAGTGCGTTGACTTTCGTAGGATACACCAGTTAGTTGTAAAGTTGTATTATCATTTCGGAATTCCAACTGTTAACCCAGAGCTGATTCCCATGATATAACTACCTTCGGTCGTTTATTGACTTCCATACATTTGTACTCCACTTAAAGGCGTTTCCAGTACTATATCAAATAAACGGTCGAATAGGGGCCGTCATATCACTCTACGATTATCGTACACTAATTATATAATGTCATCCCTACTTATAATTATCTACATCATCAACAATCACAATAATAAACTACTCGCAATTCATGGCAATAAGTAAATCACATACAAGGCAATAATGCATATTGAAATACGAAATAAGACAAGTATGATAAAGGTTTAGATATCACCCGGAAATAAATGCGTAGCAGCGTATTATTATGATTGACAACGCTTTCGCACTTACAAAGATCAATCTCCAAATCCCTAGCGTTCGTTCTAGCCTCTATATTAATCCGTAGATTAATTACAATAATCGTAGAATGAGAAAAACTATAAAATACAAGAGAATTTCTAGAGTGAGAAAGTGGAATTTTGTGATTTCAAGAGTGTGTTTTGCAAATGAACCATGGGCTCCTATTTATAGGTGAAATCCGGTGCATTTTAGCAACTTGGGGCACACGTTAGCAAAAGGTGGAAAAGTGGCTAGCACATGTACCCTAAAGCGCGTAAAGGTCTAGCACGTGTACCCTAAAGTTGCGTAAAGTGCTAGCACGTGTACCAAGCGAGTACGGGCAAGGACGAAAAAGTGCCAAATGGATAGGGGGGAGGCAGCCGGTGGCGGTGGCCAGGTGGCCGGCGGCGGTGGCCTGGTGGCCGACGGTGGCTGGCAGGCTGCCGTCCTAGTTCGCTGTCTTTTGCTCATTTCTTGATTTGCGCGTATCTTCTTCGTTATGCGTCCGTTTTTGTCGATTCTTCTTGCGTTTGATTCGTTTTTCAAAAACGAAGATTTTTATGAAAATAAATCCCTGAGATGTGTCTTTGATCTTTAAATGTCTTATACGAATCGTTTGAATCTTCCGGCGTACGTAGAATCTTCGTTCTTCGTCCGTTTTTGTTGATTCTTCATCTGTTTGATTCGTATTTTGAAAACGAAGACTTTGGATAAGATAAATCTTGGTGGTGGGCACTTTGTCTTTAAATCTTGTTTCGGATGCCTTGAATCTTCAACTGCGTGTGGAATCTTCGTTTCTCGTCTATTTTTAGTGATTTTTCTCGTGTTTCCGTGTTTTCACCTTCTTGGCATAATATCACTAATTTAAGTGATAATTGAGCTTATATGCCAGGTATTAGTCTTAAATGAGAGAGATATCGGTAGTAAAAACATGACTTTTTACACGATATCATGGGGGGAGGGGAATTAAGGATGACACCACTTGGATTACATGAGTAGCAGTCAAGTGTGTGTCATCTTGAGGTGGTTAAAAATGATGTGTCATGGAGACACATGAGAATGTCCAATGTGCACACCTTAAATGGTGAAATTCAAGGGTACCATTGAGACTTGAGAAACCTCAATTGTTATGCCTTGATACCATGAGATTAAACTCCTTTGAGTAGGAGACAAAATGAGTTGCACATTAAGGATCCTTAATTATGAGCATTATTTTTATTATTGTTGTTGTCGTTACATTAATCTCATTACTTACTAAACAAGTTGGCATACCCCATTATATTGTTGTTGTGTAGGTACATTGAGTGGGTCAAGGGGGATTTGGGCAAAAAGCCCAAAGAAGACTAATGGTGGCTTGCTACAATGTTGGTAGTAAGTAATCCATTTAAATCATGCTTTTGAGAAGTTGAATGCCCTTTTTTTTTCTTTTTTTTAAGGTCTTGATCATTTAATAGATGAAATTAATGTATTGTCAATAATGAGTTAAACTATTTGGATTAGAATGGTTGTATGATAGCATCAAATAAGACTACATTTATTTAATAACATTTCCATATTTTTATACATTTCTATTGCATTTATTTGATTTTAGATTCTTATTTCATTAATATTTGCAAATAGGATGTTTAAATGGAGTTTGGATAAAAAAAAAAAAAGAACGGAAAATGGACAAGAAATGAAGCAAATTAAGCAATATTGGGTTTAAAGCTGATATGGACTGGATCGACCACGCAATTTTATGGATCTGAAGGCCCAACCGGCAGTGTTTAGTGGGCTTAAGTTGGTTAGCGCGACACGTGTTTTGCACGAGAAGTGATCCAACCGGCGGTTGAAAGTTCCAACCGCCGGTTGGAAGGTTGGCCAGAAAAACTATAAATAGAACAATAAACCCCAGACTTGGGGGATACGAAACCTTAAACCCTAATTTGGCCAGAGCATTTTTCTAGCAGTTTAGAGACAAATTTGGAAAGGAGAAAACCACACGGTTGAAGCTTTTGACTCGTGTGAAGATTTATTCCGCTTTTTGGTTTGGATTTCATCCCTAGTTTCTTCAAGACAATGTTTATTTGTTTGAATCTAGATCTGATTTTCCAGATTTTAATTATGAACTAATTCTTTATTGTATTTGCTTAGACAAAAGATACCTAGATGATGGTTTAATTATTTGTTTACGTTAGCTTTAAATCCTATGAAAGAGTATTGTGTTTATCCGTAGATCCATATTGATTATATGATATGATTGTTAGTTGTTACTTAACGTGATTAATTGACCTCTGCTATAACGAACGTTTGTTTAGGTTAATTGGCTATTTGCGATTATATAACTTATTAGATAATCGTGACTTGAAACTGTAACCGGATATAGGTTAAGAGTAATAACAACTATTGAACTACGATTAATGTGATAATTGTCTTGAAATAATAGGATAATTATTAAAGCATCATTCACATGAAGTTGCTAGGATAAATCACAATAGACGGGGAAAGTATTTAATAAATAAAGATTAGGTGGACAACGCATAGGAGGACTCCTAGCGTATTTAACAGAATCTTGTGTCTTTCCTGATATTTATAAGATTGGTTGACCTTGACGGGAAAACCTTTCCACTTTAGTTTAATTCACCATAGAATTGTTTAACGAATCAATAAACAAACATGATAACCAGAATTTGGGGAAAAATAGTCTAAGTGAATACATTTCTCTCCATTGATTGTTTTTAACTGTTTAAAACTTTAAATTGCTTTGCTTGTTTTAGTGTTTTAAATTTAGTATTTTACTGTTTTTACTTTTAATTTAGTAAAAATTAGTTTTGTAAAAACATTCGCACGGAACTAAAATGCCCCCTATTTTTCATTTACTTTTTCATTAGTTTAATTACTTATTTCAATCTAAATAAATAAACAATGTTTTCTTGTGGTTCGATATCCTGATTTACCTAAGCTATACTATTGTATGATCGGGTATTCTTGCATGTATTGTGTGATAGTTATAACTTGAGTATTTCCATTTTTAAATAAAACTTTTTAAACGCACTCTAGTACACACCAAGTTTTAGGCGTCGCTGCCGGGGAAGCGGTTTAGTTTATTAGTTAAGTTGCAATTGTTGGTTATTCGATCCTCCAAAGAAGATTTATCTTCTTAGGAGTTACTGTTTTTCTAGTGTTAATTGTTAAAATAGATTATGACGGCGCCCGAACGGTTGGGTTTTTTTAGCTCACCTTTCTCACGAAGGGGGAACCGTCCTCGTCGTCGAAGGACTTGACCAAACAGGTCGGACGCGGGTCAGTGGAGTTTTATATTTTATATTTTGCTGGGCCTAAGTATACTAAAGCTATGGGTGAGTATAGCGATAGGTATGACCTAGGGTCGTTGTTCAAACTACAACGGGCATGGTATCTAGGTTTTCAATTATCCTTCGTAATTTAGCTGGGTTTTATCAAGAGTTGATAGGGGTTTTATTTTGTTTTCTAATTAACTACCTAATTTTAAAACTAAAATACTAAACTAAGGTAAGGGAGGTGAGGTGAGGTGGCTACGAGAACTACAGGTTAAACGCGTGTGTTTACTATGACAGTCATGTATGCTATTTAGGGGTAGTTATTTTTGGTTAGGGCCTTAGTTATGATGACGGGTGCAGGATTTAGAAGACATACTTGGAACAATCAATGAGGTACAAAGTAATCTACCTACAACCTTTCCATGGCTTCCACGTGTTTGTGCTACACCATAGGTGTTTCCAACGCTATACCAGGTACTAGGCTATTTTACGGTATTTCCGTTGCTTCATTTGAAAGGTCCTTGTTGTCTATCCTGGACAGATTATACTTCCTAATGAGCCATAGCTACTAGCCTATTATCTATCTAACGTAGAGTTGTCCACAATCAGATAAATAACATGTCACGAAGATAACAGCTATGGAATGTAAACTACACTGGAAGTTGTCCCAAATGAAGAAACCAATTTAACCAGCAACCATCCTCGAGTCTTGTTCCCCAATCTCGGACATTTGAGATATCCGAATCATGGCATGAATTGTTGAATAAACAAAAACATGAACAGGGGTTTCCTACCGGAACAAGTTGGGATGGTCGGGTCTAACGGCTAATTAAATTGTTCATCATTATGTCATATAAATCATCATAACTATTCTATGCATGTTAAACTGGTGTATGCAATTAACATATATCTGAAAACCTAATCATATATCCAATAGCACAAGTGATACTAGTATGCAAACCCTAAAGCAACAATCAAACAAGAACATGCAGCAGAGCAGCATACAGGGATCAGCTTATTTCATGTCAGAGTATCTGGATAAGTGTTTAAGTCACAAATGTTCTGAAAGTTCTCTCAAAAACATTTGTTATATGAAATGGATCTAATCTATCTCTAATCCTACGCTCCGTGTCTCCCTCCGGTCTTATTTCAACCAGGAGAACACCGGCCATGTCGAGTTCAACGATCATCAGACACGGAATAATTAGCGGCTTACTATTAGAAGTTGGCCAAGTTCTTAGTAGTAAGTTACTAATCACAGCATAAGTTGGATAGATAAACAATGGAGATTCATTTCATAGATTCAAATATATTCTAACAGCATACAGACAGAGTAACGGCATGATCAAAGCATAACTACCCTAGCATAATGACTATCATAGCAAACACAGATTTGTTCAGCTCAGCATGGCAATAATTCTAGCAAACATTTCTAAATAAGCATAGCAACAGCACAACATATTTAAAAATAACAAGATAGAGATTAAAATAAAACCTGACAGAGAGTTATTACAAATCTTGTGTAACCGCAGTCTCGGAGCACCTCCGTTACAAGTAAGCTACTAATCTACTGGCTTAACTAACCTAATTAACTAACTAACTATTTTAGAGACTGAGTAGAGATAGAAAGAGAGAAATTGAATGAAAAACATGAATGAAAATGGTGAGGAGGTGATTGTATTTATAGGCATCGCACAGCCGTATTCTTCAACCGTATTCCAACCCTCAAATGCACAACCGTATCGCACAGCCGTATAAAAATCTGATTTTTATTGCCTGAACACGGGATATGGTAAGTTTTGGCCGTATAAGGGTGGACTGGAGCAAATACGGGTGGGCACCAACCGTATACGGCTGGACTGAGCCGTATACGGCTGGGCACAGGCCGTATACGGTCTACACAGGCCGTATACGGTCTGTGTCCAGCCGTATACGGTCTGGTCCAGCCGTATACGGTCTGGGACAGCCGTATTCGGTCCTTTCGGTTCTTCGTTTCTTCGATTTGGCATAACTTCTTCGTCGTTTATCCGTTTTGAGTTATTCTCACACTCACGGTTTCTTAACTTCCTAACGAAGAAAATGACATAAGTTAGAGGTCATAATTCTTTGTGTAGCTCAAAAAGTGCTAGAACGAGTGAACGAAAATGCTTATGATCGTATTCGTTGGATTTATCGTGTTTTTCGACCATTTTAGTTGATTTTTGAAATGTTGTCTATATTTTGGGCCATGTTATGAGTTTTAATAATATAGTGCTTATTTTGGATAATTTCATCATAATTTTGGCTAAAAAGGTGAGATAATGACACTTAAAAACTTGACTTTTTGCGTGTCATCAAATATCCCACACTTAAACTTTTGATTGTACTCAAGCAAATCACAATCTTATTTGCCAAAATTTCCTATTTTAAGATGCTTTCTTGAGCCGCAAATAAGAATTTGTACAGATTGAAAACAAGTATTTCGCTTGTTGGATAAAGAAGAAGTGTTCACATGAAATATCCAAAGTTTTTCAAGATTATTCACTTAGGCAAACTTTCAATTCTCATAGATGTGGAATATACACGACTGGGCGATCTCACTGGTGGTCACTCAATTCACTCAAGTGTATCGGGTTTCCTATTATCCTAAGCCAAATGAAAAATCGCTCAATTACCTGTTGTGCAGTATTCGTCGTCATAGGCTTGCCCAATGATCATATCTCCACCACTTAGACGGGGACGGTACTAATTATCCCAAGACATTCAAGTGGGTTGTGATTTTTGGTGAGGGTTAAAGGGTATGGATAAGTGTGGTTTTTAAGGGTTAAGGGTGTTACTTATCTTAGGCCTTTTAAAACTTAATGAAAAACTTCCATTTAGACATTCTTTTTAATGAAAACGGAAACGGATAACGCTAAGGGAAGATAGCTATTTTGACTTCTATCTTTTGAAAACACATGGATGATTCTACACATTTAAGAATCGGAGTTTCCGAGAGATTTGAAGCACTTAGCTTTATTTTATTTTTAGGCTCAGAATTTCTTTCAAGAGAGCTTCTAAGGGAGATTTTTCTTTTATTTATTTTCTTGCCTTCTGGGCATCCTTTCTTACTTTTCATTTTTTCTAAAACCTTTGTCACTTTCGAACTTACGGCCAATTTTTCGCACAATCAAACTCTCGATTTCTTTTGAGTTTTAAATATGGAAGCACACATGAGAAACTTTCAGTAAACACGAACTTTTTTTGTGATTTTGGTGTAGAAAGAAAAAAGAATATCTAGATAGCGTTTTTCAAAAAGATTTTAAAAATTCTAAGATAAGTTTTTTTTTTTTTAGGTAAGGGAATAAGTGGGTTTAATAATATGGGTTGAAAGAAATGAAAAGGCTAAGGCTCAACAGGGTTATCTAGGCGGATCATCAACACTAAAAATAAGTGTTGGAAGGGTTTTGGGCTTGAAAGAGATATGTTGAAATGGGGTTTAATCCTAGGGAATGTCAAGGTCCTCTAATTGTACCTATGTCACGTATGACACCCATCAATATGATTTTGACACGTATACCCGGGGCAAGTTCTAATTCAGAAGTACATGCACCGGTCACACACAACAAACGAACAGTGAAGCATTTAAACTAAATGCTTATAAGGCTCAAAGTTCCTCACCGCAAAAATGGGTTATATGTGTCCAGTCGTGCGATGCCCCTCTTAGATCCTCATCTTAAATTGTTTGGAATCTGACATGATTCGACCTCTTTTTACCAACTTTTGAATACTTGTAAAAAAAAAATCTGTACTCTTTCTTACATAAATTTTCTTTCATTGTGACTCAAAAAGGTTTAAAATTTTTGAAAATTTTGGCAAAAATAAGGATTGAAAAATCATTCGAGGACTTGCATGTCTCAAAATCAACTTTGACAGATAATTAGACGAGATATACTGCTATCCCACACTTAGAAATAAACATTGTCCCCAATGTTTCTACACTAAGCGGGGAGAATTCCACACTTAGGGTTTTGTTTTAGGAAAAATGTGAATTTAAAAGTTTCAAGTACGGAGGATCCCACACTTAGAGATTTAAGTGGGCATAAGCATATCTAAGTTACGCAGAAACTAGAAGAGTTTAGGAGAGGTACTTCCCTACGGTCAAAGAATACTGGATTTAGGACCAGATTCGTGAAGGAGTGATGCTAGTGATATGCTGAATTTGTGGACCAGTCTTTGTTTAAAGCTCGTCCATTCCACACGAAGCTAAGTTATGCAAATACCATAAAATACAGTCACAGTACACCATTTCAACAACATATCAATCTCATAAATAAAGAACATAAAATAAACTAAAAGTCGTCTAGTAAATCATCCATGTCTGGGTCAAATGCTGCAAGTGCGTCATTGTCCGGAACGGAAGTAGGTGACGTGGCAACAGTGGCACCAGGCATCATGGGTGCAACAGGGAGATCAGGAGATGTAACAGCAGCAGTAGGAAGAGTGGGCTCAGAAGTAGGTGCAGCTGGGAAAAATTGCCATGGCGGAAGAGGTGGTCTAGGACCCTGACCAAGTCTGAAGGACTGGTCTAGAAGTCTCGGGAGTCCAACCATCTCCCTGATGTCAGAGTGAGAGTCATGCTGGATGGAGAGCTCTCGGAGAATCGTCCAAGTCACTGTCGGGTTGGTAGTGGTAATCCCATAGTCGAAGACTGGAGTGCTCATCACATCTATCTCATGCTCCTCTGGAACAGTGGTCAGCTTCTTCTTTCCTCTGCGGTTCTTCTTCTTCTTCTGCTGTTGCTGGGAAGTGTGTCCTAAGGTCTCAGCTGAAGCGTCTATCCTGAAACACAAAGAAAACAGGTAATGATATAATTTATAAGGTTATACAAATGCAACAGAGTTAGATGACTTTTAAAAGATTTTTATCAAAATTTGTGTCATCTGAATGGTTGCGCTTGTATAAGTTAAATTAAACTTATCTCCGATGTATATGTAAGAGTGTGGTGCTGTCGGGTATCTAGATTATCCTGCATCATTAGTCCAGTGATGATAATAATAAGCAAAAATAAACTGAGAAATAAAATTAAAGCTATTATAAAGATAAGCAATGGGGTGCCTCCCAAGAGCGCTTATTTAACGAGTCACTAGCTTGACTCTTTTACCTACTTTGTCGGCTCAAGGTGGTTCAAAGATATAGACTTCCTCATTGGAAGGAAAGTCTTCGATGTAGTGCTTTAAGCGGTGACCGTTGACTTTAAAATTACCGTCCGGTGCCTCGAGTTCGACTGCTCCGGATGTAAAGACCTTTGATATAACGAACGGTCCGCTCCACCTTGATCTGAATTTGCCTAAAAACTTTTTGAGGCGCGAATTGAAGAGAAGAACTTTATCTCTAGGTTTGAATTGAGAATACTTGAGTTTGGCATCGTGGGTATTCTTGGTTCGCTCCTTGAAATGTAGAGAACTATCATATGCTTGGTCTCTCAATTCGGCCAGTTCGTTCAGCTGCATCTTTCGATGTAATCCTGTTATGGAAGGGTCTAGATTACAATCTCTCAGCGCCCAGTAAGCCTTATATTCCAACTCGATCGGCAGATGACACGCTTTTCCATAGACTAGTCTGTATGGCGTGGTCCCTAATGGTGACTTGTATGCAGTTATGAACGCCCACAGAGCATCGTCTAACTTGTCGGCCTATCTCTCCTTATGATTTACCACGGTTCATTCCAAGATCCTTTTGAGAGCTCTGTTTGTCACTTCGGCCTGCCCATTCGTCTGCGGATGATAAGTCGTAGATGTCTTATGGGTGACACCATAATACTGTAATGTCCTCATAAACTGAGCACTACAGAAGTGCATGCCCCGATCACTGATGATCACCTTTGGAGTTCCGAAACGAGAAAAGAGTTGTTTTAGGAACTTGATCACTACTCGGGAGTCATTAGTAGGAAACGCTTGTGCCTCGGCCCATCTGGAGATGTAGTCAACAGCTACAAGAATGTATTCTTTTCCAAAGGATTTAGGGAATGGTCCCATGAAATCCAATCCCCATATATCGAAGATCTCGCAGGCCTGGATGTTAGTAAGTGGCATTTCACTCCTCCGTGAGATACTTTCAAACCTTTGGCAAGCATCACAATGTTTTACCAAGTCATGAGCGTCTCTGAATATAGATGGCCAATAGAAGCCAGAATCGTATACCTTCCTTGCAGTCATATTTGCTCCATGATGTCCTCCAGTTGGTCCGTGATGACTCTGGTGGAGAATGTTTCTTGCTTCCCTTTCGTCAATGCATCTTCTAATGATTTGCTCCGGGCATACTTTAAACAAGCATGGATCGTCCCAATAGTAATTTTTTATATCTAGGAAGAATTTGCGCTTTCTAAAGGTAGGCATTCCTTTCGGCACAATTCCACCAACCAGATAGTTAGCGTAGTCTGCATACCAAGGGTTATGATTGAATTGTGATCCCCTCTGGTGGCTTCTAACATTCATGAGTTGTTCTTCAGGAAACTGATCTTGAATTTCTCTTTCATCAAGCTTTTCCATCGATGGGTTTTCCAATCGACTGAGATGATCTGCTGCGACGTTTTCTGCTCCCTTTTTATCCTTGATTTCTATATCGAATTCTTGGAGAAGTAGAATCCATCGAAGTAGTCTTGGTTTAGTGTCTTGCTTTTTGAAAAGATACTTCAAGGCTGAGTGATCTGTATAGACAATAGTTTTGGACAATATTAAGTAAGAACGAAATTTATCAAAAGCAAAAACTACCGCAAGCAGCTCCTTTTCTGTAGTAGTGTAATTCTCTTGAGCATCGGTGAGTGTCTTGCTGGCGTAGTATATAGGCTGAAACTGCTTTTCCTTCCTTTGCCCTAGGACAGCTCCAACCGCAAAGTCATTGGCATCGCACATGATTTCAAATGGGAGACTCCAGTCAGGAGCAACCATGATCAGTGCATGTGTGAGCTGATCCTTCAGGATGTTGAAAGCTTTCAGGCAATCATCTGAAAAGACAAACGGAGTGTCCTTCTCGAGAAGGTGCGTCATAGGTCAAGAAATCTTAGAGAAATCCTTAATAAAGCGACGGTAGAATCCGGCGTGACCTAGAAAACTGCGAATGGCTTTAACAGAGGTAGGTGGCGGAAGTTTGGCAATGGTCTCAACTTTAGCTTTGTCAACTTCAATTCCAGAGTTTGATATCCGGTGTCCTAAAAATATTCCTTCCTTCACCATAAAGTGGCATTTCTCCCAGTTTAAGACAAGGTTTGATTCTTCGCATCGGGCTAGCATTCTTTCTAGGTTGGAAAGACAAGAAGTGAAAGGGTCTCCAAAGACTGAGAAATCATCCATGAATACCTCGATGCACTGTTCAATCATGTCGTGGAATATTGCTACCATACACCGCTGGAATGTTGCAGGTGCGTTGCAAAGCCCAAAAGGCATGCGTCGGTAAGCGAATGTTCCGTAAGGACATGTGAAGGTCGTCTTTTCCTGGTCCTTAGGATCGAGAGTGATGTGACTCAAATAGTCATGTTTTTAAGGGCAATATTCCGCACTTTTTGGACGTAACTTTAGTGAAAACATTCCAAAATGATCATTATTTACTAAATTTCACTAAAGTGGTCTAAATATAGGCGTTGCTGCAAAAATCACCTAAAACGTCCAAATAACAAGCAAATCAGGACGAATAAACGTGCACAAAATCATCTGGCCTCATTTACCTTATATAGGTCACATTCTACCTTCATCATATGATAAAACATGTAAAATCGTGACGGGAAAATCAAGAATCATGCAAATCGGATAAAGAACGGAGAAGACTGAGCAGTATCAGACCCTATAAAGTCATTTCGGCTATGCTTGAGCTATACACATCCAATTTCAGTGAAGTTGGCATCATTAGAAGCGTAACGGAATTACGAAACCACAGGCAAAAGAATCAGGTCAAACGGACGCATAACGAAGGAGATACGCGCGTTTTAAGCAACGAACGAAATCAGACGAACACCGTATACGGCCCTGGGAACCGTATACGGCCCCACAGAGACCGTATACGGCCATGTACACACCGTATACGGCCCCCCTAAGGCCGTATACGGCCCCTGCTGCCCTGTATTGTGCTTCGTTTGCTTGTATGTGCTGTTTCGCGAGTTGTACGGCTGATTTTTGAGCTTTGCCTATAAATAGGGGATCACTCCTCCTCATTTCACACACCTTAACACCTCTCAACATTTTCACACATTTCTCATTCTCTCACTTTTCTTATTTCTCTCTTTTCTCTCACTTTCTCTCTCTAACTTTCTCTCTCTAGCACTACTCTTAGGAGTTAGAGGAGAAAGGTTAGGGTTGAGCTTACGGTTCGAGTCTAGAGGAAGTTTTAGCTTGGTAATCTTGTTGTAACGAGTTTTTTCAAGTTCAGACTATTTGTAATCCTCAGTATTACGCTGTTGTATTCCCGGTGATATCTAAACTTTACTTACTGTTATAATGCTTGTGCTTTATGTTATTTCAGTTTGTATTCTGCATATTGCCATGTTTATAGAGTAGTTTAATATTGTGATTGTTGAAATGTAGATATTAGGAGTAGGGATGATGTTAAATTAATGTTTCATTTATACGATTGGAAATTGTTATGCTGTGTATCTGGTTAAGCTTATCCTGAATATAGATCTAGTCTCTCATCACCCTTTCCAGACTTTCACGTGACTGTTGCCCTATGATAGGATCTGATCAACCCTAATACTATGAATACACAGTTATCTCCAGTTACAGTATGAAACTATGAACTTTCCTTTAAAAGGCACGGTACTTCGTATAGCGTTGGAAACACCTCGTGTGAAGTACAAATACGTGGAAGCTAAGGAAATGCCATGGATTGTTTCATCGTGAATTACCTAGAAGTGATCCTTCTAGAACTGTGGTCTAGGAATCAAAGCTGTGGAAATGCTTGTTGCACTGTACACCGTTAGTACACCTAAGATCTGGAACACTGTGGAAATGCTTAAATGCAAAGTACACCGTCAGTACATCTAGGGTTTGGAACACTGTGGAAATGCCTAATTGCCCTGTACACCGTGATTATTCCTAGGGATGAACGCCTGACTATAAAGGAGGGTCTATATTTATGATGGTTAAGTATGTGCTTCAATAGAAACAATACAGGGTAGTGTCAATCATACACCTAGACATGCAAAACCCTAATCACACCAATAGTTTAACATACACAGGATACAATCAGTATTTGCTATAATAAAAGTAAATAGACGATTAGGTGTTAAGAAAGGTCAGTAAATACAATTGCGGTCTGTTGCCTTATGCCTGATCCCTAGAACATTTAGGGTGACTTTGTCTTAGTTAAGCAAAGGCTCAGGAGGGTTTGAAAACAGCCTGATCTGTTCAGAATCATGATAACCTAGGATTCCAGTGACATATGTTTCTAGGGTTTCACCTGAACGTAGGGTCCTAGTGTTTACACCAAAAGTATGTCTACTCTTTATTTGGTAAATCTCCAATCAATTTTATAATGAACATCATCCCGAAACCCTAGTATCCAAGTTTCAGCAATCACATCTCTACCTGTCTGCTTAAACCCTAATTTCATTTCTCGTTATTTACTTTTCTGCATTTAGGATAATTATAAAACCAAATCAATCTAAAATCTATCTACCTACCCCCATCCTAATTACGACCATAATCTTTGGTGATCCGCTTTATTTCAATTCGCTCCGATTTAAGAACGACCTCGAGTTATACTTACTGCTTGCTCCCAAGGTAGGTAGTACTTATAGTTTGAGCCCCAGCTCATATAAATTTAAAACTCACTGTCCGCCGCTTCTGTTGCTGTTGGAACAACGACCGGAGTCACATCCGACCAACCGATAGGGCCGCGACAAGTTTTTGGCGCCGCTGCCGGGGATCGTAGAGCGTTACGATTTGAAGCCGCCTTAGATATTCTAGCTTTTAGGAGATCCTTTCCAATTAGGTTTTCCCAGACTTAGTTGGTAGTTATTTGCTTTCCTTAGAATAATTTAGATAGTTTAATTAAAAATGAAAAATACAAAAACATCTTTCTATGATTCATTTCTGTCTAGCCCCATTTCTCCACTCGCCCTCAAGACGTCCGAAGAAATGATGGCCATGGATGACGCTGAGTTCTTCGCCTGCTTAGAACAAGAGTTGGAATCTGACGTCTACTCTTCTTCTTTATCCTCTTCCGAAGTTATTTCCGCTAATTCAGACGATGAATCTAGAACCATAGGGCAATTCTTAGATCTTGACTTAGGAACCCATGATTCTCATTAGAAGATCTCAACTTCTGCATCTAGCATTCTAAGCTATCAGGTTATGCCTGCTCCTGAGATTTCATATTCCTTAGAAAACTTCTTTCAATTTCCTACCTCATCTGGTTTTGTCGAGAGTAACTCTGAATATCTTCAACCCTTTCGTTTTCCACCCATTAAAGAACGTCTTCCACCATGGGACGAAGAAGTTTACGAATACCCTCCAAAATCACCTATCTTTTTGAACCTCGTACCCGAACCTGAGTACACCATCTATCGTGTTGTTGATAGGACTTTACCAATCATACCTGAAGAAAATATCCGCTACGTAGGTAACTCTTTTGATCCTGATAGGAGATTGGATGTTTGTCGGGCATTTGCCAGACAACTCAAAACGTCTGACTTTCCTTTTTCAGTTGAACAAAGAGAAGTCACTCGTAGGATAAAGAAACAGGTTGGTATTCTCCACCATCTTCCAAATCAAAAGGAGGAAGGTATCTTCACACATTATCGAGAGCAAGAACTAAAGCTTAAATCAGAAATAGACCTACTAATGGACCTATTCGCCTGCACCGATTATCAACCGGTTTCCCAAACCCTAATTAATCGTTATGTTGCGGCTATGATTTATGAGCTTGAGTTCTGGATCAGCAAAGATCCCGCTATATCTCTCGTCATTTCTGATAAAATTCCATTTTTCGTTGACCCCGCTACTTACATGATCAACAAGTTGTTAGAGATATTCCCTGGAGCCACTGACGATAACATGGAAGCTGCTTTCTTTGCTGGAAGGAAGGATATTAACATCTCACTCACCTTGTTATTCGCTCAGTCAAAATTTCCTTTCACCGTTTCACAAACATCTTTAATCGAAGAAATCACGGAGTCAGTTCACACTACCACCGGAGATCCCGATTCGAGAGAAGAACGGAAATTTCAACAAACCCTAGGAATGCTTCTTCATGACTTAAACCATATAGATGACGGATCACGAAACGGAATTTCAAACCCTAAGAAAGTTAGAAAGGAATTTAACAAGTTTATCGACAATCTTCTAGATTTAGGCAAAAAGGAACGTATGTTTCTCACTGAACACGAACGATTCTCGTTACATCCCGCAGACCTAGTTGATTCTGTCATTAAGATTCCCACTTGTGACTTTATTCCTCGCTACACTTTCCCTCAACCAAGAGCACCAAATTCACTTAAACAATTGCTCTTGGGCAGTATTCAATAAATTTGTCCAAAAGTCGAGCTACCGACTTTAACCAAGCGCTTTTTGGGAGGCAACCCAAACTTTAGTTAATTTAGTTTTATTTTAAGTATTTAAGATAAGTAATATTAGTAGTTTATTTTTAAATTTAAAAGCTTGCATTTAAAAATACAAGAAAACGTTCTTTTAAAATTCAAATTCGCACAACACAGTAACGAATTTCAGACATTTTCAGAAAGTTCGAAAAAGTTTATTTTTAAATTTTGAAAAATTAATTTTGAATTTGTCTTGAATTTTAAAGAACAGAAAAAGATTGTCTTGTTTTAAATAAAAACGTATACGATTTCGCATACGATTCGCAAATATCTTTTCAGACTGCGCGTAAAGATTCAGAGAATTACGAACATACTTTTTAAAATTGTTTTATTAAAAATTTTTAAACTTTGAAATTTTACTTGTATGTTTCGTATCTTTCACAAATTTTAAATCGCGTACGTTTAAAAGGGTATAAAAGGGATTTTAGCCACACACATAAGACAAAATCATAAAAAAGTTCATCTTCTTCCTCTCCCCTACCCCAAAACCGTCGGCCACCATTCCATCACCACCAAACCTTCATTACTCAACCATTTTGCATGATTCCAAGCTCAAAATTCATCATTTTATGATCTTTCTTGCATCCACAACATCATTACATCAAGTTTAAGGTAATTCTTTACCTACTTTTGTGATTTTCATGAAACTTTAAAAATTAGGGCTTGTAACTCATTTTCATAGATTTCATGGTTAAAAGTTGCAATCTTTAGTGTTATTTCATGCTTATCTTGATGCTTAACATGATTACAAGCTTAATCTAGTGATTTGTTGGCTTGATTGCAAGATTGGGAATTAAAGTGTTGACTTTTTGATGAACTATGGCTAGTTTGACTTTTTGGTTGATTAATTGCTTATGTTGACTTTTGTTGATTGAGTTATGCTTAAATATGATGGGTTAACATGTTTTGATTGATCATTTGCAATTAGAAAATGGTTAAGCTAGTTTTTGGTGATTAAAGTAAGCTCATTTTTGATAAAATCATCATAAACATCATTTTTACTTAAAACTTTTATTTTTAAACCATGTTTATGACTTTTCTAAACTTAAAAAGCTTACAAGATTATCAAAACAAGCTTCGGTTCATTTAATCATTTTTTAAGTTTATCACTTTAATTAATAAAGTGTATGACTTTGAAATGAAACCAACAAAAATGCCATTTTCTAAAATCTACCATTTTGTCAAATAAGTTTACTTCGTTCCTTTGCTTGAAATCATGAAAAACATGGCTTTATGTCTTTTGGAAATTGCGGAAAGTTGGATTGCATATTTAATTGGTAATATGTCCTTTTATGATTAATTGATTTACTTGAGGTAATTATAACCTTGGATTTATCCAAAGTATTAAGCTCATTTAGATTGATTAAACCATAAACATGAAGTATTTAAGTTTTTAGTGCTTGGGATAATTAAGTTAGGTACCTTGTTGACTTGCTTTGATTATGCTAAAAACTTGAAGCTTTGTGCCACCTACCCTTATTTAGACATAAGTTGATAAAAGTTTTTGGATTTGTGATCGGTTGCGGTTAGGTTTAGCAATTTTAAAATTTCTGGATATGCCCATTTCTAAAGCCTACATTTCCAATTTTTTCTGAAAATTTGGAAGTACTTTAGCATATCCATTAATATATCACTATTATGGCCTAATCTCTTCTTGTCTTTTATCACAGATGGAAAATTGCCCACCTTCACTCAGCTACTTGGCCAAATCTTCAAAGAATAGGTCACTCATTCGCCAGTGGTTGCAGCGACCAATAGGCAGTAATCGATATGTGGTATGGAAAGACATGATTAAGCTAGGGATCAGGGATGAGTTGAAGAATTTGTTGATGTATGAGACCGATGGTCAAGTAAACAATGCCTTTCTCCGTCTCTTCGATATAGATGAGTATGCATACCGAGAAGTAGTAACAGAGTTCATGATGACTTACCAGCTGAATCCAAAAATGAGCGTATCCAACAAAAGAAAGATTTCATTCAGGTTTCAGGAACAGATTCATCATATCTCAGTTGCCGACTTGGGAGTGTATCTTGGTTTATATACAGAGTCTCAGGTCAACTCTGCATGGTTCAGAAACAGTGTTCAAGACATCTCCAGCCTACCAAACAGGAACCACAAGGATATTTGGATGGATTTAGCAGGATCAAACTTTAGGAGCTGTGTTAAGTCATCCACTTTCATCAAGCCGGTTCATCACATCCTTCACAAGTTGTTAGCATGTTCTATATTTGGAAAGAAGGAAGGTGGTGCTGTGAGTGCCGAAGAGTTGAAGTTCATGGAAGCAATCATAGGAGGAAAGAATCTGAATGTTGCTTTCTTGATCGCTGAGAGACTTGGAGCTGAGACAGACATGGATAGGCACATGTTCATGGGGTCGATTATTACTAGATTGCTTTATAGTATGGGATTGTTGACTGAGGCCCACACTGAGGAGTTTACTGTTTGTTCTCGTTCTTTGCCATTCAACTTGGACTACTGCAAGTTGATCCATCTTATTGAGGCAGATGAGCAGAGACAGTGCCTATGGAAGAACACCAAACAAATCATTCCAGGATGTCGTCTCCCTGGAAAGCGTGTTAGAGGATCCTCACCTGTTGCAGATACTGAGGATAGCCCATCTAATAGAGCCCGAGCACCTACTACTCATACTAGTGTCCCGCATAGAGGAGCTGAGACAGCCGAGCCACCAGCTCAGGCTACTGTTCACTACACAGATCCAGTGACCTCGCTGACACAGTATTATCTTTTGCATGCTCTTCAGGTTAGCCGTTCCCATCAGCTGTTGATTTCCAGGAAACTTGGTATTCCTGACCCAGAGCCTTACATGTACCGATGCGGTCCACCACCACCAGCCATAGCACCACCACATACATCCGTCCCGTCACATACCACCCATACACCATCACCCGCTATCCGGACCACACCAGTACCAGAGCAGGTCCAGTCAGTTGAGACTGAGATACCAGTAGTCCAGCCAGTGATTTCTGCACCTGTGATTCCTCATCCTGCCCAGCCAGTCGCCAGTGGATCTTACCATGCTGACACAGTCTACTTGGGCACTGATGTTGTATCTTTTGACACTTCCGGGATGCTATTAAACTTGGGACCGATCTCTTCCTCAGCTGTACCGACAGAGAGCATGCTACGTCAGGCTTACATGACCTTACTAGAGCAGGCAGGGGTTACTTCGGCTATTTTGCTAGAGTGGGGCTACACTGATCCGATGAGACTGCCAGCAGCTACCCTTAGAGACATATTGATTCAGCTCAAACTGATCAATGCTGAAGAACAGGGACAGAGAGTATCTAGTGGCCAGCAGTCAGTCGTAGGACCATCCACAGCACCAGCTCCTACTCAGCATGTTGATGCACCTGACCAGGGATCCCCAGCTTCATAGTTCTACCCCATTTGCATCATCTGACTTTGGTTTCAGACATTATCATTTTTATTATCGTGTGTTTGTTGGCTACTGTTAAACCTTACTTTTGGAACTTATTTGTATCAGCCACTAGTTGGTTGATCACTCTATCCGTATTTACATTATGCTATTACTTATTATGTTTTATTTTCTTTTTGTTTAATAAGTAGAAATGTTGTGATGTATGAACGTGGAAAAAGGCGAGATGACGCACTTTCAAGAGGAAAATCTGTGAAGTCAAAAGGCAACCCAAACCAGTTTTCAATATTTGCAGACTGCGGAACATTCAAACATCTCATGGAGGGGCCTCGTTCTTCTCAAAACTTCCTTGTATCCAAGCACTTCAAAGAACTAAGTGTGGGATCACTCCCCACACCGCAAACACTTATCAAAATCACTCCAACTTCTTCAAAACCTAAAGTATGGGATTCTACACCATAAGGATCCCCACTTAAAAGAATTGGAGTTGATTTTTGATAACGTTGGATACATGACACCGGATAACCCCGTATGAAGCTTGATGTCCTTCAAGAAGAATGCAGAAGAAAGCTCGCTTCGACTCTCTCTCCTGCAAAATTTCACATGCTTCAAAACGTTATCTGGGGAGTTTCTTAACCTTCTATCCATTTCATGATCACATATATTCTGTCTCGTTAGCTTGTTATATTCTACACCCTATTCTGAGCTTATCACTAAGTGTGGGATTCAAACCCAAATTTAACACTTAAGAAACATTTTCTTACATGTTCAAACTCTAAGTGTGGGATTTTACCTCCAGTAAAAACTCAACTCAAGAGAACATTAGGGACAATGTTCCTCTAAGTGTGGGATAGCAAGGTATAGAATACCTTGGATAATTTTAGGCAATTTTTATGTCCAAAATAGCATTACTCAGAAAATGTTTTCCCAAATAACAAATTTTTCAAACAAATTTTTTCAAAAATTTAAAATTATGAGTTAAATTATGAAACTAAACTCTAAGTTTTTGAGTTAAATACTTTCGAAAAGAATCATTCTCGAAATATGAGTAAGGTATTTTGGAATATAGGGAAAATAAGGTAGAAATTTCTCGAGCAAGAAACAATAATCTGAAAGGAGCATGGCTAGGCACATACAACCCTATTTTGTAGTGAGGTATATTGAGCCTAAAAGCATTCATCTTTAATGCTTCACTTTCATTTCTTGTGTGTGCCGATGCTTACATCTCTGAATTAGAACTTGCTCCAGACATACGTTTCAAGATCACATTGGTGTGTACCGTACGCGGTATAGGTGCAGCTAGATGACCTTGACATTCCTTAGGATTTAAACCCAATTCTTACATATCTCTTCAAGCCCAAAACCCTTCCGATACTTATTTTCAGTATCGATGATCCGCCTAGTAAACCCTGTTGAGCCTAAACCTTTCATTTCGAAAAAAACCCTCGTACTAAACCCCCACTCAACCGAAATTCCCAAAACCTTATCTTAGAATTTCTAAGGTCGTGAAAAACATCTTTTGGAACATCCTCTTCGATTATGCTCTAAAGTCTTCCTCTTCTATGTACTCTAAAAAGTCAAAAGTGCGAAAAATTGGCACGACAAAAATTGAAGTTCAAGATCAAAGATCATAGTTCCGAAAAGGATTTCTGAAAGGATCAACATAAAATATCCTTAGAAATTCTCTGGCAAAGAAGTTCTGAAGAAGAAAAGAAAAATAAAAAAAGTAGAAAAATCAAGAAAAGAAAAAAAGAAACAGTTCCATCAAATAAAGCTGAGTGCTTCAAGTATCACCTTCTCAAGAAAAATTCGATAGAAGACGAGCAGCTACAAAATCCTCCGTTCCATTCTGAAATAAAGTTTTTCACTATCTTTGAGTTTTAAGATAAGTCAAACCCTTACAACCAAACATATACCACTACCCATACCCTTAAACCTCACCAAACACTACCACCCGTTGAATGTCTTGGGATAGTTAGCACCGTCTTCACCTAAGTGGTGGAGATCCGATTCTCGACCAAGCTTATGACGATGAGTGCTGCATGACTGGCTTATTTGAGCGATTTCAATTGTTCTAGATTGTTAGGGAACCTGATACACTTTGAGTGAATTGAGTGACCACCTATAGTGAGATCTCCTAGTCATGTTTACTCCAAGATCACGAGAATTGGTAGTATGCTTGATGATAATTGCTTCTTGCTTCTGAAAGGATCATCTTATCCTTTCCCTTATTCTTAAACAGTCTTAATCATATTAGAGGTGGTATCATTTTGAAATTATTTTGACTCACCCCTTAAAAACCTCATTGTAAATGTTTTTCTAACTGAGTGTTGCTTGAGGACAAGCAACGCCTAAGTGTGGGATAACTTGATGTGACTCAAATAGTCATGTTTTTAAGGGCAATATTCAGCACTTTTTGGACGTAACTTTAGTGAAAACATTCCAAAATGATCATTATTTACTAAATTTCACTAAAGTGGTCTAAATATAGGCGTTGCTGCAAAAATCACCTAAAACGTCCAAATAACAAGCAAATCAGGACGAATAAACGTGCACAAAATCATCCGGCCTCATTTACCTTATATAGGTCACATTATAACTTCATCATATGATAAAACAGGTAAAATCGAGACGGAAAAATCAAAAATCATGCAAATCGGATAAAGAACGGAGAAGACTGAGCAGTATCAGACCCTATAAAGTCATTTCGGCTATGCTTGAGCTATACACATCCAATTTCAGTGAAGTTGGCATCATTAGAAGCGTAACGGAATTACGAAACCACAGGCAAAAGAATCAGGTCAAACGGACGCATAACGAAGGAGATACGCGCGTTTTAAGCAACGAACGAAATCAGACGAACACCGTATACGGCCCTGGGAACCGTATACGGCCCCACAGAGACCGTATACGGCCATGTACACACCGTATACGGACCCCCTAAGGCCGTATACGGCCCCTGCTGCCCTGTATCGTGCTTCGTTTGCTTGTACGTGCTGTTTCGCGAGTTGTACGGCTGATATTTGAGCTTTGCCTATAAATAGGGAATCACTCCTCCTCATTTCACACACCTTAACACCTCTCAACATTTTCACACATTTCTCATTCTCTCACTTTTCTTATTTCTTTCTTTTCTCTCACTTTCTCTCTCTAACTTTCTCTCTCTAGCACTACTCTTAGGAGTTAGAGGAGAAAGGTTAGGGTTGAGCTTACGGTTCGAGTCTAGAGGAAGTTTTAGCTTGGTAATCTTGTTGTAACAAGTTTTTTCAAGTTCAGACTATTTGTAATCCTCAGTATTACGCTGCTGTATTCCCGGTGATATCTAAACTTTACTTACTGTTATAATGCTTGTGCTTTATGTTATTTCAGTTTGTATTCTGCATATTGCCATGTTTATAGAGTAGTTTAATATTGTGATTGTTGAAATGTAGATATTAGGAGTAGGGATGATGTTAAATTAATGTTTCATTTATACGATTGGAAATTGTTATGCTGTGTATCTGGTTAAGCTTATCCTGAATATAGATCTAGTCTCTCATCACCCTTTCCAGACTTTCACGTGACTGTTGCCCTAGGATAGGATCTGATCAACCCTAATACTATGAATACACAGTTATCTCCAGTTACAGTATGAAACTATGAACTTTCCTTTAAAAGGCACGGTACTTCGTATAGCGTTGGAAACACCTCGTGTGAAGTACAAATACGTGGAAGCTAAGGAAATGCCATGGATTGTTTCATCGTGAATTACCTAGAAGTGATCCTTCTAGAACTGTGGTCTAGGAATCAAAGCTGTGGAAATGCTTGTTGCACTGTACACCGTTAGTACACCTAAGATCTGGAACACTGTGGAAATGCTTAAATGCCCAGTACACTGTCAGTACATCTAGGGTTTGGAACACTGTGGAAATGCCTAATTGCCCTGTACACCGTGATTATTCCTAGGGATGAACGCCTGACTATAAAGGAGGGTCTATATTTATGATGGTTAAGTATGTGCTTCAATAGAAACAATACAGGGTAGTGTCAATCATACACCTAGACATGCAAAACCCTAATCACACCAATAGTTTAACATACACAGGATACAATCAGTATTTGCTATAATAAAAGTAAATAGACGATTAGGTGTTAAGAAAGGTCAGTAAATACAATTGCGGTCTGTTGCCTTATGCCTGATCCCTAGAACATTTAGGGTGACTTTGTCTTAGTTAAGCAAAGGCTCAGGAGGGTTTGAAAACAGCCTGATCTGTTCAGAATCATGATAACCTAGGATTCCAGTGACATATGTTTCTAGGGTTTCACCTGAACGTAGGGTCCTAGTGTTTACACCGAAAGTATGTCTACTCTTTATTTGGTAAATCTCCAATCAATTTTATAATGAACATCATCCCGAAACCCTAGTATCCAAGTTTCAGCAATCACATCTCTACCTGTCTGCTTAAACCCTAATTTCATTTCTCGTTATTTACTTTTCTGCATTTAGGATAATTATAAAACCAAATCAATCTAAAATCTATCTACCTACCCCCATCCTAATTGCGACCATAATCTTTGGTGATCCGCTTTATTTCAATTCGCTCCGATTTAAGAACGACCTCGAGTTATACTTACTGCTTGCTCCCAAGGTAGGTAGTACTTATAGTTTGAGCCCCAGCTCATATAAATTTAAAACTCACTGTCCGCCGCTTCTGTTGCTGTTGGAACAACGACCGGAGTCAAATCCGACCGACCGATAGGGCCGCGACAGAGAGGAATCTGAAAATAGCCAGAGAAACCATCAAGGAAACAGTAGAATTCGTTCCCAGATAATCTCTCCAACATTTGATCGATGAACGGTAGAGGGAAATGATCTTTTCGAGTGGCTTCATTCAGCTTCCGATAGTCGATGCACACCCTCCAACCGGTGACGGTTCATGTTGGAATGAGTTCGTTGTCTTCGTTAGCGATAACCTGTGAAAACGTAATAAAGATCTAGCTCAGACTTTTTAGGTCTTGATCTAGGATAATAATAATCAACGATAACAATGATAATAAATTATGCAGCGGAATAGAACATATCAATGTTATCACAACAAGCCCCAATATTATTCGATCACAATAATACGGTTATACAAATATAACAGGATCAAGAAACCTTGATCTTGAGGCTAAACAAACCCTACGGGTCTACATTATGCGTGCACACTAAACCCTATGCCCCTATATCTCTTTATATACTAGAGATATTAGGGTTACAAGAAAACATAATTGTATATGGAAACTACTTAAACAAATATCACTTTTAGTCCCTCATGTTTAAATATTTTGTATCATCAAATCTAAAATATCCTAACAATCTTCCCCTATTTGATGATGACAAAATAAACATCTTCTCACATAAGCTTCCCCTTAATTCTTGATTTCTTGTAAACATGTCATGCCATGCAATAAGTTGCAAATCTCTTGATCTCTAATTCTTCTTCCCCTTTTTGTCATAATCCAATAGGGGTCTTGTAAAGATAAGCAACTTTGGATCATTCCCTTAAATTAAGCATGAACATTTTCTGATGGTTAATCACGTTTTCAATAAACTTCCCCTCAAATCAATATGTTAACCATCGCTTGAATCTTGAACTTTTATTGGCTCTATGTAATGATCACATATAAAGAAAACAGAATATAACAAACTTGATGAAGAAGTCGAATTTTCCAAACCTGTATCTTATATCTTGTACTAACCACGACGTCGAACTTATATTTCATATATAAGTAGATCACAATCTCCGCTTAAGATCTCTTTGACAAAAATCCTTATTTTAGACAGATACACTCTTCTTGGTATCGGGGTTAGAAAACCTTAGAGAAATCTACTAAAATCTCTAATCTTTAATAAGTCACCGAGCACTCCAAAACTCTTTCAAGTGATAGCAAATGTGAGCATTGAGCATCATAAGTTTAATCTCACACGTTTGCTAGATTTGTCAAGTCTTCGTCGTCTCCATACAAACCAAACAAGTTATCTTCAAAGCTCTTCATCCACCACTTTGAGATATGATAAGATACATAGCTGTAAAAGTCAACTACAATATCAAATAAGCTATAATCAACCTTCTTCGTAATCACATCTTCATATAATCTTCATGAACGAGCCATAAACGCAATAAGAATAAATTGTTTTAAAAACAATTCCAATCCGAGATCCAAAACCATCAGTTGAAGTAACAGTGGTAACCAATTAATACTAACAGTGTAAAAAATCCTCCAACAGTGGTAATTTTTCTTCAAAAACCATGAACAGTGGTAACCATTCCACTTCCAAAAACATATAAACAGTGGTAATCGCCTTAGAAACCCAAAAACAAACAGTTTTAATCTTCATCGTGCCAACAGTGGTAATCTTCAAAACAACAGTGGTAATCACCAAAACCTTCTCAAACAGTGGTAACAAGTATCCACTAACAGTGTTAATCTTCAACTCCAAATTCAAATCAATTAATAGTGGAAACTGTTTTTGCACTATCAGTTTTAACTATTTTGAACTAACAGTTTTAACTGATTCCCTCAATTTCAATACCTTTTCTGCTGGATTCTCTACTCAAACACTTAACAAACATGTTGGCAAGAATTAAATCAATCAAGAAACACAAGTCAACTTCGTAATCAAACTTCAACTGTTAAGCAAATTTAATAGTTAACACAAGTCGGTTAAATATTAAATCAAAAACAGAAGTTGGTCGGCAAGAATGATTTCCAAAGTAGTCTAGTATGTCGATTGATAAATCAAATAATATCCAATACGGCTCATAAATAAAAATCAAATACCACTAGATTAACTCCATACCTTCTCTTTCATACCCAAGTGTTTAAAGAATAACTTCCACATTAGAAGCAAGAACACTATTTAAAAACAATGATAATAGAGAAGTAAAATTATACCAACTTCAACTTTTCTGCAGCAGAATTCAACAATTATGTATCTCCTCTTAAACTGCTCCGATCATGCTCAAATTTTTATACATTGTACACCTATGTGCCGTGAACCATATATCCAAAAATCAAGTCGATCCAACGGTTAACGACCACACAACGATTAATAGACAGGAGCTGCACAAACAGAAACCACAAACATACTGCAGCAGATTCGAATTTCAATATCTCAATGTAGAGACATCCGATCACGATGAAATTTTTAAAAAATGTATAAACATATGTCTTCTATAACATATCCAAAAATCACGAACTTTCGTTGGATAACGAAGACACAGTGACCGTTTTACTTCTGCCGTTCTGAAAAACCATAAACTTTCTGCAATCAACTTCGACAATGAATATCTCTCAATCAGAAACTCAGATCGAAAATTCCTTCAGTCAGAATGTGCGCCTATATGTTAGGAACCTACAGTTCAAATTTCATGACGATCTAACGGTTAACGAAGGAGATCCGAATTTTTTACCATGGCTGTGCAGAAAGTGACGAATTACGAATTCTTGCAATCTTCTAGGGTTTCTTCGATACGGCTTCTCTTTCTTGTAAAACTTGTAGATCCTAGATCACGAGCAACCTTGCTCTGATACCAATTGTGAAAACGTAATAAAGATCTAGCTCAGACTTTTTAGGTCTTGATCTAGGATAATAATAATCAACGATAACAATGATAATAAATTATGCAGCGGAATAGAATATATCAATGTTATCACAACAAGCCCCAATATTATTCGATCACAATAATACGGTTATACAAATATAACAGGATCAAGAAACCTTGATCTTGAGGCTAAACAAACCCTACGGGTCTACATTATGCGTGCACACTAAACCCTATGCCCCTATATCTCTTTATATACTAGAGATATTAGGGTTACAAGAAAACATAATTGTATATGGAAACTACTTAAACAAATATCACTTTTAGTCCCTCATGTTTAAATATTTTGTATCATCAAATCTAAAATATCCTAACATAACCGTCATTCCTCCTTTCTTGGGGACAACCTGAACTGGGCTGACCCATGGGGAATCTGAAATAGGATAGATCAAGCCAGCATCCAAGAGTTTGATAACCTCCTTTTTGACCACGTCTTGAATCTTCGGGTTAACTCTCCTCTGTCTCTGTATGGAAGGTTTGAACTCGTTTTCCATGAGTATCTTGTGAGTGCAGTAGTTTGGACTGATCCCTTGGATGTCAGAGATTTTCCATCCAATCGCCTTCTTATGTGACTTCAACACTTGGATGAGTCTTGCTTTCTCTTCGGATGTAAGACCTTTTGCAATTATAACGGGTAAATGCGAGGTTCCTTCAAGAAAAGTATACTCCAGATGAGAGGGTAGTTCCTTCAGCTCCAACTCTGGTGGTTCTTCAATGGAAGGTTTCATTCGAGCAATCTCATCTCTTTGTAACACGTCATACTCAGTTAGAAGTCTGGTTCATTCGGAGATGAGTCGGCTGCAGTGGCTGATGCTATTTCTACTAACTTTGTCTCATTAGGGGGTGCATTCTTCTTCAGCTCGTATTTTCTTGTAGATGATGAGGAAGTTTCACTATTTTTAGTAAAGAGGATATCGTTGGTGTCGGTAAATGCAAACCTCTGAAATTGAGCTGTTGAAGATGTACTTATGGTGATTTCTGGATTTTGTGTCGCACAACCTTCAGATAGTTGCGGCTCAGCTGAGATTTCTGATTCCATCTCCTCAAAGGATTTGATAATTTCAGCTACTGAAGGAGATGAATCAGTTTGACCCCTTTGTAAGATTGGTATAGGAATGCCTTCGCCTTAGGAAACAACAACAAATGAATTGTTCATGAAAGTGTTGTCAGGCGATGCAAGAGGATACTTCATTTCAGATAAAGGAAATAGCAGCTCCCTAGAGTGTGCTGATTTGTTAGAGATAGCAGAGCAGAGTCCAACATCGTCTTGGCATAGTCTCCTTGTAGTGATGACTGTGTTGGGAAGATGGTCGTGATTGCTAACTGCCAGAATCTCTTCCAAATGCTCGTCGTATATTTCCTGCATGGAATCCACAAGACCAAGATCTTCTCCCATAGGTTGTTTCATCAATTTATCGACATTAAAGGTGACTTCCTCCGTTCCGACCCTCAGTTTTAAAGATTTTTCGTTTACGTCAATAACAGCCTTGGAAGTGTTTAGGAAAGGTCTGCCAAGGATGAGGGGAACGTGGGCATCTTCCTCAATATCCATAATGACAAAGTCAACTGGGAAGACGAATTTACCTACTCGAACCATAATATCTTCAGTAATCCCCCTAGGGAGTTTAACTGATCTATCAGCTAATTGGATGGTCATTTGAGTGGGCAGCAGTTCACCTAATCCTCGTTTCTTATATAGTGAGTAAGGCATAAGGTTGACACTAGCACCTAGGTCAGCTAAGGCATTACTAACTTGGGTATTTTGAAGGAAACAAGGAATAGTGAAACGGCCAATATCTCCTAGTTTGGTGGAAGGCCATGTAGCATGATTGCATAGCATTCAGCATCTAAGGGTATGTTAACTATTTGTCTTAATTTTTCCTTATTTGAAAGAAGTTCTTTGAAGAATTTTGCACAACTAGGCATTTCGACTAAAGCATCTAATAATCTAACGTTTAAGTGCAGGCTTTTAAACATCTCAAGATACTTCCCAAACTGCGCTTCTTGCTTCTCCTTCTTAAGCCTACCAGGAAAGGGTATTCGAGTACGCGGAATGATTTCTGGAGCTTGACAGGGTACTGGATCGGGTGTAGTGACAGGAGTGTCACTAGGTACTGGATCAGTAGAAGTGGAAGGTTTGTTCGAAGAATTATCTGAGGTTTTTTCAACTCTCGTTTCTTTTCCTCCTCTCGTAACAACTAAGACAGTGTTACTGATCGCGATTTCTCTTTGGCTCTCCTCAACTTTAGAAAATAGTTGTCTAAGACTAACTTCTATGTTTTTTATTAAATCTTCGGAAATTCTAAGTAAAGCATCAATTTTATCTTGAAAAGCTATTACTTGTCTATTTACGTTATTTTGTTCAACCATGAAGTTAATCAAAGTTTCGTTATAGTGTTGCTAAGAGTTGAAGGAGGAATCAGACAGAGTGGATGGTAGAGTAGACAGAGGTTGAATAGGAGGGGTTTTGATTAGCCACTGAACAGAAGATGTGGATTGAAAGTTTGGTTCAGGGCTCTTGAAAGTTGTTGCAAATTTCCAGTCATGTTGACTAGTCGTCATGGCTGAAGAATTTGGGGTTTTGGTAGAAAAGAGAGTTTTGGAAAGGAAAGGGTACTGAAAAGGAAAGAACGGAAAGGGAACTTTCGGATGATATTGATCTTCTGAAAGGATTGCTAAATAACTAAATTCCTAAATCGGTCGTTGTAATCCCCGGCAGCGGCGCCAAAAACTTGACGGCGCCCGAACGGTCGGGTTTTTTTAGCTCACCTTTCTCACGAAGGGGGTACCATCCTCGTCGTCGAAGGACTTGACCAAACAGGTCGAACACGGGTCAGTGGAGTTTTATATTTTATATTTTGCTGGGCCTAAGTATACTAAAGCTATGGGTGAGTATAGCGATAGGTATGACCTAGGTTCGTTCTTCAAACTACAACGGGCATGGGATCTAGGTTTCAATTATCCTTCGTAATTTAGCTGGGTTTTATCAAGAGTTGATAGGGGTTTTGTTTTGTTTTCTAATTAACTACCTAATTTTAAAACTAAAATACTAAACTAAGGTAAGGGAGGTGAGGTGAGGTGGCTACGAGAACTACAGGTTAAACGAGTGTGTTTACTATGACAGTCATGTATGCTATTTAAGGGTAGTTATTTTTGGTTAGGGCCTTAGTTATGATGACGGGTGCAGGATTTAGCAGACGTACTTGGAACAATCAATGAGGTACAAAGTAATCTACCTACAACCTTTCCATGGCTTCCACGTGTTTGTGCTACACCATAGGTGTTTCCAACGCTATACCAGGTACTGGGCTGTTTTACGGTATTTTCGTTGCTTCATTTGAAAGGTCCTTGTTGTCTATCCTGGACAGATTATACTTCCTAATGAGCCATAGCTACTAGCCTATTATCTATCTAACGTAGAGTTGTCCACAATCAGATAAATAATATGTCACGAAGATAACAGCTATGGAATGTAAACTACACTGGAAGTTGTCCCAAATGAAGAAACCAATTTAACCAGCAACCATCCTCGAGTCTTGTTCCCCAATCTCGGACATTTGAGATATCCGAATCATGGCATGAATTGTTGAATAAACAAAAACATGAACAGGGGTTTCCTACCGGAACAAGTTGGGATGGTCGGGTCTAACGGCTAATTAAATTGTTCATCATTATGTCATATAAATCATCATAACTATTCTATGCATGTTAAACTGGTGTATGCAATTAACATATATCTGAAAACCTAATCATATATCCAATAGCACAAGTGATACTAGTATGCAAACCCTAAAGCAACAATCAAACAAGAACATGCAGCAGAGCAGCATACAGGGATCAGCTTATTTCATGCAGAGTATCTGGATAAGTGTTTAAGTCACAAATGTTCTGAAAGTTCTCTCAAAAACATTTGTTATATGAAATGGATCTAATCTATCTCTAATCCTACGCTCCGTGTCTCCCTCCGGTCTTATTTCAACCAGGAGAACACCGGCCATGTCGAGTTCTGTAACACCCCCAAATTTGATGATTTGCGGAAGCTTGATTTGGGTGTTACTAATCAATAACAAAGCACAAAGATAAATAGCAAACGACTCTATATGCGTCGTTTTAACAAAATATATTGATTACTGAAATGTTTACAACATTTAAAGCGTTACCTAGCTCGAGTTAATTAAAATGAGATTTCAGTACATAAGTACTTGTACAAAATATACTAATGCAAGAAAATCTCAATCGTCTGTATGCTGACTCGAGCTAAATCCTGAGCAGAAACATCCTACTGCTGGGTACCTGCGATATATGCTAAAAGGTCAGCTATAAAGCTGGTGAGCTCACAGGTTTGAAATCAAGTAATATCGTATGAACCGCAAGATTTAAATAATGTATTGCATCCAGCAATAAAATAATGAATTGCATCCAGCAATTAAATATATGAATTGCATCCAGCAATTTAATGGTAATCATTGTGTATACAGCCATGAGCACATAGTTGAGCTTAACTCGAGGGCCGGGTCCCCTATAGAGAATTCCGGGCGAGGTGCCTCCACGAATGCCTAATCAACATTCGTCTTCCCAAATATTAGTACGTCCGTTTACCCGGTTAGTGCTTGCTAACCCGGACGAGGAGGGTCAATCCTATATGGTACCATATACTAATATTCACGCTACAACGTATTAACAACTATGCTGACGGAGGACTTTAAATGATTAGTTTCGAAAAACTCATGTAGTATATGAAAAGTTGGTACTTGCGTTCACATGTTAAAAGTTTGAGCAGTATATCACACCCCTGAGTAAAACAGTAAAAAGAGGGGCTATGAGACTCACCTGAGTCTGTAAGCGTTTAAACAAACGTAAGTTGATTAGCCGAATGCGAAGTCCAAAGACTTGTAACCTGAGGGTGTCCACGACACGCGATGGTTATAAATATGATTGGGTATCTCAAAAGATCACCCCTGCAGTTGTTCGTCCAACTATAATGTCCAAATATCCACTATTTGGTTGATATGTTTAAGTGTTTGAAAAGTGTACGACCCGTTGGTGACGAGTTTGAAATAATAAACTTCAAGTATTATTGTCGAGTTATTGATGTTTTGCACTTACAAAAGTGTCCCAAAGTGTTTTATAAGTAGTATCGTATAAAGATTTGAGGTTGTAAAAGTTCGACACTTAGTGAAATTTTAGTTAGAAATTCTGCTGTTTTATGCGTCACTTATAGCGACACTCATGGGTTTAGGCGACACTTAGGAAGTGTCGCATGAAATGACTGATTCTGAATAATAGCGTCACTTGTGCAAGTGACGCATAGAGTGCGACACTTGAGGAAGTGTCGGTTGTAAGTGTCGGTATAAAGGTCATGAGTCACTAAGGTGAGTGACGGGTGAAATCAGATTTGATGGTAGGCGTCACTTAGGCAAGTGACGCTATAAGTGTCGGTCATTAGTGACGGGTATTGAAAATGCGTCACTTAGGTAGTGACGGAAAAAGAGGGTTTTATGCGGCACTTAGGCAAGTGACGCAAAATTTGGGCTTTTAGCGACACTCAATGCGTCACTTAAGTGACGCACGAAGTGACGCTATACTGCATGCTTCGTTGCGACACTTAAAGCTGTTGACGGGTTTTTGAGCCAAAAACGAGTTTTCCGGCCATAGTTTGGTCCGATTCTTTTACCCAACCCATATATGGACATTTTAAGTTGTTACAAACTACTAGAAAGTGAAAACACTTAAAAACGAGAGATTTCGGGATTTGTCGGAAACTTACAAAGTGTCGGATGAGAAATCCGAAAAGATAGGATGATAGATCGTGTCGCGGTGGTCGTGAATCTCTAAAAATCTTGAAGATCCGAAGTCGTTTGATATGTTTATTTTGCGATTTAGTGCGTTTTTGGGAGATGGTGGTGGTTGGTGGAGTTGAGAGAAAAGAGAGAAGAAAGAGATAGAGAGAGAAAGTGAAATGAAAGAAAAAGATGGGAGTTGGGGGTTTAACCTCCAACTTTCAGTCCCCGTTCTCCGTGCGGTGTTCGTTTGCTCCGTCGTTTAATCGTAAATAATTATTTTAAATATTAAATGTACGTTTTAAAATACAAATTTTTACGCGAAAGTTTATTTAAATATTTTTCAATTTAATTTATATTTGAGTTATAAAATGGTAAGTTAGTTTATTTAATTTGCGCGTTTTAATATTTGAATTGTATAAGGTTTGTTTGTACGATACGAATAGATACGAAATATTATTATAATAATATTTTTGACGTAACAACGTTATTTAATAAAATTAGTCACCAACGTCCGTATAAAAATTGATCGAAATACATTCGATTTAAATTGTGTACGATTTAACCAAATCGCATTTTTGTATATATTCAACAATATATATATAATTCGATACATTAATTAGCCTAACAAGAAACTAATTACATGTATTAACATACGATTAGGCACTAATTACTAGTCCTAATTTGGCGGGTGTTACATTCTCCCCCTGTTAGAAGAATTTCGTCCCGAAATTTAGCTCGAGGTCGTGTTCGATGTAGAATCAGTGAAAAGTTGAGGATATTTGAGTCGCATTTGGTCTTCCCGTTCCCAGGTGAATTCCGGACCACGCCGCGAATTCCATCTGACCTTGACGATGGGAATACGACTTTGTTTCAGTTGTTTGACCTCACGGTCCATAATTTCAGCGGGTTCCTCAACGAAGTATAGTTTATCGTCAACACGAATTTCATCCAGTGGAATGATAAGTGTCTCATCAGACAGACACTTCTTCAAGTTTGAAATATGAAAAGTAGGGTGCACGCTGCTGAGTTCGGATGGCAGTTGCAATCGATAAGCTACGGGGCCAATCCGTTCAAGGATCTCAAAAGGCCCGATGTATCTGGGATTCAACTTCCCGCGTTTGCCAAAACGGATGACGCCTTTCCAAGGCGATACTTTTAAAAGAACTCGATCCCCAACTTGGAACTCGAGTGGTTTGCGTCTCACGTCAGCATAACTTTTCTGACGATCACGTGCTGCTTTGAGTCTGTTTTGGATTTCCACAATTTTCTTAGTGGTGGCGTGAATGAGTTCAGGACCAGTGAGTTGACTATCTCCCACCTCAGTACAACAGATCGGTGATCGGCACTTACGACCGTACAGTGCCTCAAAAGGTGCAGTCTTAATGCTGGCGTGATAACTGTTATTGTACGAAAATTCGCACAACGGTAGATGTCTTTCCCAGTTTGTATCGAAATCGACTACGCAGGCGCGTAGCATATCTTCCAAGGTTTGAATGGTTCGTTCACTCTGGCCATCGGTTTGAGGATGGTACGCGGTACTCATATCGAGACGGGTACCCATAGCTTTCTGAAGTGATTGCCAAAAGTGAGAAGTGAAACGGGCATCTCTGTCAGAGATGATTGAGACGGGAACACCGTGATGAGAAACGATTTCCTTGATGTAGATTTGTGTAAGGCGTTCCATTTTATCGTTTTCTTTGATTGCCAGGAAATGAGCAGATTTGGTGAGACGATCGACGATCACCCAAATGGTATCGCAACCGCTCGACGACTTGGGTAGTTTGGTTATGAAATCCATGGCAATTTGATCCCATTTCCATTCAGGGATTTCAGGTTGTTGGAGTAAACCAGGAGGTTTCTGATGTTCGGTTTTGACTTTCGAGCAAGTAAGACACTTGCTGACATAAGTGGCGATTTCGGCTTTCATGTTTGGCCACCAATAAAATTCCTTGATACCGTGGTACATCTTATCGGATCCCGGATGAATAGAATATCTAGACTTGTGAGCCTCGTCCATCACCAAGTCTCTTAGGTTCCCAAAACTAGGCAACCAGATTCGGTTTGAGAAATACCTAATCCCGTTAGGTTTGATTTCAAATTGTTTGTCAATGCCCCGCAAGGCTTCATCTTTGATGTTTTCCGGTTTCAGGACTTCGATCTGAGCGGTATGAATTTGAATGGTAAGATCGTTATGAATGGTCATACTGAGGGCTCGGACTCGAAGTGGTTTAGGTCGTTCCTTTCGACTGAGGGCATCGGCTACAACATTAGCCTTCCCTGGATGGTACTTGATCTCGCAATCGTAATCGGTAAGCAACTCGACCCATCGACGTTGCCTCATATTGAGATCCTTCTGATCGAAGATATGTTGGAGACTTTTATGATCGGTAAAGATGGTGCACTTAGTGCCGTAGAGATAATGTCTCCAGATTTTGAGAGCAAAAACGACAGCTCCAAGCTCGAGATCATGAGTGGTGTAGTTCTTTTCATGAATTTTTAGCTGTCGTGAGGCATAAGCAATGACCTTGTCTCGTTGCATCAACACGCAACCAAGACCTTGGTGAGAAGCATCGCAGTATACCACGAAGTCATCGGTGCCTTCGGGTAGTGATAAAATTGGAGCACCGCAAAGCTTTTGCTTAAGAAGTTGGAATGCTGACTCTTGTTTTTCGGTCCAATCGAACCTTTTGTCCTTCTGAGTCAGTACCGTGAGTGATTGAGCTATTTTGGAGAAATTTTCAATAAATCGTCGATAATACCCAGCAAGACCCAAGAATTGTCGTACTTCAGTTGCAGAGGTGGGTGCTTGCCAGTCTTTGATAGCCTCGATTTTTGATGGGTCCACGTGAATTCCCTGACTGTCGATCACGTGACCAAGAAATTGAACAGTTTGGATCCAGAACTCACACTTAGAGAATTTAGCATAAAGCTCCTAATGTCTAAGTAGTTCCAGGATAGTTCTGAGGTGTTGCGCATGTTCTTGCTCGTTGCGCGAGTAAATGAGTATGTCATCGATAAAGACAATGACAAACTTATCGAGGTAACGTTTGCACACCCGATTCATGAGGTCCATGAATACTGCCGGTGCGTTAGTTAGACCGAAGGGCATCACTTGGAATTCGTAGTGCCCGTAACGAGTTCTGAAAGCAGTTTTTGGAATATCGGTGTCGCGAACTCGTAACTGATGATAACCTGATCGCAGGTCGATTTTTGAGTAAATACTTGAACCCTGAAGTTGGTCGAATAAATCATCAATGCGAGGGAGTGGATAACGGTTCTTGACGGTCAATTTGTTCAACTCTCGGTAGTCGATGCACATTCGGAATGAACCGTCCTTCTTCTTGACAAATAAGACCGGAGCTCCCCAAGGTGAAGAACTCGGTCTAATGAATCCTCGATCCAGAAGTTCCTGTAACTGAGAGGACAACTCCTGAAGTTCAGATGGGGCTAAACGGTATGGTGCGCGGGCCACCGGTGCGGCACCCGGCACGAGATCAATCGAGAACTCAACCTGTCTAAGCGGAGGTAGACCAGGTAATTCTTCCGGAAAGACTTCGGGAAAGTCTCTAACAATTGGCACATCCTCAAGTCGCTTCTCCTCCGACTTCTTCTCTGTGATGTGTGCAAGTATTGCGGGGTAACCCTTTCTCAGAAATTTTCGGGTTTTTAAGCAGGAGATTATATTGAGTCCCGTCCCACCGGTCTCCCCCTGTATGATCAAGGTTCCACCAACGGCGAGTGGGATACGGACGATTTTATCATGACAAACGATTTCAGCTCAATGCTTGGACAACCAGTCCATTCCGATAATGACGTCGAAACTTCCGATTTCAATGGGTATAAGGTCGATTGAAAAGGTTTCGTCAGCTAGGTTTAAAGTGCAATTAGGTATCACACTGGTGGTTTCTACAAGTTTTCCATTTGCTAGCTCTACAGTGTACTTAACATCTAAGGCAACAGGAGTGATGTCAAGTAATGGGCAAAAATCATCGGAGATAAAGCTTCTATCAGCACCAGTATCAAATAGAACAGAAGCAGTTAAGTTGTTGAGGAGGAACATACCCGAGACCACATTCGGGTCTTGGCGGGCGTCCCCAGATTTGATGACGAAAGCTCTGCTGCGAGTGTTGTTGTTGTTGTTGTTGTTGCGGTTGTTGTTGTTGTTCTTCAGCTTTGGGCACGAATCTCTGAAATGCCCGGGTTTCCCACACTCAAAGCATACTTTGGGTGGTCTGGTGTTGTTGTTGGAATTGTTGTTGGCGGGAGAGCGACAGTCTTTGGTGAGGTGGCCGTACCTCTTGCAGTTGTTGCAAAAGGGACCACAGGAACCTTCATGGTGTCGGCTGCACTTGGGACAATATGGTTTGCTCCCAGTGTAACCCCGGATGATATCAGTGGTGGTGTTGTAGGCTTTGATGGTGTCGGTTTTCTTGTTTTGTTGGTTGGAGTGGTTGTTGTGGTAATCAGACCACTTGCGTTTGTTGTTTTGGGATGATGAAGTGAGTGGTTCAGAATCTTGGCTCATAGACATCAGATCTTGGGCCAATGAGATTGCACCATCAATGGTGGTTGGTTTTGAAGAGATGACGTGTCCCCGAACGAAATCAGGGAGGCCAAGGGCGTACTTCCTGATTTTATCAGGTTCAGTGCTTACCATAGCTGGGCGGAGGGCAGCTAATTGTTGAAATCTGGTGGTATAACCATCGATGTCACCACCCTGAACCTTCAAATTCCAAAACTCCTCATCTAGCTTCTGGAGTTTGGCGATAGAGCAGTACTTGGCAGTGAGTTTGGCTTTCAATTCCTCCCAAGTGATTTGGTAGGCAATGTCAGCACCCACTGATTGGGTATATGAATTCCACCAAGAGTGGGCATCATCTTCAAGAGAGCAGGTAGCGAAATTTACTTTGTCGTTCTCCGCGCATTTGCTGACACGGAAAACAGTTTCCATTTTCTCGAACCATCTGATCAGTCCGATGGCTCCTTCAGAACCCTTGAAACTCGAGGGTTTGCAGCTTTGGAAGTCCTTGTAAGAACAAGGTTTGGTGGCAGAGGTTCCAGCGGTATCGCTGTTTCTGGTGGAGTTTGGTGGGGTATTCCGAGCTAAGGCTTCAGTAACAGCCTGGGTTATGAGTGAAGTAATCTGTGCATCGGTGTAAGGTCTGGTCTTCGGCGGCATGATTCTTCAATAAAAGAAATGAAGATATATGAGATTTTGCAAGAAAGTTGTATTTATCTCAGATGTACATGTATAAAAGCAGTAATACATAACATCAACAGGAATAATGGCAATCGATATGAGTTGAAACAACAAGGAATATTTAATAGATAGTACGAGTTCAAAGGTTACATCCTACAGATGTATTACAAAAGATGTCGGGAATTGTTACATCCGACTGAATTATAGAGTAGCGCGTAGATAGTTACTGGATTACAGAGTAGATTACAAGACAAAGACTACACTAGTCTTAACGCAGATTAATTTGTTCCATCATCGTGACAAGACGGTCCACAGTGTTTGCAAGCCTGCTAGCCTGTCGGGCGTTGTCTTCTGCCAATGCTAGTCGTTGTGTTAGTCCACGCGCATATTCTTCTGCCTCAAGTAAGCGTTGCACACATTCATCCATCCTTTGTTGCAGAAGGGCATTTTCCACCCTTATTTCTATTATTTGGTTACGAAGGACATCCATGTTGTTGTTTGTGGTTTCAAGGTCGTCGGAGACTTGTTCGATGCGTTCAAGGGATGTAAGTCTCCAGTTTTCGTTTGTTTCCTGCAACACGACATCCATGGTGCGAAGTCGCTGCTCGTGTTGGTTCACCCTAGCGGCTAGAGCCGGCAAGGTGGAGTGAGTGGGGTACGGGCCAGCTCGAGGCAACCTGTTGTTCCTCCTTGCTACCCTTGGGTTCTGCGACCCGGATTGAGAACGAGATGAATTTGATGGAATGTTTGCCATTTCTGAGACAAAGCGTTAGTAAGATTGAGGCCTATATTCATATAGCTCCTATATAATATAGCCTATTGAGTGTCTAGCATACACATGTTTAAGTCTCGGTTCTCTCGAGGTCAGAGTCTTCTATTGTACCCCGTTCAGTCATAACTACCTTCAGATCTTACATCATCTTTGCTTAATTGTACATAGTTGATCAGGCTATGTTAAATTAAACTCGTATGCTGTAATCCCTGAACCAGTCATACCTAATAAGGAATACGGCCTAATGGTCATAGTCTAGGCTCACTAAATGCAACCTAGTTCACTATAACCTTAGGCTCTGATACCAATATGTAACACCCCCAAATTTGATGATTTGCGGAAGCTTGATTTGGGTGTTACTAATCAATAACAAAGCACAAAGATAAATAGCAAACGACTCTATATGCGTCGTTTTAACAAAATATATTGATTACTGAAATGTTTACAACATTTAAAGCGTTACCTAGCTCGAGTTAATTAAAATGAGATTTCAGTACATAAGTACTTGTACAAAATATACTAATGCAAGAAAATCTCAATCGTCTGTATGCTGACTCGAGCTAAATCCTGAGCAGAAACATCCTACTGCTGGGTACCTGCGATATATGCTAAAAGGTCAGCTATAAAGCTGGTGAGCTCACAGGTTTGAAATCAAGTAATATCGTATGAACCGCAAGATTTAAATAATGTATTGCATCCAGCAATAAAATAATGAATTGCATCCAGCAATTAAATATATGAATTGCATCCAGCAATTTAATGGTAATCATTGTGTATACAGCCATGAGCACATAGTTGAGCTTAACTCGAGGGCCGGGTCCCCTATAGAGAATTCCGGGCGAGGTGCCTCCACGAATGCCTAATCAACATTCGTCTTCCCAAATATTAGTACGTCCGTTTACCCGGTTAGTGCTTGCTAACCCGGACGAGGAGGGTCAATCCTATATGGTACCATATACTAATATTCACGCTACAACGTATTAACAACTATGCTGACGGAGGACTTTAAATGATTAGTTTCGAAAAACTCATGTAGTATATGAAAAGTTGGTACTTGCGTTCACATGTTAAAAGTTTGAGCAGTATATCACACCCCTGAGTAAAACAGTAAAAAGAGGGGCTATGAGACTCACCTGAGTCTGTAAGCGTTTAAACAAACGTAAGTTGATTAGCCGAATGCGAAGTCCAAAGACTTGTAACCTGAGGGTGTCCACGACACGCGATGGTTATAAATATGATTGGGTATCTCAAAAGATCACCCCTGCAGTTGTTCGTCTAACTATAATGTCCAAATATCCACTATTTGGTTGATATGTTTAAGTGTTTGAAAAGTGTACGACCCGTTGGTGACGAGTTTGAAATAATAAACTTCAAGTATTATTGTCGAGTTATTGATGTTTTGCACTTACAAAAGTGTCCCAAAGTGTTTTATAAGTAGTATCGTATAAAGATTTGAGGTTGTAAAAGTTCGACACTTAGTGAAATTTTAGTTAGAAATTCTGCTGTTTTATGCGTCACTTATAGCGACACTCATGGGTTTAGGCGACACTTAGGAAGTGTCGCATGAAATGACTGATTCTGAATAATAGCGTCACTTGTGCAAGTGACGCATAGAGTGCGACACTTGAGGAAGTGTCGGTTGTAAGTGTCGGTATAAAGGTCATGAGTCACTAAGGTGAGTGACGGGTGAAATCAGATTTGATGGTAGGCGTCACTTAGGCAAGTGACGCTATAAGTGTCGGTCATTAGTGACGGGTATTGAAAATGCGTCACTTAGGTAGTGACGGAAAAAGAGGGTTTTATGCGGCACTTAGGCAAGTGACGCAAAATTTGGGCTTTTAGCGACACTCAATGCGTCACTTAAGTGACGCACGAAGTGACGCTATACTGCATGCTTCGTTGCGACACTTAAAGCTGTTGACGGGTTTTTGAGCCAAAAACGAGTTTTCCGGCCATAGTTTGGTCCGATTCTTTTACCCAACCCATATATGGACATTTTAAGTTGTTACAAACTACTAGAAAGTGAAAACACTTAAAAACGAGAGATTTCGGGATTTGTCGGAAACTTACAAAGTGTCGGATGAGAAATCCGAAAAGATAGGATGATAGATCGTGTCGCGGTGGTCGTGAATCTCTAAAAATCTTGAAGATCCGAAGTCGTTTGATATGTTTATTTTGCGATTTAGTGCGTTTTTGGGAGATGGTGGTGGTTGGTGGAGTTGAGAGAAAAGAGAGAAGAAAGAGATAGAGAGAGAAAGTGAAATGAAAGAAAAAGATGGGAGTTGGGGGTTTAACCTCCAACTTTCAGTCCCCGTTCTCCGTGCGGTGTTCGTTTGTGTTGGTGCATTTAGTGTGTCAGTCAGTTGGTCAAACTATTGTAATTGTCAAAGTCAATTAGTCTACGAATGTATAGTGTTTAGAGTGTGTATTCGAGTCTGTAAATGAAATATACATAGAATGGTGACATTGTAATTGGGCCTGCGACGACATGGGCTACGTCGCATTGGGCCTGGCCTGCGACGTTGGGCCTAACGTCGCAGGGCCCATTAGGTCGATATAAATAGTGAGTTACAAGTCAGATTTAGGGTTGGACATAGTGAAGAGAGTGTGTGCCGTTTTTGGTGTGAGAGAGGCAGAGAGTGTGTTTGTGATTGTAACGTTTATACTTCAATTGTCAATATACAGAAAACGTTATAGAATTGTTTGTGTTCGTGATTCATTATATTGATTGTTTATCATTCCGCAATAGCAATCAATCAAACGATCCGATCAGATCCACGAGTTCGGGACTTTCAACTGGTATCAAAGCCGTAGAATCAAGGATTCGTCGGTTTCGGATCGTTATTTTGAACGTTTTTGGTTTGATTCGCAAAGGTTTAATTGATTAATCTTCGTTTCTGAGTTAGTTTGCTTGAAGAAATCGATTTCTGGAATTGTTTTTGGGTTATTTCGACGTTTGGATTTCGAAATTTCGTTAGGGTTTCGAAAATTTTCGATTTTTGGGGTTTTTGGTCGCTGCAGCCCGACTGTGCGACGTAGCCTGCGACGTCACGTGCGACGTCGCGTGCGACTGATTTTGCGACGTAGAGTTGCGACGTTACCTGCGACGTCGTTATTTTGACCTTAAGTGGTTATTGCGACGTAGGCTGCGACGTCGCTAGGCTCTGCGACGTTGGACTGCGACGTAGGACGCTACGTCGCATTTTCGATTCTTAATTGAGTCACCGGACTTCTGCGACGTACCGTTGCGACGTTGCGATTTTTCTCCGACATTAACCTCGTTCTAGATTCGTAAAAAAAAAAAAAAAAAAAAAAAAAAAAAAAAAAAAAAAAAAAAAAAAAAAAAAGTTTTTAGGCGGGAAACTCCAAAAAAATTTTGCGTTTTCAAATTTTTTCCATAGGCTTAAAAGTGTTCAATTTTAGTCTGGAAAAAGTTTCATTTTACCCGGCCAGTTTTTGACGTTTTCGGACGAAATTTTGGCGGGAAAAACGCGAAAAATTTTGTAGTTTCAAATTTTGTTTTTAGGCTTAGAATTGCTTCATTTTAGTGTCGAAAAGTTTGGCTATACTCGGGTAGTCGTCAAAATTATTCGAATTTAGTTTTGGAGGGAAAAGTCGCAAGAGGCCAAATACCTTTCTGGTTTGAAAATGTCTTCTAAAGCTCATATGCGTTGCTATAGTGGAGCTGTTAGTGAGATTGAACCCCCCATGCTTACAGATGATACTGATTATGCTACATGGAGATTTGAGTTCGAAGCCTTTATGTCTGAAAATGATCCAGATATGTGGAACTCATTGGTTGAAAGATATGAAAGACCAGTAGTTGGAACAAAGAATTTAAGAGTATCACCACAAAAGTCTTACATTGGCATGACACTAGAGGAATAGAGTGGAACTTGTCAAGAAACAGTTTGACACATTTGATTTACTATCAAATGAATCTTTAGAAGCACTCTTCAAAAGATATTCCCAACTCGTAGATGAAGTGGCTGATGGAGGAATAGTACTTAATAATGGAGAGGTAAATAAGAAGCTATTACGGGCATTACCTAAGGACTGGGCTACCAATGTGGATATTTTGGAACAAGATCCAGAAATTGAAATCATGGATTTGGAAGAACTCATCAGAAAGTTACAGGCTGATGCTCTTGACATGAAGAAGAAAGAAAAGATGTCAGCGGCTTCCACTCAAAATCCTAGTCTCAATGAAACTTCCAGATCTAATTCCAAGTCAGCTACATCTCCTTCTGGTAGCACTTCATTTGCTTCTGATACTTCTCATACTGCTCATACTGCTCATACAGCTCCTTCAAAGGCTACTGAGGATCATGCTACAATCTTTGCAGCTTTCCTCAACTCTTATGAGACTTTCCTTTCAAAGAAGGCTAGTACTCTACAGCTTACTAAGGAAGACTTTGAACAGATTGATTCTGATGATCTCGAGCAAATGGACATCAAATGGAGCATGGCCATGATAACCCAAAGAACTAAGAAATTTCTTCAGAGAACGGGCAAAAAGGACCTGGATGACGATGGTGATACAGGTCTTGGTTTTAATAAAAGCAAAGTGAAATGCAAGAACTGTCAGAGTTATGGACACTTTGCTAAGGAGTGTGAAAAAGAAAGATATCCATCATCTGGTTTCACTACACCTTCAGCTCCCAAGACTCCAGAGAAAGATTCAACATCACAGGCGTTGGTGGTGTTTAACCAGGGAGTGTTTGATTTTAGTGCACTTCAAGGAGAGGTTCAACACAGTGCGCTTTTGGCAAAGATACATGCGGTACATGATGAACCTAAGGTACCCATAAAGTGTGTTTCCTGTTTTACATTGACTGAATCTCTTGAGAATTATCAATATGACAACTTAGATTTGAGAGAAAAAGTTGTTAAACTCACTGACTCAAACAAGTTTTTGAAAGCTAATGAATTTCTTTATGAAAAACAAATTGAGGCTTATAAGTTAGACACTGAAAAATACAAGTCTAAAGTTTTTAGCCAACAGGATGCTATTAATAGCTATCTTAAAGAAATGGAACTTTTGAATAAAGAACTTTCTGAGCTAAAGTCTGAGTCTGACAATTTTAAAAAGGGAATCACGAATTTCTCAAATTCTCATAAACTCTTCGATGAAATGGTTGACAAGATGAGGACAGATAAAAGTAAAGCGGGACTTGGGTATCCACCTCCCACTAACTATTATCCTAAGCCTGTTAAGGAAGGGATCGAAGAGGTAGTAGCTGACTACTCGTCTTGGTCAGCTCCCAAAGATAAAGAAGCTAAGCCTAAGAGGCAGGGAAAGGAGAAAACCAATCGGACAGAGTATCCTTTGCCCACTTTTGTTAAGTCTGATAATTCACCTTCAGTTAGTGTTGAGGAGGTCGTTGAGGTAGAAGATATACCTGAAGAGTCTACCATTAAGGTTGAGAAAATAAATGTCAAACCTGAAAATTTCATCATTACAACTGAAAATGATGATTGTTTTACATGCAAAGGCAAAGCTAAGGTTGACAATGAATCCTCAAAAGTTGAAGTTGATAAATCTGAAAAGAATAAACCTTCAAAATCAACTAACTCAACCTCAGGAACATCTACTTCAACATGTTCTCCTAAGAGTGCATGTTCAACAAATGTTCCTGGTCATAGACCTTCTGTGTATTGTCCTCCACCGAAACGATTTGAGGGAACTCATTGGAATCAATCTTATGTTGAGAGACGTTCTTGTTTTCGTTGTGGTCAACAGGGACATATAATTAGGGATTGTCGGTTATTATCCCTAGATAGGTTTGGTAGAAGGATGCCAAGAACTTCCTCCTTTAGGAATTCTTATTCAAAATCGTTTTCTAGGCGTGCTTCGTATTCGCCTATATCAAGATATGCATCCTCTTCTCCAAAACCCGTGGCTAGAGTAAACAAAGTTGTGCCTAGTAAACCTCAAGTTCAACAGCACAACATTGTTGAAAACAACTCATCTGAACCTACAAAGGTTTGGAAACCCAAATTCACAGACAACGCATCAATGAAATCTTCTGAGTTTTTAAAATATCATAAACTCATTGATGTGATGATTATGGATGACCATGGACAACCCAAGTCAATTAAGGCTTGGGTGTCCCATAAGTACTAACGTTTAATTGTTTGTGGTGGTGCAGTCAGGTTGTTATTAGCTAATATTTTTGTGACTGCAAGGATGTGGATATTTGTTGGAAGATTGTTTTCAAGGTGGTTGTGTGTGATTATTTATGATTGTGATTGGATGAGATTTTCGATGTTACGGGGTGGTAAAAGTGATAACAGGCATTTGATTTGACTTGATATGTGATTTTGATACTTTTCTTTTAAATTTTATTATAGTGCAACAGCCATTCTTTATACTTTTTAGTATTAAAGAAATGCAATGTTGCGAAATTTATTCAATTAAAAAAATACAAAAAGATGTTTAATGTTTAAGGGGAGTATTTTTTGGATTGGATATAAGAATTTGCTGTTCAGGGGGAGTAATTCTGAATATTAAAAATTCTGATTATTTAATTCAGAAATGTGAATAGCAAGATTCTTAAGTCTTGAAAAGATGTTGGATTGTGTGTCTGTAAAACAACTTGGGATATGATAGTACATCGGGTGACATGCATAAAAATGGAAATTTTAAGGTTTATGTTTGATGTGTCAGTAGGTTTATCTGGTATATTTAACACATCTTTTATAAACATTAGCTTCATCATATGATGTATTGGTAGGCATGGTACACACCGGTTTGTGAGTGAGTAAGAAGTAATAATAAAACTTGTCTATTACTTTGAGAAAAATGTTATATGATGTATGACATAAGTCTTAATTGATAAATGGAAGTACTATCATACACTGTCATAATTATGTAAATGTAAAATGGGCATGTAGTGATAATATGATTATTCGCCTAACTAATGGTGACTATTGTTGTACTCACGTACAGACCTGAATCCATTAGTTATGCAAATAGTCTCAAACTTGTTATGTTCATACTAAGGGACCCTCTGTTGTACTAAGTACAGATCTGGGGCCACTAGTATCTTCATAGTCGGTTTGATGTATGCCTAAATATAAATATCAAGTGTATGTTACGAGAAAACCGAGATAAACTTGGTCTTGTAATCTCTACCTTGTGTGAATATGCAGTGTTTGTTTTACTGAAGTTTATCAGTATATCATATAATAGGTTTCTCAAAATTAATATTCATACTAACAATAAAGGTTAGCTCACAGATACGGATGTAACATGTTTAAGTGGACAAACAATACCGATGATCGTCTTGAACTAATTTTTATAAAAGGTGCTTTAAATATGTCAAGTAAATTTAAAGTGGACAAATATACTGATGATCGAAATAACACTTACTATTTGCTAATAATTGCATGTTGGCCTGATATGATCCCTAAGCAGACTTAAAACAATCATATCCCCAATTTATTTTAATCTTCGTTCTTTACTTTTCATTTATAAAGAAAATACAAAAAGATTTTATTTCTATGTTATTTTCTTCAAACATCACATATCTTGTTAAAGTCAATTATTGAAGATGTAAAGGATGTCGGTTATTCTCCAAAGATTGTGAAGATAATTCTATCGGAGAAGCTGCTGATGATTGAGAAATGGTCACTGAGTTTGAAGATCTTATTGTATGATAAATTTGTGTCAGTCACATGAATTTGGACATCAAGATTTCTTGGAAGACCATGCTATCTCAAAGGGGGAGCTTGTGATTGTTGAAGACATAAAAGAGTTTGTTGATGAAGACTAATTGAAGACTTATTTGACCAAGCTGATGACAAGGGGGAGTTTGTTGGTGCATTTAGTGTGTCAGTCAGTTGGTCAAACTATTGTAATTGTCAAAGTCAATTAGTCTACGAATGTATAGTGTTTAGAGTGTGTATTCGAGTCTGTAAATGAAATATACATAGAATGGTGACATTGTAATTGGGCCTGCGACGACATGGGCTACGTCGCATTGGGCCTGGCCTGCGACGTTGGGCCTAACGTCGCAGGGCCCATTAGGTCGATATAAATAGTGAGTTACAAGTCAGATTTAGGGTTGGACATAGTGAAGAGAGTGTGTGCCGTTTTTGGTGTGAGAGAGGCAGAGAGTGTGTTTGTGATTGTAACGTTTATACTTCAATTGTCAATATACAGAAAACGTTATAGAATTGTTTGTGTTCGTGATTCATTATATTGATTGTTTATCATTCCGCAATAGCAATCAATCAAACGATCCGATCAGATCCACGAGTTCGGGACTTTCAGTTTGCTCCGTCGTTTAATCGTAAATAATTATTTTAAATATTAAATGTACGTTTTAAAATACAAATTTTTACGCGAAAGTTTATTTAAATATTTTTCAATTTAATTTATATTTGAGTTATAAAATGGTAAGTTAGTTTATTTAATTTGCGCGTTTTAATATTTGAATTGTATAAGGTTTGTTTGTACGATACGAATAGATACGAAATATTATTATAATAATATTTTTGACGTAACAACGTTATTTAATAAAATTAGTCACCAACGTCCGTATAAAAATTGATCGAAATACATTCGATTTAAATTGTGTACGATTTAACCAAATCGCATTTTTGTATATATTCAACAATATATATATAATTCGATACATTAATTAGCCTAACAAGAAACTAATTACATGTATTAACATACGATTAGGCACTAATTACTAGTCCTAATTTGGCGGGTGTTACATTCTCCCCCTGTTAGAAGAATTTCGTCCCGAAATTTAGCTCGAGGTCGTGTTCGATGTAGAATCAGTGAAAAGTTGAGGATATTTGAGTCGCATTTGGTCTTCCCGTTCCCAGGTGAATTCCGGACCACGCCGCGAATTCCATCTGACCTTGACGATGGGAATACGACTTTGTTTCAGTTGTTTGACCTCACGGTCCATAATTTCAGCGGGTTCCTCAACGAAGTATAGTTTATCGTCAACACGAATTTCATCCAGTGGAATGATAAGTGTCTCATCAGACAGACACTTCTTCAAGTTTGAAATATGAAAAGTAGGGTGCACGCTGCTGAGTTCGGATGGCAGTTGCAATCGATAAGCTACGGGGCCAATCCGTTCAAGGATCTCAAAAGGCCCGATGTATCTGGGATTCAACTTCCCGCGTTTGCCAAAACGGATGACGCCTTTCCAAGGCGATACTTTTAAAAGAACTCGATCCCCAACTTGGAACTCGAGTGGTTTGCGTCTCACGTCAGCATAACTTTTCTGACGATCACGTGCTGCTTTGAGTCTGTTTTGGATTTCCACAATTTTCTTAGTGGTGGCGTGAATGAGTTCAGGACCAGTGAGTTGACTATCTCCCACCTCAGTACAACAGATCGGTGATCGGCACTTACGACCGTACAGTGCCTCAAAAGGTGCAGTCTTAATGCTGGCGTGATAACTGTTATTGTACGAAAATTCGCACAACGGTAGATGTCTTTCCCAGTTTGTATCGAAATCGACTACGCAGGCGCGTAGCATATCTTCCAAGGTTTGAATGGTTCGTTCACTCTGGCCATCGGTTTGAGGATGGTACGCGGTACTCATATCGAGACGGGTACCCATAGCTTTCTGAAGTGATTGCCAAAAGTGAGAAGTGAAACGGGCATCTCTGTCAGAGATGATTGAGACGGGAACACCGTGATGAGAAACGATTTCCTTGATGTAGATTTGTGTAAGGCGTTCCATTTTATCGTTTTCTTTGATTGCCAGGAAATGAGCAGATTTGGTGAGACGATCGACGATCACCCAAATGGTATCGCAACCGCTCGACGACTTGGGTAGTTTGGTTATGAAATCCATGGCAATTTGATCCCATTTCCATTCAGGGATTTCAGGTTGTTGGAGTAAACCAGGAGGTTTCTGATGTTCGGTTTTGACTTTCGAGCAAGTAAGACACTTGCTGACATAAGTGGCGATTTCGGCTTTCATGTTTGGCCACCAATAAAATTCCTTGATACCGTGGTACATCTTATCGGATCCCGGATGAATAGAATATCTAGACTTGTGAGCCTCGTCCATCACCAAGTCTCTTAGGTTCCCAAAACTAGGCAACCAGATTCGGTTTGAGAAATACCTAATCCCGTTAGGTTTGATTTCAAATTGTTTGTCAATGCCCCGCAAGGCTTCATCTTTGATGTTTTCCGGTTTCAGGACTTCGATCTGAGCGGTATGAATTTGAATGGTAAGATCGTTATGAATGGTCATACTGAGGGCTCGGACTCGAAGTGGTTTAGGTCGTTCCTTTCGACTGAGGGCATCGGCTACAACATTAGCCTTCCCTGGATGGTACTTGATCTCGCAATCGTAATCGGTAAGCAACTCGACCCATCGACGTTGCCTCATATTGAGATCCTTCTGATCGAAGATATGTTGGAGACTTTTATGATCGGTAAAGATGGTGCACTTAGTGCCGTAGAGATAATGTCTCCAGATTTTGAGAGCAAAAACGACAGCTCCAAGCTCGAGATCATGAGTGGTGTAGTTCTTTTCATGAATTTTTAGCTGTCGTGAGGCATAAGCAATGACCTTGTCTCGTTGCATCAACACGCAACCAAGACCTTGGTGAGAAGCATCGCAGTATACCACGAAGTCATCGGTGCCTTCGGGTAGTGATAAAATTGGAGCACCGCAAAGCTTTTGCTTAAGAAGTTGGAATGCTGACTCTTGTTTTTCGGTCCAATCGAACCTTTTGTCCTTCTGAGTCAGTACCGTGAGTGATTGAGCTATTTTGGAGAAATTTTCAATAAATCGTCGATAATACCCAGCAAGACCCAAGAATTGTCGTACTTCAGTTGCAGAGGTGGGTGCTTGCCAGTCTTTGATAGCCTCGATTTTTGATGGGTCCACGTGAATTCCCTGACTGTCGATCACGTGACCAAGAAATTGAACAGTTTGGATCCAGAACTCACACTTAGAGAATTTAGCATAAAGCTCCTAATGTCTAAGTAGTTCCAGGATAGTTCTGAGGTGTTGCGCATGTTCTTGCTCGTTGCGCGAGTAAATGAGTATGTCATCGATAAAGACAATGACAAACTTATCGAGGTAACGTTTGCACACCCGATTCATGAGGTCCATGAATACTGCCGGTGCGTTAGTTAGACCGAAGGGCATCACTTGGAATTCGTAGTGCCCGTAACGAGTTCTGAAAGCAGTTTTTGGAATATCGGTGTCGCGAACTCGTAACTGATGATAACCTGATCGCAGGTCGATTTTTGAGTAAATACTTGAACCCTGAAGTTGGTCGAATAAATCATCAATGCGAGGGAGTGGATAACGGTTCTTGACGGTCAATTTGTTTAACTCTCGGTAGTCGATGCACATTCGGAATGAACCGTCCTTCTTCTTGACAAATAAGACCGGAGCTCCCCAAGGTGAAGAACTCGGTCTAATGAATCCTCGATCCAGAAGTTCCTGTAACTGAGAGGACAACTCCTGAAGTTCAGATGGGGCTAAACGGTATGGTGCGCGGGCCACCGGTGCGGCACCCGGCACGAGATCAATCGAGAACTCAACCTGTCTAAGCGGAGGTAGACCAGGTAATTCTTCCGGAAAGACTTCGGGAAAGTCTCTAACAATTGGCACATCCTCAAGTCGCTTCTCCTCCGACTTCTTCTCTGTGATGTGTGCAAGTATTGCGGGGTAACCCTTTCTCAGAAATTTTCGGGTTTTTATTGCGGGGTATCGCACAGCCGTATAAAAATCTGATTTTTATTGCCTGAACACGGGATACGGTAGGTTTTGGCCGTATACGGGTGGACTGGAGCAAATACGGGTGGGCACCAACCTTATATGGCTGGACTGGGCTGTATACGGCTAGGCACAGGCCGTATACGGTCTACTCAGGCCCTATACGGTCTGTGTTCTGCCGTATACGGTCTGGGACAGCCGTATTCGGTCCTTTCAGTTCTTCGTTTCTTCGATTTGACTTAACTTCTTCGTCGTTTATCCGTTTTGGGTGATTCTCACGCTCACGGTTTCATAATTTCCTAACGAAGAAAATGACATAAGTTAGAGGTCATAATTCTTTGTGTAGCTCAAAAAGTGCTAGAACGAGTGAACGAGAATGCTTATGATCGTATTCGTTGGATTTATCATGTTTTTCGACCATTTTAGTTGATTTTTGAGACGTTGTCTATATTTTGGCCCATGTTATGAGTTTTAATAATATAGTGCTTATTTTGGATAGTTTCATCATAATTTGGGCCAAAAATGTAAGATAATGACACTTAAAAACTTGACTTTTTGCGTGTCATCAGATTATTATTTTATGTTAATTATTATTTAATTTGATTATCTGCTGAAAAAAAGAATGATAGGTCCTTTGGTGATCTTTGGATTTGAATCGATCCGTTATTCGTGCGGATTCCGAAATAACGAATCAAAGATGTGAAATATATATAAATGTAAATCGAATACGAACAAGCAAAGTATATAATGTTTCCGTTTATTGATTCACAATGTTTACATAACACAAACGTTTAAGCTCACCAAACTCTCTCTGAAACCCTCTCTTTTACGCACACACAAAAGAAACCCTAGGAAAAATATATATAACCTAGACAATGCAACACTTTAATTGACCGACTATTGCGACACTAGCATAATGTCGCTATTACGACACTAGCTTAGTGTCGCTAATACACAAATAGTGTCACTATTTTATACACAATCAAACTAAGTTTTTCTAAACAAGCTTTTGTCACACAGAAATGTATCAACGTCATCAAGTTAATTAAAACATAACCTTCTTTCAGTATTCATAATCATAGTAACTGCATGAAAAAGAGACAGATAAAAGGACTAAGTAAAAGACATCTTAGTGTAGCAAACAAAAGCAAGGTTTAAGGAAGAAAAAAAACCCGATGCTATCGTTGGTTAGATATGAGTCATCACATATTGCTTTGATTGCAAGATTTGCCAATGGCTTGGAGACCATTTGTAAGTTGCATAGTAATAAAGGATGACATATAAACATCTCTTTAGATAAACACATGTGAAGCAAATAACAATCAATTTGGCATTAAAATACCAAATAACAACAAATCGATCACTGCGAAACATGTCATACCAGATAAAGAAAATCGATCAAGAACAAATAATATCGTTACCTCTTTGTGGTTTACAAACAACCTGTCCGAATACTTAATCACAAAAGTCCGATATAAAAATCAACATTATCATTCCCAACATTTTCGATCAATCGTCATCATGGAAAAATCAAAGAATTGTTGAATACAATACATAAGAAGTAAACGAACATATCAGTTAACCATCATGCACTTTTCTTGATTTCATTCGAGAAAGAAAGAAACATAAACATAAAAAAATGGGTATTTGGGCACTGTCGTCTTGCTCACATAGGCAAGGATCGCATTAAAAGACTTCAACGTGAAGGTCTTTTAAAATCAAGTGATGATGTATCATTTGATAAATGCGAGTCTTGTATATCTGGCAAAATGACAAAGAAACCATTTTCACATCAAGTGGAAAGGGCTTCTGATCTTCTTGGGATAATGCATACCGATGTTTGTGGTCCACTTAGACATGTGTCTAGAAGGTGCTAGCTACTTCATAACCTTTACGGATGATTTCAGTCGTTATGGTTATGTTTACTTGTTGAAACATAAACATGAAGTCTTTGAAACATTCAAAGAGTTTAAAAATGAAGTAGAAAATCAACTCGGAAAAACCATCAAGATCCTTCGTTCGGTTCAAGGTGGTGAATACTTAAGCCAAGAGCTTAAGGATTATCTAAAGGCGTATGGAATCGTCCAACATCTTACTCCTCCATATACACCGCAACATAATGGGGTGTCGGGGATGAGGAATCAAACCTTGTTAGACATGGTTAGATCGATGATGAACCTTACAACTCTACCTCTATCATTTTGGGAATATGCTCTAGAGACTGTTGTACGCATTCTCAATATGGTTCAACCAAAAAGGTTGATAAGACACCACATTAATTGTGGCATGGGACGGTCCCTAATTTGTCTTACTTAAAGGTCTGGGGATGTGAGGCGATGGTAAAGAGAGTCACGTCTGACAAACTCGAGCAAAGATCTATTAAGTGTATCTTTGTAGGATACCCAAAGGAAACTATGGGTTACTACGTCTATATCCCTTCTGAACACACTGTGAAAGTTGTGAGATATGCGGAATTCTTTGAAAAGGATCTCGTACTTCAAAAAGACAGTGGGAGGGCGGTAGAACTTGAAGAAATTCAAGAAGATGCATCACCTTCTGAAAACACTAGTAATCATCAAATTGAACAAGAAAGTCTTGACGTTCAACATGATGATAAGGTTCCACTTCGTAGGTCCAATAGGACTATACGTGCCCCTGAGAAGTTATGTCTAAATGTAGAAACTAAGAAGCATGTATTAGGGGATTTAAATGAACCTAAAAACTTCAAAGCTGCATTAACAGATCCGGAATTTGAAAAATGGCTTGAAGCTACGAAAGTGAAAATGAAATCCATGAAAGATAATCAAGTTTGAAGCTTGGTTGATCTTCCACCCGATGCTAAAACTATAACATCCACTTTAGAGGCCTAGTGGTAGTATGGTTATTTCCTAACTGTAAATAATTGTTTATGGAGTTAGGAAATTAAATTGTTTATTGTGTTAAAGTTTATTGTGAATGATTAGTCAAAAAGTCAAATGACTTATTGTGACTAGTAAACTATTGTTTGTGTTAACTTTATATAGTTAACGGTAAAATAAAATAGTTGTTCTCGTAAATGGTTTTTGAGTTCCAGACAATAGGTCTAGACGGGGACTAGTTTTAAGTGAATACAGAGTCGGTAAAAATTAAACCGACCTATATTAGCAACTTTTCCAAAATGGAAAGTCACTTCCATTCCTTGAAATTCAAACTACAAAACTAAAAAAACTTAGAAACCCTTAACACAAATTGAAACCATAGTTGAAGCTGTGAATCTGATTGTTATCATAATCATCATTTTATCTCATCACCATCAAATTGTAAATGATGTTTTGTTTTTATATATTCAAGTTTGATTTTGATTGAATTTGGTTAGGATTAGTGATATATGTAGGATTGAGCTTGAAAGTTGTTATTTGAATGTTATATGATGATTGTTCAATGTTGGTTGAGGTAGTAGATGCATTAGAACCTGAGCTGCTGTGTTTTGAATCATATTTTCGAGTTTAGGTTTATGCAGAACTGGATTCGCAGGTTACTGGGTTTCGGGGTTTTTCTGCATAGCCGATGGGCTATGATTACTGAGCCGATCGGGTATGTAAAGTTAGCCGATCGGCTAGGGTATGAGAGCCGATCGGGTAAGGACTAAAAACGCGTGTTTTTGTTTGCAAATTCTGGAATTGCACAAGTGTCTTCAGGGTCGCGAATAAGTGACAAAATTTATTAACTCGGATTAGGTTGAAATTCGCATAGTCACTCGAAAACGGCCCAATGGTCCAAGCTCTATTCTAAAAGCCTAGGCGGTTTTTGGCCATTCGGGGCTGTTTTGGGGCCGAAAATGGCATTTTACAGTTTTTGAACCTTGTTTCGGGACTTTTTGATTATGTTCTGGATTGAATTTTTGTTTCCTTTGATCTTAGGGATCACCGGATTTATGTAAATATGTTATGATGACATTTTAGAACTAAGTGATAAAGTTGTTGATTTTATAACCTAGTAATAAAAGTGATAAATGGTTATAAGACTTGAAATTGTTTAATGATATGTGATGATAAATGATATACTATCATGAAAGATACTTATGATTGATATTTACAACTTGTAATTGTTGTAATTGATGATTATGTATTTGAAATATGTTATATGATTATAACATGAGTTGTTGTGGAATGAGTTACTAACTCATTATTTGTTGTGTTCTCAGATCAGCAGAAGACTCAGTAATATTAGACTTCTGAGTGGACACTGAGGTATTGGTGAGTGGATCTGTACCCTCAGTGTGATTTAGTTGTAACAGGTTTGGTTACAACGGGTAAACGTATTATTACTGTTTTAGTTTACCATGATGATTATGGTTTAATTGTAATAATACTGTTGATAGACTAATAAGTCTGATAGGTTGTCATGATGAATATGTGAATGTATGATCACTTGATATATTGCCTTTGGGCATTGATTATCGAGGTCAACCGGATGTTGTGTTGGGCTTGGTTTCTATTGTTAGACGACAGGAATTTCCTTGAACATATCGTTAACAGGAAATTAGGTCGTATGAAATTAGTACCAAGCTATCGGTTTATTCTGTATAGGCCAATACAGATTGTTGATAAGTGTTCTTGGGGGCCACCGCGGCAGTAGGGTTCCTCAAGGACCACCGATCCTCATTGTTGATAAGTGTTTATTGTTGGTATTCTTGGCTAAAGGTTTCCCCAAGAACCATTGATCTATTGTGATGTTATTTGTTTACGATTATTTGATGTAAACAAGGTTGTTATGCTAAGTTGGGCTGTTGGTTATATATTCACTCACTTAGCTTTGAGCTAACCCCACCACCCCACTTCTTGCAGGTTATGGTTTGATATAACGGGCGGGCAAGAAGCTGTTAACTGGATGGAATGTTTGACGACTGCATGTTTACACTGATATCTGATTTGTATAAATCATGGTTGTCTTTGGATTTACATAACACCCAAATTGATAAACTATGATTTGAAATAGTTTGACTCTTAGTTGTATATGAAATGAAACGGTTTGACTTCATAAGTATATAATATGAAATGTATGTTTTAGACTTACGCTTCCGATGTAAAATATATTTAAATAATATAGAGAGTAAGGGGTGTTATAAAAACCGTTGGGTGTAAATGGATCTTCAAGAAGAAGACCGATATGGATGTAAATGTACACACCTACAAAGCTCGTCTTGTAGCGAAGGGTTATACTCAAATCTACGGAATTGATTATGAAGAAACCTTCTCTCCTATGGTAGACATTCGAGCTATTAGGATTCTTATAGCGATAGTTGCGTACTATGACTATGAGATTTGGCAAATGGATGTCAAGACTGCCTTCTTAAACGGTTATCTAGACGAAGAGGTCTATATGGATCAACCTAAAGGTTTTATTGACCCATCTCATCCCAACAAAGTATGCAAGCTTCAAAGGTCCATTTATGGACTCAAACAAGCATCTAGAAGTTGGAATAAACGGTTTGACGAAGAGATCAAAAAGTTTGGTTTTCTTCAAAACCATGATGAGCCATGTGTATATCTCAAGGCTAGTGGGAGAAATGTTACTTTTCTGATCTTGTATGTTGATGACATATTAATTATGGGAAACAACGTTCCAATGTTACAAGATGTAAAATCCTATCTTAGAACATGTTTTGCTAAGAAAGATTTAGGAGAAGCAGCATTTATACTCGGAATCAAGATCTATAGATATAGGTCAAAGCGGATGATTTTTTAAGTCAACAAGCTTATATTGATAAAATCCTAAAGAGATTTAGGATGGAAAATTCCAAGAGAGGGAATATTTCAATGCTCGAAAAGCTTGACTTAAGTAATAAACAAGGTGCGTCTACACCTGATGAGGTGAAGCAAATGCAAAATGTTCCTTATGATTCGGCTGTAGGATCCATTATGTATGCTGTGAGATGCACTAGGCCGGATGTTGCGTTCGCGCAGAATATTGTAAGTCGTTTTCAACAGAATCCAGGGGTGAGTCACTGGACTGCTGTTAAGAACATTCTTAAGTACTTGAGATCTACTAAAGATATGGTTCTGGTTTATGGGGGAAATCCTGCAGCTGAGCTTAAAGTAACTGGTTATTGCGATGCTGGGTTTCAAGACTGATCTCAGTCAAGATACATCTTCACCTTAAATGGAGGAGCAGTAGATTGGAAAAGCAAGAAGCAAACTACTACTACCATGTATGCAACGGAATTTGAGTACATTGCTACCTCGGAAGCCGCCATGGAAGCTGTTTGGATTAGAAAGTTTATTTCTGGGCTCAGCGTGGTTCCCTTAAATAAATCACCTATGGAATTATATTGTGATAATTCAGGTGCAATCATAATTGCCAATGAACCTGGAGTTCAGAAAGGTGCCAGACACTACCAAAGGAGAGTTCACTATGTTCGAGAACAAATCGAACTAGGTGAAATCAAGTTACTCAAAGTTCGCACAGAACATAACTTAGCTGATCCGTTCACTAAAGCTTTATCGAGAGCAAAGCTTACTGAACATGCTGAAGGCATAGGACTTCGTCTATCTAGTTATCCCATGTAATTCTGTGATTAGTATTTGGATATGAGATGTAAAACATTCTATTTATTAATGAAATAAAGTACTTGGTATGTTTATTTTATTTAAATATTATTGTATCTCATTTTTGCATATTTAATCCTTGAATAATCTAGTATTATTCTAAACTATCCAATGTCGATTGACTGTATGGGAATATAGTTAAACTAAGACATATATGAGTGATTGGTCAGAAAGGGTCTTACTAAACTCACATGATATTCATACAGATGCATATCGGATTTCCCAAATTATCGAATTATTACTTTATGGATCGTCGTCATTAAGAAATATTCGAAAATGATTATTTACTGAATCCTTAGACTTGAGATGCTAGTAGGTTTAGCGTGTATGGATTGCATCTTCTTGATATGGTTCTAACTATTCGTAAATGGTAGTTACACAAGACTATTTTTAGAAGTGTAGTGAAATGCATAACTAACACGTGCAGTCAATACAGAATTTGTTCCTTCAATACATTTTTGAATAATGATACTTCTAGGCCACTCATTAGGTATTAATCAGATGTGTATATGGCGATACCAAAATGAAATCTAGATATGTCTCGATTCATTTTGTAATCTTGATTAATTACATGAAATGAGAAATAGAACAATTAAATCATGAAATGACATTGATCCATATTCATGATTAACACCGGTATCTGAAACAAAGGGATTGTAAATTATGAAATCATTAACTGAGACTTTATGAAACGAAACTCAGGAATTTCTAGGAACATTGAAGTGTTGCTAGACGCTAATCAATGTTATTGCTTAAGACATGTCCAAGTGGGAGCTGTTAGTATATGTACACGACTTAAGCATGTCCGGAAATGATTGAGCCTACGGGGTCACACGCGTTAACACGTAGATACCGCTTGTTTAACCAAAGTTAAGTTAACTGTAATAACTAGTTAAGTTATTAGTTAAATTGTGATAATTTAATAAATGTTATTAAATTATAGGGTTCAAGGTGAAAGTTATTAGGATTAAAATTGTTACTTCTAATACTTAAAGGGTTAAATAATAATTAATTAATAATAATAGATTATTAGTTATTAATTATTAATTATTATAAAATCAATATAAATATATGATACCCATTAACTTGAAATTGTAATTTTCAATCTTTTGCTCTCTGTTTTGTTTTCGACGGCCGAAGGGAAAACCCCACAAGTTTTTCTTGTTTTTTTGACTTTCATACAAGCAAAGCAAAAGAAAGGTTACTATTTAATTGGTTAATTGAACTAGCATTCGGGTGGTTATCAACAACGTGTTGTGTGTGCGATCGTAGAGGATTTTACCATTAGTGAAACCTATTCGTTTATTAAACGATTAATTGGAGCTAGCTAAAAGGTACACAACTATTAACCCTTGTTAATTATATACATACATGTTTATATTCCGCTGCGTGCTCGTGTATTTGATTGTCAACTGCGATATTATATTATAACAGTGGTCATTGTTCTTTCTATAGGCACAAAGTTAACGTAAATGAATGTGTAAAAAATTTCACACAAAAGGTAAAACAAATTATAATTGATGATGGGTTGTCAATAGGAAGTTAATTGAAGAAAAGTGAATTGAATTCATATTATAGCAAACAGCTGTCAAGAATAAAGTGAAATTAAATTTCAAGCAAAAAGCAGAAAATTGATCTATTGGAATTTTCTAAACGGAGCCTTTAGGGCTGTCGTTAACACGCATAAAAGTATTGTACATGACGGTTATATATTAATTAATTATAGGCTGGCGGTTGTTTTATTGTAAAACACTTTTTTGCGTGATAACGATATCCCGATATGTTTAGAAAAATCCTTATAAATAATAAAATAAAAGTGAGTGAGAAATGTTAATACATTATATAAATATAAAAAATTGAAAGAGCGCTTCCATTTAATTGGATAGGATGGAGTATTGGAAGTTTGGAACGGTGTGAATACGAAAACTGCTTGCAAATTTTTGGCGGGAAAGCGAAGGTAAAAAGTGACATGGCATTACAGAAATTTACCACAGTAAAATGTCCTATATCCTTTTTTATTGTGTTGGATAGATGCAGTATAAAACGTGCAAGATAAAGGAATATTTTTCTTTATCTAAGTGATCATACTTCACCATTAAAATGGTGAAGATAGTCAAGATAGTAAGATACCTTTTGGAATATTGGAGGAAAAGCCTTGTAATGAGTAAATATTTCAATGACCGGATATCCCTTTGAATCGTGTTATCACTTTCCGAAAACAACAATTCGACCCTATATGCCTTGGGTTACACGAATTTTGTTTTGGGATAAGACAAAGAGTGTTCTTGATTGAGGCAACAATGCAAGAACCAGGTTGCTAGGGAGTATTTTTGTGTTGTTATCTGTCTCATGTGAATTTTTGTTCTATTATATAGAACACCCAAACATAATAGGAATTATTGGGAATAATGGTCACATAATGTCATCCATTAATCTCTTGCAGTTTCTAAGACATTTGAGTTCATGGCTCATTTAAAGAAATAATGACCATAAAGTCTCATTAGTTACACATATTAACAGTCACAATCCATGTGTCAAAACTACTCCACGGGTCAAAACTGCCCCATGGGTCAAAATTGTCCAACGGGTCAAAACTGGCCAACATGTGTCATGGGTCAAAACTGCCCATAGGTCAAAACTGTCATTGCTCAAAACTGCCTATGGGTCAAAACTGCCCATATTCAAAACCGCCATGGGCCAAAACTGCCCAAGCCATGGGTCAAAACTGCCCATTGTCTTTTCCTTGTTTCGCAATTGTTTTGGGTCAGGAACGTTATTAACTTGATGGGCGTACACTCCGTACCTCCTAACCCATTTTCAAGTGTAACATCCGTATCCCTCAATTACACTGAATTACTAACAATCCTCCCCAATTTAGTGTAATTCCTTTACATGAGATAATCAAACAAAACAAAAACTTATGCATAAATGAAAATGTCTGGAAGATTGAATTTCCATCTTAGTACATTACACATTCCAAATATTCGAGAATCGGGGTGTTTCGAAGAATTGAACCCTTCTCAAATACTCTAAAGCGATCTTGATACTATACAAGCCATGTGTCCATATCCATTCATGAATGTTTCAAAGCATAAAGTCCAAAGCTTTTTGAAGCGGCAAAACTTCACATTCACATAGGTAGTTCCTTTCCGTCATGCACCTGCTCTTGCACTTTTTCAAAGGAGCTATTAAGAAGTTAACTTCAACCTAACTTTAGCAGGTCCGAGCACATAACCTTGGAATGACATATGTAAAACATGTGCTCCGATTTCTAAGTGTAAGCTTTCCACATTGAATTCAGCTCCTAATTCATATCAGGAGGGAAATGGGTGTCTTACCATTAGAAATTTATGTGGACTTTAAACTCATCCCTAATGCAGTCTTATTAACCAATTCTCTAGCTAATCCCTTCGTCAAGTGATCAGCTAAATTCTGTTGTGACCTCACAAACTCTACAGAAATCACCCCATTCATGATTAGTTCACGAATCATGTGTCTAGACTTCCCATTGTACATTTGGCTATAAGCCTTTGCCAATGTAGCAGCACTATCACAATGGATAGAAATAGGTGCAATAGGTTTAGGCCACAATGGAATCTCATAAATCAAGTTTCTTAGCCATTCCGCTTCTTTACCAGCAGCAGCTAATGCAACAAATTCAGATTCCATTGTTGAGTTGGTAATACAAGTTTGCTTTTTGGAAGCCCATGAAATGGCACCTCCCCCAAGCAAGAACACCCAACCACTTGTTGAAGAATGATCTTCAGCATTGGTTATCCGACTTGCATCCGAGTAACCTTCTAAAACCGAAGGATATCCAACATAAGGTAAACTATAATCCATAGTTTTCTTCAAATACTTAAGTACCCGCCTAATTGCTTGCCAATGATGAGCACTAGGATTACTAGTAAACCTACTAAGTTTTCCCACAGCAAATGCAATATCCAGCCTTTAACTTATCATGGCATACATCAAGCAACCAATTACCTTTGAATACTCAATTTGTGATACAACATCACCTTTATCAGGTAAAAGCTTCATGCTTGGATCCATTGGAGTACTCACAGGAGTACAATCAAAACAATTGAATTTCTTAAGTACCTTCTCAATGTAATGAGCTTAAGAAATGGAAATTCCATTGTTTTCACGTTTAATCCTAATGCCAAGGATAACGTCAGCCTCCCCCATATCTTTCATGGAGAAATTTGATGACAAAAATTCTTTCGTTGAGTCAACTTTATCTTGATCAGTCCCAAATATCAACATGTCATCAACATATAGACAAATGATAACTCCTTTACCGGATTCATCAAATTTGCTATATACACATTTGTCCGATTAGTTTAAATTATAACCACTCGACAAAACGACTTCATCAAACTTTTGATGCCATTGCTTAGGTGCTTGTTTCAAACCATATAAGGATTTAACAAGTTTACACACCTTGTTTTCATTGTCCGGCATGATGAAGCCTTCCGGTTGTCTCATATAAACCTCATCCTCCAAGTCACCATTCAAGAATGCAGTTTTCACATCCATTTGGTGAATCACAAGATTGTGAATTGCAGCTAAGGCAATCAACAATCTAATAGTAGAGATACGAGCAACCGAAGCATAGGTGTCAAAATAGTCAATTCCCGGTTTTTGTCTAAAACCTTGAATGACTAATCTTGCCTTGAACTTTTCAATAATTCCATCTACCTTCATCTTCTTTTTGAAGATCCATTTGCAACCCAAAGGTTTGCAACCAGGTGGTAGATCAGACAACACCCAAGTGTTGTTGCCCATGATGGAATTCATCTCATCATTGATTGCTTCCTTCCAAAAGGCGACATCTTGAGACTTCATTGCTTCATCAAATGTTTTGGGACCATCCTCAACATTAAAGCAATATCATCCTCAACATTAATTCACGAGTGTTCCCCTATGTTTGGCTATCTTCTGTAATTTTTTCATGATTTTTAGAGGTCATTTGGTTGGTTAAAAAAATCATAAAGCATCAAAGGTCCAGTTCGGCCAAAAACAGACCTTCGCTTACAAATCGAATTTTCTGGAATAATCGGTGCATTTCTAGGAGTTGTGTTCTAAATGAAAGTTGTAGATAACATGTTAAGGAAGATTTTGGTATTAATTTCATGCATTTATTTTGTGTTTTCGATTTTATATGATTTTTCTACCAAACCGAATTTTCTGGACAGAAAAGCAGTTTATGCATATATGTTTATAGAACGAGTTTTAGCTTAATTCTTGGACATTTTTGAGTTGAGTAAGCATACTAACATGTAAATATATAAAAAGCAAGGAAATCTAGCTAAAGAGATGGGTCTCATACCAAGATTTAGAAGATCTAGAGACGAAAACAGAAGGGATGTGCTCAGTTTTGTGCTTCCTTCTTCCTTCACTTGCTTTCTTCTCCAAGTTTGTAACACCCCCAAATTTAACAGTTTGCGGAAGCGATGTTTTGGGTGTTACTAATCAATAAACACAAGCACAAAGGATACAGTGAACGACTATAAATGAGACGTTCGAAAAGTTATTACATTAATACATAAGTAGTTTCAAAATACAAGCTCGAGTTCAAGTAAATTCCTAGAGATTCTAATACATAACAACTAGTACAAAAGTAATGTAATAAAATCTCCAAGCTTGTAAATGCATGCGACTCGAGCTAAGTAAGCTTATCCTGCTGGGCATCCCTACTGATGCTGTGTACCTGAGAAGCATTACTAAAATGGTCAACCAAAAAGGTTGGTGAATCTCACAGGTTTGTAAGTAAGTAAACAGTTTGAACACACAAGTAGTATTTGTAAATCATAGCCAGCCAGTAAGTAACGATCACAGGTTATGCTCATCGTTAACTTAAGTTTTAATAAGTGGTGGTTGCAGGTTATGCTAACCGTTTGATACAATTGCCATGAGCCACCATAGTTGATGCTTAACGTACAGTAAATATAGGTACCCCCTCATGAATGTAATCCAAAACATTCATACGGAACGAGTAAGAAACGCCCGTTTCTACAGGAACGGTTCGTGGTAGTGCTTGCTACCCCGGGCGGGGATTGTCAGTCCCATATGGATCCATATACTAAAACTCGCGCTTATCACATAACTAACAACTATGGTTCAGGAGGATTTCATTGGATTAGTCGTAAACTCATGCAGTTGGCGTATTCGTAATCTCATACAGTAAGTAAATCATGGCAGCAAGTAAGTTTTGTGTGTTCATGTAAAACAGTAATGCATCTCACCCCTGAGTATAAAACAGTAAAGTAGGGGCTGTAAGACTCACCTGAGTCTGGCAGTCAATGCAGTAAGTAAGCAAGTAGTATTTCCGTACTAGCACCCTTAGCGTCCTAATACGCACAAGGTTTAGTAAGTAAATGGAATACTTGTAAAGTATCCATGCTAGTTGTTCCCAAACTAGTTAATGTCCGTTAGTTTGTTTGTAAGTTTGTAAATCGTAGTTTGTATAAAAGTTGTACGGTTCGTTTGTTATCGGAGTATAATAATAATTCCTTCCATTATTATTATGTATTCATAATAGTTGTACAGTTGTAAAGTATGTTCGTATGATCGTTTGTTTGTATTACAACCTGTATCGTTTGTGTACGTTCCAATGGGCTTAGACCCCAAAGGGTACGAGTGAAACCTCGTAAGTATTCGTATGTATGTTCGTATCAGTTAACGTGTAATCCAGCACGTAACTAGTGAGTGAACTTGTAAGTTTGTATCGGATGTAATCCCGTGTAATGTACAAGTGTAAGTTTGTTGTAGTGCAAACTCCTAAGTGTTTCGAGTGTCAACTCGTGTGCGGGTGTGAGTGAAATCTCACGTTCAGTTTAGTATAAACTTGTACGTATTCGGGTATCGTTGTATACTTTCCAAATTATATTGTTTTCATGTATAAGTCGTATCGTATTCGTTTTAGTAATTGAAAAGTGGTTCCAACACTTAGAAAATATTTAGTTTTCTGTTCTGGGCATTATGCGACACTATAATGCGACACTAGGGTAGTGTCGCAGACAATATGCGACACAAGGGAAGTGTCGTATGACTTGGTTCTGGTTTGGAGTTTATGCGACACAAGGGCTGTGTCGCAGACATGGGTACGACACTGTATACGACATAGTCGTAGTGTCGCAATCAAGCGAAAATATGCGACACAAGAGAAGTGTCGTGGAAACAAGGTGCGACATAAGAGCTGTGTCGCAGTCAAGCGACGGGTACGACACAACCATGCGACACTATGGTAGTGTCGCATAAAGATGTGTCCAGATGCGACACAAAGGGGCTGTTTTGGTGTTTGCTCGGTTTTGAGGTCAAACGTTCGAGTCTTGACCCGAGGCTTTTACCTAAGTCATATTATGGCTAATAATCACTTTATCAACTGAGTTTTTGAAAGATGTGTACGGCCCGTTGGTGAGTTTTTGGTAATAATAATCTCAACTATTATTATTATACTTTGATTGTTGTATCGTATTTAAATTGTTATAGTTAAAACTGCTAGTTATAGGTTTCTGCCGAAAGTTATGGTTTCTGCCGAATAGTTTCTACCGAAGGTTAAGGTTTCTGCCGAAGGTTATAGTTTCTGCCGAAGATTATAGTTTCTGCCGAAGGTTATAGTTTCTGCCGAAGGTTATAGTTTCTGCCGAAGATTATAGTTTCTGCCGAAGGTTATAGTTTCTGCCGAAGATTATAGTTTCTGCCGAAGGTTATAGTTTCTAGATTTTTAACTCGATGAACACTCTATTTAACCAACTTCTAGACCGATTCAAGTCTAACCAAAAATCACACGTGTTCTACTATATGTAATGTTCATTTCTGCATTTTATGGTATTTTCATATGTCCGTTTAATATTTTAAACAAAAATAAAAGTGATGTGTAGTCAGATTTGGTTCCAAACAGAACTAAGTCCAAAGTTCTAGTATTAGCCGGAGATGGGTGTATTTCTGGGCAAAACGCCCTTCATGAAAGTCGTAGGCGACGAAGAGACGAAGATTTCTTATTTAGAAAGTTTTCGTTGATTTTGAACACACGATTTTATAAAAATTCCGGAAGTGGACTGTTTTCAGTGGTGGTTCTCGGTTTAAGTTTTCGAGTTCCAAAAACGAGTTTTAACGTATAATTTGGACATTATAAAGCTAGGGGAACAACATGCATGTAAAATAATGATAATCGGAAGAGTTTACGAGTCGCCGGAAAACTTACAAAGTCGACGAATCGAGAATCCGAAAAGATGGAAACGTGAAGCTCCTCCTCGTGATCGTTTTCTTCCAAATGAGCTTAGTGTTTTAAGGGGTTTTTGATGGTGGTTTTGGGTGGCTTGTGGCTGCCGAAAATTAGAGAGAGAGAGGGGTTAGAGAGAGAGTTGAGAGAGAATAGAGGTTGAGTGGAGTGTGGGAATGAATGAGTGAGGGGATGGGAGTGGTATGGTGGTGATTGAATGGAGTCAAACAAGCAACAAAGGGGAAGGCCATCCCCTAGCCATGTGGCCGGCCCCCTAGTGGGTCCCACAAGGGTATTTTGGTCTTTTCCTAGTTTACGCAAATACGTGTTCGTTTCCTCGGTCGTTTAAACGTTAAAATAGTTTCTATACGCGATTAATATACGTTTTAAAATACGAGTCGTTCCCCGGTATTTTTGTTGGAGTATTTAAATAAAATACTTGATTCTAAGTTATAAAATATAACTTAGTTTCGTTTTGTCGGTTGGTCGAGTTTTCGGAGAGTTCGGTGACGTTTTAATCAAAACGTACGTTTTCCGTTATATTATAAACATAATATAAAGTAACAATCAAAGTAATTAAATAATTTCACATTATTTAATAATTGTTTTATCAGTGTACGCAAGTTTGTACGATTGTAATTTTATACGATATTTGTACGAATCGTATACGCGTATATATACATATATTTCATCCATATATATATATAGTAAGTAATGTATTTAATCCTATTTCATATTAAATACAAGTAATAAACAAGTAATTAGGAAAATTTTAAATTGGTCCTAATTTCGGGGTTGTTACATTCTCCCCTTGTTATGAAAATTTCGTCCCGAAATTTGTTCGAAGTAGTAATGGGTAGTAGGGTAGGTCCTACAGTATTCGAAATCAAGTAGTTGTCAGGTGGTAACGTACCCTAATTTTAGTTGCCTGAAGGTAGTGGGCATTGGGCCTTAAGATGGCCAGCACTCCTACAGTTGAAGCAGAGTTTCACCTTAGGAGGGTTCGTACTTTTTGAGTAGGATTTGCATCGACCAGTGGGTATGGTACACGGTCCTTCATGATGCCGAGTGCATCGGGAACAGAAAGGTTTCTTTCCCAAGTAATTTCCTGAAGAGTTGGTCGGAGTGATTTTCGCCCTTTTTGCTGGAGGCGGGGTACAGTCGGTGTCGGTATCCTCTTCAGTAGGAGTACCATGTGAAGTTGGTGGTGAAGTAGGGTTTTCTAAAGCTATCAAACGCAGCTCGTACTCATGCATACGCAGGTCATTCTGGAAGGCAGTTCGTCGCAAGTCATCAATGTCTTCTCGTGCTTCAGTCAGTTGTTTTCGCAGCGAATCAATAGTTTGGTTGAGGTGGCTGACTGATTCAGCAGTCAAGGTTACATCAACTGGTGCTTTTGCAGCAGTTGGAGCAGCAGGAACAACAGGTGTCATTTCTGATTCAGCGGAGTGTTCTGTATCACACTCGAGTTCAAGGAGGTAAGGAAACATCTTCGGTTCCTCACTGAGCAGTTCCTTTTGCAGTGTAGGGTTGTTGACGAAGTGAGTTGTCAATTTCCTACGAAATAAGTGTTCTATTTAAGAATTTGCCTCAAGTATGGGAAGTTATATTAAATCATCTGTTTAAAGTAACGAATAGTAGACGAGTTCCCGGTCTCAACCAGTGTGAGATAATTGGGAAGGGTGTTTGGTTACTTTATCTAAAGTATAAGGCAAATCGTGTCGTCGGAATTTAGGTAGTCGGTCGTTTCCTAATCCTATTGTGTACTTAGGATCAAAGAAAACACACAGAGTAAAACACAGTTATACATAAGTCATTGAGCGAGAGATTTATGAGAAAACAGATTCGGGTAGTCAAAGAATAAGCGTACCCGGGTTGAGTAAATCACAGAGTCTCGGATTTGGGTCATCCTCCCTAGCATTGATTACATAAGCTCTACTCCTTGTATTGTTGGTTCGGGGTTTCAGCTTAGGGCAATCCTTCCTGAAGTGCCCAGTACCGTTGCACTCATAGCAGGTTTTGGGTGCAGAAGTATCAGTACCAGTGGAATTGGTTCGACAGTCTTGGGCCAGGTGCCCGAATTTCTTGCACTTAGTGCAGGGACAGGAGCCGTTATGATGACGACTACATTTGGAGCAGTAAGGCTTGCTCCCCTTGTAAGCCCTTGAGTCATTGACGTTGACAATTGCAAGCTTTTTGTCAGAAGTCGGGTTGGATGAGTGGGGACTCACTTCCCATTTACGTTTGTTACTCGCAGACGGGGTTGAAGTCGAGCCGCGGCGGACAGAATTAGCCGTTAACTCATGAGCCATACGAATGGCGCTCTGAATGGTTCCCGGTTTGGATGAAGTAACTAAGTCTTGCAGTCGCTCGGGAAGTCCGTCAACGTACTTTTCGATCCTTTTGTACTCAGGATCAACCATGGATGGGCACAGAAGTGCCAGTTGGTGAAAACGGTTGGTGTAGCCGGTGATGTCATCACCCTGCATCTTGTGATTCCAGAATTCTACTTCCAATTGCTTCAGCTCATCTCTTGGGCAGTACTCGCCCCTCAGCATGATCTTCAGTTCATCCCACTGTAGTTTGTAAGCCTCGGCAAAGCTCACAGTCTGAGCATATGTGTTCCACCAGGTAAGGGCGGTGTTAGAAAAAGTACTGGTGGCGAACTTAACTTTATCCTCTTCCTTGCAGTTGCAGATGAGGAATACTGACTCGATTTTCTCGGTCCAACGAATCAGACCAATCGCTCCTTCAGTACCTGCAAAGCTTAAGGGTTTGCAGTTTTGGAAGTCCTTGTAGGTGCAGGTTTTGGGTTGTGGTCCAGTATTAGCGGTATCTTCGCTACCAGGGGCTGAAGTCCGGGTAGCTAGAGCTTGAGCCACACTACGGGCAATTATACCTGCTACTTCGGCTTCAGTAAGCATGATTTGACGTCGAGGAGGCATGTTCTTTGAAACAATAATAAAGAACATGTGAGGATTTGAATAAGAATTATGGCGGTGATGATTTAGTACGTTTAAAGAAATTTCGTCAACGGTTGAAATTGGTTCAAAGTTTGTGGGTTATAAATAAGTTTATACAGTTTCGAAATTTTTGAAAATTCTATAAAAACATTATTGTGAGAAATTTTGTAACATGTTTGATAACAATACATTTGTTATAAAATTTTGCTAGTAAAAATCGGTTGTATACTTTGAAATCTGACGAAAATTAAGTTGAAAATGGTTCGGTTGAAATTATGGTCAGCGGCAAGGTTTTTGAAATTTTTGTTTAACAAAAACTGTTCAGAAACAGAAGTTATGACAAGTTCCAGGGTAAAAGTATGTTAAAATTTGTTGGAAATGTTTTTCCTAGGATACCCCTAACAGTACAGTGGTGTATGTTGTAGAATGTGTTTAAACGTAGAATTAGGTAGGAATAGCAAATGAAAACAAGGTCTCGATCTTCATATCGAAGGATGTTCGAGTAACTATGGTTGTCGGTAATCGTGAATTCATATCGAAGTTAAATAAGGACAGAATGACGAGAATCGAGTTGTCGTTTGTTCGATGAAATGTTAAGGAATATTAATTTTCGTAGTAGTCGAGAGAGTATCGTATCGGGGAAAGAGGCCTATGTATATATATATATATATATATCACATAACCGCCTAGTTCGTGTCTAGCACAATCACGTAAAAGTCCCGGTTCTCTCGAGGTCAGAGTCAGCTAATGCATTCCGGTTCAACATAACCCCTTTCAGAACTCACATCATCTTCATTTAATTGTACATAGTTGATCAGGCTATGTTAAATTAAACTTGTATGCTGTAATTCCTGAACCAGTTATACCTAATGAGGAATACTGCCTAACGGTCATAGTCTAGGCCCACTAAATGCAACCTAGTTCACTATAACCTTAGGCTCTGATACCAATCTGTAACACCCCCAAATTTAACAGTTTGCGGAAGCGATGTTTTGGGTGTTACTAATCAATAAACACAAGCACAAAGGATACAGTGAACGACTATAAATGAGACGTTCGAAAAGTTATTACATTAATACATAAGTAGTTTCAAAATACAAGCTCGAGTTCAAGTAAATTCCTAGAGATTCTAATACATAACAACTAGTACAAAAGTAATGTAATAAAATCTCCAAGCTTGTAAATGCATGCGACTCGAGCTAAGTAAGCTTATCCTGCTGGGCATCCCTACTGATGCTGTGTACCTGAGAAGCATTACTAAAACGGTCAACCAAAAAGGTTGGTGAATCTCACAGGTTTGTAAGTAAGTAAACAGTTTGAACACACAAGTAGTATTTGTAAATCATAGCCAGCCAGTAAGTAACGATCACAGGTTATGCTCATCGTTAACTTAAGTTTTAATAAGTGGTGGTTGCAGGTTATGCTAACCGTTTGATACAATTGCCATGAGCCACCATAGTTGATGCTTAACGTACAGTAAATATAGGTACCCCCTCATGAATGTAATCCAAAACATTCATACGGAACGAGTAAGAAACGCCCGTTTCTACAGGAACGGTTCGTGGTAGTGCTTGCTACCCCGGGCGGGGATTGTCAGTCCCATATGGATCCATATACTAAAACTCGCGCTTATCACATAACTAACAACTATGGTTCAGGAGGATTTCATTGGATTAGTCGTAAACTCATGCAGTTGGCGTATTCGTAATCTCATACAGTAAGTAAATCATGGCAGCAAGTAAGTTTTGTGTGTTCATGTAAAACAGTAATGCATCTCACCCCTGAGTATAAAACAGTAAAGTAGGGGCTGTAAGACTCACCTGAGTCTGGCAGTCAATGCAGTAAGTAAGCAAGTAGTATTTCCGTACTAGCACCCTTAGCGTCCTAATACGCACAAGGTTTAGTAAGTAAATGGAATACTTGTAAAGTATCCATGCTAGTTGTTCCCAAACTAGTTAATGTCCGTTAGTTTGTTTGTAAGTTTGTAAATCGTAGTTTGTATAAAAGTTGTACGGTTCGTTTGTTATCGGAGTATAATAATAATTCCTTCCATTATTATTATGTATTCATAATAGTTGTACAGTTGTAAAGTATGTTCGTATGATCGTTTGTTTGTATTACAACCTGTATCGTTTGTGTACGTTCCAATGGGCTTAAACCCCAAAGGGTACGAGTGAAACCTCGTAAGTATTCGTATGTATGTTCGTATCAGTTAACGTGTAATCCAGCACGTAACTAGTGAGTGAACTTGTAAGTTTGTATCGGATGTAATCCCGTGTAATGTACAAGTGTAAGTTTGTTGTAGTGCAAACTCCTAAGTGTTTCGAGTGTCAACTCGTGTGCGGGTGTGAGTGAAATCTCACGTTCAGTTTAGTATAAACTTGTACGTATTCGGGTATCGTTGTATACTTTCCAAATTATATTGTTTTCATGTATAAGTCGTATCGTATTCGTTTTAGTAATTGAAAAGTGGTTCCAACACTTAGAAAATATTTAGTTTTCTGTTCTGGGCATTATGCGACACTATAATGCGACACTAGGGTAGTGTCGCAGACAATATGCGACACAAGGGAAGTGTCGTATGACTTGGTTCTGGTTTGGAGTTTATGCGACACAAGGGCTGTGTCGCAGACATGGGTACGACACTGTATACGACATAGTCGTAGTGTCGCAATCAAGCGAAAATATGCGACACAAGAGAAGTGTCGTGGAAACAAGGTGCGACATAAGAGCTGTGTCGCAGTCAAGCGACGGGTACGACACAACCATGCGACACTATGGTAGTGTCGCATAAAGATGTGTCCAGATGCGACACAAAGGGGCTGTTTTGGTGTTTGCTCGGTTTTGAGGTCAAACGTTCGAGTCTTGACCCGAGGCTTTTACCTAAGTCATATTATGGCTAATAATCACTTTATCAACTGAGTTTTTGAAAGATGTGTACGGCCCGTTGGTGAGTTTTTGGTAATAATAATCTCAACTATTATTATTATACTTTGATTGTTGTATCGTATTTAAATTGTTATAGTTAAAACTGCTAGTTATAGGTTTCTGCCGAAAGTTATGGTTTCTGCCGAATAGTTTCTACCGAAGGTTAAGGTTTCTGCCGAAGGTTATAGTTTCTGCCGAAGATTATAGTTTCTGCCGAAGGTTATAGTTTCTGCCGAAGGTTATAGTTTCTGCCGAAGATTATAGTTTCTGCCGAAGGTTATAGTTTCTGCCGAAGATTATAGTTTCTGCCGAAGGTTATAGTTTCTAGATTTTTAACTCGATGAACACTCTATTTAACCAACTTCTAGATCGATTCAAGTCTAACCAAAAATCACACGTGTTCTACTATATGTAATGTTCATTTCTGCATTTTATGGTATTTTCATATGTCCGTTTAATATTTTAAACAAAAATAAAAGTGATGTGTAGTCAGATTTGGTTCCAAACAGAACTAAGTCCAAAGTTCTAGTATTAGCCGGAGATGGGTGTATTTCTGGGCAAAACGCCCTTCATGAAAGTCGTAGGCGACGAAGAGACGAAGATTTCTTATTTAGAAAGTTTTCGTTGATTTTGAACACACGATTTTATAAAAATTCCGGAAGTGGACTGTTTTCAGTGGTGGTTCTCGGTTTAAGTTTTCGAGTTCCAAAAACGAGTTTTAACGTATAATTTGGACATTATAAAGCTAGGGGAACAACATGCATGTAAAATAATGATAATCGGAAGAGTTTACGAGTCGCCGGAAAACTTACAAAGTCGACGAATCGAGAATCCGAAAAGATGGAAACGTGAAGCTCCTCCTCGTGATCGTTTTCTTCCAAATGAGCTTAGTGTTTTAAGGGGTTTTTGATGGTGGTTTTGGGTGGCTTGTGGCTGCCGAAAATTAGAGAGAGAGAGGGGTTAGAGAGAGAGTTGAGAGAGAATAGAGGTTGAGTGGAGTGTGGGAATGAATGAGTGAGGGGATGGGAGTGGTATGGTGGTGATTGAATGGAGTCAAACAAGCAACAAAGGGGAAGGCCATCCCCTAGCCATGTGGCCGGCCCCCTAGTGGGTCCCACAAGGGTATTTTGGTCTTTTCCTAGTTTACGCAAATACGTGTTCGTTTCCTCGGTCGTTTAAACGTTAAAATAGTTTCTATACGCGATTAATATACGTTTTAAAATACGAGTCGTTCCCCGGTATTTTTGTTGGAGTATTTAAATAAAATACTTGATTCTAAGTTATAAAATATAACTTAGTTTCGTTTTGTCGGTTGGTCGAGTTTTCGGAGAGTTCGGTGACGTTTTAATCAAAACGTACGTTTTCCGTTATATTATAAACATAATATAAAGTAACAATCAAAGTAATTAAATAATTTCACATTATTTAATAATTGTTTTATCAGTGTACGCAAGTTTGTACGATTGTAATTTTATACGATATTTGTACGAATCGTATACGCGTATATATACATATATTTCATCCATATATATATATATAGTAAGTAATGTATTTAATCCTATTTCATATTAAATACAAGTAATAAACAAGTAATTAGGAAAATTTTAAATTGGTCCTAATTTCGGGGTTGTTACAAAGTTAAAGCTTGATGTTGTGGTTGTTCTTGGAGTTTTTAGAGAGAGAGAGAGAGAGAGTGAGCCGTGTGTGAGGGAGGAGAAAGGAGAAAGGGATGAAAATGATGGTGATTGAATGAGGAATACATGGGATTGGTTTGGTTATGTAAGTCAAAAAGAAAGGAGGACAAGATCCACAATTTTGGGATGGTGTCTTGGGTTGAAAAAATCGGCTCATAGGGCACACACAAGAAGGTGTGTGTCTCAATTTTTTGTTCCTCAAATTTGCGCACCGTGCGGTGTTCGTTTTCCTGGTCGTTTCGTCGTACGTTTAATCGTTAAACGTTATATATAATATGTTTCAATAACGTTTTAAAACACATTATTTTGAATGAAAGTTTTACTCAAGTAACATATTTTAAGTTGCTAAAATATGTTTTGGTTTTCGTTTGGTCGTCGGTCACGAATTGTACGTTCGTTTAAATCGTGTAACATTTTTAAACGTTATAATTGTTTGCGTGTAATCGCGATATTTTTAACCAAAGTATTTTATCAAAATACTTAAATTTTCAGTTATAAAAATATAATTTGTACTTGTTTCGTCTGTCGGGAGCGTTTTGCGTATTTTCGTCGCGTTCGGTCACGTTTTAAGCAAAACGCATGTGTTTGTTATATTATAAACATAATATAAAGTAATTATCAATGTTATTAAATAATTCTATATTATTTAATAAGTCTTTCACCAACGTCCGTATTTATGTTGTCAGGTACTTATCTGACACGAATTTGTACGATTTGAACAAATCGTATACGTGTATATATATAAACAGTATATATATATATATATATATATATATGTAAGCAGTTACTGTATTTAGTCCTATTTCATACTAAATACACGTAATAATCACACAAATAGGCATAGTAATGACGTCCTAATTTGGCGGGTGTCACAAATATACTCCGCAAAAAAATACTTACCAACCGTCAGAACGTTTAAAAGAAAGCTTGTTTGTAAAAGAGTTGCACACAAGTGCAATTTCTCAGTTACAAACATAATTTCTTTTTCACGTCTCACAGACTGTTGGTGAGCATTTTTATGGATTTTATATTGTTGAAGCTCAAATAAAGGCTGTGAAATTGTTTTGAAACGAAGTATTCCTTTCAAATTAAGCGGTTTTTTGATTTCAACTTCAACATATATTATTTTTTGCTTCTTCCCTAACCCTTGATGGGAGTTTGATACTCCTAGCTTTGTTAGATGAGTAGCATGAACAAGAATGTCCACTACCAGTATGTGTTTCAATTCACCTTTCATTTCATAGATGTTCGGAAGTACCAGGATACACAGAATGGCATAAGGTGGGGACTCCGATCGAAAACAAAACTTTTTTTTTTTTTTGTGGACAAGTTTTTTGATCAAGTCCCCAACATGGACCTCAATCATGTCTCAAGTAGAGACATGTTATATACTTATATATATATATTCTTCAGTTCCCATTGACTTCACACACACACACACACACACACACACACACATATATATATATATATATAGGATAGGGATCCATGGAGAAGATTTTTTATGTGGAGAAATTGGAGAAGCAATCCTAACCATGAGATTATTGATTCAATGGATGAGATTAGTCAATGGAAAATATGTAAAATTGGTTGGTAAAATAAACCTGGTGGGGGCATTTTAGTCCTTTCTTTGCATTCATAAAAAAAGAAATTAAACACATTTAATTAGGGAGATATCTAACCGATCGGATTTCATGCAACAAAAAAAGGCAATCAAAATTCCCCCTTCATCCTTCTCAATCGGCGCAACCTTGAAACAAAAAACCCTAATTGTAATCTTCGCATGAACAAGGAAGACGAAGATTATTAAACACCGACTGAATCAAGCAACCTCGTATACTCGTGTTTCATTGTTGGTGGTATAAAGAGACTGAATCGGTTTTCGTTGATCATTATGGTGAAAGCAGGCATTATGCATCAATCGAAGGTGAAAGGTAAAGTATTATATATTACTCATGTTTACTTCATATACGATTGATACCAGTGATTCAACGTGATGTTCTAAGTTTGTATTCATTCAACTGTATTTGAAAATTTTATGGAATCTGAGGGTTGTTGGGGTTGTTTGGAGATGTTAAAAACACATTATGTAACAACTAAGAAAACCAATCTAAGCGAATTTTGTGGGTTGTTTGTGATTTATTGCTATGATCCTTTGAATCAATTTTGCTTAAGTTGGATTACAGAAGGTTATTAGCTTGTAGTTTACTGTAATTTTGGGACATACAATGTACATGCCAACTATGATTGTGTTCTTGTTGAAATAATAATGGAAGTGTTAGTTTTAGTGATAAACAAAAACAAACTGAATCTAAGGGATGTTTTGTTGAATCAATGAATAGAATTAGATGAATCAATCTTATGATTGTGTGAGTCAACTAAATTATAAGTAAGTACAACATAAGATATGAGATTTGCAGAATCACAGGACTTTTTTGTTAATTTACATATTGCTTATGTAGCGTAATATTGATTATAAATGGTATATTATTGTTGATGTAGTACCTCAATGTATGGGTAGCCTCTTCTTATGCTTAATGGTCTAGTTTAAATGTTGCAGGCAAGACCCAATTGCATAAGTATGATTCGGATGATGATTTCGTGACACCTCCTCCTAAGGAATTTAGAAGTCAAAAACGGAAGAGTGGAGATGATATAAGTGGAGTAAACGTCAAGGGAGATGTAAAAACGGTAAAAACGAAACTGAGATCTGTTAACATCAGAAACCCACCAAGCATTATAGTCGATTTGCTTCCTGAATTTACTGATGAACTGTGACACCCCCAAATTTGATGATTTGCGGAAGCTCGGTTTGGGTGTCACTAATCAATAATCAAATCACATAAGATATAATGAACGACCACTATATGCGTCGTTTTAAACTTGCATTAATAAAGTAAACGTTTACATCAAAATAAGGTTACATTAGCTCGGTTTCCTGAAATTTAGAGATTTCATAGCATAATTACTTTTACAAAATATAATAATGCAATCAAATCTCTAGTTGTATGTATGCTGACTCGAGCTAATAATCCCTGTTTGTGCAGCCAACCTACTGCTGGGTACCTGTGATAAATACTAAAATGGGTCAGCGAAAACGCTGGTGAGCTCACAGGTTTGTATGTCAATGTATAGTTGTAAGAACCGCAAGATTTATATTGAAGTTAAATTGCAATTAAGCAAAATAAAAGTTATACAATCCATGAGCACATAGTCTGAGCTTAACTTGATTTGTCAGGCCCAATTAAGGAAACCTAACTTGAAGTGCCTCCTACGAGTGTCTAATCCACACTCGTCTTCCCAAATGCTAATACATCCGTTTGACTGGTTAGTGCGTGCTAACCCGGATGAGGATTGTCAATCCCATATGATATCATATACTAACATTCACGCTAAAATATTAACAGACTATGCTATAGAGGACTTTAAATTGATTAGCTTGAAACTCATGTAGTATTTGAAAGTTGGCACTTGCGTTCTACTTGTAAAACAAAACAGAGCAGTAATATCACACCCCTAGTTGTAAAATAGTGAAAATGGGGCCATGAAACTCACCTGAGCCTTGTATGTTTATCTAAATAAGCTTGAATTGGTTAGCCTTGAATTGATGTCCGAAGACTTGTAACCTGAAGGTGTCCATGACACATGATGGTTATTAATTGATTAGGTATCACGAATGACTACCCTTGTAGTTGTTTGTCCAAATTGTCCCGATTTGGTTGATTGACTTGTCCAAATTACTACGATTTGGTTGATTGAATTGTATGTTTGAAAACGTGTACGGCCCGTTGGTGATTAATTGCAACAATAATCTTGATGTTATCACATTGATTTCGAAGCGTTATACTTGAAAAGTAATTTCCATTATGATTGAAAAGTTGTATCTTGTAAGCGTTTTGAAGTTGTACAAGTTTGACACTTGGTGTAAAAATGTGCTTACGGAATCTAAGTACGGGGGTCCGAGGGCAACGCCCCTGGTTAGCGGGGTCCAAGGGGCGGCAGCCCCTGGCGGGGTCCAAGGGGCAGAGCCCCTGGCTGGGGTCGAGCTGCCAGGTCAGCTTGGAAAATTTTTATTTCTACTATATTGCTTTAAGGAAAAACGCATCTGGATTTGAATTTGGGTAAAATCAAGTGATAAATTTCGAGCCTCGACACTTAGTAAAAATCTGTGTTTTTGAGGTTCTGGTTTGTGCGACATTGGGTGCGACGTTGCAGATCCTGACTGCGACGTTGAGCACGGCGTCGCTATGTGCGACTTTCGCAATTTAATGCGACGTTGTACGTGGCGTCGCTATAGGCGACGTTGTTGATTTCTGCGACGTAAGGGTTTGCGTCGCTAAGTGCGACGTTCACCAGTTAAGGCGACGTTAGGGATGATGTCGCTATATGCGACGTGGTGATGGTTTATGCGACGTCATAGCTGACGTCGCAAAATGTCTGGGCCAAAAGCGACGTTACGGTCTGATCGGAGCTAGGTGGCCGGAAAATCGGCCGAAAGGCCTCCGTTTGGTCCAAATCTTTTACCCAACCCATTTTTGGACATTTTAAGCATGTATAAACCATAAATACGTAAAAATGAGTAGGAACGGAGAGTTTCGGGTTTTGTCGGAAACTTACGAATCGACGCCGTGAAAATCCAAAAAGATGGTGACGTAGATCGTGACGCCGTGGTTCTTTTATTCCAAAGGAGTATGACGATTCGGGTTCGTTTGATGTTAGTTTTTAAGGGATTTAAGTGGGTGGTGGTTTTGGTGTTTGAAAGAGAAAATAAAGAAGAGAGAGAGAAGGGGGGTGAAAATGAGGAGAAAAGGGGTGGGGATCCCCCTTTTTGGCTGATTCGGTGGGGGCCCACCGAGGTGTGGGTCTCCACTTTTACTCCCGTGCAGTCGCGCTCCGTGTGGTGTTCGTTTTCCCGATTGTTTAACGTTAAATATTTATTTTATACGTTTAAATACATGTTTTAAAATACAAATGATTACCCAAAAATTTTGTTGAAGTATTTTACTAATTACTTAGTAATTACATCATAAAAAGTAATTTGTTTCGTTTTGTTTGCGCGTTTACATTTTAATCGCTTATATATTAATTGTGTAGTGAGACTTGGATACGAAATATTATTGATATAATATTTTTAAACATGACAACGTTATTAATAATATTTGTATTACTTAATAAAAATCGTTCACCAACGTCCGTATTAATTGTGTCGAAATCCATTCGATTTGGGATTTGTACGATTTAATCAAACCGTGATTTCTTGTATATATATTCAACAATATATAATTACTTGATACATCAATTAGCCTAACACAAAACTAATTACATGTATTAAAACTTGATTAGGCACTAATTACTAGTCCTAAATTGACGGGTGTCACATGAACAAAGGGATGTTGTGAGGCGAATCGGGTTCCAACATGTGCTGGATATTGGTGTTGGCAAGATACCGTTGAAACTAGGATTTTGGTTACTGGAACACTACGATGCAGAAACAAGCACGCTTAATGTTTGTGGGCAGAAACTTTTGGTCTCGAGAGAGGCAGTTAACGAAGTATATGGATTTTCGATGGGTGAACAAGAGATCAAAGCACAAAAAATGGCGAGTATAAGTACTCCTGAATTAAAGTATATTTTTTTACGTGAATCAAAGTATAAGTACTCCTGAATCGTAGCATATTTTTTAGGTGAATCATAACATATTTGCTAGCTGATTCATAGTATATTTACTCCTGAATCGTAGCATATTTTTTAGGTGAATCATAACACATTCGGCCTAACCAACGCACCAGCTGTATTCATGGACCTTATGAATCGGGTGTGCAAGCCTTATCTCGACAAGTTTGTCATTGTCTTCATCGATGACATCCTCATATACTCACGAAACGAACAAGAACACGCACAACACCTCAGAACCATCCTAGAACTACTTAGACACGAGGAGCTTTACGCCAAATTCTCTAAGTGTGAGTTCTGGATAAAAACCGTTCAATTCCTTGGACACGTGATTGACAGTCAGGGAATTCATGTAGACCCATCAAAAATTGAGGCCATCAAGAACTGGCAAGCGCCAACCACTCCCACCGAGGTACGCCAATTCTTGGGATTGGCGGGGTATTATCGCCGATTCATCGAGAACTTCTCAAAAATAGCCTTGCCACTCACAACACTGACTCAGAAAGACAAAAAGTTCGATTGGACTAATAAACAAGAGTCAGCATTTCAGCTGTTGAAACTAAAGCTTTGCAGTGCACCCATTCTATCCTTACCCGAAGGCACCGATGACTTCGTGGTATACTGCGATGCTTCTCACCAAGGTCTCGGTTGCGTGTTGATGCAACGAGACAAGGTCATTGCTTACGCCTCCCGACAACTCAAAGTTCACGAGAAGAACTATACGACTCACGACCTCGAGTTAGGGGCCGTGGTATTCGCCCTCAAAATCTGGAGACATTACCTTTATGGTACCCGAAGTACCGTATTCACCGACCACAAAAGTCTCCAACACATCTTCGATCAGAAAGATCTTAACATGAGGCAACGTCGATGGGTCGAGTTGCTCACCGATTACGACTGTGAGATCAAATATCATCCGGGCAAGGCAAACGTGGTTGCCGATGCTCTCAGTCGTAAGGAACGAACAAAACCACTTCGAGTCCGGGCCCTCAGCATGACCATTCACAACGATTTGAATATCCAGATTCTCACAACTCAACTCGAAGCTCTCAAACCCGATAACGTCAAAAAACGAGGCCTTGCGAGGCATGGATAAACAATTCGAAATCAGACCCAACGGAGTTAGGTACTTCTCTAACCGAATCTGGTTGCCTAGTTTCGGGAACCTGCGGGACTTGGTGATGGATGAAGCTCACAAGTCCAAATATTCTATCCACCCGGGATCCGATAAAATGTATCACGGGATCAAAGAGTTTTATTGGTGGCCGAACATGAAAGCTGAAATCGCCACGTACGTCAGCAAGTGTCTTACTTGTTCGAAAGTCAAAGCCGAATACCAGAAACCTTCCGGCTTACTTCAACAACCCGACATTCCTGAATGGAAATGGGAACAGATTGCCATGGATTTCATAACCAAACTTCCTAAGTCATCAAGCGGTTGCGATACTATTTGGGTGATCGTCGATCGTCTCACCAAATCAGCTCGTTTCCTGGCAATCAGAGAAACCGATAAAATGGAACGCCTTACACAAATATATGTCAAAGAAATCGTTTGCCAACATGGTGTCCCTATCTCGATTATCTCTGACAGGGATGCTCGTTTCACATCTCACTTCTGGCAATCACTCCAAAAATCATTGGGTACCCGTCTCGATATGAGTACCGCGTACCACCCTCAGACCGATGGCCAGAGCGAACGAACTATTCAGACACTGGAAGATATGCTACGAGCCTGCGTAATTGATTTCGGTACCAACTGGGAAAGACGCCTACCGTTGTGTGAGTTTTCCTACAATAACAGTTATCACGCCAGCATTAAGGCTGCACCTTTTGAGGCACTGTACGGTCGTAAGTGCCGGTCACCGATCTGTTGGACTGAAGTGGGAGATAGTCAACTCACTGGTCCTGAACTCATACACGAAACCACCGAGAAAATTGTTGAAATCCAAAACCGACTCAAGGCCGCGCGAGACCGTCAGAAAAGTTACGCTGACGTTAAAAGGCGTAATCCGATTTGGCAAACGCGGGAAATTAAATCCCAGGTACATTGGGCCTTTTGAGATCCTCGAGAGGATAGGTCCAGTGGCATATCGACTGCAGCTGCCCTCTGAACTCAGCAGCGTGCACCCTACCTTTCACATTTCTAACTTAAAGAAATATCTGTCCGACGAGACACTTATCATACCCATTGACGAGATCCGCATCAATGACAACTTCATTTCGTTGAGGAACCCTCCGAAATTATGGACCGTGAGGTCAAACAACTAAAACAAAGTCGTATTCCCATCGTCAAAGTCAGGTGGAATTCGCGGCGTGGTCCGGAATTCACTTGGGAAAGGGAAGACCAAATGCGACTCAAGTATCCTCACTTATTCACTGATTCTACCCCGAACGAGACTTCGACTTAAATTTCGGGACGAAATTCTTTTAACAGGGGGAGAATGTAACAACCGCCAAATTAGGACTAGTAATTAGTGCCTAATTCTCTGTAAATACATGTAATTAGTTCTGTGTTAGGCTAATTAATGTAACAAAATATATATTGGTGAGTATATACGAATACGCGATTTGATTTAATCGTACACAGTTTTAAATCGAATGTAATTCGATTCGGTAAATACGGACGTTGGTGAAACATTTTAATTTAAGCATAAAACATTATTTAAAAACATCATAACATTCGGAATAGCATCTTAATAATACTCCCAAATTATCCTATTTAGTACAACTAAAACTACGCGACTTAAAAACAAATTACACAAACTTATTTAAAGATTAGAAAAATAACCCAATTAAATTATTTAACAAAATTTACCTTTTTAAATGAATAATTAACGTGCGAAATAAATATTTTACGCTTAAACGACGGAGGAAACGAACACCGCACGGAGCGCGGAGACGTGGACTGAAAATGGGGGCTTTCACACAAAACCCCCACCTCCTTCCTTTTCCCTTCCATTTCTCACCTCTCTCTTCTCTTTCCTCTTTTCTTTTTCTCTCAATCACCAACTTCACCATCACCACCACCATCTTACAATTTCACAAAATAACAACACTAAACTACACCGGATTATACCCTCCGTTTGGAAGAAAAGCATCACCTCGCAACGATCTACATTCCTATCTTTTCGGATTTCTCATCCGACATTTTGTAAGTTTCCGACAAATCCTGACATCTCTCGTTTTTTATCATTTTTACTTGTTTATGGTTTATAATGGCTTGTTATGTACATTTTTGGGTTGGGTAAAAGATTTGGACCCAACGGAAACCGGGAAACTCGTTTTCGACTAAATTTCCGGCCATCAGACCGCAACGTCGCACCTGGCCAGGGGCCTCTGCGACGTCGCGACCTACGTCGCACAAAAATCTCAACGTCGCACTAGCGACGCAGCCCATTACGTCGCATTAACTTGCGGATGTCGCACGTAGCGACGTAGACTTTAACGTCGCAAACCGAACTAACGTCGCACTTAGCGACGCAACACCCTACGTCGCATTGAAATGCGAAGGTCGCATAATGCGACGCCCACGCCCACGTCGCACCTTACGTCGCTTGCGACGTCGCACCCAACGTCGCACAAACCAGAACCTCAAAAACACAGATTTTTACTAAGTGTCGAGGCTCGAAATTTATCACTTGATTTTACCCAAATTCAAATCCAGATGCGTTTTTCCTTAAAGCAATATAGTAGAAATAAAAATTTTCCCAGCTGACCTGGCAGCTCGACCCCAGCCAGGGGCTGCCGCCCCTTGGACCCCGCTAACCAGGGGCGCTGCCCCCGGACCCCCGTACTTAGATTTCGTAAGCACATTTCTCACCAAGTGTCAAACTTGTACAATTTCAAATACTTATACAATACGAATTATTGAACATAATAGGACATACTTTTCAAGTGCAATCACTCTAAATCGCGTTATAAGTGATAAAACTTTAATCATAACGAATCACCAACGGGCCGAACACTTTATTACAAACGGTAACGAATCAACATTTGGACAACGGGTTGTATGGACAACTAGCCTAGATGGTCTTGCGAGACATCTACTTACTTAACCTTACATGTTTAGGCATTTAAAGGTTACGGGTTCGGAGAACCTACACGCTACTTACAGTTTTCAACTGCTTACTACTAGACTCAGGTGAGTCTTACGGCCCCACTTTTACTGTTTTTCTCATTGGGGGAGATACATGCTATTGCTTTTACTTGAACACAAGTACTAAACTGCTTATTATACCAAACGGACTTGCATGAGTTATTTATTTACGGAAGTCTCTCAATCATATATCGTTAGTTATGGACTTAAGCGCGAACAGTAGTTAATGGATCCATTAGGGAAATGACCCTCCCTGCCCGGGGTAGTAGCGCTACCACGTACTGATTTACACGTAGAAACGGGTGACTATTATTTCGTTACTTACGCTTGCTCAGTTTCGAACATGTCGCGAGAGCAACACTTATTATGAACGGGTTAAGCTTCGATTATGAGCCTCATGGCAACGGTATACACATTTATTACTTTTATTTGCTGGTTTGCAAATACGTGATTTACGCCTGTGGGCACAACTGATAAAACCTTGTGTTCAAAACTGATATTACTTACAAACCTGTGAGATTCACCAACATTCGTGTTGACCCCTTTTAGCATGTATTCTCAGGTACCCAGACGGAGTAGGATTTCTCCAGGCATAGCTAGAGTCGCATGATTTCACTAAACTGCATTTAACGGAGATTCTCAGCATTATCTTTTGTACATGTTGATTATGTAATAGAATCTCCCGCCATACGCGTGGACTCTAGGGAACTATTTTTGTATACGAAAACATTAAGTTTTCAAACATATATTTCTATGAAATCTTTTTACAACGTCTCATTTAGAGGTCGTTTACTGTATATCTTGTGCTTTGTATATTGATTAGTAACACCCAGGTATGCTTCCGCAAATCATTAAATTTGAGGGTGTTACATATTTAGTCTAACTTCGTTTAGTCAGAAGAACTTAGAATGACGGTATGTGGTTGGAGTTGAAGTTGGTAGCTAGAACTAAAGAATCCTTTAAAGATTCTGAAAGCTACTCCCCTCGTCTTACTTACACTCTGCCTCAGGAATGGCAACCACACCACCCAATTTGTCATGCTCTCATCCACAAGGATCTCGAAACCCACAATTATCTTATCTTTCTTTCCTTGTCCTTTTCTTGTCAGCATCATGCCTCCTCGCCGGTAAATCACCCTCAGTGAAGCCGAAATTGCGGGCCTGATTGCCCGTAGTGTGGCCCAAGCCCTAGCTACCCGAACATCAACTCCTGGTAGCGAAGATACAGCTAACAATGGACCACAACCCAAACCCTGTTCTTACAAAGACTTTCAGAACTGCAAACCTCTGAACTTTGCAGGTACTGAGGGAGCTATCGGTCTAGTACGCTGGATCGAGAAAGTCGAATCTGTGTTTCTTATCTGCAACTGTGCGGAGGGAGACAAGGTTAAGTTCTCCGTTAGTACTTTCACTGACACCGCTCTCACCTGGTGGAACACCTATGCCCAGACTGTGGGTATTGCGAATGCTTACAAGCTCCCGTGGGAGGAGCTGAAGGAGATGTTGAGGGGTGAGTATTGCCCCAGGGATGAACTGAAACAACTGGAGTTGGAATTTTGGAACCACAAGATGCAAGGTGATGATATCACCGGGTACACCAACCGTTTCCACCAACTGGCACTTCTGTGCCCCTCCATGGTCGATCCTGAATACAAGAGGATCGAGAAATATGTCGATGGACTTCCCGACAGACTACAAGACTTGGTGACATCATCCAAACCGGGTACGATTCAAAGCGCCATCCGTATGGCCCACGAGCTAACGGCAAACTCTGTCCGTCGTGGCACAACCGCAACCCCATCTGCAAACAACAAACGTAAATGGGAAGGAAACTCCAACTCATCCAACCAAATCACCAATAAAAAGACTGAGTCTGTTAAGGCTTATTCATCAGGGACTACTGAAAAGAAAGGGTACGGCGGGAACAAACCCTACTGTTCCAAATGCAATCGTCACCATGATGGTTCCTGCCCTTGCACCAACTGCAAAAGGTTCGGGCACCTAGCCAAGGATTGCCGAGCCATCATCCCTACCCCCAACACCATTGCACCAAAGACCTGCTTTGGGTGCGGAAATTCTGGGCATTTCAAGAACAACTGCCCCAAGCTGAAGAACAACAACAACAACAACAACAACAACAACCGCAACAACAACGTCCGAAGCAGAGCCTTCGTCATCACCTCAGGGGACGCCCGTCAAGACCCGAATGTGGTCTCGGGTATGTTCCTCATCAACAACTTATCTGCTTCTATTCTATTTGATATTGGTGCTGATAGGAGCTATATTTCTGATGAGTTTTGCCCACTACTTGACATCACTCCCGTGGCCTTAGATGTTAAGTACACCGTAGAACTTGCAAATGGTAAACTCATAGAAACCGATAGTGTGATACCTAATTGCACTTTAAACCTAGCCGACGAAATCTTCTCAATCGATCTTATGCCTGTTGAACTAGGAAGTTTCGACGTCATCGTGGGTATGGACTGGTTGTCCAAGCATCGGGCCGAAATTGTTTGTCATGATAAAATCGTCCGCATCCCTCTCGCCGTCGGAAGAACCTTGATCATACAGGGGGAGACCGGTGGGTCAAGACTAAACATAATCTCCTGTCTGAAAACCCGGAAATTTCTGAGAAAAGGTTACCCAGCAATTCTCGCGCACATCACGGAGAAAAAGTCGGAGGAGAAGCGACTTGAAGATGTGCCAATCGTTAGAGACTTCCCCGAAGTCTTTCCAGAAGAACTACCTGGTATACCACCACCCAGACAGGTTGAGTTCTCTATTGATCTTGTGCCGGGTGCCGCACCGGTGGCCCGAGCACCGTACCGCCTAGCCCCATCCGAACTTCAGGAGTTGTCTACTCAGTTACAGGAACTCCTGGATAGAGGATTCATCAGACCGAGTTCTTCACCTTGGGGAGCTCCGGTCTTGTTTGTCAAAAAGAAAGACGGTTCATTTCGAATGTGTATTGACTACCGAGAGTTGAACAAACTAACCGTCAAGAACCGATACCCACTTCCTCGAATCGATGATCTGTTCGATCAACTTCAAGGATCAAGCTGTTATTCAAAGATTGATCTTCGATCAGGTTATCATCAATTGCGTGTTCGCGATGCCGACATCCCAAAAACCGCATTCAGGACCCGTTATGGGCATTACGAATTTTAAGTGATGCCATTCGGCCTAACCAACGCACCAGCTGTATTCATGGACCTTATGAATCGGGTGTGCAAGCCTTATCTCGACAAGTTTGTCATTGTCTTCATCGATGACATCCTCATATACTCACGAAACGAACAAGAACACGCACAACACCTCAGAACCATCCTAGAACTACTTAGACACGAGGAGCTTTACGCCAAATTCTCTAAGTGTGAGTTCTGGATAAAAACCGTTCAATTCCTTGGACACGTGATTGACAGTCAGGGAATTCATGTAGACCCATCAAAAATTGAGGCCATCAAGAACTGGCAAGCGCCAACCACTCCCACCGAGGTACGCCAATTCTTGGGATTGGCGGGGTATTATCGCCGATTCATCGAGAACTTCTCAAAAATAGCCTTGCCACTCACAACACTGACTCAGAAAGACAAAAAGTTCGATTGGACTAATAAACAAGAGTCAGCATTTCAGCTGTTGAAACTAAAGCTTTGCAGTGCACCCATTCTATCCTTACCCGAAGGCACCGATGACTTCGTGGTATACTGCGATGCTTCTCACCAAGGTCTCGGTTGCGTGTTGATGCAACGAGACAAGGTCATTGCTTACGCCTCCCGACAACTCAAAGTTCACGAGAAGAACTATACGACTCACGACCTCGAGTTAGGGGCCGTGGTATTCGCCCTCAAAATCTGGAGACATTACCTTTATGGTACCCGAAGTACCGTATTCACCGACCACAAAAGTCTCCAACACATCTTCGATCAGAAAGATCTTAACATGAGGCAACGTCGATGGGTCGAGTTGCTCACCGATTACGACTGTGAGATCAAATATCATCCGGGCAAGGCAAACGTGGTTGCCGATGCTCTCAGTCGTAAGGAACGAACAAAACCACTTCGAGTCCGGGCCCTCAGCATGACCATTCACAACGATTTGAATATCCAGATTCTCACAACTCAACTCGAAGCTCTCAAACCCGATAACGTCAAAAACGAGGCCTTGCGAGGCATGGATAAACAATTCGAAATCAGACCCAACGGAGTTAGGTACTTCTCTAACCGAATCTGGTTGCCTAGTTTCGGGAACCTGCGGGACTTGGTGATGGATGAAGCTCACAAGTCCAAATATTCTATCCACCCGGGATCCGATAAAATGTATCACGGGATCAAAGAGTTTTATTGGTGGCCGAACATGAAAGCTGAAATCGCCACGTACGTCAGCAAGTGTCTTACTTGTTCGAAAGTCAAAGCCGAATACCAGAAACCTTCCGGCTTACTTCAACAACCCGACATTCCTGAATGGAAATGGGAACAGATTGCCATGGATTTCATAACCAAACTTCCTAAGTCATCAAGCGGTTGCGATACTATTTGGGTGATCGTCGATCGTCTCACCAAATCAGCTCGTTTCCTGGCAATCAGAGAAACCGATAAAATGGAACGCCTTACACAAATATATGTCAAAGAAATCGTTTGCCAACATGGTGTCCCTATCTCGATTATCTCTGACAGGGATGCTCGTTTCACATCTCACTTCTGGCAATCACTCCAAAAATCATTGGGTACCCGTCTCGATATGAGTACCGCGTACCACCCTCAGACCGATGGCCAGAGCGAACGAACTATTCAGACACTGGAAGATATGCTACGAGCCTGCGTAATTGATTTCGGTACCAACTGGGAAAGACGCCTACCGTTGTGTGAGTTTTCCTACAATAACAGTTATCACGCCAGCATTAAGGCTGCACCTTTTGAGGCACTGTACGGTCGTAAGTGCCGGTCACCGATCTGTTGGACTGAAGTGGGAGATAGTCAACTCACTGGTCCTGAACTCATACACGAAACCACCGAGAAAATTGTTGAAATCCAAAACCGACTCAAGGCCGCGCGAGACCGTCAGAAAAGTTACGCTGACGTTAAAAGGCGTAATCCGATTTGGCAAACGCGGGAAATTAAATCCCAGGTACATTGGGCCTTTTGAGATCCTCGAGAGGATAGGTCCAGTGGCATATCGACTGCAGCTGCCCTCTGAACTCAGCAGCGTGCACCCTACCTTTCACATTTCTAACTTAAAGAAATGTCTGTCCGACGAGACACTTATCATACCCATTGACGAGATCCGCATCGATGACAACTTCATTTCGTTGAGGAACCCTCCGAAATTATGGACCGTGAGGTCAAACAACTAAAACAAAGTCGTATTCCCATCGTCAAAGTCAGGTGGAATTCGCGGCGTGGTCCGGAATTCACTTGGGAACGGGAAGACCAAATGCGACTCAAGTATCCTCACTTATTCACTTATTCTACCCCGAACGAGACTTCGACTTAAATTTCGGGACGAAATTCTTTTAACAGGGGGAGAATGTAACAACCGCCAAATTAGGACTAGTAATTAGTGCCTAATTCTCTGTAAATACATGTAATTAGTTCTGTGTTAGGCTAATTAATGTAACAAAATATATATTGGTGAGTATATACGAATACGCGATTTGATTTAATCGTACACAGTTTTAAATCGAATGTAATTCGATTCGGTAAATACGGACGTTGGTGAAACATTTTAATTTAAGCATAAAACATTATTTAAAAACATCATAACATTCGGAATAGCATCTTAATAATACTCCCAAATTATCCTATTTAGTACAACTAAAACTACGCGACTTAAAAACAAATTACACAAACTTATTTAAAGATTAGAAAAATAACCCAATTAAATTATTTAACAAAATTTACCTTTTTAAATGAATAATTAACGTGCGAAATAAATATTTTACGCTTAAACGACGGAGGAAACGAACACCGCACGGAGCGCGGAGACGTGGACTGAAAATGGGGGCTTTCACACAAAACCCCCACCTCCTTCCTTTTCCCTTCCATTTCTCACCTCTCTCTTCTCTTTCCTCTTTTCTTTTTCTCTCAATCACCAACTTCACCATCACCACCACCATCTTACAATTTCACAAAATAACAACACTAAACTACACCGGATTATACCCTCCGTTTGGAAGAAAAGCATCACCTCGCAACGATCTACATTCCTATCTTTTCGGATTTCTCATCCGACATTTTGTAAGTTTTCGACAAATCCTGACATCTCTCGTTTTTTATCATTTTTACTTGTTTATGGTTTATAATGGCTTGTTATGTACATTTTTGGGTTGGGTAAAAGATTTGGACCCAACGGAAACCGGGAAACTCGTTTTCGACTAAATTTCCGGCCATCAGACCGCAACGTCGCACCTGGCCAGGGGCCTCTGCGACGTCGCGACCTACGTCGCACAAAAATCTCAACGTCGCACTAGCGACGCAGCCCATTACGTCGCATTAACTTGCGGATGTCGCACGTAGCGACGTAGACTTTAACGTCGCAAACCGAACTAACGTCGCACTTAGCGACGCAACACCCTACGTCGCATTGAAATGCGAAGGTCGCATAATGCGACGCCCACGCCCACGTCGCACCTTACGTCGCTTGCGACGTCGCACCCAACGTCGCACAAACCAGAACCTCAAAAACACAGATTTTTACTAAGTGTCGAGGCTCGAAATTTATCACTTGATTTTACCCAAATTCAAATCCAGATGCGTTTTTCCTTAAAGCAATATAGTAGAAATAAAAATTTTCCCAGCTGACCTGGCAGCTCGACCCCAGCCAGGGGCTGCCGCCCCTTGGACCCCGCTAACCAGGGGCGCTGCCCCCGGACCCCCGTACTTAGATTCCGTAAGCACATTTCTCACCAAGTGTCAAACTTGTACAATTTCAAATACTTATACAATACGAATTATTGAACATAATAGGACATACTTTTCAAGTGCAATCACTCTAAATCGCGTTATAAGTGATAAAACTTTAATCATAACGAATCACCAACGGGCCGAACACTTTATTACAAACGGTAACGAATCAACATTTGGACAACGGGTTGTATGGACAACTAGCCTAGATGGTCTTGCGAGACATCTACTTACTTAACCTTACATGTTTAGGCATTTAAAGGTTACGGGTTCGGAGAACCTACACGCTACTTACAGTTTTCAACTGCTTACTACTAGACTCAGGTGAGTCTTACGGCCCCACTTTTACTGTTTTTCTCATTGGGGGAGATACATGCTACTGCTTTTACTTGAACACAAGTACTAAACTACTTATTATACCAAACGGACTTGCATGAGTTATTTATTTACGGAAGTCTCTCAATCATATATCGTTAGTTATGGACTTAAGCGCGAATAGTAGTTAATGGATCCATTAGGGAAATGACCCTCCCTGCCCGGGGTAGTAGCGCTACCACGTACTGATTTACACGTAGAAACGGGTGACTATTATTTCGTTACTTACGCTTGCTCAGTTTCGAACATGTCGCGAGAGCAACACTTATTATGAACGGGTTAAGCTTCGATTATGAGCCTCATGGCAACGGTATACACATTTATTACTTTTATTTGCTGGTTTGCAAATACGTGATTTACGCCTGTGGGCACAACTGATAAAACCTTGTGTTCAAAACTGATATTACTTACAAACCTGTGAGATTCACCAACATTCGTGTTGACCCCTTTTAGCATGTATTCTCAGGTACCCAGACGGAGTAGGATTTCTCCAGGCATAGCTAGAGTCGCATGATTTCACTAAACTGCATTTAACGGAGATTCTCAGCATTATCTTTTGTACATGTTGATTATGTAATAGAATCTCCCGCCATACGCGTGGACTCTAGGGAACTATTTTTGTATACGAAAACATTAAGTTTTCAAACATATATTTCTATGAAATCTTTTTACAACGTCTCATTTAGAGGTCGTTTACTGTATATCTTGTGCTTTGTATATTGATTAGTAACACCCAGGTATGCTTCCGCAAATCATTAAATTTGAGGGTGTTACATATTTAGTCTAACTTCGTTTAGTCAGAAGAACTTAGAATGACGGTATGTGGTTGGAGTTGAAGTTGGTAGCTAGAACTAAAGAATCCTTTAAAGATTCTGAAAGCTACTCCCCTCGTCCCAAAATTATTGTCACGCGAATAAAAATACACAGTTTAATAAAAACATAATCATTACTGCTTTCTCTTTTCCACTTTTTTGCAGAATGACAGGTTTACCCTTAACCAATTAATTACTTTATTTAAAAGTGTGTAATAATAAATTCAATTAAGGGTAATATAGTAATCACGATCAAACTTCACTAATGATATTTGGAAGTTGACAATCAATTTGGAATGTCCGAAAAAGGAAACATGGACTATAATTTTGAGATGGAGGGAATATTTGATAAAGGGTGATGATAAATCAACCAAAGTTTTTGATAAATCCACCATTAGTGTGTAGTCCAATTTGTACAGTACAATCTTTCAATACATAAATATGGTGGATCTATCAAAAAGTTTGATGAAAATATCACCACCCTTTGATAAATTCATATTTTAGGGGATTCAATAGGATCATAATAATCCTTTCATAATTTTTTTTGGCAATAAAGTGTAATAACATATACATAGAGAAACAAGAAAAAAAAAACAAATAAAAATAAATAAATGTGGTTAGTCCCTTTCATGGTTCAATTATTTTGTATGCCAAGTGTTTGTAACCTTTTTGCAAGTGTTTCATTTTCTCTACAACTATATATATAACTATATACAACTAAATGCTTCTCTATCTAATGAATATTTACTTTATTTAAGATGGAAGAAGATGGAAGATAGATACGTGTAATTATGAAATTATGTTTTAAAGGGAAATAAAGAAGTAATTAAAAGATGGAAAAGGTGAAAGGAGATGAAAGAGGGGATATCGATATATGATGATTTTTGTGTGCTCAAGGAATTTTAATTTGGAGTGGTCTAACTCTCTAACCTATTAAAAAGACAAAAAAAGTCGCACTTTTCTTGGCTACCTTTCTTTAGGAATCTCCTTACTCATCAATTTACAAAAACACCTTTTTTTATTAACATAATAAAATTTACCCAGCAAAATTTCCATGAAAAATACTAATCGAAACCCCTTTTCTTTCTTGTTTCATATTCCCCTCGAATTTATCTGAATTCCTCATCACCCTTCTTTTCATCACAATCTTTAAATACTCAAAACACATATACATACACACATATATACAAATACGTATATATAAGACCTTGAATTATGATTCCCGCCACAGCTTTTTCATCACCTTCATCTTCATCTGCTAATTCAGTTGTTATCCGAGTGGATAAGGCCACCAGTGAGTTCTTAAATGGTCCTGATTGGACTCTTAATATTGATATTTGTGACACCATCAACGCTAATCCTTGGTAATTTTTTTTCTTCAATTATTGCTGTATTATTGTTATTATTATATCATTATCTGTTTTCTTTAATTTTTATAGACAATAAAGTTTGCCCTTTTTGATTTGGGGTTTGTTGATCGAAAAATTATTTTAGTGGGATGGGATGTTAAGCTCATGCTGTTATTAATTTTATAAAATTTGTTAAAAAGGAAAGAAAAAGTTGACTTCTTGATATATGTTGTTTCTTGTTTTAGGGTTTTCTTGATTTTTTGTAGGGAAAAATCAAGACTTTTTATATGGGTTTTCTGTTAACAGAAGATTTTGTTAGTTGGATATTGAGCTCCTGTTGTGTTAGTTCATAATTTTGATTGAAGAAATCAAAAGTTGACCTTTTGATATATGGTGTGTCATGTTCTAGGGTTTGATATGACTCTTGTTTAATTGTAATTTTAATTAGAAGAGATAAGTAGTTAACTACTGTTCATTAGAGGCTTTAATTTTAGTAACTAACTGCATGGTGTATTAGGACTTAATTTCATGTGATGGTCTATAAATTATAGTTATGGTTATCAAGTGGAGACAGAGAGAACATTAATGGTTATAGAAATTTCCCTTCACAAATGAAACATAATCGAGTTGGTATTTTGTTTTTGATTTTAGGGTTTTAATATGCGCTCATTCTTGTGATGCTTAAATTATTTCAAAAGAGTTCAAGTTTGTTGAATTTGTTTTGTGCTTTTTGGTTCAGTCCTTTGGCTCTCTAGTCTCTACGAATATGTGGTAGTTGGGATCATTAAGTCAAAACAGAGTAATATATTAACATCAGATGATTTTGTTCGAGTACTTGCTGTTTTAATAATTGTGTATCACGAAAAGAATATATTTTTTTTCTGATGTGAGTTATACCTTTTTAGTTGTTGGGCCTAATATATGTGGTTTATTAAATGTACATGGTGGAAATTTGCTTTCTTGCATCTTGTACTGGATAGAAGAGATTTATTCTCAATTGGATGGTGTCTGTTTATTAATGAAAGGGCAGAGTAGCCAAGAGAGGCTTGAAAATATGGAATATATTGAAATTACTTATAATTGGGAAGGAAGTTATTAAGCTTTGATATGACTGTTATCCTGTTCTAGCTTGCATAGTCAATTCGTGTTTCTTGTTGTTGAGCGTCTTATGAGTATCTATATGAGAACTGAGAAGAATGGATCTCCATCTTGTCATCGTGAGCATTTTTAATTTTCCAAATACGCCTTTGGTCCATAATCGTACTTTCTTGTCGAGTGGAAGTGTGCTTTTCATTTATCTACATTTCCTCAAGAACAATGTTTTATTTGAAAATATCAGGCGTATTGAATTGATCAAAAAGAGAATCTCTCGTTCATTATTCACATTTTTTAGTTGAAGTTATATTCATCTTCGCCCTAATGTTTGTAGCCGATCTTACATGCTTAAATATTTTGCAGGCTTGCAAAAGATGTTGTCAAGACTATGAAGAAAAGGTTACAACACAAGAATCCAAATGTTCAACTACTTTCCTTGACGGTATTTCATCTTTTCGTAATTTATCGTACAACAATATTGTTTCTTTGCATTGCTTTATACAAATCTTGGATTTATAGTACTATTAAAATGCTAACTATACTATTTTGTCACTGTCGATTGTAGCTTTTAGAGACTATGGTTAAGAATTGTGGTGACAATGTTCATCTTCAAATAGCAGAGAGAAACATACTCCCGGAGATGATCAAGATTGTAAAGAAAAAGGTATATTTTCTGTTTTTTCTTGTATATGTTTCTATCCAGCTCTAGTCTTTGTGCGAGCCGTATGCGGTGAGAGTCGCACGTACGGTAACGAGGGGAAAAGTTATGATTTAATTTCCTAAAATTTTAAAATCCAAAAAGGCCTTTCCTTTTTTTTTTTTTTTTTTCAAATACCAAATTGATTCTTAAAAGGTTTATTAAAAGATTTGGTAAGAATTTCAAAAAAGGCTTTACATCTCCACTTTGAAAGATTGATGAGAAATATATATTTTGCAGACAGACATGCGTGTGAGGGAGAAAATTTTGGTACTTTTAGACTCATGGCAAGAAGCGTTTGGTGGCCGAGGGGGAAAATATCCTCAATATTACTTTGCTTATGATGAATTACGGGTGAGTTTACTGTATTTAGGTTTTCTTGGTCTTGTTTAAAAGCGTCATCATTGATAAAAGTAGCGACTGTTTCCATTGAAGGTTGAATAATTGATCTTTATGGATGTTTCCATGTCAGGATCCGTGTATTACAATAGTTACAAACTTTAAAGTATTGATTAGGATACACACGATTTTCTATTTTTGGGTGGTTTCTTATTTTAATTGACCTTTTTGCCCACAAACGTAAATTGATACTGAATTTCATGCCTTTGCCAGACTTATCAATCTGTGTATTAGTATCCTTACAAACGTATGCCTTTTTATACACGAAGTATATTGATATTCACTGGACTCCCCAAGCTTCCTTTTCTTTATTATCATGGAGTGATTGTAGGCATTTGAGAAATAGTTGAACATATGTCATTATGTATCTTAAATTCCTTTTATTTTCTTGTGAATTATATTCTTTTGTTTTAAGAAGGGTTTTAGACATTATGCCATTATGGGTTATGAATTATTATTCTTTTTTGGATTATGTTTATGAGGACAGCAATCTGGAGTACAATTTCCTCACCGGTCACCTGATGCAGCTCCAATATTTACACCTCCAGTTACCCATCCAGCTTTAAGATCCCCTCAAGCAAGTTATGGAATGCCAAGCAATTCTTCAACGAGGCTTGATGAGGCCATGGCTTCTGAGATTGAAAATTTAAGGTATTTCATGTTGCCTTTTCTACTTATATTTTATCTACTCATTATTTTTATTAAAGAGAAATTAATTAATTGCTTGATGAAAATGATATTTTTTTTCTCTTCTAGTGCGTCAGTGATCGAGTCAATGAAGAGCGTTTCAGATCTCTTATCTGAGATGTTGCAAGAAGTTGATCCAAATGACCGTGCAGTACGTTTTGTTTCTTTTGTCACTATTTTGTAGTCGTGTACTAAATTGATTGATATTTGACTTATTTTTTATATTAATAGGCTGTTAAAGATGAAGTCATTGTTGATGTTGTTGACCGGTGTCGATCAAATCAGAAAAAACTGATGCAAATGTTATCTTCTACAAGGTAAGTAAACTCTGTCATCATGTTCGGTTGGCCATTTAATGGAATTATATACGATTCGCTTATATTAGTTACTGTCAAGAATCTAGTTGGGTTTGCTTTTATAACACAGTTCTCTTTGCAGTTCAAACTTCAAGAAAAAAAATCAAAAGAAATAGTTTCAAGATTTTGACAGATAAAATAATTTTGATCCGGCATTTTGAATTTGTTATGTTACATTGTTAAAAGCCTACAATCATTTAGTATAAGATCTCTGGGGTTGAGTCTGCTGAATAATTGCAACTGCACAAAAAATTTGAAGAAGCGAACCTCAAGTCAACTTCTTGACAGTATTTCTGTTACTAAATCTTAGAAAAACACTACTGTCTGTCTTTGGTTTCCGCTAATGAATATATTGCTTGTGGCAGTGATGAAGAGCTTCTTGGTCAGGGTATAGAATTAAACGACAACCTGCAAACCGTTCTTGCAAAACATGATGCTATTGCATCTGGTTCTCCAATTCCTGTTCATGTAACAAGCTCTATTGCCCCGCCATCTACTGCCCCGACGTCCCCAATTAAACCCCCTGAAGAAAAAGAAGAGAACTCGAGAGCAAGTGTCCCAGCTTCTCCCCCAGTACCTCCACCATTAAAAACCGAACCTGAAGAAGAAGAGGAAGATGAAGATGATTTTGCTTTGCTTGCTAGAAGGTTAATTCTTCATTTAAAAAAAAAAAAAAAAGGTTATTGGAGGGAACCTTTAACCCCGGATCCGTAGATCCACGGAGCCCCACCCGCAAGAGGCAACCCGTCCGGCTAAACACCTGGCCCCAGTGACCCCACACACGGAGCATAGGATTTTTTGTACTCCCAGAGGCTTGAACCCGGGTGGGGCGTGGGGATTTGCGGCGGCGGTACCACTGAGGCAAAGCCCCATTGGTTTAATTCTTCATTTTAGATGCCTGAATATTAAAACCACAGACCTAGAAATGGGCTATCTTTTCTTTTCCTCCTGGTCAAAAGGGATTTAGCAGAAACAAATCGCTAAAATGGAAATTGGTCAAAAGAGTCCGACTTAAGTGTATTTATATGATTACGACCATTTGAATAGTCTAAAATAAAAGAAGTTTATTAGGTTAACATCTAGCTTTTGGTATTATAATAATCAGAAAAAAATAAAAATAAATAAAAGGTGGGTCAAGTGATGCCAACCCCACCTGTTCTTATATTCAAATCTACTTTTTTTTGTCTTTTATTATCTAGACTAGAGACTCTAGCGGTGGCAATATGGGTGGGCCTGGTGGGCTATGTAACAGGTTATAACGAGTCCATGTAACTTTTGGTATGAGTTGGCTTTGGTTGACCTGAAATATTTTTATCCTTAATATTGTGTTACTTAAAAGTTTTCATGTGAAAAACGACTACAGATATCTATTCCTTTTAAATAAGAAATACACTTTGGGTCACTCTCTACCTACCCATATGATCTGCTTTTAAGCTATTTTTTACCCATCAGAACTAAAAGATAACGAAATTCAACCTGAATGAAATTGCCACTTCTAATCTAGATGGTTGTATGCTTCCCTTAAGAAGTTGTAAAACTATAACTGTTTTTCTATCTATTTGCAGGCACTCAAAACCACAAACTCCTGTGTCACAAAATGGGGGTGTTGCAAACGAATCAGGAAGCACCCCAGACCCTTCAATGAGTATGGCTTTAACTATAACCGACCCACCTCCACCAGTAAACACCACAAGAGCCGATGACATGATAGACTTTTTAAGCCTCACCTTATCAACTGTAAACACACCCTCTCCACCACCAGTCACTTCCCCACAAAACATTGACCAAAACAATGACCAATCACCCCCGGGTTCAGCAACTGTCCAGAATTATCCCCATCAAACTCAACCCCCTTTAACTAGTTATGTGGTGCCATGGGCCCAGTCCGAAACGCAACCACAACTGCAACCACAGGTTCAGCCGCAATATCAACAGCAGAACTACTCATCTGGCTATATTCCACCACCATGGGCTGCAACTCCTGGCTATTACACCAACAACCCATATGCTGCTTCTTCAGTGCCTCAAACCAATAACCCGTATGCTTCTAATTCCGTGCCTAGCACCTACAACCCGTATGCTTCTCCTTCAGTGCCTCACTCTAACAACCCGTATGCTTCGTCTTATAATAATGTCCCTTCACAGCAAGTAAACTCATACTCGAATAATATGAGAGCAGCAGGCATGAATGGGGATGGTCGGGTCGGGTCAAATGCTGTTGGTGCAACTCAAAAACCGTTTATTCCTTCATACAGATTATTTGAAGATCTTAATGTGCTTGGAAATCAAAAGACAAGTGGCACAGCGTCTAACTTTCCTGGGAGTTCTGGTCAAAGTATGATGGGTGGGAAGAAATAAATGGCAGCCAGAGAATATAAACTAATTTGGTATAATGAGGTTTTATGTTTTCTTGTTAATACAGTGGTTGGCTTGTGTATGGGTGTGCATTCGTTTAGATCAATTTCTTGGATTTAGATGAACATAAAAAGGACCCGGTTTTGTGTCACTTCTATTGTGATTTGAGTATATGGTTTTGTATTTATGAACGGGTTTGATAGTTTTAAACCTTCTGCTTTAGTTTTTGTTGCACCATTCAACTTTTTCTTACATGATGGTGGGACATGTTTTTGGTGCTGGGGAAAACCATTGTTCTACTACTGTCTGGTAAGATATTCCATTTGGATGATGATGTATTTATGTTGACAAAGTTGCATGGATCGTCCCTGTACTTTTTTTTTTGCATGGATCATCCCTGTACTTTCACTTTGTTGTGTGGGTCGTCCTTCTGCCTTATGAACGTAGGGATGATTCATGTCAAAATAATGCAAGTACAGGGATGATCCAGGTCAAAAAAATGCAAGTACAGGGATGATCCATGCAACAAAGTGAAAGTACAGGGATGATCCATGCAATTTTGTGCAAACCACAAGGACGATCCATGCAATTTTGTCCTCGAATGACTTCGTAAAGGTCACCGGTTCGATCCCTCCCTGGGTAAACATTTACCAGATGGCCAGGGGAAGGTTTGGAAACGGCCACGATAACTGTTAGGCCGCGTACATCACAAGCATAAGCTTGGCCACCCCGGGGGAACATGTTACAAACGGGAGTACCTTTTAAAAAAAAAAATCAACTAAATTTAACCCACCATAAATACAAGAGTGAAAATACATGAATATTATAAGAAAATATTACATGGATTATCCATGTGGTTAGAATCACAGATTTCGTCCCTAAAATTTTGAAATTGCATGGATTATCATTTGATTTGAAAGTTGCAACACAATGGTCCTTCATTTGGATTCCCATTAGTAAATCAAGTCAGCTATAGATTATCTGTACTTAAAAGGAGAAGATGTTGAAAAAAGGTTGAAAAGTAAAGTCTATGGCAAGTGACAAAACAGGTGGCTGGGTTGAGCATACAAACGGAATCTATGTTGAACTGGGCCTGGATCCGTGGGGTGTGTATGGTTGACCCAGTTTTTGTGTCACTTTTATTGTGATTTGAGTGTATTTTTTTGTATTTATGAACGTGTTTGATAGTTTTAAACTTCTGCTTTTATTTCCGTTGCACTGATTAACTTTTCCGTACGTGATGCTGGACATGTTTTGGTAATGGGAATTCCCTTGAGCCTTTTGAGCCCTATTCCATTCCAACCGGTGAAGAGCGAGGAAGACATGTAGGCGTACAGTCAGCAACATAAGCTTTAGCTTTCTTTCTTCTACTACCATTTGGTCACATTTCCATTCACATTTTATGTTTTTACCAACTAAATATATCTTTAACATTACCCACAATAAATTTCTGGAGTGAAAACATAAGAAAATTGTAACAGAAAGATACATGGATGGTCTTTGTGGTTTAGTAAAAAACATGAATTTCATTTCCAAAGTTTTGAAATTACATTACTTTTGTCATTTTATTTGAAAGTTGTAGCAGAACGGTTCTTCATTTGGATTTCCATTGAACGAGTCTGTTAAAGCCTTTCTGTTAATGAAGAAGAGACGAAACAAGGTTAAAATCATGTAAAGTCTATTGAAAGTGGCAAAATGAGCGGGTTGGGGTCATAACAGATTGTGCCACTTGTGCATGCCTATCATGTCCTTTATTTGTAACCTTCTGGCATACTTCACATCTCAACCTTTTTTCAGCATCTTTTATATGTTATATCCTTCACCAAGTTCTCAGTCCAAGAATTATTTATTGTCTTACCAGTGGATTTCACCTCACCTAAAAGGTAAAGTTGAGTATATGAATGGAATCTATGTTAGAAGCAAACTTAATGTTTTGTGTACCAGCAGCCCTGCGGCCCTGCTGGAACATTATAAAGCATGTATACATGGTTTATTACACTTGCAGTTTTCATAAACTGAAACTTGATTACATAATGAAGCACGCTATAAAATAAAAAGTAAGGTTTGAAATACAGTAAAATAGTTGAAACCTAACCACATTAATAATTAGATCTTCATAGAGATAACAAATTTAGCAAAAATCTTGCAAGTAGGGACACAATCGATTTTGTATCTCACGGTTACAAATGACTTCAAGTCTTAACCTTCTTTCAACATCTTCTCAATCTTATCACGTGGTAAGTTTCCAGTCCCAGAAATTGTTACACTTGCTTTATTACCGGTGGATATAACCTTAGCTGCGACATAGAGAATACCATCTTCATTTATGTTAAAGCAAACCTTCAACTTTTCTTTACCAGCAGGGGCTGCTGGGACACCATAAAGAACAAACTTGTCAAGAAAGATGTTATTCGTGGTTTTACTGCTCTCACCCTGATACACAGGAATTGACGCCAATAATTGGTTGTCGAATCTTGTACTATATTCACGCTCCTTGATGGTGGGTATGGGTGTGTTCCTCGGGATCACAACACTCATTTCACCATCTCTAATTTCAATTCCAAGGGAGAGTGGTGTAACATCTGATAGTATTAATTCCTTAACATTTTGGTTACCATTGCCACTTAAGTTTGCAGCCAACACAGCTGCACCATAAGCGACAGCTTCATCTGCGTTAATGTTCTTGCAAAGTGGCTTTGAATCAAAAAACTCTGTAAGCATTTGTTGTACCTTAGGAATCCTAGTCGACCCACCAACAATAACTACATCATCAACATTTTTCTTGTCTATATTCCCATCTCTCAAGCAAGTCTCTACAAGGTCAATGCACTTATTAAAGAGACCAGCATTTAGCTCCTCAAATTTTGCCCGAGAGAATTTCATTGAAAAGTCAATGCCGTTATACAAATATTCAATTTCAATTGATGTTTGGGTTGTTGAGGATAGATCTCTCTTTGCTTTTTCACATGCAGCTTTCAACCTCCCCATCGCTCTTGCATTTCCACTCACATCTTTCTTTTTTTTGTTCTTCAGTTCTTCGACACAATAATTCACCATCGCCCTATCAAAATCTTCACCACCCAAATGAGTGTCACCACCTACCGCTTTTACAGTAATATTTCCATCTTTACTAATATTCAAAAGCGACACGTCAAATGTTCCTCCACCCAAATCAAAGACGAATACATTCTTCTCTTTTAAACCATTTATGTCAGCACTCTTTTCTAAACCATATGCAATTGCTGCTGCTGTTGGCTCGCTAATCAAACGCATCACATTAAGTCCAGCAAGTGTACCTGCATCCTTCGTTGCCTGCCGTTGCTTGTCACTAAAATATGCAGGAACAGTAATCACTGCATCGGTGACTTTCGTTGCAAGAAATCCTTCAGCAGCCTCTTTCAAGTTCTTTAAGATCATGCAAGATATCTCTTCAGGTAGAAAGTTCTCATCTTTGCCCTTGTGTTCTACCACAATCATTGATTTCTCCATAGACCCTTCAATAACCTTATATGGCCATGATTGTATATCCTTTTGCACAGTGGTATCGTTGAATCTTCTTCCAATTATACGCTTTACATCTGAAGATATGAATAATACATATGTTAGAAAGTTCATTAACAAAAAGGTTAAGTATTTCAAAATGTATCAAACCTTAATACAGTGTTTAGTGTTAATATCAAACTTTCAATAATAGATATAAGTATATGTACCATTGTACCTGACATTTTTTAACTTGTAAATTAGTGACATGGCACCATTTTTAAATGATGAAAATGAAGAGGCAATGCAGCTAACTACCACATGAGTAAAATTAGTACTAGTTACCCGATTAACAAGTCATCGAATACATACAATAGAAATTGTTGAAGTTAGATCACATTTTCAGACACTTAACATTTAACTAGATCCATGTCGCTTCTACTAACACCCACGACAACAAGCATACAAGGTGTAGATGTTTATGTCATTAATACAAAATCTTTTGTGACATTTGTGGTACTTAAATTTATTTTAATATTTGTTTGAACAACAGAGATAACATAATTCGGTCATATTGGTAATAAAATATGAACGAGTGAAAAAGGTTAATTAGCTTAGTGCAAAAGAATACAGGGAAACTATATAGTTATCAGTTAGATATACATGCTTAACAAAAAACGTTTGTAGTTCTTTAAGATGTGTCAATGTATTAGATAGATGTGCAAACTACCAAAAGTACGATTAGCTAGTTTATATTTTCGCGGTGTATGTTATCGATTTATTTTGTATATGTAGTAGGAGACGGGAAAGTGTCCGATTGTATATGTGTGATCTAACTATAACTCAATGTCTAACCGTATAACTGTATGAGTAGCCGTATCATAAAAAAACGAGTGTCATGTCAATGATTACAAGTAATAAGTGGCCATCTACAAACAATAGCAACAACTGAATAACTACAAAACAAAGTTAAGATTTTAAGTCATGATATGGTTAGATATATTTGCAGACATATCTCATATATAGAAGATGAAGATTAATGAAAAAGACGAACCACTTACCAAAGATGGTGTTTGTAGGGTTTTTGTTGATTTGGTTTTTGGCTCCTTCGCCTACTAAGACTTCATCTGCGTCGGTAAAAGCTACGCAGGATGGGGTGATCTTGTTCCCTTGTTCATTCGTGATGATATCAACACGATTGTGTTGATCAAACCATGCAGCAACACACGAGTAAGTTGTTCCAAGATCAATACCAATTGCGGTTCTTCCCCTTGACATCATCTGGCGCGGATGGACAACTTGATGATACAAGTCGTATATATGAATTGTGGGACAAAAAAGTATCAGAAACTGAATAGGTAGAATAATCTCTTTTCTTTTCAAATTATAAAGTATAAATTATAGGTTTTGAGGACTTGATCGAACCGCAAGGTACACACCAACGTGTAACCACAAGGCTTTTGATGAGTATTGAAATTGAAATTAACTAGATATGATATGCCCTCGCGTTGCGATGGGATATATCTAGTATCACTAAATTATACTTCTAAGTCGTATGTACGTATTTTAAAGAGATGATGATGTCCGTGCTTACTATCGAAAAATACCTATCTTTTATATCTGATGTATTTTTATAAAAAAAATTATAACAATGTACATGTTAAGTTATAATAACCATACATTCATAAAAACTTATAATGATATACTACGTATATGTTAAGAATTAAAAGTTTGTTTAATGATTAATAATTTTTATAACAAAAAGTCAATTAAATCCTATTGGACTAAAAATCTAAAATACGCAATCATTCACATATAAGTTTTTTCAAAGTAAAGAAATACCAGCCAACTTTGAGTTTTTTGAGGCAATAAGCAAAATATGTTATAATTCAAAGAAATACCAAATATTTTTTTATTTTTTTTATTTTTTATATAAAGGCAAGTATCTTATCACTACTATCACACGAATATATACAATAATCCACGAATATTTACATTTTATCCTGCCCACAGGACTTGAACCTCGATATCGCTAGGCCAATGTCCCTTTGGCAAGAAATATCAAATAATAAAAGGCTAATTAATAGTATCTTAAGTTTGTTAATTTATATGTTTAAAATGTAAGAATTTAGTACCATTTCGTACGAACATATACATTATTGAATTAGTATTATTTGTGATTGATCGATGCATACATACATAACTAATTTAATATTTCAAGCATAAAAAATTTAGTACGAACATGCGTTGTTAGTTAAATTAGTGTAATATTTAAATAATAATAATAATGATAATAATACTACGTCAAGGTTTATTATGACAAATGTAAAGTTCTATAATTTAATCTATTATTTTGAAAGTTTGAGAAATAGGAAGAAAAAAAAAATATAAACATATATAGTTGATGGTGAGTTAGGACTTGAACAAATTAGAAACAACCTAACCACCAATGTCATCCTTTATTTGTTGATTTTTATCACAATAATGTACTTAATATAATATTTTCAACTTACTTCCACTAAATTCAAACAACATTGAAATATAAAGAGGCTCCAGTTGTTTGAAAAGTAAATAAACATGGGTCATAATATATATACTAAGGAGTGAATAAACATGGGTCAAATCTAGCCACCAGAGTTAAAGTTCAACTTTTTTGGCCATATCACGTATAACAATTTTAGAGATTAATATATTTTGAAAAAAAAAGTTTATTTAAAACTCTTGTAAGGTAAATAACAAAAATATAATTAATTAATATATACAAAGGTGTAGATTGAGACACCAAAAAGATAGGAATAGAACTTTAGTCAAATTTAGCCACCAAACTTACCCTACTACTTTTTTGCCAATCATCCAACTATAATTTTTGTTACAAATTTCATTAAAAGGGTAATTTATCATTAATACTAAAAAAAAAATTAATCACAAAAGGCCCAACAACATATTATTCATGATTTTTATTTTATCATTCATTTAAAAAGTAATTTATCATTAATACTAATTTTTTTTAAATCAAAAAAGGATCAAATAAAATACTATAAAAGAAAAAAATATGGAGAAATAATATAGTTGTAAGGAATTGAACTTACATCATCAACAACTTATTTGCTTTAAATGTATGCTAATCACAACTTACTCTACCTACTCAATTTTTAGAAATTTACAATGTATAATTATTTATTTATAAATATAAGTATGTTTAATTTTTTTTCATACAAATATGTATGTGTATATTTGAAAGAAAATAAAGTAATAACATACAATTTATTATTAAAATAATTTTGTTGATTAAAAAAATTTGGAAAGCGTTATAAAAATATTAAATTAAATTATCGTTTGCAATAATAATTTATATAATTTTGTCATCATAAAATTAGTATAAAACTTTGTTGTAAGTAAAGGGAAAAAAATTGTATAAACTACTAGTAAAAAAAAGGGAAAAAAGTTAAATTTAAAATGTAAAGGGGGAATTTTGAAATGTTAAAATGTAAAGGGTAGAAAATGAAAAGCTGATAAAAGTTCAGACGAAGAAATTGAAAAATAGGTAAAAGTTGAAGGGTAAAAAATAAAAAAGTGCTAAAACATAAGGGGTGTAGATTATAAAATTGTAGGGTAGAAGATGGAAAAGTTATCAACATTAAGGGTAAAAAGTAAAAAGTTAATAAAACATAAAGGGTATAAATTTGTAAGGGCTAAAACTTTAAGGGTAATAATGGTAAATTTTTTTATGAATAGTAGCACTCTACTATTCATAAGGTTGGCAAATTGATAGTAAGGGGGAATACTAATTGCAAAAGATTTTGAATATCTTATAAAAAACAGGGTTTTGATAAACAAACCCCTTAGTGCTTGCCCTTAAGATATGCTTTAACACTTGTATCAAATAATAATCAACTTTCTCTCTCCTCGTGAGATTATTCTGACATTTGAATTTTGATTCAATGTACAACTAAAATCTACATGCACAAATATATTAAAGAAAGCCCTCAAGGCTTTGTTTATCAAAACCCTAAAAAAAAATGGAGAATGCGAGAAGCAATAGGATTACTCCAGTTTTTTCAAAACCCCACTTCCATTATTTTAAAATTAAATATATCACAAACCGTATCTTTATAAATTATAAAAATTATATATTTAGAATCAACGTCTTATTCTCTTCGATTAGAGATCCTACAAGCTATACTTTTAACAAAGTTTTTTTTTTCGTTTTTGTCAGGTCTTGAAACACGTAACTTTATATAATCAAATGTGATTTATGATAAAAATCACACCTAATTATTAATTAATTTCATTCATATAAATAACTATAATAAGATTCTTTAAAATCGCATTCGTTTACGGCTTAAATCACATATGATTACTGATATGAGGTTTAATCAGATATGATTTTCGAATGAAGTATGTGATAATAACTGATAATTCACATGTGATTTCACATTTATATCTATTTAAATGTATAATTATAGCTAATTATTTTAAATTTACATTTAATTATTAATTTAATATTTAGAACATGTGATTACAACTTAAGATTTTATGTCGTAGGTTTATTAATTTATCGAATAAAGATCTGTGTATTTGATTATTTACATGTGATTATAGCTAGTGATATATAATCACATGTGAGAAACATCTATTAAAAAATGAAGAAAAAAAAAACTTTGTCGAAAATATAGTTTGTGTGATCTCTAATCAAAGATAAAAAATGATGATTCCAAATATGTAATTTTTATAATTTATAGACATACGGTTTGTGAGATATTTAGATTAAAAAAAAATAAAAATGGGTATTTGAAACAAAGCAATCCTATTTCAGAGAGGAATGAAAGTTAGAGAGGACAAGTAGGACAAGAGACCATTTTGCAATTTATGCAAAATAAGAAAAGGGACGAGCTCAATTTTTTTCTCCATCTTACCAAAACACACACTTACACATTCAACTCTCTCCCTCTCTCTCTTCACAAAACTGTAACACCCCGCATTTTCGACTAAATTATAAACATAATTAACACGCATTTCTAGGCTAATTCCCTACTTTGAGTGAATTCACAACTACTTTTAGATGTAAGTCTAGCAAAGCCCAATTAGTTAATACGCGTAGTATTACATTTCATAATCTGTTGTAATTAGGTACTTAAACAATTGGAACAAACGCGACAAAAACATACGACTGTTGGTGAACAAAATTATTTAATAAAACGAAATTATTAAATAACATTAACGTTTATTAAATATTATATCGATAATATTTACAAGTATTTCGTAACAAATAACGTCTGTTTCGTACAATTAAAATAAAACAAAGTTTGAAATTTTATAACTTAACTAAATTAGTTTCATAAAATTCCTCAATTAAAAATATAAACGTATACGCATTTAAAAATTGATAATTTATAAACAAATTAATAATTAACGATCGTGTAAACGAACACCACACGGAACGCAACCACGGGGGACGAAAAAGGGAGACAAAACCCCCTCCTCATCCCCTCCTTTCTTTCATTTTCACCATCTCATTTCTCTCTCTTTACTCTCTTTTCTCCCAACTCTCTCTCTCTCTAAAAATCACTAAAAACAACCACAAAATCAACAAAAACAACAACAAATCGGATACACAACATCATCAAACTCGTCATCATCATCATCTACACAAGGATTCAAGCTCAAAATCACCATTTTCATCATCATCTTCATCATCCACCTAATTTTCGGATCTAACACTTTTTGGGTAAGAAAACACTAAACTTTTCACTTTTACTTCATTATAATAGTTTACAAACATGTTACAAGTCATTATATGAAAGATCTAAGCGTTTTTGGGTTACAAATCTCGATTTTCGGATGAACAGACCGTAACGTCGCATTAGTCCCAGGCGATTTGCGACGTTACACACAACGTCCCACGCGACGTCCCACAAATGCGACGTTACACACAACGTCCCACAAATGCGACGTTACACACAACGTCCCACGCGACGTCCCACAAATGCGACGTTACACACAACGTCCCACAAATGCGACGTTACACACAACATCCCACACAACGTCGCAAGTTTCAGAACCTTATAATAATACTTTGAAATACTTTTACAAAACCATCATCCAACGAGTCGTACGAATTTACAAATAAACGATCTTTCATGGACGAACGAGTAACATGGTCTGGTTGTTATGCAACCACTTATACGACTATTTCTTATATTTAGGACCTTAGGGACTTTACCCGGACTACGCTTTGCTAGCACTCGCACTTTCACTTAACTCAACAGGTGAGTTCACAGCCCCTACTTTTACTGATTTAACTGCTTTTGAACAGGGGTGGAAAACATAGTTAACTGTTTTATTAATTGCCATAACTGCTTTTATTACATGATTGCATACGTGTTTACTCGAATTATTAGAGTACTTTGAACTACTGAACTGTTGTGCAATTACTGTTTATGAAATAACATTTTCATACTATAAACTAAACAAACATGATAAACTAATTGACAAAACTGTTTTACTAGACCGGAGAACGACCGGTAAACTGTTTTATTCGACCGGAGAACGACCGGTACTTTTTATGAAAATGCTGGAGAACGACCAGCTATGTATTTTAGTGCCAGAGAACGACTGGCCAAGTGGACGGGAGAACGACCCGTGCGTATTTGGACCGGAGAACGACCGGTGCGTATTTCGCTGGAGAACGACCAGCAGTGTTTGGACGGGAGAACGACCCGTGCGTCTTGGATGGGAGAACGACCCATGCGTAACTAGACCGGAGAACAACCGGTAAAACTGTTTTTATTGGACGGGAGAACGACCCGTGCGTATTTGGCTGGAGAACGACCGGTACTGTTTGTAAACGCTGGAGAACAACCAGCAACGTGTTTTTAAACTGTGCTTTGGGTAACATCCCACGTAACTGTATTTTGGGTAACATCCCACGTAAACCGAAGCTTTGGGGCAAACAACCCACTAAACTTATACTTTGGATAACATTCCACAAAACATTACTTGACTGTTATGGCAATAACTATTTGTGAACGTATTTGGTTTAACAACGGCGCTTACAAACTTGATTCAACGATTGCAAACATAAAAACCTGTGAATTCACTCAACCTAGTTGTTGACTTTTACTATGTTTTTCAGGGAATTAGCAGCACGTAAGATCCGCCCGCCCATGGAACTCTAGGCGACCCGTGAAGCTTTAGGATGCCAACTTTTTGACAACTGGATCTCTTTTGTATAACTAAAACTGTTTTAGTCATATTTACGAAATCTACTTTTGTAAACTTGATAACTTTTTATAACTTACGATTTGATAAATCGTAAACTTGTAACTATTACATTTGGCATCTTAATATATATTATGTTTGATTGTAATCATAAGCTCTGATACGTATGCATGTACTATGTAAATGTGGCATCCCTAGCTTATACCAATGCTTCCGTTAAACGAATTTGGGGTGTTACAAAAACATACACAAATATTCACACACTAACACCACCACTACCATCGTCCACTACATCCGTCACCGCCACTGTCACCGTCGTCGTGATCGGAGAAAAGAAGCGGAGAACACGACGGTAGATTTTATGGCCGGAGAGTTGACACGCGAAACACCACCGTTGGTAAACCGGCCTCCACCAGACATGACCAAGTGTGGTCGTTTCTCCATCTTCTCCCGCCGCTCCACCGCCACCGCCGCCGCTCCACTATAACCACCATTTACTGCCGCAATCGCTGCTCCACCACAACCACTATATAGATCGGGATCTGCAAAAACTCGTAGATCTAGATCTATAAAATATATCTGAAATTTAGATCTACTTTTTATATCTGAAAAAAATCAACTGCATCGTGCGGTTCTTTTACTGCATCGTAATTTTCAGATTTGAAAAAAACTACTAATACTTATTTACTACATCTTTTGTATATTGTTACTACATCTTATGTAATTTTTTAGCATTTTGATGTATTTGTAAATCTTGATTTTACTCTTGATTTTAAAAAATTAGTATTACTTTCTTTACATTATCATATATATTTGTTATTGCATCTTTGTATTTTTGAACTGCATTTTGTATATTTGTTACTGCATCATCTTATGTTCTTTATCATTTTTGACTGAATCTAGCATATTAAAAAGTTTTATGATTGAACAAATTTTTAGACAATTTTAGGTATTTTTTTGGACAATTTTGCATGCAGATTCATAACTTTGTCAAAATTGCAAAATAGTCTCTCCATCCTTCCCCTTGCTCGTCTGATACGTTCTGTTTTCTCTAAGATTGGTTACATATATTTTTCGTTGTTAATTTCCGATTCTATTATCTTTTTGGAAGTATAAGAGTTTTCATATTATTTAATATCTGTAAGTAACTAAACATACTATCTTTCTGGGGTAAATGGTAATCTAAAAAAAATGAAAGAAATTATTGCCTCGTTACTATTTATGTTTTTATTCTTAAATTTAACTGATGCATTTTATTATGTACGATATATAGGAATTTTGTACAGAAAATACAATTTTTCAGAATTATTGATTTTTTCCTAATATGGGCTAGGTTCGTATCAATTGGTATCAGAGCTAGCCTCATCTTTCGAGATCCAACACCTCGGAGTGGTGGCCTATGTAGTGGTGGCTTGGACCCGAAAAGAGAGTGCCAACCGTGACCAACATAACCGTGACCAACATAACCGTGACCAACGAGGCCTCGGAGTGGTGGCCTATGGAGTGGTGGCTTGGATCCGGAAAAAGGGTGTCAACCGTGACCAACATAGTCGTGACCAACGAGGACGTTCGCTCCTCAAAGCGTGGGGATAGTTACGATCCCACGTCGTCCACGTATGGGAATGGTTGGTAGCTTATAAGTCTAAGTATCTACTCCTCCTTCAAACTAGCTTGTGGGAGTGAATTCTACCCTTGGACTTATAGGCTTGATATAGGCCTAGTATGGGCTAGGTTCATATCAATGAGGATATATTTGATCTTCGATATTGCAGATTGTTTTAGTCTACAAGATTAAATCATAGATTTTTAATATATTTTTGAAGTCTGATACAATTGGGAATAAATCTAGCTTAGAAAATAATAATAATAAATCTGGCCGACCTAATTTTAACGTGCGATGAGGAATTTTGTGACCAAAATATCGCCATTCGATCCAAATTTTCACCACGCGATGATAACAAATAGAGTAATCTAAGGCGCTATTATAAGTATGAATTAATGTTATGGTGTTTAACTATAAAAGTTTAATTAATTTGTCATACATTTGATATTTTATATGTATTATAATATACATTTATGAGACCATAATATATGAGTAGGATCTTACGATTCCGATTCGATCTTACGATTCCGATCTTGTAAAGACAAAAATGATCCCAGGTAAGATCCCGATCTTGACAACCTTGATCCAAACTATTTTATATTTAAAAATATACATATATGTTGGTGGATCAAAATAGAAGAAAATTTAGGGAGATAAGGGAGAGAAGAGAGAGAAGCAATATGATTCGGTATTTTATTACTACGATTCATATTTTTGTTACTATAATTCTACATTTTATTGTTTTGTTTCAATATTTTATTAATAAGTTTTAGTCGTTTGTTTTATGATTCAAAAGTTATAGGTAATAAAAATTTGAATCATAGTATTAAAATACCGAATCATATTGCTTTTCCCACTTCTCTCCCTTATTTTTTGGGTAAATGACAAAAATCGGTAACGAACTGCCAAAATTTGTTCCAAGTATGCAACATACCAACTTAATTACCCAAGTATGCAACAAACCGGATAGTTTCGTGTTTGGATCTTTGAAAAGTCATTTTTTACCGGATTATGTTTGAAAAAGCTGAGTCACCTTACACGTGGACCACCATATCAAAATTGTGCCACGTGTAGCTGGTTACCATATTACTGATCCAAACACAAAACTATCCAGTTTGTTGCATACTTGGGTAATTAAGTTAGTATGTTGCATACTTGGAACAAATTTTGGCAGTTTGTTACCGATTTTGTCACATTTATAAAAAAAAAAAAAAAATTCAAATAGAAGTTGACCGATCAAACCGGTAGCTGGTTACCATATTACTGATCCAAACACAAAACTATCCGGTTTGTTGCATACTTGGATAATTAAGTTAGTATGTTGCATACTTGGAACAAATTTTGGCAGTTCGTTGCCGATTTTTGTCATTTACCCTTAATTTTTTCCCCTTGAAAATGACTCATATAATAATATGTATGTATATATGTTTGAAAACAATAAAAGCAAGATGAAAAAATTATTATAAAATGCAAAAATGTAATTAATACATAGTAAAGCATAAATTAGGCCTGTACAATTGATGTTGTCATCTTAACTAATTTATGCTTTTCGCTTTCACCCAATCTTTTTAAAATGTCGACATTTTCATCTCATTGGCGTTCAACACATGCCCGGCCACTTAACTTTTGTTTTCCTTTCGATCGCCATTTCTTTTAAATAATAAGGGAATTGATAAAAGAAGCCCTAAGGGCTTTGGATAAGAGATTTTAAAAAAAATATTAATTCAAATAATTAGACAAGAATCGTCCATGAACTGACATTTGAAAAAAAAATTTAAAAAATGGGAAGTTACATTTTATCAAAACAAAGTCGATGGAAGTTGGAAGAGAGAAACGTGATAGTATGGGTGATGTATTTTCAAATATTTTATTTTTCTTTTATTTTTTAATTTTTTAAAATCCCTTATCCAAGGCCCTTAGGGCTTCTTTTATCAATTCTCAAATAATAATTATTCTCTTTTATCTATTAGTCAATAATTCACGAGTTTATCCAAAGATTTTGAAACTGATATATTTCAAATGTATACGTATGTAACTAAATATGCACATTTTTTGTATTTCAAGAAATCGAAAATTTTACTTACGCATATATTTAATTTGTACCCATACTATATGTCTATGATTTGATGAAGTTATGTAAATTTGTGTTAAGACGGGTACCAATGGTTAGTCGGTTGGGCCGTCAGTGAATACCGACGGTGCCAATGGTTAGACGGTTCCACCGTCGGTGGAATGCATCGGTATTTCGACGGGAACCGACGAGTAGGAGGTGGGACCCACATGCAGCTTTTTCCTTTTTTTTAAATTAAATAACGAACAAAAAAATTTAAAAAACTATCCGTTACGGTTAGATTTTTTTTTTTATTAAATTACGAAATAAAAAAATTAAATATATCTGTTGGACCCCCAACGGTTTTTTTTTTATTTTTATTTTTTCAAAAACTAACATTTTTACACACTATATATATACCCCTTTCCCACACATATTTTCTTCACTACAATTTACCAACTTTCTTTCAAACAATTTCACTACAATTTACCATCCAAAAAGAAAAATACACCACCACCAACATCAACCGAAAATGATATGTGGGCACATTTAATGAATAATCCAATAGCGAATCTACCTTTTTCACTAACGGGCTCGTCTTCGGTTCAATCTTCAAACTATTCACCTAGTCAACCACTCGAGTTTGCATCATACGCACAGCAACCACCACCATACCAAAATTACCAACATTACACACAATATATCAACCAATTTATCAACAACAACACGCACCATCGGCTTTCTCTCCATATCCACCAACCCCAATCAAATATCCACAATTCGGAAACGTTGGTACACCCGAACCCGAAACTCAACCCGAAACCAAACCCGAAACTCAACCCGAAATCGAACCCGAAACTCAACCCGAAAAAGAAGAGAAAGCAAAAAGGGTACAAGTTAATTAAGTGGTCGGACGACGAGGCGGTTATGTTGGCCAAACGATGGGTCCATATATCGGAAAAAGTAAAGAAGGTTGTGCACAAAGCTATGAGACTTTTTGGTCAAAAGTGGTTGCCGACTATAATAGTTTGGCAACCGAAAGACATACGTTGAGTCAAATACAAGGAAAGTGGAATTAAATCTCAAAGACGTAAAAAATTGCATCGTAATCCACAAAAATATCACCGACCCGAGGCCAAGCGGTGAAAATGAAAAAGACATTATTGACGCATGTTATGCAATGTTTAAGTCCCAACAAAAATACAAATTCATATACGAATAATGTTGGTTTGTTCTAAGAGACTATCCGAAGTTCTATTTGGATATGGGGGTCATTGCCAACCGGCGTACACACCAACCCGAAATCGACCCTATCAATCTTGATGATGACACCCCTTCAACCGAACCTCTTAACATGAACATGGAAAGGTTGTTCCAAAATGACCACATCCGTCGTCCGCCCGGTCGTGAAGGTTCAAGGCTAAGTCAAAAAAGTTCGGGTTCGAGTGATGCGGCTACTTCTTTAAGAAGTTTGAAAGATCAAGAACGTTTGGCAAATATCGAAGCCGAAGAAATACAACAAAAACCAATGGATACGATTGACAAAAAATCCGAAAAAAGACCATTCTTAAAACTTGGAAAATGATTTTTCAAAAAATACCCAAAGGTCTTAAAAAAAGGGAGAAAAAAATTCTCCAAGAGGTGCGAAACACCGTCGTTAGTAACTATGAGTCGGATTACCGAAAGGTTTTTGGTCAATTGTCGGGTTCGGTTTCGATCCGAAACATTGATTCAGACGAAGACGAGGAAGAACACGAGGACGAAGACGAAGACAAAGACGACTCGGAGTAGACGACTACTTCTATTTTATTTTTCAATAAATGTACTTTTTTAATTATTGTAAAGTTTTTAATTTTTAGTTAATGTAATGTTTTATTTTTAATTAATGCAATGTTTTTAATTTTTTAATACAAGTGTTTTATTTAATTTTGTAGTTTCAATAATAAAAGTAAATAATGTGTGGGGTCCATAAAAAACTGAAGTGTTCACTGTTGGCAGTGAAATGTTCAATCAGTTTGTGTTAGTTTTGTGTTCTGCTAACGTGACGCTGATGTGGCACAAATTGAAGTGTTCAGTAGTTATTCACTGTTGGGAGTGGTCTAATTTTGTGCAAGTAAGTGCAACTATTATCAGTGTATACTTTAGGTACTAAAACATGAATTTTGTGACATTTTTGATTTTATATTAGAAATGATGTGTTTATACCGTTTTTATTTTATTTGTCCTCTTAATTAATTGAGTTAAATGCATGAATGGTTTCTATGGTTTACACACATTTCAACGTTAGTCACTGTACTTTGTTTGTTGCATTGATAGTTCAAAAATTCTAAAGTTGTTGCACACTCAGTCACTCCTTTACCTAAAATGACTAAAATACCCTCATCTGACCAAGCAAAATAGATAGTATCATCAAGGGTATTTAGTCATTTTAGACAGAGGAAAAACTAAGTGTACAACAAATTTTGAATTTTTGGACTCTTCATGCAACAAACAAAGCATATGAACTAACGGTAAAAATGTGTGTAAACGACAGTCACCATTCATAAAATTTACTCTAATTAATTAGTTACAGGAATTTTACCCGACTATATATGCAAAGGAAATTATGGACCTCACATAATTCAAGGTGAGCACACATTTGTATGTATTTATTTATGTATAGTACGTATATATGTATAGCACTACAAGCCAAAAGCCATTTACTGACTGATCAAAACAATCAGAGCATACGGAGTGGGGTATATTTTTTCGGTGTTCATGCTTGAGAACACTGTAACACAGTGTTCTCCCACTCCACATCAATGTTCTCGACAATGCTCTCTTGGGCGTTCTTCAATCAGTGTTCAAAATGAGACAATGTAACACACGGTGTTCTCATTAATTTTGGATTTTCCCCTCACAAAAAATAGATATAAAAACAAAAATAAGTTTTAAGAACACTGTCCAGAACACTGTTACCACTCTACAAAATCCTCATCACAAAATTCTCACTCAGAACACTGCGTTTAGGCCGTCACCACTCCGTGCGCTCTCATTAAATGTCAAAAAAACAGTCATTAAAGACCCTTTAGGCTACTCCTACCGAGTGAAAAAGAGTCCGTAGTAAAGCCATCACTAATGGTCTATTATGACACATATTTACAGTCAGAAAAGGCTTCCTAAGATTAATGACTAAACTGTTGAGTCAGGAAAAGGGGTGTTCAGGTATCCCTATGTACATGTTTTACTTGCTAAAACTTCAGTCATTAATAGTCTAAGTCAATTTATTTATATATAGTTTAATAATATTTATAACAATTAAAACCACAGTATAAAAGAAGTTATAAATTAATTGTACAAACCATTTCCAAAACATGATAAATTACACAATATATGAACAAAATGAAATTTAATTACTAGCTTAAATCATATCCATACATATCGGGTCATATTATGCCCGACCCATCAACATTTGTATCTAAGATGACTAAAACCTAAACTGGAAAGGCTAATGTGATATCACTGAGAAAGTTTAATCTATACAGAATGGACTAGCTCACGAAAATCTTCTACTTAGATGACATCTTGATTCAAAGGGCCAAGAATGTGACGCCATAATAATCGCTTTGTTGTCCCAATTTTGTCCATCTCTCTCGGTTTTAGTGTAACTAGTTTTCGAAATATCAAACAACACACAAACAAAAAAAAAATATTAGTAGATTAGATACGGGAATTTCAACCCACTTTCATAAAAATGATTGGAACAAAAGCACTATGCTAATACATTCTCGCACATAAACATAAGCACAAACCAACTAATTCCCATTGCTTTGTACTGGACCCATTAGTCCATTAGCCAACCGTGCTAATTTTCCACCTGCAATGATTAGTAATATGATAATTACAATTACTTTAGCCTACTAAAATACCAACAATTTTAAAAATTATGCTATAACAGATATACATATTTAAAGAGAAATGGAACTATAACTCCACTTACCACTTGATAGCCTTCTCCTTGTTCCATTTAGGTAGAAGATGTATCTCTAAGAAGAGAAAGTAAATACACAACCCAGATATGAGGAAGATTCGATCAAAAACATTAGTTGAGTTATCAGAAAAAAGAACAAAATGACAATTTAAATATGTAATTTGGACTGTAGAGTTGGTTTTGCTTCTACAAAAACGTATTGACAAAGCAGGGGATATAAGTATATACCAAAGTTTTGCCATTATGATTATACACTGATTTCATCTCAAATGGCTAACATGTAATTTTTATAAACAAATGCATAAACAATCAAAAGCAAAAAATAATCTCCACAAAATTGCTAAACGAATATAGTAAAGATATATATAAGTTACCTGGCGGGTAAAGGTAATTGTGAACGCAAATACTCAAAACTTTGACTCAACCCGTCTCAGTTAGCTCCATTGAAAACTTGAAAGCCAAGTAGCATGATATGTATTAAAAAACTATTGCTTACTGAACTACTTCCAATCCTATTTAGAGTAAAGTACACGTATGATCTTAGGTGAGCTTAACTTCTAGCACTGCCAATAGATATTAGAAGTATAATGTCAACTGAAGTTAACTTATTTACAATTATACATTTAGGTGTATCGCCAATAAAATAGTACACAAATCATAAAGAAGAGAGTGGACTGAGCAAAGTACCTTTAATGCTTCTAATTCGTCTTTCGTTGAAAAAAAACTAGATACACTTTTTTCAACTTGATCAATATCTAATGCAGTTATACAGAAGCACCTGATTCAATATTGACATTATGAAATGGTGTATGATCATTTTGGTTTCATAAAACAGTGTAAAATAAAAAGGATGTACCAGCACCCACATAAAAAAAAAAGTCCATTTGGACAAGATTAAGCAAATAAAGTTCATGATCTGTAATTACGATTCACCATAAATATGAACTCAATTGTGTACCTATATGTCTAAAAGTATATCAAAGAATATAGAGATTTGGTACATACCATGAAGTTACACCACTACTGTGCGGGGATTGCAAATAGAACACTAGAGATTACTCTGAACAGATATACAAAATGACTTCAATATCCTAATTAGTGATAACACTAATCAGCTTCAGAACATGTTCAAAGAACAAACAGAGCAAACATGTTCAAAGAACAAATAGAGCACTATGTTTACTACATTACACATATTAATTGAGAGTTGATATGAAAAATGAAATACCTCAGCTTCAATTTGTTGTGAAAATATAAATCTTCACATGGTAAGAAAACCAGCTGAAAAAGAACATACAATTTCTTAATGGTGACTCCAATACACAAAACCAAATGAGCCATCGCGGTAAATTTGGTTGTTCAGTTTATATAGATGTGCTTACTAGTACTTCTTGATACCTTTTCTAGTTGGCATGAGCTCCATGGCAACATCCTTTTAAATTAGTCACTTCAAAAGGTACCTACAATGGTCAATTTAATAAGATATAGGAGATCCCTAGAAGACGGAATGAGATCATAAGTACCTGACAAATTTCAATAAGTTCCAAGATATATATCAACTGAACGTATACACAAACTAAGAAATTCTTTAGGTTTCAAAATATGATATATACACATATATGCACTTGATGACCATCAACATGGTTAATTGAATAAAGAAATTAACAAAAAAAAAACATAATAATATCCTCAAATTTGCAGGTTCAAATGCTTGTTTCAACTTGACAAAATAAGATATAGATGTCAAAACAAACATCAAGAGAGCAGTACTAGCAATCAACATCTTCTACAATTAACAAGTGATTAGAATGTCAACACAGCTACAAACTCAAATTCAAGCTAAAATGATCAGATATGAACAAATTAGAGCTTAATGTTAGATAAGCCTTTAACCAAATCAAGCTAGATGACTCTGAATTTGAATGCAGAGAACACTTGATAATTACAGATGAATGATATGCACCAGCAAATTGAAATTCATTGATATAGCTACCTATTTAAACATGATTAAAGAAGCTAACTAAAAAAAGCAACACAAAAATGTCTGTCTCGGTTAGAAATGATGTGAGTAATGATAAAGCACAATTTGAAACTAATTAGAGATCTTACCAGTCAACCTGCACAAATCATACCGAAAACATATCCGCCTGACGATGCGGCTGTAGATGACGATAATGATGGAGCAGCCGCAGATAACGACAGAGAAGTCGACGACGGAGAGATCGATGATAGAGAATCAAAACACAACGATGAAACAACATCGATAACGAACGATCGTAAGTCGGTGACGATTGATCGGATGCCAGTGGAGACTGATCGGAAGACGGTGAATACTCATCGGACGCCGGTGAATACTCATCGGACGCTGGTGAATACTGATCGGATGTTGGTGAAGACTGATCGGAAACCGGTGACGACGGAAGGGACTACAGCGAAACGGTCGAGGCTTTGGGATAGTCTTTTAGAAAGGGGGAATAAATTGGAATATGCGTAAAAGAAAGCGAACTTTTGACTGTATTGACCAAATTTATTTACACCATTTTTTATTTTCATATTTCTTACAAAAATTTTCTATAGAAAATACTTTTCCTTCCGTTTATAAGACACGCGATTAGGGATGAGCAAAAAAACTGAAATACCGAAACTGAACCGGTACCGAACCGGACCGGTATCGAACCGGTACCGACCATTACAAATGGTACGGTATTCGGTTTTTGATTTGGGGCAAAAAAAACTCGGTACCAACCGGTCGGTACCGGTTGGTACCATGCACACCAAAATACCTAAACCGAACCGGAACCGCACCGGACCGGTACCGAACCGGTACCAACCGATACAAATGGTACAGTTCGGTTTTTGATTTGGGACAAAAAAAAATCGGTATCAACCGGTCGGTACCGGTATGGTACCAAGCTCACCCCTACACGCAATGGTTTTGTACTCACTCTTTTTGCTTTTAGTCATTAAAAGTTTCAGTCGGTATAAGGCATTTATTTTGTAGTGTGAGTTAGAGAGAGAGAGAGAGAGAGAGAGAGATCCTGTGAAGTAAAAGGGAGAATGAGTAGATCTTTGGAAGCCCTATCAATGTTAGCAACCGTGGCTTTGAGGAAGAGCATACTAATACTTCATAAATTTGAAGATATGTTGATGGGCATCTTCACAATCCTACATTCTGTAACACCCCCAAATTCGTTGATTTAGATTAGCGGAAGCATTTAGTTTGAGTACGGGGGTGCCACAATAACAAAGCATGCATACGTATAAGAGCTTATGATTACAACAGAACATAATATATTAAGATGCCAAAAGTATTAATTACAAAGTTTACGATTTATCGAATCGTACAAGTTAAAAGTAATAAGTTTACAAAAGTAGATTTCTGAAATATGACTAAAACATTTCAGTTATACTAAAGAAATCCATGTATTTCCAAAAGTTGGCATCCTAAACTTCACGGGTCGCCTAATTCTCCATGTGTGTTGGCGATTCTTATATGCGCAGCTAATTCCCTGAAAAACATAGTAAAAGTCAACAACGAGGTTGAGTGAATTCACAGGTTTCATGTTTACAAGTTCAATTTTGATAAGCCAGGTTGTTTATAAGGTATCGTTGGGATATCACCCAAACGTACAGTGTTGTTGGGACGTCACCCAAAAGTGTAGCTCGTAAAACCAAATATGTTTCCAAATAGTTGTTTGTAGGAATGTTCGTATCCTAGTAGTTGTAAGAAAGCAGTATCCTGTTTTCAAGTATGTTCTGTAGGATTATACGTATCCTAATCGTAGATATGTTTTGTTGGGATATTGCCCAAAAGTATAGTTCAAGTTATAGTAGGAATGTAGGTATCCTATTAGTTGATCGTAGGTGTAACACCCCCATAAGACCCGTATCTGGACCACGTGCGGGCAGTGTTACTATTGAGCTGAGTATCCTAATCGTTTGGTGGGTCCATGTCAGTAGGAAACCCAGTGCCCATGTCAGAAGGGACTTTTCATCAGTCGAATAACAATAGTAGACCCATGTTCGTAGGATCTAGTGCCCATGTCAGAAGGGACTTTTTAGTAGTTTGTGCCCATGTTCGTAGGGACTTTTCAATAGTGTTGCCCATGTTCGTAGGGACTTTTCAATAGTGTTGCCCATGTTCGTAGGGACTTTTCAATAGTGTTGCCCATGTTCGTAGGGACTTTTCAATAGAGTAATAACAATAGTAGATCCGTGTTAGTGGGATCTAGTGCCCATGTCAGTAGGGACTTTTAGTTACCCAATCCGTTATATAAAGTGTTGCTGGTTATCCTCCAGCGTTCTCAAAACGTGTTCATGTGTTTACGGCGTTGGTAGTATGAAAGTATTATGTAACACCCCCATAAGACCCGTACCTCGACCACGTGCGGGCAGTGTTACATATTATGTTGTAATCGTCAGTTTGTTTATCAGTTTGCCAGTTCAATGTACTCCAGTTGTTTGAGTAAAATAGTATACAACCATGTTTGTATAAAAGTGTTTGACTATGTTTTCCACCCCTGTTCAAAACAGTTAAAACAGTAAATGTAGGGGCTGTGAACTCACCTGTTGAGCTAAGTAGTTGTGCGAGTGCTAGCAAGCCTAAGCCCAAGTACAGTCCGGAATCTCCTAACGTCCTAAACGTATGAGATTTTATAAGTATGTGGATGTCTAAGCTAATCATCCATGCTAGTGTTCGCACAATCAAGTTATATACAAAGTGTTTGTTAAACGTTCACGTTTGTATTTCGTTGTTTGTGAAAATGTATACGACTCGTTGGTGATAGTTTGAAATTATAATTTCAATAAAATAGTGTGTTTGTAATGTTTGTAAAGTTCACGTATGGCATTGTATGTAAGTATTCGTTATCGGTTAAGTTCGACACTTAGTGTAAAAATAGTTTGTAAAGTTTCTGTTTTCTGCGACACAATATGCGACACAATAGTTGTGTCGCATGGTACGACACAATTCTGCGACACAAGGGTTGTGTCGCAGAGAATTGAGGTGCTGAGTCAACAGCGACATAAAGCGTTGTGTCGCATGGGTTTTGCGACATAAGGTGCGACATAATCGTTGTGTCGTATGGATACGACATAAAATGGTTTGGTACGACACAATAGTTGTGTCATATGGTTTCTGCGACACAGTATGCGACACAATCGTTGTGTCGCATAGATGAACACTCAGACAGTCAACAGCGACTGTCGCGATTTTCCGACCAAAAACCGAATTTTAACACGTTTTCCGGCCATAAAACCTTGATTTCTTCCATTATATAGTTAAAACTAAGTTGTATGTTCAATATTACACCAATATATAACATAAAAACGAGTAAATCTAAGTTTTTAGGAAATTCTTACAATTGCGAATCGGGACCAAATGAGGAAGAATTTGATGATACGGCTTTTGTTAATGTTGTTCCTTAGCTTGAGAGGATTCCGAAAATGTAAATTTCGTGGGTTGATTTGTGAATCCGAATTTTGATGTGGATTGGGTTGAGATAAAATGTGTGTATTTTTGGTGGTGAGAAATGAAAATGAGGAAGAAATGGGGGTTTGGGGCAGATTTTTTTGGGAACCAAAAGGAGTCCCATTTTGCGGTATTTTATCCGTGTTTGTTTACCCGATCGTTAATTATTTAAATTATTTTATCTAATACGTTTTTAAATATGGATTTCTTTATATTTTTAAATTAGTTATTTTTATAAAACCCATTTAGATTAAGTCATTAAAATTTTAACTTTATTTTATTTTGATTATACAATTTAACGTTTCACTTTATATAAACTTGGTAAATATTATCGACATAATATTTAATCGTTAATATCGTTATTTAAATATTCCGTTTTATTAAATAACTTTGTTCACCAACAGTCGTATATTTTTGTCGCGTTTGCTCAATTTGTTTCGTATGTAATTACATCTAATTACAAATACGTAATACTACGCGTATTATCTAGTTGGGCTTTGCTAGACTTACCTCTAAAACGTGTTGTGAATTCACTCAAGTAGGGAATTAGCCTAATAATGCAAGTGATTAACGTTAATAATCGCGTTTAAATTTGCGAGGTGTTACATTCTCCCCTCGTTAGAGAAATCTCGTCCCGAGATTTAAAATCAAGTCGGATCGCCCGCGGCGTATGTTCTCCGATAAGTCATGTTGTTAACAATAATAATAGTTTGCGTGGCGCTCAATTGTTGCCATAGAAGTTCAATCAGTTTAAGTATGCTCGCGGCATAGTTCAATAAGTTGTGTGTTTAGTTTCGTGGTCAGAGTTTACCAAGCGTTATGTTCGAATCGACTTTCGAATAAAGAAAATCGTAGCAACAGCTGTTAGGACGTACCGTGCTAGCCGAGGTCCGTAACCGTTTCCGGAGCCCGAAGGATGTATGCGCGGCTACGACCCGGTGGGATGGTTGCGATGCGGTTGTTGTTGTTCTGATTGTTGTTCCCGGGGTTGTTCTGGTTGTTGTTGGCGTTGTTGAGTTGGGGGCACTGATTTCGGTAGTGTCCCGGGTCGCCACATCGGAAACAGCCATTGTTTCGTTGTTCGTTGTTCGTGGGGTGAGTTCTACAAGCTTCGGTTTTGTGTCCAAATCGGTTGCAGTTACCACAGAAGAAACAATCCCCTTCGTGGTGTTTTTCACACTTTCCACATTTAGGCCTTTTGCCTTGATATGTCTTTGGTTCGGGGTTGGTGATTGCGTTGTAAGCTCGGGCGTTCCCCGGGTTTCTGTTTTGTTGACCCTGACGGTCGTTACCATCGTTGTTCCACTTTCGTTTGTGGGTTCCATATTCGCCCGCATCAGTACGGGTAGGTTCAGTTTTCCCTGTGGTAGCTTTAAGGGTTCCAATCAAGACCGCGTCGTCGGTCAAACTTTGAGCCAGGTCAACTGCGCTCCTAAAAGTGGCGGGTTTGGTGGACATCACCATGCCTCGGATCTGTGGGGCCAAGCCCTTGTTGTAACGCTCAATGCGTTTGCTTTCGGGTGTCACCATGTGAGGTACCAAACGTGCCAGTTCTTGAAACCGGGTTGTGTATCCAGTGATGTCAGCACCGATCATCTGTATGTTCCAGAGTTCGGTCTCCAGTTTCTGTTGCTCACTCTGAGAGCAAAACTCTTCCATCATCATTCGCTTCAGGGTTTCCCAGGTGATGGAGTAAGTGGTTGTACGGCCGAGGATCTGAATTTGAGCGTTCCACCAAGTCAACGCTTTGTCCGCTAGGGTACAGGTGGCGTACTTTACTATTTTGTCAGCGGCACAGTCGCTGATGTCGATTACTGACTCTGTTTTCTCAATCCAGTGGACTAGGCCAATGGCCCCTTCAGTCCCGGTGAAGGTACTCAGTTTGCAGGCTTGGAATGTTTTGTATGAACACCCCTGCTGGGTATTCGTCGGTGTCTCACTGTTAACTGGAGTGGCTCCGCTATTGTTGGTCAGGTTTTCACGATTGCGACTGGCCTCGTATTATGTGATAGCTTCAGTCACGCGGCGTTCGATTATTTGCTCAGTTGTTTCCGGAGGCGGAGGTGGAGGAGGATCATTTCGTTGACTATTTCGAGTCTTTCTTTGTTTAGGCGGCATGCTGACGTTCTGCGAGGAAGGAATGCAGAAGTCAATGCCAATGAAAGGGATGTGAAGGATAAAAAATCTCACATAGTTTAGTTATCGAGTATTTAAGGAGAAATGACAAGATTCCCATCACGTGTCTCACGACTATGAAACACCCATATGTACTTAGTATAATATAATCACGTTGGCCAGACGTCATTATATAATGCTAAATACATACTTCTTTCCATCAATCGTTTAACACGATTAGGTTCATATGAGATCTGAGTACAATGAACGAGTCGAATGTGGTGAACAGATCACGCGTATCGAGGTATCGTAACGATAGTTAGAGGTATGCAAATGTGTGTATGCACGTGCGTTCTAGCCAAGGCTATAGTCTAGGTCTCTAGGTCACCTAAAGTTTCCTAGTTCGCTATAACCATTGGCTCTGATACCAATCTGTCACACCCCCAAATTCGTTGATTTAGATTAGCGGAAGCATTTAGTTTGAGTACGGGGGTGCCACAATAACAAAGCATGCATACGTATAAGAGCTTATGATTACAACAGAACATAATATATTAAGATGCCAAAAGTATTAATTACAAAGTTTACGATTCATCGAATCGTACAAGTTAAAAGTAATAAGTTTACAAAAGTAGATTTCTAAAATATGACTAAAACATTTCAGTTATACTAAAGAAATCCATGTATTTCCAAAAGTTGGCATCCTAAACTTCACGGGTCGCCTAATTCTCCATGTGTGTTGGCGATTCTTATATGCGCAGCTAATTCCCTGAAAAACATAGTAAAAGTCAACAACGAGGTTGAGTGAATTCACAGGTTTCATGTTTACAAGTTCAATTTTGATAAGCCAGGTTGTTTATAAGGTATCGTTGGGATATCACCCAAACGTACAGTGTTGTTGGGACGTCACCCAAAAGTGTAGCTCGTAAAACCAAATATGTTTCCAAATAGTTGTTTGTAGGAATGTTCGTATCCTAGTAGTTGTAAGAAAGCAGTATCCTGTTTTCAAGTATGTTCTGTAGGATTATACGTATCCTAATCGTAGATATGTTTTGTTGGGATATTGCCCAAAAGTATAGTTCAAGTTATAGTAGGAATGTAGGTATCCTATTAGTTGATCGTAGGTGTAACACCCCCATAAGACCCGTATCTGGACCACGTGCGGGCAGTGTTACTATTGAGCTGAGTATCCTAATCGTTTGGTGGGTCCATGTCAGTAGGAAACCCAGTGCCCTTGTCAGAAGGGACTTTTCATCAGTCGAATAACAATAGTAGACCCATGTTCGTAGGATCTAGTGCCCATGTCAGAAGGGACTTTTCAGTAGTTTGTGCCCATGTTCGTAGGGACTTTTCAATAGTGTTGCCCATGTTCGTAGGGACTTTTCAATAGTGTTGCCCATGTTCGTAGGGACTTTTCAATAGTGTTGCCCATGTTCGTAGGGACTTTTCAATAGAGTAATAACAATAGTAGATCCGTGTTAGTGGGATCTAGTGCCCATGTCAGTAGGGACTTTTAGTTACCCAATCCGTTATATAAAGTGTTGTTGGTTATCCTCCAGCGTTCTCAAAACGTGTTCATGTGTTTACGGCGTTGGTAGTATGAAAGTATTATGTAACACCCCCATAAGACCCGTACCTGGACCACGTGCGGGCAGTGTCACATATTATGTTGTAATCGTCAGTTTGTTTATCAGTTTGCCAGTTCAATGTACTCCACTTGTTTGAGTAAAATAGTATACAACCATGTTTGTATAAAAGTGTTTGACTATGTTTTCCACCCCTGTTCAAAACAGTTAAAACAGTAAATGTAGGGGCTGTGAACTCACCTGTTGAGCTAAGTAGTTGTGCGAGTGCTAGCAAGCCTAAGCCCAAGTACAGTCCGGAATCTCCTAACGTCCTAAACGTATGAGATTTTATAAGTATGTGGATGTCTAAGCTAATCATCCATGCTAGTGTTCGCACAATCAAGTTATATACAAAGTGTTTGTTAAACGTTCACGTTTGTATTTCGTTGTTTGTGAAAATGTATACGACTCGTTGGTGATAGTTTGAAATTATAATTTCAATAAAATAGTGTGTTTGTAATGTTTGTAAAGTTCACGTATGGCATTGTATGAAAGTATTCGTTATCGGTTAAGTTCGACACTTAGTGTAAAAATAGTTTGTAAAGTTTCTGTTTTCTGCGACACAATATGCGACACAATAGTTGTGTCGCATGGTACGACACAATTCTGCGACACAAGGGTTGTGTCGCAGAGAATTGAGGTGCTGAGTCAACAGCGACATAAAGCGTTGTGTCGCATGGGTTTTGCGACATAAGGTGCGACATAATCGTTGTGTCGTATGGATACGACATAAAATGGTTTGGTACGACACAATAGTTGTGTCGTATGGTTTCTGCGACACAGTATGCGACACAATTGTTGTGTCGCATAGATGAATACTCAGACAGTCAACAGCGACTGTCGCGATTTTCCGACCAAAAACCGAATTTTAACACGTTTTCCGGCCATAAAACCTTGATTTCTTCCATTATATAGTTAAAACTAAGTTGTATGTTCAATATTACACCAATATATAACATAAAAACGAGTAAATCTAAGTTTTTAGGAAATTCTTACAATTGCGAATCGGGACCAAGTGAGGAAGAATTTGATGATACGGCTTTTGTTAATGTTGTTCCTTAGCTTGAGAGGATTCTGAAAATGTAAATTTCGTGGGTTGATTTGTGAATTCGAATTTTGATGTGGATTGGGTTGAGAGAAAATGTGTGTGTTTTTTGTGGTGAGAAATGAAAATGAGGAAGAAATGGGGGTTTGGGTGGGGGTTTGGGGCAGATTTTTTTGGGAACCAAAAGGAGTCCCATTTTGCAGTATTTTATCCGTGTTTGTTTACCCGATCGTTAATTATTTAAATTATTTTATCTAATACGTTTTTAAATATGGATTTCATTATATTTTTAAATTAGTTATTTTTATAAAACCCATTTAGATTAAGTCATTAAAATTTTAACTTTATTTTATTTTGATTATACAATTTAACGTTTCACTTTATATAAACTTGGTAAATAGTATCGACATAATATTTAATCGTTAATATCGTTATTTAAATATTCCGTTTTATTAAATAACTTTGTTCACCAACAGTCGTATATTTTTGTCGCGTTTGCTCAATTTGTTTCGTATGTAATTACATCTAATTACAAATACGTAATACTACGCGTATTATCTAGTTGGGCTTTGCTAGACTTACCTCTAAAACGTGTTGTGAATTCACTCAAGTAGGGAATTAGCCTAATAATGCAAGTGATTAACGTTAATTATCGCGTTTAAATTTGCGAGGTGTTACACATTCTTTGCTTAGCTTTTCTGGTGTCCTTTTCTGGCGACCGGATCGCGATCATAACGTCATTGTCGTTAGACACCCTCATTATTTTGTTGGCTCAGTATAACAAGTGATTGATAAATGTTTACCATATTTTGTATAGCCGTATAGCACATTGAAATTGCAGATCGTTGCAATCGTACTGAATTTGATAACCATATATGTTCGATCTGGTTATGATTAATGTTGCCTCATTCTAGCTCCATCTCAAAATGTTGGTATGTTAACTATTTTCTTGAGGACTGATTTATTATTTTTGTTTGATTTGTTAGGGTGATTTCTATTTTGAGTACCTTTTAACAATGTCTCGATCTTCTTTATGCTGTTGTTTGCTTGGTCAGACAACAATATTTACTAAAATTGCTTTAGATAAATAAACATATAAGAAATTTTTGATTTCTAACTGCGTAGGAGTTAAATTGGATGAATATAGCAATTGTAAATCATTAACAGTTAGGGTTAGATTTTCATTGATATCTGAATTTAACAGTGAAAGTATATATAAAATATTAGCCTATTGCGCGCGTGATGCAGCACGACAAAAAAATTGTGTGCAACAATATGTTTATCTAACATGTCTTCGTATAATTGAGAACATAGTACTATGCAGTATATCATTTTCTTATTAAAGGCATTGACAATCTCATTACAACTTGAAACACGATACAAAACTAAAAACGTTAACTTGCTAAGCCAGAACCATCATATAAATGCGTTAAACTTTTCTGGTCGGGTTAGGTTAAGGTTCGGGTTAATGGTCCAACCCCTTATACTGGTTTAAAAACTAAGTTTGTTTTTGCAATAAAAATTCTAACCGTCAACTGATGAAACCAATCCGCTACATTTTCACCGATATTTATATCATATCAATCATAACCGACATTTCAATATTCATCACTATATTACATCAGCTACAACAATATTGAACACAATTATATAATCAAGAGGTTAAATCTTTTGTAACTGAAACTAATTATGATAACTAACTTTTAATTAATTGTGTTTGTCCCAAAATTTATAATATATATGGTTGAATAAATGATTATAAGGGTAAAATAGTAATTTACTATTTCTCCCCTAAATGATAATGACCTAAACGCTCTATATAATAGTATGGATGAATTACTAATTAATGGAAATGAAGTAATAGTCAACTACATTAATTATTAATATAATATAGTATTTAATATAGCTTTTAATATTGTAATATGTCAAAAGTATATATGATATGATGATGAATATTTTTTCAAACATTATAAATGGGTATTTATGCCACCCAATTGAGCCACTTCATATTTCAATGGAGCACGACCAAACTCTCCACAAGGTCCAACATCGCCAGGCAAATCATCCTTCTATATATACCTACACATCTTCACACAAATCTACTTTTAAACCTTCACATCATCTATTCTCTTTTGTATTGCCAATTTATACATCTCCATATATTTTTTTTGGCTTGTTTACTTTATGTTGATATTATTAATATTTGTTTGTTACTTAACATTGGAAACAAATCATACATCAAAAATATGGGCATCATCAATGTTATGAGATCAATCCAATGATGCATACGTGGTCAATGATGCGGTCAAAGCGGCAGTCAACGAACAAGTCAATGCGGCAAATTCACTTAGCGCATATTTTGCGGCGGCAAATTTCTGTGGCGGATTGGGCTGAAAATCGCATGTCAGCTCGGAAACGGCCCAACGATCAAGGCTCATCGCTTTGTTATGAGCCCGGTCAGTTTTGGGCCTTCCGAGGTCATTTAGGGCCCGAAAAGGCCATTTTTCTGTTTCTGGGCTTCGTTTTTGGCTGTTTTTTATTTCATTTATTTGGGCTTTTGTTTATTTCCGTTTTAGAACTCCATCACCCTATATGGACGATTTTAGGGTTTCTTTTTTCATTCAGTTTTGCAGACATACAATTTTGATTAAATAAGAGATCCTCTCGGTTTGAGAATTTCGGATTAGTTCTTTTGTTTGTGTGTCTGTTTATCGTCGATCTTCATTATCCAAGATTCCAAAATCAGTGTATCAAAGTTTGAGTTTTACGTAATTGACGTCAACCACCTTGGAGTATAAGTGAATATATAGATAATATAGTATATTCTATCGGATGAATATGTTGTATTACATATTTAATCTTAACAACTACTACTTCCGTCTCATTATCAGTGTCATATTTTGACTTTTCTAAATCTTATTTTTTAACTTTGACCTTAAATATTTTTGTTTGTGATATATAATACTTGATAAAAATTATACCAATGAAAATACGTTTAAAACCCAATCTTCATATATATTGCATCAAGTGTTATATAACATAAACAAAAATATTTAATGTCAAAATTGAAAAAGAAATACTTCAAAAAGTCAAAACATGACACTTGTAGCAGAACAGAGGGAGTATGTTTTTTCTTTTTTTCCTTTTTTTTTTGGATTTGTATGAACCTTTCATATTAGATGTTATAAGATTTTATCATATATAAGATATTATTTAAAGTCATTTATCGAACATATCAAACATTAGTAATCAAATCTCTTTATTATTATTATTATTATTATTATTATTATTATTATTATTATTAATTATTATATTAATTAATTTTATATTAATAAGAGGCTAGCCCCTAGCTTATGTGGCATCATTATAAGGCTCCTATTGCCTATGTGTCATTTTTCTTAATAGACAAATTAGCTAAATATTGATGTGACAGTTCATAATTTTATCTTAAAATATTAAGGCCATCTTATTTAATTAGATATGAATATTAACAATAAATTAAGGCATGCTATTTTTACATTTAATCATGTATGTATAAATGTATATTTAGTGTCATTTACACTTACAACCTCATGTATTCCTATTGCCAGTTACATCATTTGGTCTTTCTAAGCTGATTGATGTGTTCTATCTACCATATATTAATATAGCAGATAGCCTGGTCTAGGTATCAGTTAAACCCAAATCAAGTCTTAAATTTATAAATCTATCAAGCGTACATAATTATGACCATTAACACATATAGAAAAAAAGAACCTATCAATTAATAACATAGTATAGTAAGTTGACCGAGATTGTCTCCAAGAACTTTACTTATATTTAACAATTAATCATTTCGTAATTTAATCATGCAATAACAATACAAATAAAAGAAACATAGAGTAATAGCAAGATAATGAATATAGATTGAAAATACTTTTCTTGAAATAGATATTGAGAACAAGATTGAATCATGATACAATAAACTGATAATTACTGCACTATTAATAATGTATATGTTGTTATCAAAATAAATCATATTAGATTATCAAACAAGTTAATTATCATTTAATTAACAACACGTGAACAATCAAACTGTAATATGAATCCAGACGGTTTAACTCGCTTAGTTATGACAGAACTCACCGAGTTCAACTGAGTCAGAAACTCGTTTTAATAAAACAAACATCAATTAATTACTTGTCAATAGACTAATCCACGTCCTTCCATTTCAGAGGATTCATGGGATTGATTTGATCAATCAAACAACGCGGAATATGTGTCAATCATAAACCAACGAATCATAAGAGTGTTATTGATAAATTTCATAAAACTATTCTTTTAACAAATCATTTTCTCTATTTCGATAATCCGTAAACAATCTATATACAAAACTACAATCAATTCATAGACAAATCAATCATAGAACAAACAATCAATCATTTGGTAGAAAGACATGATTTAAAGTACAAGAATATTGCAAACCATACTAGTACTTTCTCCAAATTGATTGACAGCATGTCGCTTGCTTTCTTCTAACTAAACTAATAGCGATCCAATATGAAATGAAACTCCAAAGAAAAAGTGTTGTTAAGAGAAAATTAATAAAGTAATTTCTATATGTTAAAATAAGAAAATGAGTCTTCTATTTATTGGGAATTTCTGGTCGTCTAGAGAACTCGGCGAGTGACTAGTGAAGCTCAGCGAGTCTTCTCCTGAGTCTATCTTCAGTCGTATCTGGTCTTCATGGTGTCTACATACGTTGAGTGTTTTCCTCAGTCAGTTTTGATTTTTAGGTCTTTGAGTTCATCTCTTCTTCTTCATTTGCTGACTTCATATAAATAACACGTTTTCTTTACAACTCGGCGAGTCTAGCTGGGTTCTCGGCGAGTCTTCATACGGATCGACTGAATTTTACAATTTTATCCCTTGATTTCTTCGTTTTCTTCATCCCCCAAAACTGCATTTTATTCAAATATGAGCATATAAGTATTTATACTCCTTATTTTATTCACTAAACTAACTAAAATAGCATACAAAAACATATAGTATTTTGCACTTATCACTTACATCAAAATTATGAATTACAGTATTGTATTGTACACATTATAATGCAATTAATTTGGTGTATTTATCAAAAAAATTGTTGTATTTATCAACTCCCCAATTATAAGTGTGAATAATTAACATAATTTCACACATTTTAATTATATAATATAATATAATAATTTAATGTGATATAATGACATAGAAAACGTAAAAGTCATTTATTGCCCTATGCCTTATAAATAGGATCCAAAAGAAACACATCTTTGCTAAATAATAATAATGGATGTTATGCTTAGAACCGTTTTAATGTTGTTTCTAGTTATTGTATGTCGAGGTAGCATCAAAAACACATATTTTTATTTTTACCTTTAACAAATACTTATATTTATAGCTTTTATTAATAATGGATAACTATATATATTTTGTTTTTGTAATTGACAGCTGAAGAGATGGTTGGTCCAAAAAAGTTATGTGATGCTGAAACTAGAGGAGGAGGTTGCTTGCAACCTTTTTGTAGAAAAGAATGCAGAAAACTTGGTTATGTGGATGGATATTGTAAACTAAAATTTTCACCTATACCTATAACTATGTGCGTGTGTAGAAAAGAGTGTAATCAAGCAAAGTCATAAATGAATAATTATCAATTTATGTTCTCAAATTTTTCACCATATTTTGCCTAAATTGTTTCATGTCAAATGTCTTATACTAGTGCGGCTAACTAAGCTTAACTCCAAAGTAGGAATGGTAAACATATATACATATATAGGGTAAGGATCGGGCGAGAAAATGTGAGAACTAGTCTACCCACCTCATTCGCATATCGCTTTGTTTTAGAAGAACCGTGAACTTTTAATTTAAAATAACTCTAATGTTAATCACATTCTAATCAAACAAATTATATAATTGAATTTATTTTTTATTCTCTAGCTATAATTTGGTATAGGCCTTTATTTTTTTATAAAACATATTAGATGCAAAACTAAGTTGAGCTTCGTTAGATGCATGGAAGTGGTTTGCATCTGTTGATTTATATTGGTAAAATGAAGAAGATGAAGAATTACTCGATCCAATTTGCTATATAAATTAATGAACAAAGATAGTATTTAAGGCAATTAATTATAATAAAACATAATGTATCATATCTATAACCTCTTATTAAGCATTTAGTCCTTTTTCCTTAAACTTAGCAAATGTCATATGTGAAATCCCCAACATACCCCTACAATTCAGGTCAACTACAACTTTTAAATAGGGTGGTGATATTTCCACCATTAAAATTGATAAATCCACCATAGCTGTGTATTAAATATTTGTACTGTACAAATACTTAATGCACAGTTATGGTGGATCTATCAATTTCAATGGTGGAAATATCAATACCCTTTTAAATAACATATTTAATGTCATTCCTATTCCAGCTGTAGCATAAACAAAGAATAAAAAAAGAGGCTAAAATTTTTAACATGTGCAATAAAGTCTTTAATTAAGTCAACATTGTGCAATACGGAAATAATATTGTACAATATGGAAAGTACAATGGAAAATCAATTAAATATTAAACTCATGCACTAACTTGTGAATAAATCAATTAATTATATAAGCTAAAATCAATTACATAATAACACTAATACACCATATGGAGTACTCTTAGTTGGAAACAATTTTACTATTCAACAAAATTACCAGACAAAAAAAAAAGAACTACCTAAGACTATATAATTCTTCCGAATAGTGATACCGTCATCATAACACCTTTATCTTCATTGGTACACCGTCAGTCTTGTCGCACCACGTCGATTATGCATCGCGGAATCTCATTCATCGTCACACCAGATCCGCCTTAAAACAACCCTTGTTATTTCTTCTTCTTCCACGATTTAGAAAAAAAAAAATTCCTTTCTTCAAGATTTTGTTTCTTTGATTTGGATTGAAGTTGGTTGTAACATAAGATGATTTTTAATTTTTGTAAAGATGATAGTTTGCTTTAGGTAGTCTTAATGAGAGGATTGGAGGAGTTAGCTGGCAATGGCGAATTTCGGGAATAGAAGAAATATGATTTTCGGGAATTAAAAAAAAAATATAACTGCTCCACATCAGTATTTTGGTGACCTTTCATTTGTTTTATGTGTTGACAAAATTTTTTGTTTTATGTAGTATTTATTAGTATTACTTATATGTAGACTATTTATATTATTTCACTATCCATAAATTAAATTATCTCTTTTTATTGTGGAGCATGATCGAAGATGTGAAACCAATCTCTTCATGTGCGTTTGAATTTTGCTATTTGAAGAATAATTTTATCTTCAACTACCTTTGTGTGTACTTTTTTCACGTCATCATATAAATAGGGCATTTATAATATATCCATCTATATTGACATGCGGTGTTCTTTTATTATTCTATGATTTTTTGTTCACGTATTGTTTATCATTTTACTTCATATTATTTTTTATTTTTTTATTTTAGCTGTATATTTCAAATCATTTTTCAGCGGTTATTTCACTATATTTTCTCACGAATTTTACAAATGTTTCCGCTGCATCGCGCTGGTTACTAGCTAGTATAAATTTAATGTTTTACATATCTCATCTTTAAAAACACAATCAAAAAGATATTTCGTCTTATGCCATTTAATTTGGTAGAACTAGAAAAACGGTAATTATAGACAATTTGATTCAATAACACACATGCATCGGAGTTTAAGTTTCACAACTGTTGTGCCATATAAAAAAAATGAAAATCATATTCTATTTAATCTAAACCCATAAAATAAGGTAATCAGAGGTAATCTAATTCAATAACACACAAGTTGCATTTAATTTTAAGTTTTACACATGTTATGTTATCTCAGATAACTAAAATGAAAGAAAAGGAATAAAATGTAATTTGATTAAAAGATGTAACTAAGGGTAATTATATGAAATAACACAATGATACATATCCATCAAACTTGTACCCGTAGTAATTTACAACTTACTATAATTGATGATGCAATAAAAAAAATTATGATTTGGATCTAACTTGAATGATAGTAGATAGCTTCTTAAAGATATGAAGTGTACTAATAAAGCTGTACTTATAGACTATCAATCATGTTTGAACACATTCAATAAAATAAGTAAATCACAAACGAATATAAAAGGATCACATGGCGCTCTTCAATTCACTTCACTGCATTTTGTATTGCTTATTGAAATTGCTTACTCTTGATAAGACTGGGGCCAACGGTTCCACCGTTGGGCACGGTCTTGGCGTCTTCACAAGGAAGCCATTGGCACGGTAGCTTCTTGAGTTCTTGCTACCGTATTTGATTACGTCTTCCATAGAGCGTCCGGAGAAGACAAGTAAAGACGGATAACCTAGGGCCGAATACAACCATGATAAAAAAAACATTTTTTTCTAGCCTTTTATCAAGGTAACAAACAAAATACTAAACAAAAGTTTTGAAGAGAAATGCTAGAACCACACAATTTTTACAAATAAAAATTCACAAGCTGATGTGGACCAATAACATATGGAGAGAGAAGCAAAACTTGAATTTGATTGGACCATCTCATCATCCACGTCATTTTGTGGATTTTTGTTTATAAACTTTGTGTGAATATAGTATTTCTCAATTATTAAACGGTAAAAACAATGACATTATAGCCGTTTAAAATATATATTTTTACAGTTGAAACACCATGACAACACCACTTCGGCCGGTACCTCCAATAACAACAACAACTCGGCCAATACCCTAGACACCGCTTACCCAAAATCAATTCCACAACGTTGAAGCACCACCACCCATTATTGAAGACAAAGGCGAATTCGTACCACCACCCGAACCAAAAAAAAAAAAAAAAAAAGGCAAAAAGAAAGGTAAAATAGAATTCGGACCGAAGATGAGTGTAATTAAGATCTTGGTGTAACGGTGGATCGATGCTTCTGAAAATTCGGTGCTAGGGAATTCACAACCGAGCGAGTCTTTGTGGAACACCATCGCAAATTACAACTCAATAGTTGAGACCAAACGAGGAATGGATCAACTGATCGGCAAGTGATATATAAAATTCAAAATGTTGTTAGGTTTTTTTATTGGCATCTACAACAAGCTTGAGGAATTATGGAAAAGTGGGAACAAAGAGGTAGACATTATGTTGAATGCCCATAAGGAATATTAAACAACAACCCAACCCAAACCCCATTACGATGCAAAATTTATTTCAAGATGACCTGATCCACCGTCCACCAGGTCGGGAAAAAAATCAAAAAGCCAAAAAAGTTTGGGTTCATCGGATGCAACTTCGTCACGTTATTCGAGTGAGGAGCCTCCACAAGAACTTGTTACATCCGCAAGAATTCAACCAAAAAGTATGGAAAGAATAGCGTCGGCGGCGAAGAAACGGAGAATGCTCGCGGAGAAACGAACAATGTTCAAAGCGTTTAAGTTTCTCTCTACACCAATACCAACAAACTTGTCACCCAAAAATCGAGAAATGCTCTCCAATGCTAGGGAGCAAATCAAACGCGATTATGCTTCACGTTTCCAACCACCACCACAACCTGAAGACGAGGAAGAGGATGACGACTAGACTACTAGTTTACTTTTAGTTGTTTAATTATATTGTAACCTTTTTCTTTAGTGTATGTTCGTTTTTAATTAATGTAACCTGTTTTTTTTTAGTGTATGCTTCGCCTTTGACTTTGTATCCTTTATGAAGATACTGAGTATGAAAGTAAACACTATCGTTCAATGTCGTTGTTTATCGGTTTCATGGCTATCATCCACTGTTAACATACAATAATGAGTGAGTTGTATATCTTTTATATTACGGTGGTGGTTGACACCGTATCTTGAGTTTTAAAAATTACAAAATGCCGGTTGAAATGAATTAAACCATAGTGTTCGGTTTTGACTGTTGAGTCCTGTCTATATATGTTTGATCGCGTTGTATCATCGTGATGAAACACGTTATACTTATAACTAAAATTTCGTTTCAGTGTACACGAATGGAATCGCAGAGTGCCCGGTACGCACTTTGAAATTCAATATACTTCTCTACATGCATTAAGCACAAACACAGTCTGTACGTCTAGAGTTCTATGTTCATAAACACCTTTGCTATACTCATAGCTAGAATTATGCAGTTTCTATATCACAGATTCACGGCTAAATTTCGACTACGATGTCCATTAGAAGGTTTTTATTATGTTGCAAAAAAATACAGAAATCGAAAGAATTATTGACACGTAAAACTTTTCAACACAGAAAATTGTTCTACATAGATAAAAGGACTACTCTGTATAAATAAAATAGAGTAGTCCTTTTTATACTTCACTTACTAATAGTAAAAAAGATCAGAAAGTAGACCAAAAGTTAAAACGATTATAAATAAAATAAAATACTACATCACTAATTTCTTATCACTAGTACGTCCATCTATCACGATTAACATTAAGGTTTCGTTTGGTTGGTGGAATTTATCGGAATTCGATGGAATTGGAACTTTAATTCCATTCCCAAGGGTAAATATGAATTGATTTGGAAGTCATCAAATTCCTCCACTCAAAGGAATTCACATTTCCTTGAAATTCCACTTCCTTTGATGATTTTCAATTCCATAAAAAATATTTCACGAAGCAAACACACCATAAAATGTTAGATTTTGATCGATTAACCAACAATGATCATGTCAGGCTGTCCAGAAATAAAGATAGACAACGAGATGTTGTCAATACGAAAACGGTAAAGAACTTATAGTAGTCACATAACATTCAATAATTCAATTCAAAAACATATTACTTTCTCTAACGATTGATTTCAAACAGAACATATAATATTTGCGACAAAGAGAGTCAACGAGAAGTTGACCCTTACAGTATATATCGATATTGCCTCACATTTTATTCACAAACATTTTCCCGTATCGGGAAAGCTTTTATTATAGCAGATATATATGACAAATTCGGATAGAACGGATGGTTGATATGTCTTACTTTATACAAGCGACTAGAAAGATTCTAGCAGCTCACGCGTTTTTGTACAAGATGATCGCTGGCCGTGTTATTCGCTGATCAATCTTCATAGCTTTGAGATCGAGTAGTCCATAGCGTCCATGAGAAAATCTACAAAAAGATTTGGAAAACAATATATGATCAAACGAGATGATTGAAAAATAATCAGATTTGTAAAACACTAAAACATGAAAACATACCTGCATCTTCTTTGGTGAAGCATAGTGGTGGAGTGACTCTGAAAACATTTCCATAGAATCCACCTTTGCCAACTAATACTCCTACATCTATAATTACAAATAAAAGGGACAAGATTTCAGTTTAAGTTATTATGTTTTTAATAAATATATATATAAACATAGAAGATAGCCGAAAGATTACCTTTCATCGTCTCCATGATCTCCAATATTTCAGTCTTTGCAGGAGTCTTGAGTTTGCGATCAGTCACAAGTTCAACTCCGAGTATTAATCCTCTTCCTCGGACATCCCCGATAACTTCAATTTATCATAGTTTAAGTTAATTTTGGCATCAACTAGTTGAAGTTTGGTCAAAATAGTCAAAAGGAGCAGGATGAATTATTGTGTAAAATTAAAAACATCAGCTAAAATGGAAGTGTCCAAATGGGTTGAAAGAGTCAAACGGCTTAAAGGTCACCCAAGATGACATTTTATTCTAACAAAATAATTCAATTTCGCAATATGATTGCATATGTAGTCATATACTATAAAACATTAAATAAATTAGTAAAATTTATGTAAAATAGACTTCAAATTTGTATCACATGTCATCCCAACCCATTCGGGCCCATGCCAAAAGCAATTCATTTAAACTTGAACCCGTTACCCAACCTGCCCATTTAGCCACCTCCAACTCAAGACACTTAATAATGGAAATGAACAACTTACTTTCATGCTTATTTTTAAGCGCAGTGAGACGTTCTTTCAAATAAGATCCAACAACATGAGCATTTTCTTGAAGGTTTTCTCTCTCGATAACTTTAAGAACAGCATGACCTGCAGCAGTACAAACAGGGTTTCCACCAAATGTATTGAAGTAGCTTCGACGAGTTAATACTTTTGCAATTTCTGGGGTGGTAACCACCGCACCAAGTGGAATTCCGTTTCCAATACCCTGTTAGTTGATCACATAAGCTTCGCACTATAATATCGTAGCATAAACGTCATTCATGTACTCATGTTTGTTAAAAAACTAATATACCTTTGCCATTGTGACTATATCGGGCACAATTCCTTGGTTTTGGAATCCCCAAAAGTTGGTTCCGGTTCGTGCAAATCCAGCTTGGACCTCATCAGCAATCACAAGCCCTCCGGCTTTTTTGATGCTATTATAGACTGGAGGTAAGTAGTTTGGGGCCAATTCAACAATTCCTCCAACACCCTACCATAAATGTAAAGAAAATTAATACAACTGTCATAAATAAGAAGGAAATAAAATACTAGAAGACATGACTAAACAAGTGTAAATCTGTTATAGAATGTGATTAAGAAGACAGTGTTTCGATGTAAGTTCTAAAACTCATAAAGTAACAATGAATTTGTAATATTGATCAATACTCAGAACCAGAGAAAGAACATGTTTCTACTCTTTGCCCTCACTTATTTAATCGAAGTGGTTTCTTTTCAATGCAGGCTATGTCATTAGAAAAAGATGTAAAACATGTTTCATGAGGTGGTGTTTTGAGTTTAGTTCTACTGTCTGAATTTTGTTTTTTCTATTTCCGTTTTATAACAGCAAATCTATAATCTAACCTACATACTATGTACATTCAGGAACGTTATGTAGTATGTAAGAATTTCCTTGAATCCACAACATTTTGATTGATGAGTTTCTCTCACATCGCAAGGCAAAATGCCCTTCGGTCTACTGTTTGAAGTTTTTTTTTTTTATCAAATCTACTGTTTGAAGATCTTTTTTTTTTTTTTGGGTAAAGTACTGTTTGAAGATCTTATATTAAGATAATGGGATAAAATCCAGTTTATGACTTATGAGAATGTGCACCTAAATACCATGCTTTAACTATGCGCTTTCTGTATTGTGGACAATTAGTTAACAACAAATTGAGTATTTTCTCTATGTTTTACCTGAATTGCTTCAAAAATAAAACCAGCAACATTTCCAGATGTTCCAAATTGTATCAAGTCTTCAACATCCTTAGCATACTTTTCACCATCTGACCCGAATATTCCTCTGTACGGATCCGGGTTTATCGCGTGATGGACCCCACTCTGGTGGTCAACGAAGACATTATATTAGACTCACGTATGTCAAAGTCAAAGTCAAAGTAATAAATTTGGTCCCAATTACATCAATAACGTTCCAGTTGTATAAACCTTATAAAACCACACTAGATACAACCCAACATACATAATAACAACTTAAAATACTTATTGACAGGAGATTCAAACCTTTAAAGTATGTAAATAATGTCACTCTAACAAACTTTTAAATTTTCTTAATTCACTTTAATGTTATAATTATTATTTGAAGTACCTGATGTCCCTATACATGACACATAAAGTAGTTAAAGTGGATGATTACTAAGAAACTATTATATAAAATTTGATAATGACACATTTGTCATTTTCTTCCCGATTGATGGCAACTCAAGAAACACAATAAGAGTATTGCCTGAATAAAGAATACCCGAAAATGACATTTAACATCGTCATATTTGATATTGATCCATGACTTAAATAACATCATGAAAAAACACGCAAACGTCGCGTTTGGTGTATTCCAACGTCAGAAACATTACAAAATTAGAAAACTTGTTTCGTCAAGTAAGATCACTCAAAAACCACTAGCAAACACATGTTTTTAAACGTGAATCGAACGTGGATGGTTTAGAAATGACTTAAAATATATGGATGAAATGTACCCTTCACCGATATTAATTTATTGGTTTGTTATATAAATTATTTATAAAATGTTAAAGTTCAATCTTTAAATGAGTTCATGAGAGTTACCTGAACAATATTAAATTTCCAGTTGGACTGTGCAGTTGCTCCCATTGTTCCAGCTGCATTCCCATGGTACGCATTTCTCAGTGAAATAATGTCTTGGCATCCTGTGTACAATCTTGCGATCATCATCGCGAGTTCATTGGCCTCAGTACCCGAATTTGTAAAAAACACCACCTGCACAGTAAATGATACATGTGTAAAATAGTTGTACATCGTGGATGAAGAGAATATATATATATACACTTGTAGCAATAGTTGTGGCTCATAAAGTGGGGTGAAAATAAATGATCAGGGCCATTTTTAAAACCGGTTTAAAACATTGATGACTACATACCCTCGAATACATAAAGTGGTCGTTTATTGTAAAACAAATTGTAACGTAAAAACATATAAGAAATGGTATGGTGGTGACACGTGACATTTGTGTATCAGTGCATAACAATTTTTTTAAGGCATAGTGACACAAATAATGCACAAATTATCACGTGTCACCACCATATATATGACTATGTATTAATCATTTTACGTTAGTACTCCGTATTTGTTTTACATTTACATGAACCAATCCTATGGATAAATAACTAATAAATTGTGCATATCTAGCTGTAAATATTACCCAAAACACATATATGTACCTAATTATTCTCAAAATCCATTAAAAAACTATGGTTAAATATTATAATGAATCTCTATTAGATAGTTATAAGTAATTATTAGTTTTCCTTAGTGTTATCCAAGTTCTTATGTCTATCCCTAATATAACCAACAACTTAACCACTTTGTCATTTAAACTATGAGTCAGATTATGATAAGAGATAACGTGTAAACATTGTTGCTAGGTAGCTATAGATATAGATTCGTCATTAAAATAGTATAGAACACTCATAAACAAACAAAAAATGGAATGTGACCATTTAAATCCATATATATATTTTTTTACCTCTATTATATACATGTTGTGGGTCCATCACAACATCAACCAAAGGTTGTTCAATGAACCTAGACAAACCATATCAACACTTGTATACTATGCATATAAACATGTACTACATCAAAACAAATGCATGTTTTAACATAATGATAGTAGTTTAGTACATAATTTATTACCTTAAGATCACCGGGCATTTTTGCTGCGAGGGCTTCGGCGAAATTAGCGATAGAGTGATTGAGGTAGAGAATGGTGGAGTGTTGTAATGTGGTGGTTTGGTTAATTATGGCTTGGACCACATCAGGGTGACAATGACCACAACTAACCGTTGCAATCCCTCCAAAACCATCAACATATCTTCGCCCATTCTCATCAAATAGATATTGCATCTTTCCATGTACAATGTTCAACTGTTTTCGCACAAAGAATTAGTACATTATGCATCATCATGTGTACCTTAGTTATCTAGTTACTTGAGTTTGAGTATACATTTTGTCTTAGAGGACTTTTTAGTCACTTATCAGGTGACTAAAGAAGTGCAAGTTCCTATCATGTTAGTGCACTAAAAAGTCTAAAGTTAAACTCAATAAATTTAAATGTTATGAGTACGTAATTATAAAATGGTTTGGCCACCAGCTAGCTTCTTGAACTTATGAAGCAAATCATTAGCAATACTAATTGATTAAACTTCATATATACCTAAATCTTCATACATTATTTGTATAATTTATGATGTAAATGTAAATATAATGGCTGAAATTTTAAATCAAAACAAGGTATGGGAGTGGTGTTTGGATGTGAGTTTGTTGTTTGCACTTGTGACAGTTCATATTATTTCGGGTTTAAAGTTTGGTTATGTATCGAACTTTGCACATTTTACTATTGTATGTATCCAACTTTGAAACCTCCTATTGTATGTATTCAAGTTCTAAAACCATCTATTGTATGTTTTTTGCGTGTTTTTGGCTACATAAATTGACAAATTTTTTGTAAGTTCAATACATACAATAGTTTGTTAAATGCATACAAAAGACGGTTTTAAAACTTGAATACATACAATAGGAGGTTTCAAAGTTGGATACATACAATAGTAAAAGGTGTAAAATTCGATGCATAACCAAAATATAAACCCTATTATTTCATGGAGTGTTTGTATTAGGGTGATGATATATCCACCATGTTTTTTGATAAATCCTCCACAAACACACATTACATGTATACGCATTACATGTATGTACAGTACAAACAGTTAATACATAATATTGGTGGATTTATCAAAATCAAAGGTGGAAATATCAATACCCTTTGTATTATGATAATGATTGAGCATGTGGATATGGGAATGATTCTCCTTATAAGTGTTTGTTATCAACGATTGGGTTTCAGAATTTTGCAAACCTACAAAAACGACCTTGGATTTAGGTACGAAAACATTCTCATATATCATTTATTTACAAACTCATACAATATAATGTGAGTTTAAAAACTGTTATACAAATTAGTAACTGATGATTTATATAAATATATAATGCAGAAACACTTAAACACACGGCTTGACCGCTGTATCTTGATTTTAAAAACTGTTTTACAAATTAGTAACTGATGATTTATATAAATATATAATGCAGAAACACTTAAACACACGGCTTGACCGCTGTATCTTGATTATCGTTTCAGACCATTTCTCTGACCACTTTAATGATGTATAGTTAGTGAGGTTCGAACATACCACTAGGCCACGTCATTGGAAAATTTAGGTTCAAAGTTACGTTGTAATCAATTTCAAGAAAAATATACTCATCGATCTTAGGAAAAATATATGTTTAAGTACCAAAAGTTAGAACTGACATATTTCAATCGCAATAATCATCATTTTATACTCCTTTTAAATAAAATACTGTATTAATTTTAAACTTTCCTAAATTTAAGTAAAGAGATAACAACATTCAGTAATCATCGCTTCCATCTACTCATCTTTTAAACTTTAATAAAGAAGATAAGAAGGTCTACTCATCTCTTAGATTTATATATGATCCTCTCAAGTTTCATCTTCTCTTTTTTTCTTCTTATTTTTATAATAATAAAAAAAATTAGAATAAGTAGCTAAGGATCGTGATCAGTTAAAGAAAACCAAGTCCTAACAACACTTTTATGAAATCTGTGATCTATATAGTACAACCAATATTGCATGATGTGCAAGTTACTTAGTAACGCCATAAAATCAAAAAATGACAAAATTAATCGAGATCATAAGAAAATGCACTTACTGGTTTTTTGTAGAAGCAAAACATGGAAGGACTAAGAAACTCTTTACGTTTACTAAGAATCTCCTCCGCGGTAGGACCATCGTACCTAGGAGGAGAATAATCAAAAGCCGGTATGATCGGGATACCACCTGATTCGGCTTCTTCAATATTCGATTGGCGTTGAGCTAACTGAGAGATACAACGATGGCGATATCGCCGGATTTGATCTCTTGCATTGGCTAGCCTTCTTATTGAGGTTGTGAATTTTTGCATATTTTTTTGTAACTTTTGGTTGTTTGGTGGTGGTTGTTGTGTGTAAGTTTCAGTATGTTTTGTATGAAGAAAATGAGGAAGTTGATGTGATAATTTATAGAGAAAAAGAGTGACAGAATTGAAGGTGAGTCGTGCGTGGCAAGGATTATAATGTGAATTGTATGCTCATCTCCCACTTATTATATAATTGATGATTAACACTTACACTCAAGTAGTTTATTAAATAAATGATTAACACTTACACTCAAGTAGTTTAACTTTGCTTTGCGTGATTTTAATGGTTACACGATCTCAACCATTAATTTATGTGATCGACATCACAGATTTACTACATTTTAATAAATGTTGGGGTGTACGTGGTTCAAAAATCACACCGAACTGGACTGGTACCGAACCAGACCACAAACCACTAAAAGGAAAATCAAGAACCATGAACCGCATCATGTAATTCGGTTCTGGTCCGGTCCGGCACTGGTTTGGTTTTTGCGGTTTTGGTTCAAAACCGGGAACAATACGTACACGCGCATATATGTTATAAGTAGACATGTAAAAGCTTGTAGTTATCAACTTAAATATAAGACTTAAGGAATTATAAAGATAAAAAAATAAACTTAAAATGGTCTAATATATAAAAACTAAACATGTTCGCGCAATTTAAACAAAAATATGGATGCATCTAAATTTTTTTCAAACAAAACGTGTATGTATACACGAAAGAATATCGTACCTTTAAGTTACCAAAAAGAATTATTATAATGATCAAGTCTTAACAATTGATCAAAAATCATTATCGGGGAAGTGTGCAAAAGTGACAAAATTGTTACTTGTGTGTGGATGATGAAGGAGAGAAATAAACTGTAAGTTGAATTTTTTGAACGTATTGAGAATAAAATATAAAAACCTAAAGACACGTATATACCTATGATTAATATTACAATCTTTATAAATCTTATAATATAACTCAAATTATATCGATATTAGAAGATATGCATATCAAGTATATACATCTTTTTTTCCTATAGAACTGGTTCTGGCAGCTAAAACCCTTTTTACTGGTTCTAAAATCGAAGCGGACAGCGAACAATTAAGGCTAAAAGATGAAACCGAGAACCGGACCGTTGTACTTCAGCTTGGTTCGGTTCTGGTCCGGTTCCGGTCCGGTTTACTGGTTCTGGTGATTCCGGACCATTTATGTACACCTCTATGTTGTATGTATGTAGATTGCAATGCTACGAATTTAAACCATTTATCACATAAACCAATGGCTAAGATCGTCTGCCCCTCATTAGAATGTAGATGACTCTTTTAACCCATAACATAAATAAAAATATATATAAACATCATTAGTTGTGAGTTTCGTTAATGTAATCGTCATATGTAATTAAGGGAAAATAATCGATAACCTAGAGTGAAATAAGCCTAAATTTACTTTGATTGCTCGCGCATTAAGCAAATCGTTGTCACGTATTACACTTCAGAGTTCTATCTCACATTATTGTTGTGAGTTTCGTAAGGAATTCACAAAAATGTTAATGTGGCATAAATTATGTATCAATCAAAATAATTATAATTATACTTTAGTGCTTGTTCGAGTTCACGACCACGCGTAACGCGTCCCGCCATGAGGCGTTTTCCGGTTCATAACGCCCAAAACACCCGCAGTGCGACGTTCTCGGGCTGGCGTTGTGTGACCCACGACGACGGACGGTGTTATTCATTTCCTTTTGATAAAAATATACAAAAAAGTATAATAAAACTATTAGAGAGTTCCAAAATAATTTTATCAGGTAAGTTTAGCAATATTTATTTTATTTAACTTAATATAATACTCAACACTAAAATAAATAAACTAGAAAAGATTTAAAAATTAGACTAAAACTAATTTTTTCGGTTTGTTTCGCCGGTTCAACCGGGTTGAACTAGAAAATCGGTCGATTAATACCTATTTAAAAATCATAATAAAATTGATAATCACTCGATTTACGTTCGAATGGTTGACCCGGTCCAGTCAAATTAAACCAATATTTTTTGGGCTAATTACAAATATCCCCACCTTAAACCCCCCAAATATCAAATATACCCACTTTACATTCAAAATATCAAATATACCCAAATCTCCATTTTAATTATATTTAAAACAATAAAATCTCTATTAATTATCAAATATTCACCTAATGACAGTAATACCCTTGCTGCTTTTATCCAATACCCTTGCTGCTTCTTTGCCTCCCGCTAATTTTTTTCCACTGTAGATCCTATCAATAACTTCCTCCAAAATTCAAGGTTCTTCTTTACTAATTCTCAATAGATTCAACCTACTTGAGAATAAAAACGACTTTGGTAATCTTATCGTATGTTGTTTTAGATATATATATTGGTAAACTTTTGCTATCAATAATATATATATAATCATGCGTGTTCTTTTCGTTTATTGGTTCGTATGATTAGATGTAGCAGCTATGTTGGTAAACCCATTTAATAATGTAGACTAAGTTGTGATATAATATACTTTCATCTTCAATTCCCGAGAAGGAAAAAAGAAACCGACGTTTGAAGCTAATTGATAGTAACAATAAATTATTTATCCACTTTGTGAGTTGATTTGGAAGATGTAAACCGTTTGCTAATATGCGAATAAAGATCAGAAGCGTCAACTGGCGTGAGAGAAATAAAAGCAACAAGAGTATTATAGTCATTAGGTGAATATTTGATAATTAATAGAGATTTTATTGTTTTAAATATAATGAAAATGGAGATTTGGATATATTTGATATTTTGATTGTAAAGTGGGTATATTTGATATTTGGGAGATTTAAGGTGGGGATATTTGTATTAGCCCATTTTTTTAGCACTAAGGTAACCATAGGGTTTAATGAGTTTATATTTATCATGACATAATATGTGATATCAATAATATGCATGGTCTACAAACAAGTAGATCACGTTGGCTAAATGTCACAAAAACATATGGGTCAACTTAGACCATTCTTCTCATGAGATGGCATGTGCGCCCTCTAATTTCTTTACACAAGCCGGATAAGTGGATAACCCAAATGTGGCATTAAGGGGCTGTTTATTTTGAGCTTATTGAGATTAATGGCCAGATAACTTATTCGGTCAACTAATTCTTTCTATTTATTTAGGACTTTTTCGGTCAACAATTTGATTTGGAGAGATTAATCGGTCATTCATGAAAGCCATGTGTTCCTCATATAAAATAGATTAATGATGATAATATTTACCAAATATGTCCTTGTCTTTCACCCCATTTGATTTTCATCTCAGAGCAAAACCAAAGTACAAAATCCACTTTTTTTGTTCATGAAATCTGACCGTCATCATCACCTGCTCCACTGTTGATTTTTGTCGTTGCCGTTGAGCCATCAATTACCACCGTCGCCGTTGAACCATCAATTACCACCGTCGCCGTAGTGCCATCAATCACCAGTCAACCACCATTCCCCGTCGTGTTGTTAGAATTGTTCATTGATCTTATCTCCTTTTGTCTTGTCGGATTCAATAGAAATTCTTTATGACCATAATATAACAATACTTTAATATCACAACAGATTATTCGAATTTCGAAGAATACTCCGTGGGTTCATTTAATTAATAATGGGTGCTAAATTGTTGGTGCTTTTCCTAACAATTGTTCGAATCGGTTGTATCATATCTCATTTTTATATTTAAAAAATTATAAATATTTAAATAGAAACTAAAAAAAAGATATATACATGTTTATTCGCAATTAAGATTAAAATGATAATTTTCTGTCATTCAGATATTTCCTTCGGCACAAAAAGTAAACACTAAGGGGTCTTTTGTTTATTCTGATTACTGATATCTGAAATGTGAAACCAGTTCTGAATAATAAGACCTGTCATCTGAAATCTGAATACATAATCATTAAGATCGTTTGATAAATAAAAAGTACAAACATCTGAATACATGTGTTTCACTATTTCTTGACGTGATACAAATGGCATGAATATAATAGAGTTTCAAGCGACTTGACTTAAGAAGAAAAAAAACTTACACGAGTTCCGACATAACTTTCTAGACTTCTAGAAACCAATAATAACATCGATAAATAAATTGTCATGAAATAATAAATAAACAAAAATACAAGAATCAAAAAAGGAAAGAAATACTTTTTACATAAATTAACAAACGATAATCCATTTATACGAGAAAATTGACAAAACGTTATGGGATTTATTTATCAATTAGAAGTTTTAAGCAATTGTAAATAGCTTACTGAATAAGTAGTTTTTCAGCTAGATTAAGACCTAATTAGAAAAATATACCAAAACATCTTAATGGACATTTAGCTTATCAAATAATACAACTACCACTTTTAAGACATTTTAAGCTCAAACAAAAGACCCCTAAAATTTATTTTACAACTTACTGCATTGTGCCATCTATATCCATTCTGTCATCTGTATCCATAGAGGACTTAATAGAAAAAAAAAAAAAAAAAAAAAAAAAAAAGGTAAATAGCCCCTAAGGGATGTCCACTGCAAACCTAAAAATTTAGTCACCCATGTTACAAAAAATTTGAAGCTTATTCAACTTGTTAAAACTAACATTTTTAACCTTTTCATTACAAGCACTAAAACAAATTAAAAACAAAAGCGAAAATAAACCCACACACATAAACACAATAATATATCGATTTATACACTTACATATAATGTTTATCGAGTAACGATACATAGGACTACTTACGTAGACCTAACAATTGACCTAATCTTCTGATTGGTTGAATATTTTCTCTCTCCAAATCTCATTCAATCAGTTTTGTATAACTACCAATCACACTAGTAGGTCTAAATTTAGGTCTTCAAATTTAGGCCAACATATCATTTTTCTTGTTTATTGCTTATATAAATTCATACAACGAAATGATAATTAAGTTTTTCCGATCATTTGATAAATACTAAAAACAAATAAATGGATAATACTGCCATAGATACAATTCTAATCTTTTATTTGTAACTTACCTGGCCTATCAACAAAATAAGCTACATATTTGGTAGCTTAATTAATTGTTAAACTAAATGAAACTATGTACAAGTTGAACACATTTTCATTAGATTAATCACAAATAACTAATTAATTATTTCATTTGGATGTACAACTTATCTATTCGGTGTATATATGCTCATGAGTATATAGAGGTGTTGGAGTTGTACAGGGTCACTTCATTATATAATTAAAAGTTGTTTTTCGATCTAACACATTACTAGATATTAAACTCGTGTATAAATACGGATGTTGAATAGCAAACTATCATTATTTAATTTTATTAAGTCTCATTATCTGCCACTCTATGATCATTATTGATAGTTCTTAAACCATACTATAAATTTAAAACCATGATAGATATTAATACACCATTACTTAAAAATATTTACAGAGGATTCATATACTTATCTATTTTCATGTTTATATTCAGGTAGAATTTTTATAGTAAGAGGATTGTGTGGATTTTTTTTCAAAATATATACCTTTTAGGTAATGTGACACCCCCAAAATCGGTCAGCGCGGTCAACGCGCGATTAGCGGAAGCACTAGAGTAAGCGGGGGTGCTGACGTTAACGTTGAACATCATGCAGATCAGAGCATATGATTATTGCAGAACAATATAATTAAGATGCCATTAAATAAATAGTTGGTTTACAAAAGAACTACGACTCATCAAAGTCGTAGTATTAGTATCAGTATACATAATAAACCATTGTTTGTCCCAAAATGTGGCATCCTAATTCGTCATGGGTCGCCTAACTCCGTAAGTATGCATTCTTACTTGTGCTGTGAATCACCTGAAAAACATAGTAAACAGTCAACAAAATTGTTGAATGAATTCACAGGTTTTATGTTTGTAAATGGTTTGTTAAACCATGTTCGTTTGCGAGTTGTTGACATGAGTGTCAAATAAGTTTCGTACATAAAGTTCTGTAGGAAAACAAATACCCTATCGTAACAGTTCGTACAAAGGCCTATAAGTATCCACATATAGTTCTCATAGTTCAGCAATTTCACATAGTTCCAGCTAGTTCACATAATTTCAGCAAGTTCACATAGTTGCAGCAAATAATAGGCACAAAACATAATTATATTCTTGTGCGTTATGGCAATCAGCAAAACAGTTATCTATGTTTTCCACCCCGTATTTATAAAGCATTGAAAACAATAGAAAAGTGGGGCTGTGAACTCACCTTGGTTTGCTCGGTATGAATGCTAGCAGTCGACAGATAAAAGCCCAAGGTATGTTAACCTATATATACAAATAACGTATTTACATAAATACGGTTGATTTGTTTAATAGACTTATGTTTGGTTTGTTTGTTTTAAAGAAATTGCTAATTTCTTAATATTGTAAGTCCTTGAATTCGTTATTATCGTATGTACATATATTTGTTCTATATATGTATACTTTGGTGAATATACTTGTAGTATATTATTAGATCGTACGTTTGTCGAACGTTTATCACTTTGTGTATATATGTGAATATACAACTATAAGTGTCGAGTATGTATATATATATGAAAGTTGTTTACTCGTTACATATACAAAATAATATTTCTAAAACGATATGTTAGTCGTTTATATATCCCTTTGTATTTACTTTCGTTTATAAAGTAAATAATCCCACGTCTCGAATGTCATCGAATACGTTTAATCTAAATCATTGTTAATGATTTTCTAATCGAGTTTTAACGATTATATTAAACGTATAAAGTTTGTCGTATGAAAATACAATAATGTACTTAATCTCGTTGTGGGTATACATAAATGGTTTGTATGCGTTGTCATTTACAAGTTATACGTATCGCATTTAGTTTGTCTCGTTGTATATGGTCGGGAAATTATCATTTCACAAAGCTGGACTGACTCGCAATTACATATCACGCGATCGCGTGGGTGGTTGACCCGATCGCGTGAATCCCATTTCGACTCGATCGCGTGACACAAATGAACCGATCGCGTGATTCCATTTTGACCCGATCGCGTGACACAGATGAACCGATCGCGTGATTAGTTAAAAATCATGATTTTCTCTTGATCTTCACGCGATCGCGTGATATCATAAGGTTTTACAACATGTTTTCTTTCATAAAATGACGCGATCGCGTCATTTTATTTTGGTACTGTAGCACCTTCGTTTTCACAGACTGAGTTCGTGATTTTTGAAAGCTTTAACTATGTTTTTGGTTCCAATCTTTCACAAATATGTTACAAACGAGTTATACTAAGTATATTAACGTAATATAAGTGCAAGAGTTTTGTTTTCCTTACAATGGTGAAAAATGAGAGATGATGATTATGAGCTGATGATGATGATGATGATCCTGGTTTTGTTTTTCTACTGCAACTCCCTGCTTCCACTAATCCTTTGATGAAGGAGAAAAATTATGATGATAATTTGTGTGTGTTTTTGTGTGTGTAAATTTCTTCAGGAAGAAGGAAAATGAGGGAGCAGAGTGATCGGAGGGAGTAATATATTCAAACTCAATAATTGAGTTTGGTGGTCATTATTGGTACCAAAATTTTGAGTACGGGTATAATTTTATCAATATAAAATATAACATTTTATATTTTTATTTCGTAGGTGTTCCCCCGGTTCGTTATTTAAAGTCAGAATAATGAGGTTATCATTAATTTTGACTGTTATACAATTTGTACATTTTACTGCGCGTATTCAATTGAGCGCCAAATTTCAGTTAAGTTTCGAATTCATATTTTGAGGTAATGTTCTAAACCTTTCAAAACGAATGAGAAAATAAATATTTTCTTCATCTGGACTTCCGTGCTCGTTTTAAAATTGTTTCTGTTCGTTTTATATTATGTTTTATATAAAACGTGCGTTTAGCCACATTATCTATTTGTTATAGATATATAAATACTCATAATTAATAATTGTATTATTAATTATTTTGTGTCACCAACTTTTGGTTAACCACTTTTGTCGGGTTTGTTCCGATACGTTTGTACGTAATTATAAATTACTTACATATTATGTAATACTTTTTGTTTAAAAGTATTGGGCTTGCTAGGCTTACATCACATCCATAAGTTTTGTTAAAACATAACCCGTAAATTAACGTAAAATTTACGAGTTTACTGTACTTAATTGTATTCAATTTTTGCGGGTTGTCACATTCTCCCCTTGTTAAAGGAATTTCGTCCTCGAAATTTAAGTTATGTTATGAGTTGTTCTCTCATGTATGCCTTGACTTATGAATTGGTCATAAATAAGTCTTTTAAATGCGAGTATGCCTAGAATATTTAGAGCGAGTTGTAAGTTAGTCATTTCCTGACGGTTTCATAGCTCGCATATATACCCACATATATAATAGTGTGTCGCTCGCAATAGTCTGTGTATCACTCACTAATAGTTGAGTATGTGTCAAGTAGCGTGACGTTTAGTTGCGTTTGTCTCCCTTAGGCTAGTGCCGTGCTGGCAATTAAGTAAATGGAGGGAAGACTTTATAGGTAATAACCTTTCACATCCAAAGGACTAATGTCTATTCATTAGTTCACTAGTGTATAATTACCATTGGTATTGGTAACTCATATCATCGTTGTTATTCATCCAGGACTAATGTCGCAGTCCATCATAGATGTTATACCGTAGTAGTCATGTTCTGACTATTTCATGCTTCAATTCATAGTTATATTATGGCTATGAGATAACCATTCACAATGTGGTCCATCCTTGATTAACTAGTTGTTATAAGATGGTTGTTTACAGTGTAGTCCTATCGTGACTAATCGATTGGCAATTTAGCGAGTTGACTCGTCTACCAGTTGTAGATTCTGAGTTTTGCGTCAACTTAGATAGGTCATTATCATGACACTCTAATCCTTAATCCGGTGAGATTGGCAATCGAGTAAAGATTAACATGCGCTTATTGTCAACTAAAATCCACAAGTTAAGTTTTCTAGGTTTTTGTACATACACTCAATTACAGTATGTCCATTCTAAATCATAGATGAAATCGCAGTCGTTTTTCATAGTGGAACTCATGGTTGTTATCATAATTGTTCCTATAGTTGTTATTGTAGTTATTCTCGTAGTGGGACTCGTAGTTACTCCCATAATTGTTATTGTTGTGTCAAGAATTTCATTGAACAAAATGATAAATTTATAGTCGGAGAAACACTTTTCCAAATTAATAATTTGACAAGTGCCATATATGTTGTTAAGTTCCTGAGATAGGTTTAATTTGTGAGTTTAGGACCAATCCTTATAAGGATTTTCGAAAGGTCCTAAATATTTTCGTGGGTTAAGTTTTTCCCAAGTTGTGTGACCCATTTCTAGGGTGATACCTTGTAGAGTTTTGTCACCTTACTTGAAATTCAAGAGGTTTACGACTATTATCGGTGAAATTCTTTTGTCAGTCTCACACTGTTTTCAGTTGATTAAGTGTTTGAGATACCTTGTCCATTATTTTCTAGACAATCTAGGAACCAAATAATTGTTTGTCACCCATTATATCCCGTAGGGTGGTGATCGGCACTGGAATCTATATAACACCTCCCACAGTGCCATTCGTTAGATGCGAAATGTAAGGCGCTTATCTCTGTCTGAGATAATAGATAGTGGTAATCGTACCAACATATCCAACCTATATCCTCAGTTTGATTCCTTGACGGCTCGTCCATACCGCCCATGTAGTCGACACTTCTCAATTCTGCCGATAGTAAGTCTATTTCGAAGAGATGACCTTCAACCATCATGATACATCTCGGTACTATTTTTCCTGATTCGATCGACTTACTATCGGCTGGTTCTATGGCGTGTTCGTTAACTTCTTAAAGTTAAGTCATCGTTTTCCACAACACCTCAGTGACTGTGTTAGGATTCAATCAATTTCGTTTTGTTGGATTGTCATCCCGAAAGTATAATTTTTGTTGGGATGTCTCCCAAGATACAGTTTAGTGGATATGTCTATCCAACTTACAATTTGAGTGGGTTGTCTTCCCATAATATAGTTTCGTTGTTGGCTTCGTAGGAAACACAAGTTTATCAATTAAGAGAAACATTTCCTAAAGTAATGGTTTATAGGAAACACAAGTTAATTCAATCAAGAGTTAACATTTCCCAAATCAGTAATAGCAAGAAACACAAGCTATTTAAATAAAATAACATTCCCCAAAATAGTTATCGCAGGAAACACAAGTCATTTAAAAATAACATTTTCCCCAAAGTGATTATCGTAGGAAACACAGGTTATTTAGTTTAAAAATAACACTTCCCAAAGTATCGTAGGAAACACAGGTTATTTATCAAAAATAACATTTCCCAAAGTATCGTAGGAAACACAGGTTATTTATCAAAAATAACATTTCCCAAAGTATCGTAGGAAACACAGGTTATTTATCAAAAATAACATTTCCCAAAGTATCGTAGGAAACACAGGTTAATTCAATCAAGAATTAACATTTCCCAAAGTCTACCGGTCGTTCTCCGGTTTGTAATACTGCTGGTCGTTCTCCAGCAAATCATAGTACTGGTCGTTCTCCAGTTTATCTACCGGTCGTTCTCCGGTCATTAAATGTGTACAGGTACGTTCTCCAGTTTATCTACCGGTCGTTCTCCGGTCATTAAATGTGTACTGGTACGTTCTCCAGTATTCAATTTAAAGTGTTTGTAGGGATGTTATTCAAAGTTATTGTTTTCGTTGGAACGCTATCCAAAATATAGTTTTTATTGGAATGTTGTCCAATACATAGTTCTTGTTGGAAAGTTATCCAAAAATATAGTAAAACACTTTTGTAGACAAATTTTATAAAAATTGTCAAGATAAGTTTGTCATTTGTGGGAAAGAGTTTGTTTCACATAAGTAGGTCTGGTTACCCTAATGGTGGGTTGAGACTCCATCTCGATTAGTGTATGTCAATACCTTCCTATGTTTTGTTCATATAGTACTTAAGAGGCTCGTTACTATGACACCTATCACATTTTCCATTTGTTCTATCCATCCACTTGACTGATAAGCCGTCAGTCTTAATCGTTAAATGTTTAGTGAGGATTTGTTCGATCCTTTAGAAAATGAGAGTTTTGTTTGCGTAGTGGTCTACCATGACCGTGTATTCGTTGATTCGTGATGTTCGTATAATAGTGTTCCTACAGCCGCCATCATATAGTCATCATCATGCTGACTCCAGCTACACCCTCTGCCACTTGAGCATGCTCTTCTAGCATCTGTGCTCGGCATATGTAGCATGGGCATTTTCGTTTTCCAAGTTCGCGTGCCCTTCAGCAAGTTCTAGGTGCTCGTATGTGGAGCATGTCTCCATCAAATCTTGAGGCACCGCTTTCCAAGAAGTCATCTTAGTGCGTGTCAGGGAGTTACCTGATTAGTGTACGGCGTATGGCAACTAAGGTAGGAACCATTAGTTTTATATGTGTTTGCTCTTAAAAGTGAGAGCTGTATGTATGAGACGTGATTCAGATTTTAAATCTGATAAAAGTGCACTTAAGTATTCTCCTAATGCTTAAGCAAGATTGACCATCTTAGGTGTAGTTTGTTTCAGGGAATACAAGTCGGATTAACTATACATCAGGCGATAACGTCTGGATAGATTAAGTGTGTTATGTTGTTGGTTGATAGTTTCTCGTATATCGAGTTGTCGTTGATATTTCAACCATAATTGAAAAATCACGAGTAGGAACTCGCAATTATTCATCTAAACGCATTGCGACAATAATTGTCATATAGTGAGTTAGGCATATGCAGTTGTACGCATGCATGTTCTAGCCAAGGCTATAGTCTAGGTCTCTAAGTCTCTAGGTCACTTAAAGAACTCTAGTTCGCTATAACCAATGGCTCTGATATCAATCTGTGACACCCCCAAAATCGGTCAGCGCGGTCAATGCGCGATTAGCGGAAGCACTAGAGTAAGCGGGGGTGCTGACGTTAACGTTGAACATCATGCAGATCAGAGCATATGATTATTGCAGAACAATATAATTAAGATGCCATTAAATAAATAGTTGGTTTACAAAAGAACTACGACTCATCAAAGTCGTAGTATTAGTATCAGTATACATAATAAACCATTGTTTGTCCCAAAATGTGGCATCCTAATTCGTCATGGGTCGCCTAACTCCGTAAGTATGCATTCTTACTTGTGCTGTGAATCACCTGAAAAACATAGTAAACAGTCAACAAAATTGTTGAGTGAATTCACAGGTTTTATGTTTGTAAATGGTTTGTTAAACCATGTTCGTTTGCGAGTTGTTGACATGAGTGTCAAATAAGTTTCGTACATAAAGGTCTGTAGGAAAACAAATACCCTATCGTAACAGTTCGTACAAAGGCCTATAAGTATCCACATATAGTTCTCATAGTTCAGCAATTTCACATAGTTCCAGCTAGTTCACATAATTTCAGCAAGTTCACATAGTTGCAGCAAATAATAGGCACAAAACATAATTATATTCTTGTGCGTTATGGCAATCAGCAAAACAGTTATCTATGTTTTCCACCCCATATTTATAAAGCATTGAAAACAATAGAAAAGTGGGGCTGTGAACTCACCTTGGTTTGCTCGGTATGAATGCTAGCAGTCGACAGATAAAAGCCCAAGGTATGTTAACCTATATATACAAATAACGTATTTACATAAATACGGTTGATTTGTTTAATAGACTTATGTTTGGTTTGTTTGTTTTAAAGAAATTGCTAATTTCTTAATATTGTAAGTCCTTGAATTCGTTATTATCGTATGTACATATATTTGTTCTATATATGTATACTTTGGTGAATATACTTGTAGTATATTATTAGATCGTACGTTTGTCGAACGTTTATCACTTTGTGTATATATGTGAATATACAACTATAAGTGTCGAGTATGTATATATATATGAAAGTTGTTTACTCGTTACATATACAAAATAATATTTCTAAAACGATATGTTAGTCGTTTATATATCCCTTTGTATTTACTTTCGTTTATAAAGTAAATAATCCCACGTCTCGAATGTCATCGAATACGTTTAATCTAAATCATTGTTAATGATTTTCTAATCGAGTTTTAACGATTATATTAAACGTATAAAGTTTGTCGTATGAAAATACAATAATGTACTTAATCTCGTTGTGGGTATACATAAATGGTTTGTATGCGTTGTCATTTACAAGTTATACGTATCGCATTTAGTTTGTCTCGTTGTATATGGTCGGGAAATTATCATTTCACAAAGCTGGACTGACTCGCAATTACATATCACGCGATCGCGTGGGTGGTTGACCCGATCGCGTGAATCCCATTTCGACTCGATCGCGTGACACAAATGAACCGATCGCGTGATTCCATTTTGACCCGATCGCGTGACACAGATGAACCGATCGCGTGATTAGTTAAAAATCGTGATTTTCTCTTGATCTTCACGCGATCGCGTGATATCATAAGGTTTTACAACATGTTTTCTTTCATAAAATGACGCGATCGCGTCATTTTATTTTGGTACTGTAGCACCTTCGTTTTCACAGACTGAGTTCGTGATTTTTGAAAGCTTTAACTATGTTTTTGGTTCCAATCTTTCACAAATATGTTACAAACGAGTTATACTAAGTATATTAACGTAATATAAGTGCAAGAGTTTTGTTTTCCTTACAATGGTGAAAAATGAGAGATGATGATTATGAGCTGATGATGATGATGATGATCCTGGTTTTGTTTTTCTACTGCAACTCCCTGCTTCCACTAATCCTTTGATGAAGGAGAAAAATTATGATGATAATTTGTGTGTGTTTTTGTGTGTGTAAATTTCTTCAGGAAGAAGGAAAATGAGGGAGCAGAGTGATCGGAGGGAGTAATATATTCAAACTCAATAATTGAGTTTGGTGGTCATTATTGGTACCAAAATTTCGAGTACGGGTATAATTTTAGCAATATAAAATATAACATTTTATATTTTTATTTCGTAGGTGTTCCCCCGGTTCGTTATTTAAAGTCAGAATAATGAGGTTATCATTAATTTTGACTGTTATACAATTTGTACATTTTACTGCGCGTATTCAATTGAGCGCCAAATTTCAGTTAAGTTTCGAATTCATATTTTGAGGTAATGTTCTAAACCTTTCAAAACGAATGAGAAAATAAATATTTTCTTCATCTGGACTTCCGTGCTCGTTTTAAAATTGTTTCTGTTCGTTTTATATTATGTTTTATATAAAACGTGCGTTTAGCCACATTATCTATTTGTTATAGATATATAAATACTCATAATTAATAATTGTATTATTAATTATTTTGTGTCACCAACTTTTGGTTAACCACTTTTGTCGGGTTTGTTCCGATACGTTTGTACGTAATTATAAATTACTTACATATTATGTAATACTTTTTGTTTAAAAGTATTGGGCTTGCTAGGCTTACATCACATCCAGAAGTTTTGTTAAAACATAACCCGTAAATTAACGTAAAATTTACGAGTTTACTGTACTTAATTGTATTCAATTTTTGCGGGTTGTCACAGGTAAATCAATGTATTTGATTGGTTAATCGAAAATTTAATGAAATCAATTTAATTAATTGGTCAATAAGTCAATATTATTCAGAATATTTCAATAGCAAAGGTTTTTTATTATTATTATTCTAAACTCGTGTATAGACACATACTGTATTTAACTAAACCTGACATTATAATATAAATTTGATAATGAGTACGCAAAAAAAAAAATTAATTTAAAATCCTGTGTATGCACACGAACCGTATTTAAAAATATACATTAAAGGGTATATGTTACTAATTATGAATGGTAACGTGAGGCTAAATATCAATTTTAATGTACAAAAAGTTGATAATGTAAGGCTAAATATCATTTTTCAGTGTTTGATTGTAGTCATTTGAAACTATTTGTAACATCCCAAAATCTAACTATTAAAATAAATATGATTATTTACTTTTTATTTGAAAAACAATAAAGATAGCAAAGATAATATGTAAGTTAAATAAATAAAGTATAAATGTATATAACTTGTTAGCTAAGCCCATGAGATATCATGCAATAACCACACTTATGCTATATATACTAGCACACTTTTAACGTAACTAAACGCCTATCATGCTCAAGCAGCTCACTTCACCACCTTAGTCATATTCTTAGTTATTAAGATTTTACGTACGTTTGACACATGCTATTGCAACATGCAAAACATTGATGAAACTTTGGTGAATAAGCTACTTAACTCATACTATAAATATGTCGATAGATCCCTTATTTCAAATCATCCATTTCTCCTTTCTCTATTATATAGTCACATATTAAAATATTAGTATTATTGAGGGGTTTTTAAGTTGTTATAGACTTATACTACAAGGAAGGCAAGCTAGAGTTCTAAGCATCTTAAGCATTGTCATGATCATTAGAGAAGATCGTAATGTGAGTATCCTCGTGTTATTTTATAAAACTGAGAAACGTGCTATTATGTGTTAATTGCTACTTGATTAGATACGAGTTATGTGTATTTAGTTAGAGCATTGCATTGTATTCGATTTTGATTATACTATATACATGTTATCGTCTTTCGATTTTTGGAATTGATATGGTGGAAAGTCCGAAACACGGGTTGAATACGGTTACCCGTTGTTTGAAAATTATGGGAATGTGGATTGAAGGCTTGAAATGCGATAATACGGAGATCTCAATTATTATTATTTTATTAGCTATCTTAAGCATGAGCGTCCTTGTGTGTGGTATTTTGCACGCAAAACACACGACCATCACTAAGACATTAGGCTTACACATGCTATTGTACATATCTCAGGTCACCAAGAGAGAACTCTGATTGATAAATCGAGTAAAGTGGGACCGATGATATAATATCTGACGCTATCGAAAGGGATAGTTTGCTATGATGCATTATGTATCAAGTCAAATGTTATTAGAAATAAATTATCGTATTTGACTTCTGCTGTATCTACGACTGTATATTATATATTTTAATGTACCCGGGGCACGGAGCGTCACACTATTGATGCACATAAATTGGACATATAACATTTATTGTGTGGCTTAAATTAGTGATCCCTTTTAAACATAAAATTTAGTGGATAATCCAATATGCAAAAAAGTGGATAATTTTTATTTTTTTTATATTTTTATTTTTGGCAATTTGCTCTATTTTAAAAGGGAAAATGGCCCGAAGTGGTAATCAATTGTTCAAAATTTAATAATAAAAGGAACATGACTTTTGTCGGTAATTTAAAATGACACATAATTTGAGATCGCGCCATAAAAAGGACTTAAGTTGCTAGAATGTTCAATTAGATATAAAATTACCGTTTCGTTTTCAAAAGGTGCTATAAAAGAATTTAACATTTTTAAATCATGCCCTAAAAAGATTAAACATTTTAAAATTGTGACATAAAAGGATTTAACACTCAAAGTGGAATTAGGGTTTAAACATTCAAAAAGTAAAGAAATAGTATGTTTGTTAGGTCAAGGAATACATGATATTTAAGTCTTACATAAACTAAAACCGGTCAGAAATTAGTAATTTTATCTTTAAATGAACTTTTATGGCACAGTTTTTTGAATGTTTGACCTTTTATGGCATCGACAAAAGTCATATTCTCTTTATATTCAAAATTTTGACAAATACATTATCTTTTCGAACCATTTGCCATTTTGAAAGAATAAACCGTGCTTTTTGGATTACAAAATGTATACTATATGCTTATGCTATTATTATTATTATTATTATTATTATTATTATTATTAAAGAATAAAAAGTGCAGGTGAGATATATTAACAAGTAATTGATCAACTATAGTGATATCCGATTATATAGTATCTAGCTTAGTTGATTTTGAAAATGCAAGATTCGAAATTCATCTCATATATGCGATCTTTATAAAGGTAAGGAGAAAATGTTTTTTTATAAACTTTAAGTTTCTTAGGTTATATTACTTTATCACATTATCAATATATGAATTTAACATTTAACATTTAACATTATATAAATATCAAATAGCAAATACAAATAAAACAAAAACAGCCAAAAAATTTAATATGATGGATGAATTTATGCCTTATGGACGTCCAATTTTGCTTTTTGTAAGAAGACAAAAAAATCCTAAATCATATTTTTGATACTTACAAAAATGGATGACCGAAAGCCATGGCCATGATACGTTCATAGTCATCATATATTACAGTAATTATTAAAGCAAACAAAATAGGTAGATGCTTTAGTGAAATCATATGATTGCTATAATGAATTAAACTCCATTTATATTGTTGATGTGAAAGATTTTATGATATATAATTTACTAAAATATCTTATTATTTCTAATTAGGAGGAACATTTTTATTTGATTTTAAGCTCATGATGATACACGTAATTAGTTAAGAGCCAAGTACGTCACTACTAGAAATCGGTGAATTTCAACAGCAGAATCCGTGAAAAATTCATGAAAGATAGCAGTTGATAATAGTAATTAACGGCTGACATCGTGTGTTTCTACTTCCCCTCAAAAAGTGAAGTAAGTTAGCAATGGATCAAATAGTTGATTATCCGTGAAAAAGTGATTTAACTTGTTAATGATGTAACGTCGTCAGTTATGATATAATAGATACATCATACAACTATACAAGTCTAATTAAATTGGTTCAAAGACGTAACTTTCACAATTATAAGACTATAAGATCACTTCGTGTCGTAACCCTAAGTTCTTCAATTGAACGTTGTCACCTCTGCGACGAGTATTCAAAGTACTAACCAAGAATATTTAAGTGCATATCAGAACTCTAAGTTCTTTACTCTTTTGGCAAAAAGAACAAAACAAAACAAAAAAGAAAATAAAAATAGAAACCATTAAAAATAATTCACGGTCTTCCTTCCTCTTTCGTGTACCTCTCTTTCGAAGAACTATAAGTTCTTCCTCCCTAGGTATGGTGTTCTTTATGGCGTCCTTTTGATGCCCAAGCAAAGACACTACTATATGCAGGGGCAAAGTCAAGATAAAATATTTCAGGTGGTAAAAAAATTTCTTTGGTTCTTTTTTTCATTTTAAAGGAGGACAAAAGTAATAAAATATTATTAATAATCTTAAAAAATATCTTTTAATTTGAAACTTTTTCAGAGGGCAGGTGCCCCTCTTGCCCTCATCTAGATTCGCTCGTGTATTGGTCTTATTTGAACTATGATGGAATCATTGATGTGTGTTCATAAAAAGAGCAATATATATTATGTTTCTCTTGGTTCCTAAAAATAGTAGTAATGATTGGATAGAAAACAAAGGAATTGAGGAACTATAATGATGTATATTATGTGTTGTTTAGTGATAGGGACGGGGACATGTAACATAAATGCAGAGGTTATGGGTTCAATCACATACCTCGTGTTTATTTAACAAAGTATTATGCGATTTACCTCTACCATATTGGTTGTGAAATTGGTGGAGAGTCACCAGAAGGTCAGTTTTACCCTTTACTTGTTTAAGGGCTTTATATTTTTTAAACAAGTTTTAATGACTTTAATTATAAAGTAAAGAAGATATATACAAACCGTAAACAACCTTGCCTTTATACATTATGTTATCGTCTTACCAACAAATACACACACAAAAAGATGAAGAATGATGCAAAAGTAATGGTATATTACTCTACTATAAGATGAATTATTGGTAGTAGACACAAAAAGTCCATGTTTTGATAGGAAATACACATTAACTATACTACTTAATAAAGAGTTTAGATCATAGCTCTTAAAAATTTAAAAAGGGGACAACACAAGTTACTATTCTACCCTTCTAACCATCTTAATTAGTTTCCAAACATTTAAAATTAATGCAATTAAATAATAAATTTATGTTACAAGATTTTTAACCCCATATTTACTTGATTGTATACCGACTTATGTAACCAACGAACATATTGATGAGTATATTAAATTGTTCATTACGATTATTTTGATATAATTATCAGGGAGAAATTGAATTCTTCCACACATTAATATAAACAACACAAACAATTTGACTCACAAATTGAAGTGGTGAAACATTACACGTTCGGCATAAAACTAATCTTTTTCATTCTTACCATCCATCATGTTCTTGCTTTGATTTTTCAAATACTATATTGCTATCTTTTAACATACTTCAACTTAATTAAAGATAGATGATTCAATACATCATTGTTGTTCGTCGCATTGCGCGGGCTTTCTTCTAGTTTTATATGATTAATTAAGGGTTAATTGTTTGGTTATGTATTTAACTTTGCACTTTTTACTATTGTATGTAACAAACTTTCAAAACATCTATTGTATGTAATAAACTTTTAAAAAATGCTATTGTATGTAACAAACTTTCAAAACATCTATCGTATGTAATTAACTTGTAAAAAATCGCTATCGTATGGTGCGGTAGTCAATGATTTGCTCAAGTTTGCTCGTGCCGCTACAAACCAATGTTAAAGAGCCATTTTGAGTTAGGCATGTACACATGGTAACCCGCTACATACAATAGAGATTTTTTATAAGTTCATTGCATACAATAGATGTTTTGAAAGTTTTTTTTTTTTGGTAAAGGGGAATTCCCCGGTAAAATATGTTTTGAAAGTTTGTTACATACAATAGCATTTTTTACAATTTTATTATATACAATAGATGTTATGAAAGTTTGTTACATACAATAGTAAAAAAGACAAAGTTAGATACATAACCAAATAATTAACCCATTAATCGCTTTATGAAGTGTAATAAAAGTTTTAATGAGATGGTAGAAATAAAAATAAGATGAGCTGAGGTACGAATAATTGAAGGGTAGTGGGAGGTTCGGTTGGCAAGGTGTTTGTATTAGAATTAAAATGTCTCGATCACCATCGTCTATATCAATTGATTGAAGCCCATACCTTATCTTGATTGTGATGTCGATCTTTTTTTACATTTTATAAGATTTGTACATTTGTAATGTAATTGATGCTTTCGGTTTCTTATTCTCCCTCCAATCATCATGTCTTCTTATACATACATTATATTCAAACACCCGTTACGAATGTATATATTATTTGAACTCACAACCTAAATATTTATAAGACTGCCAAAACAATGACCCGGCCTTTATTTGTTAATGTCGACACTTTTGGAAATGTCACTTAAGACCTTATTCATTTTGAATTTTGATAAACAGAGTTCAATTTCTTCTACCTACCACTATTAGAATTCTCACTTAGTGTCAATTAGCAAATATTTTTCATTCTCATTCTCACTTAAGTATCAATTGACAAATAAATAAATTTGCAAGTAAATGGTTCATTTAGTACTAGCATAATACACGCGTTATGCAGCGGAGTTTAGTACTTTTATTATAAACAATGGTCATGTATCATTTTTGGTATTCACTAATGAATTACCCGTAATAATGAGTTGATATTAGTAGTTTGCTCGTATGTATAGTTCGAGATTCGGTATATAATTGACGAAAACTGAAAAGTGAAAACAATAGGGTTATATTGTAAATTGTGAATGATATAATTAAATTCGAAATGTTGAGTCTTAATACTTTTTAAAGTTTTCTAAAAATAAAATAGTAAAATACTTTATAAGTAGTTATAGATATACTTCAATTTACACCCTTGTATGTTTATAAATTCATTTTGGCCCTTACAAGTTATATTATTATTATTATTATTATTATTATTATTATTATTATTATTATTATTATTATTATTATTATTATTATTATTATTATTATTATTAAATTATTATTGTTATTGTTATTATTATTATTATTATTATTATTATTATTATTATTATTATTATTATTATTATTATTATTATTATTATTGAGGAAGGTTCAGGTAGGAACAATTTTTATGGTGGAAACAGTAAGAATGAACATTTTTATTTTTAACTTTAAACTTAAATAAATTTTTTATTAAAAATTTATATCAAAATTATTAGAATTTTATGCAATTTAACATGAGATAAATTTTAAAAAAATATGTGATACACATCATAAAAAATTTATTGTGTATCACAGTATCACACATAAAAGTTGTGATACACAACTTTAATTTGTGTATCATATATTTTTTTTTAAATCAATCTAATATTAAAGAGGATAAAATTTTAATAATTTTGACATAATTGTTTTGCAAAAAATGTACTTATGTTGAAATTAAAAGTGAAAAAAAAAATCATTTCTACGGTTCCTACCATAAGGAATGCTTCTACAATAACCCTCCCCAAAAGACTATAAGAATCAGTGTAAAAGTTCTTAGTAAAGTTGGATTTGAAGTGTTACCGAACGGCCGATTTTTGTTATTTATCTCGGGGATATCATATGCATTCTTGACATCACATAACTTACGTGTTGTTAGACTAAATTAAAGTATGCACATAAGTCTTTTTCTTTACATTTTTTACTTCATTTTTGTTATACATAATGTAGCAATTTTATTAGCCTAGCCAATTGCACTTAAACACAAACGATTTTACCATTTGTTATACTAGCTTGTGTACTACGGAGTATATAACAAGATAAGCTCCACTCCAACGGCTAAAGTGCTAAACTACACAAAATATTATTACTACGTTTCGATTCATAAGTTTGGTAACGTCCAATTGGGCTTTTATTAATCGAAAGAATAAGTAAACCGAACTATTTAGTGTGACCAAATTTTATAGTATCAACATACTCTAACTCGGGCTTAATATTAGTTGGGCTCAGTATCTGGCTTTTACCGTTGGGCCTAATCTATTTTTAATTCAAAGTAGGCAACAAAAGTATTGTACTGCAACATTTTTTTAAAGGGCAATGCTACAAATCTATCCATCTCAGGCCATATGCCCAGCCCATATATACATTCCACACATTATATGCATACTATTTTTCTCCAAGCTTGAATCCACAAACTCTTGATAACTATAAATTGTGTTGAACAAGATCTTAAGTCATCTTAAGTGCCCTTCGCGGTGTGAAGGGTTGAATTTGAAATTAAAAAATTTCTGACTGATCACGTATGGTTGTTGAAAATATAGCAATCATTTAAAAAGTTGTATACATATTTATGTGGTGTAAATATACAGAACTGCATAATACGTGCGTTAGTCGATTAGGTGGATCATTTGTACAATTGATGTATATATGTGTATATCTTTATGATGATCACATATAACTCGCACAATGCGATTTTTTCCGAACTTGATATTTTGTTGTCTTAAATTACACTATCTTGTAGTAATATAAATTTACCATACATAGACACATTGTGATTTTCAATTTTTTATCAAATAATCAAGTTGTTGCGTTGGAAAATATAAAAGAAATAATACGATTGATGATCGTAGTAAATGATAATGTAAGAGTTTTTTTTTTTAAGTCTCTCGAAGTATAGATTTATTTAAATATGGATGTGTTTGCTACTTTTGTACTTATATATAGAAGCCATAAAAATACTGACATAATGAATGTTTGAGTACAATCATTTATCAACGTACTAAACTTTAATAACATTTTTAGCACTAGTACTGTTACGACCTTTTTCTAGAACTTTCTAGCTGCAAAACAAAGATCTAACTAGAAAAGTGACTAATAATAACCTAAGGTAGCCTAGTTGTGAAGGTTGGGAATTTTGAAGTAAGACTCAGAGTTCAATCGTTGTAACTATTTTCGGATCAGTTCTTGAGCATGTAGCCAATGTTTTAAAACCCGGGTTTTTAGTCGACCCGGAAAAGTGTTAATTTCTGGTCGGACCGGTCGGACCGGTTGGGCCGGAAGGTCGGACCGGAGTTAATAATAGTATACAGTAGTAGTATTTAGTGACTTTTTTTATTTTTTTATAATTAAAAATATAATTATTGATTATATCATGTATAATAATTATAATCCATAGAATAATAAAGGGTAATGACACATCGATTCCCTTGTTATTCTTGGAATATACATCAATATAATAATTATATAATCCATAGAGTAATAAATAGTGATGACACATCAGTCAAAAATTCCCTCATTATTCTTGAAATACACAATTAATCAATATTCCCTAATTATAAATGATTAAATGTACATAGAAATTGTAAAAAAAGAAAAAAAAAAAAAAAAAAAAAACAAACATGAAACCCGGGTCAATGCACCGGTCCGGGTCCCGGTCCAACCCGGTCCGACCGGCCGGGTCAACCGGGTCGTTGACTAGTCAACATTTTGAAAAACCCGGGTTTTTTTCGCCCGGAAATCTTTAAAAATGCGGTCCGACCGGGCCGGTCGAACCGGGTCTTAAAACACTGCATGTAGCTCAGTTGATTTCGGGGGAGATGAATTTACAAGAAAATCATCATATTTCTTGATATGGGCATATACTATACTTAGCGGGCTGCTTGGACAATTTGAAACGAATGGTCAAAATGACCTTTCACATGTTGTCTCCAAACATAAAGATCGAACGTGTAACCCTATAAAATTTATCGGTTATCAACATATCTCAACAAAAATATCTACTTATATAAGAGTGTACATGGATGAAGGTTTTTGACATTTGGAAATCGTAATAATGGGAATTAAGGAAATGATATAAGGTAAGAGGTGTGAGTTTTAAAAAAGGGATATTAAAAAAAAATGCCACAATTTTTTTAACTATATATCGATTTGCCCCCGAAAAAAAAAATTGACGATATACCACCTGAATAAGCAAAAGCAAATTTGCTTTTGCGAGCCCGTGATTTGCTTTTGCGATCCGTTCACAATTGCGAGCCGTTGCCGAGTAAACCATGCCATAGCAAAAGCAAATATGCGATTTGCGATTTGCCTATGCCCGACAAATACTCATTTACCTATTAAACTATGCAATTCGGATATCGCAAGTGTTTTTAAGGCATAGGCAAATCGCAAATCGCAAATTTGCGATTTGCGATGGCAGCTTTTTCTCGGGAACTAGGCAAACGAAAGGGTCACGGCTCGGGAACTAGGCAAACGACAAGTATTTCTCGGGCATAGGCAAATCGCAAATCGCAAATTTGCGATGGCGGGCATAGGCAAACGGCTCGGTCACGGCTCGGGAACTAGGCAAACAGCAAGTATTTGTCGGGCATAGGCAAATCGCATATTTGCTTTTGCTATGGCATGGTTTACTCGGCAACGGCTCGCAATTGTGAACGGATCGCAAAAGCAAATCACATGCTCGCAAAAGCAAATTTGCTTTTGCTTATTCAGGTGGTATATCGTCAATTTTTTTTTTCGGGGGCAAATCGATATATAGTTAAAAAAAAATGTGGCATTTTTTTTTAATTTCCCTTTAAAAAATTGAATCCAAACCTTAAAACTTTTTGCAAACTCAGCTAGGGAGAAGAGTTTAGAAGTAATAATACTAATTAACATTTCACTTTACTATCAATAACATACCCATATCAATTATAATGAAACCAAATGCACCCAAACACAATATCACAAGGATGGTGATAAATACAACAAACAACTTGATTCATACACCATATTTTATGCATTCAGATGTAGTACTGTACAACACTGCGATGTATGTTTTTGTTGTATGAATAAAAAAAAGGGTGAGGTTCCTGGGAGAAGGGGTAAAAGTGAGGGAAGAGAGAGAAGCCAATGAGGAGGTGACAAGTGTCTCCTCATTTCTCCACCTTTTTTATTCATTTCCCCTTCCTTTTTTCATTTCTCCACCTTTTTTATTCATTTCCTCTTCTTTTTTTTTATTTCTCCACCTTTTTATCCAATTCTCCCCATTTCTTCATTTCTTCACTTTTTTTTCTATTTTATTTTTTTAATTTATTGTTTTATTATAAAAAAAAGATTTTAAACTTAAAAAAAAAAAAATTTAACATGTAAAAACTTCTATAACACTTTTGTTAAAAAAAAATAATTAAATAAAATTTGTTAACATTTTTTTAGAAAAAAAATTCCAAATCTAAAAATTAGTTTTTAACCTTTTTTCCTGTTTAGTTTTTTCTTTTCATATATCATTTTCAAATTTGTGATGCACCAAAAATTATATATGGCGATGCACATGAATATCAAAAACAAGCTGCAATAAAACTAAATTATTATTGTGTTCACAAACATTATAAATATGATACACTGATTTTTTCTGAATATGATGCATCGAGTATTTAAATATCATGCATCAACAATCAAAATATACTATAAAACATCGTTATTGAATTAAAAAGTGGTGCATCATAGTTATAAAACATGGTTCATCATAGTCATAAAAAATGGTGCATCGATTGTTTAAAAATATCATGCATTGACATTCAAAATGTATTATAAAACATCGTTATTGAATTAAAATGGTGGTCCATCATAGTTATAAAACATGGTGCATCATAATTATAAAATATGGTGCATCATAGTTATAAATATGACGCTCCGACTTTTAGATATACGATGTTGGTGCATCATAGTTATAGAATATGGTGCATCATAATTATAAAATATGGTGCATCATAGTTATAAATATGACGCTCCGACTTTTAGATATACGATAAACATTATTAGTGTATAAATTTTGGTGCATCATAGTTATAATATATGGTGCATCATAATTTTGATTCTACGATGCATTGAAGTTATATTTTTGTTATATCAGAATTTATTTCATTCAAGGTATAAATATGGTGCATCACATAATTTTTTTTTTGTAATACTATATATAAAATTGTATTTACATATAATAACGTGAGGTAAAACAACTACAGTAAAAAGGTTGAAAACGTGAAAAAAACAAAAACAATTATAAATAAGTCGTGAAAAAAGTTAAATGATAAGGTTGAAAAACACAAAAAAAAAACAAAAACGATAACAAAAACTCTAAAAAATGCAAAAAAAAAAAAAAAAAACAAAAACGATAACAAAAACTCTAAAAAATGCAAAAAAAAAAAAATAATAAAAAAAAAACGAAAAAGTCAAGAAAAAAAATTAATATAAAAAATAAAACTAAAAACATTTAAGAAAAAAAAAGAGGAGAAATGATAATGGTGGAGAAATAAAGGAGGTGGAGAAATGGATGAGGACACTTGTCACCTTCCTATTTGCTTCTCTCACTTCCCTCCCTAAACCTCTTCCTTACAATAACCAATATCTAAAAAAAAATGTTGTAAATATCAACACCCATATCACAAGGTTAGATAACGTTTTAAATAAGAGTAAATTACTCGGATCGTCCTTATGGTTTCATTTTTAGACACGATTTGTCCTTGATTTTTTTTTACAGCGCGGGTCATCCTTATTGTTGCATTTTTTGACACAGGACATCCTTATACCTAGCATGCGATTCAATCTAACGTCAACAAGTTAACAGCGTGTCAAAAGATACAACTATAAGGATGACTTGTGCCGTAAAAAAAAGTTTAAGGACGGATCGTGTCCGGAAACCAAATCACAGGGGCGATCCAAGTAATTTACTCTTAAAATAAATTCCCTCCTTCATTGTTGCAATTAAAGACGACAAACTAAGCTTTGTGGGGTTTATAATTATATAAATCTTCCTAACAATCCAACCGTTACCTCCACTTTCTCCTCGGATCTCCTTACCCTTTTTGTCTACATATACACTCTCTGTACTAGTACTGTACTGTGCTACAAATTAGGGTTTTGTTTTGTTACAAAAACTCAAAATAAAAATAAAAATACCAATTAATTCTTCAACTTCAATTTGTCCCATGGATGCAAGAGCATTGGATTCGGGTACCAATGTCGGGTCTGGATTTGGTGAAATGGGTACGGATCAGAGTGGTGGTAGGTGGAAAGCGGATGTTGATACAACGGTGCCGTTTGAGTCGGTTAAGGAAGCCGTGACCCGATTTGGTGGAATGGGGTTCTGGAAACCCCATACCCGTAACCCATCTCAGGTATATTGCTCTTACTCACTAGCTCACTTTATTATTTAATTTTATATTACTTTTAAAAAAATTGTAACACATTTTAAATTAGTAGGATCATAGATTTTGATCCTCATTGTGTTATTAGGTTTGTGGTCTTATTAATCCTGTTATGAAACTGTCTGGTACCCTAAAACTCATGCCTAAAGATTTGCGATAATTCGATAAAACACACATTTTCAATTATAGGGAAGGGAAAAAAAAAAAAAAAACATGGATTTGTCAAATAATGAATAGTTTAGGTATGCATTTTGTGGTCTTATTTGACTCATTGTTCAAAAGACTTTGATGAAACTGAAATTAATATTTAGGGTTGATAATAGGTAGTAATAATCAGCTAGCATCATGTAATCGTGTATTTTTCGTGCAACAATATGGTTGGTCTGTGAACGGTCCTTTATGTGCATCAGTTGATTCATTTCGTCTTGTTTATGTATTGAATTAATTGATGATTTGTAGTAGCAGTGGCAAAGCATGCCTTTTTGAGTTGCGAAATAAGTCGATCTGTTCTAGCTATAGTTAAAGCACACACATTCGGGATGGATTGTGTTGACAAAGAAAAGTTTTTCTGAAATTTTAAATAATGAACTTATTGAAGATAGTTTTGAGAACAATACTGTTAACATAGTAGTAACATTTTTGGAGATTGTATAAGATCTTTTATACATTTTGCAACATTCAACTCGTTTAAACATTTCATATGTTTTAGGTTATCTATCTTAGAGACCTTAGAAGTGACAATGAAGATTCAATAACTAGGTGCATTTTGTAGCAGATGGTATAATTGCATATCAGCTTGTAGACAAATCGGTTTCCCAGTTGACATCAAAGTCAAAGCATAAGCCTTTTATTTTAATCTTGAACTAGAGTATCTTTATTGCTATCACAATAAACGTTCATCATCTTGAGTTGTATTAGAGTTTTATCTGACACCTATTTTATGTGGAGCATCTTGAATTATTTTGTTTTAACATTTTGTCCGCCGGATTACAGAACAGTGAAGAAGTATCTGATACAATGAAAGTAGAGCATCAGGCGACAAAATCACATAACAATCCAGTAACACAAAAAAGAGAAACACTTGAAATTTTGAAAGAAATCGAAGTAACAAAATCTAGATTTGCAGAATTAAAAGTCAAACTGCAGAAACAAGAAGTCAACGATACCCACCCATCTGATGGTCATTACGATGAAGATGAGTTATCAAAAGTTGAGATCTTGAAAAGGGTAGATGAAGCAGCCGAAGAAGTAAAGCATTGTACAAAGGTTCTTGAAGATGCTTTGACTCGGGTCAACACTTCTAGACAAGCGTCAACTGAGTTCAAGGACTTGGATTGCGAAGTAAGGCCCACAATGTCGATAGGTCAGATATTGGGTCGGAAATTGGTGTTGGCACAAAAGAGGTCTGAGAAGAGTTCAGTAAAATGGAAAGTTCCGTTGCCACATATTCTTAGGAAAGGTAGTAATGGGGAGAAGAGAGGTGTTCGTGGTGGTGTGGAGAAAGAAGTTCCGACAAAGAGAATGAAGTTTGGGTTTTGTGTATGATTAGGGTTAATGGATTTGATCAAGTGCTGATGGATTTGTTTATAATGGATTTGATCAAAAGTGCGTTCGTGAATGTAATATTTGTGGTATGAACTTGTACTCAACTATCCCTTTTTAAAAAAATATGTGTATGTTTACTGAGATTGGCACTCAAGAGACATTAAAAAGAACAAATGAGTAATTGTAGTCGACTATCATGATCGGCTGTTACATTAGCATGATTGGCTCATGGTTGAACCCATAACATCCAACCTCAGGACACTAAAATATGGATTAATTTTTCTATTTATATCGATTAGAGGCAAAGAAAATTATATAAAAACCAAAAATAATGCTTAGTTCTCCATCACCCCACAACGAACAAGTGGTCGTAGTTATGACTCCTCATCACATAGGCTACAATGGCTGTTATGACGCCTCATCTCATAGGCTACAATGGCTCGACCACAACCCGTATAACTTGTTAGCGTCAAATAACACATTATTCTCGTATATGATTAAAAATGGTACCCCATGTAATATTTATTTTCAGTATTTCTTACGCCCTAAAAACGCATAGCAGATTTCCATTCAGGATGTTTCCTTAAACGGATGATATACTAACAGCAAATTCTTATGTTTAGATCACTTTATGCATACTTCATTAGAATTTTATATATAATAAATTATGTATTTTGATTATAGGGTAGGGTTCAAATGAGAATAGGAATTTGTGTGAGATGAGGGAACCAATGATATCAAGCCATGTGTACAAAGAGAATGTTCCATATGTACAAAACCCATTTACCCCCCACATCAATTATCTCACAAACGACAAATCGAAAAATTATGAAAATCCGAAACCCCAAACCTCAAACCCTAAACCCTAAACCCTAACCCCTAAACCACAAACCCTAAACCATAAACGCTTTACAAAACGCTAAACCCTAAATCTTTCTAAACCCTAAACCTTGAACCCCTTCTAAACCCTAAACCCTTATAAACCCTAAACCATAAACCCTACTAAACCCTAAACCTAACCCTAAACCCTAACCCTAAACCCTAACCTTAACCACAAATTAAATGTACAACTAATCACTAACACATGTGTTACTAATTTGTGAAACCTACCAAAAAATGAGGAAAAAAAAAGTTGTCAAAAGTATGCCTTGAGGGACGGCAAATCGAAGAGGAGAAAACGCTGAATTTTATGGTGCAATTTTCATGATTTTTCGACTTACCGTTTGTAAGATATTTAATTTTTAAAAATGTGGGGGAGAGAGAATAAAGTGTGGAGGAGAGAGAATAAAGTGACACATGGCAGAAATCTGTTGGTTCTCTCATTCTCACTCAAAATTGGTGTACTCATTAAAACCTTACTCTTTGATTATAATAACACTTAAGCATGTCATTACAACCTTTAGAATGCATTAATAATTCTACTTTAAACATGACCACTTCAAGATAGTTGTTGATAAACGGTTAAAGCACTTGAATCAATAAGACTCGTCGACAACTCTCGTTAACTAACTAAAGTCTTATATGAAAGTCAATCCCAGAACACAAATTATTGTGTTCTAACACAATTACTGCTATTTTATTATTAAGTAAGAATTAGGATAATTGTTTAGAGAAAGCTCACCTCATACAAGCAATCACATGTATAATTATCAAAATCGCACAATAATTCCATAATTCCAAACTGTTAGTTGCACGGATAGAAGGTGCGATTAGAAGCAAAAATAAAAAAAATATATTTACAAAAATTACAATTTTGATTCTCGATATATTATATTTACATAATCAGTTCCTCATTTTAGCCTAAGAGCACATATAAGGTCATGATGTTAACTCCACCTACTATTTCCCCTTATAAAATGGTACGAATCCACATACACAAGATCCCTACCATCTTATAAGATAAGAGTTAAAACTTCATACCATTGGAATTAGATCAGATACAGAAAATTATACTCGTATATCTTAGCGGTATAAGCTACAATGAACTGAACAAGGGATCTTGATGTTTATAAACCATTGTACTGTATTTTATACACGTATATTCTGACGTTTGTACACAAGTTAACAATAATAATAATTAGAGTTCACTTTACCAACCATTTATGCACATGCTTTACAACCAGCAGATTTTTCAGAACACAGATCTTGTTTAAACAACCACCTAAACAAAGCAATCCTGAAGGGTTACTAAACTACCAAGTTTGAACACTGGTTTTGTCTACTCAAATTAATGATAAGGAGGCGATAAATACACCAAAAATATGGATTAGTGTATTGTACCACATGCAACAAAGGTTTTTAAATAGTAGCATGTATGGAAGTTCCACAAAGAAGGTTCCTCCACATTTTTCAAGCCGAAAACAACTTTTTATAATAGCAAAAAAGTAAACTGTTCAATCAACCTGCACAACTGACTACTCTTAAGAGTTTATAGGCCGCAAGCAAAACAGGTAACTTTTTATTATAACATGTAAATTTTATACAGTGATTTAAAACTTTCAAACTCAGTTGACATGCTAACACCTCTTATTTTTGTATTTTATTGTTTACTACTTATTTATAATATAGTAAAGTAGAATATATATCTAAAAACCTTTAAGCTGTTTTGAGAACTTGATATAATTTGGGTCACTTCGAACTAAAAAACCCGTTTGGTCTTAAGCTAATCTTTTTTGGTTTTCATCTGCTTGGCCAATTAACAACAAACTATAATTTTATATTTTCACCTTAATGCATTGCAGGTGACTTCTCTAACGAGCATATTAGAGGAAAACAACAACGGCTGACATGCATATGTATTGCTATTAGAGGCTATAGTAAGTAAATATGTCCTGTAAAGAAGGGAGGGGCGGTACCATGCATTTAGTATATTCTAAACTTTCCTCCAAAAGAGGCTGCATTCCTCTTCAGAACAGAAGGTATATTAGAGTCTATAATACTCTTTGGTTTTTCTAAAAAAAATTCGACTTTTGTTTTTCATTCATATGACCAAGGTGACTGTACATTTGGAGTGGAGTATAGCCCACCACCAGGAGATATCATGGCTGATGTGGTTCCTACGCCTTCAACACAACCTGGAGCAGCCACTTGCTCTTTTCTGTCCCACAAGAAAAACAAGATTGGTTTAGCCACAAAATCAAGATTCCCAAGAGAGAAAACAAGATTCCCAAACACAGTTTTTATACTCACATAAATACATAATAGGAAATTAAGATATAACAGTGAAAAATCAACATTATCATCTTTCCCGATTTGAAATATACATCCAGCTAATCCTAATTAGCAGAGTAAAATGTTTGGTCAGAAATCTATGGTCAGGCTAAACAAATATATTTTGGCATTTCCCAACCAGGGCTGCGAGGTTCTTTTAGCCAATTTATTGAAACAAATATTTGTCACACTTGTTTACGGTTTTTGATTCTGTGTTAGTTGCATAATTTAAGTAAGTTTTGGTTTTGTTGGTAACTAGCCTACACTATTATTAGTTGCATTTAATAACCATATGGGAATTTCAACATGGTTTTGCCTTTACATATTATGGTCCCATATCGTATAGCCCACTTTCTAGTTTTCATACAGCACTAAACAGGTAACAGTATTTATAAATATGAAAGATATCTAAACCTCGATTAATTTGGTTAAGAAACTAATTCCATCTATATATTACGCTAAAGAGTATTTTATGTATCAGAGAAAACAGATAATTGACCTTATTTACTGTAGTTAGCCTTGCCTAAAAGAATACCAACTTTAATACATGTCGCAACATTTGAAGTACATATGATAACAACAAATATATAACAGATATATACAACATACTCACACTCGAGTATCGAGTGTATCACATACTGAATCAGACTAACATCCATGATGAACCAGATGCTAATGCTTAGTTGTAGCTGTACATCAGACTCATTTTTTTGGGAACACGAATTACGGAACTCTAGTTCCATTAATCAATCAAATCGTATGAAACTACTAGAATCCCGTGATCCAAATACATAAATGACTACCAATAAAGCACTCGGCATATGTACACATCTAACAGATCTACTCTAGTGATAACATGTTCACATAGTGGGGAAGAAAAGGATAACAGGTGTTTTATTTTACCACATGTCTAACCACATACCAAGAGTAATTATTAGGATTATCCTTTTTTCCAACAAAAATAATATGTACCAGGTGTTATCAAGACATCTAAAATTTTAAAAGCAAATAACATCTGCCATTCAATGGATGAGATAGCATATAACATATAATTATAAGTTATGATACTTACTTCGCCCAAACACTGCCGTGAGGCGGCTGAATTGGATGATTGATTGCAGATCCATTCGGAATCCCATAAACCAATTCATTATGAGCAGTTCCCTCCTGCAGGTTGATCGGTAAATGGTTGTTGTTGCCTGGCACAGACCCATATGAAGTTCTGAAGGCCCATGGATCATCACTGGTAGGTTGCATAAAACCAGATGTGTTGGATGGCACATGATCCTGTTCCTTTGATATTGAAGCCAAAGTTGTTTGAGGTAAATACCAATTTGGATTCCCACCAAATAAGCCAAGAGTATCTGGACCAAGCTTACTGTTCCACCCCTGCCATCCCTTATCATTTGCATGCTTTTCATTGGAAGTGCCCCACTGTGACACAGGAGACTCATAAGGTGATGGATTTTCAGGCCCACCGTCAGCTAAAAAGCCAAGATCTATCGGGAAACTGTCAAATGGCTCTGAGACATGCCCAGTTGAAGTTGCAGGATCAGGAACATAACACGGGTCTTGAAAGATGTCAGGTTCTTCGTGTATACATTCAGTGAGATTTGATGATAACTGAAGACCTATAGTACTACTAGTGGAGTTCCCATATGAATAACTTGGTAGAGAATGTAATCCTTGTGTAATGGGAATATCAAATCCTTGAGTCACTGGGTTCCCAGATGCTATAGAACTCTGAGCTTCCGATTGTGGATTTCCATTGGGTCTGCTTATAACATTTGTACTGGTAGTGGATGAAGCAGTAGGTGATGACCGTGTGAACAATTGGTGCCATGATCTTTTGGGGGGAGGACAAGGTTGAGACTCAAAACGTGCCTGCAGAGATACATGTCAAACTAACACATACATGAAAGCTCATTTTATCCAACCCACAACCAAAAAACTGTTAATCGCCTAAAACATATTTGGGAATACGGAAGTAGCAGAAGCATGTTAATATTTGATAACATTATTATTTGTAATACTAATCGTAAATGTAATTGTTGATGTTGCAAGTTAACCAACTAACTTATGAACAAACTGATTCACGAGTTAAACAAGAAACCTAGCTTAATGGGAACTGGGTCAGATGCATAGAACAAATCAAACTTAAAAGTTACCTAAAGTCCATTATTAAGGCATCCAACTTCCTAATCCATTTTACTAAAGCTTTAGATAGTTAGTGTAACAACATTGTTTTTCTAATCATAAAAAACGCATATACTATCTAAAAATGAACAATAAACTGTTTGTAGATCAGCCAAACCTGATCCAAAAGTTTCAACATGTACCTAACGCCCATTTCAAGCCAACTCATTCAACCATGTTACCCAACCTACCTATCTTGTCAAGTCTAGTAATGTTATTAACAGTCTAACCGGTGAGCTAATATGCATGGCACTTCGGCATCGTCACAAGCAGTGAATATGGTGAGACCATTACTTTATATAAACAAACTATGAAGAGGATTACTTACAGGACGATTCTGGTTTTGATCATCTGCATGTGTATTTGATTTTCCAAATGCACGTTCGGGGTGAACATGATCTCTCTTATTGGAATGATCCAAAAAATTACTGGATCTGTGTTCTCTTGTGTTATTAGCATTTGCATAAATACCTTTCCCAAAGAAACCACCCCCACCAAGTGTTTTAGAAGATGGAAAAAAACTTCCCTTCATACGATCAAGGTATCGTGCACCAACACCTCCCTTGTTATAACTATTTGCCACGACAACTTTAGATTTATTATGCTCCTCAACCTTCCGGTTCTTTTCAAGTTCCTTACTTGCTCGTTTTTCAAGTTCATCTACATCAGAGTTGCTTTTACTAGATCCCCGGTCCCGTTCCTTCTTTTTCTCTTGTCGTTTCCTTTCAACCTCTTTTTTATCATTATTGTGTCGTGGTGACGCCTTATCCTTTCTGTTAATATGTTTGTCAATTTCATCTCTCACTTTCCTACGTTCTTCCACCAATCTGGCAACCTCCTCCCTTTGTTTGCGTTCCTCTTCTTCTAACTGTTCCCTTTCTAATCGAGCTTGTCTTTTTTCTTCCGCTTTCCTGCGAGCTTTCTCACTTCTAGTTTCATTACAACTTACACCATTCTCACCCTTTTTAGCAAGACCATTGACATCTGAATCTGATGAAGTATCATCTTCATTGAAGCTAATCCTAAACAGTTTTCTAAACAGCCACATAATTCCCAAGAAAATAGCAGCTAAACTCTTGCAGACAAAAACAAGAAGAAAAGAAAAGAAATCATTCCCACTACTAAAAAAGCCACCACTATTCTTCTTCCAGTTACTAGACTTGCCAGACAGAGACCCGTTAACCCAATTACCACCATTTTCAAGCCAATCTTGACCGCATATCCAATTATTATCAGACCAGACCTTCTCAACCAAATCTTTTAAAATCCCAGAACTGGAAAACCGTCCTAAATCAGGAGATACAAACAATGGATCCGTCGCAGGTCTCTTGGATTGATGCCCACAATAAGAACAATTAAACTTGCCCCCAGAAGGGTTTTGATCACGATATGGAGTCTTACAATTCCTGCACTTTCTAACCGCATTCTTTTTAAGCTTCTGCATTTCAATAGCTTCAAGTCTCTTTCTCTCTTTAAGTCTAGCATTCCTACGAGTCCGCCAAGACGACAATTGTGGCATCAAAATTTCATACCAAAAAAGGGTCACCAACAACACAAAAACACAAGCCAACCTTGGTGACGTAATTTCAAAACGAAAAGCCGGTGGCAAGAATTGCGATAACAACCATAGTGCAATCAACGGAATCACTAACCATGGTAACATGGTAGCAATCTTTCTTGACCACTTCTGAATCACACACAGTATACACATTATCCTTCAACAAACTCCCCTATCTTTTCAACCCTTAGCTTAGCTTTCCCCTCTTTCAATCAAAAAACCTAATAACACAATACAAAGACCCTAATTACAATATCCCCTCTTTCCAAACCCTAGAAAAAAACACAAAAAAGCACAAAATGACATTATTTCACAATTGACGATAACAATACAATAATCAACAAATTAAAATGCTGAACTCAAACAACATCAACAAAATTAGGGTTTTGGTAGCTAAAAAACCCCAGTGGAAAACAATCACAATAATTAAGATTAACAAGTACGTAACAATATATAACAAATTGAAACTAATCAATTAATTTAAGTCCTGAAAATGAAATTAATCGTTAGAAATTGATACAAATAGTAACCATTACCGACGAAATATTACCGGATTATAAAAGTTTCCGATACCGGCCGATGAGATGTCGCCGTTGCACCGCTCTCTATTTTAAGCTGTGACGGTGATGAAGATGATGGTTTTTTGATTGTAAATAAAATTCAGACGTAAATAAATGGGATTGAATATAATAATAATATAATAATATAATAATAATAATGGTGACTCGTATATATATGGATGTGATGGACCGGTTTGTGTTTGGTGAATTTAGACCGCTATTTGGACCGGGTTTGGAAAGCTTCTTTGATAAATCTTGACTAAATCTAGAAATTCTAATCATTTCGTTATTTAAGTTAAATCTTTTGCTACATTTGGAGCTTAAAACGAATTTAGCATATTGATATTGATTGATGATTGATGATTTATGTTATGGCATTTGGTTAATTAATTAAATAACAAAGTAGTAAGATAAAAATATGAATTTTGAGTAGTGTTTTTCTTTAGAAAACGATATGTTTAATTTGGTAGGTCTAATTGTGTAAATAAAATTAGAATATAGATTTTCAACGTAAAGAAGTTCTTATATATTTTTTTAATCTATAATTAGGATAGTTGTGAGTTGTGACCCATACAATTGTATGAAAATTTTTATAAGATAAAAAATAGTATTTAAGATGAAAATGTCAGATAACGTAGTAAAACATATAAATGAACTTTTTTCAGATTCTATATATGAAATTTTATTTTAGGTTTTGTGAATGGACATCCGGTCAAATGATTACGTAAGAATGTTTCTATAATATATAATTGACATTACTTATACCGACAAATTAGCTGACGTTACTCGACAGAAAACCGACATGTTTTAAAATGCTCAATGAAAAGTACGTATAGCGAACATTTATATCCTTGGAAAATGCATAAGTTGAAACTAAAATCATAATATGATTTCGTAATAAATTATGACAAACAATGATAAAAAAGAAGCTAATGTGGTTTCATGGAAACTCTTATACAAAAGTATATTAAAATAAAATCGTCATATTTTTCATGATCTATATGAAATGTGAGACTTTAGACCACTCGTAATAAGGATTTTGTTACTTCTTTCGTCATTTGTGCAAGTTCGGTGTCACATCAGCATACCCAAAACTAACACACAGCTAATGAACCCCTGCCAACAATCCTTTCTGCAGTTGAATTTATGGGAGCTACACATTATTTATTTAATTTTTAAAACACAAATTTAACTAAAACTATCTCATTAAGATTAAAAAAACATTATATCTATACTATATTATAAAGAGTTTGAGGTATAGTCTTAACGGAATAAATAGTAAATTACTATTCTACCCTTTTAACTATCTCATTTAACTTTAAACACTTAATTTATTATATAAATTAATATCTCATAATTTATCCGGTTACAAATGTAACCCCATAAATATATATATTTTTTCATATCTTATATAACACATTAATTAATAAATATATACTCCCTCCGTCCCGTATCTATTGTCCACTATTCCTTTTTTGAATGTCCCAATTTAATTGTCGACTTCCATAAATGGAAAAGAATAATGAGATAAAGTTCATTTATGCCCCTAATTTATATATGTAAGACAAAAAGGTATGTAAAAAGTAAAGGGTAAAATTGTCTTGTTACCAAAAAGTAAGAGAGATAGTGATGTTTTTCTTAAACTGCGTGTTTTTTGTCTGGGGACAATAAAATTGGGACGGAGGGAGTATTATTTATGGTAGGGGTGAACGTGGTACGGAACCAGTACCGAACCGGTTGGTACCGGTTATTATTTTGGCCCTAAAGTGAGTACCGAATACCAAACCGTTTAAAGTGGTACGGTACCGGTACGGTTCCGGTACCGGTACGGGTAAAAGTGGTACTATTCCGCTTTGGTACCAAAAAATAGTACTCCGTAGAATATATAATAAGTAAACCTATCTACGTACTTTGCATTCGATAAAAATCAAAGAAGATAAATATTAATGAATCTCAAATAAATAAAAACATCATTAAGTGACATAGATGGATATTGACGAAGAAAAATAAATATATACAACGACGTTATTGTACCATGAGTCTAACTCTATTTTATACTTCTTAATTACCCAAAAAAGATCATTTTTATATTCATAGAAATATTATATGATCATAGAAATGAGGTTTCAAATAAATCTCTTTAAGATATAGAAAGAACCTATGGAACTATAACAAAGAAAAACATGTATATTTTGGATGTGGTACCAAAGCGGGAAAAGTGGTAAAATACCGGTACCGAACCAGTTGGCACCGGTTATCTTTTTACCCTAAAGTGAGTACCGAATACCGGACCGTTTAAAGCGGTACGGTACTGGTTCGGTACGGTACCGGTACGAGATCGGGATTCGAGTACGAATGCTCACCCCTAATTTATGGGGTTACATGATCTACAAATTATAACTGAGTTCTATCTTCTATATCTTTTATACTTACATATAAATAATTTGTTACCAAATTTTAAACTATAAAAAAAGAGATACTTAAAATTTATTTACTTTTAACACTTTAACATTTAAAGTGAATCAAAGTAATTATAAAAGTTAATATATCATTCATATATTAAATATTTGACCATTTGATTTGAAAAAAGAAAAAATTACTATATTAGTTTATACAAGGCATATGTATAATTACAAACATTTTATAGCTATATTAGATATTTGTATCTTAATTTTGGCTAACTATCAATAATAATAATTTGGGATGGCGATGTGGGTCGAGTTAGGTTTGCATTTCAAAATTTTACAATTTAAACCCGGAAAGAATTTGATATACAGGTTATGTAACACCCCAAATTTAATAAGTTGCGATTTTTAAAGTTTAAAAGAGTTAAACTGTAAATAATATTTTATATTGAGCATTTACGTTTTTATTCGAGTAAAGATTTTAAATTAGAGAAAATGAGCAGTTCGATTTAAAAACTTTAAAACCGAGAGTAGAGGGGTGCGTTATAACAATAGTCCAAGTCGGATACACCTAAATAAAACCCCACCTCAATAATTGAGAGGGTGTTTGGTGCTAGCTCGTGAGAAAAATACAGAGAAAGATAGAGAGCAAGATGGAGAACGAGATTGAGCAAAAACAAGAAGAAATCATCAAATTAAACACGATTTCTTGAAGCTTCGAGTTTGATTCTTACAAATTCGTGATCCATAAGGTAAGAACAACTCATTTAACTTTCCAATTTGATGAATTGATGAGTTCTTGAGATGAACCCTAAATGGGTTTTTGAGAACAATTAGTAATATGATGTGCTAATGAGTTAGATGATGATTAACTAGCTTAGTTAAGTCACTTGAGGTTAAATAAGATGAGTTTATGATTAATGATGAGTTTTAATAAGATTATGTGGTTAGAAGATTTTGATGATGAGTGTAATAATGATTATTGATGATTCTTGTGATTTGAAAGTAATTAGAGATGATTAGAGTATGTAAATGGACTCAAATGAGTGTTTACATACTAAATTATCATAGTTTGTATAATGTTGAGTCATGAGCTTTTGAGAAAAACCATTGATGAGGTTGATGATGATGATGATATGTTGTTAGTGTATTGTTGTTGTTAGTATGTGACTAAACTAGCTAGATATGTGCTTAAAATCATGAGAAAACGAGAGGTTGACCAATTATAAGAAATCACTTTGAGTAGTGATTAGCAATACATTGTTATGATGTGTTTAGGTGATTCTAAATAACGAATGTGAACGTGCTAGAGCTTGCATAATCGACACTATTACCAAGGTAAGTAATGGCTTCCTGAGCTTGATACGTTTATTGTTTTATGCATGAAACTAAATAATGAGTATGTTAATTGATTGATGTGAAAACACATGAGAAATGTGTAAAGTGATATTGGTGGAGTTCAGGGAATGATCTTGAGGTTTGAGACACCTAGATGATCATGTCTTGATATTATGAGATTAAACCCCAAGAGTAAACGAGATGAGTAAGGAGATTTATATTGCCTAAGTGAGAAATTTAGGGCAATAAATATAGAAGAAAAGTTGTATTTAGTAACCTTGAGTGGCTACCATTCTTTGTTGTTGAATTATCACAAATTTATATGTTAATATTATTGAGTAATTGATTATCATCATTGTTGTGGCATGTATATTAGTCAAGAGTTTGAAAATAAAGAGTAATCGAGTGTTGAAAGAGTGTTATTAAGTAACGGGTCAAAAAAAGGTCCATATGGGGCCGTAATTTGGTCTTTATTTTAGATTAAGTTATAAATGTTGTATGGTCGATATGTTACGAGTTTTAAACTCCATTTGAGCTGTTGGTAAAGTGTGAAAAAGATCCAAACCAGATTGTATATGGTTTGTGATCTTGGTCGTTATCAAAAATGGCCCAAAATGGCCGTTATTTAGTCACACGTCCAATTTCGCTATTTTTGAGAAAATTGAAAAGGGGTAAAAAAGGGAAACCTTTAGTTTAGTATTGTAGAGGTGTCCACCAAGTTTCGTAACCTAACTCACAACAAGTAAAAAGTTATGCGCGTTTGAATTTAGTTCTGAAACCTGTGTTTTAAAGCTGGTGTCTGAGTGCAGGGCCAATACGCGATCGCGTGCTTTTGCATGATCGCGTGAATTAGTTTTAATCTATAACAGCCTTGTTCTCCTTTCATTAATACGTGATCGCGTCATTTTTTCCAGGATCGCGTATTAATATTAAATACGCGATCGTGTATTTTAAAGAGGCATGATCGCATATTTTAAGGGTATTTTAAGAGGCAGGATCGCGTGTTTTTGGTGCAAATTCTGAAAATGCATAAGTGTTCCTAACACTTTTAGTGACTGTTTTACTTCACAATTTTTGTGTTTAACAGCACCTTAAATTTTAGTTATTTGCGGTTTGTAACGATTTAAGTTAGTAAAAGATAAATAGTGAGACATATTATTTTAATTAAGTTCCCATTTAATATTGAGCAGTTAAAATAGAGAGATTATCCATTGTGGACGGATCATTTGCGCATGACCAATATCTATCGTAGATAATCACTTGAGTGTGATCAAGATTGTGCAGTAGTTGAGACACTTGCATGTGAACGATAAATTGTTGTAATTGATCTTTTGAGTAGGATTAATATTTTTTTTTATTGAAAATTGGTCATGTGCGTATGATCAAGGTTTGTTATGTATTTATAGAATTGAAGACGAGTTTTTATATTATGGATGAGATCGAGGTATATATCACCATTACTTACTAAACATTATTGCTTATTCTATTACTGTTGTTGTTGTGTTGTAGGTGATCGTGAGATAACAGTATTACTATGGGACAGAGACCCGAGGACGACTATTGGTGGGACTTACTGTTATATCAGTAAGTCAATCTCTTCTTTAATCATGCTCTATACACAGAAAACCCAAATTGTATATTTATTAATTATTTGAGTATGATTCCTTTAAAAAAAAAAATCAGGGGCGTTTCAGGTTAACGGGTCAAAAGTAACCAACCCGGATACGACGTGCATAGTACTGGTTGACCAATCCACCTATTGACCTAGACTTTAACCCAAACCATATATGATAAATTAAATCAATCAGCGGGTTAAGACTTGTGAATACAACTCTTCCTCATTTATTTCCGTGTAAAATTTCAAGTTGTGCCGAAAATTATCATGGCCAAACATAATCATTTGAAATAAATTGTATATAAAATAATATACAAATTGATATAACATTATTGTTTTACTTTTTACTCAAGTATGACATGTCATTAAACAAACCTACTGTGAGATAAAAAAATTTTGTCACTGCTGCATTGCGCAGGCAAAATCCTAGTTAATTTTTAAAAAACTTATAATAATTTAAAAAAATATTACAATAATTAAAAAAAAAAAACATTTTTTTGGCTTACGGCTTACTAGCCTTTTTTTTCTTTTTCTTAAAGCCTATCTATATAGTCAGACATAGATTGAGGGCATTCTCAGCATCCATGCTCCTAGAAATGGCAAGATCCGAGATGTCAGTTCTTGAATACAAGCCGGCTTCAACCTTATTCTGACTCCTACTAAGGCAATTAGGTTCAAGTTAAGCCCAAACAACTTATTTTTCCACTTCTCTTCTAACACAAGCTTCTTTGCCAAGCCTTCCCCATCAACTCTTACGATAATGAAAATAACATTATAAAATTAAAATACGAATTTAGTCACTGTCGAAGAACCCTCTTTACCGCGAACTTGTACCGAACATCGTAAAGAAATGTTCATGGAACTTTTCTACCACATTCCCCCTAACTTCTTGAAGCATTCTTACTACGGATTCCATTACGTGTGTCGGTATCGGCTTTCGGATAACATTTCAAAATTTCATCACTATCTTTTGCTTTTGCATCTCCAATGTATGTTGTGCAGCCTTCCTAATAGTCTGCAAAGTTTCTTGTTGGAGTCTTGCAGCTTCCAAAATTGCCTCAAGCTAAGGGTCAATTGTGTCGCTCGAATTTCTTGAAGAAGTTGCATGCGATGAACCCGAACTTCTTTAACTTTTCCGACTTGTGTCACGACCTGGTGGATGACGAATCGCGTCATTTTGGAATGGGTAAAGTATCTGGAAATGCAACTAACTTGTACCAAATCTCTATTGTGTGTACCCAACTTACGTATGTTATTTTTAATGCAACCAACTTTCAAAAAATGTCTATTGTGTGTAATTTGATGACGTGGCAAGCTCATGTCACTCTATCCTACGCCACTTGGCACGCTCTGAGCTCGTCACGTCATCAAAGTACACACAATAGACATTTTTTGAAAGTTGGTTGCATTAAAAATAGCATACGTAAGTTGGGTACACACAATAGAGATTTGGTACAAGTTAGTTGCATTTCCAGATACTTTACCCTTTTGGAATAACCTTTGCATTTGTTAGCAAGGTCGGCGGTGGGGTTCGGATTCGCATCAGTGTCGTCATTGGCTAGATTAATCGCTATGTGGTCGTCTTGGAACCTGCGTTTGTTGTTCTTGACACCGTGATTGGCACATAACTTCGGGATATCTTTTACTATGTTCCACGCTTGCTCGTAAATAAAGTTCCTTTTCGTTTGTTGCTTTAAGTGTACTTTTGCCACCCTCACAAAGTCATCATCTTGAAACCTGCTTGGTTGAGGCTCGTTATAAGTTTTGTAGATGCCAATGAATTACTTGACATCGATTTTGATTTTATTACATTTAGCGTTTAGTGGATTTTCTGAAAAAAAATGGGTATATATCCATTAAAAATGGATATATTTTATTATTATTATTTTTATTATTTACCAACGGCTCTATTTAAAAAAAAAAAATATTTAGTACTAAGTGAGTTCCCACCCCTCCTCTCTTTCATCGCCAAACCGATATTGGACCACCGACGAGACCATGCCAACGGTGTCGGTTGGCCGACACTCGTCGATGCCAAACCGACGAAACCCGTTGGCACCGGTCTTACAAAACCTTCAAGTTTTTATGCCTGTCATCTTGTATAATTAACCACACATTATTAAGATATTTTAAAGAATGGTTTACTTGCTACTAGAATAAAATGTAAACCCAGTAACAAAAATGTTTTACAAAAAATGAACAGATCAAAGGAAATTAGTTTTGTATTGCTCACATTCTGCGACGGGATATAGTAATTAAAAAGTTAGTTTATATTTGTATAAAGGTTTTATCTGCAATCCTCTTATCTAACAGGCAAATCTTTGCCTTCGTGAAAAGGATGATTCATTCGGATCTTATATATTTTAAAAGATCATTGCTAAAAACATTGTTTTTCATAAATAATATATATAATTATGAACATGTATAATTTGAAATCAGTTGATTTTTAAACTCATAGTAAAAGTTACTGTCTATGAAAGGAAACCTTATTATATAATGCTAAACATAATTATAAAGATTACTATGACATGTAATTGTTCAATGTCAAATGAATCCAAAACTTACCTTAAGTTGGGTTACTTAATTCATCATCATCATCATCATCATATGTTCTCGATTTTCATACATAACTTGTTAAAACTGCACTAAATATAAAACAATAGCATGGATATGTACAAATAAACAAGGGATAAATATTTGTAAATGTATTTTTTTGGGTAAAGAAAAAATAATTATACAAAATATTTGTAAATGTATTCAATTTTAGTCAAAAAAAAAACTATAGTATGTATCCAACTTATAACATTTTTATTGTATGTATCCAACTTATAAGTTGTTATAATATGTACCCAGGGGCGGAGACAGGGCGGGGGCAGCGTAGGCAGCCGCCCCCACAAGAATTTTCAAATTACATAAAAATGAATTTTTTTAAGGTATTAGTGACATTTTATAATTTTCACCCTCACTAAACTACAAAAGAAATAAGAAAAAATTTATTTCGCCCCCACTAAACTACAAAATAAATAAAAAAAATTATTTCGCCCCCACTAAACTACAAAATAAAAAAAAAAATTTATTTCGCCCCCTCTAGTTATATTTTCGGGCTCCGCCCACGTATGTACCCTTTGATGTTGTCTTGATATTTATAAGTAAACCACAAAATACTATTAAAATAAACACGTTACAATGTTGATTGTTGCATACAAAAATCTTTAGGTCTCATACCACTACTTCTATCACATACGGAGTATATCATTTCATTCCACGTACAGCATACATAAAATACTAATTAATAATCTCCGGCCATGGAGTCTCCACCTCCGGCAACACCTCCACCACCATGCCCACAACCACAACCACAACTCTCCCCACGGCGCCCTTCAGCACCCAAACTAGCAACCCGCGTAAACACCTACATTGCTACCACTCGAGTCGGTAAACGATTCAAACTCACCGAACGAAACACAACATTCACAACCGAGCTTCGAGCAGGCACCGCAACCTTCCTTACCATGGCCTACATCCTTGCCGTAAACGCAAGCATCCTTACCGACTCTGGTGGCACGTGCTCTGTTGCTAATTGCATCAACCCAATTCATCCGGATTCTTGTAAGTTTGCACCCGTGGACCCGGGCTACGCTGCGTGCCTTGTACAAACACGACAAGATCTCATTGCGGCTACCACAGCTGTTTCTTTCATCGCATGTTTGTCTATGGGATTATTCGCTAACCTTCCTTTAGCACTCGCCCCAGGAATGGGCACTAACGCATACTTTACGTACACTGTGGTAGGGTTTCATGGCTCAGGAAGCCTGCCATATCGAACCGCCTTAGCCGCGGTTTTCTTTGAAGGTTTTATCTTCTTAGTAATTTCCACCATCGGTGTTCGGGCTAAGTTGGCCAAACTAGTTCCCAAACCGGTGCGGATCTCATCATCCGCTGGTATAGGTTTGTTTTTAGCCTTTATTGGGCTACAACACAACCAGGGTATTGGGTTGATAGGCTATAGCCCATCAACCTTAGTAACATTAGGTGGCTGCCCGAGAAATTCTCGAGCAGCCCTAGCACCTGTTTTCACAAATGTGACTATTTCACTAATGCCCAACAGTGTAGCATCGGACAATATTCTATGTTTACACAATCGCATGGAAGACCCTACTTTATGGCTAGGTATTGTCGGTTTTGTGATAATCGCATACTGCCTAGTGAAAAACGTCAAGGGTGCCATGATTTACGGCATAATATTTGTGACCGTTATTTCATGGTTTCGAGGCACGAGTGTGACTGAGTTTCCGGATACCGAGTTAGGTAACTCGGCACACGGGTATTTTAAAAAAGTCATGAACGTACATTCGATAAAAACAACCGCGGGTGCCATAAGCTTTAAGGGTATGAACACAAAGGCATTTTGGGTAGCATTGGTCACATTTTTGTACATAGACATACTAGACGCCACGGGTACATTATACTCAATGGCTCGATTTGCAGGCATGATGGACACAAAAGGAGATTTCGAGGGTCAATATTTTGCGTTCATGTCGGATGCATCCTCAATCATGATCGGATCATTGTTAGGGACGTCATCAGTGACGACATTTATTGAATCCTCAACGGGAATCAAAGAAGGTGGTAGGACTGGGTTAACCGCGATAACTGTGGCTGGATACTTCTTTTTGGCTTTCTTCTTTACACCATTGTTAGCATCGATACCCCCGTGGGCCGTGGGCCCACCGTTGATTCTGGTTGGAGTATTGATGATGAAATCAGTGATTGAGATTGAATGGGACGATATGAAACAAGCGATTCCTGCATTTCTAACTATGATATTGATGCCATTGACATATTCTGTGGCTTATGGGATAATTGGTGGCATTGGGACATATATTATCTTGAACTTATCGGATTGGGTGATGATTTTGATGAAGAAATATGGAATTAAGGATAAGATTAAGAGTAAAAGTTCGATTAGTTATCAAGGATCAAATATTGGAGGTAGTAATAATACAAGTATGGGGACAGAAAAATATGCTGATTATATAATACAAGATAGTGTTTAATATATGTAACTACTAGTATATAGTAATGCTTTATCTAATCCTAGTCCTTAAAATAATTGGATTTAATGAGGCCCAGATCATGTTTCATATTTTGCATTCCCTCTTGTTGCCTTTTCTTAAAATTTGATTTTGTATAATGCTGGGTGCATAACAGGCTTTGCACATGTAAATTAAAAGAAGCCCAAATTATATGAACCCAATAATCAGGCCCAGATCATGATTGACCCAAGATTTACAGCCCAACCAATCCCCTTCTTTTCTGATATAGCTACGGAAAAGGCCAATATGTGATTCATTGATATAACTATTTTTATTTTGTAGAGTAATAATAAGTAAATGTAGAACTCTATCGTCGCACTTTATGAGTAAAAGTATACGATCAAGATGAAATACACGGTTCCAATTTTTCGAGTTCTTAGAACTGTTTTTGGTAACTTTGAACTTGAAGATTGGTCGACTTATTGTGACCGATGCGATGATTGTTCGAAAACACTGCTGACTTATCATTTTCAGGATCCGATATAAGTCAGTATAGCTAGAGTATATGCTCTGTATTTTGCTAAGAGATATGATCCACTTACATAAGTTTTACACAAATATATTATCTATACAAAATGACATGATATGAAACTTGGACCACTAAGGATGCATTTTCGTATTCCTATAGCGTCACCACTTTAAACTTAACCAACGTTATCGATAACGTTGCTAAAACCATAAAGTGGGGTCCTTTATACAGTCCATTGTTTCTATTTTTCACAAATTCAGTAGTATCACATCAAAGACATCGGACGGACCACATAGACCGTGTAAACCCAAAAGGGCGGGTCCGGGTCTATCATGAGAAGAACATGGACCCTGAAACATTACAATTTACACGGACCATGACTCGCAATATTTGGTGTACTACTTATCAAAAAAGACAAACCAACCTTGTCCACATATATAATAATAAATTAAATATATATAAAAAAGAGATTCCTCAAAAAACCAATCATAAATGTATGAACAATTTAAGTCCCTTAATTTTAACATTTGCCAATAAGATTAGAGTACAACTCATGGGTTCATAGTTTACGACCAAAACGTGGATGGACCAAAATTGTGATCAATAAATATTCTTGTACGACAAATACGGAGTACTAATTATTATTCGTTTTTTTGTTTAAAACATTTACTATTATCGTTTAGCCCGACATGTATATCAATCAGAGGATAACTCCAACAATAATTGCACTCGGTTTTTCTTTTTTCAAAACTGGGGGCGACACGTTTTCTTGTGTGTATTACTTTTTAGTTTTTACAATATATGCAAATTCACGTCCTTAGTTTTTATGTTAATTCAATAAATCAACTTGATACCGAAAGGCGTATGGACTAGTAGCATGTAAGGAATTCATTAACTAAAAGGTTGCGGGTTCATATCTCGTAAAAAAACACGTAAATATATCATGTGAGGTAAAGTAATTATACGAGTCATGAAGCACATGATTGGGACACCTCTCACATGTGCGGAGGATAATGGTTAGATCCTTCTTACCATAAGCACTGCCAAAACCAAGAACATGGGCAGTGGGCCTTCTTTTATCTCATACTTCACATAAATAATAACAAAACATTTTTTTTTTTAGATAAAAATAGAAAATGTAATTAAGGAATTCTTTAATGGCTACAATAATCCATAAAGGGACTTAGGGGTGTACGTGGTCTACTGGTCTACGAACCGCATCGAATAGGACCGAAACCGAACCGGACCGTGAACCACTAAATGGAAAATCAAGAACCATGAACCACACCATGTAATTCGATTCTGGTCCAGTCTAGTACCGGTTCGGTTCTTGCGGTTTTGGTTCAAAACCGCAAACCAAAAAATATATGCGCATATATGTTATAAAAAAGATGTGTAAAAGCATATAGTTATTAAATTGAATATAAGACTTAAGGAATCTGAAAAAACTTACTACCGTCTAACAATCAAAACTAAAACGTTGCTGCAATTCAAATAAAAAACGGATGCATCTGTGTTTTTTACAAACAAAACATGCATGTGTATGTAGAATACAAAAGAATATCGTAGAGTAAGTTCTCAAAAAAAAAATATTAAATGGATCAAGCGTTAACAAATGATCAAAAGTCATGATCCGGGAAGTGTGCAAAGTAATCAAATTGTTACTTGTGTGTGGACGACAAAGGAGAGAAAGAAATTGTAAGTTGAAATTTTTTGGATGTATGGTGTATAAAAGCTAAAAATCTAAAAAAAAACATACATACTTAAAATTAATATTACAATTTTAATAAATCTAATAACATAATTCAATTTCTACCGATATTAAAAGACACGCATATCAAGTATATATAATTTTCTCTTTTCCTATATACCCGTTATGGCAGTTCGAACCATTTATACTGGTTCTGGAACCGAACCGGACTGTGAACCGTTAAGGCTAAAAGATAGAACTGAGAACCGGACCATTGTGCTTCGGGTTGGTTCGGTTTACCGATTCTGGCGGTTCCGAATCATTTATGTACACACTACACCCCTAAAGGGACCGAAAGTGTAATCAACAAATACTGCGAGTGTTAGTCAGAAAGATTCTGATAAAGAAGAGTGCTTACCCACTTCTTCATATCAGTTCCTTTGCTTTTCACTATCATTGGCGACAAATTTCCGAACAATTTTCTTAAAAGCTTGTTTTTTCTTCTGTATATTTATTTTGTTTGTGTTTTATTCTCTGTTTTCTGCTTTTACGAAACTTGTTTCATATATTTAGTTAAAATTTGGTCTTTTTTCAACTAGAGATGATTATATCCTTTCAATTACGTAAAAAAATAAAATCTATCGAAAAATGTAACAATTTTTCTGTGGAAAATATAAACTTAATGTGTCGTTAAGATATTTACACGCTACTTATTATGTATATATGTGATAATAGATTGTAATTTTTGTATGTAAATAAGGAAATATATATATATACACTTATATCCATTAAAATTAACAAGGAGAATTAAAAACTCATTATCAAAAATTGTTGTTCATCCATTATCTTTCATCCATATAATCTTTCCCTCAAATTTGAATACCTCTAAACAATTCACATATTGCCGTTCATTCATGAGTTTTTTGTACAAGTTTGGATTTTTTTAGGGGAATATGGTGAATTCAAATTTATTTGATGCACAACTGCACAAGTAATACTTTGTGATCTTGTAATTGGATTCATGGCTGCCTACAAGAGAGCATAAGAGTCGGATAAGGAACTTTTTTTGAGATCTAAAAATCGTGTCACCATATTCGGAGAAACCCATATTACATGAACTGAAACCGGTTTTGGTTGCTCTGGTACCAAGTGATCGAAGTAATTTAGGGTTTAGAGTTAGGGTTTATGGGTTAGGGTCCTAAACCCTAAACGCAATACTAACACATATGATAGTAATTTGTAAACCCACCAAAAAATGGAAAAAAAAAAGTTGTCGAAAGATAGTTGGTGCGATCTTAAATTGAAGAGGAGAAAACGCTAAATTTTATGGTGCAATTTTCATAATTTTTCGACTTGTCGTTTATGAGATTTTTTAATTTTTAAAAAGATAGGGAAATGGGTATTTGATGAAAATGAGTGGCTGAGATTGATTCCCTCATTCTCACATAAATTCTCTTTCTCATTTGAACCTCACTCTTAGAGCACAAGGTGTGGGAGGGAAATAGGCAACGTTTTGGGTCGAGAACGCCGTCGGACGGCGTTCTACCACACCGGAACGGCGTTCCCGACGGCATCCGATTTTAGATGCTGAAATCTTCTTTTCTTTTTTCCCCCTTTTTCTTTTTTCTTTATATTTGTTTCGTTAAATAACAGTGTGTGTGTGTTTTGTTGTGTATGTTGTATGTGTCGTGCGTGTGTATCTCAAAGAAGGAATAAGAAGAACCAGTTAGCAGTAGGCATGAACAAAACCGGGTTTTCACCCAACCCGACCCGACCCAAAACCCGAACCGGGTTTTGGTCAAAAAGTCAAAAACCGGGTTGGACCCTACCCGAACCGGGTTTTTTCGGGTTTTCAACCGGGTATTTGACCGGTTTTCGGGTTTTTGACCGGTTTTTCAACCCAACCCGGTTTCAGAATTCAAATACCCAACCCGGGTACCAACCCGCCGGGTTGTCCAAAAACCCGAACCGGGTATTCAAAAACCGGTTCCAAATCGGTTCCGATTTCAGTTTTTAAATTGGGTTCAGTTCCGGGTTCGGTTTTTTTGTTCACCCCTGGTTAGCAGTATTAGCCTATTAGGTTGCTGTAGGTTTAAGAATCAAATTAGGCCAAGCCCATTAAAACATTGTGATGGGTTTAAAATTTTAATTGGGCCAAGCCCATTAAACTTAAAAGAAAGGCTACTAATTTTGTTTTGTTTTTTAATTATTGTATTCATGTATATTTAATTTTATGTATTACATTTTTTTATTTGTTTAATTTTGTTGTTATTTAAATTAATTTTGTTGAATTAATTGTATTTAAAAAAAAAATTAAAAAATCAAACATTCAAAACACTGTCCTCAGCAACAAAATTCTCTCCAGAAAACTGTAAAAACAAATCACACACCTCTGTGCTCTTAATATTGTATGAGTTGATATTATTATGTCATAAAAGTTTGGTCATGTTCTTGAAATGATGAAATCTTAGAATCTATATCTACATAAGTATATACCGAGATGTCAATAGACTTTCACCTTAGCTACTACAAGTTTTTGTTCTAAGGTGTGCCTTGTTTTCTTGAAAGAGGTTTATATAATACAATTATAGATAGATATTATCATACTATAGTCAAGCATATAAATGGCAAAATGAATGGGTCGGGTTGGGTCGGGTCACGGGTTTAGATGGGCTGGGGTCTAAATGGGTTCAAGTTTAGATGGGTTATTTAGGAGGATGGGTCTAAACGGGTCTAGGTCAAATGGGTCTAGAGTCGGGTCGACCCATCAGGTTTCCACCAAACTTTTTTTTTATTTAAGTGAAAAATGCAAAAAATGAAATGAGGTGAAAATAAAAAAAATTACCCGCTAGACCCGTTGGTCAATTGTTATACAATTGGAGGTTATATTAAATACTTATTTAGACCCATCCAAAAAAAATGGGGGAGACCTAACAAACTCATCCCCTCATAAATATTAACCAAATGGGTCTAGAGTCGGGTCGACCCATCAGGTTTCCACCAAACTTTTTTTTTATTTAAGTGAAAAATGCAAAAAACGAAATGAGGTGAAAATAAAAAAAATTACCCGCTAGACCCGTTGGTCAATTGTTATACAATTGGAGGTTATATTAAATACTCATTTAGACCCATCCAAAAAATGGGGGGAGACCCAACAAACTCATCCCCTCATAAATATTAACCAAGTTGACCTATAAATAACCAGTGGGTCTAAAATTGCCACCTCTACTTAAACATGATAAATTATAAATATAAATGTGTGTAATCGAAAGTGAGCCTAACAAATACTCCGTATATGTTATTGACTCTACATTAATTAGGTGTAGCAAAGGCAATTGATTCTATCTATCCTAAATATTAACTCTCTTACTATCCTAAATTTTTACAATTGATTATTCAATATACACTTGTTACGTACAACCTTATATAGAGTTTGTTACATGTAACATTTTCCCATTAAATATCATGTATCATGGTGAAATAAAATCAAGAAAATAAAAAAAAGGGAAGTGCTAATGACAGCCCTTAGGGCTGTCTATAAGACACATACAATGCATTTATTAAACTCAAAATTTCCTTATTTATCCGTATTTATAATTAATACAACTATGATTTGCATTAAATTCAATGAAAGTTTCCTTTTATTGGTGATGTATTAATTGAAATATTTGATTACTAGGAGAAACTTTAAGTTTAATAAATGCATTGTATCTATCTTATTGACAGCCCTAAGAGCTGTCATTAGCATTTCTCTAAAAAAAATATCACACGTTTAAGTGTTCATACCAGCCTTTGGTTCACATTTGTCAAATAAGATGACAAAGTGAACATGTCCACAAATATGTACAAAATTCATAATATAAAAATATCAATAAAGAGTACGATTAATTATAGTAATAAAATTAAATTAGAGACGTACAACACTACAACTCATAGATTCGTACCAAAACGTGGAAGGACCACTTTTATCACCGATATTATTGTACGACAGTTGTACTAATTAATTTAAAATTAAACCTACATACACATCTCAATCACCTGATAAGTTAAAAGATAATTGCGTTATGATTTCGCTCTTTGTTTTACTTATCAACTTTCTATCTATATGTAGTTGTAACGCTATCTCCTTATCTATCTGTAAACCAAAATAATAGATAAATAAAATGAAAAAATAAATAAATAAATAAGTAATTAATTAATACGTATCTCTAAAATCACCAGTCTTCATGATGAACTATCAACTATGCACGTTCATTAATCAAACTAAACCATGTTTTAAAATGCCCTTTATTAATGTAAAACTCTCGCCAAATACAAATATCAAATTACAAATCAAACTATAGAGAACACCAAAGGGCAAAGAAAAACAATACTCAACCTTTTATAAGAGACTCGAAAATATATAATGTATAACCTTAAGGATGAACCTTTGAGCATGTACACAACTATAAAGTTTAAGGGTGCGTTTAATTACTAAAAAATTCCCCCAATCTGTTTAAGGATTTTTTTTTCTTTTTGAAAAACATTAAAACTAAAAAAATTGTTCTAGTTTGTGTTTACGGAAAGGGTTAATAATGGTTTGATTATCAAATATTCACTTTTTTTTTTCGTTTTAACCACTCAAGTGTTTTTTTGATGATTTAATCATTGAAGTTTGCATTGACTTATTGGTTTAACACTTGAAAGGGTTAAACCATTAAATTTTTGAAAGTTAGATGATTAAACTAGATAAATCTAAAAGGGCAAAATCACTATAAAATATACTCCGTAGTATAAATTTTAGGGATTAAATCATCATTTTTTTGAAGTATTATTAACTTGGTGGATTAAACGACCAAAATTTTGAAACTTGAAGGATAAATAATGAGAAAAAAACTTGAGTGGTTAAAACAAAAAAAAGTTGAAACTTTGATGCTTAAACCATTATTAACCCTTTACGAAATGGGTTTTTATCATAAAAAAGAAGTCTCTCTTTTCTCTTTCATTAAATGCATAAGTTAATTAAACTCAAGTTCAATATTTTGAAAAATAAAACCTCTACTATCATTTACATTCGAGCTTGCTTTCTAATGTTTTTTTTTTTTTTAATTTCCAAGAGACACAAAACACTTCTTTTTTGTTAGAAGAATAAGAATATAAAAAATACATTATAGAAGAACTAGAAAGACACCCGCGCTAAGCGGCGGAATTTGAAGTTTATTATAAATTAATGATGTTGGTACGTCAACGATTTCAATATGTTCATCTAATAGTTATTGTGATAGTAAAATGATTGAGTAATGTTTATGTTTGATAGTAGAGGAATCAAACCATTTAAGATTAATGCAATTATCATAATTCTAATATGGAAGGTGTGTTAATTTATTAATTATGTAATTAATGATTATGGTTGTAATGTTTTATGAGTTGATAAAAAGGGTATATTAGTAATTTTGCATCTTTAAATTCCAAGTTTTGTTAAGAAAAGATCTAAACCCTTTATAAAGGTGTTAGATAAGAATATAAAAAATAGCAGCTCATGTAGTATTTTTCATCTTCTGAAAAAAGAAATGTTAATAAATATTAAAATTGAATTAGCATAGTAGAATCTTATTATCCAGCTGTATGTGATAAAGAACAAATCGAAATTGCTTTGAACTAACTTATCAATCATTGATTGGTAGCAGATCATATCATGCTTGGCAATTCTTATATATATATATATAAAAATTATAAAATCAAGCTATAATTATGAGTAAGCAAACATCTGTTCACAACTGTATAACAAATATATGTTGCAAATATATAATTTATTGATTAATTAGGTAAATTGTTTAAGTTACATGTATAGTTAAGTAGAAATTAACAAGAACTACTAATATGCAGCGGCGATTCCAGAAAAAAATTTGAATGGGGGCAAAAAATTTATAGTGTACATCAAGTATGGGTTATCGACTCAAAATTTTTTTCTTTAACCGAAATTATATTAGTTGAACCAAAGTGAATTTAGTTCAACATCAAATTCAAATTACATGAACAAAATTATAAAAGATAAATAAAATAAAGTTGATGCAACAAGCTAGGGATAAAAAGATGCAATAAAGAGGGATTGAACCTTAGACCTCTTAAACGCAAGACCCACTTCTACTAATATGCACCGGCGATTCCAGAAAAAAATTTGAATGGGGGCAAAAATTTTATAGTGTACATCGAGTATGGGTCATCGACTCAAATTTTTTTTTTTCTTTAACCGAAATTATATTAGTTGAACCAAAGTGAATTTAATTCAACATCAAATTCAAATTACATGATCAAAATTATAAAAGATAAATAAAATAAAGTTGATGCAATAAAGAGGGATTGAACCTTAGACCTCTTAAACACAAGACACACTTCTCTACCACTAGGCTAAATACACAGATAATGTAATAATTTTAACTGTTTTGTATTTATTAGTTATGGGTGCAATATGCTAATTATACCAAAAGCTACGAAATTTTTCTGGACTCGTAAAAACTTAGTGGGGACGGATGCCCACCTTGCCCCCACCCTAAAATCGCCCTTGCTAATATCAGTAGAGGTGGCAATTTGAGACCCATGGGTCTAGTCGGGTTTTTCTAATTTTTATAGATGTGTCTAATTGGGTCATTAAAATAAGGCTTAAGTATATCATTATTACCTATTGGGTCATAATGAGTAATAATGATATACTTAAACATTTTTTTAATTACTCAACTAGACCCATCTATAAAGATTAGAAAAACCCAACTAGACCCATGAGTCTTAAATTGCCATCTCTTCTACTAATATGTATATTTAATAATAAAAATATGTGTAAGATTTTGCAAAAGTCTACTAATATGTCCGGATTTTGTATAAATGGAAACATACTCATGCTTGAGTGTCTTTAAACCGTAAAATAATTAAATTTTATAGGTAAGATGACATATAAATTGTTTATATATTGTGATGAAAGTGAAAAATAAAGTTTTTCCTTAAATTGTCTGAAGAGTTTGTCGATTTTTTTTTGGAATTAGTCTTTTTACCTTCAAGTATAGATATGACTATTTACATTTTACATTCCATATATATTATGTTAAAAGTGGACTTAAATACCCTTGTTGAATTGTCTTGGAAACATTATCCATAAAATAAATAAAAATGTTGATGATAAGATAAGATGATGATAATTGGGAATGAGAAATAATAAACCAATAATCGACTTCGCATATCAACACCAAACATAACACGTGAAGCTCATTGATTTCTCCAAAACCACCTTTATGTCTGTACTTTACTTTAGAAGAACATGACGTTTGTAACTTACCAATCATCAATTTTGTAAAGGTGGTGATTTGTACACCATCAAATATTAGTCATACATTATTTTTATGCATCATCGTATTGTACTGTACAATACTGTAAAGCAGCTTTAATGATATATGACTAATTTTATGTGGTGTACAAATCACCACCCGTTTTGTAAGTTTACTATCACATGAAAATGATCAATAGACAAATGTTTTTTTTTTTTTTTTCATTCTAAGTACTCACATTTTTAAGGAAAAGTAATGACACTAAAATCGAACTTGTGTTATATGACAAATAAATGATATACAACTTCTCCCGACTAAAGTCACTTTAAATTATTCAAATGTTACTTTTTTCTAACAGGCAAAGTCTAAAATGATTATTATCAGTGACAGTTTAGAAATTTTATCCGCTCAAAATAATAAAAGAAATGTATCCTTTTGCCCCCTCATATATAAAATTATAGCTCCGCCTCTGTGTCATGCCATCGGTTTACATAAAACAACGATTCTCTTATTATTTGAACGATAGTAAATTGTTTTCCAATATTTCTATTTGGTTATACCGCGAATCACATGATGGCCGTCGCTGAGTTTCGCTGAGTTTTTGGAGGCCCTGGGCAAAAACATAAATGGTCGTCAAAATGAGGCCTTATCGAGCTATAAATTAATATTCTTACTTTTTTTCTGTGCTTCAATCAATTTTGAAACAATTAGAGCATATTTTTTCCCTTACAATTAACAATCAAATTATATGTATATGTATATACACACATACATATACACAAACACATACAAATTTGAGGCCCTTATAATTCGGAGGCTCTAGGCGGTCGATCATCTCGCCCACCCTCGAAGACGGCCGTGTTGAGGTGTACAACTCACATATGCATGATGTATGTACTCATGTATCGTATCATATGTAAAAGTAACATGGGCAGTGGGCCTTTGTTTAATCTCGTACCACACATAATTACAAAACTCTTCAATCATCAAAGGGTGGAAAACAGGACATCTTATGTTCAACCACTTATATATTCGTATCCTACATGTTCGTGGAATAACCCAAATATCGTACAATTAAGTATAAAAGGTTCGAATCAACGGTTACTTTACACAAAGTGGATATGCCTTTGTTACAGAATTTATTTTTACACAACCGAAAATTGTTAGTTAAGTGATCATGTTCAATCAAATAAACCTAAACACACCAATAGCTAGGCTCATTTCGTTGTTCATTTGATTCATGATTATACGTTAGATTACAATCTATCCCAATGTTAACAAAACAGGTTAGCTTTTATATGAACATGATATGTTATAACAACGACAATTGTTACTCATTAAGACATTATTTATATATGCAAGTTCGTTGACAGAACCCATTTTATTAAACGCTTTGTTCTACTTAAGACATTATTTGTTCTACTTTTTAAAGACTCTAAAACTCGATCAAGTCAATTACTTCTGTCTACTTTCTCTTATTTAACTCGTTAAAACCTTCCGATAAAACACGATGAAATATTATCGTATTATTTTATGGGGATATCTTCAAGATAGCAAACTGCACATATGCTTAAGTACAGTTAGTATATTCTGAGAAATCGATTGTGAAAATTCAGAATATATAGTTGAAATGTTAACAACTTAACATGGTAAAAATCTTAACAACTATGTATATGTTGTACATAACTTGTATGCAGTCAACAACATACATGTAAACGCCATAATCTTATTTTATATATACTCCGTACTTATAATATAAAGTAGATTGGTCTATATTATCATATAACTCCGTATATTTCTTCTAGTCTAGAATAAAATATGTACTAAGATATATCTTCAAACTATACGTGCGACGTCGTGCGTAATACTATCTCATAGGATATAAGGTACTAAATTTTGGACACTAAAAAAAGGAGTAATTATATATTTATTTATTTATAAAATCTAAAAGGTTATATACTCCGTATTGGGCAAGTATCTGATAAAGAACTGTGCTTACCCATTTCTCCGGTATCACTTCCTTCGCTTTTCACTTTCACTACTTGGCATATTTCCAAAAAATAAAAAAATAAAACATCTTATATACTATTGACGATTTTTTAGGTTACATATACATATATTGTTACTCTTTTAATACAACAACAGTAGAGAATGATGCCCAAAATCAGGGTATGAGAGATGTAAGATGTATACAATCGTACATCTAACCTAAGGTAAAGAGACTGCTTTCGGAATGACTTCTGACTAGTGAGTGTAGATGTGCATATATTGAACTTATTATGCTGCACGAACGGTTTAAGACAACTCACAAATGGCCAATATGTTTTAAGTTAAACTAATTGTATAATGGTGTAATGATTTCCGTGGACATAATGTTGTAATTTGTTTACTTTAGACCACTCTTAAATTGGAGAACTGGAATTTCAGTTCTGTTAGAGTATAGCAAATATAATATATTCAAATTGTCACACAATTGCGGAAGCGAATAAACACGTACATGTAATTAGTTAAGATAGAATTGTACCTTTTAGCAAAGCTCCAATAAACTATAATAAATAGTTATAGGGTTTAAAGTAAAACCCCTCTACGATCGCACACACGACAGCAGCTTCAATACGTATGCTAGTACTCCGTTCACAAGCTTACAACTATTGTCAAACCACAAAAGGACGAAAACCAAAAGAAAATCCTTGGGGTTTTTTTTTTTCTTTCTTTCGTACGATTACAAGAAAGAGAGAGAGAGTTAAATTGATTATTAATTCATTCTTTTTAGTATTAATTACCTCTCTATTTATAGGGTATATGTAACTTGGTAAATAAGTTTTCTAATTACATTTAAGTCCCTCTCCTTTTAATAAACGTACAATTAACATTTTAATAAACGTTTATTAATTATTTCGTGAACGGATTAATTAATATATCTCACATTTATATTAATTAAATATATTGAGCATAAGTGTCAATACGTGTGACCCCGTAGGCTTAAATATTTTCGGACATGCATTTATTTATTACGTGGTCATATCCCAACAAGTTCAACGTCACGTTTACGCTTCTTCCAAAAGACTGAATACTACCAATGGTACACTGAATAACTAAAATTATGGACTCCACATTTACCAATAATAGATTTATTAAATACTAAAAACAAGGGACTACCACTTCTTCGTCTCAGGTCTATCTCTTGCAGGACATAAGTAAGAAGGACAAAGAAGCTTTGGTGCCATAGGTTTCATGCTAAGAAGCAACAAAGACAGACGAAAGAAGCAACCGTTGAAACTGGTCTTAGAGCACCCACAATGGATTAAGTCATCCAAAGGGTTTTTTATGACAATTTTCTACACACCTTTTATTAACAACAAAAACCTATTAGCTTCAATGGATAAAGCTATACAAAAGCTTTCTTACTAATAAAATACACACACAAAAATTGAATTGAGTCATTAGTTTAAAGCTTAATCTTGACAAACCTTTTGCAAAAAAAAGCTTTACACTCCAATGGTTAAACCCTTTCAAAAGTTTTTTTTGCAAAAAAATACCCACTATTGGAGATGCTCTTAGATAGCTTAGACCATTCCCAGTGGAAGACTAAAGAATTGAATTGTCAGCCCAATGTCACGTCAGGACTTCCTCATAAATACTCAACAGAGTCAACACTTCCAACCGAAGAACTGAACTTTTGAGTCTCACAACTACTATAAAATACCTAAAACAAAAAAGCAAAAATAGAAACAAAAATGATAATAAAAAAAAATTGGTCCACTGAACTTCCGTCTTTTCCCATCTTCACTCCGACGCAAGTCATTCAACCACAGGACACTACCAAAGACGCTCCACTGCCAATGTCGTCTTTGGTATGACACCTTTAAGACGCCACAAAGACGTTGCCGATGACAGTGGTCTTATATTGGTAACATAATAATAAAAAATATAATAATACATGGATAGATATAATAATCAAATTGAAGTAATTAACAACGAGAAAGACGTAAGCTACACAGGAATCGGAATCTAAACTACTCGTACCCACTCTATAAAAAGCTGAAATTAAATTAAAGAAAATGAACACATGAAATTTGAAGTTTAATGGGTTAATTGTTTCGTTATGTATTTAACTTTACCTCTTTTACTATTGTATGTAACCAACTTTCAAACGTTCTATTGTGTGTATCGAACTTTTCAAAAATGTCTATTATATGTATTGGATGACCTTTTTGCTGACGTGGCACTGGTCATGCTGACGTGGCGCTGATTTGTCATCCTATGTGGTGCTGACGTGGCGCTGATTTGTCAGCAAAAAGGTCACCCAATATATACAATAGACATTTTTGAAAAGTTGATACATACAATAGAACGTTTGAAAGTTGGTTGCATACAATAGTAAAAGAGGTAAAGTTAAATACATAACGAAACAATTAACCCAAGTTTAATTTTGGAAAGAAAAGGTCATTGTCTTCGAGAACTAATACCCAATTATTGAACTTTAAATAATCAACGGATGACGAATTAATAGGGCCATGAGTAGAGGTGGCAAAATGTTCGGGTCGGGTCGGGTCGGGTCTCGGGTCTTATCGGGTTTTGGGTCTAGATGGGTCCGGGTTTAGATGGGTCTTTTGGGAGGATGGGTCTAATGGGTTTGGGTCTAATGGGTTTGGGTTGGGTTTTTGGGTCTTTTATTACAATTTTTTTTTATCACGGGACATATGTTAATTGCACTCGTAAACAAAGACAAATACTATTCAACATAGTATGCACATATACATATACACATATATATACATATACACACATATATATATATATACATATATATATATATATATAATCAGCAAACTTAAATAGACATTTGTATGAAACTTAAATATACATATAACCCATCATAAACGTTATTTCCTTTACCATATTTTCTTGGAAGTGAGGGTGAGTTCCACAGGGACTTATAAGACTTCATGTCAACACAACACGTTTCATATCAAGCACATTAATATAATAGTATTCCCAAAGTCATCATGCAAACAGCACTATATTCAATTCACAATGAAAAATATATATATTTCTAGTTTGCTCTTGCAGATGCTAATCGTACTAATTAACTGTGTTACAAGCAATATTGCAATTCAATCAGACATTGATTGCTTAAGATCCATCCAATAGAACATATGCACGACGATACACCAACGCACAATCAAGCATCATATATGTGTAATTCCATCTTGTAACTATATCTTGTCGCATATGCCTGCCACATTGTAGTTTGAGTAGTGCAATGCATTCAGCAAACTTTATCCTTCTAGTTGCACTTCCTCTCACATACTTCACCGACTCTCGCACCTTTTCGATGGATCCTTCAATGACTTTCAAACCGGATTGCACAATTAAATTTAACACGTGTGCACAACAACGTACATGTATGAATTCCCCATCACAAAGTAACGCATCATTTAAACTTAGTTGATCCTTCAAAGAATCCACTAAACCATTATTATTCGTTGCGTTGTCCAATGTGATGGTTAACACTTTTGTTTCAATGCCCCATTCTCTTAAAAATTTAATCACACATTCTGCTAAAAGAGATCCTGTGTGAGGAGGGGGAATCACTCTAAAGTTCAAGACTTTTTTCCTTAAAACCCAACTTTCGTCAATGTAATGAGCGGTCAACGTCATGTAACCATCACTAGTTATAGAAGTCCACAAATCTGATGTAAAACAAATTCTACCTTTTACTTTCTCTAATTCCCTTCTAATCCTCAATTTTTCTCTTTCATAGATACGTAAGACTTCTGCCTTTACTGTGTTTCTGCATATAGGTTTTGCATCCGGGTGTAAAAACTTGTGCAAGTCTCTTGTTCCATCGTGCTCAACATAACTAAATGGATAGTTGTGTTTAATAATAGAAACTGCCAATTTCTCTCTAAACGTAGCTTGATCTAAACAAATACGTTTTGGCGGTGGGGCAGCTGCCATGTTGGACAGGTCAACATCAAAACATTTACGTATATGACGCCGAATATTAGATGTTCCATGTGCGTCGGCTTTTAACACCTTATTACAAGAGGTACAAGTTGCCTTTCTAATCCCGTCATCTCCTATTGGTACTCTTTCAAAATAGTCCCACACACTAGAAAATTGTCTGCTCGTTGATGAACTAGCATCTTCTAAATCATCAAGCGTATTTAGTTGTTGAGCGTTTTCTGACATATTAGCCTAATCATTAAGACCCATTGGTTAAATAATATTCAATCTCAAAGTAGTAACAGGTAAGCATTACCAAACATTCCCAATAAGCTATCCCAAACAGACCCTAAGTAACAATTAACAAGAAACACCCCACAAATAATACATCCCAATTATCAATTAGTAACAACAATCAGATCTTCAATTATATATATATATATATATATATATATATATATATATATATATCAAAAGTTCAAAACATGTACATATTCACCTAAAGTCCAAAAAATTTGTCTAGGATTTATATATAAATTAATATTCCAGATCATCCCCACACAACTGATTTACGACAAAAGTCAATTACGTTTAGCTCCCACAAACACAAATCTCAATAGATGAATAATTGAACATAATATAAAATTATATGAGTGAATTGAAATATGAGAACTTACTGTAAAAGTGATAGGAATTAGTAAGCAACAAATTCGAATCTGAGGAGCGAACTTACGAACTTGCGAACTTGTGTTTGTGGAAATTGATGGAAATTGAGTTGCGAAATCCGGCAGAATAATTGAAGTAGACAGAATTATTGATGGAAATTGAGTTGTGAACTCCGGCGAGAGGCTGCGGCGACCAGAATTTGATTTGGGGATCGAGTTACTGCTGTGTGAAGTTAGCGATTATAAATTGACGGAAGATAACCATTTGGTTATAGTATGAACCCAATGGGTAATTATTATGTAATTGGGCCTTATTTCAATTACCCAATCAAACCCATCTCTAAAAATTAAAAAAACCCAACTAAACCCAACACATTATAAATAATAACCAATTAGACCCAAATTTAACCCATGGGTTTTTTTTGCCAGCTCTAGCCATGAGACTATGAGATACGTGTTTAATTCACCAAAACGGATGATTCAAAACAGTGAGTGAGCTCAAAAATAATTTTTAATTTATTTGGATTTTGAATTATTTTATGGTCGAAATTAATAATGAGTTAATGACTCGTGGCTGCGCCTGCGATGAGCTCAAAAATAATATTTATTTGGATAAGGATAATATTTAATTTTGGTTGAAATTAAGAACTGATGTAGATGGAATAACGATGAGTTGATAAAACGTTAATTAGGTGTCATTTGGTAAATGCCCTACTCCTATCGTCCTTCTACAGATGTCATGTCAATATATAAGAATGAGTTAGCGACACTTTATTTAGATAGAAAATGACTTCACGCACCTAAGTGTAGATATATACAAGTTCATAGTTGGAGGATAAGCTCGATAATATTAGGCGAATGACTCTTTGATGTAAGTGACATATACGAGCTAATTTATGATGAACATAAATTTTTATATGTTTATAGAGGAAGAAATATGACATGCTTGAAATATGTGAATGAAACTTCGTGTAGTGTTTAAATAAGGAAAGTGACCTAGAAGATACAGGATCTAAGAATCATTTGGCCATATGTGTGACACGATATATGCATTATTTGAAGCCTGAATATGTTCAAGATATAAATAACTAATAAGGGTATTTTCAAAAAAAAAAAAAAAAAAAAAGATTAAGAGGAAGAAATATAAAATAAAAATAAAATAAAGTATATTACCGACAGATTAGAGTGTTTCCTAATTATTTTAGCTAATTGTTGAACCTATCAACATCAACATCATGAATTATTAAAGGAAATAATATTTGTATTTAAATTTTGTTTCATTTCACGACCACTTAATTATTCGTATGATGACATAAATAATCATTTTATTTAAACGAACCACTTCATTATTGATTATAAATAAAATTTTATTTATACTTTACTTATTTAATCCTAATTTAAAAATGTTATTAAATTATACAAAAAGTTGTAAAAGGAAAAAGTAACACGACAAAGAAATGTATTTCTGTTCGATTGTTATTTTAATTTTTCAATTACTTGTAACTAGACCGTCCGGTTGGTAAATCAAATTACTCAACACCGGTCTAAGTCTATCTTTCCACATTTCTAAACCCGGTTCACTTTCACAATCTCTCCACCGAACTTCCACAACCACTATTTCTTCCGTTAACCTTTTAACCTCAACCAATAATGTAAAATTACGATATTGCCCTCCATCAACCTTCACACACCACTTTTTTCTCATCGCCACCGTCAACCGCTCTTCCTCCGCCGCGTCCACCACCCTCTCAATTATCTCCTCCGGTGCCACCGTGGACAAAAACATCTCACCCGCATCTTGCTCGTCAAACAAACCCGACAAATTATAACCCGACGAATACGATATTATATCAAAAGCATTCAAGTTCCCAACCCGACCCGTTTCTTCCTCCCCTTCGTCTTTCATCTCGAAATAATCCGAGTAAAACTCGGCATCCTTGTACCCGACTTTAAACCACGGGTCGTTGATAATCTCATCGACAGTAATCCTAGTATTAGGATTCGTGTCCAATAAACGCCCCAGAAACCTTTTTAATTCTGGTGACGTCCATTTTGGGACACGGAATTCTCCCTTATATATTTTCCTATACATCACCATTAAATTCGGGTCATTAAAAGGTAAATAACCCGCATTTAGAACATACAAAATAATCCCACACGACCAAATATCAACTTTCGCACCATCGTAACCTTTTTTAGCCAAAATCTCTGGTGCCACATAAGCAGGCGTCCCACACATCGTATGTAAAAGCTCGTCCGATTGATTTTGATCCGTCACAGCTGATAACCCGAAATCCGTAACTTTTAGATTCCAATTTTCGTCCAGTAAAAGATTCTCTGGCTTTAAATCGCGATGATACACGCCACGAGAGTGACAATATCCAATGGCTGAGATCAACTGTTGAAAATATCTACGGCTAAGATCTTCACTAAACCGCGATTTCGCTACTTTTGAAAATAACTCCCCGCCTTTCGCGAATTCTAACACGAAATAAATCTTCTTTTGGTTCGCTAACACTTCGTGTAAGCGAACAATATTCGGGTGATGAAGACGTCGCATGGCGGATATTTCACGTTTAACATGACCCGTTAAACCGCATTTTATAATCCGTTGTTTATTTATCGCTTTAATCGCGACACTTTGTTCGGACTCAATGTCCCAACCGTGGTAGACTTTAGCGAAAGCGCCGTAACCAAGAAGCTTGCCCAATTCGTACTTACCGAAAAGGTTCTTTTCCGGCGATTGTTGTAGATCCTCACCGGCGTATTCTCCTAAAGCCGGCGACATGTTGAGCAGTGGATCATAAAAGGGGAAGTTGATGACTATGTTGTGTTGGAGATAAATAAAGTGGTAGGGGTTTGGATTTGAAGTAACGATAGGTTATTGAATAAAGGGGGTATTTATTGGGTTTCTTGTAAGCAATGGATTATTTTGTTATTTTTATAGCACAAATATTTCATATATCATATGATATTTTTTACAAGGATATAAATTTTTGTAACACGCTTAAATAAAAGTGATATCTTATGTTAACTTTGGCGTTTGTGATGAAAGCGACGAAAATTGGTATTTTTTTTAAGATAATTAAAAGTTAAAGTAATACTACAATCGATCATGTGGCATTAAAAGTAAGATAAATCGGTAAATCGATCTATTGAAATTCAACTGTTGTACCGTACACTTTTTAAGTTGAATCTCGTTTGACTTATCAAACATGCTAAGTTATGTCGTTACATAAAATGAAGTACGGAATACTATTTCCAAGTTAGTGACTTACGGAGTAGTACTAATCAACTTTAGTCAAGTCTCTATTAACTCAAGATCAAGTTCTATCAGGTCGGACTTTAAGCGAGTTCGAGCCTCCAATAATTAATTAAAACTAACATTGTATCCACACAATCCGGCGATGATTTTATAATTCGTATTTTACGATTTTATAGTTTTTCAGCCAAATTTGATGTCGTTAGTTTGTATTTTACGGTTTTATGGTTTTTCATCATGTAGTTTTATGACTTTTAAGGTGACTCAAATGTGTGTGTTTTAGTTCGTATCTTAATTCTCGCGCCATGTAGTATAATATAAACTTGTAAAAAGAAATTAAAAAAGTGTAGGGATTAATAAAAAATTATATCTATAGTATAGATTTAAATCTTAAATTTAATATTTAATATATATCTTTCTTTATCTCTTTATATATAAGGAAGACAAATTTCATCTTGTTAAGAGCACACGGAGTGGACGGCGTTCTGTCAGTGTTTTTGGTCCAGAACGCCGTTGGACGGCGTTCTGCCACTCCGTGACGGCGTTCTGGACGGCGTTCAGGCACCAATGTCTTCCTCCAGACGCTGCACGATACGGTTTCCTCCCTTTTTTAATTATTTTTTTTTACTTTTTCTGCCACCCCTTTGTTTCTTTTTTGTGAAACTCGTGTAGGTCCCGTATGCCCCCAAGCAAAAGAAGTGTGAGCATGCATGAACAAGTTTATGAACAGCTATCACTCTATAACTCACTCACAGAAGATGGAGATAAATATAAATATGAAAGGTGGTGAGTGAATAGTGATAGTAACAAAACCCAGAAATAAGATTTTAATATCCAAAGCTCCAATATTATTATTAACATCAAAATAACAATACGGATACTCTAACTAGTATCGGGGTTGCAAGCAACCTTGGAGCTAGGCTTAAAACTCTTTAATCTCGCTAAAGAATTAACAAGACGGATACACTTGATTTGTATCGGGGTGGTGCACCACCTTAGAGAGATAACTATGGGGAGCAATCTCAAATAATGAGATTGGGTGTGAGCTAGAAGATGCAGCAGGAAGAACACATACACATTTTGGTGTATCTTGGAGATGACACACTTTGTTAATGTGTATGGGTTTCTTTATAAATAGAAAACCCATTACACTTTACAATATGGAAACACAAGGAATATTACTTTGTATGACAATACACATGGTTCCACTGACGTTCTTGCATGTGTAGCATGGGTCTTGAGGGGAATATTTGAGTGGAACAGCCTGGAAAGGTGTCTGATGTGTCAGACCCATGTGCAGCTCGAAATGGCCTGGCAGCGGGAATTGGCCTAGCGGCGTGAACGGGTTTGCCGGGCAGCGAGAATGATAACTGGCAGCTAGAACGAGATTTGGCTTGGCAGTGTGAATGGAGATGGGCAGCGTGAACACTTCAGCAGTGCATATCTCCATGATCCCACGTCCGATGAAGCTCAAATTTTAAGACGAAGTTTATCAATGTATCGTTAACATCATATCAAAAATTCAGCTCGATCCAACGGTTAACGAATGCCCAGTAATTTTCTGACTTCGTGCAGCAAAAACCATTCTGCAGAAACTTTGTAATTCCATATCTCATTGTAGAAGCATTCAATGACTATGAAATTTTGACACAATGTAGAAACATATGGCATATATATCATATCCAAAAATCACAAGAATTCGTTGGATAACGAAGACACAGTGATCGTTTTACTTCTGCTTGCTGCTGCTGTTCCAGAAGCTAATTCAGCCTTCTGAAGTGAATTTCGACTTTGAATATCTGTCAATCAAAAGCTCAGATCGAAATTTCCTCCGGTCAGAATGTTCATCTATATGTTATGAAGTTACAGTTCAAATTTCAAGATGATTAAACGGCTAGATAATGAGAACCGGATTTTTCTTCATCGCTGCACAGTAAGAGGTGTAACTTGTGTTTCCTAATCGGTTTACATTTTGTCTCATCAAATCAATATTGTGACAAATACATTCTTGCCACAATATTAACCGTAATACACATTTTTGTTTTTTAATATTAGTTTATACAATTTTAATCATTATTAAAACAAATAAAACAACTAATAAAAAATTTCAGAACACTGTCCAGAACACTGTTACCACTCCACAAAATCTTCACCACAAAATTCTCACTCAGAACACTGTGTTTAGGCCGTCACCACTCCGTGTGCTCTAAGACACATGTTCATCTATTTAGATGACATGTGTCCCTAATTGCTTTTAATAGAATAAATTTTTTATAACTATTTTCAAGTATATTTTAATCTCATCATACAAAAAATATATACACCATTAAAGAAGATAAATTTCATCTTGTGAAGACACGTGTTCATCTATTTAGATGACATGTGTCCCTAATTGTTTTCGCTAACCATTTTATTGTGACACCCGTCAAATTAGGACTTGTAATTAGTACCTAATCGACTGTAAATGCATGTAATTAGTTCTGTGTTAGGCTAATTAATGTATCGAAATATATATTGAGGAGTATATACAATTATGCGATTTGATTAAATCGTACGCATCTCAAATCGAATGAATTTCGGTTCAAATAATACGGACGTTGGTGAACAATTCTATTAAATAATAAAACATTATTTAATAACGCTATTATATCCAAAATATTATTTTGATAATATTTCGTAATTATTTCGTATCGTACAATTAATAGTTACGCGATTAAATCAGTAAACACACAAACAGACGAAATAAAACTAAGTTATATTTTGTAACTCAATTATAAGGTAAATAATGAAATACTTCAACCAAAATACCGAGTAATTATTCGTATTTTAAAACGTATATTTAAACGCGTATTAAATTTATTAAACGTTTAAACGACTGAGGAAACGAACACCGCACAGAGCGCAAATGCACGGGAACAAAAATTGGTGAAGTCCACTCCAGTGGACCCCACCAAAACCGGCCCCATACACCCCCCACCCTCCCCACTCTTTTCTCATTCTCCATCTCACTCTCTCTTTCTTCTTTCTTTCTTCTTCCTCTTTTCTCTCAAAACACCCACCACCATCATCATCAAAAATCACTAAATAACACCCTCAAACGACCTCGGATTTCAAGACTCGTTTGGAGAAAAAGAACCACCGCATCACGATCTACGTTTCTATCTTTTCGGATTTCTCCGGCGTTAATTCGTAAGTTTTCCGACAAAACTCAAAACTCTCCGATTTCACTCATTTTTACTTGTTTGTGGTTTGTTCAAGCTTGAAATGTCCAAATATGGGTTGGGTAAAAGATTTGGACCAAACGGTGGTCGGAATACTCGTTTTCGTCTCAAAATCCGGCCATCAGACGTAAGTGTCGCATAGACGCGTGCAGCGTAGCGTCACTTAATGCGTCACTTAAGCGACGCACTGAGTGTCGCAAAAAGCCCTAATTTAGCATCACTTGCCTAAGTGCCGTATAAAACCCCTTTTTCCCGACACTTGTCTAAGTATCACAAATTCAATATCAGTCACTCCAAACCGACACTTATAGCGTCACTTGTATAAGTGACGCCTATAACTGAAAATTTATTTCATACGACACTAACCTTAGTGACTCCTGGCCCTGACACCGACACTTACATCCGACACTTCTTTAAGTGTCGCCCTATATGCGTCACTTCCACAAATGACGCCTTTAAATCAGAATTCACTATTGTATGCGACACTTCCTGAGTGTCGCCTAAACTCTAAGTGTCGCTATAAGTGACGCTAAAAACAGAAGGTTTCAAACTATTTTTATACCAAGTGTCTGTAACACCCTCAAATTTCGGTTTGCGGAAGCTGTCGGGTCGGGTGTTACTAAATCAAATATCACAGCATAAGATACATAATGAACGACTCTAAATGAGACGTTTGTAAATAGTTATACATTTCTTGAAATAGAAGGTTTACAATGTTTTAAATTTGATAATAATTACCAAAGACATAATTTAAAAATATAATAGTGGATGCAGAGTTGTCCCAATTGTTGAAAATATGCGACTCGAGCTAATAAGATCTTGTAGCGATCCTAATCCTGCTGGGCACCTGAGAACACATGCTAAAACAGGTCAGCTATAAAGCTGGTGAGTTCATAGGTTTGTTAGTTGAAAACATAAAGTATAAATATTGTATGTTTTGTAAAGATGTTCAAAATCTACGATTTTGATATGTATTAAATTGAAGTTGTAACACAAATTGTGTATATGCCTAATCGAGGTATTTCATACCTAACTGATTTGAATCATGTACCTAAGTACATATATAAGTATGGCAATCCATGCCTTGATACCTAACAGGTAGTAGTTGTGTCTAAAGCATAGGGCAATACATGCCCATAACTATTGATTAATTGTATGTCTACGTTGTATGATAACAATTAATTGAAGTTCCACAGAACTATATTGATTATGTAAAATATGGTGCATACAGCAACCATCTGATTGAAATATGGTGCATACAGCAACCATCCGATTGAAATATGGTGCATACAGCAACCATCCGATTGAAATATGGTGCATACAGCAACCATCTGATTGAAGTGAGCTAACGGCCTCGCGTGGCAACTCCACCGATCCGTTACTCGTTGTGAATCCCGAGTAAAACTCGCTGATCCATTGGTTTTATTGAAGTTGTGCCCACTACAATACCGTGGCATCGTTTTGTACCCACTTTACCGTGGTATCGTTTGGTGCCAGCTGCAATACCGCGGCATCGTTTATGAACTGCTCGAGAGCATAGTTGAAATGTAGAGCTAGCAGTACTACGACAGACTAGCTATTGCAAATAAGAGTCGACCGTACAACGACGCGTCCGACTTGAGTACTCGTGTTCGTGTAATCATATGTATACTAATGTACGTAAGTAATGTTGAAGACAGCACCAAGTGCTCCGAATAATACACGAGCAAGTAGAAATATATATATAGTTATATATATATATATATATATATATATATATATATATATATATATATATATATATAATTATCGAAATACTATCTCATGTAACAATCATGCCACGCATGAAACTAGTTGAATGTATCTAAATACGTATAAGCAAATATTTAGATATTAAGTAGTACATTAGTCCTAGGTATGAATACTCATCACTTATTTGAGTTGTATTAGTATAAAGGATCTATACTAACATATAATGTTATCGTATACTTCTAGCCTAAAGCCTAGCAAGTATATTGGGGTTCCGAATTGTACTGGCAATATTAGTTTCTAAAAGGGAAACTAATCCCGTGAATGTATGTATGTCGTCTAGTGTAGGTAGAACTAACCAGTTCTAATATATTTGATAATATTGTCCCGTGACAATATGGCCACTGAATAGTAATAACTATATCAAGTCATGTCTAAGTAATTGTTTTCCAACAATCTAATAGCATACGATTGTGACCTATCTAGGTTAGGTCTTGATATTGTTCCAAAACAATGTGTTGGGTGTAATTCCTAAGTATTACACGTTTGTATTACACACAGTGATATAATTAATTGTGAATTATAAAAGATAATTAATATAATTCGAAAACAATTGTTGCGCATGCGTCTCACCCCAAAAACAGTAAAACAGTTAAAAGAATGGGGCTATGAAACTCACCTGAGGAGCTAGCGTCCTAATGTAGCGAGTCGTACCGATAGAAATCTCCTAGTGTCCTAAACACGAGAGATTTTGTATGTTTGTAAGTGTGGTTCGTCATTGAGGAAATCGTAATAATAATCCATATTATTATTAGGTTCGAGTTTTCGTATACTTCATAAAGTATATTTGTTTTGAATGTAAGTCGTATCATATTTAAATTGTCATTTGAAAACGTCTTCCGATACTTAGAAAAATTTGGCTATTTTCTGTTTTCTACGACATAACATGCGACACAAAAATGTGTCATGCGACACAAGGGTTGTGTCGCATGGTGCGACACAGAAGCTCTGCGACACAGTGGTTGTGTCGCATAATGCTTGCGATGCTAAATCAATAGCGACATAAGGGTTGTGTCGCATGGAGTCTGCGACACAAGGTACGACACAAGGATACGACATAAGAGTTGTGTCGCATGAGTAATTCATGCGACACAGTATGCGACACAAGGCTTGTGTCGCACTGAAGAACAACAGCCCAGAAACTTTCGGGTTTCGCGTTTTTCCGGCCAAAATCGCAAATCAAACGCATTTTCAAGCTGTAAAATCGTGGTTTCTTGATTGTTTAGGTTATAAGCAACTTATGTAAACATCATTACACTAAAACATTACTTCAAAATGATTAAATCTAAGAATTTGAGAAATTCTTACAAATGCGAATCGAGGCCAAACGAGAAAGAAAACGATGATGTTGCCTTTGTTAATGTTGTTCCACTCGTGAAGGTGATTCCGAAAATGTTGGTGACGGTGGCGGCGGTGGTCGGCCGGCGATGGTGGTGGTGGTTGGTGGTGATATTTTAGAGAGAAAAATGGATGGAGAAAAGAAGAAGATGAGGAAAATGAAAGGAGAAAAGAGGTGGGGGTTGGGTTTTGTTAAACTCAGCTCCCACTTTTGTATACTGTGGTCTCCAACCGCAGTACAAAATACCCGTATTTTCGCACTCGCTCGTAGTTCAAAATAATATTTTAAATTCTAAAATTTATTTATCTTACTTCCAAATGTTTATTAGTGGAAGTATTTTATAAAAATACTTTGTTAAAATTTACTTTTTATATTTGGTTATGCGTTGTCCCAAATTATAATATTTCGTCTAACAAATAAAATATTAGTTTCGAGATTTTTTTGACATTGAAGTTTGGACGCGTTTTTCTGAGTACTCCATCGTATTATATATATTATATATAAAATTTTAAATTCCGTGGTAATAACGCGTACTTAGTACGAAGATTAAAAGTTTAAATTTGACGCGCAAGTTGACTTTTTGACCAGGTGTTACATTCTCCCCCTGTTAAGAAAATTTCGTCCCGAAATTTAAAGTGAGGTCAGGGTCGCGCGTGGCCTGGGGAGCAATGCACGTACGAGGTATTTGTCGAAAAGATTGCAGACATATCATGTCTTATAATGGAGTTGAATGGCAGTCAATCCATGACTGAGTCGCGGTCTATCGTTGTAGTCATATTCTGACCGTATTATCTGTTTGGTGTATGATTATCTTGTGGTTATTCGGTAACCGTTTACGTCGTAGTCCATTCGGGACTAGATGGTTGTCACATAGTGACTGTTTTGTAAGTCGTTATATCGGGGATGAGAGATTTATCGTTTGGTCGATTAGTCTACTGAAAGTAAACATTGAGTCTGGTTGATGAGAGCTCTATCGATTGGTCTGCTGAAAGCAACCTTTTTTTTTTTTTTTTTTTTTTTTTTTTATGTGGGCCTAGGTCATCTAGCCCTAAGATGTAATCAACATTAGGTTGATATATAAAAATGATATCGTAAATAATAATTACGCGTTTAACGAATCTATAATTGGAGGGTTATGTTTTCGAGAAGAAATTGTACTTACATTTTTGTTGGAGGTTTATTTGATTTACTCGGAGTCGATTAAGTGAATTCTGCGTCTTTTTGGGCAATCCTTCTTGTAGTGACCAGGTTCCTTACATTTGAAGCATACCCTTCGAGAGTCGGGATTGGCGGGAACTTTGCAGTCCCGGATTACGTGTCCATATCGTTGGCATCTCTCGCAGGGCAATCCGCAAAATCCGTCATGATGACGCTTGCAGCCGTGACAAAATGGTTTGTTACCCGCATAGCCTAGTCTTTCGTTGGGTTCGACGGCATAGTACTTCAAGGATTCAGGTTGATTGGTTGGATTATGACTAGTGATGGAATCCCCATTCCATTTTGTTAGGTTGTTTTCAGTTGTAGCTGTTTCGCGTCGTTCCCTCTGTGCCATAAGTCTGTGGGCCATACGAATGGCCTCTTCAATAGTAGCGGGTTTAGAGGCGGTGACCATTCCCTCAATTAGTAGCGGGAGTCCGCCGGTGTACCTTGCGATTTGTTGACTTTCAGGGTTTACTATGGTTGGGCACAAACGTGCTAGTTGTTGGAAACGAATGGTATATGTTTCGATATCGTTGTCTTTTACGGTGAGGTGCCAAAGTTCGTCCTCAAGTTTGTGAAGTACTTCGATGGGACAATACTTGTCCTTCATGATTCGTTTCAGGTCTTCCCATGGAAGTTCGTGAGCGGTGTCGATTCCTACAGTTCGGGCGTGGAAATTCCACCAGGTAGAAGCATCATCCTGGAGGGTGTATGTGGCGTACAAGACTTTGCAGTCGTCGGGGCAGTTGCAAACGTGAAATATAGATTCCATTCTCTCGAACCATCGAATTAATCCGATAGCTCCTTCAGTACCGACGAAATTTGGTGGTTCGCACCTCAGGAAATCCCTAAAAGTGTAAGGCTTTACTTGGTTCTGAGCAGCTAGGGTCGTAGTCACTGCCTGATTAATGATGTGATCGTGCTCAGCTCGAGTGGAAGTTGGTCGTTTAGGAGGCATGATTCTTGAACAAGAATGAAACGACAAAGTGTGAGATTCTTAATCAAAGATGATGATTATTACAATGACATAAGTAGTTAACTTGAGTTGGAATTTATGATACACGGGATCCTACGATCCTTGACGTTGAAGTTTTTGATATTGTAGGTGGCAGGTGTATCACTGCCCTTTTGCATTGTTGGTACAACAGTTCAAGTAACCGTTGTCTAGTTTTTCTTTAGTTAAGTTATCATGAATCTCATGCTTTTCGAGTGTTGTGACCAATTGAGTTGTAGTTTCTAGTTGAGGTCGTACCATGACCGAATTGTGTTTTCTATGTAGTCAATCCAAGACTATGTTGTTGTGAGTAGTCCAATGGACTATATCGTAGTACTAGAATATCGTACGGCCATTCATGCCTGTGTATGTGACAACTACAGTGTCCTCGGTGGTGTTGAAGCAGGGTCCACCAACACAACCCATGTGTGTGGTGACATCATTGTGTATTGATTGGTTAAAGCATTACATGCTTAATTGGTCGTATATACATATATGGTGTACACGTAACTATACAAGTATACGTACATAATAAGAGTCAAGCTCGTGCCCAGTTAAGTAAGTGTATATGTATATATGTAAGTCGTACATGTAACTATAACAAGTCTACATGCATAATTGAAGTAGCACCTAGTGCTATAATGCAGTGCTATCAGCACAGTAATTGAAATACTAATGTTTTGTAATTGTAGTACCAAAGTACCATGAAACGCAGTACCACGTGCTGTAATGAAGTGCCCGCGGCATTGAAATTGTAGTACCCATGTACTATGAGTGTGGCATCAACATGCCATGATTGTAGTATCGACGTACTGTGAAGGTTGCACTAACGTGCTCAAGTTGTGGTATCAACATACCTTGAAATCGTAGCACTACGTGCCATGTGTTGTTTGATTTGTAGCCCCAAGGCGAAAATGTGTTTGAAGTTCGAATTTCTCAGTTGTAGCACAAAGGCAAAAATGTAGGGGTCAAAATACCGCATGATTGAATTTGTTGATCTACGTGATCAAGTGGTGATTCGAGATAATTTTGTTGTGGACTTAGTCAACACTAATCCAATTGTGATCCATATGGTCAAGATTTAAAAGTTGTCAGTTTGTTTTAAGTTTCGTGAAGGTTTAGCATGTGCGGGTTTCCATTCCCATTGATAACGTTTGTACCTCCTTCCCGAGGCTCAGTGATAAATGTGATATTCTCCTATGCGTGCATATGGAGAAAAGTGTCGAGTCGCGATAGTTAGGAAGACGGCGATGTGCCTCTTCGCGAGTATGTATTGGTTCAGCGGAATTGATTGTATATATATACCCAATATATATATAAGTACGTAAAAGTATTACACATGTAAGGCCTATTCATACATACCTACAGTACATATAATAGCCTAGGATGTCTAGCACATAACAAATCAGAGTCAACTACGCATTCCTGGTCCAGTATAACCCCTTGCAGATATCGCATCATCTTTATTTAATTGTACATAGTTAGCTACGCTATGTTAAATTAAACTCGTATGATGTAATCCCTGAACCAGTCATACCTAACGAGGAATACTGCCTAACGGTCATAGTCTAGGCCCTCTAAATGCAACCTAGTTCACTATAACCTTAGGCTCTGATACCAATCTGTAACACCCTCAAATTTCGGTTTGCGGAAGCTGTCGGGTCGGGTGTTACTAAATCAAATATCACAGCATAAGATACATAATGAACGACTCTAAATGAGACGTTTGTAAATAGTTATACATTTCTTGAAATAGAAGGTTTACAATGTTTTAAATTTGATAATAATTACCAAAGACATAATTTAAAAATATAATAGTGGATGCAGAGTTGTCCCAATTGTTGAAAATATGCGACTCGAGCTAATAAGATCTTGTAGCGATCCTAATCCTGCTGGGCACCTGAGAACACATGCTAAAACAGGTCAGCTATAAAGCTGGTGAGTTCATAGGTTTGTTAGTTGAAAACATAAAGTATAAATATTGTATGTTTTGTAAAGATGTTCAAAATCTACGATTTTGATATGTATTAAATTGAAGTTGTAACACAAATTGTGTATATGCCTAATCGAGGTATTTCATACCTAACTGATTTGAATCATGTACCTAAGTACATATATAAGTATGGCAATCCATGCCTTGATACCTAATAGGTAGTAGTTGTGTCTAAAGCATAGGGCATTACATGCCCATAACTATTGATTAATTGTATGTCTACGTTGTATGATAACAATTAATTGAAGTTCCACAGAACTATATTGATTATGTGAAATATGGTGCATACAGCAACCATCTGATTGAAATATGGTGCATACAGCAACCATCCGATTGAAATATGGTGCATACAGCAACCATCCGATTGAAATATGGTGCATACAGCAACCATCTGATTGAAGTGAGCTAACGGCCTCGCGTGGCAACTCCACCGATCCGTTACTCGTTGTGAATCCCGAGTAAAACTCGCTGATCCATTGGTTTTATTGAAGTTGTGCCCACTACAATACCGTGACATCGTTTTGTACCCACTTTACCGTGGTATCGTTTGGTGCCAGCTGCAATACCGCGGCATCGTTTATGAAGTGCTCGAGAGCATAGTTGAAATGTAGAGCTAGCAGTACTACGACAGACTAGCTATTGCAAATAAGAGTCGACCGTACAACGACGCGTCCGACTTGAGTACTCGTGTTCGTGTAATCATATGTATACTAATGTACGTAAGTAATGTTGAAGACAGCACCAAGTGCTCCGAATAATACACGAGCAAGTAGAAATATATATATAGTTATATATATATATATATATATATATATATATATATATATATATATATAATTATCGAAATACTATCTCATGTAACAATCATGCCACGCATGAAACTAGTTGAATGTATCTAAATACGTATAAGCAAATATTTAGATATTAAGTAGTACATTAGTCCTAGGTATGAATACTCATCACTTATTTGAGTTGTATTAGTATAAAGGATCTATACTAACATATAATGTTATCGTATACTTCTAGCCTAAAGCCTAGCAAGTATATTGGGGTTCCGAATTGTACTGGCAATATTAGTTTCTAAAAGGGAAACTAATCCCGTGAATGTATGTATGTCGTCTAGTGTAGGTAGAACTAACCAGTTCTAATATATTTGATAATATTGTCCCGCGACAATATGGCCACTGAATAGTAATAACTATATCAAGTCATGTCTAAGTAATTGTTTTCCAACAATCTAATAGCATACGATTGTGACCTATCTAGGTTAGGTCTTGATATTGTTCCAAAACAATGTGTTGGGTGTAATTCCTAAGTATTACACGTTTGTATTACACACAGTGATATAATTAATTGTGAATTATAAAAGATAATTAATATAATTCGAAAACAATTGTTGCGCATGCGTCTCACCCCAAAAACAGTAAAACAGTTAAAAGAATGGGGCTATGAAACTCACCTGAGGAGCTAGCGTCCTAATGTAGCGAGTCGTACCGATAGAAATCTCCTAGTGTCCTAAACACGAGAGATTTTGTATGTTTGTAAGTGTGGTTCGTCATTGAAGAAATCGTAATAATAATCCATATTATTATTAGGTTCGAGTTTTCGTATACTTCATAAAGTATATTTGTTTTGAATGTAAGTCGTATCATATTTAAATTGTCATTTGAAAACGTCTTCCGATACTTAGAAAAATTTGGCTATTTTCTGTTTTCTACGACATAACATGCGACACAAAAATGTGTCATGCGACACAAGGGTTGTGTCGCATGGTGCGACACAGAAGCTCTGCGACACAGTGGTTGTGTCGCATAATGCTTGCGATGCTAAATCAATAGCGACATAAGGGTTGTGTCGCATGGAGTCTACGACACAAGGTACGACACAAGGATACGACATAAGAGTTGTGTCGCATGAGTAATTCATGCGACACAGTATGCGACACAAGGCTTGTGTCGCACTGAAGAACAACAGCCCAGAAACTTTCGGGTTTCGCGTTTTTCCGGCCAAAATCGCAAATCAAACGCATTTTCAAGCTGTAAAATCGTGGTTTCTTGATTGTTTAGGTTATAAGCAACTTATGTAAACATCATTACACTAAAACATTACTTCAAAATGATTAAATCTAAGAATTTGAGAAATTCTTACAAATGCGAATCGAGGCCAAACGAGAAAGAAAACGATGATGTTGCCTTTGTTAATGTTGTTCCACTCGTGAAGGTGATTCCGAAAATGTTGGTGACGGTGGCGGCGGTGGTCGGCCGGCGATGGTGGTGGTGGTTGGTGGTGATATTTTAGAGAGAAAAATGGATGGAGAAAAGAAGAAGATGAGGAAAATGAAAGGAGAAAAGAGGTGGGGGTTGGGTTTTGTTAAACTCAGCTCCCACTTTTGTATACTGTGATCTCCAACCGCAGTACAAAATACCCGTATTTTCGCACTCGCTCGTAGTTCAAAATAATATTTTAAATTCTAAAATTTATTTATCTTACTTCCAAATGTTTATTAGTGGAAGTATTTTATAAAAATACTTTGTTAAAATTTACTTTTTATATTTGGTTCTGCGTTGTCCCAAATTATAATATTTCGTTTAACAAATAAAATATTAGTTTCGAGATTTTTTTGACATTGAAGTTTGGACGCGTTTTTCTGAGTACTCCATCGTATTATATATATTATATATAAAATTTTAAATTCCGTGGTAATAACGCGTACTTAGTACGAAGATTAAAAGTTTAAATTTGACGCGCAAGTTGACTTTTTGACCAGGTGTTACAGTGTCGAACTTACAAAGCCTCAAACACTTATACGACGCGACTTCAAAAATACATTGGGATACACTTTCTAAGTATAACACTTTGAAAACAAAGTAATAATGTTGAGATTATTATTACAAACAATCACCAACGGGCCGTACACATTTTACAAACATTCAAACAATCAACCAAATCGTAGTAATTTGGACATTCTAGTTGGACAAACAACTACAAAGGTAGTCTTTTAAGATACCTTCAAGTTTATAATCATCGCGTGTCTTGGACATCCTCAGGTTACAGTCTTCGGACACCACAGCTCATCTAATCCACTCAAGTTTATTGAATTAAACACCGAAGACTCAGGTGAGTCTCATGGCCCTTCTTTTACTGTTTTCTCGGGGGGTGTGATATACTGCTCGTTTTATTTTACAATATGAACGCAAATACAAACTTTTCATATACTACATGAGTTACTTTCACTAATCATTTCAAAGCACTCCATCAGCATAGTTTGGTAATACGTTGTAGCGTGAATATTAGTATATGGTACCATATAGGATTGACCCTCCTCGTCCGGGTTAGCATGCACTAACTGGGTAAACGGATGTACTAATATTTGTTCATACGAGTGTAGATTAGGCACTCGTGGGAGGCACCTCGATCAGGTCCTTGAATGTGGATCCTGACCCCTCGAGTTAAGCTCAGACTATGTGCTCATGGCTGTATACTTCATTATTTGCTTGGTTGCAAATCAGTATTTAAATCTTGCGGTTCATACGATATTATTTGATATACAAACCTGTGAGCTCACCAGCGTTTCGCTGACCCATTTTAGCATGTATCACATGTACTCAGCAGTAGGATTGGACTGCCCCCAGGATCATTATAGCTCGAGTCAGCATGCAGACATTTGAGGTTTCCTTGCATTAATATATTTTGTAAAAGTATTTATGTATTGGAATCTCTCATTTTCAGAACACGAGCTATGTATAGCTTCAAACGTTGTAAACCTTTCTTATATTAATATATTTTTGTTAAAACGACGCATATAGAGTCGTTTGCTATATCTTATGTGCTTTGATATTTGATTAGTCGCGCCCCGACCCGAACCGCTTCCGCATCTTAAATTTGAGGGTGCGACATTTATAATTATTTTCAAGTATATTTTAATCTTAAAAAAAACAAAAAAACAAATGGCTCCAAATAATACCACCTCATTTTATATACACCATAATCTTGAGACCTCACACCATATTAATTGAAATGTTATTTTAGTTCTTCAACCTCCACCTAAGTAAGAAATAATTTATAACATATTTAGTCTAAGCATTTTATATAAAAATAATACATGAATTAAGAAAGACAAATTTCATCCTTGTTAAGACACATGTTAGATATATTATGATGTTAATTCATGCTTAAATTAACTCTTACATATTTCTAATCTTAAACTTAATTTGCATAGAACAAAAATATGTAATCCTTTTATTTATAACTAACCATCAATCATAGATTATAGTATAAAAGAACATGCTAACATGTTTATTCAAAGCGTCGGTGCTTGAAAATAGTAGATGAGAATACATAAATGTATTCGTGTTTCCATCAAGCATAAAAAAAAAGTTATATATACGTAATACTACACAAATCACTATTAGCATTTCTAAATATGGGTCGTGCATCGCACGGACCAGTGCCATCTTCACTCCCAAACAATGTAATTTTTTAAACTTCGTGAAAACTGATACCAGACACTTATTTTGGGACAGACGAAGTAATATAATTATGAAATTTGAAAGTCGTTTCTAACATTGCAGTACGTGGGTTGTGCATCGCACAGCCCTTGGTATTTACTAGTATATATATATATATATATATATATATATATATATATATATATATATATATATATATATATATATATATAAAGTAGATAGATATTTCATATTCCGTAAATATGTAGAGTTAATTGAGCAGATAAGATATTAAAATTTTGTAATTATTAATCTAATGAAAGGGAAGGAGCAAGATAGTAATTTAGAATCTTCCATACTCTAAGGCATTAAAGCTAAATTACAAATGAAATATAAGGGAGTATAGATATCATTCGAAAATAGAACAACTCAAACTCGAGATTATATGAGCTTGTCTCGAGGTTTATAAATATTGACTATATTCTAATACGTATAGACTATTTTAGAACGTGTTTTTACTAGCTATTACTCCCTCTATTCCAAAATTATTGTCACCCGATAAGAAACACACAGTTTAAGAAAATTGCATTTATTATTGTTGACCATCAATAGAATTTCATCTTTACCATTTTCAAGCGTTTTGATTGGTAGATTTTGAAAAATGACGATTATTTTTATACATACCCAAATGGAAAGATAGACAAATAAATTGGGGGAGGTTGTACATATTATTCTAATTTTATATATATTTAAATTATTTTTGCGTACCAAATAAATTTTGAATATATATATATACATTAATAAATGAGATTACTACGTATGTTATTTATTTATATAAGTAATTAAACTATTTGAGACGAACTCAAGCCATCTTTAAGTTATTTTCGAGTGGAGTTCGAAATATACATTATGATAATTCCGTGAGCTACCGAGTGGAGCTCTAACTTATCCTAAGAGAATCGAGACGAGTTCAAACTCAACGGCCCCAGCCATGTCAATAAATTAATATGATTTATAAACGTGTTTTTGGTTTAATTTTAGGTTCCGTATTTAATTTTGGTTTGGGAACTTGATTAACATTTTTGATAATTAGGATTGTGACGGTCAACGTATATTTAACTCAAGACTTTAGATATGATATATGATGATAAGATATTTTTTTCTATTCTTCCATTTTGATTTAAGATATACTAGGTGAAGAACCTGCGACAACGCGGACTTTGATATTTTACTTTGTAAGTTTTTTTATAAGTTAAATGATGTTGTGATTTGTTTTGTTGAATTTAGGATATAATAAGTAAACTAATTTTTGACATAACTTTCATATTAAAGGATGTTAATCATACAACCTTATAAAGGGTTTAGAATTATTCTTCAGAAACTTATAATTTTCAAGATTGGAAAAGACATAAACTAATGTTGACTAATGGAGTATTGATTAATTGGGAGTGAATTATTTCTTATTGTTTTTTTTTTTTTAAACAAATTATCTAACAGTAAATCATAATTTTTCTTGATGAATTTCATAAACTTATCCGCTGCATAGCGCGGGTCTCTGCTAGTTTAAGAAACATGTATTTAGTGTTGCTTTTCTAAATTTGAATATATAAGGAGACAGTTACATTTACAATAACGATTTAATTATAAGTTTGTTTATAAAATTAAAAAAAAAAAAGTCTACTAATAATAATTTTTATTGTTGTATTAATGTGAACAATAAATATATTGGTAGATGGTGAATCAACCTTACATTAATAATGTTTGATTGAAATAATAGAGTATGTTTTTGTGAAGTTATTAGATATTGATTAAGTAATCAACATAAATATAGCAATTGTGTCAAGTTTCAAGCTAAAGTTTCCTTTTCTTTTTTTTTAATTGTAAATCATCATATCTATAACATATACTTAAAGCAAAATACCTTGGGGCAATCCAGACCCTTAATTGGTTTTTCGATCCAACGGTGTAAATTATTTTGATAATAGTTACACTTAACCCCTATTTTAATCTTGATAGTTACACTTACCTCCTCTAAATCCCATATAATATAATAATAAATAAATGTTAATTATTAATTTATTAATAATTTATAAAATTAACCGGCTAATAATAATAATGATATAATATATATATATAATAAATATTTAATTTAGTCATTAATAAGATTAGATAATATCAAAAACATAAAATGTTAATTAATTAAATACAAGTAACCGGCTAACAATATATATATATATATATATATATATATATATATATATATATATATATATATATATAATATTTAATTTAATCATTATTAAAATTAGATAATATCAAAAGCTTGAATCATGCACGATATCTTCGTATTTGCTCAAACATGTTTTCTCTGAATTCTCTCAAACCTTACTTTTCATGAATGAATGTTTCGAGTTCGTGACGTAAATTCTCTGTCAATACCTCTCTTAATTTTTGTTTATAGATAATGGGGGTTTGTTCAATTTAAGATTTTATTATGTATTAAGGGTCGATCCAACAGATTATTTTGCTACAAGTGCTACCTTCAACTTCGTGTTTGGAAGAAAAGGTTTGCTACTTTTTTGATGATTTACTACTTAGATATACACACTTTTATTGGGTATATGCTATTTCAAGTATCAATTATCTTTTCTTTTTGCCTTTGAAATATTTTTTATTTTTGCAGATGGTTTAATTTTATTATTATGTATGCGTGTTCATTAAACTTCTTCTTGGTATTAGTGAGTTTTTTTAGTTTGATTTTCGTATTGTTAAGCTGATTACCGATATCTTATTTTAAAGTTTTATGTTTATTATCCAAATGATGCATCTTCATCTTTGTATTGCAATTTTGATGTTCTTTTTAAAGTGCACAACATGTTTGATGAAATGTCATAGATATGATAAGTTTATCCTCTTTAGGTTTATCGATTTTATATTTGAAGGCTTTAACTAATTGAATGTATATGTTTAGTTTGTATAAGGCTTACACAACAAATGATTCATAGTGTTATTTGTTTAAGTGTTTTTCATAAAGACTATGTTCATTTGATGAACACCAACTTTATGATGAAATGTATGAATATGTAATAAAATGGTTTAATTTTTTTTGCAATACGTGGTGTTTGTATGGCTTCTACAGGTTTGTTTGAAACAATTTCGTGCATCAACGCAAGCTTGCTTTTCTGAGAATAATTTGTAAGGTATTGTATGTCGATCAATGAAGCTATGTACCTCTTTAATATTCTATACTTATTGATCGTCGATTTCATGAAGAGTAGACAATTCTTAGTGGGCTAATTGTTATTTGCAAGCAAGTTTGTTGCTTTGTGCATCAAGAAGGTAGTTCCATTTGATAGATGTTGTCATTATCACAAGTCCTTTTGTTCATAACACATACATGGTTTTTGTGTGAGTGATTGGTGACAAGAGGTCTTAGTTGAGCTTTACGTGGAGTAAATATTTAAGCATTGTATCATACATTTAACACAACAAATAAATAATTTTTTATCTTAAAAAATAATTTTTATAAAATTAAATGTGTTAGCTCGCGTTGTCGCGGGTCTTTTATCTAGTAGCTTGATTATACCAAAACATACGCCTTATATGTTTTGTTGAAATAATAGAGCATGTTTTTTTGTTTTGTTTTGTCATCAACTTGCATAGTAGCTATGCGATCTGATGTTGAAGCGGCTGAATTTTAAGCTGACCAACCTTGTAAAAACTTATATTTTATGATAAATCCTTCTAAACTAAAAAATATACTTCCATACAAATTTTACCCATTATCTATTTTCATACAAAACCTTGCAAATTTTGACAAAGACTTAAGGGTGTCAAACATGATAACCGACATTCATATATTTCTATGCTAATATGATATTTTTTGAATAAAATGGTATCAAAAGTTTTATACATTAGATATAACTTTAGGTACCTAACAACCCGTTTGACACATTTGACCTATCATAGAGCATATATTCCTGCCAGATACAAATTCAAAAAATGATATTAATTGAAAATTTAATAAAGTAGTAATTGGTTTTGATCTATACGTAATAGAGTACTAAATGTTGGCTTTATCAATATAGAATCACAAACCATGCTGGCTTTATCAATATAGAATCACAAACCTCAATTGCAAGATTTTAAAAGTAAAGGATGACCTATTTGTCAAAATATGTAGCGAATACATATCATAAAACAAAATCAATAGATGAAAAAATTTACAGTACTTTTACGACATGCAATTTGTACCCAAATAATGATCTTATGTAACTGAAGAATGTATATGGCAGTAAATTAAACTTCGTTTAATAAAAAAATCCGACCCTAAATGCTTCAATTAAGTGACAACCATGGCCGCCGTATTCATCCGTAAACAGAAGATTATCTATTGGCCTATTATTATTATTATTATTATTATTATTATTATTATTTTAGATAGTATCCATCCGGTGATTTTTTTTTTGTTATTGATTTTTGTATTTGAGTTATTTAATCTTTGATTTAATTATTTTAATAGTTTATAGTTTTTAAGGGGGTAAAAAGTGTATTTATAGAAAATTAATCTAGATCGTTGGATTATTAAGAATGAACCTAATCAAAGGTCCAAACTTCTCCATTCTATCATCTTTTAATTATATACTAGATAAAAGACCCGCGATAACGCGGGTGATTCTAAATTTTTTTGGTTATTTATATTTTCAAGTATCACTAATCACTAATCGTTATAATTATCATTAATCATTATCATTATCATTAATCATTATCATTATCATTAACTATTATAAATTGTTTAGGTACTTTCTTCATTGTCTTAACCATTTAAAGATTAAAAAAGATGTAATTACCCTTAGATAAAACACAAAAAGTTATAGCTAAATTTAAAAAACATTTGTAGTTTTAGAAATAAACCAATAAATCAAATATATCTTACCTACTAATTAAATATTGCAACTTTTTTATCATAAATCCTTGATTAAATGATGTTTGCATTATTCACTATGAATTACTTTTATTTAGTTTTAAATAACACTCAATCTTTCAAAGTTTGATCTTAAAAAATATGTTCATTTTCGCGTTGCATTACGCAGGCCCACAAAACATTGTTTTTAAACCCAAGTCAAATAAGTGAACTTTGTAATGCCAACCTAAACTTATAAAACACCCGCATAGAGGTGAACAAAATCGGGTTTAGCCCAACCTTACCCGAACCCGAAACCCAACCCATTTTCTAGTCAACGAAGGAAAACCAGTTAGTTGACCAACCCGACACGAACCCGACCCGGATTTATTTAATAACTCAACTGAGTTAAAACCGGTTTTTTCTGATTTTCAACCGGGTTTTTGACCGGTTTTTCAACCCGACTTGATTTCAACCCGGGTTCAACCCGATTTCTAATTCTAAAAACCCAACCCGGTTATGTATCTGACGGGTACTCACAAAACTCGAACCGGGTAGGGTCAAACCGTGTTTGACCGGGTCAGATTTTCGGATTTGATTCGGGTAGGGTTTAAAAACCGTTTTTTTTTTTTGCACCTCTACACCCGCATAGTTTTTAATATATACTTAGAAACTATGGTTGAATGAAGAGGAGGCCAGTGAAATTTAGCAACAAAGATGCCATAAATGAACCTCAAGAACCTACATTGTATAACTACAAATAGTATTTAATTGTTTAAAAATAAAAAATAAAATACCACGCAACACATTACTCAGGGAGTCTACTATATCTTCATTACCATATCTGAAAGTCTGAACTCATGTATTAAAAAAATATAACCTTGGAGTTGTATTCTTAACTTAAATCGAGTTGTAGTTTGGAAGTAAACTTTCTTTGTACACACAAAAAATATAACCTTAGAGCTGAACTCCTACATTAACAAATTTTAACCATAGATATGATGTCGTGCATTGAGTTAAGTATATAACTGGAGTGTGAAAACAAGTTATAAAATAAACTAATAATTACTGACACTAAACTATTACACACTAAGGCAAGTATACCTTATCATGTATAGTATAGTTACAATAAGTACTGGTTCGTTCCACAGGGACTTTGTAAATGAGAATTTTAATCAAAATGCAACTAATTTAAACAAGTAATTAAACGTGGATTTATGTGACCGAGTTGTCACGTTGCTTATCAACTAATGTATTAAACTAGAGCAAGTGGACTCAGGAAGAGTCAGATTAATTTTGTTAAACTTAAACACTAGAAAACGACACTTGTTTGGATTACTTTACTAATAACTTCGAGGTATTTGATCTTAACATTTAAAGCAATTCATGTTTATCTTAATTAGGTCAAGTTCAGCATTCGCCATCAAACTAGATCCTAACATCAATTCATCAACTTCCAATTCAATATATGAAAGACATTCGCCATATTCATGAACTTACAATATTAAAGTTAATTTTCTAAATCACAATCTTAATGCATTCGCAATCAAACTCAATTACTCATAGACAAATAATTGATAATGAACATATAAACAATAAACATCCGCTATAATCATTTATTCATTCATCAAGCGATTCAGATTTAACAATAAACCCTAACTCATAATAATTCGATTAAACGAAAGTTGAGTAAACATGAAACCAAAAAGTAAACACCTCTAATCACTAGTAATTTCATCCAAACAAGTGTTTTATTAAATTAGCTACTCATAATTGCACCAAAAGAAACAAGAGAAACTATTGAAATCGAAACAAACATGATTATAAATAAATAAAGATGTAAGACGAGTGATTACAATGATTAATCGAAGATCAGTAGTCCCCTAATGATTAAAGCAAAGTAATCTCTTCAAAAGTGATGAAAAGTTTCAAAAGTTGAGAGCCAAAATCTTCACTGGGTTTTCTATTCTGCCAGTTCTCCCCTTTAATGAAATAAAAACGTATTTTAAATCCTTCAAACTGCTGCAAAACCGCTGATAAACGCGATCCAGGGAATACCAACGCGATCCAAAAATTCAGAAAATACAAAGACAAACGCGATCCAGCTTATGTGTTGGGATCGCGTTCTTCTTCTTGAAAATTTTCTGATTACGGATTGCACTAGCAAACGCTATCCGTATTAACAACCCGGATCGCGTTGCTCTTTGGAAAAACGTACATGCCAGATTAAACCTTTGAAACGCGCTCCTGGTCATTGGGTCCGGATCGCGTTCTTCAGTATAAAGGCAGATCCAAATTGCAACTTTGACATTTCAGCTTCAAGACTCAACCAAATCTTTTCCAACTTTCAGAACTTCAACCTTTTTTACCTGAGAATTTAATTTTTTTACCAATTAAGTACCACAAGTTCTAAAAGTTCACTAAAAATAAACTTAAAACAATGATATCGCGTGAAATATATATGTACAAAATGAGCGATATCAAACATCCCCACACTTGAGCTTTGCTTGTCCTCAAGCAAATCATTTTCTACCAGATATAAACCATTACATCCCTCTTGTATTTTCAAAAATGGAGATCAAGCTTTTCAAAATAAACTAACAATAATCACCTAAGCAATTATGTTAGCCACATGTATATAGTTACCAAAACTTGAGATGATAATTTGTCAAGCCCGAAATGCACGACCTAGCACCTCACAATAGGATAAGTGTATCAATCACTCACTCTCAACCTATAAACTACAAGGTAAGGGAATGAATAATATAACACTCAATTAAGCCAAGTCGTGATGCACTGTTACCATAGGCTTGCAAAAGGATCAAATCTCCACCGTCTTAGCGTGAGCACCAAGTGAAATCTCAGAGAAGGTATTCTAACCACGTTGTGTATACAGTATGGGTGAGAATGGAATAGGTGGGCTAGACTCAAGCAATTGGCGAAAAATAGTAGTCAAAATCCCATGAAAAAGTAAAGAAAATGTTGCCTAATCGATTCTTAATGTGACAGAAATAAAACTCAGGATTCTCTTGCTAAATCAATTAGAATTATCCTCATGTACAACTTATATTTACAATTTTTCAACTTGCAATTCTCATTGATTTACATTTATGATTGGATTTATTAACTGCATTCTACGGCTTTCTATGAATCCTGTGTAGCGAACTTTCGAACCAACCATCCTAGGCCGAAAAGGACCTTCAGTGGCTAGGTGTAGAACACCCCTCGGGAACTACTTGTTCAGGAATTCAAAGGCCGTTTAGTTGACTACAATTAACCAATCCTTAACTTTAAGTTTTCAACTTCAATTACTTAAACTTTAACATTTAGCACTTCAATCGATTACAACTTCAGATTATAGAATTAAACATTAGAATCCCTACTAAAACATTTAAGTCACATTTTACATAAACATCCATTAAAAATTCAAATTAGACAACATTTTGGAAAATAAATGATTTGGGAATTGACTACACAAAAATAGGCTGAATAATGTAGTGATCATGAATGTATGTGGAAGTGTCTATGGGTTTCTTAGCACTAAAAGTAAGTGCTAACGACCTGGGTGGACTAGATATAAATGGTTTAAACGAAAATAAGATCCTAAACAATTAAGATTCCTTGGCCGATTATTGAGATTAGTATTAATCATCTAAATGATCCATACGGTCCCGATAATTGGCTAGAAAGTCAAAATTGCTAGGATTAAGCTCCAATCCTAAGAATACCTCCTCATCATACGATCTCACCTATATCACAAATTGTGATCTCACAGCGGCCTCGAAATGCATCACTAGGGCAAGTTCTAGAACAAACTACAATCACCGGCACACTCATAGCAATAGCAATGTAAACACTAAGAATAAGTGTTTTTCTCAATTAAAGCTCTAATATCTCACAATTTAATAGTGGAGCTACAAGTGTGCTAGTCATGCAATTCACCCAATGAGGTTGCTCATATGACACATCTCTAAAATTTATGCAAGAGGGAAGATTTAATTACTTTAACTAGATATTTCATAAAGGACAAGCACAATCCCAACAAACTGCCATTCCTAACCTCTTATCAGAATTTGCTAAAATCTATTGGACTCAAGATCAATAACAGACCCATTAAGTGACCCAAAGGCCCGTTAATAGAATTCGTAAAGTTCGATTGAGAACCCCAACAGATTCTAACAAACCTAACAAGACGCAAGAACAACAATTTGCTAAGAATGAAGTTCAAGCAAATTACCTCCCCACACTTAAATTGTGCAATGCCCTCAATGCACAAAACAAACATAATCAATAAGTACAAATGAGGAAGTGAAATGAAACGAAACTACCAGGGGGATAATAGCAGAAAAATGTTGTAAATGCCATGCTCATGTGTCGCTGAACTTACTGCCAGCATATGCAATTGATTCCACATCGACAAGGCCTTCTATCACACCAAAAACAAATACAAGGCATAACTTATAATACAACTGAGTAGGATGAGATGGCATTGTACAAATCGTACCCAAATGCCACTCATAACGAAGTTTATGCCAAAAATCCTAGATACTTAAATAAGAAGTCTTAAGCACACATAAAGAAATAAAAATCAGTTCAAAACACAACTAAATTTGTTCAAACACCACCACAATATGATTCAAATGGAATTTAATCCCCAAAAAGCCAATGTCCGGATGAACCTTGCTGTGTATGCTCCTCCACCTCTCCTCGTTGGTGCCTCTCAAGTGCCTCCAAAGCAGCCTGCCTATCATAATCAGGAACGGGGTTTCTAGCTCCAGGTTCTCCCCACCTCGGGAATTGATAATATGGGGTTGGGGTAAGATCTTCTTCATCGGAGTAGATACGCTGAGTATTGTGCCTTTGCCAATCATTGAAGAATCTTTGCACACCCCACTCATACCTCGACTCCTCCCGAAATTCCTCCTGTTGAATCCTGAAATTTTCAAATCTGGTGTTAAACCCTTGAAACCACCCAGGTGCGTCTGGGCATTGCTGAACCATTTCCGGTTGACGAACATCCTCCATATGGTGATCCTGAACAACTTGTTCCCTTGTTGGCTGTGGTGGTTGTGATGATGTACCATCTCGAAGACTCTTCTTAGTCGGCCTCCAAGGGATGAACTTTTTCTTTTCTTGCGAAACAGCCTTAGCAGCTGAAAACATTTCAACGGATAAAGGCAGCGAATTATCTTCCACTACAGTCAAAGGGTTTTTCTTTGCCACCAATCTCACCTCAAAGTGTTTAGCAATTAAGGTCACATAATGGCCTCCAGCAATTTTTGAAGAATCCTTTCTTCCCTTCCCATAAGTTGCCAGAAATTCTGCAACACAATATGGTATAGAAACCCGAATTCTTCTTTTGATTCTGGTCAAGTACCACATATCTTGAGCTGTTACCTTCTCTGTATTCTTCCCTCTACAAGCAATAGCATGGGCAATAAATTTTTGGATTAAGCGATGCTCCACATCTTTGAGATTGCTAGACGCGTTGTTCCCCGACGAATCGTATGGGGCGTCACTTAATTCACGCCACATAGTTTCCAATGGTACAGCTGTTTCATCCAACCATTCACCCAAAAAAATGTAATCCTCAAAATAGGGTGCTTCCATCACATCGGCATCATATATATCCAAACACTCGGCAACATCCATCAAACTCATTTCCCGGTCTACACCCCCTAATCGGAACGACAACAATGGATTTTACACAGTTTTTATCCTATGTATTACCACCGTTGAGAAGAACTCTAAACACAATTATGCATAAATTGGCTCTTGAATAGCAAACAATCTTTCCCAATCTTGGACATCATAAGTATTACCTGTCCATTTGCATTTAACCGATTGAGTGAGGGTGTGTCTCAAAGACCTTGCTAGACCCGCCTCTTCCAATGGTTGCCAATTTATCACTCTAGGATGCACAATGTCTTTTTCTCTTAAAGCCAACAAATTATCATTGTACGTCGCAAATTTACCCCCACAATTTTTCTTTGTAAACTGCAAATTTGGGTGTAATCTCTCCGGATCCAAAAGATATCCTAACGATAAAGTCTGTGCTTTCCCTTTTCCTTTAGAACTAGATTCTTGTTCTTTGCCTTTACTTCGCATTCTCTGAAACATCAAATACCAACACAAAATATGTTGCCAGGAAAGTTAGCGTTAATATAAAGCGCAATTAGTCATCGAGTCACAAAATGAGCGATTAATGTCTAAACTATATCCCCTAACAACCAAAGCATATAGGCCAACCAAAACTGAACATTGAACACAGTTGAGCATAACATTTGTTACACAACTAGTAACCAAATTGCCTATACACACACTCTTAACCATTCAAACATAACATGTAATCTAATATCAAACAAAGTCATGGCAATGGACATCACAATTCAAAGCCAAACAAGTCTTACAATCAAGATTACATGAATTTCAAATAATACACCTTCATCTTCATCAACTAAACCAAGTTCACAAGTTTCATAACTCTAATATCAAACATATACTTGAAAATCGCATAATAATCACACAATGATAACAAGTAATGCATTACAATCAAAAGTCAATGAAAACAAGTCAAACGTTGACCCAGAAAGTCAACTTCATCTTCATCCCCAAAATCTCATGAATCCTAATTTCTCAAATTACTCAAAAAAAAAATGAAATTAATCAACTAATGAGCAATAAAACATGTAGCATACTAGGATTTCATGAAATCAACACAAAAATTACTATCAACAACTTCCCAAATTCGGATTCTCATTATCTAGCATAAACCCTAATTTATGAATCATCACATCAAGCGAGTAACACCACAATTCATGCATACTACAAGTTAAGAACATTAAAGAAGCATGAATCATCAAGAAAGATAAACAATTGCAAGACCCCCACACTTATTTTATGTAAATCCGAATTTGTGAAGAAATCCCCAAAAAAGTATGAATTAAAGATAATGTGGGTGTTGATAATACCTTAAGTAGGTTTGCCATTAGAGATTTGAAGAAGAAATTAAAAGAAAGCTTAGTACTTTGATGATGAAATCGATTTAGGGTTTCTTTGGTTTATGTTGAGAGAGCAAAAAGAAGGGTTGGTGGGTTTAATTTTTACCGAGTCTCGTGTTATATAACCCTGGAATCGATTAAAATTTTTTCGAACGCGATCCTGAGAACTAACCTGGATCGCGTTTATCAGTTGAAATCGCCTAGCGTGAATAATAAACTATCAAACGCGATCCCAATAAGCCTATACGGATCGCGTTGCTCGAAGGAAAAAAATTCTGTGACCAAAATGCACTAGTGAACGCGATCCTAATAACACACCCGGATCGCGTTTATCAACTTGAAAAAATTCTGTAACCAAAAACCAAAGGTGAACGCGATCCTGATGGATTTCCTGGATCGCGTTTCTAAGCTTTTAACACGTTTTTTTTTTTTTTTTTTTTTTTTTTTTTTTTTTGTTTTTTAAAGTAACAATAACAATAATGATAATAATAATTAATATATATAAATAGATATATATATAAATAAATAAATGATGTACCCTTCGTGCTTAGTTTATTTACGAGTCCAAAGCAATAGACTCGACCCCGAATTCACTTGTCCTTGGGGTAAATAGCAAGTGTCTCCCACTCGCAATCAGCATCCTCCTCGTGATACAATTTCAACCTGTGACCACTGACAATGAACGATCCGCCATCTGATTTCAACAATTCCACATAACCTGAAGGATATCCGTGTTTCACTATGTATGGACCGGTCCACCTCGGTTTAAGTTTTGGTTGTTTTAACTTAAACCGAGATTGAAATAGCAACACTTTATCCCCAGCTCTGAATTCTTTCCTCATTTTGAGCTTCTTATCATGCAATGCCTTGGTTCTTTCCTTGTACAACTTGGAGTTCTCATAAGCTTGCAACCTCAATTCGTCTAACTCATGTAATTGAAGCATTCTCTTTTCACCGGCTTCAACCAAATCAGTGTTACAATTCTTCAGAGCCCAATAAGCCTTATGCTCTACTTCAACCGGCAAATGGCATGTTTTGCCATATAGTAACCTGTAAGGTGTGGTACCAATCGGTGTTTTGTAAGCGGTTCTAAACGCCCACAAAGCATCATCCAATTTCTTCGACCAAATAGCGCGGTTATCTTTGACTGTTTTCTCGAGAATTCTCTTTAAAGCTCTATTGGTATTCTCCACCTGACCACTAGTTTGTGGGTGGTAAGAGGTAGAAAACCGATGTTGAACCCCATACTTCTTCATTACTTTCTCGAGTTGCTGGTTCGCAAAGTGACTTCCACGATCACTTATTAAGGCTTTAGGAACACCGAATCGGCAAAACAAACTCTTTAAGAAATCAATCACTACTCGGGCATCATTCGTTGAAACGGCCTTTGCTTCTGCCCATTTTGACACATAATCCACAGCTACCAAGATGTATTCACACTTATTTGATTTTGGAAATGGACCCATGAAATCTATGCCCCAAATGTCAAACACCTCGCAAACTTGAATACTCGTTTGAGGCATCTCATCTCTTTTTGAGATGTTGCCAACCCTTTGACATGAATCACAAGTTTGGCATAGAGTTTGTGCCTCTTTAAAGATCGTAGGCCAATAAAATCCAGCATCATAGACTTTCTTAGCTGTAACAGACGGTCCATAGTGCCCACCGGTTGGTCCATGGTGGCACTCATCCAAAATTCTTCTCGTTTCTCCTCCAGATATACATCTCCTTATCATTCCATCAGCACACACCCTAAACAAATACGGGTCTTCCCAATAATAATATTTCAAATCAGCAAAGAATTTCCCTTTTTGTTGATGGGTCATGCCTTTTCTCAAAACACCTCCAACCAAATAATTTGCAAAATCAGCATACCATGGTGTTTCTTCCCCATTTTCAGCTTCATCATCTACCAGCAAAAGAAACTCCTCCGGAAAGCAATCATTAATGTCAGTATCGCCTAACTTGTCTAGGTTTGGATGTTCCAACCTTGACAAGTGATCGGCGGCAAGATTTTCAGCCCCCTTTTTATCCTTGATCTCAATGTCAAACTCTTGCAAAAGAAGAATCCAACGAATGAGTCTAGGTTTAGCATCTTGTTTGGAAAACAAGTACTTTAGGGCTGAATGGTCGGTGAATACAACAGTTTTGGACAATACAAGATAAGGCCTAAACTTATCGAAAGCAAACACAACCGCAAGTAACTCTTTTTCAGTTGTTGTATAATTCTGTTGAGCTCCATTTAGTGTTTTACTCGCAAAGTAAATTGGCCTAAAATGATTTTCCTCACGTTGTCCTAAAACTGCACCTAAGGCATAGTCACTCGCATCGCACATCAATTCAAATGGTTTAGACCAGTCTGGTGAAACCATAATGGGTGCATTGGTCAACCTATCCTTTAAAGTCTCAAAAGCTTTCACACATTCAGCATCAAACACAAAAGTAACATCTTTCTCAAGCAATTTGGTCATAGGTCTAGTGATCTTAGAAAAGTCTTTGATAAACCTACGATAAAAACCCGCATGACCCAAAAAGCTTCTAACTCCTTTTACATTTGCGGGTGGAGGTAACTTGGCAATGACATCAATCTTTGCCTTGTCAACCTCGATTCCCACACTTGACACCTTGTGCCCCAAAACAATTCCTTCCTTAACCATGAAATGACACTTTTCCCAATTAAGAACTAAATGTGCCTTCTCGCATCTTTCAAGCATCTTGTCTAAGTTAGACAAACATGATTCAAACGAATTACCAAAAACAGAAAAATCGTCCATGAAAACCTCCATGGAAGTCTCAATCATGTCCTGAAAGATAGCGATCATACACCTTTGAAAGGTGGCTGGGGCATTACAAAGCCCAAATGGCATTCTTCTATATGCATACGTACCAAAGGGGCAGGTAAAAGTCGTTTTCTCTTGATCTTTAAGGTCTATGGGGATTTGGAAATATCCCGAAAACCCGTCAAGAAAACAAAAGAATTCGTTTCCGGCTAGGCTCTCCAACATTTGGTCAATGAAAGGTAAAGGGAAATGGTCTTTCCGGGTAGCATCATTAAGTCTTCTATAGTCAATACAAACACGCCAACCCGTGACTGTCCTAGTTGGAACTAATTCGTTCTGATCATTTTTCACAACAGTCATACCACCCTTTTTGGGCACACAATGAACAAGGCTCACCCAAGGGCTATCAGAAATGGGGTAAATAATACCCGCATCGAGTAATTTAACTACCTCCTTTTTGACAACATCCTTCATATTTGGGTTAAGCCTCCGTTGTCTTTGAACAACGGGTTTTGCCTCATCTAAAAGATTTATTTTGTGTTTACAAAAGGATGGGCTTATCCCAGGTATGTCGAAAGTACGCCAAGCGAAGGCGCCCTTATGAGCTCTCAAAACATCAAGTAACATGCATTTTTCAGAATTAATAAGTTTAGAGGAAATTACAACCGGTAAAAGATTTTCCTCTTCCAGAAATGCATACTCCAAATGACTTGGAAGTTGTTTCAACTCCAAGTCTCTCGGTGGATCCTCCAGTGAAGTCTTTATCCTCAACCGATCCTCACTCTTTAGCTCCTCAAAGCTTTCCTCAGCTAATTGCTCTTCATCATCTTCTTTAACTTCAACTGCTTCAAGCAACTCATCCTCAGTCATTTTCTCATCAACAGATTCCAACAACTCAGCAATTTCAGCATCCAATCCAAGTAATCCCTGTAACTCCTCATCCAAAGCCTCATCTATGACATCAATACTAAAACAAGTATCGTCAGTAGAATAAGGATGCTTCATGGCCTTATCAACCGTGAAAGCAATCCTTTCCTGGCCCACTCCTAAGGTTAACTGCTTATTTTTCACATGAATAATAGCATCAGCAGTATGTAAGAAGGGACGTCCTAGAATGAGTGGGACTTTACTATCTTCCTCCATTTCGAGGATCACAAAATCAACAGGGAATGTAAAAGGTCCAACATCAATCAACATATTTTCCGCAATCCCCACAGGATATTGGAATGATCTATCGGCCAGTCGGATGCTCATACGTGTGGGTTTAAGGGATCCTAAAGACAATTTTGCATAAAGGGAGTAAGGCATCAAGTTTATACTAGCACCTAAGTCAGCTAGGGCATCACAAGTCATAAATTTTCCTAATGTACATGAAACAATAAAACTCCCCGGGTCCCCCAATTTGGGTGGAATCTGATTTTTAACGATAGCAGAACACTCATCATTCAGAAATGTAGCCGATGCCTCCGAAAGCTTTTCCTTGTTGCTCACCAAGTCTTTGATAAACTTGGCATAGTTCGGCATTCCAGCTAAAATATCCACCAACGGTACATTGATCCTTATGCTCTTGATCATATCAACAAACTTTCCATACTGAGCAGCAATCTTTTCCTTTCTCAAACGTTGAGGATATGGAATTTTCGGTTTGTAAGCCTTCACTACCGGTTGAGTAACCGGAGGTGTTGGTGAAACCGAAACAGAAGTGGGTTGCACAGTCTCTTCTTCTTCATCGTTAACTTCTATTTCATCATTGTCCTGCAAAACAGAATTAGAGATCTTTGCCCTTTTTACCGGAGGTGGTAGCTCCTTCCCACTACGATTGGTAATAGCATTTGCATGCTCATTTCGGGCCGGTGGTGGCTGATATGGCTTTGGTCCACTATTAGAAGGTGATGGCCTCGGGTTCGGTTGGGTGTTGCTCGGTAAACCACCGGGTGGTCTACTACTTTGGCCTTCAGAAAGTCTATCCATTTTCCTCTCCAAATCCTGAATTGAGGCTTGCTGATTTTTCTGATTTTGATCCACACTTAACCTCAAATTCGTCATTTGGGTTTTCAATCTCTCAGTCGAAACATCCTGTTTAGAAATGAATTCCTTCATCATCTTCTCTAAAGCAGATTCGGATGTTGCTTGTTGTTGAACAGGTGGTGGTGTTGATGGTGGAGCATTATCTCTTTGGAATTGATTGTAATAGTTCTGACCATGTCGAGAATATCTATTTCCTTGATAATTACCTTGATAATTTCCTGAATTCCGGTTCTGATAACCGCTTCTTTGATAATTATTTCCACCTTGGTAATTACTTTGTTGCATGTAATTAACATCTTCATCCGCCATCCTCATAGGTTGATCATCACTATCACATTCATTTGTTGCATGATCTCCACCACAGTTACCACATCCTTCACGAAGCTCCTTTATCTCTCCCTTGAGAGCCTTGAACTGATTATCAAACTTTGTAGACATAGCTTTCAGTTCTTTCATCATTTCAGAATCCTTGGAGCCACTTCCACTTCCTTCAGCAAAAGCAACGGTCTTTCGGGCTGGTTTTCTACTATCTTTTGCCCAATTTAGACTTTGCAAAACTTTGTCCTCCATAATCTTCCAAGCTTCATTTGGAGTTTTGTACATGAACAACCCTCCTCCAGCAGAATCAAGTACAGCAGCTGATGTAATATCAAGACCATTATAGAAAAGTTCTATGATTTCGGCTTTTGACAAACCATGTCCGTGGCAATTTCTCAACAAATCTTTCATTCTCAACCATGCTTCCACTAACGTTTCACCTTCAGCTTGCTTGAATCCCCGAATCTCATTTAATAACCTTTCTGCTAAAGCTGGTGGAAAATATCGGCTAACAAAAGCCTCCCTCATTTGATTCCAAGTCTGGATAGTATTTGGTTCCAACTCTTGATACCAAATCTTTGCTTCCCCACATAAAGACATTGGGAAAGTCCTCAATCTGACCGCTTCTTCCGTATTAGGACCATACTTAAAATACTCTCCAATTTCCAAGAAATCAGCAATATGTTTATGCGGATCGGCCCGCACTCTTCCATCAAACTGAGTATCTCTAAGCATTTGCATATGATTCCCTTTCAGTGAAAAATTGTTGTCGATTGGTGGTCTCCGAATAGCTGATGCCGGAGTTGGAGCAACAGTTCTAGTACGGTTAAACATGGGTGTATCATTCTCGTCAGCCATTTGTTCTTCTTCGGCTTCAGACCTAACTTCCTCTTCGTATCTAGATTCAAGTTCTTCTTCAAAAACTTCTTCCTCAATGACTACTTTTGATGAAGTTGATCCACTTTCGGTTTGACTTGAAGTTGATTCCGTCGGCTTATTCTTTGATTTCTTCTTTCTTTTCTTCTTTGTGGTTTTCTCTGGATCAGACAAAGGACTAAGAATTTCATTACCAGACTTCCTAGTGCTCATCCACTACCTAAGTAAACCTGCAAAAGCAAAGAAAATAAAACCGTCAAACGCACCGGCGCAATACAATTTAACTAAAAATAACTTTCTAAGAATTTTAATTCAAAGAAAGGATCAATTAACTACACTTAAATTTAATTCTCAAATTCACACAAGTCCCCGGCAGCGGCGCCAAAAACTTGGAGTGTGAAAACAAGTTATAAAATAAACTAATAATTACTGACACTAAACTATTACACACTAAGGCAAGTATACCTTATCATGTATAGTATAGTTACAATAAGTACTGGTTCGTTCCACAGGGACTTTGTAAATGAGAATTTTAATCAAAATGCAACTAATTTAAACAAGTAATTAAACGTGGATTTGTGTGACCGAGTTGTCACGTTGCTTATCAACTAATGTATTAAACTAGAGCAAGTGGACTCAGGAAGAGTCAGATTAATTTTGTTAAACTTAAACACTAGAAAACGACACTTGTTTGGATTACTTTACTAATAACTTCGAGGTATTTGATCTTAACATTTAAAGCAATTCATGTTTATCTTAATTAGGTCAAGTTCAGCATTCGCCATCAAACTAGATCCTAACATCAATTCATCAACTTCCAATTCAATATATGAAAGACATTCGCCATATTCATGAACTTACAATATTAAAGTTAATTTTCTAAATCACAATCTTAATGCATTCGCAATCAAACTCAATTACTCATAGACAAATAATTGATAATGAACATATAAACAATAAACATCCGCTATAATCATTTATTCATTCATCAAGCGATTCAGATTTAACAATAAACCCTAACTCATAATAATTCGATTAAACGAAAGTTGAGTAAACATGAAACCAAAAAGTAAACATCTCTAATCACTAGTAATTTCATCCAAACAAGTGTTTTATTAAATTAGCTACTCATAATTGCACCAAAAGAAACAAGAGAAACTATTGAAATCGAAACAAACATGATTATAAATAAATAAAGATGTAAGACGAGTGATTACAATGATTAATCGAAGATCAGTAGTCCCCTAATGATTAAAGCAAAGTAATCTCTTCAAAAGTGATGAAAAGTTTCAAAAGTTGAGAGCCAAAATCGTCACTGGGTTTTCTATTCTGCCAGTTCTCCCCTTTAATGAAATAAAAACGTATTTTAAATCCTTCAAACTGCTGCAAAACCGCTGATAAACGCGATCCAGGGAATACCAACGCGATCCAAAAATTCAGAAAATACAAAGACAAACGCGATCCAGCTTATGTGTTGGGATCGCGTTCTTCTTCTTGAAAATTTTCTGATTACGGATTGCACTAGCAAACGCGATCCGTATTAACAACCCGGATCGCGTTGCTCTTTGGAAAAATGTACATGCCAGATTAAACCTTTGAAACGCGATCCTGGTCATTGGGTCCGGATCGCGTTCTTCAGTATAAAGGCAGATCCAAATTGCAACTTTGACATTTCAGCTTCAAGACTCAACCAAATCTTTTCCAACTTTCAGAACTTCAACCTTTTTTACCTGATAATTTAATTTTTTTACCAATTAAGTACCACAAGTTCTAAAAGTTCACTAAAAATAAACTTAAAACAATGATATCGCGTGAAATATATATGTACAAAATGAGCGATATCAATAACCTTATACTAAAACGTGCACAAATGGACTGCACAAATAATACACATAAAAGTGCATTAAAACATCAGTAAAAGCTGCAATAAACTATACTAAAATACACCAAACTGTACAAATTTGTGGGCTAATAATGAAATCAAAAATTTCAGTAGCATTGTTCCCTAACACCTCCGCCTTCTAAAACATCAAAACCTTGTCCATTTTTGTTGAAAGTGTCAAACTTTACCTTTTTGGCTTAGAACCTTCGCCTAAGATGACAAAACCAACCACAACACAGTTAGGTAAATGAAATAAAATAAAATAAAATGAAACACTCACATAACACCAAACATTTATAATACCCACAACCCAATTCTTTGTATATCATTCTTACCAAAAACCGCCCTTTAAACAAAATAGAACACAAGCATTCGCCATAGGTACTTTATGAATTGTTGTAATGCTATATGCCTGAACCAAACCACATGAATTTAAAACAAAATTTGTCATCAATGAATACTTAAAAATGAAAGTAAGATTAAGCTATAAAGGGAAAAAGTTTAAGTTGCCTTCTTGAAACGAATCGACCCAATCACAAGTAAATGGGTCAAAATGTCCACCTATAATTAAAAATATACCAATGCAATACTAAACTTTGGTGCAACTACTAAATACATATTTATAAAACAATTTTTGCTTTCATCATTCAATTCAATTAAAGGTTCATTACACGCAAGTAGCAATTACGTATAAAAAGAAACTCGCAAACTGTTAAGTACCTACCTAGCAGTGACATCTCAAAAATAATTTTTATGGTTCATCTTCACCAAATAACTATCCAGATGTCAATACCATTCTAAATTTCTAATTTTTTAAAAATGAACCAAGTAAAATTAACTACAAAACATCACAAGTAATTTCCAACTAATAAATTGCATATATGATAGATATGAGCTTAAATAAAAAAAGTGACTCTTCTGAAAACGTCAATTGCTTATTTTGACAATCTGATGTAAACACACACCCTATTATCTTTGTGTTTTGTAACAATTGACACATTGAATCTAATAGTAAATCACCTAAAATCTATAATTGATAAGCCATGCAATATATAAGCAAGACAAAGAAGCGATTATAGTAAATCGTGACTCAAAATAGAAAATAAGATGATTAATCTGAAAAGCTTAAAATGGTCACATGAGTCACCTTGCAATTCAACCATTATGGTTCATTGAATAGGTAATATATTTATTGCTTCCTCATACAGTTGAGATGGTTTCAGCAGATTGGGTTAACTATTACCGTTAATCCTATTTCCCACACGATTATCTTACAATTATACAACAAACTGATGATGGTTAAAAACATATGACGAAAAAAGGATAAGAAAGCATAGCTAGACTTGATTCACATGTAAAATCGTGGGTAAAAAAATGAATAAACGATGATATATATGCAAGCAATGATACCTTAATTACCTTGTGTGGATCAGAATATGACAAGCGTGATCATTAAAGGATCGTTACCCTTGATATTTCATATTTCAAGCATGAATCATCAGCATCCAAAATCAATAAATTGGACCTAATATCAACAAAAATAAGATTAGTGATATCAGATGAAAACCACTAAAATAAATGATTTGATTTCATATGTGACCTTACAAAGAGAGAGCAAAAAGTTTGAGATAGGTAACATTGATCTCGAAGTGTTGAACAAATCTCTTACACAATTTATCAGTTGTTTTACTTCAGAGAATGACTATGTGCAACTGCAAAGGGATGACAGATTAAATTAATAGGATACCTTGCTTTCCATAATCGAAATCGAAGGAGGTCCTAAAAGCATCTATAGGCAAAAATAAAATCAAAATTATTTAGGATATGATTAAATAACTAACCAAAGTTCTTGAACTTCAGCGGGGCATTTTATCGAGCGGGTGGTGTACAGACATCAAATCTGAACAAAGACACATACAAAAGCTTTTATTAATAAGATCAACAAAAAGGAAAAAACATGCAAAGCATTACAAAGAACAATTTCAAGCATTATGAAACCCTACTAAACTAATAAGAATAAGGCCAAAAATAAATATAATTAAACCGAAACCATAACAATTAAACACCAAAAGCCCTAAGAATACTAAATTAAGCTACTAAACTACAACCACGATTGATACTGAATGTCTCCTTGAATGTATAGCTCACGGCTATTTTGTGATTATTATTTTCTGAATTTTAAAGAGTACAATAGGCCATTGCTTACATAATATGCACTTTTTATATCTCCCTCGTAGCAAAACATATAACTTGAGATATTAGGTTGAGAACCAAACCTGGCATCACATATGCATATGTATCCTTCACAGAGTCCCACCTTCACCAAAAATCTCCATCATGAGCATTTGTAACATATGAATGTAGAACCATATCAACAAAAAAGAATGTAGAAGTTGCATATTTATTACAAACCACAGAGAACAATATATGATGCCTAAAAATGTCGGTTCCTATCAGACTCAATTAATTTTGAAAAAGGATTTCATGACATGTAAAACTGAAAGCATATACCCGATGTATTAAGATACGATCTTAACAACATATAAACGTGAGGTAAGCATCCGATCGATTGGTAAGGATGACGGACCATTGGGTAGATTCATGAAATCAAAAGATTGCGCACAGATTAACATGAGTAACTGAAAACCAAGTGAGGCAAATTCGGAGGGAATAGAAGAATTATTACATGGTAGGAAATTGATGACGATGAATTGAAGATCGAGCAATTGATAGGGAACGAAGGGGGTAGTTGATTTATTTGAATGAGAGAAACTACAGGACGACTGGTTTAGAAAACCTAAATGTTATTTTTATATAATATTTTACAATATCTTTTGGCCATTTTTTTAAAGAAAAAGATTAGGTTGATGTTTATTTATTATATTTAAATATTATATTACCCGATTTTTTTACTAATTAGCTAATAATTAGATAAAATCTGCTATTTAATTTAATATTATATATGTCGTATTTTATTTTTAAATTATAAATAAATATAAATATTAAATAATTAGATAAATATTTAGGGTGTTAAGTGTAACAATCATTAAATTAATCTTAATCGTTGGATCAAGATGGAAAAAAGCAATTAAGGGTTGAGATTGCCCCAAACTATTCTGGTTTAAGTATATTTTATAGATATATAAATATAAATATAAATATAAAAGATATAAATTATATATATAGATAGATATAGATTATTATTATTATTGTTAATTAAATGATTCAAAGGGGGTTAAGTGTAACTATAAATAATTAATGTAGATCGTTGGATCGATTTTGTAAAAACCATTGAAGGGTTAAGATTCCTCTATGAGATTTTGCTTTAACTATATTTTATTATTTTATAGATTTGTGTCACAATTTATTGCTACTTTCTAGTTTTTTGTTTTCTTTTCTCGCTATTTTTTCATCCACATAAATTAAAATGAAATAAAATATATAAATAAATAATTCCTTGGTCCCAAACTCTTTCCAGGAAAACGATGTATAATCATCATTAATATAAAAAAGTTTTACTAGCTAGTGCTAAATTTAACTTATACCTTTTAAAGTTAAATAGTTTTGTCTTTAAAAGTAACAACTTTATACCACATATAATATCACGATCTTAAAGTAACATATTAAAACACTTATATTTATCTCTAGAAATACAATAAATATATATATATATATATATATATATATATATATATATATATATATATAATATTAGGCCGTAAGCAAACTGAACGTTCAGCGAACAATTCGCGAACTGTTCGGTGAGAAGTTTATTTATGTTCGTTTGTTTTGATTGGGACGTGGGCATAAGGGCCTTTATGACACAATTAACAATAATCCAGAGGGGCACCACCAAGCGGGATCAAGACCAGCCCCTTGTATATATATGAACGGACATGAACAAAATTTTACGTTCGTCTAATTATATGAAAGAACATGAACATAGATCTTGTTCGTTCATTTACGTTCGTTAACATGCTCGTGAACGTTCGTTAGCATGTTCGTGAACGTTCAGTAACATGTTCGCTTGTTAACAAAAATTAATAGATATTTGTATATCTTATTTAATCTCTACTAAATTCTAAATATAATAGTATCAAACACTTATATACATACACATATATACATATATATACATATATATACATATATATATATACATATATATATATATATATATATATATATATATATATATATATATATATATATATATATATATATATGTTCGTTTGTGTTTGTGTTCATTTGGGTTTGTTTAACGTTTTAATGAACAAATGTATTAAATTATGTATTCGTTCGTTTGCGTTCGTGAATGTTTGTGAACAAACAAATTTTCTTAGTAAACGAACATGAACAACAAAATCCCTTTGTTTATCTGTTTGTGTTCGTTCGTTTGTTCGATAAAACCTTAATGAATGAACACAGACATATTTCGTTCGTATTCGTTCGGTTCGTTTACAGGCCTAAATATATATATATATATATATATATATCCACTCGTGGACTTAAACCCACACCCTCATAGTTATAGAGTCACCTCAATATCGCTAAACCAATTATCATGATCTCAAACTAACAAATTATAACATTTTTACATGCATAGCATTGAAGTATCCTCTCACTTTAGTACAAGTTTTTGTTATAAATCGACAAGTAAACAATCACTAATAAAGAACAAAGTAAACAAACGAAAACCCCAAAATTCACGTGGAAAAGGAAAACCCTTAAGGAAAATAACGGGCAAAACCCTACAATATACATGAATACATATAGAAAATAACTTAGGGTTGTATTTAGCGATCCTAATTAATTATGAAATTAGGAAATAACTGAGTCAATTAGTTGCCTCTAGTGCCTCGAAGGCACGAATTATCTCTATCTATATCTCTATCTCTAAATCTCTATCTCTATATATATATTTATAAGATAAGAAACTTGAAAATAGGTAGACAATCTATATTAAACCCCCCTAAATTAATCCCCACCCTTTAATTAATTAGTTTAAATACCTAATCACCATTGATCTTAAACTCTATAATTGTCCATGTAGTAAGCCCCATTAGGCATAACTGAATTACCAAATTACCCCTATTAAAAGTAATTCAAAACTAATTAAGTATACATTTATGATGACAACTCATTTAGTTGACATTTCACAAATTAAAATCCTATTTACATTTTTATTTATTTAAATCATTATTAATTATTCAAAAACAAAGTAGCTCAAATTTCTGTATTAGTTAAATGTCTTCCGATTTTGTACAACTTATTTAAACATAATATTTATATTTTTAAATATGTTATATTTATACATATACATATACGTATTACATTTTACTAGCAATGTACCCGCACACTATGACGATGAGGAATAGATGCATACATTCGTGAAAAAATCAATTTGAAGATTAAGTGACAATCTAATGAATTATTCATTTTTATATTTTTTGGAAAATATTCATTGCAATAATATTATATATGCTAAAAAATTTAAAATACGATATGCAAAGTTTAAAATGAGAGGTTGTTATTGATAGAGATACTATAAATCAATGGTTGATTTGGAAAGATTGATATCATCAATAAATTTAGAAGGGCAATTTAGTCGCTAAACATTGTTGAGTCTAAATTTAAGATAATAATGGAAATACTTTATATGTAATTAAGATAAGATATTTATATTTTCATAAATTAGATACTCCTTATCATAATTTACGTCTTAATTTTAATTATCTCTGCACGCTGAAATAGATGTCGGGCACTATATAACGGGTCCAATAAATACTAATGGCTAGAGTCTAGACACTTAGTACTTCCTTTAATGACAACAAATAACTATTTCTCAAGGCTAAAATAATTAAGGGCGCTATGTATTGCACAACCAATATAATAGAAAACATAAACTATTAGTATTATTCTTGAAACCATACCAAATTACCGATGACCTTTTTCATTAATATACAGTCTCAAAACATTTAAAATGTTTCATCATACATACAAATTATATTGATTAAATTTATATTTTTTAAAAATCTATATGCATTTTCATGTTGTTCCCCGCGATTTTAGCGGTTATAATCTAGTTACAATATTACATTACATCGATGATCGATTGGAAAAGATATCCTTAAACAATTAACATGCGTAATAATTAAAAACTTAATTACTAAATCAAATATTTTCGAAAAACCCAATTAAAAGAATCTTATCGTACAGAAAATAACAAAAACGTAAAATATGCCAACCAACAAATGGAATATTTGGTAAGAAAATTAACTAGACCTCTTTTCTGCACGACTTTTTGATACGTCAGTTTTAGTTGTATTATCACCTATCATATCATATTATTAATAATAATTAATTGTGCGCCTAACAACGTATTATTGATCGATTTTCTATTGTCTGATACAATAACGTACCTATCAACGTACACTTGTTAAGACATGTTAATTTCCAGTTTAATTAATGTAACAACAATTATAGATATTCGATACGTACACCAAACATTTTGATACATACAAATACGATATCGTATTAATACAACACACAGTACAACTTATCAATACATGATTTTTAGTGTACGCAACAAATGTTTGGTATATATATCACGTTAATTGATAGAAATTTTCGATTCAGTTTAGTTTTGTCTTACCATTTACCAATATTCAGCCTATCCAACTGATGCATTTCTATACTACACATCCACTTTTAATCGTCTCTACTGACTTAACTTTCAAAAACATGTACACAATTAATGTATATAACCGGGTATAACATTCTTCTAGTTTGGTTACCGTCGTTTTTTATCAATTCTGGGGATTTTTTTTACGGCGACACTTTTTCATACTATTTTTAATGGTTTTTAATGGTGGAGTTGCTAACGAGACAACATTTAACCTTATAATGTGCTAAGATGAGGATTTCTAGATATTGTTAAGTTAGGGTTGTTTTAAGGTCGTCAGAGTTGATTTTTCGGTTGTCGGAGTCAATTTTGTGTTCCCGAAGTTGCTATCGAAGTCATCGCAGTTAAGTATGAGGTCGTCGGAGTTGATTTAGAAGTTGTCAAAGTCAATTAAAGGTTACCATAATTTTGGACCTAAAAGAAGATAGGAAGGTGGGGAAGATGGGGACGATTGTGGTGAAAATTTTTATTCGGTCCTTTGGATAGTAAAATCATGTTTTTGTGTTATGGGAAAAAATATTATGTGTCACCTTATGACTGATAACACGTCCTCAAAATACATACAATGTACAAAAATAAATAGTTTCATACATACAATGTCTGTCAATTTTGTTACATACGAACAATATAAGTTAACACTTACATATATTAAAAAACATTAAACCCAAAACAAAATGTATAAAAACATCATTATGATCTGAGGTCAAATTTGAAGTAGAGTAAAATCTAAATTTAGATTTTTATGAGTGGAATCTTCTGGGAAAGTGTCTTGCAATTCACGACCTCATATTCGTTAGAAGCTTACACGGATGCCATGTGTCCTAAATGTACCTTCATTGATGTGATGTCCGAGACATCTTTCGACGTACAAAAATTACGAACATCAAATTAAAACATATCGGTATCCAAATTAAAGCCATTTTCGTTTTTAACTTTATTTCAATTATAATGGAATGCATCCAATTATTTGATCAAACTTAGAAGAAGATTATTATTGTTTGATACATAAAATACGTTTTTTTTTTCCCGAAAAATGTCATTAGAGGTAAATAAAGCTTACCGTTAAAGTAAATAGAAAAACACGACTAGACAACGAGTTAAGTGTTTTAATAAACACGAGTCATATGCTAACGATAAATAGTTAATATTTTGTTTCTATTTTTTTTACATATAGAATAGATGAATAGATGAATGGTTCATTCTAGATAGATCATAAATCTAGTAATAATGAGTGATAAAATAATAATACTAATGCTAATAATAATAGGAAAATGATAAGAAGAGTCATTAGGGCTTTCACTAAGACCCGAAGATATGCATTAATAGTTGTATAAAGACCATAACAAGCTCCATGTCTCCTCCTGAATTTATGTTGATCCCCTGAATTTATGTCAAATGTACAATTGTTAGTGTAAGTCCAACTTTATAGACGAGAACCCTAATGACTTCCGTTAACAAAACCCTAATAGTAATAATAATGATCGTCTACAAACATGATAATTCATTCTAAGGAAGAAGATATTATAAAAAGGTACATATATGTGTACGGCATAATTCAATTTAACCTTTAGTATCATTACTTATGCAACAAATGACATAGGTGCGCATTCGACCTCATGTTTAATTTTGCAATCAATTCCTATCAATATCCACCTGTGCCACGATATCAAAAATATAGGGAGAGTCTCTCCATACCATTTTTAAATACTCATCATACAATTTTTTGATTAAAAAAAATAATATAGAAAAGTACATAAAATTACATAATGTAAGAAATAGTGATTTAAAAAAGTACAGAAAAATTAATTTAAAAATAAATAAATTGTATGAAAAGTAGATACCAAAATATAATATGTCCTAAAGACACGTAAAATTTCATTTAGTGTATAAAAGCTTTCTATAAATGCGCATAAATACAGTTAATTAACTTGTATAGTTGTAGTAGTGATAATAATGACAATGATAAAAGAGGTGCGTAATTTTGGGTAATTTCAACACCCATGCTGAATATACAAATGTTCAGGTAATAGATTTTGTTTTCAGGTATTCATTCGATTTTTAGTCACAAGTACTTTATTATATATAGAAACTTATTTGCAAAAGGTTATTACGGCTAACCCTGGGCCGCCTACACCAGACCGCCCCACTGCCCCAGGCTCAACATGTGACAGGTGAATCGAGCTGACTGAGAGGTCAAGGTCATACAGGGATGTCAACCACTGGGGTCGAACGTCCGACCCACTTATTTGCAACTGGGGCCCAACATTGTGTTGCACCCTCAACCATCTCAGCTACACGCCCGTGGGCGTAGATATTCAATTGAAAAGGCTATCGATATCGCGATAATAAGCATCATTGTCCATTACTTGCAAATGTTACCATTATATCAAGCTTTAAGGTGAATTTTAATTTTTGAGAAGCTACCAATATAACATTAACAATATTTATACACTTCTATGAACTACTAGTATAAAAGATATACATATATCAAAGATCTGCCAAGAAAGTAGTATATGAAGGAAAGTTTCTACTTTCTTATGTTGAAAGTATTGGGCCAACTGAATGTTATTAATTGGCCCAAAGATGAAAGCAGTGGGTTCACCGGACATAAATGAAATTAGTTTTACTTTTACTACTTGATATAACTTTGTTTGCAGTTTTTCTGCATTGTGATTTTTCATTTTCTCCAATTGCCATATCAAGAAATTTTCTTACTTGCCGATAACAATCCTCTACAAAAATCTCTAGAGATGCAAGTCAACGTCACTGGTTAACGACTAACCAGAATCGTGTTGGTCTTACCAGGATGACATTGTGCTATATACCGAAAATTCTTATAAGAGTCTATTTTTGGCCGGTTGTTATTCGAATATCTTAATATAGTAAGTTGTTCCAACATGTTATACATAATTCAGTAACAGAAACACCTTAAATTTGGTGTGTTATTTTGGTACAATTTTGTAGTTACAAGCATCAAGATGCATGGATGATATCTTCTAATAATGAAAGATGAAATTTAAAAGAAAAAAAAAATTTAAAACTATACACAATCTGTTGCACAGGTTCTCCACATACTCCAGGATTGTACATATCAAACAAACATGCTTCATGATAACAATCAACAAGAATCATCATCAACAACAACAAGAACATGGGTTGAACCCTTCTCTTCATATATTAAACTTTCTGTATATGAGGGTTACAAATAAACTGATGCATCTACATGTATATATACTAAACTAACAGACACTTCGAACCAATACAATGGTTCAACACAACGTTTCACCAATCGACACCTTCTAACAGACACAACCTTTGACACAATAACGGCTTCTAACCTACAGATGCATCGTATCATTGTTTTCCAGCGTGCTGTGGGTTTCTTTGGCCCATCGGCCCAAACACAGAAACCATACTGTACTTCTATTTTTCCGACCCACCTATTAACTAAAACACACATAATATACGACCCATTTATTTTGACTACTGGCCCATTTGACATTAAGTCCAACATTCTCCTCCCTAATGTCAAATGCCAATCTTTTACTTTTCAACTTGATCATATCACCTGATCTTTCTTCTTTATTGTTTCCATTCAATCTATCACAGATTGTCCTTTTGGTTGCCTCACACAACTTCTTTGCGGTTGCCTCACACAACTCCTTTGTCGGTTGCCTCACACAACTTTTCTTTGTCTCTCACTATTCGATTTTTCTGAATCGAATTTGGGTTTCTCTAACCCGTTCTGAAGAACAATCTAATCCCGATCAGTTCTTCTTTCTCTTGAAAACGATTCCTCTGAATCGGTCTCTGTCTTTTCTTTGCGTTGTCAAAAACTCAAGAACATTCCTAGTTCTACTCTTGTTCATAACACGCAATCTGTCTTTATTGATCTTCCTCTAATCAAATTCTTCTCTTAATCTGTTTAATCCTTCTTGTTCCTTGCTTTCTTAAAACTTGATTCTTCATGGCCATATGGTTCCACTTCCTTTTGAATCCATAAGAACACACTTTGTGTTCTTCTTCCTTTATACAAACCGATCCTCATAGCCACTTCTTTCTGTTGTTGTTGCGTTTTTCCTTTTCTTTCCATACCACAAAACTACAGCAATTTGATCTTCCTGATCATATTCTGGTCGTTGTTTATCATAACAAACATTCCTCTCGCTTGTTGGGTTCTCGCGATGCCTTTCTCCTTTCTTCATCTTGAAGAAACTGCTACTGCTTTTGTCTCTTTCTCTTTCGATCATCATGGCTCTTCTTTTTCCTGGTTAACCGCCTCTATTAATCTTCTTCAATCGGCATCTTCACCCATCCATGGCTGCCCTTCTTCCGTGGTATCCAACACATAATTGATCCTTGTTCCATGATTCAATTTGTTGTTTGATTTCCGCTCTGATACCAATGTTGCACAGGTTCTCCACATACTCCAGGATTGTACATATCAAACAAACATGCTTCATGTTAACAATCAACAAGAATCATCATCAACAACAACAAGAACATGGGTTGAACCCTTCTCTTCATATATTAAACTTTCTGTATATGAGGGTTACAAATAAACTGATGCATCTACATGTATATATACTAAACTAACAGACACTTCGAACCAATACAATGGTTCAACACAACGTTTCACCAATCGACACCTTCTAACAGACACAACCTTTGACACAATAACGGCTTCTAACCTACAGATGCATCGTATCATTGTTTTCCTGCGTGCTGTGGGTTTCTTTGGCCCATCGGCCCAAACACAGAAACCATACTGTACTTCTATTTTTCCGACCCACCTATTAACTAAAACACACATAATATACGACCCATTTATTTTGACTACTGGCCCATTTGACATTAAGTCCAACACAATCAACCAACTCTTTATGATTTTCATCAACTCAATGTAAATGAATACAAACCAAAAGTAGATTAGTCTATAGATACTAATTCGAAGTAGTTTTCTATATTAAGATCATAGATTTAAAATTTAAAAAGATATTTCCATTTTAGAAGAACGGACATTCATACTCGTTAGGGCCTACTCGGTGACCATTCTTGAGAAACTCGACCGCTGACATGACCTCTCTACAAGATCTACCAAATGGATCTGTAAGCAGTAAAGGTGGGAAGAACAGCCAAAAGCTTGTAAACAGAACAAATGCCAAAGTTAATGGCCGGGTCACAACGGGTGGTGGCTCAAACCTTTTACCCATGGTTTTCTTGATCACAAAATCGGTTCCAACCCAAAGGCCTTGAACTATGAGGAACCAAATAACTTCATATGTTGGCGTAAATCGGCCAAGGTAGTAAATTAAGATGATTTCATGCATGATCCCAGACACTATAAATGTTGTGAATATAGCAAGCATTGATGCCCATCTTCGAGGAATCAGATGGGCATAATTGCATAAATGGAACGGGCTGGTTTGTAAACACTAAGGTGTAATATGCTGGAAACCATGAGGTTCCACCTTTTTCCCCAAAAGTTCTGTACTGATGTTGCGTGGTAAGGCTTATCAAATTGTGGCTCGATCTCAACCCCAACTATGGTTCGAGCTATAAAGCCTGCCAACTTTAACAACATTCAAGCATAAAGAATAGGTAGTATTGTAGTATGCATAAAGACATGAGGTTACGAATGGATGAAGGTAGTCTTTGTAATCATTAGCCTTAATGGTGATGATAAAGAGAAAAAATTTAGGCGCAAAATCTTTGAGGGACTTCTTAGTGATATGGTTAGTCCCGTGTTTTTGGTTTTTTATAATCTTGATTGGTAGACAAGCGGTGGATATGAAATGAGATAGAGGGAGATGTGGGTGTGAAGATAAAGGGCCTTGACCAAATGCATAAAGGATGAGCTTGAAACTTCCGAGCCATGACATGAAAAAAGAAGTTGGACCAACACAAAACATGGAGTTGAGATTCAAGGGAAGATACACGAAGAGACATATGACCGGAAACAGAGCGAATAATCTAGTTGTACCTTGAGGTATAAACATCCCAACACCATAAGCATAGAGAAGAGATGCTATAGCAGTACTCCAAACTACCAATAGATTTTGTATCTCTCCCTCATCTGTCTACTCCTTTTAAGACACACCTTAACGTGTTTCTTCCAACGATCTTATGAAGTTATGATCTGTACAGAGATTTATAAACCATATATATATATATTTCATAGCTTTGCCGGACAAATATCAACAAATATGACTTACCATTCTTGATACGACACAAAAGCATGACCTGAACCTAATATGAATGGATGAGCATGAATCAAGTTGGTAAAAAGTATGGGTAAGTGAAATTATAATTCCCTTTTATATTGAAGAATGCATTTATAACATAGATATCATGTAAACTCTGTTTGTTCAAGGTCTATTCTTTTACATGTGTTAAATGTAGTTCTTTTTATAGCTTAGCTGAAAGTCTGTATTTAATTAGAACATCTTAACATGTGCCTTAAGACGTATGTTAGAGTGTTGGACAAACATTTCATGACATTTATCATTCAAGTTTAATTAAGGTAACTAATGTCGGATCTTTTTAACGTACCATTGATTGATAGAATATTTTGTTATCAAACTAGAAATCTCACGGCCAAAGATATAAAAGCTACGGAGTACAAGGTTAGGCTTGAAGTTGGACTACAAATTCAATCAACCCATTTTATGTTTACATTTTCTACTTGACTTGTAATCCATAAAAATGAACGAAGTTAAATGCCATCTCCTACAAATCCCCTATTGAGTTATTAGCGGAAAAACCATCAAAAAACGACGGTCCCCCAATTTATCCTCTTCGTGCAAGCAGGTTGTTAGGGCCACTCGACTTATAAGTAGTAGTGTATTCTTGTCAACTCACTCGTATGTTTTATATTTTCATATCAGTTAAGTGCATATATGTATCGTTTGAGTTTTAATCACCAAATCTCATACACTAAAGTGTCCTCCCATAAAAATTTATGATATTTGTAAAACGATTTCTTACTAATTTATAACTTTGTTATATTAATTTAGATATGGGAAATGATAATTACAGCTCTTAGGGCTGTCAATAAGAGAGAAATTGTACAATTTATTGAAGCTAAAGTTTTCATATTTAAGCAAAATTATAATAATACACTGAAGGTTTGCATTTTATTCACTGAAACATTTCCATTATATGTGATGTATTAATTATGATTTTGAATAATGAATGAAATTTTGAATTTAATAATTATTTTAAATGGTTCTTATTTTTTTTGAAAGACAGTATTGGGCTCAGTGGCATTGCCTCTTCATATACCCATCACCAATTCCAGGGGAAACCCGAATATTTCGAGAGAAAACCCCTGTCTCCATCCCGGAGAGCATTTTGCTCACATCCGGGTTCGAACCCATGACCTTGAGGTCATGGTGAAACACCTTGTGCCACTTGAGCTGGAAGCTCTTGGCTAAATGGTTCTTATTGACAGCCCGGTTGTAAATATCATTTTCCTTTGATTTATAGACCATCCTATTAAGAAAAGGATAAAAAAAAATTAAAAAAATAATCGGAGAAGACTTGAATAGCCCGCGAAATGGGTGGATTCAAAGTTGCAGTCCCAATACAAGTTCCCACTTCCCTTCATTTCTTCTCCAAAATCCACACAACAAATGACACCGGAAAAACTTCTTCTCCGCCCCACCGTTACCCAATATTGCACTATCGGCTGTCCAATACTCGACGCCTTTCTCGGTGGCGGAATCCCTTGCAGCTCAATCACCGAAATCGTTTCCGAAAGTGGTTGCGGCAAAACCCAACTTTCCCTCCAACTCCTTTTCACCGCACAACTCCCCAACCACCTCAACGGTCTTTCCGGTTGCTCTCTTTACATATACACCGAATTCCCATTTCCCCACCGCCGTTTTAACCAACTTGTTCAATCTTTCCGTTCGTCTCAACCCATCCTTTTCGCTTCGTCTCGTGACCCCCGTGATTATATATTTACTCGTGATTGTCACACTGCACACCATCTGCTCGACATATTGCATCAGTTAGATTCTCGTCTTGAGAACGTGAAGGAGACAAGGTTAAATGTTAAGTTGATTGTTATTGACTCAATTGCAGCGTTGTTCAGGAGTGACTTTGAGAATAATGCGAATGATCTTAAGAAAAGGTCTTCGTTGTTTTTTAGGATATCGTCGGTTTTGAAGTCGCTTGCTCATCAGTTTGGGATTGCAATTGTGGTGACGAACCAGGTGGGTGATTCAATGGGTGATGATGATGGCGTGAGTGGTGTTCAGGTTGGGAATTTGGAAGGGTTGTATACATCTCGAAGACGAGTTTGTCCGGCTTTGGGATTGTCTTGGGCTAATTGTGTTAATTCGAGATTGTTTTTGTCGATGGATGAGGAAACAGAAGCTGTAGAGAACGGTTTAGTTGATAGTGAGTATAGCGGTTATGTTAATACACGAAAAAGGAGGAAACTTCATGTTGTTTTTGCTCCCCATTTACCTTATACATCTTGTGAGTTTGTTATAAGGAAGGAAGGTGTTTTTGGAGTTGATAGATGACTTTCATTGGCAAAGAAAATGGATTTCCTTTTGCAAATATTGTCATATTTTGGGCCTCTTATTTCCCCTTTGTAAGTTGCATATTTGAAAGCAATTCAAGTCTTATACAATTAAGGTTAGCTGGCTTAATAATGGTTTAATCTTCAAAGTTTCACTTTTTTTTTCGTTTTAACCATTCAAGTTTTTTTCTCATGATTTAATCCTCCAAGTTTCAAAATTTTGGATTAATCCTCCAAGATTCTTTTACTTCAAAAAATTGATGGCTTAATCCCTAAAGTTTATCTTTAATAATGATTTTGCCCTTTTAACTTTTTCTAGTTTAATCATTAAACTTTCAAAAGTTTGATGGCTTAACACTTCAAAGGGTTAAACCAGTAATTCAATGTAAACTTAAAGGTTTAAATCATGAGAAAAAAACTTGAGTGGTTAAAACGAAAAAAAAGTGAAACTTTGAGGATTAAACCAATATTAATAATTATTGCTTTATTGGGTTATTTATTTTCGCTATGAGCAATATATATATGGTCCAGTTTTGTGCAAATTTCTGCTTACTAAGAGGTGATTAAATTAATGCTATTTTTGGGGACTATTTGCCTTTTTGGAGAGATTAATTTGTGCCATTGATTATATATGTTTAGATTTTTTTATTGGAGATGTTATCATTTCTGTGCTTGAATAACTAGTTATCTGCCTAGTATATCGTATGATACAACTGTTATGTTCAGAGTTGTTTATCTACTTGTCCACTATTTGTGCCAATGCATCTGTAAGATGTTTGGTGAAGTCTCTTCTGTAATAGCAGTGCCATACAGATATTCAAGTATTTACTGTCACGAAATCGAAATTAGGGAACTGCGAATGCTGCCAAGGAGATGCTTCGTGTGTGTGTATAGCAAGAGACTGCACAAAGTGACCCAAATGCACACTCAATAATCCAGGTCATTTTTCTTTACAATTACAGATTTAAGTCTAGTGCAATTTTTAGATATGTTGCTCCAACCTGCACTTATGAAATTGACACACCTAATGTTGAAGACTTGAGTTCATCGTTTCATATATTTTGAACGTTATCTGGATTCTGGAGAAGTTCTGGAATCCTGCAGGAGGAACTCAGAGTATTCACCAGCTTTGCTTATTAAGCCTCTAGTATTAAGTGCAAAAAAATGAAATAGCTTTAGTCTCTTTCTATAATCTCAATCTCGCTCGCTCTTCCATCAACATTATGTTAAAAGCATATTTACCCCTCATGGTTAAGTAAGAGGTTATTCGGAAATATATTCTCAAAGTGATTATGCGATGTTAAATAATCACAGCAAAGCAGGCTAGTGAAGATGGTATTTGGCTTTGTTTTTGTTGTTCGAGTGTTGACAAATTCTGATATATTAGTAGTTAAAGTATGTTTTGTGATATTAAAGTACAATCCTTTCATATAAGATTAAAAAAGGGTAAACATGTAGGTTTACTTTACCCTTAGTCGATTCTGTTGCAACTGATATGAGGCTGATCATCCAAAACTGATAATTTGACTCACAATAGTTGGATAGTCAGAAGTAAAATCAACTGCAAAACGCAAATCCAAACACGCTCTACGACCCATAAAATGGTATGATATATTTGGCTCGAAAAGAAACTTAACTTAAAATTGTTTACCTTTCTAAAAGAATAAGGAAAAGTAAACTAACCTATTTTGACTCTGCACAGCAAAGAAATGTCAGCCTGCGCCCTTCGGGATGACCAGAAAATCAGAACAAGTCACATGCACTAGGACTTGGGTGTATCCTCCAGGGGGCTTGCTAGAAGGTCCAAAGCTGAGAACTTTTACTAAGCGTAAGTATGTCAAACTACTTGTCAGAATTGATAATGATCACGATTTTGGAAGGTTATTGAACTTTACCTATTGCTGATGCGAAGTAGTTATATAATGTTCAATTGGAATATGTTATGGATGACACCGAAACATGCAATAACATTTAATAATATTTTATAAAAAAAAATTATATTTATTCTTCTTGGTTTAAGTTCACACATCAAGAATGACAATTCATGATTAGTACTCCCTCCGTCCCATTTTTATACATTACTATTCTTGTTTGTCCTGTAATAATTGTCCACTTGACAAAAATGTCATTTCAAAGTCACACGTGCTATAAATGCAAGGGCAAAATAGACGTACTATATATTAATGTTTTTGTAAATTACATATATCATAAAATGAAAATATTATGTTATAGGGCAATTTTATTGGGAGGAGGAAGTATTTCATATATCACATGCCTATTTGCTTTGCAAAACCATCTAAAGAACAATGAAATCCCTATCAACGTGATAATGGAGTATAGCAGGTCTGCACATTCTTTCAGTATCTGCAGACTGCACCTTGTTTTAACTGTCCTTGTTAAGTCGTAAGTATCACAACTTAGCACGTAGCTTTTAGACCATCCATTCATTTTACATGTTTACTGGCACTCACACTTGTCTAGTAAACTTGCCAACTCTCACTTGGAGCTCCACACACAGAACTTTCATTAGCAGTCCTAAAAATCGAGTAACCAATTAGATAAACTTGATTCATAAGAGGGCTCATAGTTTAGTTAGTCAACTTCAATTTAGGTGCTCACAGGTAAGGGTTTGGTTTTACAAGTTCACGTCTTAAATTCTTAGCTGATAAGAATTGAACTTGATAGGACACCTAGCATATAACATTGGAATTTCTAAGTCTAATAATTTTGGGTATCATATAGTCTGATAAAAAGCTAAGTAGGTTACTGGATTAAAACATATTACTTTATGGAATTATTTAGATTAAGAAATTGGATTATGACCATTAAGAGTAAGTAACTAACCTGCCATTTTGCTCTGCCGAAAGCAGTTTGTACCTCTCTACAGACTACAGAGCTCATCCAAATCAATAAATTCAAGCCCTTCCCCCTTCTGTCTAAGCTAACTTATGCCTTATAAATTGACTTATTTCTAAAACAAAACAACTACAAAATTATCTAGTTATAATTAATAAATATTTGATCAAAATTGAAAATAGCAATGAAATTCAGAATCCTAGATTGTATCAGTAGTGTTTAATCATTTTTACTGATATCATTTACTCTCCTTCATCCAACATAACTCTTCTATTCATATCATGTTAAGCGTTTCAAATTTAGATGTAATAAAATCAAACTTAAAGGCCACGTAATACATAAGCCAGCAAATAAACAGTTAAGCCTGCATTTGGCACAAATGAGCAGTTTACCATGTACTTATTGGGACCATTTGAAGGCCACACTGACATCTCACTCATATAAAAAAGTATAAGGACATAATCACTTGGTAAGCAGTTTGGGATTGAGATTGAGTTGACGAACCAGGTGGTTGATTCAATGGGAGACAATGGATGGGTGAGTGGTGTCTGTGTTGGGTATTTGACAGGGTTGTATACGTCTGGTAGATGATCTTGCCATAGTTTGGGTATCTTAAGTTGCATATTTGAAAGCAATTTGACCCATTTTTTTTCTTATTTGGTAAGTAGTGTTTAGAGTAGTTCCTTTCTCTGAGAGCTCACATCCCATTTTGTGGCAATTGAGAAATGTCGTATTAGTCATCCTTAGTATTTTTCATCTATGACTATCTGTATATCCTACCTTTGCTGGAAATGTCGAAATATGATCTTTATCATTAAATATCCCGTTCTATTCGGCCTATATAATTTCAAGTAATATAGTGTATAGTCTCTTCTGTGCAGATGCTTCAAGTGTGTGCATTGTGTGAGAATGGACAGAATGAGCAGAACTAGCCGAATATTGTTTGACTAAATCTAAGTACCCATTATATACTAAATCTAAGTATAACCGCCTTTCCAAGAATATTGTTTGACAAACTTCATTTTTATAAAGTTCACACATACACTCTCATCTGTTACATGTATACCAACCACTACATGACTAGAAGCTATCATCATATAATGTTGAAAATTTGAGTTCAAGTTTTCATAGTTCTTACATTTGAACATAAGCTGGAATTCCTTATATAAACATTTAGCAATGCTAAATGATACTATTAACGATTTAACGGAATAGTTGATAAATAGTATGTTTTGGTTATATGGTTTTTTTGGTTTTACGTTGACCTCAGCTGCCTGGGTTCTAATATCGCATACCATATTTTTTTCTCAACTTTTTAAATGAACTTTTCACCACTATTAAGGCACATCATATCCAACCACTCATCCTTTTATCCCCCATTTTCTATTACTGCAGCCTGCATGTACGTATTATTTCAATATATCTGAGTTTTTTTTTTGTTTTCTATAGTGATGGTGAATGACTGAATGTGGTGAAGAAAGAAGATGGTAAAGCTTGATAACATTGTTGAAAGAAATTAAAGGAGTTATGTTTACTTTTGTGTTTTACTATATAATATATAATCCCAAAGAAGATCCATTCAAAACTTGCTTATCCTTTTGACCTAAATCGTACGAGTAACATCTGTTTCTTTAAACTTCTATATATGTATAATGTATGGTATTGGTTGGAGTTTTGGATGAATTTCTTTTTTTTTTTTTTTGACTTCCTATGTATATTTTTGACTTTTATTACTGTAATTTTTATTTTGGCTTTTTAGTTGGTGGGGGTGATACCAATGTTTTAAAAACCGGTTTTTTTATCGAATCGGAAACTCCACCGATTCCGGTCGAACCGGTTCAACCGGTCCGGTCCAACCATCCCCAAAACCGGCCACGTCACCATTATTTAAAAAAAAAAAAAAAAAAACCCGGTTGAACCGGCCGGTTTCCGGTCGAACCGTCCGGTTTCCGGTCGAACCGCCGGTTCGTTGACCGGTCAACTTAAGGTCAAAACCGGTCCATTCTAACTCGGAAACTTCTCCGGATCCGGTCGAACCGGCCGGTTCGAACCGGTTTTTAAAACATTGGGTGATACTTGTAGTATAAAGGAAAGAATTGAATATTACGGGTGAGGTTCAAATGAGACTAAAAATTTGTGTGAGACTAAGGGAACCAATAAAGAGAATGTTCCATACTACAAAACCCATTTACCCCAAACATCAATTATCTCACAAACGACAAATCGAAAAATCATGAAACTTGCACCATAATTTTCAGCGTTTTATCCTCTTCGATTTGCCGTCCCTCAAGGCATACTTCCGAAGAATTTTTTGTTTTTTCATTTTTTTGGTGGGTTTCATATGTTACTAACACATGTGTTAGTAACATATGAAACCCTAAACCCAAACCCTAAACCCTAACCCCTAAACCCCAAACCCTAAACGCTTTATAAAACTCTAAACCCTAAATCATACTAAACCTTAAACCCTAATAAACCCTAAACCCTACTAAAACATAAAATCTAAACCCTAAACCATGAACCCTGCTAAATCCTAACCCTAAACTCTAACCCTAAACCCTAACCATAACCGTAAATAAAATGTACAATCAATCACTAACACATGTGTTACTAATTTATAAAACCCACCAAAAAACCGAATTTTTTTTTAATCGAATGTATGCCTTGATGGGACGGCAAATCGGAGAGGATAAAACGCTGAAAAATATGGTGCAAGTTTCATGATCTTTCGATTTGTCGTTAGTGAGATAATTGATGTTTGGGGTAAATGGGTTTTGTAGTATGGAACATTCTCTTTGTACATGTGGCATGATATCATTGGTTCCCTTAGTCTCACACAAAAATCATGTACTCATTTGAACCTTATTATTTATTAATAACTTTTTTATATTCTTTAATTTAACGCTAAAAATGTGATATTTTGTAAACTCAGAAGACATAGATATCCGTAAGCTCATAAAACTTGTGTTGATATTTTTATTTTAGGGTAAACGACAAAAATCGGCATCGTACTGCCAGCGGGTACTCCAAGTATGCAATCTACCAATTTTATTTCTCATGTATGCAACCAACCGGGTAATTTTGTGTTATGATTTTTAAAAGTTCAATATTACCTTCTCATATTTTTTTTATGCTGACATGGCGTACACATCATCTGCCACATCATTCTTTTTTGCCACGTCATCCATCCCTTACATCTAGAAAATAAATGCTCCAATTAATGTTTTTTGCCACAACCTGCAACAATAATTTATAGTTTAAATAAATTTCGTGAGAGGGCGGTCGACGTTTGTTCACCACCACCATCATCATAACTTCATCCCCATCACCAACCTGCCACGTTTGTTCACCACCGTCTCAGGTCAAGTCACCATCTCCAGTCAAGCACAACATCCGGCTAAACCACCATCTCCGGCCATGGTCCTCCACAATCGAATCCACCATAGACGAACAACCTCGTACTGAACAAGGTGATAGTTGCGGTGGAAAGGGGTGATTTTGAATTGAAGAACGAGTATATGATTCGTAATTTCTTATTACGACGAACGAACATTACGGTAAATTAAAAAATGACGTAGAATTCAATCGAACCGAATTTCGTTGTTAAATCATCGTGATTATTAATGAATTTAATTTTCTATTTAGTTTATTACGTTTTGCAGGATGATGAACATCGGCTTTAGCTCGATTACAAAACGGCGTTAGATTACCGTTTAGATGAAATCGGACTAAATTTCGTGTGACAAGTGTTGAATTATCATTGGCTTGATAGTTTTTTTTAGGTTTGTTTGAATGAATTTGATTTTTGTTATCTAATTTCAATCGGAAGATAAACTTGTAGTTAGATATTACTGTAATTTGATTTTTGATTTTTGTTTGAATGAAATTGATTTTTGGTCATACACATTTTCCATGTCACATTAAACAAAAAAAAAAAAAAAAGGTTTGAAATTCAAGTTGACCGGTCAAACAGGTAGCATGTTACCATATTACTCACATGAGTAAAGGTTTACCCGGTTGGTTGCATACATGAGAAATAAAATTGGTAGATTGCATACTTGGAGTACCCGCTGGCAGTACGATACCGATTTTTGTCGTTTACCCTTTATTTTAAGTTTCATATTGATAAGTGCCTATAATTTTTATGTTGCTTTTTCCCCTTTTCTTCTTTGGTAACTACTACTGTATATTTTTTCTAAATACTAATCCACATTCACATGGTTATTTGACTTCTGTTTGGGATGGAAAACCATCAAAAATCCACATTTCATTCGTTTTTTCTATTCATTTATTTATTTGTAATTGGATTAGCATTTACCTAAACATACCTGCATAAGGTCTCATGTTGTAGTGTAATAATTAATATTATAATTATAATTACTTTTCGGCTACGAAATGTATTAATTATAAATTATGTGTTTCATTTTAATAAGACAACAAGTAAATTAAATTTGTAGAGGTGTCTATCATTTGACCTAAACCACACCATACGATCATACCACTACCATCTACTGCACCACCTACTCTTTCCTGACATCGTCACACAACACCTTACCCATTCAGCTTACCTTTTGACTTTTGACTTTTGAGTTACTTTAACAATCTTGACTTTAACATATACTACTCCCTCCGTCTCAATTTAATTGTCCCCAGACAGAACTACACGCAGTTTAAGATAAACACAATAATTATTACTTATTTTTTGCACAATGACATTCTTACCCCTAACCAATTAATTTAAACTTCCTTTCACTTTTGTAATTTAATTTTTAAAGTAGGGACAATATAGTAAAAAAAATCATGCTACCTTTCTATATTTGGTAATGGACAATTAATTTGGGACATCCCAAAATGGAAATATAGGACTATTCAACCGGATGGAGTAGTTATTAACATGTGAAGCTAAATGATGCAAATCTTTCAATCACGAAACTACTTGACATATGTTGATGAACAAGTTTGATGATAGTAGAAATATTTAAAATACTATTAGAAAGTAGCAATCACTTTTATCATTTAATAATGTGATAATTAATATTGGCAAAATAAAACAAATCATGACATGTTAATATTCCATCCGTCTCAAAATAAATGTTCAACCTTTTATTTTAATTTGTCACAAAATAAATGTAAACTTTCAATAATAGTACATCAACTATATCATTTTACCCTCAATATACATTTTCTCAGAGAACTTATACATAAGAGTCCGTGCAAAAAGCAGGGGTAAAAGTGTGATGTTCAATACCAGAGACAATGTAATTTCTTAAAATCTGTGAAAAATGAGAGTAGACACTTATTTTGAGACAGATCAATGGAGTAACGTTTATAGGTCGCTATACTACAGCAAAAATAAACTTTTTATAGCAAATCATTTCTTTTGGTTTTACAGCAATAGCCCAATATCTGATTTATCCTTATAAGTTTAACATATTCGATAAATTTTCACTTGGCTTATTTGATATTATAAATTTATTTTCTGTAAATCACGTCGTAACGCACGTGCGTAAGAGCACAGGGTGTCGAGATACTGTTTTCACGGTGTCCCGAGGAGAATGTTGTTGCTGAGGATTTTGTGGTGTGGTAGAAATTGTTCTGGATAGTGTTCTAGAGTTTTTTATTTTTAATTTTTTTGTAAAGACAATTAATTAAATTAATAAAATTTTAAATACAAATAAATTAAATAAAACAACATTTAGTTCATTAAAAAAAAAGTTACAAGTCCTAAAAATAAAAATGCATAATTTAAAGACATAATTTAAAAATCCAATACAAAATAAATCAAACATCTCCGGCCCTCGATCCCCAAGCACCACCTCCCGATCCCGTTCCGTATGGCCAACCCATACTCTCGCAAATCTTCATCTTTTCAATTTTCGTGATGAATCTCGCTTGCTCCGGTAAATGTTCAGTCGTCATGGACAAGATTCTGGGTTTGGCATTAAGATCCTTCGTCTTGTAGTAAACTTGTTTGTCACTTCGGATGCCTTCGAAAGTTGTTTCGAGTGATTCATCAAGAGAAGACGAAGCGGCCGAACTAGAAGACGTAGATTTTCGGGACTTTGATTTTCTTGACTTTCCCCATCGGACGTGGATACGGATCCTCACCAAATAAACCCGCATTCGGGTTTTGTGTATCTTCCTCCGGTTCTTCATCAAAGTTCAAGTCATCCAAATTCACCGTCTCGCGGCGTTTAGGAACATTTCGTCTACCGACGACAAACGGCTCGGGACGTAGCCACTTTTGTTTATCTTTCAAAAAGTTCCACGCCGTCAAGTGTTGGAAACTTTTTGCTCATTTTCCACCCGATATTGATTTTCATAATGGATCATAAAATCTTCCGCACCTTCACCACTCCGGGGTTGATCTTGTAGGCATTTCCATATACCTTGCCACTTGTTGCAATCCGCTTTGAGTTTGTTCCACTTTGACGACAACACATATTTCCACGTTGGAACAACGAATTGCGGGCGTAGTAGGAATCCACTACAAGATACCAAAATGAAGGCCCGTCTTGGTCAATTCCACGGTTGGAATTTTCGGTTACCAAATCCAACTTTAGGCCAAACGAAGCTTGTCCTCTGGTAGCCAAATGTTACGGTTTGGAACGGTTTTTTTTTATTTGGGTGAATCTTTTTTAGACTTTTTTCCTTTGGATTTTTTGGATGTAGTTGGCGTCGGGTTGGTTTCTTCGACGGATAGCACGTTGGGATGTTGTTAACTTTGACGCCACATTTGAATTTGGAAAAACTCATCGGGCTGCATTTGCAGTGGTTGCATAGGTAGTCGTTGATTGTATACAGGATTGTATTGTGGTTGTTGGTTGTAAGCGTATGATGCGAAACCTTGCATTAGTGGGTTGGAAGATGGAGGTGTTTGTTGCGGGTTTGAGGATTGCGAAAGGCCCGTGTGTGACACCCCTTCAACACAATTACGTACACTAAACACATGCATGTTTTAGGCTAATTCACTGTTAGATGAATTAGTGACCTTAAGTACCAGTATTTAGTTGCGAATTAATACTAGGTACTCGAAGATTTATATATAATTATATATATTAACATACGCGATTACTTCAAATCATACGAAAACGAATCGAATAGAATTCGACATTTCCAAATACGAACGTTGGTGGACCAAATTTATTAAATAATATGAAATTATTTAATAACATTATTATTTACTAAATATTATGTCGATAATATTTAAAACGTATTTTGTATTGTATAAAACAAACCGTACGCAACAAAAACGCGCAATTCGCGCCCGACAAACAAAATAATCTCAAATTATATTTTCGTAACTCAAAACAAAGCATTTTGATGAAATACTTCTATTAAAAATATTGAGTTTCGAACCGATATCGAAAATGTATATATGTAACGTATAACGTCCAAATAACGTTTAAACGACCGGGGAAACGAACACCGCACGGAGCGTATAACACCCCTCATTTTAATCTCATTTAAATATAGTAAATCGGAAGCGTAAGTCCAAATAGATAGTAATAATTTACATCCTTTTATCAATGTTATAAAATTTAACCTTTTCAAAACTATAATTTCTTCAACCGAGGTATTATATAAAAACATGATAAAACATTATTTTATACAAATTAACTATCAGAGTAGAGCCTCGTAGTCAAACATTCCTTCTAGTCCAACTTCTTGCCCACCCAATATTAAAGCCAAAACCTGCAAGAAGTGTTAATGTGGGGGATTAGCATAAAGCTAAGTGAGTAGATAACTAATCACCAGGCTAACTTAGCTCAACAACTTTGCATACAACAATTAACACATAACCAACAAAGTAGACAATACCACCATTTAGCAAAGCAACAGGGCAACTGTTCAACTGGTCAACTTATCATCAAAGCAACTATTCAACAAGCAACGGACTTCATAATGAGGCATCGGTGGCTCTGGGGATAACCATAATACCCGGGAGGCTCCCCAAGAACACTTACCCAACCATATCCGTATGGCCATAACGGACGAGACCGATAGCTAGTGGTTATTCTCAACTAACACAGGAGGTGTGTTAAACCTTGAATAACCGACTAGCCCAACCAACAGTTCAACAACTCGTTGACCTCATTAACAACTGATGCCCGAAGGCCAACAACAAGTCCAGTGATCACATAAACAACAAATCACATATTCATCAGGTCAACGTTATTATATCAACCATATTATTACTAACTCTAATAATCATCATGGCAACTATAATAGTAATAATATGTTACTTGTTGTAACCAAACTCGTTACAACCAAGTTATACTGAGGATTAGAGATCCACTCACCGACCACCTCAGGCATCCACTCAGTATTCTAATATCACTGAGCCTTCTGCACATCTGACAATACAGTAGAATGATACAAGTTAGTTACTTGTCTCAAAATATGTACAACATTATTCCAATATTACAATTAACATCTTAACAACATAATTCACAATTACTTATCAAGTTTATGCTCATTAATTCACAACCTCATTTAATCAACTTTTACCATCACAATTAACATGGTTACACCTTCAACAATGTTATTATCATCAAATATCATTAATTCATTCAAAACCCCAACACAAGGTTTCATAAACTCTTATCCACATAAGTGCTAACTTTACCCCTTTGATTATTAATTAAGTGTTCTTAATCACAACTAATATCAAGTTCCTCAAATAACCCATCAATTCATCACAATCATCAATTTTCCAAGAACACTTTATGAACATTTAATCAAATTCTACAATTTCAAGTTAGGGCTTAGATTATAATCACAATTTAAGCACTAACTAACAATTCTACTCATAACTACAAGCTTTAATTCCATATAAATCATCCTAATTCCATCAAGTGCTCAAAACCCATTTCTAGGTTTACATGAAAATCAAGAATCAATACTTATAACATGTTTATGATGATGATGGAATGATTAATACATGTTATTAAAGCTTAACTCATATTAATTCAACTATTTGAAACCCTAATTTCGGATTTCAATCAAGAACACCAAAACCCCAATTTCTAGGGTTTATATAATTCAAGAGATAGAGACTTACAAGATGATTAGAAGGATTAGGAGATGATAATCTATCCTCTTGAAGCTTGAATTCGAATTATGCAACTCCAATTTGATGATTTCTTCTTGAATTTAGGGTTCATCATGTATGTATGTATGATATGATACGTACGTATGTATATATGAATAAGAATTAAACAACCGACTCAATATTTAGTAGTATACTGGAAGTGCTTAAATTTCATTCCCCGTACTTTTCATTGTCTGGAACTTAAAAACCATTTACGGGGAAATATTATTTTATTTTACCGTCAACTAAATTAAATTAAAACAATCAATAATTTATTAGTCACAATAAATTATTTGACTCTTTTACCCATTTATTTTCAACTAGCACAACAAAATTACTTTCTGATACATTTAAATAATCATTTGCAGTCAGAAAATATCTAATACTACTAGACCCGTAAACTGGGTGTTACAACTCTCCCCTCCTTAAAGAGATTTCGTCCTCGAAATCTGATCACACCTAATCAATTTATTGAAATAAGATCTCTTACTCACTCTCATTTCAATTCACTAATACTATAGCTCCCACACACTTCTGATCACATATTTACTCATTATTACATGCACACGAGAGGAGTACAAGTTAAAATAACTTATATATATATATATATATATATATATATATATATATATATATACAACCGTCATGCATACCCCTAATTACATAACGTCAATGTGTATACATTCCAATCTATTTACCCAAATATGTATTATTTTATTAACTCACACACCACCAGGGTGTATTTCAATTAAAATCACTCAAACACATATAATGTGTCTTAATTTTGTTATCACAAATTACACTATCCAGCAACAAGGACAACTCATAGTATATGTACACAATTTCAATTCTTCTTTATGCACATATCCACATGCACATGTTTTCTATATACTCCAATGTACAAGCATTACTCCTACATCCTGTCTCTAATAAGTTCAAATGACCATTTACTTGATCAGTCATACTTAATCATGTAAACAATTTAAACACGTAATCACTAGTACTCAATGTAACACATATCCATGTGAACATTCCATCTTTACACTATTCACAACAAGTGATATTGAATACCACAACATGCACATTAACAATAAAAGTTCAGCTCAATTTACAACTAGCAATTTAGCTAACAACTTGCTAAAAATTTTCACTTTTGCAACTAGCTAATTACAACTTTACAACTTTACAACTTGTAATTATAAATACAACTTGATTATATGAAACTCTTATTCGAAAAGAATCACAATTCATATAATCATAATCACATATAGAATAAACAATAAGCAGTATGTAGAGGTCAATTCTTATGGTTAAAACTACTATTATATAATCAACTAGCATCCTATTACACCAATTGGATGCTAAGACAACACCTGTAAATACCATGTATCATCATCAATGGTATTTCAACAACACAAGGTGTAGTCATTAATCATCTTTTCAACAATATTAACACAATATTATTTATAATCAACTGACCTCTACTTTGCTTAAATCATCTTTTAATGTTTACCATTAATAATGCATCATATATACACATCACTTGTACAGTACCACATTAGTAAAAACAACTTAGTGGTTTATCACTCTTTCATTTTAGTCCATTATTGACTATTTTCAACTACAGGTCAACATATCTTACCTATTATTTTTTAAAACTACTTAACTTTACCTGGTACTTAGTAGCCTCAACAACTCCATGTGAAATGGCATAATATAAATACGTTGGCCAGACGTCGTCATATTATGTCAGTCACACTTTATTCTCAAGCCACTTCATACCATTTATCTCCTAAGTAATTATCTTTACTCTCACATATTTCTCAACAGTAATATCAACAATTTACACAATTATAACAACCTGTAATGGCAAGTATATTCCCAATTATTAACTTGCTATTATTTTCAACTTATCTCTTTTAATTACAAACTACTTATCTCATTAGGTATGTATAGTCGACATAGACATTCAACACCATTTTCAATATATTATTAACATAGGCACAATGTCTAATACACATACATCAATCAACCTCTTTATTGCCTGATTCCATATTAAATTACTATTTACATCTCTTACTACGTATGGTACGTTAAGTACCAAACGCTTCGTCAATGCTAAGTGTCTTATTCCACCTATTTTCATCAATTTATACACCTTTAGTTGATTTACAAATAAGCATTTCATGTTCAACTATCTCATTATATACCAGTTCATGCACTTGTATAACAACTTTCTTAAAATACTCAATTCAAAACTTTATAATACCCTAAGTGATGCAATTACTTTATCACACCTCAATTTATCCACATAATATAGTTAACATAATTTCATATTCAATGTTTACTAACCCTTGTTAGCAACAATCAACAATATCATTTACTGGCATATTTTGCAGTTAAATAAACTACCTACAACTAACTCATACACCATAAAAGGTGTGAACCTCTTAAAACAACTTTTAATATTACATATAGTCACAGGAATGATCTCTGGGCTCAATGAAACAAAAGCCCAATACAAAACGTAAGCTAAAAGTTCAAAATAAGGTCCGAAAAACAATAAAATGCGATTTTCGGACCCCAAACGACCCCGAAGTGCCGAAAACTGACAGGGCTCATGGCAACGCGATGAGCTTTGACCGTTGAGCCGTTTCCAAGTGACCCTGTAAATTTCGTCTTAATCGGACACCGAAATTTTCAAAAAAAAAAATTTCTACGTCAAGTATTACGTCGAACGTCGCAAGAATTTTTTTTTTTTTTTTTTTTTTTTTTTACTAATTAACGCGATCCGGGAAAACGGGTCAGGATCGCGTTCCTCAGTTAAAAATGTTCTGTAACCAAATTAAGCATACAAACGCGATCCGGAGAAGTGAGCGGGATCGCGTTCCAAAGAGAAAACGCATCTGAACCCGAAATACACACACAAACGCGATCCTGGAAAATGGCTGGGATCGCGTTCCCAAGCATAAAATAATCTGTGACAAAATAACACATACGAACGCGATCCAGAAAAGATTGTTGGGATCGCGTTCCCAAGTAGAAATCTGAGTTTCAGCAAAATTCATATTTTTAGCCAATTTCAATCGCGTATAACTTTTTACTCGTTTAGAGTTAGACTCTAAAATTTTGCAGGCACGTCCACTATGCCAAAATGAAACTTTCCCTTTTTACACTTTTTCAATTTACACGTTTTACGATAAAACGGACGTACGACTCATTTTTTGACCATTTTCGACCATTTTGGTTGACACGCCATATTCCAAATGGCTTACTTTCTGATTTCAACCTTTTGCCAACATGTTTCTATATACATTTGGGACGTGTGGGCATATTCATCACCTACAAACACTCATTCTACATTGTTTTGACACGTTGACCCGTTTAGGGGTCCAAATGGGCACTTTTAAGAAAATAATCACATTGACTACCCAAATCATTATCATCACCTTTTACTACTATCTTTATGACTTAAAGTCACTTTAACATTCTTTTTAATCAGACAACTACTCATTTTAACCTTTTAACCATCAAGTGACCCATTGGGCACTTTTAACAACCCATTTGGGTTTCAACTCATATTACCACTATTCAAACAACCATTCCACATTACGTTGACTATTCTAAGTCCAACAAACTATTTTTCACCATTAGTGGCATGCTATAACTCTAAAGCACCAATTCACATTAAAATCACTATTAACAACTTATTCAACACAGCGTCTACACGACTTAACACCTTTTTAACAATTTCAAGTTCAACATAAACTACCCAGTTTATTTCACAACATATGAATAACATCAATTGACTCAAAACTAGGGAATTATATCAGTCTGACTCAACTTACTTTAGGGTAGATCAACATCATCATAGCAAAGTACACAATTCAAACTGAATTAAATTCAACAAGGTTATCGAGAATCACCTGATGCACTTAAGCCAGCAACAATCGAGGAATCAATGAGAATACCAGTCGGTTCCTCATATTCCTCCGTCTCTGCAACCAAAACAACATTCTAGCATCTTGTTTTAGGTTAGTACACATTCATTATCAACTTTCTCATGCAACCACTAATCCCCACCCCTGGAATGTTTGACTTGATACAATTCTAAGTTTGGGATTGAACATTTTATAATGTACAATTCACCCAAACTTATGCTCTGATACCAACTTATAACACCCCTCATTTTAATCTCATTTAAATATAGTAAATCGGAAGCGTAAGTCCAAATAGATAGTAATAATTTACATCCTTTTATCAATGCTATAAAATTTAACCTTTTCAAAACTATAATTTCTTCAACCGAGGTATTATATAAAAACATGATGAAACATTATTTTATACAAATTAACTATCAGAGTAGAGCCTCGTAGTCAAACATTCCTTCTAGTCCAACTTCTTGCCCACCCAATATTAAAGCCAAAACCTACAAGAAGTGTTAATGTGGGGGATTAGCATAAAGCTAAGTGAGTAGATAACTAATCACCAGGCTAACTTAGCTCAACAACTTTGCATACAACAATTAACACATAACCAACAAAGTAGACAATACCACCATTTAGCAAAGCAACAGGGCAACTGTTCAACTGGTCAACTTATCATCAAAGCAACTATTCAACAAGCAACGGACTTCATAATGAGGCATCGGTGGCTCTGGGGATAACCATAATACCCGGGAGGCTCCCCAAGAACACTTACCCAACCATATCCGTATGGCCATAACGGACGAGACCGATAGCTAGTGGTTATTCTCAACTAACACAGGAGATGTGTTAAACCTTGAATAACCGACTAGCCCAACCAACAGTTCAACAACTCGTTGACCTCATTAACAACTGATGCCCGAAGGCCAACAACAAGTCCAGTGATCACATAAACAACAAATCACATATTCATCAGGTCAACGTTATTATATCAACCATATTATTACTAACTCTAATAATCATCATGGCAACTATAATAGTAATAATATGTTACTTGTTGTAACCAAACTCGTTACAACCAAGTTATACTGAGGATTAGAGATCCACTCACCGACCACCTCAGGCATCCACTCAGTAGTCTAATATCACTGAGCCTTCTGCACATCTGACAATACAGTAGAATGATACAAGTTAGTTACTTGTCTCAAAATATGTACAACATTATTCCAATATTACAATTAACATCTTAACAACATAATTCACAATTACTTATCAAGTTTATGCTCATTAATTCACAACCTCATTTAATCAACTTTTACCATCACAATTAACATGGTTACACCTTCAACAATGTTATTATCATCAAATATCATTAATTCATTCAAAACCCCAACACAAGGTTTCATAAACTCTTATCCACATAAGTGCTAACTTTACCCCTTTGATTATTAATTAAGTGTTCTTAATCACAACTAATATCAAGTTCCTCAAATAACCCATCAATTCATCACAATCATCAATTTTCCAAGAACACTTTATGAACATTTAATCAAATTCTACAATTTCAAGTTAGGGCTTAGATTATAATCACAATTTAAGCACTAACTAACAATTCTACTCATAACTACAAGCTTTAATTCCATATAAATCATCCTAATTCCATCAAGTGCTCAAAACCCATTTCTAGGTTTACATGAAAATCAAGAATCAATACTTATAACATGTTTATGATGATGATGGAATGATTAATACATGTTATTAAAGCTTAACTCATATTAATTCAACTATTTGAAACCCTAATTTCGGATTTCAATCAAGAACACCAAAACCCCAATTTCTAGGGTTTATATAATTCAAGAGATAGAGACTTACAAGATGATTAGAAGGATTAGGAGATGATAATCTATCCTCTTGAAGCTTGAATTCGAATTATGCAACTCCAATTTGATGATTTCTTCTTGAATTTAGGGTTCATCATGTATGTATGTATGATATGATACGTACGTATGTATATATGAATAAGAATTAAACAACCGACTCAATATTTAGTAGTATACTGGAAGTGCTTAAATTTCATTCCCCGTACTTTTCATTGTCTGGAACTTAAAAACCATTTACGGGGAAATATTATTTTATTTTACCGTCAACTAAATTAAATTAAAACAATCAATAATTTATTAGTCACAATAAATTATTTGACTCTTTTACCCATTTATTTTCAACTAGCACAACAAAATTACTTTCTGATACATTTAAATAATCATTTGCAGTCAGAAAATATCTAATACTACTAGACCCGTAAACTGGGTGTTACAGAGCGTAAACTTGAGGAACCAAAATTTGAGACATCCACCACCTTGTGGGGCCCCTCCCCAACCGGTTTTCAAAACCCACAAAACAAGATCCATATTTTATGGATCTTGTTGTTGTTGAATAACATAACCAAACACACACCCTTATGTTTCACATTTCCACCATCCACCTCTCTCTCTAGTCTCTCTCTCTAAACAACCCTCTCTTCTCTCCCTCCTCATCCACGGTTCATCATCATCATCAACCTCATTCATCACTTTTTGCTTGAAGAGAATTGAAGGAGAAAAGCAAGGAAGAAGAGGAAGAAACAAAACCGTGCACCATCACTCGTTTTCATCACTAGATCATCATTTTTCTTTGTAAGGATCACCTCTCTTCTATTAGAATTATTTGCTTTATGCTTATAACATGTTATGATATTCATCTAACTAGGAAATGTCCAAAACACAAGCCAAAACTCGTTTTTCATGTATATATATTATCACAGTTTTCTGGATAGATTTTTATACGTTGGTAGAAAAAAAATCATATAAAATCGTACAAGTAAAATAAATACATGAAACCTATGCCAAAATCTTCGTATGAACATTTGCTACAACTTTCGTGTAGAACACTTTCTCTAGAAATACCCCGATTTGTACAGAAAATATGATTTGTGAGTGAAGTTTCGTTTTGGCCGAATCTGGAACATAGTTGCTTCTCGATTTTATTTATCCAACTAAACGAGCCCTAACAATTATGAAAAAATTACATAAAATACTTAATATATAGATGATCAACCATATTTTTCTCATGAATTAATTCGGGGTCTAACTTGGTTAAAACGAGAGGCGAAACAAGTCGACAAAACCGAAATCACAACATAGGGACTGTTTTTGTACAAAATGTAAAACCGATACTTCGGGCCAAACACGAAACGTAACGAATATTTTCCCGAGCCTTAGAAACATATTTAAGACTGCCCTAAAAGTTTCGGGTCAAACCGAGGTCGTTTGACCACGTTCACGAACTTTGAATTCTCAGACCTGCGAAACTGAACCCTGCGAACTAAACTTTGCGAAACTGACCTATTGCGAAACTGGATCTTCACATTGACTTTCGGACTTGACCTTCGGACCACACTTTCGGATATGTTATGTGTGAAACTACTACTTTCGCTTAAACAATTACTTTCGCGCTACCATAATTTCGCACAAAATTACTTTCGCACATATAAATACATTCGCATATATATATACATTCGCACCTCGGCATGAAAACGCTAGTTTCTCATTTTGTTAGTTTTTCATTCTTCTAGTTTCTCTTAAATAAAGAAAGACAACGTCGACAACGAATAACAATATACGATACAACACCGAAACATAAAGAACGTATACTTTTACAAGTAAATAAACGAAACAAACATAATAATAATAATAATACTCTGGGAATTATTATTACAAAACCATCACCAACGGGCCGTACATATTTTCAAAACTACAAACCTAAACGACAAACGAATACTTTGGACATATCTAGTTGAGTGAACACTAGCATGGATGGTCAACTAAGACATTCACTTACTTATACTTATAATCTCATACGTTTAGGACGTTAGGAGATTACCGACTAGAAGTATACTTGCTTTAGGCACGCTAGCACGCACAAGTGAGTTCACAGCCCCTACTTTTACTGTTTTTACTGCTTTTAAACTAGGGGTGAAAGACATAGCTACTGTTTTTACTATTTGCCATAACCTGGAACGATTATATAAATGCTTTTATGCTTTATACGAACTGTTGACTTATGAATGATTTCATACTATACTCGCAAACTGTTTACAAAAACGTTTTACTATATGTGATAAACCGGAGAACGACCGATAAACCTTTTGATTCGTTGGAGAACGACCAGCAGTGTGATAAACCGTAGAATGACCGGTAGATAAACCGGAGAACGACCAGTGCTATGATTCGCTGGAGAACGACCAGCAGTGTGATAAACCGGAGATCGACCGGTAGATAAATTGGAGAACGACCAGTACTATGATTCGCTAGAGAACGACCAGCAGTGTTATAAACCGGAGAACGACCTGTACATTTTTAAAACGCTGGTGAACGACCAACAAAGTGCTTTAAATTACGTTTTGGATAATAATCCAACTAAACTGTACTTTGGATGACATCCCAACTAAACTTGTATTTGGATAAGATTCCACGAAACGCTATTTAACTATTATGCCAACGATTTACAAACGAACTTGGTGTATTAAACTATATTTATAAATATAAAACCTGTGAATTCACTCAACAACCATGTTGACCTTTTGCTATGTTTTTCAGGAAATTAGCTGCACAAGTAAGACCGCATGCATTATGGAACTAGGCGACCCACGATGAATTTATGATGCCATCTTTTGGAACAAATGGGATTTCTTTTGTATAACTAATATGTTTTAGTCATATTCACGAAATCTACTTTTGTATAACTTTAACTACATTTCTACTTCTACGATTCGATGAATCGTAAGTTTTTGTAAACAAATATTTATGGCGTCTTAATATATATGTTCTACGATAATCATATGCTATGATATGTATGAATGACCAATGTTTCCGTCGGCGCCCCCGCTCGATTTAATGCTTCCGCAAACCATCTGATAAACTATAATCATGAATTTGGGGGTGCGACACCGTGAATGGGTTCCAATTGGATTGTAAGTGGTACGGGTTGTTCGACATGATGAATATGTTGAATTATATAGAGTTTTTGAGAGTTTTTAAGTGAAAGAAGTGTTTGAAGTGTGTTTTGGTTTGTAGGAGAAGTGTTGTTTAAATAGATAAATGTATAGGGTTTGAAAAAAAAAACAAACGGTCATAAAACGACTACTTTTTTAAAAATTTGATTTTTTTATATTGTTACCGTTGGGGCCAAAAAGGAAAAAAAAATCAAACCAAACTCGCTTCTCGCCGTTCCAAACTGGACACTGTCCGAGGATTCCGTCCAGAACGTCGTTAGGAACGCCGTCCCGGTGCGACAGAACGGCGGTCGACGACGTTCTCGACCTAGGATTTTGATAAGATCTTGTCCACTCCGTGTGCTCTGATATTTAAAGGCTTTAGCTTTTAATTATGTTTGTTAGGTGTACACATTAAACATGAATATGTCATACATCCAATCACAATTACGATTTACACTCCCAAAAATACACTTTTCTTAAAATTTATTTTTTGTCTGATGATAATAATTTTGAAAGTACATTCGTTTTTCATTTATCTTTTCTTATTATATCATTATCTTTACTACATATAAAACGTTTCATGTTTGAGTCTTAAATTTCAATTCAAACAAAATAAATTACTATAATGCTCATATACATTTATCTCTATAATAAATAGTTTTTACACTTAAAAATAAGTCAAAACAATTTTTTCTAAAAAAAGAAAGATTAAAATCAAATTTAAAGATAAATAAGTCCTTTTACAAACATGATATTTTATATGTAGACAATGATAAACGTTTACGTATCCTATTTAAATTATTTATCAAAAAAATCATTCGCTGCTTTGCACGAGCATAGTGCTAGTTATACCAACATAGAGGATGGTTATTATCTCTGGATATTAATTAGCAAACACAATAGTAATTATTTTGTCATTTTATGATTATACGTCTAAATAAATTATAAACATTTCAAACCTGTTTTAATATAACAAGGTTGTTGAGTCATGAGTGGTCTAAAATGCATTTACTCAAACACTTTTAGTGACCCATTGGTGCGAGTTCAATTACATTATCGAGTACCTGTCTTTTTTATTTCTTTTTCTTTTTTCAAATTAAGAAACATCATATAATATGTTAGCTTTGTATATAAAAACCTTCTTTCTCACTTTATTTAATCCTTTATTTTTGTGATATATTTTTATGAAATATTTTTACAAAGAAAAAAAAGCTTTTTACCTTTCAAATAGTTATTTATAATCATAAAATAATAGTTTTTAATTCACTTTACCCTTCAAGGTTTTGCGATAGTTAATATACAATTTATAGTTGTGGAGCCACATCTAATGTTGTATATTTTAGTGCACTTACGGTTTACTAGACATGGGTTAGGTGATGCGGAGTGCATACCCTGCTAAGTTACTAAATACCAGCACGACTAAATTGCAGGGGTCAAGGGGGCCGCGCCCCCTTGTGGGTTCAAGGGGCAACGCCCCTGGCAGGGTCCAAGGGGCAGAGCCCCTGGTTGCGGTCCCGCTTGGACAATTTGACCCGAATTGGTTTATGACAGTTATATGTCATATAACTTTGTCATCATCATACATCTGCATATTGACACACACATAAACGCTCAATTCTCGATTTTGATTGAAATAAATCGTTAACATCTCTTGAATTATCCCAATATGAATTTCATGTAACCCGGGGCAATTACAGGGTCAAAATATTGTATTTGGAAAGTAAATTAATTCCAAATACAATTCATTGAGATTATATCCGGTCATTGATCATACTCCCTGTTCATAATTTATAACATTTAATATTTAATATCATTATTTCTTAAAAAAATTAAGTCAAACTTACCTTAAATATATTGGTAAAATTGATATTTATTTCAATCTATCCTAAATCAAATAAAATATTGTTAGGCACATTTAAAGTGGAACGGTGTGGTATTTATTGCGTATGTCCTTTTAATTTTAACTGTTACAATTCATTAATAGGAAAATGAATTTGTAAGATTGGTCGAAGTAAATTTTTAGATCTTATTTGAATTTCTAAGTAATTTATTTATAGTAATTAGTATAACTACATAATAATAAAACAAGTGGGGAAAACACAGTAACAAAATTAAATATAACTTGATAAGATTTTAGGTTTTTAAATCGCGCCGCGACGCTATGACAAAAAAATTCTTGTTGTATAATCCATTATTATCCTATGAATAGTAGGAACTAACATTTTTATTTAAGTTGAAATTGCGGCTATATGGCTACATTTCATATGTATGGAATACATATGGCAAATTGGATGGGTTGATTGACTGAAACACTTTTTGTAACTTTTGACCTCTTCAGCGATTACAATATTTTAGTAATAATCTTTTATTATAATAATAAAATGACTAGAAGGTTTTATGCCTCGCAATCAATTTTTGTGGCTTTTGACCTGTTCAACTGACTTAAGTCGATAACCACTAAAGAGAATATCCACAAAAATAACACCAAAAATATGGTAGCAGGTCGAGTTCACAAGTGTTAATAGGAATTAGTGGTTAAAAAGCACTAGCCTCTTGGTTTGTATGTATATCACAAGCCCAACAAAACTCTATACAAAACTAGTGTTAAGAAACATCGTTTATGTGGCTTTGAAGAAGGCCCGAATACAACTAATGGAAACATCAAGGTTTGCAGCAGGATCATACCCCTTGAAAGCCCTCCCCAAATCGACATCAAACAAAGTACCTCTAATCTAACAGAAAATAAAAATTAAAAAATAAGAAGAACTAAAAAAAATAGTGAGTGGCAAAATTAAACCATGCATGGAACATTTACGAGACTTACAGAAGTTGCCACCTATCCTCGGGTAAGAACAAAGTCGAGCGGTTCGATCCTTTCAAATTCAAACCATGCCACAACAACATCTTGGTCATTTTTGTTGTTATGCATGGAGAGATGGAAGCCACCTACATGAAGGATGGTGGCAGTCCCTAACTAACCACAAAATTTACACCGAAGAAAATGAGATAAAAAAGAGCAATTAGTACATAGGATAATTGTACCTTATTATTATTAATATCACTGATAACATTCCCACCAAGCTGAACAACAGCAAAACAAAAACAATCTAATCAAATCAAATCAAAATAGATACAACAAAGGTAAGACAATATCATTAATTGGTCTCATTACGAGTTCCTGGTTGGACCAACATGTTCGGTCTGGTTTTAAAAACATGCCACAAATACACTTATAATTACACACTAATTCATAAATATAGAATAATAATGAATTTCAATTAATAGTTGCGCACGATTAGAGACATTAATTACAAATACATAAATACACCAAAGAATTATGTTCACAAAACTATGTTCTAATGTTTGTATTATCTCTCTATTTGTTAGCTTTTTGTAATATATGTCTCTATGATGTTTCAAAAAATAATATTTATTTTTACAACTTCTTTTTTTGTTTTCTTTGTGCAGTGCAAGGAATGTAAGACCAAATGGACAATTATTGTTGTACATGGTGAGGGGTTCCCACTAACTCTTAAGATAGTTTGATTGGTAAATCGGCCACACTCACTAGTTTTGAGTGTTGTGCGGTTGAGGCAGTTGCTTAATTCCAACCCCCCAAAGTCTTAGAGTCCAATTCCATGTTTTAATGGGCATGTTTTAAACATAACTCAATTTGCTAAGTATAGCAATTAATACTTTAATGTTATATACTCTATTTAGGATTAGGATGTCAAACCATGTTATCTTTTTTACAATTATGAAACACTAAAATAGCATTTTCTAGGATAGGATTATGATTTTTGATTATGTTGTATACATATGTGTATATATATATATATATATATATATATATATATATATATATATATATATATATATATTAATATACACATCTTTGAAAATGTTCAAGTTTCTAGTACAATCATCAACAATATCAATCTGGTGTCTTGCTCATTTACTAGTTTTGATTAGGAGCGACAGGTCGAGTTGCGAATTCAAAATCTGAATGGCATGTTTGAGGTCTGGGAAGATAAGGAGTTGTCGGATAAGAAAATGAGTGAGAAGGAGAAGAACAACATCAACAACATTAAGAAGTGAACGTTACCCCCAGTTATACTTGAAATACTGACTTGGCATACTGAATTGTTTCTTCTGTTTTGGAGTTTATCCTAATCCTAAATAGAATATGACCTAATACTTAACCGGTTCACCTATCTGACTATTGTTAGAATTGATAGGTGATTGTACGACTACATACTTTTGGCTAGTTGAATGTTAAACAATGAAACTCCGTGAGGCATAATGTTATTATTGGTGCAGTATTTATAATGTTATATGAAAATCCTAGAAACCCTAAGTCCATTATATAATTGGGTTGGGTCATACATAATTAACCACAATCTGTATTCTAATACTCCCCCAATCATCGAATGCAAGATACTTGAATTCGCCATCATGCTCAACTAACAACAACTTCAAAATGTAGTCAGTATCGGAACACGCGTTGTAGTTTCTAATGATACCATCATACTGTGGCGTATTTGGCACAATCTTCACAGTAATATCTCTACCATTTAGATGGCCTTTTACCATTGTTGCTGCATCTCCATCAAATATTCGATTGAACCTACCAACCAAAAAGAAGAAATTCATCTTTACCACCGTCGGTTCATCAAAATGGACCAACCATTGCACCACGTACAACCTACCAATATAGGGAGTTATGATAATGGAGATGCAGCAAGAATGGTAAAAGGCCGTCTAGATGGTAGAGATATTACTGTGAAGATTGTGCCAGAAATACCACAGTATGATGGTATCATTAGAAACTACAACGCGTGTTCCGATACTGACTACATTTTGAAGTTGTTGTTAGTTGAGCATGATGGCGAATTCAAGTATCTTGCATTCGATGATTGGGGGAGTATTAGAATACAGATTGTGGTTAATTATGTATGACCCAACCCAATTATATAATGGGCTTAGGGTTTCTAGGATTTTCATATAACATTATAAATACTGCATCAATAATGACATCAAAATGTAGTCTACAAGTGAAAAAATCTTAGCAAAGTGTTAACAGAGTAGTACTTTTGAGTAACAGCCCATTTTGAAGCATATGAGTCCAAATCTTGTTGTCATTTTCATGCTAACTGAAAGTAAATGGTAAATTATATAAAAAAAACATTCATGTGGTTGTTTACTTTCACATATAACATCCCAGAACTTTAATAATAGCAGTGGTCATCCTCGTGGTTGGCAATTTTTTACAAATGACATCCTTCCGCCACCTAAAATGACCAAAACACCCTTTTAATTTTCTTTAATATTTAAATATAAAAAAATGAAGAAAATGGTATTTCGGCCATTTTTAGGTGGCAGAAGGATGTCATGTGTAGACAAATAAACAAATAAAAAAATACCCTAAGATGAAGATTGAAAACAAGCTTCTTTGTAAGCGGCTCAAGTTCCCCAAGACGAATGCAAACCTCCTTTTCGGTGTCTGTTTGACAAACAATGCATTTTAACTATATAAAATGTAGTCAATGTCATGTCACAAATTCATATTCAAAGGATATATAGCAATAGTCAGAGTCTGTAAACGATATGCAACTATTACAATTGACTTCAACGAACAATTGGCAATTGATTTTGACATGTTCTCATGCTAATCGTGTGTTGGAGAGAGTAAGGTTGATCAAGTGATTAAGCTATTCTTTCATATCTCAATAGTAAGAAGTTATACTATCTCTAAACAAATCCATATCTCAACAAAACCTAAAAACTAGCCACAATCTTCACAGTATAGGGAAAATTATTGATACAAACTTTAAAAATACCAATTAAATTAGTCTTAAATTATGTGTAACTACATCTCTATATCAAGTTTAGATCAAATCAAATTATGTGTAACTATATCTCAAATCGTAAGAAGTGACACTATATCTCTATATTAATTTTAAACACTAGATCTTCACAGTTTAGGGGCAAATCATTGATACAAACTCAAAAAACACAACTTAAATCAGTCTCAAATCACTAGTGCACATAACTTACACACACTAATTCATACATACCAATTCATAGCGAAAAATAAACATCAAATTGAATTACCTTAATGAGGTATGGGAACATTTCATCGTCACGACGCCCATAGGCCGGAGATTCGTCCGATTTTCAAGATTGACCTTAACTTTCAGAACAAAATTGAACCATCCTTTTTCTTGCGTTAGGGTTTAACTTTGGGGGGTTTTAGTTTTCTTATAACTTCAATTTTTAGTGCGCATTGAACCTCGCTAGACAATATAAATATATATGTAGGTTAAAATCATGAATTCATGATAGTTAGCAAAAATTCAACTTAAAAGCTTACTATAAAGTGTCACTAACTCCATAAACTTCACAAATCATTCAAACAATCAAACTAAGCTTACACCTAAACACATAATATAACACCCCACAATTTAGAACCATTGTTTTTTTAATACAATACTTCAGAAGCGTAAGTCCAAACATACATTAATAATTTACACCAGAAATAATACATAAAAGTTAAACTATTTCAAATCCCTGTAAATCAAATCGGGTTTAATTCAAATTCAATACACAACTTGGACTCATCCCAAAACAAATATCAGAGTAAAGCCTGGTCAAACATTCCATCCCAAACAAAGCTTCTTGCCCAGCCCGTTATATCAAAATCATAACCTACAAGAAATAGGGTGGTGGGGTTAGCATAAAGCTAAGTGAGTGAGTAAATAACCAACAGCCCAACTTAGCATAACAAATCAGTTTATAGCAAAGCATCGTAAACACACCGCGTCAAAGAGAATCGGTGGTCCTTGAGGTACCCTCATGTCGCGGTGGCCCTCCAAGAACACTTAAAACCCAACTGCAGACCAATACAACGGTTAACCGATAGCTTGTTGCTATTCCCACACACGACATAGGTTCCCATTAACGATATGTACAAGGAACCCCCCCCCCCCCCCCCCCCCGGTCGGCCAAACAATAGCAATCAAGCCCAACCCACATGTTGACCTCTGAATAAATCACGTAATGCCCAATGGCCACGTATCACATAATCCATAATCATCATGACATTATGTCAGACTAAACAGTCTATCAACAATAATAACATCATAGCAGACTAAACAGTAAAACTACATTTACCCGTTGTAACCAAACATGTTACAACTAAATCACACTGAGGATTACAGATCCACTCACCGTTACCTCAACCGCAAGCTCAGAAGTCTAATATTACTGAGCCTTCTCCGTATATGAGAATACAATTAAATAATGAGTTAGTAACTCGTCTCATAACATATGACTCATTTCATAATTACATAACATATCTCAATACGTAGTATCAAAATACTAAACAGTAACTAGTTATAACAACTCCCTCATTTCATTGGTTAATCATGTTCACCAACTCATCATTCCAAATTTAGTTTACTATTTTCACTAAACCAAGTTATATAACCAATGTCCCATAACTTAGTTCCAAGTTAGTATCATAACATATTTTAAACCCATACCAACGTATACATCACAAGTACTTAAACTAAAACAAAAGTCATTACCAAAACATAAGTACTTAGGCTACAATAAAATCACCACAATACACTGGTTACCGAATATAATACATATTCAGAAACTGCATCAAAAAGTTTAAAATTTAAAAATCCTGAAAACAGAAGAGTACCCGCCGGGTACCTTCTTTACCCGCTGAATAACAGCCGGGTATACAATGAACCAGCCGGGTGAATTAAGCTTTGAGGTAACAGAATCAAGTCTCATTTTTAAGCCTGGAGTACCAGCCGGGTTGGTTAATTACCAGCCGGGTACCCATCAAACACAACTACCCGCGCCAGCCGGGTAAGCATCACACCCGGTTACCCGCCGGGTAAGGGTAGTATCCGTCAGGTACTCCCCTTCGTCCAGCGACCTGCAACTTCTAAAAAAACCCAAAACCCGAATTTTTCAACCCAAAATCATCAAACTCAATTTCTAATTCAATTAATAGTAGCAAATAACATCACACAAACATCATATATCATCTTGTAACATCAAATTCAACTCCGATTCCACATATATATCATTACCCACATAATTTCTATCATAATCAAAATCAATCAAGAAATCACTTACAATTTGAAGGAAGAACAAGATGGTGATGATGATGAACTAATCAAAATCACAACTACAAGTTTGTTTCTAATTTGTTTGTAGTTTTCTTGCTGTGGTTTTAGTTTTGTATCAAGGAAATGAACTTTCCAATTTAGGAAAGTGATATATATTGAGTCGGCCGAATTCCCAACCAACACAGTATCCACTTAAAATTCAGTCCCCTTCTAGATCTATTGTCTGGAACCTAAAAACCATTTACGATTCTAACAATTTTATTTTACCTTCAACTTTATAAGTTTAAAACAAACTATAATTTACTAGTCACAATAAGTCATTTGACTTTTTGACTAATCATTCACAATAAACTTACTAAAATAAACAAATAAATTTTCTAACACATCAAACAATTAATTTAAAGTCAGGAAATTACCCAATTACCACTAGGCTCCTAAAGTGGGTGTTACAAATCTCTCCCCCTTAAAGAGATTTTGTCCCCGAAATCTGATCACACTGCAATAACTTAGCGTATCGTGATCACATAATAGTTAACTGTCGATTTAATAGCTTAACGTACATTACCCCTCTTGAGTAACTTATAATAATTATTACATAATATGAATTCTTTCCACATGCACATATCCAAATGTACATGTTTATGTCCTTACCCACGCACATATATTGTGCATAAACCATATCTTTATCTATAAAACGATCATTTATTTGCATCGTTTATAATTAGCCACGTAAACACTTTAAAACATCTAATTACTTAAAACAAGTGAAACATTTATCCACATAAGTGAAACATATAGTCACTTATAGTATAATACTCTTACAACCAGAAACTAGCGATGGTCTAGGATCTTTAGATCATTAAAATTAATTATATCTTTTCAACAACAAAGTGGTTATAAATCACCATACACATTAGCAATGCAATCTAAATTCAGATCATAACTAACGACCAAGCTAGTATTCACATATCAGTTCAACTAGTTAAATATTAGTAATCTTACTTTTTACAACCAGTTATCACTAAATCAAATTCATAATTTATAGTTCAAACACCACTTGGTCACATGAAACCTTTTACTCAAAAGTAATTCAGAATCATACAAATTTAAACATGTATTACTAAGCAAAGTAGAGGTCAAATTCTATAGGTAAAACCATACCATCTCATTACTTAGCACCAAATTCCATTGAATAGAGGCTAAGTCTACAACTACTAGTACTTTGCTAAATCAGCACAAGTACTACAACCCCATAATGTGCTATTCATAAGCACATATTGAACAGTATCAATATCATATTAACCATATTTAATTGACCTCTACATTGGATTATTCCACATTGTAACTCTTTCTAGTTGCAATTTTTCATTTCATCATGTCATTAAATATACAACAACATACTTAATTTCATATAACTCCTTAATTATGGAAATATAATTATCATTTCCATATTTTCGACTATTACTTTCATAGTATTCCCCTTTCTTATCAACACCATTTCAAATTAATTAGGCTATTTGGCTGCCAAAGCCTTTACTAAGCCTTTAACATCATAAACTATGTTGGGACATAGAGTGTGACAACAGATCTAGCTTGAAATAGGACTGGTGTAATTATTATTACGTTTGTATATTGGTTTAGATTTGTAAATAAATATTTGTTTTGTTAGTAATATTCGTTAAACATATTATTGTGCTAAGTTAGACGAATGTTAAAATACGAAATAAATAATTAGACGTTTCATGCGAGACGAGTCGAGATCTCAAATCGCAGCGAGTTGAGCTGTGAGGTGAGATCTAAACTCGCGAGGCATTAGTCTGGCGAGCCGAGTCCTTTACTGGGCTTGGGCTGCGAGTTGGACCGAACTCGCAGGCCCATGCGAGCCGAGATGAGCTGGACGTATATAATGTTTTTCACTCCGTGAAAAACATAACTTTTGGCATTCTTTCTGATCGGCGATTCCAGCAAACCAGAGAAAACATAACCTACGGCTAGGCTTTGACGATTTATCGTTTAAAGTTAAGCTTCATTAAAACGCAATTCGAACGTATTCGTTGTTAGTAAGATAACACCGTATTGAGGGATTCCGCACCTTAATACTACAGATAACGAAGTTATAGATCCTAGAACTAGGGGACTTACATCTGGTATCAGAGCTTTCGGGCTAAATACGAGTGTGTTCATAAGTTTTAGTGTTATTGCGTTTTTTATTTTGGTCGTTTTTACGTGCGTTCTTGCAATACTAACGATCAAAATCATTCTCTGGACGTTTTAGGGTTTGTTTACAGCCGAAATTCTTAGTTTCAGTCGTAAAAATACCTTAAAAATTCATTTTCGGGTTTAACAGCCGTTTCGCGAGTCGAGATTAGGGTTCCAGCGTCGCCTGCGAACCGAGTTGAACTAGCGAGTCTAACTGAGGCTTGCGAGTCGAACCGAGATCCCTCGCGAATCGACATCACTTGCGAATTGACATCTTTAGCAATCCGAACTGAAGCTTGCGAATCGACGTATTCTGCGAGTCGAGCTGAGATTGCGAGTTGAGCTGAGTCTTGCGAGTTGAGTTTTCTGAATTCGCTGAAACAGTTTAATTTTACATTTTTAAGATGTCTGACTTAAGTAGAATGATCGAAATGGACCATGAGGTGGGAAAGTCAAACGTTCCACCTAAGTTGTTAAGAATCGAGGATTACTACAACTGGAATGACAGATTTGAATCTTACTGTAGATTCCATGACCTGTCAATCTGGATGTGTATCAAGAGTGGATACACCGCACCTACACAAACTGTTCAGAATGCCACTGTGGTTCTTACCTATGCGAACATGAGTGATCAAGAGAAGGAAGCTTACAGAAATGAGAATAAAGCACATTCATGCATAAAGATGTGTCTTCCTAAAGAGATTGCTCATCAACTGAAGTCTTTTCATACTGCTAGAACGCTCTGGGAAGCTCTAGAGAAAAGAGGTGAGGGAAGTCTACAGGTGAGAGCTGGCAAGATGAGTCTTCTTAAAAAGCAGTTTACTATGTTTAAAGCTTTAAAAGGAGAAGATCTTGATGCCTATGTCACGCGTTTCTACCACCTGCTAAGTGAATTAGAATACCATGAGATTGTTGAAGAAGAAGTAGCTAAAACCGACAAGTTTCTTGAGGGTTTGCCTTCTAAATGGGAAATGTATGGCGTTATGATTAAGGATAACGAAACTAGGTATTCTACTATGACCTTAGAGCAAGTCATTGACAAGCTGAAAGTTTATGATTTCTCCAAGAAGTCAAGAGATAGTGATTCTGATCAGGTTCAGAACCCTGGGTTGTATCATGGAAAGTCAAGTCTTTCGACTGCGTCATCTAGTTCGACCACTGCACTGTTAGTTGGTGATACTAGTGAAAATGGAGAAATGATTACCGAAGATCTGTGCTTTATTTCCTCCTCTGGTGATGAAACAAAGGGAAAGAATTCTGAGAAGTCACCACAAGAGCATCAGAAGATGCCGATGAGTGTGAAATCTGCTGAACAACAACTGTTTATTCTTTCTTCCTTTGTGGCATCATATGAGAACTACGTAGAGGGAAAGATCAATGATCCTATTCTGTTTGATGAGGATTATGAGCAGATAGATTCTGATTATCTTGAGGAATTGGAGCTTCAAGATCAACTAGCGTTGATATCTAGAAAGGTGAAGAATTTCCTGAAGAGAACTGGTAGAAAAGTGTTGGGCAATAGATCAGGGTTTGACAAAACCAACGTCAGATGCTTTAACTGTCAGGGTATTGGTCATTTTGCTAGAGAATGCCAAAGACCTAAAGTAGAAGCACAAGGAAAACAAGGTTCGGGAAGTACTCTCACTTCCAAAGCCTTAGTGGTGAAGCAGTTGGATGGCTCTTATGATTGGCAAGCTCATTCTGAGGAAGCTTTGATGGCCGAGATCGAAGAGACAACTACTGGATCAGTGTCCTACATGCCCACTGATATGGAACAGAAAGTAGAGGTGCCTGAGTCTGAAGTGAAGGCAAGTGATGATGACGTGCTATATATGGATTCAGCTCCAGATATGAGTCCTGAAGAATTCGTGGCACGCATGGCTGAATTACAAACTGACAAGAAGAAGGTATGTTTAGATATTCTTAATCTTGCTGATGTTTGTTACTTAGTTACTGATTTACAATCTCAGAATAGTGTCTTAACTGTGTCAAATAACAACCTATCATCACAATTAAATATGGATAAGGAATCCTATAAGACTGTTAGATCTGAACTTGATCAAGCTATTATGGATATTCGTAGATTAAGTGATGATAAACAAGTCTTAAAAGATAAAATTAAGTCTGATGCTTCGGATAGAACAAAACTTAGAGATACCATAAGTGAAAAATATGTTGTCATAGATGGTCTCTATATGAATATCAAAGACTTAAATGAGACAATTGCTAGTAAGGATCAGGAAATAGTGAACCTTAATCTAAGGTTAATTGAGCAAAATTGTAAACTTGAGAACTATAGGACATCTCAAATGGATAAAATGTTAGATGCTCAACGAAGTGTAAAGGACAAGACTGGGTTAGGTTACAATGATGTATCCCCTCCTTTTAATGCCAATTACACTCCTATTCCTGAAGATTCTGAAATGACAGATGCTACTCCTGAAATTTCAGTAACTAATGATCAGGAAAAGTTAGAGGCACAGTAAGATGTTATTAAGAACGTATCATTAGATAATAGCAAGGCTTCTCATTTCACCAAAATACAATTTGTATCGGGTGGAGTGATTAACGATGCTAAGACTGATGATAAGGTTAATAAGGAACAGCTTAAACCTTTAGTGCCTAAGACTCCGGATGAGAAAGCAAAAGTGAGTAAATCACGCAAGCAGATGTCATGTTTCAAGTGTCATCAAAAGGGACACGTGGCTTCGTGTTGTCCTAACAAAAAGCCTGAAACATCACATAAGCTTGTGATTGATGAAAAGACACAGACCGACTCTAGTCTGACTGTAGATGGGTTAGATACCAAACCTAAGTTAGGTAATAAACCTGTTAACATTCTTAAAAGAGATGGTAAACATAGTGTCTCCCCACCTAAACCTAAACGGCCATATACTCAAGGTGATAATTTTGTCTATAAGTCTAGAGATGTGACACCGTCGAGGTTTAGAACTCCAAGTAGAGGCCATAGTCATTATGAGAGTGGTACTACTTCGCGATCACATGAGTTTAATTATAATCATAGAGCTCATAATTATGTGCCTAAGAGGTTCTCCTCAAATTCACCTCTTAAGGCAGATCGTCCACAACCTAAAGCTACTTCGAAAGTAACCAAAGCTCCTGATGGGAAGGATGGTTATTTTAAAGAGCTTAAGTTTGTTGATGATAAGGGACAAACCAAGACCGTAATGGCTTGGGTCCCTCTTGATAACTGATCGTATCTTGTGTTATGTGCAGGAGCATGCTGTGAACGAGGACAGCTGGTGGTATGTAGACAATGGATGCTCAAGGCACATGACCGGAGAAAGAAGTCTGTTGAAGGACTTCAAGGAGAGTCTCAAGCAAAAAGTAAACTTTGCAGGAGATAAAGGAGGAGTAATTTCGGGAAAAGGAAAAGTTTCAAATGTAACTTTGACTCTTGAGGATGTGAACTATGTTAAAGAACTAACTCACAACCTAGTGAGTGTTTCCCAAGTCTGTGATAAAGGTCATCCAGTTTATTTTAATGAAAAGGAATCCTTAGTTCTGAAGCCAGGTTTTAAAATTCCTGATAAATGGATATTGATGAGGGCTCCAAGGAAGAAGGACATCTATGCTATCAACATGGGTGTTCCTAACTCTTCAATGGTGTCTACATGTTTATTATCCAAGGCTTCGGAAACAGACGCATTATTATGGCATAGGAGAATGGCACACCTGAACTGGAAAAAAATGAATTATATAACCAAAAATGGTTTGGTTCTAGGTGTACCACAAAAACGTTTCGAGTCTGAGGATAAGTGTGTTCCTTGCATGAAAGGAAAGCAGCACAAGAAACCACACAGACCTAAGACTGAAAACTCTATCTCCTCGCCATTTGAATTGCTACATATGGATCTCTTCGGCCCTATAAGCAAGAGAAGTCTAGGTGGCAAATGGTACTGTTTGGTTGTCGCAGATGATTATTCTAGATTCTCATGGGTATTCTTTTTGGGATCAAAGGATGAGACTCCTGGAATTCTAATTGAGTTCTTTGATCTAGTAGAGAATGTCTATAAAAAGAGAGTTAAGCGTATTCGTAGTGACAATGGAACAGAATTCAAAAATTCAACGTTGAATATCTATTGCTTAAGCAAAGGGATATTACATCAATTCAGTGCACCGTATGAACCTCAACAAAATGGTGTTGCTGAAAGGAAAAATAGGACGTTGATTGAAGCTGCTAGAACAATGCTTGTTGATTCAAAGCTTCCTGTCATCTTTTGGGCAGAAGCAGTGAATATAGCATGTTATGTTCTTAATAGAGTTCTTACGGTTAAGAGACATAACAAGACTTGTTATGAGCTTTTGAACAATAAGAAACCTAACTTAAAAGGGTTTGAACCCTTTGGAGTTTCATGCACTATATTAAAGACTGGACATCAAGCAAAATTTGGTGAGAAGGCTGACGAAGGATTTTTTCTAGGTTATATGCCCAATTCGCCAAACAAGAGAGTCTTTAATAAAGTCACAGGACGTTTGGAGGTAGTTTATAATATTGAGGTTACGAGCTACTCACCTGATGTTCATAAGGGCTTAGATTGACAGTTTGATTATTCTGATCTCTTTGCATCATTTAAAGTTCCTATTAGTGACTATGTCAGTATTTCAGAGATAGCTGAACATTTATTGTTTGAAGATGAGAATATTGGTCCCGCTTCAACATCAAGTGTTAAGCAGTCTGGAATTAAGACTAATGTTGACTTAGATAAAGCTTCCACAAGTGAGTCACAACAACCTTCAGAGGATAAGTCTCAAGAAATAGAAGATCTTGATGATCTTTCTACAAAGTTTGATGATATACTTACTCCTTTGAAACACTTAAGGATATCTTCAGCACGTACGGAAGATGTACCTGAATTGGAAGAGATTGGTACTAATTTGGAAGATGAGATACCGGTTGAACCAGTTACTACAACTAGAACGAGTAACAATCATCCCGTTGAAAACATCATCGGTGATATTAATACTCCGGTTCAAACTAGGCATCAATCCAGAGCTAGTACGTCTGAGAACTTAGAATACCAAAGCTTGTATACAGCAATGAAAGAGACAGGGATTCCTAATCAATGTCTATATTCATGCTTTATCTCACAAATCGAGCCTAAAAATGTTCAAATGGCTTTAAAAGAAAGTTCGTGGGTAGAAGCAATGCAAGAAGAACTATCACAGTTCTCTAAATTACAAGTATGGGAGTTGGTTGACCTACCAAAGGGAGAATATCCAATTGGAACTAGATGGGTATTTAAGTGCAAAAGAGATGATAAAGGAATCGTTACTCGCAATAAAGCTCGTCTGGTGGTTCAAGGTTTTAATCAACAAGAAGGTATTGACTACAACGAAGTGTTTGCACCAGTTGCTAGGCTAGAAGCAATTAGAGTATTCTTAGCATTCGCATCTTATTTTGGTATAAAAGTGTATCAGTTGGATGTTAAGAGTGCCTTTTTGTATGGCAAAGTGGAAGAATTGGTGTATGTTTCACAACCGCCAGGGTTTGCTGATCCTGAGTATCCAGATAGAGTATATCGTTTGAATAAGGCTCTATATGGATTACATCAAGCACCTAGGGCATGGTATGGAACACTATCAACGTATCTACTTGAGAATGGATTTACAAGAGGATCAATTGATAGTACACTGTTTGTGAAGTGGAAAAAGAAAGACTTTCTTCTAGTGCAAGTGTATGTTGATGACATTATCTTCGGATCTTCTGATGAAAAGATGTGTCAAGAATTTGAGAAAGTCATGAGAAAAAGGTTCGAAATGTCTGCAATGGGAGAGTTGAATTTCTTCTTAGGATTACAAGTTGATCAAAAGAAGGATGGATTCTTTATTCACCAATCTAAATATACATATGAACTATTAGAACGCTTTAAGATGGATGAAAGTAAGGTCTACAATACTCCAATTCCAGTCAATCATGGACTAGGTCCAGATACATCGAGTGATAGCGATGTGGATCCAACTATTTATAGAGCCATGATCGGATCACTTATGTATCTAACAGCCTCTAGGCCTGACATAATGTTTGCTGTTTGTTTATGCGCAAGATATCAGGCTAATCCGAAAGAGTCACACATGCAAGCTGTTAAACGAATCTTTCGTTACCTCAAAGGGAAACCTAAGCTGGGTCTTTGGTATCTGATTGATGGAGACTTAGATCTCGTAGCTTATACTGATTCGGATTACGGAGGATGCAATCAGAATAGGAAATCTACTACCGGAGGATGTCAATTCCTAGGAGGTAGATTAGTATCCTGGCAGTGCAAGAAGCAAACCTCGGTAGCCATTTCTACATGTGAAGCTGAGTATGTTGCAGCTGGCAGCTGTTGCTCGCAAGTACTTTGGATTCAACAGCAACTGCGGGATTACGGGTTAAATATAACCAATACTCCTATGATGATTGATAACGAATCTACTATGTCGATCACCAATAGTCCAGTAAAGCACAGTAAAACTAAGCATATTGATATTCGACATCATTTTATTAGAGATTGTGCTGAGAAAAAGTTGATAAAGTTAGTTAAGGTTCCATCATTGGAAAACTTAGCAGACTTATACACAAAGGCGTTCGACAGAGCAAGATTTGAGACGTTGGTTCAACTGAACGGAATGAGAAATCCAGAGTGATTAGTCTTCCAATGGTATTTTTGTAATAGTTAGTATTTCTGTATTCATTTAAAAAAAAAAGCGTATGGCTTTCATTTGCTTGTTACCTAAGGGGAATCGCCTTCATTTAAGTTTTTATTTGCAAAAACTAAGGGAAATGATAGTACATTAGGAGAATAAGCTTTACAATAATAAGCTTAAGTCCTAAGTATGATATGGTAGTAGGTTCAAATAAAGTTGCTTTAGAACTACAGCGGTTCTATCAGGTATGTGTTTATATTTATTTGATTATACACCTATATCCACAAGTTATAATTTGTCTATTTTTAGTGAAAACTTTAGATGGCTTCATCATATGATGTACTGGTAGGCAAATTATATGAAATTTTCTAAGCCTTAAGAAGTTAATTAACTACTTGTTTATTATTTTGTGTTACTATTCTATGATGTATGACATTAAGTCTTAATTGTTGAATGATGGTATTACCATACACTGTTATCATGCATATTAATTTGAAGTGACAAATAGTAGCAATATGGGTATTAACTTAATTACTGGTAACTTTGTTGTACTAAGTACAGAACTGAAACCTTTAATTAAATTAATATTCTCAAATATATTTTAAATTATGCTAGAAGGGATCTTCTGTTGTACTATGTACAGACTTAGATAACATAGCATATTCAAAATATGTTTGATATTTGTCTAACCTTTAAAATTCAAGTGTATGTTATATGTTTCGAAAAGATACATCATTTAGTAACTGCTACCTTGAAATTTAATGATGCAGTGTTATGTGTTTTACTTGAATTCTTCAGTATGTCATATAATAGGAAGCACTTGATAATACTCATACTAACAATAAAGAGTTTGCTTAGAAAATTGAGTATAATTTGTTTATGTGGATCATAATACCGGCAATCGTCTTGAACTGTCTATAATAAAATATTCACTTTATGTGAGTAATGCATTTATTAATTATGCTATGTGGATAAAGGTACCTAAGATATAATTTTATAAATATAAATGTATAAATGATAAATTTAGTTGTAATTTTATAGTAATTTATTTGAATTTCATGAGGTATGTATACTACCAATCTGCTTAGACTTTTTAATATATAATTAATTGCTTATTCTTACTAATATGATCCCTAAGCAGATAAAATCTTATTTACTTTGTATATTTACTTTGTTTCAAGTGATTAATAAAATGGTACTTGATACCAAAGTTTATATAGTTGTATTTTTATCTTATTTTTATTTGTTTTTAATTTTTGTGTTTATTAGGTTTACCCTTCAGAATTAAATTATACTGTATATTTTTGAGTTGAACAACGTGACAAATACAAGTGAAAATTAATTATAATTTAGACTTGTAAAATATCGGGTTTTTATTTATACTTAGAATTAAATTCGCGTTTTTATTTATTCCTGCGAGTTGACATCAACTTGCGGATCCGCATCACATCTCGCGAATCGGATACAAAGTATAAAGGGGGTCAAACGAGTCAAGCTCACCCACCGAACCCACAAATTTCACGAGTTCACTAAAACTTTGCGAATCCGTAACACAGGCGAAACGAGGCGATTTTTGATTTTCGCTTGATTTCGATTTTTAGAGTACGGGAACGAGTTTTTCAATCCGTAACAATTATACATCTTTACTTTGCGCACATTTTGAGGTATATATCAACGGATTTCACCGCTTAAATTGCACGAAATCGAAGGTTTTTTAAACTTAGGGTTTCGGTTTGAAGTTTAAACGATTCACATAGATTTACGATGTTATTGGACATGGATCTTTAGGGTTTATGTTAAACGTACATTAATGAACGTAAATCAATCGATAGATCATGTTAAAATCAACGGATTAATCGACTTTAAGTGTAGATTCGCGACGGCAGTTCATCGAACGAGTTGACATTGTGAATCAACTCGCATTGAGTTGACTAGCGAATCCATGAGATTAGCGAGTTCACTTCAATAGCTGCTTGATAAGTTTAGCGAGTTGATCAATGTAGCGAGTTGATGAGTAAAGCGAATTGATAAGCAAAACGAGTTGACCTCAACTCGTTAGGCCAGTTTATGCGAGTCCAGAACTTACAAAAATTTTAATTTTTTTTTGTAATAACTTTTATATAATTAATTTAAATTAGACTTAAGACTTTTAGTTATAAGTTAAATTTTTATATACGACTTGAGACTATTTTTGTAACAAGTTATATATAATTTCAATTTTAAACTAAGATGTTTGATGAATCTCGATTCATAATACGTTATAGTTTAAAGATTTTTAATCGTGCATTAAATTATATCTGTTGTTTGTGTTTATTTTACAGATATGGCTAGAGCATTTGACAAGGGTCACAACATTTTGGTTGATCTGAACCTTGAAGCCAAGCGGGGTGATAGGGTTGCTGATATACTACGATTCCTTGCACGATCACGGATTAGATACGCCATTACGGCCAATCCTCCTATCTCTCAGGCTATACTGAACGATTTCTGGACGGATATAGTATATGACGAATCTGTCAACCCGCCAGAGATTAGAGCTACGGTTAGTGGTCAGCCTGTTACATTTTCAGCTGGTAATCTTCGTGAGATTTTGCAGCTAGGTACAGTAGAACAGGAGAATGGAGATACGGAGTACCCTATGGATTTTATAGAGGGTGCGATAGGTCGTATGGGTTATACAGGAGATAGACGTGGACGTCAGTTCCAGAAACCTCTGGTCATTGGTCAGTGGAGGTTTCTCTGGCACGTGATGAATATAGTTTTTACAGCGAAGAAGGGTGGTTTTGATGAGTTGAGCCCTGCGATTCTATCGGCTGCACTGTCACTGGTTTATAATAAACCATACAGTTTTTGTGATTATATTTTTGGTGAGATTGCGAAACAGATATCGGGGTCTGTTAGATCAAGATTTTTGGTTTACCCGCGATTTTGCATGCTGATTATCCGTGCGCGTCTACCGGATTTGGCTATACCAGAACCACATCTAGTGGTTAATACGATTGATCATCGTGGGTATAACGCCATGTTCATGCAGACTGTCAGGAAGGAGGGAGTGGTGAAACCTGAAGTTAGGCCACTTTTTGGGTATGTTATTGACCCGAACTACGTTGCACCGCCAAATCATGGGTGGTTAGACGTTGCTCCTGCTGCTGCTGTTGCTCCTGCTGATGCTGATGTTGTACCAGAACCTGCAGCTGAGGACACTCAACCTGAAGATCCACAAGGGCTCCTTGAAGATCTTCTTATTCAGGCTGGTCAGGTTGATCAGCAAGTGAACCAAGAGGTTGCTGCACAGGTTGTGCAAGAGGTTTTGGAGCAGAATGATGATGCGACAAATCCTTTGCTTCAAGACATTAAGAGTTATTTAGCACCACCTGAGGTAATTTTTTATTTATATAATAATATAGATGCTTAGTTAATATATTGTTTTATTAATCATAGATGCATAATATTATTATATAATGATTCTGATATTAGATATTTAGTTAATTGGATATTATATAAATATCATTAACCAAACAGGAAGCTGAAGCTGAGGCTGCAAACCCAGAAGTTATATTACTTGAGGGGGAGCAGATACAGCTTGATAGATCAGTTGTTGTACCGACTAAGGTATTATATCTGATTAATCTTTATAGAACTTGTATGATAGAGCTTATGCTAATCATAAATGTTTAATATATTTAAACTTTAGGATCCTGTTAGATCATCTGGAGGTCGTGATGGTGAGACGGCTTCAGATGAAGATTCTGACAATACACCTTCTCCTCCTCCGTCTCTTTCTGAAAGGAAGAGAAAAGGTAAGAGTGTTATGGAGGAAGGTACTGAGGAAGTTGAGATTCCTTTAATGAGGCGTCCGAGAACGCTAACTATTCGAGAAGGTTAGTATTGATTATAAAAGTTAAATAATCTTAACTTGTTGTTTATCAGGAGTTAAACTGAGACAGTTAATTCTGTATACAGTTGCTCAGGATACACCGCAGGTGGAGATGGATGCACCGGTGGTTACTGAACCGATGTCTTTACCGCTTCAGGTGTGAGATATAAGTTCTATAACTATGAGTGTTATACAATTAATTAGAGTTTGAGACAGAGTAATCTGTAACAATAACTGATTTTAATTGTGTTTAACTTTACAGCATGAGGTTGCTGATCTAGTTCGTGGAGCTAATTTTCCGACGAACAAAACAGCTAGATTTGCGACAAGCTTGCTTACACAAGCTTTGTCTCAACCTCATACACCGCTGACCAGAGACTGGCATATTGAGTCTCTTACACCGCCTGGACCCAGAACGGTACCTGTTACTCCAACGACTGATGCTGAAAGGATTACATCCTTAGAGTCTAGGGTAAAGGATTTGGAGAAGCTTACTTCTCAGATTCCAGAGCTGGTGTCGAGCGATCTTCTTCTTTCTCAGCAGATACTCAAACAGAGTGAATCGTACAATCTGTTGATGAAGACTCATGAGACTTTGCTTGCGGACTTCAATGTACAGAGACTGAAGTTATCTTCTTTGGAGAGTCTGGTCTTGAGATCGCATTCAGGACAGTCTACTCAGGGGGAGATATTGGTATATCTGGAGTCTTGCAGAGAGGATGAGCTGAAGAGGAAGAGAGACTCTGACAAGGACGATGATCCCAATGCACCGAGTGGTGAGCAGACCGGTCCTTCAAAGACTGGTGAGCAAGCTACAACTCAGGGGGAGTCTGGTGCTGGTGCTAGTGGTTCTGGAGTGGATACAAGTGCAGATAAGACTGTACCGGGTGATACTGAAGCTGGTAAGATAGCTTAGTATTATCATAGTACTGTAATATTTGTAATAGTTTATAGTGAACAAATGTAAACTTAATTTATTGTGTAAATATATTTGGCTTAGGGTTATTATTATTTTAAGTAAAATATGTTTGGTAATTTAAGTTTATATAATTATGTTAAGATAAAATAGTGATCGAAAGACTTCCGACTCATTGAGTAGTCGAGCGGCGTGTTTCGAATAAAATCGACGGTCAAAATTTTATGATAACATATGCATTTTAGATTTGATTATGGACTTAAGACCGTAAGGTAATTTAGTAATTAACAAGTTAAAAAATGTATTTGTATTAACTAGACAAATGATATATAATTTAAAGGTTAAATTGATAATGAAGGAGATCAATTAACGCTTGGAAATTATATAAGGTAATTAATAATAAATTTAAATGTTTGGTGATTATTCACAATGCATTAGAATTTAAAATTAATTAATATTTGTTAAGTAGACTTAAGAGATTTTAGATTGATTCAGGGTAATCAATAAAAGATTTTATAAGTTATATGTAAATTGCGTTTATATGTTAGGTTAAAATATACAAAAGAATTGATAAAGAAATTCTTAGATTGGTTCAGGGAAATCAATGAAGAATTTGAATTATTAATATATTTGTATTTACATTTTTCTCTAGGAATGGAAATGCTTAATCTATCAGATTCGGAAGATGATATTTTGGATGAGATAGATGAAGAGATTGATTATGATATTGAAGAAGGAGAGTTCAAACTTCCTGAAGACTGGACTGCAGTGGATGCAAATGTAGATGAACATGTTGTGAATCCATCAACGACTGAATTTGTTTTTGTAAATGAACAAGGAGAATCAGTTATTGATTTAGAAGCTTTTGAGAATGCTTCTGGAGATTCTGATACTGAAGTTGAAGAAATAGAGGACAAATACAAACATTTGGTTGGTAATCCAATGTTTATCCAAGGAATGCTTAAGAAGAAAAAGGAAAATAAGCCACGCATTTTGAAAGAAGTTGATATTACTGGAAAGCGTGTACTTAAAACTGGCATTATTGGATGGTATTATGATTCTGACCTGAAGCTCTTCGCGATCAAAAGGTTTGACGGGGTTCAATATTTTGAGAAGAAGCTTGCAGTGTTTAGTTCATTGCCTCGATATGAGATTCGAGACTTGGCTAGATTAGATATGATAAATTCAAGTGATGATGACTATGCTAAGTATGTTGAGCGTATCATTAGGACTGAAGGATTATCTATGAAGTTTTCGAAGATTAAGCCAAGGAAAGGTAAAACAATAAAGCTGAACGAACTCAGTCAGAGAACTGGAAGAAGAAGAAGAAGGAAGAAGGTTTATCCAGCGGTCAACTGTATTAAGCAAATACCTATGAAGACTATGCCTCAGAATATTTTGGGAAAATTGAAATATTGGGGGGTAGATGCTGGAACAGGAGAAGCCTTTATGATTGAAGCTGATGATGATTATCCTGATGGCGAAAAAGAGATTCTTCGTGTATATGATCACAGACATCTGATGAACTTATCAAAGGAAGATCTGATTATGTTGTACACGAACAAGATCAAATCTACTATTGGTTGGGGTGATTTAGCATGAGATTATCACAGGATGGTTAAAACATGCATCAAGCTTAAAATTTTTGCAGGAAGTAAGATTTACAAATGAAGACCAAAGACAGCGTGAAGATAAAGACGCTAGAGCTATTGTCAAGGGGGAGTCTGTTGGGACATAGAGTGTGACAACAGATCTAGCTTGAAATATGACTGGTGTAATTATTATTACGTTTATATATTGGTTTAGATTTGTAAATAAATATTTGTTTTGTTAGTAATATTCGTTAAACATATTATTGTGCTAAGTTAGACGAATGTTAAAATACGAAATAAATAATTAGACGTTTCATGCGAGACGAGTCGAGATCTCAAGTCGCAGCGAGTTGAGCTGTGAGGTGAGATCTGAACTCGCGAGGCATTAGTCTGGCGAGCCGAGTCCTTTACTGGGCTTGGGCTGCGAGTTGGACCGAACTCGCAGGCCCATGCGAGCCGAGATGAGCTGGACGTATATAATGTTTTTCACTCCGTGAAAAACATAACTTTTGGCATTCTTTCTGATCTGTGATTCCAGCAAACCAGAGAAAACATAACCTACGGCTAGGCTTTGACGATTTATCGTTTAAAGTTAAGCTTCATTAAAACGCAATTCGAACGTATTCGTTGTTAGTAAGATAACACCGTATTGAGGGATTCCGCACCTTAATACTACAGATAACGAAGTTATCGATCCTAGAACTAGGGGACTTACAAACCAGTAAACACATATCCATACCAATAAGTATTGGAACAATTACAATTTCAGTTTTATCCCCCACTAAAACTCATGTTAAATCTCTTTTACAAACCATATCCCTTAATTCATTGATTTAACAAGGAGACTTGCACAAAATTTATATACAATTCCATTTTAATATCATTCAATATGATGATATATAAACTAAACCACAATAAAACTAAAGTCAATATTCTGACAAACATCAAAACACGTCACGATTATCCCAAAATCGTGTCACAATCCAAATAAAGTCGCGTGGCGATTCCATACAAATCGCTTCGTGACTACATACCTGTACAGGCCTACCAAACAGTTTTAAAATACGAACTTTGCACACGCATAAGCTGTGACTCGATAATATTTAAGACACAAAAATTCTCAGACATCTTCATTATCCAATAATAAAGGTTTCCCTTCTTTACACTTTTCAATTTTCATAAAATCATGTGATTTAAACATGTGACTTAATGTCGCCTCCTTTAAACACTTTTGGTTAACAACTCATATCATAAACCGCATGCTCATAAGTTTCAACCTTTTACACACACTATCAACACTAAGACAAACTCAAAGCAATTAACAAAGGTTCCATAACCTTTGATAACTCCTTTAACTCATTTGGGTCATGAATAACCCGTTTTAACACTATTTAACCCATTAGTGATTTAATCACATTTCAAACAAAACATTACTAGATTTCGTCCATATTTGACTATTTCAAGGCTGTTGACTATTTGTCAACTTCAAAGTCAACCAACCAATCAATATTATTCATAACCACTTTTCTCAAGTTTGTCCTGAAACTAAACCAATCATAATTAAATGATTTCACACCCTTTTCATACCCATACACAAGACTAATTATTCACAGTTTGACTTCCAAAGTCAACACATTACCCTGTTAACACTATATTTTAGGTTTAACCTCAAAAATAGGCTTTTAATCAATGTATTCAATAATACTAACATCTCTTTTACAATGACAGAATCAATATATCTCAACCTCGGCTTCATACAAGCCATACACACGATAGTGATCCATTTGGACACTATATGACCCACTAATGGGTAATCCGACCCTATTAGTCAAACAACCACATTCTCAACAAATCAAATTTGTTATATATATATATATATATATATATATATATATATATATATATATATATATATATATCATCATAACTTCTAACAATGGTAAGTATCATATACCCTTGCAATTTTAAATCAATAAGTATCACAATCTTACCAAATGACTGGTTTCACATAGTGTGACAACCGTCAATTTAGGACTAGAACTTTGTGCCTAAACAAGTATTAATACATGTAATTAGTTCTGTGTTAGGCTAATTAATGTATCAATTATTATATATATTGTTGAATATATATCTACACAATTATGCGGTTTGTTTAAATCGTACAAGTTTCAAATCGAATGTAATTCGGTTCAATTTAATACGGACGTTGGTGAACAATTTAATTAAATAACATAAAGATTATTTAATGAAACTATCATATCTCAATAATATTATTTTTATAATATGTCGTATTCATTCCATATCGTACAAGCGAGAACAACGCGATTAAATGTGAACGCGCAAACAAACAAAATCGAGATAACGTTTTATAACGCAATTATTAAGTACTTTATAAAATACTTCAACAAAAATATTGAATAATATTTCGTATTTCAAAACGCATAATTAAACGCCTTTAAATACTAATTAACGTTACAACAATCGAGAAAACGAACACCGCACGGAGCGCTTTGCGTGGACTGAAAATGGAGGAGTTCCACCAAAACCACCTCCTTTTCTTCTTCTTTCTCCATTTCCCTTTTTCATCTTCTCTCTCTGTCGCACCCCCAAATTATGATGCGGAAGCGGGTCGGTTCGGGGCGCGACTAATCAATACACAAAGCACCAGATTACATAATGAACGACCACTACATGCGTCGTTTGATAAAATACATAGATATTATAAAAGTTTTACACTGTTATAACATAGTTTACAAAAGCTCCTGAGTTCGAATGACAGAGATTCTATGGCATAACTAAATTATACAAAATATAGTAATGCATGACAATCTCTTGATGTCTGAATGTGACTCGAGCTAATGGGCATCTTGAGTGGCAGAACTACTGCTGCTGAGTACCTGTGATACATGCTAAATTGGGTCAGCAAAAACGCTGGTGAGCTCACAGGTTTGTATGTCAACACATATTTGTATGAACCGCAAGATTTAATGATAATTGAATTTATAATGCAATTAAGCAAAATAAAAGTTATACAGCCATGAGCACATAGTCTGAGCTTAACTCGAGATGTCAGGTCCACATTTAAGGTATCCTGAGCGAGGTGCCTCCTACGAGTGCCTAATCAAACACTCGTCTACACAAATATTAATACATCCGTTTTACCAGTTAGTGCGTGCTAACCCGGATGAGGCTGGTCAAACCTATATGGATTCCATATACTAATATTCACGCTACTACGTATTACCAAACTATGCTGATGGAGGGCTTTAAAAATGATTAGAGAAAATAACTCATGCAGTATTCGATTTAATGATACTTGCGTTCATATTGTAAAGCAAAACATGCAATGGATCACACCCCTGAGAAAACATATTTAAAAAGGGGCTATGAGACTCACCTGAGCCTAATGAGTTGCTAACACGCAATAATGATGTTGTTCAAGAGTAATGATGTCGTCTCCAACGACTAAAACCTGCCGGGCGTATTAAACGCGCAAGGTTTTAAAATGATTAGATGTCTTATCATATCATCTATGCTAGTTGTTCATCCAACTAGTAATGTCCAAATGATTTGGTTTAACTGATTAGATTTGAGTTTTTGAAAGATGTGTACGGCCCGTTAGTGAGTTTTTGGTAATAATAATCTCAACTATTATTATTATACTTTGATTGTTGTATCGTATTTAAATTGTTATAGTTAAAACTGCTAGTTATAGGTTTCTGCCGAAAGTTATGGTTTCTGCCGAATAGTTTCTACCGAAGGTTATAGTTTCTGCCGAAGGTTATAGTTTCTGCCGAAGGTTATAGTTTCTGCCGAAGGTTATAGTTTCTACCGAAGGTTATAGTTTCTGCCGAAGGTTATAGTTTCTACCGAAGGTTATAGTTTCTGCCGAAGGTTATAGTTTCTAGATTTTGAACTCGATGAACACTCTATTTAACCAACTTCTAGACCGATTCAAGTCTAACCAAAAATCACACTTATTCACCTAAGAATCTAGTGTAAATCTGCACTTTATGGAGATTTTATAAGCTCATTTACTATTTTTAACAAAAATAAACATGAGGAGTGGTCGGATCGGGTTCGATTATGAGTTCAGTCCAAAGACTCACGTTTTTCACCATGATCCGTGAGGATCTGGTCCGAGAGCCAAAAATGAAAGTTGTAGCTGGTATCTTAGTGAACATTTTTCGTTTAGATGTCGAGAGTTGGTTCTTCCTAGTTTTCAAGATATAGACGTTTTTGTGGGCTGTTTTTACGAAGACAGAAACTGTTACCATTTTTGAGTTTGTAAAAACGAGTTTCAAGTTTTGATTTGGACATTTTATAGTTTGATGAGCTACAAAACAAGTAAATAAATGTATTAAAGTAGTTTTAAGGTGTCGTTAACTTACAAGTGTCGGTTTTGAAAACCGAAAAGATAGAGTCGTAGAGGATCGCGTGGTGCTCGTTTAGCTCCTAGCCGTTTTGCAAATGGAGGTGTTTTGATGGTAGTTCTTGGTGGTTTAAGGTGGCGGTTTTGGTTGTTTAGAGAGAGAGAGAGAGACGAGTTAGGGAGAGAGAGGTGGTGAAAGAGTGAAGGAACAATTTGATGCAATAATGTATGTAGGTATGTGTTAGTCAAAAGCATGATCCACAAAATGTGGATCATGTTTGGCCTGATTTTTCTTAAGGTCAAAGGGGGTGGATTTTTGTTACATTTTGTCTCCAATTATTGATGTTATACCCGTATTTGTTTACCCGATCGTTTAAACGTATAATTTAGACGTTATATATCATACGTATGTTTTTAAATAATGAATGAACTTTAGATATTTTGAGTTGAAGTATTTTATCAAAATACTTATTAATGTGTTATAAAATATAACTTTAGTTTATTTCGATTGTTGCATGCGTTTCACGTATTTTTGGTCGCGTAGACGTTATTTATACAATATGAAATACTTTTGAAATATTATCGAAATAATGTGTAATAAATAATGAGTTGTATTAAATAAAAATTCTATATTACTTAATACTTGTTTTCACCAACGCCGTATAGATAAATCGGAATTCGGTCGATTAAAAATGCACGATTAAATATAATCGCGTACTGATATATATATTCAACAATATATATTTTGATACATACAATTAGCCTATTACATAGCACTAACTACATGTATTACATAATGATTAGGAACTAAAAACTAGTCCTAATTTGACGGGTGTCACATTCTCCCCTTGTTAAGAGAATTTCGTCCCGAAATTTAGCTCGAAGTTGATGCGTGAGTGGAGTCTGAAAATAGATGTGGATATTTGAGTCGCATCTGGTCTTCTCGTTCCCAAGTGAATTCCGGACCTCGCTGCGAATCCCACCGAACCTTGACAATTGGAATACGACTTCGCTTAAGCTGTTTGACCTCACGGTCCATAATCTCCACTGGTGTCTCGACAAAATGAAGTTTGTCGTCGATTTGAATTTCCTCGAGCGGGATAATGAGTGTCTCATCGGACAGACATTTCTTTAAGTTAGAAACGTGAAATGTAGGATGCACGCTACTGAGCTCTGAAGGTAGCTGTAATCGATATGCGACTGGACCAATCCTTTCAAGGATCTCAAAAGGTCCGATGTATCTAGGGTTTAACTTCCCACGTTTGCCGAAGCGGATGACACCTTTCCAAGGTGATACTTTGAGCAATACCCGATCCCCAACCTGGAACTCGAGATGCTTGCGTCTCACGTCAGCATAACTCTTCTGACGATCACGTGCGGCCTTCAGCCGTTGTTGGATACCAACGATCTTCTCGGTGGTTTCATGAATGATTTCAGGACCAGTGAGTTGACTGTCTCCAACTTCGGTCCAACAAATAGGTGATCGGCACTTACGACCGTACAGCGCCTCGAACGGTGCAGCTCCAATGCTGGTATGATAGCTGTTGTTGTATGAGAATTCGCACAAAGGCAAATGATGCTCCCAATTTGCACCAAAATCAATTACGCAGGCGCGTAACATATCTTCCAGTGTTTGAATGGTCCTTTCACTTTGGCCATCGGTTTGTGGATGATAGGCTGTACTCATATCTAAACGAGTACCCAATGACTTTTGCAATGATTGCCAAAAGTTAGATGTGAATCGGCTGTCTCTATCAGAGATAATTGAGATTGGAACGCCGTGCCTTGTTACGATCTCCTTCATATAGATTCGCGTGAGACGTTCCATTTTGTCGGTTTCCTTCATGGCAAGGAAATGAGCAGATTTGGTTAAACGATCAACTATTACCCATATAGTATCGCAACCACTTGATGTTTTCGGGAGTTTAGTGATGAAATCCATAGAAATTTGCTCCCATTTCCATTCAGGAATATCCGGTTGCTGTAGCAAACCGGTGGGCTTTTGATATTCAGCTTTAACTTTTGAACATGTGAGGCACTTGCTGACATACGTGGCAATCTCTGCTTTCATGTTTGGCCACCAGTATGATCCCTTGATGCCATGATACATCTTGTCAGATCCAGGATGTATAGAATATTTGGACTTGTGAGCTTCATCCATCACAAAGTCTCGAAGATTCCCAAACTTGGGTAACCAAATTCGGTTTGCGAAGTATTTGACCCCATTGGGTTTGGTTTCCAATTGATTCTCCATATTTCGCAAGGCCTCTTCCTTGATGTTTTCAGGTTTCAATGCTTCGAGTTGAGCAGTGAGAATTTGAATGATTAGATCATTATGGATGGTTATGCTAAGAGCTCGGACTCGAAGTGGTTTCGTGCGCTCTTTGCGACTTAAGGCATCGGCAACCACATTTGCCTTGCCCGGATGATACTTGATCTCGCAGTCATAGTCGGTGAGTAACTCGACCCAGCGACGTTGCCTCATATTGAGATCCTTCTGATCGAATATATGCTGGAGGCTTTTGTGATCGGTGAAGATGGTACATTTTGTGCCATACAGATAGTGTCTCCAGATCTTGAGTGCAAACACTACGGCTCCTAATTCGAGATCATGAGTTGTGTAGTTCTTCTCGTGAACTTTGAGTTGTCGGGAGGCGTAGGCAATAACCTTATCTCGTTGCATCAACACGCAACCAAGACCTTGGTGTGAGGCATCGCAGTATACCACGAAGTCTTCATTGCCTTCGGGTAATGATAGAATTGGTGCACTGCAAAGCTTTTGCTTCAATAGCTGAAATGCTGACTCTTGTTTATCAGTCCAATCGAACTTCTTTTCCTTCTGAGTCAGTATTGTGAGAGATTGAGCTATTTTGGAGAAATTCTCAATAAAACGCCTATAATAACCTGCCAGTCCTAAGAATTGGCGTACTTCGGTCGGCGTCGTCGGTGCTTGCCAGCACTTGATTGCCTCAATCTTCGATGGATCTACGTGAATTCCTTGACTATCAATTACATGACCAAGGAACTGAACGGTTTGCATCCAGAACTCACACTTGGAGAATTTAGCATATAACTCTTCGTGTCTAAGAAGTTCTAGAATGACTTTGAGATGATGCGCGTGTTCCTGTTCATTGCGCGAGTAAATGAGAATGTCATCAATGAAGACAATGACAAACTTGTCGAGATATGGTTTGCACACTCGGTTCATAAGATCCATGAATACTGCCGGTGCGTTAGTCAAACCAAAGGCCATAACCTGAAACTCGTAATGACCATAGCGAGTTCGGAAAGCGGTTTTCGAAATGTCTTCATCGCGAACTCGTAACTGATGATAACCTGATCTTAGATCTATCTTCGAATAGATACTTGACCCTTGAAGTTGGTCGAATAGGTCATCAATACGAGGTAGTGGATAACGGTTCTTGACGGTCAATTTGTTCAACTCTCTGTAGTCGATACACATTCTGAATGAACCGTCTTTCTTTTTCACAAACAGAACCGGAGCTCCCCATGGTGAAGAACTAGGTCTAATGAATCCCTTATCCAGGAGTTCCTGCAACTGAGTAGACAACTCCTGAAGTTCTGAATGGGCTAAACGATATGGTGCTCGTGCAACAGGTGCTGCCCCCGGCACGAGATCGATCGAGAACTCAACTTGTCTCGGTGGTGGAAGGCCAGGTAAGTCTTCGGGAAAGACTTCTGGATAATCTCTAACAATGGGCACATCCTCAAGTCGTTTCTCTTCCGACTTTTTCTCCAAGACATGTGCGAGGATCGCCTGGTACCCTTTCCTAAGGTACTTGCGAGATTTCATGCAGGATATGATATTCAGTCTCGTCCTACCGGTCTCCCCTTGTATGATTAGAGTACTGCCGGTGACAAGAGGTATGCGGACTATTTTGTCATAGCAGACAATTTCAACTCGGTGCTTGGATAACCAATCCATTCCAATAATGACATCGAAACTTCCAATTTCAACAGGTATAAGGTCAATAGAGAAGATTTCATCAGATAGATTTAAAGTGCAATTTGGTATTACTCTGTCAGCCTCAATTAACTTGCCATTAGCTAATTCTATAATGTACTTAGCATCTAAGGCAATAGGAGCAATGTTAAGCAATTGACTAAACTCATCAGATATGAAGCTCCTATCAGCACCAGAATCAAACAGAACAGAAGCAGTAAGATTGTTGAGAAGAAACGTACCCGAGACCACATTCGGGTCCAGACGGGCCTCTCTTGAGTTCAGAACGAAAGCTCTTCCCTTCGCAGTGTTGTTACCCTTGTTCTTCAGCTTTGGGCACTCATTCCTAAAGTGTCCAGTATCACCACACTCATAGCAGGACTTTGATTGGCTGGTGGTGTTGGTGTTGACGGTAGTAGACCTACAGTCTTTGGTCAAATGTCCATACCTTTGACATTTTCCACAAGGTGTGCTGCAAGGACCATCATGATGACGGTGGCACTTTGAACAGTAGGGCTTATTTCCAGTGTAGCCCTTGTTGGAACCAGAACCAGTGTTGGTGGTCTTATCAGACTCAGACCTCTTTGATGATGATTGGTTTTGAGTGGTGTTCCCAGACCACTTTCTCTTGTTGTTAATACCAGATGATGGAGCAGATGTCTCACGGCTGACAACCATAGCCATGAGTTCATGGGCAATTCCGATAGCTCTATCAAGGGTGGTTGGTTGAGCTGAGGCGACATTCCCCTGGATATTCTCTGGAAGTCCTCGAATATACTTCATGATACTTTTTCTTTCCGTATCAACCAAACCTGGGCACAACAGAGCGAACTGCTGGAACTTGGTGGTGTACCCAGCAATATCGTTCCCTTGTACTTCCAGATGCCAGAACTCCACTTCCAGCCGGTGAAGTTCTTCCTCGCGACAGTACTTCTCCCTTAGCTTTTTCTTCAATTCAGGCCAAGGAAGTCGGTTTGCGATCTCGACGCCAATAGAGTTTGCGTAGGTGTTCCACCACGTTAGTGCACCTTCTTGAAAGGTGTAAGCAGCAAACTTGACTTTACTATCTTCAGTACAGTTACAGAGACTGAAGACAGATTCTATTCTTTCAATCCATCGGATTAAGCCAATAGCACCTTCCGTGCCCTTAAAGTAGAGTGGCTTGCAGCTGAGAAAGTCCTTGTAGGAACAAGGTTTGATAACAGGAGTACGAGAGGTATTGACTGTCTCTGCATTCCTTAGAGCTTCTTGAGCAGCCATGGCTTCGGCTACAGCTCGGGTAACCGCAGCATTGAGTTCAGCTTGACTGAAACCAGTCTTCTTTGGCGGCATGATTCTGACAAAAGCAGAGAGAGTGGATGAGTTGTTTGCACCAAAACATGATACATCACATATGCATATATATATTTATGAAGTAATATACAATGACACAAGTGATAATCATATTTGACAAACAACAGAGTTGTATACTAGATGCGAGTTTGCGAGTAGGTGGGATAAGCAACTACTTAGGGGAACCTATAGTCCTTCTGACAATAAGTCCATTTGTGATTCTAAGGAAATAGAATGATGGAGGAAATACAAAATGATATATTCCTCGCGAACATGTGATTGTACAGCGGAATTGTGTGGTGAAATGTTATGTGCGTATAAAGGGATAGACAATAGTAATTCATACTCATTGTCTTTGATAGTGAAGATATTAATGAGTGTATTATCGTGTGTGATCTATATATATTCGATATATATAATAGCTTAGAAGATAATACGCGAGTGAGGCTTAATCATATATCTTCAATATATAATAGCCTATAAGGTAGCACATAAATGAGGCCTACGTATGTATATACGCCTATATCACATAATAGCCTAATGTGTGTCTAACACTAATCAAGTATTAGTCACGGTTTCTCTCGTGGTCAGAGTCAACTAATGCATTCCTGTTCAGCATAACCCCTTTCAGATTTCACATCATCTTTATTTAATTGTACATAGTTAGCTACGCTATGTTAAATTAAACTCGTATGACATGATCACAGAACCAGTTATACCTAATGAGGAATACTGCCTAACGGTCATAGTCTAGGCCCACTAAATGCAACCTAGTTCACTATAACCTTAGGCTCTGATACCAATCTGTCGCACCCCCAAATTATGATGCGGAAGCGGGTCGGTTCGGGGCGCGACTAATCAATACACAAAGCACCAGATTACATAATGAACGACCACTACATGCGTCGTTTGATAAAATACATAGATATTATAAAAGTTTTACACTGTTATAACATAGTTTACAAAAGCTCCTGAGTTCGAATGACAGAGATTCTATGGCATAACTAAATTATACAAAATATAGTAATGCATGACAATCTCTTGATGTCTGAATGTGACTCGAGCTAATGGGCATCTTGAGTGGCAGAACTACTGCTGCTGAGTACCTGTGATACATGCTAAATTGGGTCAGCAAAAACGCTGGTGAGCTCACAGGTTTGTATGTCAACACATATTTGTATGAACCGCAAGATTTAATGATAATTGAATTTATAATGCAATTAAGCAAAATAAAAGTTATACAGCCATGAGCACATAGTCTGAGCTTAACTCGAGATGTCAGGTCCACATTTAAGGTATCCTGAGCGAGGTGCTTCCTACGAGTGCCTAATCAAACACTCGTCTACACAAATATTAATACATCCGTTTTACCATTTAGTGCGTGCTAACCCGGATGAGGCTGGTCAAACCTATATGGATTCCATATACTAATATTCACGCTACTACGTATTACCAAACTATGCTGATGGAGGGCTTTAAAAATGATTAGAGAAAATAACTCATGCAGTATTCGATTTAATGATACTTGCGTTCATATTGTAAAGCAAAACATGCAATGGATCACACCCCTGAGAAAACATATTTAAAAAGGGGCTATGAGACTCACCTGAGCCTAATGAGTTGCTAACACGCAATAATGATGTTGTTCAAGAGTAATGATGTCGTCTCCAACGACTAAAACCTGCCGGGCGTATTAAACGCGCAAGGTTTTAAAATGATTAGATGTCTTATCATATCATCTATGCTAGTTGTTCATCCAACTAGTAATGTCCAAATGATTTGGTTTAACTGATTAGATTTGAGTTTTTGAAAGATGTGTACGGCCCGTTAGTGAGTTTTTGGTAATAATAATCTCAACTATTATTATTATACTTTGATTGTTGTATCGTATTTAAATTGTTATAGTTAAAACTGCTAGTTATAGGTTTCTGCCGAAAGTTATGGTTTCTGCCGAATAGTTTCTACCGAAGGTTATAGTTTCTGCCGAAGGTTATAGTTTCTGCCGAAGGTTATAGTTTCTGCCGAAGGTTATAGTTTCTACCGAAGGTTATAGTTTCTGCCGAAGGTTATAGTTTCTACCGAAGGTTATAGTTTCTGCCGAAGGTTATAGTTTCTAGATTTTGAACTCGATGAACACTCTATTTAACCAACTTCTAGACCGATTCAAGTCTAACCAAAAATCACACTTATTCACCTAAGAATCTAGTGTAAATCTGCACTTTATGGAGATTTTATAAGCTCATTTACTATTTTTAACAAAAATAAACATGAGGAGTGGTCGGATCGGGTTCGATTATGAGTTCAGTCCAAAGACTCACGTTTTTCACCATGATCCGTGAGGATCTGGTCCGAGAGCCAAAAATGAAAGTTGTAGCTGGTATCTTAGTGAACATTTTTCGTTTAGATGTCGAGAGTTGGTTCTTCCTAGTTTTCAAGATATAGACGTTTTTGTGGGCTGTTTTTACGAAGACAGAAACTGTTACCATTTTTGAGTTTGTAAAAACGAGTTTCAAGTTTTGATTTGGACATTTTATAGTTTGATGAGCTACAAAACAAGTAAATAAATGTATTAAAGTAGTTTTAAGGTGTCGTTAACTTACAAGTGTCGGTTTTGAAAACCGAAAAGATAGAGTCGTAGAGGATCGCGTGGTGCTCGTTTAGCTCCTAGCCGTTTTGCAAATGGAGGTGTTTTGATGGTAGTTCTTGGTGGTTTAAGGTGGCGGTTTTGGTTGTTTAGAGAGAGAGAGAGAGAGACGAGTTAGGGAGAGAGAGGTGGTGAAAGAGTGAAGGAACAATTTGATGCAATAATGTATGTAGGTATGTGTTAGTCAAAAGCATGATCCACAAAATGTGGATCATGTTTGGCCTGATTTTTCTTAAGGTCAAAGGGGGTGGATTTTTGTTACATTTTGTCTCCAATTATTGATGTTATACCCGTATTTGTTTACCCGATCGTTTAAACGTATAATTTAGACGTTATATATCATACGTATGTTTTTAAATAATGAATGAACTTTAGATATTTTGAGTTGAAGTATTTTATCAAAATACTTATTAATGTGTTATAAAATATAACTTTAGTTTATTTCGATTGTTGCATGCGTTTCACGTATTTTTGGTCGCGTAGACGTTATTTATACAATATGAAATACTTTTGAAATATTATCGAAATAATGTGTAATAAATAATGAGTTGTATTAAATAAAAATTCTATATTACTTAATACTTGTTTTCACCAACGCCGTATAGATAAATCGGAATTCGGTCGATTAAAAATGCACGATTAAATATAATCGCGTACTGATATATATATTCAACAATATATATTTTGATACATACAATTAGCCTATTACATAGCACTAACTACATGTATTACATAATGATTAGGAACTAAAAACTAGTCCTAATTTGACGGGTGTCACACTCTCCCTCTTTCTTTTTTTCTCTCTAAATCAAAAACCCACACCAACTCACAAATCACCAAAATAAATATACAAAACGACCTCGGATCATCAAGATTTTTACAAAAACGGAACCACCACGCTACGATCTACAATCCTATCTTTTCGGATTTTCAATCCGACACCGCGTAAGTTTCCGACAAATTCCCGAAACTTCTCGTTTTAGCTTGTTCTTACATATTTACGAGTTATATAACATGTATATGTCCATTACTAAGTATAGAACACGATTTCATAGCTTAAAAACGGGTTTGAAATGGATTTTTGGCCGGAAAAATCTAAACAGCCGGACTTTCTGGGCTGATGTTCTTCCATGCGACACAAGCATTGTGTCGCATGTTGTGTCGTATTTTGGCACTTGTGTCGTATAAAAGCCTCTGTGTCGCACCTTGTGTCGTACCCGATAATTAGTGTCGCAAGTCCTGCGACACAACCACTATGTCGCAAACTCCATACGACACAATCACTATGTCGCTGTTGAATCAGCATCTCGCATTTATGCGACACAACCCTTGTGTCGCATAGATATTGTGTCGCACCTATATGCGACACAACCCTTGTGTCGCATAACCACTTTTGTGTCGCATGATTGTGTCGCATAAAACAGCAGGTTTTCAAACTACAATTTTACTAAGTGTCGAGACCAAAATTTTATCACTTGATTTCACCTAAATTCAAGTCCAGATGCGTTTTTCCTTAAAGCAATATAGTAGAAATAAAAATTTTCCAAGCTGACCTAGCAGCTCGACCCCAGCCAGGGGCTCTGCCCCTTGGACCCCGCCAGGGGCTGCCGCCCCTTGGACCCCGCTACCAGGGGCGCTGCCCCCGGACCCCCGTACTTAGATTCCGTAAGCACATTCTTCACCAAGTGTCAAACTTGAACAACTTCAAAACACTTATACGATACAACTTTTCAAACATAATGGAATTTATTTTTCAAGCCTAACACTTCAAACAAATATAGATATGTCGAGATTATTATTTCAACTAAATCACCAACGGGCCGTACACGTTTTCAAAACATACTTTACAATCAAACAAGTCGTTGTAACTTGTATCAATTCAATCAAACAAGTCGTAGTAACTTGTAACAAAACAATCAACCAAATCGTAGTAATTTGGACATATATATATATATATATATATATATATATATATATATATATATATATATATATATATATATATATAGTTAAATAGCAACTTCAATGGTAGTCTTTCGAGATACCAGTACAATTAATAACAAATCAAGTGTCGTGGACACATTCAGGTTTCAAGTCTTTGGACATCAATACACTTCAAGTTTAATTGCTTAAACACTTCAAGACTCAGGTGAGTTTCATAGCCCCATTTTCACTGCTTTTCAACTAGGGGTGTGATAATACTGCTATGTTTTGTTTTACAAGTAGAACGCAAGTACCAAACTTCAAACACTACATGAGTTTCAAGCTAATCAATTAAAGTCCTCCATAAGCATAGTCTCTAATATTTTAGCGTGAATGTTAGTATATGATATCATATGGGATTGACAATCCTCATCCGGGTTAGCACGCACTAACCGGTCAAACGGATGTATTAGCATTTGGGAAGACGAGTGTGGATTAGACACTCGTAGGAGGCATTTCAAGTTAGGTTTCCTTAATTGGACCTAGCGCTCAAGTTAAGCTCAGACTATGTGCTCATGGATTGTATAACTTTTATTTTGCTTAACTGCAATTTAACTTCAAACGGTTCTTACAACTATACATTGACATACAAACCTGTGAGCTCACCAGCGTTTTCGCTGACCCATTTTAGTATGTATCACAGGTACCCAGCAGTAGGTTGGCTGCACAAGTAGGGATTATTAGCTCGAGTCAGCATTCATACAACTAGAGATTTGATTGCATTATTATATTTTGTAAAAGTAATTATGCTATGTAATCTCTAAATTTCAGGAACCGAGCTAATGTAACATTATTTTGATGTAACGTTTACTATATTAATGCAAGTTTAAAACGACGCATATAGTGGTCGTTCATTATATCTTATGTGCTTTGTATATTGATTAGTGACACCCAAACCGAGCTTCCGCAAATCATCAAATTTGGGGGTGTCACAGATTGGTATCAGAGCCTAAGGTTATAGTGAACTAGGTTGCATTTAGTAGACCTAGACTATGACCGTTAGGCAGTATTCCCTATTAGGTATAACCAGTTCGGAGATTACAGCATACGAAATTAATTTAACATAGCTTGATCAACTATGTACAATTAAATAAAGATGATGTAAGATCTGAAGGAAGTTATAGCTGAACGGGATACACTAGTTGACTCTGACCTCGAGAGAAACGGGACTCAAAACAAGTCTGTGCTAGACACTCAATAGGTTATTATGTGATATACATATATATACATAAGTAAGCCTCAAGTCAAGCTTAGGCTATATTATATACGTATTATGCGAATATAGGCCTCACATTTGCTAACGTTCTGTCTCAGAATGGCAAACACACCACCCAACTCATCCCGTTCCCATCCGTACGAATCACAAGGTTCAAGGGTAGCTAGGAGGAACCACAGGTTGCCTCGAGCAGGCCCATACCCCAATCAATTCACACTAACAGATTTGGCCGCTAGGCTACACCGTCACGAGCAACAACTGCGTGACATAGACATCGAGTTGCAAGAGACCCGAGAAAACTGGACACTCACCCTAATGGGACAAGTTGCTCAGGTCTCTGAGGACCATGAAAATACTATCAACTATATGGACGTTCTCGAAAATCGAGTGGGTGAAACCATCGAGACCATGGAGATCGTCCACAATCAAGTGACTGACAATCACAACGAAATCACTGTCCTGCGATCAAGGTTGACTCAATGTGAGACACGCCTGAGGGAAACCGAGGAGGCACTCGGAATGGTTAGCCGACTTGCAGAGTCCGTTGACCGTCTCACTGCCTTAATGCCACAACTCAATCTTCGTCAGAATTAGCTTAGGCTGAATCTGCACTTTATAACGCTTTCGTAGGACTAATGTAAATTGACCGGATGAAACAATTCCCGGAACTTTTGGCACAATATCTAAGTCTGTAACTTTTGAATTCTCAAACTCGAAATTGTCTGTAATCGTTTAACAACGTAATATCAATTGACAATTTCTTTCGATTTAAATCTATATTATGGAACTATTACACTTGTGATGTGTATAATGTCGCTTTAATACGTACATCTACCACAATTATCATTCTGTTACAGTTTCTTACGTACCTATTGTTTCTTTTTCTTGAAGAATCATGCCACCGAAGAAAAAGAGTTACAGTGAAGCCGAACTCGCTGCTGCCGTTAATCGGGCCGTAGCCGACGCCTTGGCCGCTCGGGATCCAATCCGAACGTCCGAGGAAACAGCCGATACCACCGCCACCACTCATACTGTCAAGCCTTGTTCCTACAAGGACTTTCTCAGCTGTAAACCCCTCTATTTCAAGGGCACGGAAGGTGCCATTGGCTTGATCCGTTGGATTGAGCGTATGGAATCCGTTTTCAGTCTCTGCGACTGCACTGAGAACAACAAAGTCAAATTCGCTGCTTACACCTTTCAGGAAGGTGCACTCACGTGGTGGAAAACCCACGCAAACTCTGTAGGCCTTGAGGTTGCAAATCGACTTCCTTGGGCCGAACTGAAAAAGAAGCTGACAGAAAAATATTGTCCTGAAGAAGAACTGCACAGACTGGAGGAGGAATTCTGGCACCTGACGGTGCAGGGAAATGATGTTGCTGATTATACCACAAAATTTCAGCAGTTTGCTTTACTATGCCCAAGCATGGTTGAACCGGAAAGTAAGGGCATTAAGAGATACATTAGCGGACTCCCTGAGAACATCCAGGGAAATGTCGCCTCATCCAAACCAACCACCACTGAAAGTGCCATTCGTTTAGCCCACGAACTCATGGCCCTAGTTGTCAACCGTGGGACTTCCAACACCTCATCCTCCAACAACAACAAACGCAAATCCACTGAACACCACCACAACACAAACAAGAAAAACAACGCCATCCAAGTCTACACCACCAACTCTGAAACCAACCGCAGCTACACCGGGGACAGGCCTTATTGTCCCAAGTGTAACTATCATCACTTTGGTCAGTGCAATACTCCTTGCAACAACTGCAGGAGGTACGGGCATTCGACTAAGGATTGCCGAGCCCCCAGATCCAACAACAACCCCTCTGACAAAAATGTCCGACAACCTAAGTCCTACTACGAATGTGGGAATCCAGGACACTTTAGGGATACGTGCCCAAAATTGAAGAATAAGGGCAACAACAACCACCGCAACAACAACAACGTCAAAAGTAGCGCCTTCGTGATCAACTCAGGGGACGCCCGTCAGGACCCGAATGTGGTCACGGGTATGTTCCTCCTCAACAATTTAACTGCTTCTATTCTGTTTGATACTGGTGCCGATAGAAGTTTTATTTCTGATGAATTTTGCCCTCTACTTGACATCACACCTGTTGCTTTAGACGTTAAGTACACAGTAGAGCTAGCAAATGGCAAATTGATAGAAACCGATAGTGTGATACCTAATTGCACTTTAAACCTAGCCGACGAAATCTTCTCCATAGATCTTATGCCAATCGAGATAGGGAGTTTCGATGTCATCGTAGGCATGGACTGGCTATCCGAACATCGCGCCGAAATCATTTGCTATGACAAAATTGTTCGCATACCTCTCGCCGTCGGTAGAACCTTGGTCATACAGGGGGAGACCGGTGGGACGAGGCTTAACCTCATATCTTGCCTAAAAACCCGAAAATTTCTGAGAAAGGGTTATCCAGCAATCCTCGCGCACATCATGGAGAAAAAGTCAAAGGAGAAGCGACTTGAGGATGTTCCAATTGTTCGAGACTTTCCAGAAGTCTTTCCTGAAGAACTACCTGGTCTACCACCACCAATACAGGTTGAGTTCTCAATAGACCTTGTACCAGGTGCTGCGCCTGTGGCCCGAGCACCATACCATTTAGCTCCATCCGAACTTCAGGAGTTGTCCACCCAATTACAGGAACTCCTGGAACGAGGATTTATCAGGCCGAGTTCTTCACCTTGGGGAGCTCCGGTCCTATTTGTCAAGAAGAAAGACGGTTCTTTTCGAATGTGTATCGACTACCGAGAGTTGAACAAGTTAACTGTTAAGAACCGGTATCCACTTCCTCGAATCGATGATTTGTTCGACCAACTTCAAGGGTCGAGTTGTTATTCAAAGATTGATCTCCGATCCGGTTATCACCAATTGCGTGTTCGCGATGCCGACATTCCAAAAACCGCTTTCAGAACTCGTTACGGGCATTATGAATTTCAAGTGATGCCTTTCGGTCTAACCAACGCACCGGCTGTATTCATGGACCTTATGAATCGGGTGTGTAAACCTTACCTTGACAAGTTTGTCATTGTCTTCATCGATGACATCCTCATATATTCACGAAACAAAGAAGAACACGCGCAACACCTCAAAACCATCCTTGAACTACTTAAACACGAGGAGCTCTATGCCAAATTCTCTAAGTGTGAGTTCTGGATTCAAACCGTCCAATTCCTCGGTCACGTGATTGACAGTCATGGAATTCACGTTGACCCATCAAAAATTGAAGCTATCAAGGGCTGGCAAGCACCCACCACTCCGACCGAAGTACGCCAATTTTTGGGTCTTGCCGGGTATTACCGACGATTCATTGAAAATTTCTCCAAGATAGCCTTACCACTCACGACTCTGACCCAGAAAGACAAAAAGTTTGACTGGACTGATAAACAAGAGTCGGCATTCCAACTATTAAAACAAAAGCTTTGCAGTGCTCCTATTCTATCATTACCCGAGGGCACCGATGACTTCGTGGTATACTGCGATGCTTCTCATCAAGGTCTCGGTTGCGTGCTTATGCAACGAGATAAAGTCATAGCTTATGCTTCACGACAGCTCAAGATTCATGAAAAGAATTACACCACCCACGACCTCGAGTTAGGAGCCGTTGTTTTCGCTCTCAAAATCTGGAGACATTATCTCTATGGCACTAGGTCCACAATCTTTACAGACCACAAAAGTCTCCAACACATATTCGATCAGAAGGATCTCAACATGAGGCAACGTCGATGGGTCGAGTTGCTTACCGATTACGACTGCGAACTCAAATATCACCCAGGCAAAGCAAATGTCGTTGCTGATGCCCTCAGTCGGAAAGAGTGAGTGAAACCACTTCGGGTTCGAGCCCTCAGTATGACCATTCACAACAATTTAAACATTCAAATTCTCACTGCTCAACTCGAAGCCTTAAAACACGAGAATGTCAAAGATGAAGCCTTGCGAGGCATGGATAAACAATTCGAAGTCAAACCTAACGGGATTAGGTATTTCTCAAACCGAATCTGGTTGCCTAAATTTGGGAACCTACGAGACTTGGTGATGGATGAAGCTCACAAGTCCAAATATTCTATCCATCCGGGATCCGACAAGATGTACCACGGTATCAAGGACTTCTATTGGTGGCCGAACATGAAAGCTGAAATCGCCACCTATGTCAGCAAGTGCCTTACTTGCTCCAAGGTCAAAATCGAATATCAAAAACCTTCTGGTTTACTTCAACAACCCGATCTTCCTGAATGGAAATGGGAACAAATTACCATGGACTTCATAACCAAACTACCCAAGTCAGCGAACGGTTGCGATACCATTTGGGTGATCGTGGATCGTCTCACAAAGACTGCTCACTTCCTGGCAATCAAGGAATCTGACAAAATGGAACGCCTTACCAGAATCTATCTGAAGGAAATCGTGACTAAACACGGTGTTCCAATTTCAATTATCTCCGATAGAGATAGTCGTTTCACTTCACAATTTTGGCAATCACTTCAAAGATCACTGGGTACTCGACTTGATATGAGTACCGCATACCATCCTCAAACCGATGGCCAAAGTGAACGAACAATTCAAACACTAGAAGACATGCTACGGGCCTGCGTAGTAGACTTTGGTGTAAACTGGGAAAAACACCTACCATTGTGCGAGTTCTCGTACAACAACAGTTATCATACCAGCATTAAAGCTGCACCATTCGAGGCACTGTACGGTCGTAAGTGCCGGTCACCTATCTGTTGGACCGAAGTTGGGGATAGCCAACTCACAGGTCCAGAAATCATTCACGAGACGACCGAGAGAATCGTCGAAATTCAAAACAAACTCAAAGTCACGCGTGATCGTCAGAAAAGTTATGCTGACGTGAGACGTAAACCACTCGAGTTCCAAGTTGGAGATCGAGTACTACTCAAAGTATCGCCTTGGAAAGGCGTAATTCGATTCTGCAAACGAGGGAAGTTAAATCCCAGATACATTGGACCATTCAAGATTCTCGAGAGAATTGGTCCAGTAGCATATCGATTGCAGCTGCCATCCGAGCTCAGCAGCGTGCATCCCACATTTCATGTTTCGAATCTGAAGAAGTGTCTGTCTGATGAGACACTTATCATTCCACTCGATGAAATTCGAGTTGACGAGAAACTTCACTTTGTTGAGGAACCCGCCGAAATTATGGACCGTGAGGTCAAACAACTTAAACAAAGTCGTATTCCCATTGTCAAGGTTAGGTGGAATTCGCGGCACGGTCCGGAATTCACCTGGGAACGAGAAGACCAAATGCGACTCAAGTATCCTCAACTCTTCACTGACTCAACCTCAAACACGACTTCAACATAAATTTCGGGACGAAATTCTTCTAACAGGGGGAGAATGTGACAACCGTCAATTTAGGACTAGAACTTTGTGCCTAAACAAGTATTAATACATGTAATTAGTTCTGTGTTAGGCTAATTAATGTATCAATTATTATATATATTGTTGAATATATATCTACACAATTATGCGGTTTGTTTAAATCGTACAAGTTTCAAATCGAATGTAATTCGGTTCAATTTAATACGGACGTTGGTGAACAATTTAATTAAATAACATAAAGATTATTTAATGAAACTATCATATCTCAATAATATTATTTTTATAATATGTCGTATTCATTCCATATCGTACAAGCGAGAACAACGCGATTAAATGTGAACGCGCAAACAAACAAAATCGAGATAACGTTTTATAACGCAATTATTAAGTACTTTATAAAATATACTTCAACAAAAATATTGAATAATATTTCGTATTTCAAAACGCATAATTAAACGCCTTTAAATACTAATTAACGTTACAACAATCGAGAAAACGAACACCGCACGGAGCGCTTTGCGTGGACTGAAAATAGAGGAGTTCCACCAAAACCACCTCCTTTTCTTCTTCTTTCTCCATTTCCCTTTTTCATCTTCTCTCTCCCTCTTTCTTTTTTTCTCTCTAAATCAAAAACCCACACCAACTCACAAATCACCAAAATAAATATACAAAACGACCTCGGATCATCAAGATTTTTACAAAAACGGAACCACCACGCTACGATCTACAATCCTATCTTTTCGGATTTTCAATCCGACACCGCGTAAGTTTCCGACAAATTCCCGAAACTTCTCGTTTTAGCTTGTTCTTACATATTTACGAGTTATATAACATGTATATGTCCATTACTAAGTATAGAACCCGATTTCATAGCTTAAAAACGGGTTTGAAATGGGTTTTTGGCCGGAAAAATCTAAACAGCCGGACTTTCTGGGCTGATGTTCTTCCATGCGACACAAGCCTTGTGTCGCATGTTGTGTCGTATTTTGGCACTTGTGTCGTATAAAAGCCTCTGTGTCGCACCTTGTGTCGTACCCGATAATTAGTGTCGCAAGTCCTGCGACACAACCACTATGTCGCAAACTCCATACGACACAATCACTATGTCGCTGTTGAATCAGCATCTCGCATTTATGCGACACAACCCTTGTGTCGCATAGATATTGTGTCGCACCTATATGTGACACAACCCTTGTGTCGCATAACCACTTTTGTGTCGCATGATTGTGTCGCATAAAACAGCAGGTTTTCAAACTACAATTTTACTAAGTGTCGAGACCAAAATTTTATCACTTGATTTCACCTAAATTCAAGTCCAGATGCGTTTTTCCTTAAAGCAATATAGTAGAAATAAAAATTTTCCAAGCTGACCTAGCAGCTCGACCCCAGCCAGGGGCTCTGCCCCTTGGACCCCGCCAGGGGCTGCCGCCCCTTGGACCCCGCTACCAGGGGCGCTGCCCCCGGACCCCCGTACTTAGATTCCGTAAGCACATTCTTCACCAAGTGTCAAACTTGAACAACTTCAAAACACTTATACGATACAACTTTTCAAACATAATGGAATTTATTTTTCAAGCCTAACACTTCAAACAAATATAGATATGTCGAGATTATTATTTCAACTAAATCACCAACGGGCCGTACACGTTTTCAATGCATACTTTACAATCAAACAAGTCGTAGTAACTTGTAACAAAACAATCAACCAAATCGTAGTAATTTGGACATATATATATATATATATATATATATATATATATATATATATATATATATATATATATATATATATATATATAGTTAAATAGCAACTTCAATGGTAGTCTTTCGAGATACCAGTACAATTAATAACAAATCAAGTGTCGTGGACACATTCAGGTTTCAAGTCTTTGGACATCAATACACTTCAAGTTTAATTGCTTAAACACTTCAAGACTCAGGTGAGTTTCATAGCCCCATTTTCACTGCTTTTCAACTAGGGGTGTGATAATACTGCTATGTTTTGTTTTACAAGTAGAACGCAAGTACCAAACTTCAAACACTACATGAGTTTCAAGCTAATCAATTAAAGTCCTCCATAAGCATAGTCTCTAATATTTTAGTGTGAATGTTAGTATATGATATCATATGGGATTGACAATCCTCATCCGGGTTAGCACGCACTAACCGGTCAAACGGATGTATTAGCATTTGGGAAGACGAGTGTGGATTAGACACTCGTAGGAGGCATTTCAAGTTAGGTTTCCTTAATTGGACCTAGCGCTCAAGTTAAGCTCAGACTATGTGCTCATGGATTGTATAACTTTTATTTTGCTTAACTGCAATTTAACTTCAAACGGTTCTTACAACTATACATTGACATACAAACCTGTGAGCTCACCAGCGTTTTCGCTGACCCATTTTAGTATGTATCACAGGTACCCAGCAGTAGGTTGGCTGCACAAGCAGGGATTATTAGCTCGAGTCAGCATTCATACAACTAGAGATTTGATTGCATTATTATATTTTGTAAAAGTAATTATGCTATGTAATCTCTAAATTTCAGGAACCGAGCTAATGTAACATTATTTTGATGTAACGTTTACTATATTAATGCAAGTTTAAAACGATGCATATAGTGGTCGTTCATTATATCTTATGTGCTTTGTATATTGATTAGTGACACCCAAACCGAGCTTCCGCAAATCATCAAATTTGGGGGTGTCACACATAGAAACAATGGTTAATTAGTTTAACCCAGTTTCATACCCAATTTCACAATCACATTAAATTTCTTTGATACTTGGTAACCTCAACAAGTTCATGTGACATAACATAATATAACAACGGTGATCAGGCGTTGCTGAATTATGTTTTTCACACTTCCTTCTCAGGCTACTTCATATCATAAATCATCAATGTGATTTCCTTTCATTTAAACACATACCACATAGCACAATAACTGACATTAGTGAGTATCCCTGTTCATCTAAAACTCTGAACACATGATAATTCACCATTGTGATTTCAACATAAGGCACGATTTCACGCGCCAATATTATAACAACATTACATGTAATACCAAACACGTATTCAATAATAATCAACTTACTTTAATTACTTCTTATCATCAGCAAATAAAATTTAGAATTTACTTGCTATCATGTTACTCCAAAATCATTTGTTTCATATAAACAAATAATTTCACATATACAATTTACATCATATTTTTAGGCATTCCTACTTGCCTCTGATCACATAGAATCTAGCCACATATTAATAACATATAAGATCAGGTCATTCTTTATGTCATTAATTCCACATACTAATAACATATAAATCATGTCATTATTTCCCAGTTTACATTTGACCAAGAAGACCTACCTCTTCCTTAATCAAATAGAAACAACATTACAGTCTACATATTTTATAAACATATACATATATGTTTCGTTCTCTTGTTTGACCGCAGTCAAAATATCTTTTCTAGCCACATATCCAAGTATTCTCCTGAAGGAGCAATTATTCTCTAGTCAAATACCACATAATTCATTAACAAGGATTTATTACCACACCTTGCATTTAACATACTATAATCAATATTATAGACACCTTTAAGTTCAAACAGTACCACTGTTAACCCTTAGTCAACATTTTGTCTACTTAATTCAACACATAGTTTGCAATTTAAAGTTCATTAAGAACTACTCAGGATGCTAAACGTCTCATTTAATATTTCTATCATTACATCATCATGTAACAGTCATCAATCGACTCATAACTGGGGAATCATATCAGTCTGACCAAATCAACTTTACTACTAATTATCATAGCAAAGTAAGCAATCCAAGTGAATGTAAATCCAGGAAAGCTTATCATGGATTACCTGATTCTCTTAAACTATCTGATATAAAATATTGCCGAGAGTACTAGTCAGTACTCATGCCTTGCCATCTCTGTATCCAAAACAACATCTCACAAGTTGTTAAGTGTTAGCACATAACAAACTAACCGATTCCCATACCATAACTAAATCCCACATCCTAGAATGTTTGACTTAACACAAGTTCAGATTTGGGATTGAACACCTTTACTAATGTCCAATTCGCCCAAACCTATGCTCTGATACCAACTTATAACACCCCACAATTTAGAACCATTTTTTTAATACAATACTTCGGAAGCGTAAGTCCAAACATACATTAATAATTTACACCAGACATTATACATAAAAGTTAAACTATTTCAAATCCCAGCAAATCAAATCGGGTGTTATTTAAATTCAATACACAACTTGGACTCATCCCAAAACAAATATCAGAGTAAAGCCTGGTCAAACATTCCGTCCCAAACAAAGCTTCTTGCCCAGCCCGTTATATCAAAATCATAACCTACGAGAAGTAGGGTGGTGGGGTTAGCAAAAAGCTAAGTGAGTGAGTAAATAACCAACAGCCCAACTTAGCATAACAAATCTGTTTACAGCAAAGCATCGTAAACACACCGTGTCAAAGAGGATCGGTGGTCCTTGAGGTACCCTCATGCCGCGGTGGCCCTCCAAGAACACTTAAAACCCAACTGCAGGCCAATACAACGTTTAACCGATAGCTTGTTGCTATTCCCACACACGACATAGGTTCCCATTAACGATATGTACAAGGACCCCCCCCCCCCCCCCCCCCCCCCGGTCGGCCAAACAATAGCAATCAAGCCCAACCCACATGTTGACCTCTGAATAAATCACGTAATGCCCAATGGCCACGTATCACATAATCCATAATCATCATGACATTATGTCAGACTAAACAGTCTATCAACAATAATAACATCATAGCAGACTAAACAGTCTATAAACAGTAAAACTACGTTTACCCGTTGTAACCAAACCTGTTACAACTAAATCACACTGAGGATTACAGATCCAATCACCATTACCTCAGCCGCAATCTCAGAAGTCTAATATTACTGAGCATTCTCCGTATCTGAAAATACAAATAAATAATGAGTTAGTAACTCGTCTCATAACATATGACTCATTTCATAATTACATAACATATCTCAATACGTAGTATCAAAATACTAAACAGTAACTAGTTATAACAACTCCCTCAATTCATTGGTTAATAATGATAACCAACTCATCATTCCAAATTTAGTTTAATATTTTTACTAAACCAAATTATATAACCAATGTCCCATAACTTAGTTCCAAGTTAGTATCATAACATATTTTAAACCCATACCAACGTATACATCACAAGTACTTAAACTAAAATAAAAGTCGTTACCAAAACACAAGTAATTAGGCTACAATAAAATCACCACAACACACTGGTTACCGAATATAATACATATTCAGAAACTGCATCAAAAAGTTTAAAATTTAAAAATCCTCAAAACAGAAGAGCACCCGCCGAGTACCTTCTTTACCCGCCGGGTAAGGAGAACAACAGCCGGGTACACAATGAACCAGCAGGGTGAATTAAGTTTTGTGGTAACAGAATCAAGTCTCGTTTTTAAGCCTGGAGTATCAGCCGGGTTGGTTAATTACCAGCCGGGTACCCATCAAACACAACTACCCGCCGGGTAGTGTTAGTACCAGCCGGGTAAGCATCACACCCGGTTACCCGCCGGGTAAGGGTAGTACCCATCGGGTACTCCCCTTCGTCCAACGACCTGCAACTTCTAAAAAAACCCAAAACCCGAATTTTTTAACCCAAAATCATCAAACTCAATTTCTAATTCAATTAATAGCAGCAAATAACATCACACAAACATCATATATCATCTTGTAACATCAAATTCAACTTCGATTCCACATATATATCATTACCCACATAATTACTATCATAATCAAAATCAATCAAGAAATCACTTACAATTTGAAGGAATAACAAGATGATGATGATGAACTAATCAAAATCACAGCTACAAGTTTGTTTCTAATTTGTTTGTAGTTTTCTTGCTGTGGTTTTAGTTTTGTATCAAGGAAATGAACTTTCCAATTTGGGAAAGTGATATATATTGAGTCGGCCGAATTCCCAACCAACACAGTATCCACTTAAAATCAGTCCCTTTCTAAACCTATTGTCTGGAACCTAAAAACTATTTACGATTACAACAATTTTTATTTTACCTTCAACTTTATAGGTTTAAAACAAACTATAATTTACTTGTCACAATAAGTCATTTGACTTTTTGACTAATCATTCACAATAAACTTACTAAAACAAACAAATAAATTTTCTAACACATCAAACAATTAATTTAAAGTCAGGAAATTACCCAATTACCACTAGGCTCCTGATAACACGCAAAAAGTCAAGTTTTTGTGTGCTATTTTCTCACCTTTTTAGCCCAATTATGGATGAAAACATTTGAAATATACATTTTTATACTAAATTTCATAATGATGGCTAAAATATAGACGATGCTTCAAGAATCAACCTAAAAGACCTAAAAACAAGTAAAATAGAGCACAAACGATCAACGAATCTTCCGTTCACGCATTTAAGCACAATTTAAGCTGTACTTGGAATTATGACCTCTAACTTATGTCATTTTCTTCGTTAGGAAATTACGAAACCGTGAGCATGAGAATCACTCAAAACGGATAAACGACGAAGAAGTTACGCCAAATCGAAGAAACGGAGAACCAACGGACCGTATACGGTACGTCTGGTCCAGACCGTATACGGTCCGTTGGTTCTCCGTTTCTTCGATTTGGCGTAACTTCTTCGTCATTTATCCGTTTTGAGTGATTCTCGCGCTCACGGTTTCGTAATTTCCTAACGAAGAAAATGACATAAGTTAGAGGTCATAATTCCAAGTATAGCTTAAATTGTGCTTAAATGCGTGAACGGAAGATTCGATGATCGTTTGTGCTCTATTTTACTTGTTTTTAGGTCTTTTAGGTTGATTCTTGAAGCATCGTCTATATTTTAGCTATCATTATAAAATTTAGTATAAAAATGTATATTTCAAATGTTTTCATCCATAATTGGGCTAAAAAGGTGAGAAAATAGCACACAAAAATTTGACTTTTTGCGTGTTATCAAATATCCCACACTTAGACTTTGCTTGTCCTCAAGCAAAACTCAACTTTCTCACTTGCTTTCTTTTTGAAAAATTTTTGAAAGTGTAAATACATTTTGGGTGAATCAAAATATATTAAGAGCAAACATCTCCATACATAAGTAACATATCCTGAAAAATAAAAGAAAATAAGGTATTCATTTTAGAAGAACAAAATGAATCTCTTGGGCATGTGATTTTGGAATATACATGACTAGGCGATCTCACCAGGTGGTCACTCAATTCACTCAGAAGTGTTTCGGGTTACCTATCATTCTAAGCAAACAAAATCGCTCAAACGCCAGTCATGCAACATCCATCGTCATAGGCTTGCTCGAGAATCATATCTCCACCACTTATGTGAGGACGGTGCTAATTATCCCAGGACATTCAAATGGGTTGTAATGTTTGGTGAGGGTTAAAGGGTATGGATAAGTGGGAATTTTGGTTCAAGGGTTTTACTTATCTTAGGACCTTCAAATTTATGAAAATTTTTATTTAGACAAACTTTTCAATGAAAACGGAAACGGATAACGTAAGGGAAGAAGATAGTTATTTTGACTTCTACCTTTTGAAAACACATGGAGGATTTATACTTTTAGGGATCAGAGTTTTCGGGGGATTTGAAGCACTTAGCTTTATTTCTAATGACATATATATATTTTTTTCTTTTCTTTTCATTTCTTTTTTCTATATTTTTGGCCTAGAACTTCTTTGCCAAGGAATTTCGAAGGCATTTTTATTTTATTGCCCTTTTGAGATCCTTTCTTACTTTCATTTTTTTCACGCTTTTGACAATTTCGAATTTACTTGGTGCCAATTTTTCGCACCATAAGACTCTCGATCCTTAAATATTCATCATAGAAACGCACGCGAGGAGTTTTGAGTAAACACGAATTTTGTGATTTTTGAGTGAAAGAAAAAAGAATATCTAAATAGCATTTTTCAAAAATTTAAAACTTCTAAGATAAGGTTTTGGTGGGTATGGAAGTGAATGGGTTTAAAATTTGGGTTTTAAAGAAACGAAAAGGCTAAGGCTCAACAGGGTTTTCTAGGCGGATCATCAACACTGAAAATGAGTGTTGGAAGGGTTTTGGGTTTGAAGAGATATGTAAAAAGGGGGTTAAATCCTAAGGAATGTCAAGGTCCTCTAATTGCACCTATACCGCGTACGGTACTCTACCACTGTGGTCTCGAAGTGCATACCAGGAGCAAGTTCTAATTCCGGATGCATACATCGGCACACACTCAACAAACGAATAGTGAAGCATTTAAAATGAATGCTTTTCATAGGCTCAAGATACCTCACTGCAAGTATGGGTTGTATGTGCCTAGCCATGTGATGCCCCTCTTAGATCATCATTTTAGCTCAAGAAAATCCTAACTTATTTAATCTTATTTTCCAAAATAAACAACTCGTATATGAAAATGATTCCCCTCAAGACATTTTGATTCAAAAATTTTGAAAATTTTTAAGCAAAACTGAAGTTTTATGAAATTTAAGCCAACTGAATGAGTGGCGTATCCACTGTCGAAGTTAAGCTTATGATTTTGAAAAACATTTTCTGAGTTTGCTTTTGGAAATAAGAATCTGACCTAAGGTATTCTATACCGCTATCCCACACTTAGAGGAACATTGTCCCTAATGTTCTCTTGAGTTGAGATTTTATTGAAAGTAAAATCCCACACTTAGAGTTTGAACATATCGGAAAATGTTTCTCAAGTGTTTGTTTTGGGCTGGAATCCCACACTTAGTGATAAGCTAAGGATATGGCATAGATTACTAATAAAATAGAACAAAATAATCAAATCAAAACAAGGATAAGAACGAGAGAACTCCCCTATCAACATGATGGATGGAAGCTGAAGGTCTGAAGATATGCTGCTTTTGAGGAAGAGTACTTGCCAGATATCCTCCTTGCGATAGATCCATGAAGTTCATTCAGCCTTTGAGAAGCGCACTTTGTGGAAAGTGGCTTTATTCAACACTTCAACAACTCAATCACTCTCTTGTGAAAATATCTCGTAAGTGGGAACACGTTGGATATACTTTTTCACAAACTTCTCATTTTATAGCCTTTTACCAAAAGAGTGTCACTATCCCAGAATGTGAAAATATGTTTTCTACTACAAACCATTTGTAAGACACGCGTTTTTAAACGAGTTCGAGCATAATGCGTGAAAGTAGCATGCAAGTACCTCAAATGCTCGAAACACATGAATTAATATTTTGAAAATGTTTCCTAAATTCTGGGATTAGTGATGTGGTAAAAGCTGTCAGTGTAAAAATGAAGTGGTATTTTGAAAGCACTTTGTATATCCAAGTGTGAAAGATAGTCGGAGATATTTCACTTCTTGGAATTTAAAAACTAAAATACTACTAATACTAAAGGATATTTATTCCATGGGTTACCTTCCGAGAAGCGCTTCTATTTATAGTCGAGGGCTCGACTTTCTTCTTATAGTTCAGGTGTTGGAGGGGCTCCCAGGGTGATTGATGGTGAGGTTATGTGCCCTAGGTTGCGGAAAAGTGTAGCGCGGAGGATAGATCCGAAGGAAGTGGCAGAATATGGTTGAGATTAGGTCTGGCGGTTCCATAGTATCCATTTTGAAGCTTTGGAAGTGGTCTGAGGCAGTTTTGGAGAGACCTAGCAATCCGCAAGTGATGTAATCAACCGCCTTATTGACGGGCCCGTTGGGGTCTGTCAATGTGGTTGTTTTGGTCTTGATCACTTCGCTAATTGGATGCTTTTGTCTGATAGAATCTATAAATTCCAGGAACTGCAACTTCAGATCTTCATATTCTTCAGCATAGGGATCTCCTCCGAACGTGGTCACATATTGCCACAACCTTCTAATTAGCTGGTGCTGATGAAGGGTGAAGGTAAAGTCAGAGTCTTTGAAGATAATAATCAATTTGCTGAATATCTCTCGATATCCAGCATGGAAGAAAAACTCTGGTTTCTCAGCGCTTTTCCCATGGAATATTTCACGTAATCGGGTTATCACATAAGTGGCAACGTCGAGTAGTGACATATCGATAATAGTTATGGGGTGATTACGCTTCCTTTCATTTAAACTGATGCACCTAAGCTCCTTGATTATCAACTCGATATGATATTCAATAGTGGATTTGATGATAAATTGATTGCTTTTCTCGGTATTTAAGTGATCTTCTCTAGCTAGTAAATCAAGGAATATCCGAAGATTACTCATTACTTTGGCGTCAGCGTAGCTCCTAGGGTTTCCAGTAGCTTCTTCTAAGTGTTTCCTAATAGAACTCAACATCTCTCTTTGTCTTGAGGAGTAAGGAAACGCTGAACTAATTAGAACATCGTATACTTGGCGGGATATTTGCCTTTGTTCAATATAGAAGTAAATTTCTTTCGCGTTATTCCATTCTTCATTGAGCTGACATTAGAGTGCCTCGGTGAATATTCTGATGCAATACCTAAGTAAGAGTGGATCTCTGGTTCCATTACTAGCGAGATGGATAGTGGACGCTTCTTCAATAACCGCTATTAGCCATCTTTGGTGCAAGGAGTATTCAATAGTGGAATTTCTAATAGCTGCTATCATGATGCGAGGGTCTCCATCATATCTATTTATCACATCAACCATCTATTCATAATTAGAGACGATTGGGATACAGACGGTTTCTTGAGATAAAGTAGGTGAATCAGGCGGTTCTGGAGAACCAGGAGGTGGGATACAACGAATATCACCAGGTATTTCCCCCGAGTCACTATCCGTAGTATGAGTATCGACCTTATGTGCATTAGGGAACTCAACTACGTTGGATGGTGGCTGGGATTCGTCAATGAACTGGATGTTATATCAGAAGATAGCCTTGAAGTGTCTATCTCAATGCCTTCCTTGTCTTGAGAATCAAAGTCATCGGACTCAAATATACCTCCTGTCTCAAGCCGTGGTTGAGGTTCAGATGAAGCAAGGGCTTGAATCCCTTGAGGAGCTATATGTGGCTGCAGACTCGGTAGTCTACTTGCTTTGAAATCCAAGATCTTCTTCAAACTATGTATGAAAGTTCGCTCAATCTCTTCTAGATCGCCAAGTCGAGAGTAGGTAAGTGGATTTTCTGGATCTAAGATAGGATTAAGCAATCTTTCCAGCATATGAGCAGCATTGTGAGAGTAGCCATTGGAAGTGTTTTCTTCTTCCTCTTCCTCCGCTTCTATCTCTTTTACCTGCTTAGCTTCTGGCTCGGAGGTCTCATCTTCTGATGTAAATTGGATAATAGAGACAGTATATAGCTCACCATTCTCTATCGAAGTGCAGTCGGTCTGATCGATCTTGAATGTGATGCTTTCTCCATGAGCGCGTAAGCTGATAGTCTGTAAGTGGACATCAATGACAGCTCTGGCCGTGTTCAAGAAGGGTCTACCTAGGACTATAGGGATGTTTATATCTTCCTGGATATCCATTACTACAAAGTCGGTTGGGAATAGGAATTCGTTGACCTTAACCATGATGTTCTCAGCTATTCCCTTAGGGTATCTAATTGTTTGGTCTGCTAGCTGGACACTCATTTTAGTGGGCTTAAGGTATCCTAATTCGAGCCTTTTGAATAACGAATACGGCATGAGATTGATACTTGCTCCTAGATCGGCTAGAGAGCGAATATTGCTGGTGTGGTTAATGGAACAAGGAAGGGTAAAACGTCCAGTATCTCCTGGTTTTTCCGGTAGACTATTTTGAAGGATAGCTGAACATTCGGCATTCAGCGGGACATTGGGTACTTTGGGTACCTTGTCCTTGGTTGACATAAGTCTCCTAAAATATTTAGAATACATAGGGCTTGGAGGTCTCCTAGACGTGGTGTCTAAGTTTTTACCGTTAGGATTGAAAGCTTCAGGATGCTGATTTAGACGTCCTGGAAAAGGTATGCACACCTTTTTCTTATGAGGTGGAGTTAACTTCTTCTCAACTGTCTGTGTGACAGGAGATTGTTCCTTCACCGTAGAAGGAACCGAAGGTAGGCTCGTTGCCACCTTGAAGTCTTTGTTGGTTATATGGTTGGCTTGGAAGGTATTACTAGGCAGACTACCCTGAGGTCTAGTGTCGATACGTTCTGCTAGTCGACCTACTTGGGATACAAGACTATGTAGTAAGGTTAGTTGCTCCCCTAAGATGAGATCAGTCTGGTCTTGTCTAGCCGTAATCTTTTCGATGATTTGCAAGAGGGTGTCGTCTTGACTAGTAATTGTCCTCTCAGGTGTAGGTTCAGTGAGAAAGTGTGGTTGGTTATAACTAAGTTGTGGTTGTTGTGGGTGGATTGGGTAGGGTGGTTGATTTGGTGGGTATTGGTTTGGTCTAGGAGAGGTTTGAGTAAAATCGGGTGGACGTGGATGAGTTCGGAACTGGTCATAGTAGGCTTTGCCATTAAGATGGTCTTCATACTCAACTTGTGGATTAGTACAGTTCCAGCAGGAGCGAACTTGGTAGACCTATTGAGGTGGCTTCTTCAGCATTCCTATTTCCTTGGTTAGTGTTCCGACATGTTCCACAAGAGTTTTGATCGCCTCAGTTTGCACGGGATTGGAGGCAAGCGGTGCCGATAATGAGGAGTGCTCATTAGTCCAATCATTGTGATGCGTGGTCATTATCTGTATCAAATTCCAAGCTTCATTGTCCGTCAAGCGCGTAAAGTCACCTCGAGCAGCGGTGTCGAGCGTTGTCTTATGATTGGGTGCAAGACCATGATAAAATGTGCACAATCGGGTAGATCGTTTGATTTGGTGGTTCGGACATTTCTTGAGCAAACTCTTAAATCTCTTCCACGCAATGAAGATTGATTCATCATGAGACTGTTGGAAGTTCATGATATCTTTCTTCAGCTTGGTTTGTTTGAATGGGGGAAAGTACTTAGCTAAGAATTTAGTTTCCATTTCTGCCCATGAGGTGATAGAGCCAGTGTCTAATTCCTCAAACCAAGTTTGCGCGTGAAGAGCAAGAGAATAGGGGAACAGATATAAGTGGGTTATATCTTGCTCAACCCCTTTTTACTTGCAAGATTCGGATAGGGCTAGAAATTTGTTGAGGTGGGAGTTGGGGTCATCGTCAGGCAGTCCGTGGAATTGGCAGCGTTTCTCGATTAACTGCACTACATCGTACTTGAGTTCGAATAATGATCCATCAATCTCCGGGTAGCGAATTGGTCCTCCTCGACCTTCTATCGAAGGTTTGGTGTTATCGGCAAGAGTGACGCGTGTAATGGTTGTAGGATTGTGGGAAGGTGATGACTTTTCTTGCCGGATGGGTAAGATGTCATCTTCGGGATAAGGAAAGGAAGGGTTGAAAGAATTTTCAGGGGTTTAAGAAGGGAAAGCCATCCTAAGGGTTCACTAAGAAGAAAGTCCATGTGGACGCCTCTGGATCTTACAGTTGATTCCCCGGCAACGGCGCCAAAAACTTGATGCGCCGCCAACGGTCGATCAGGTTTTACCCTATCGTCGGACCGTCCGTCAGCGGCGGTACCAGTGGGTTTTAAAATTTATAAATGTTGGGGCCTAAGTTTTACTAGTGCTATGTGGCCTAAGGGTTGTATAGCAGCGAGTATGACCTAGGGTCGTTCTTCAAAACCAACTGTATTGTGGATCTGAGTAGTCTAGGATGTCTGTTTCTAATTAGTGAGGGAGTTTTAAAATAGTTGGGAGTGGTTTGGTTTTGTTTTTATGATTAAACTAATAAGCAATAATAAAAAGAAGATAAAATAAATGAATAGCAGTCAGGATAGAGGGGGTGTTTGTTGTGAGTTCGTTAGCCGAACGTTGGGATGATGTTTAGTTTAGGATATGAAAATGTCTCTAAAAATTTGTATTTTATTTGTTTTAAGTATATGTGGGATAAGCACTAGCTCCCTACTGATTGATTTCTCAATCAGTATGTCATTGAGTAACTAGGCTATCGTGATTCTGATCGGAGTAGGTTGCCCAGCCCACAACACTGTCCTGTTACAGCACAGTGACCCTTTCTGGATTAGATATCCCGGGTGCATGAATAAGGTGGCAAACTAACTCAATGTCCGACCGTTCTTAACCCCACAGGGATACTCAATTGAATAAAACATTTAAGTATAAGACTTGGTTTTGGTGCTTGATTACTTTCTATCAATGGGTTTGTAAAGTCCAGAGGTTGTAATAACCGGTAATTCACAAAGTATAGTACCAACGGCTTTTTCATGACTTCCACGTTGTACTACACCAATGATGCTTCCAACGATATACCACGTATTCAGTCGATTTACGGTATTTACGTTGCTTCATTACACAATGGTCACTCTGGACTTATAAGCTAAGTTTGTATTTAAGTTCAGGAATTATCCATCTACTAGTTTATTGACCCGTGACAACACGGGTTTGTTAAAAATACTTATAGAGTTTGTAGATGTATTTTCTGTACATAGTAACTAAAATATACATATAAGTTTCAAACAACATTTATATTATTTGGTTTTGTACAATCATTAATGATTACGTTAGAAAAAGGTAAAAAAAATATAACAACAATGTTAACTGTTTGTTTTGGTTGATGAAAAAAAACTGGCCTTCAAAATATTATAAGAATTAAGAGTTATGTTACAAACATTTCTTCAAGTATTCTTTATAAAGTTTAATCTAATCATTCGAGTACCCATGCCAAGTAAATATTTACAATTTTTTAATCTTGAAAACATATCATTAAACGAAATACTTTACTTGTCTTGAATACTTGAACTACTTAAATCTTTTAACACATAAAGGACAACAATACTTGGATAAAGGACAACAATACTATAATTCTTGATAGGCAATGTCTGATACAAAAATCAAAACCTGCAATCCAAGACAGTAGAACCTAACTTTGTAACTCACATTGCAACATCTAAGCAAGTCACAGATGGTCACAATAAATCAAAGTGAAGTTACAAATGGAAGAAATCCAATACAATAGATGAACCTCTCTTGACTATGATGATATAGAGCAAAGCAAACTCCTTAAATACAAACCGACCCAAAACTAAAACTACAATCTAATCATATTTGAACAACTAATCACAAATACACCCATACAAAAAACAAAACCTCCATCAAAAAATCTCAAGTCATAATGTCTTACAGCTTGAATCAAGACCCGATCAAAATACAACACAAGCTCAGAATCCGTGTTACTAAAATAAAGTGGAGCTTTGTATTCCAATTACATATGGAATAACTTCAATCGAAGTATCTGCAACCAAAATAGCGTTACTTTAGCTTAGAGGCTTTTTTATAAGTATAAATGAGGATGAAATTGTAAATCTTCCTGTTAAGTATTAGAGATACGATTATGCATTATCAAATGGGAGAAAATGCGTAAGGTATGCATTATAACAAAATTAAATGAAATTTTTTGACTAAAAATCATATTCGTTCTTCGGAAATGCTATTCTCCTTGTATCAAACAAAAAAAGCCTCTGAGGATCATTACCTAAACAACTCAGTTGTCAAAATGGGCAGAGGGGGAAGGCTACTGCTGCGGAAAGAAGCAAAGGTCAATCTGTCCTGAATTTTCTTTACCATATCCGTAGAAAGCTTCTATGATATGCATATGGTGAAGATAGTTACTCAATTAGGATACAAAATACTAATAACTCAACATTTCGGTCTTGTAACCATAGATATATAACTTAAACAAAAAGTTCATATGAAACACCAAATATACTATATTTGAAGACTAAATTGTTTGAAGGCGGGTAGTAGTTAGGTCCTGCACTATAATTCTCAAAGTTTATATCACTGAAGATAATAATCTTACTTGTTAAATATGCCTTTTTAGACATATAAATAATGTTTCAGAAGCATGGTCACCCGACCAAATAATTTCCCAAGTTGCAGATGAGCAAATGTACAATACTAATAACCAAAACTTTGTCATACTGTAGTAATTGCAATAGAAATGACCAATACATATAGTTGGCAAAGTTAAAATGTTTAGGTACCTGGAAATGGTTAATGTCAGATTTCCACCCTTCGAACTACCATGGATTCAAAGAACCTATAAGAAAATTGCAACTTTTAAGTATGATTCATTAAAAATAATTTAACAAAGTTCCCGAATGTTTTAGCTTTTAACAAAAAGGATATTTGGATCCGTAACTTCAGCCTTATTTGGACGGGCATATCCTTAACTCCTTATATCAGAAGGTAACACATTGATCCGAGTTCCATGTGACTGGATAATAACAAAAGAAGGCATGAATTTTTTATAATAATAAAGCAACAACATAGACCGTTTAACATATGAAAGGCTGGTAATACTACCAAAATGAGATCACGGTTGTTTTGAGGCCCGGTGCAGATCTTTCAAGTGCCCAAATTCAGGAGAAAACATGTTTATTGAATTGAAACCAATGGTTGATATTCTAAAAAATGGTATTGTGGCCAATTCTTTTTGAAAATGGAATAGAAAACCAATGATCAAAATGACATGAAACCTTTTAAATTACTATTCTTTTTCATTGAGACATTTCATTAGAGAAGTTACCTTTTCAGTCTATGAACATGTTCCAAGTTTAAAGTACTTACCTTTGATGTAAGTTCATCTAGCATATAAAAACACACGACATTTTTCTGAATATTTGAGCAACTTCACACATAAGTATATGCAAAAAGTTAAAAAATAAAAATAAAAGAACTTATACTATAAGTACAAACTTAATAATATAAAACAAATACGTACTTATCACAACACTATATAGTAATCTTGAAAGGAAAATAGGTGTAACAGAAATCACACCGTGCCCCTGCAAATAAGATTGTTATGCATATAAAAAAAGCTTAATAAACTACTAATCAGTAGTGTAAAGTGAAGAAAAGAAAGATCAAAGCAAACAAACATTGTAATAAACATTAGTAGCTTCTCTAATCACAACACTAATTAGTAATCTCGAATAAAAAGCAAGTGTAACTGAAATCATACCATGTAACTCTATTTCTTTCAAACATGTCATCAAACACCTTTCATGCACTTGTATAATAACCATTCATCATTAACTTACCACACCTACATTGGATCCAATAAAAAAAGAAGATGAAATTTGACCTTTGAGAAAGTCTAGGCAACAAAATACTTGTGATTGAATACCAAACACAGCCTTAGTAAACCCTTCAAAATCACTTTATTCATATATAAGAGTGAAAATTTCTTGCCAAGGAAATATGAAGAACTCACCTAATCAGTGTATGCATCAATTCACAACTAATTCATCTAACAAAAAGTTTCTACAAAATTAAAAAATGAGAAGATTGATATTTCTGCATTTAAAACTTCAAAATAAGCATCTAAGCATATATTCAAGTAATATAGAATTTTCTTTAAACAAAACAATATAAGAGAGCTATGGAACCCAAGAGAAAATCATACCTAATTGAGAAAATTGATAGAGAAAAACGCATACAAATCTTCCTTTGAATGCATATGTTTCTTGAGAAAGAACATAGTTGTCATCCCACATGTACATCAATAGATAGAAATTCAACCGTATGAGAATAAAAGGAAGACGGAAGTGATGAAAGCAAATGAAGGATAAAAATAAGATAAATGGTCCAGCTACTAATAAAATTGACATATATATTGTTACAGTAAAATACTACCAGGTGTATACTGAATACCCTGATACGAAATCGTATGTCTTTAATTTAATAGCCAAGATGCATAGTCTGCTAACAAAAAACAAATTCATCTCCGTCATTTCATCGAACATCTGGCATGCATCCAAAAATATACATATCTTTGGCCTAATATAACAATATATAACGTTTTGAATGCATAGAGTAACTGAAGTACGATTACAGAAGCATAACCCGCTTAAACAATCGAAAGGCAACACCTTCGAATTCAAGTCCATAATCTACGTAAAATCGTATAAACGATCATTAAACATGTAATATATGCCAACCTGTTGGTGTTCAAAATAATTATAAACGTGATGAAACGTTAGTTTCTAAATTGTACATTGTACATGAATCAATTTAACTAACAAAAAAGTGAGAAAAAATAGAGTCATGGCTGAAGTTAAGGAGTTATAAAACTGAGAAGTGCAAACATTACTCCTGTTCGTTTTAATCCTACTGTAACAACTTGCACAGTTCATGAACTCCAAGATCACCAAGACCAATATTTTGTTTCCATCCGTATAACTAATTTTGCAGAAAAATAGAACAAATATTTGGTGTAGCTTCATCTGCTTAAAAAGAAAACAAATAATGGATAACTTATGACACCCAGCTAAGTAGCTATGTACTTAAATGAGTTCTAGTTGTTCATTTATGCATTTCATCGAACACTTGATATGCATATAAAACAATAAACTTCTTTACACAAATCGAAGGATATAGGTATTTCATAATTACAAATCAATGACTTACTTTCAAAATTTGATTTGGGTATTCTTTCTCATCGGACCATTGAGCACCGATTTCTGCAATTAAAACGAACAAACAATTTTAAAACAATATCTTAAAGTGAGATAATTTTCTAGAGATGTTAACTCCAAAAAAAATTAAATTCGCATACCTTCCATCGATTAATTAAATCTAATAGTTTGAAATCAAAGATAAGAACAACCGTGAAGGCAAAATCCTTCGATGTACACACTGAAAATCCAAACCAAAATCGAATTGAAGAAAATGGAAAGAAGAGAGAATTGTGTATATGAATTAAACAACTCAAATCTACCTGAAATTGATAAAATTAATCGAATAAGATGAACAAAGGAGAAGGAGAAGGAGAAATCGAGATCGAGGGGAAAAATATCCATCAGGGGTTAGCAATGTCTTCTTCTCCATCCCTGTATTTTTTTTTTTTTTATGTTTATGGCTTACATTAGGGTTCTACATGCGAGAGTTAATCAAATCGAGATCAGGTTAAAGTGAGATTTATCATCATAGATAGAAAGTTAATCAAAGCACCGAGTTTTCATTTATAAAATAGTTTGGGACATTATTCCACAACAGATTGTGCCCACGACTTTCATAGCTTCCACGTTCCGTACTCCACACATTCGTGATGTTTCCGGCGGTATACAAATGAAAGCCGTTTAATGTTACTTCCGTTGTTTCATAATGACATCATCCCAACTAATACGGCTAACTACATCATAACAAACACGCAATATAACTACTCGCTAATCATGGTAAATCCAAAATCTAGCATAATCAAAATAACAACAGCATGCATTTTAATTAATAAGATAAAGGATAGATATAACCATGAAAAGATCATAGCTGAATATAACTTGAAAGTATACAGACAGAACTTCGAGTATGCTCCAAGCGATATTACAATATTACCCCTCTAGTAGCCCGGTTAAGTATTAACCAGAGACTAACTAACCACTAACTACGAAAATTAAAATAAAAACCTAATCTAGTGAGAGAGTAGTGAGAGAGTAGTGTTGGTGAAGAATGGATGAGAAGTGTGAAGTGTGTTCTCTCTCAAATGTTGAGGTGAAGCCTTGAATTTATAGGAGACGCGCAGCCGTATTCTTCAACCGTATTCCAACCCTCAAATGCACAACCGTATCGCACAGCCGTATGAAAATCTAATTTTTATTGCCTGAACACGGAATACGGTTGGTTTTGGCCGTATACGGGTGGACTGGAGCAAATACGGGTGGGCGCCAATCGTATACGGCTGGACTGGGCCGTATACGGCTGGGCACAGGCCGTACACGGGCTGTATACGGTCTGTGTCCAGCCGTATACGGTCTGGTCCAGCCGTATACGGTCTGTGTCCAGCCGTATTCGGTCCGTTGGTTCTCCGTTTCTTCGATTTGGCGTAACTTCTTCGTCGTTTATCCATTTTGAGTGATTCTCACGCTCACGGTTTCGTAATTTCCTAACGAAGAAAATGACATAAGTTAGAGGTCATCATTCCAAGTATAGCTTAAATTGTGCTTAAATGCGTGAACGGAAGATTCGTTGATCGTTTGTGCTCTATTTTACTTGTTTTTAGGTCTTTTAGGTTGATTCTTGAAGCATCGTCTATATTTTAGCCATCATTATGAAATTTAGTATAAAAATTTATATTTCAAATGTTTTCATCCATAATTGGGCTAAAAAGGTGAGAAAATAGCACACAAAAACTTGACTTTTTGCGTGTTATCAGCTCCTAAAGTGGGTGTTACACATAATTTACCCAACAAAATTCAAAAATCAACTTGAAACCCTAACATTTTTCTAAATTAGTAAAAATTATGAATGTTGGTTTGGGGAATACCTTAAACTTGATGGAATGACGAATGTGTGTGCATAAACAAAGTTTAAAGATTAGATGGAGTTCTTGAAGCTTTGAATCGGTGGTGTTTAGGGGTGGTCGACGGGTTGCGGGAAAAGAGACATGATTGGATTTGGGATGGAGTGAACAATTCATTCATATTTATCCTACCCTATATATCTAACGAAAAAATAATAATTAATTATTAATAATTTAACAATCTATAACATATAACATATACTTAAAGCAAAATAGCTTGGGGTAATCTTAATTGCCTTTTTCCATCTTGATCCAACGATTATGATTGATTTAATGATTGTTACACTTAACACCCTTTTATATTTAAATTAATAATTAATTAATAATAACTATTTAAATATTATATTAAATCAAATCTTAATACTCCGTACACTATAAAACATAATATAATAATTTAATTTAAAAATATATAATAAATAGATACGTAGTATATAAATTCTAAGGCAATAAAATAATAAAATAAAATAAATAAATTTAAATGATTACCCTTAACCAAATTAATTAATATTTGTTATATTAAAAAAAAAAAAAGAAACTAAAGAGGTCGAAATTTAAAGGTAAATCGAGAAGGTAATCATCCACCGGAAGATTTCTTCAAAAATTATTTTTTAAACCAAATATTCGGAATATAGTATAAAATAATAATAAATAACCGATTTAATCAAAATAACAAACCCAAATATTCGGAAGCGTAATACCCAACACACGTTTTCATTCAAAACCTAGCCATTAAAACCTACCATATTTTGCTAATTAATTTTGCTTCTACTTTGTTTGATTCATTGTTCTTATTTTTGTTTATCTGATTTTTGAAGATATCTAAATATGGATTTGAAGACGGTAGGTTTTGATTTGTAAGATTGTGTTTGTTTGTCTTTTACGGTTTGATTTAGTTATTACGGAGCTTAAATGTGAATTTGTTTACTGATTTTTTTAGGTAAATGGGAATCCAACACAAGGTAAAAAAAAAGTTTTAGGTTTCTTGGTGATCTGTAGGTGGTGCAGTGAATTCTAAAATAACGTATTAAAAATATTTTTAATACTTTATATCTTGCCAAACTTGATTTATTGATTTGTTGTTGTAGCAATCTTATTAGATTTCGTGAAATTATTCCCTACACCTTTTCTAACTTCTATATGTGATGGAGGCTTTGGAGCGCCGACAAAATGGACATGATACACATATTAAATAATGGGTCAAAGTGTGTTGGTTGATCATCTCAACCATTCATTTTCATCAAATACCTATTTCTCCCACCTTTTTGAAACTTAAATATCTCACAAATGGATAAAAATTTCACCATAATATTTAGCATTTTCTTTTCTTCGATTTGCCGTCCCTCAAGAAATACTTTCGAAGAATTTTATTTTTTCTTTTTTCGGTGGATTTTACAAATTAGTAACACATGTGTTAGTGATTAATTGTACAGTTGATTTGCGGTTATTCATAAGATGTAGCATGGTTTAAAGTTTAGAGTTTAGGTTTTGGTAGGGTTTAGGATTTAGATTAAATATGGCTTTTGGATATATGTGTTAGCCTTGATGTTGTCCTTTGAATCACGATTATGTTTTTAGTTCCTCCATGGGATAGTTTTGTAATTTGATTTGAGATGATTATAATTTCTAACATGTTATGAAGATTTCTCTTTCATGTCGGGAATACTGATGGCATTGCCATGGCCTAGCAAAAAATAAGGACACTCAAAGATTCAAGAGATGTTACAGTTGGACAACCCATTGCAATAACTGTAAGTTTTTCCTATAGTAGAACTATATTTAACTCTAAAAAGGTGGACAATTTATATTATCGATTAAACCTATGTAGACCTTTTATTTAATTGCTTCTCAATTATTAGTTTGTATCAACCACCATGAAAACTTTGGAACTAATGTTACTATTTTGCAAGGTTGAAGATCCAACTGATACTGAAATCTTGAGCCGTGGAAGTGGAGGTTGATATGATTGTTAGTTTATTGTTTATTATATTGTGGATGTAAATAGAGTATGCTTTTGAAAGCTGTTAAAGAAGCTGGAGTGACCTTAAATGGAGTTTCAGGTAAAGACTCCGTTTGTGTTGTGATATAGAAGAAAGTTTCAGTGAGTGTATGTATGCTTTAGGTTTTGTAATTTTAAGGAAAAAATTGGCTTTGATGTAGCTTTTATGTAATTACATATAAAGTTTCTTGGATTGTTGGTTAATGGAACTACAGGTATTCTTCATTGATTTTGAAGGATTATAAATATTATTTATAGGTTTCATGGTTTTTTTTTTTTTTTTCATTTATGGAGCGATAATACAAGTTAGAAGGATTATATATGACACACTTTTTAGTGGTGTATGTCGTCTTGGTGTTTGCCTTTTGGATTTATATCTTCTGAAAATGGAAGTATCGTTTTCCCATATTAATTAGTTTAATAAAATGGAAGCAATTGTTACCTTTTGTTTGCTTGCTGATATTTTATTAATCGACATATTTTCCTCGTGAAGCATAATACTCTACTTATTTTTAATAAAATAAGTTTAAAAATGACACGAATAACCATATGACATCCTTCAATAAAAAAAAATCGAAACAAATATGACAAAACGAATCAAACCATCATTATTTAACTTCAAAATAACGAATTACAAACAAAAATAGCAAATCCCGCGTTGTCGCGGGTCTTTTATCTAGTATATATTAATTCTAAATTGTTTCTTTGTTGAGATAATATATATTATTTCTTAAATATTATTATCTTCTACTTTTAAATAATATTTTTTTATTTATTTTGCTTTTTTTAAATAATATTTTTTATTTATTTTATTTATTTTACTTTTTTAAATAATAGTTTCTACTTTTTATTTAATTATTAGTTAATATTAATTCAAAATATGACAAATTAGACTCATACAATATACTCCGAATTACATACAACACTCGCTTTTCTATTTAATTAAAATCAGTTATGACAAGTTAGAGTCATTTTATAGTATTTTTAACCTATTTTTTCAAGAAAAAAAATCTTAGTTCACAACTCAAAACCTAATTTAAACGTAGGGGTGAGCATGGGTCGGTTTTGGTCGGTTATGACCCTTAACCGAACCCAAAACCGAAATTTCGGTTATGGAAATTTCTTAACCATTCGGTTTCGGTTAAATCGGTTATGGTTAATCGGTATTTGGGTAGATTTTGGGTCGGTTAACCGTTAACCATTGGTTAACCGCTTGAAAAAGAAAAATTATGAAGTAATGGAATCATCGAGCTCCTAGTTGTGGTGGTGTTGTCGATATCTTGCGAAGAACATCACTATTTCTAAAGGTTGTATTTACGGGTAGAAGAGAAAGTGACTTTAAATGTGGAGCTCCTAGTTGTGGTGGTGTTGTCGATATCTTGCGAAGAACATCACTATTTCTAAAGGTTGTATTTACGGGTAGAAGAGAAAGTGGCTTTAAATGTAACCTAAAAATGGAATGGACTACATAATTAACTAGTGGGCTTAAAGTATGAGAGTTTCCTAACGGGTCATTATGCTACTTAGTATTAAATTGTATGCATATATCAATTTAATCCAATGACTGTAAGTAGCAGTAGATTGGTGTTAAATGGGTAGTTTTTGCTACTGTGGGCGTGGGATGTATTGATGCGGGTAAAGGTTTTTCGGATGCATCTATATGCTTGTTTAATTTCTGAAGGCCAGGAAAATCACGGACTTAGTTTTGGTTGGAAAGCTATATTCGGCTCTGTCACAATCTGATAGTTTGGTGCCTTAGTAGAAATGTAAATAGTATTGTGTTGTCATGCAGGGTGGTTTTTATGTTTGTATAGATAGATTTATTTAGATAGATATCCCCTGCTTGAATCTTTGTATATTTTGGTTGGTATTCAATAAATTTTTGCCTTTTCTAAAAAAAATTTAGCTCAACATATATTACCTATTTACATTACATATTTATTTATATAATGAAATATAAGTAAAAAAACTAAGGGTGGGTCGGTTTGGTTACATAGGGTCGGTTAATGGGTCTTAACCGTAACCATAACCAATCTAATCGGTTAATGGAATTATAATAACCGAACCATCGGTTAAGCTTTGGGTCGGTTAAATTGGGTCGGTTAATTCGGTTGTGGGTCGGTTAATCGGTTTCTATGCTCACCCCTATTTAAACGTATCTATACTAATATATAAAGCATCTTAGTAGTTTATTTATAGAAATTCTTAAAATTAAGACTCAACATTTCTATATTAGTTATCTAATTATCATTCTCATTTTACAATATAACCCCATCAATTTCTCATATTTTTCATTTTTCACTAACTGTATCCCGAATCACAAACTTTACATTCGCGCAAACTAGGGTATTAACTCACAATCACGGGTAGTCCAAACACATTGAAGTACTAAACTCCGCTGCATTGCGCGGGTAATACGCTAGTATTCTAAAATTCGCCTCCATTAAATAAAAGTTCTAGTAGTGCCCGTGATGCTATTAAGTATTAAGTATTAAATTTGAAAATAACAGTTTTCAGTACACCTCACTTTTAACATCTTGGTTATGATCCAATATTTTGATTCTCATATGTGATTCACGCTAACTTAAATTCTTTAAGTGTCATTGAACTTCTATCTATCTATCTATTAAATATACTTAAAGCAAAATAGCTTGGGGAAATCCCAATCCTTAATTACTTTTTTCCATCCTAATCCAACGATCAAGATTAATTTAATGATTGTTACACTTAGCACCTTTTTATATTTAAATTAATCTTTAACTATTTAAATTAAAGTATTAAATGGAATTTTATTAGATACAAAACTTATTTACAAAATTAAAAATTCGGCCAGTAAAGAAAATCGGCCAGCCTCCTTTAATTTGGATTTCAATTGCATTAAAACATAAATTATGAATTAATTAAATTAAATACATACACATCTTTATTTAACTAAATTATTCCACTATTTTTAATAGATATTGAGTATATCTCTAAAGAATCCATGTTTCCTTACAATACAACCCCATCTACATACAGATCTTTATTTAAATAAATTAGATTATTCCACTATTTTTAATAGATATTGAGTTAATCTCTAAAGAATCCATGTTTCCTTACAATACAACACCATCCTTACCTATAAATTATTCCTATGTTAACTCTGTATTCACGTTTTCAATAACCTTAGGCGCATCATACGGATTTAAAAAACCCCAAGCAAATCGCATCATGCGGAAGGAAAAAAACCCACGCAGTTTAAATCTAAGTTTCAATCTTCAAGGTACAAGTTCTGAACATGTGAAAGCAATATTTTAGGAATAACAACACGACGGTTGCTTCCATCGACGTGGTACTTACCGATGAGCATGTAAGTCTTTGTGGTACTTGCTGATGAGCATGTAAGTCTTTTAAAAATTTATTCCTGCGTTTTTTTTCATCTTTCAATTTGGTCATTCATAAATTGATTTTATTTATTGAGTTGATTTAGGTTTAATTGATGAATTTAACACTATATTCTGGACCTTTCGATGGATTTATGATCTAATGGCTAGCATTTAATCCAAGATAAATTAAAGATTATAAAAATAAATAAATAAATAAAAAATAAACGTACAAAATAAATATTTTAGAAACAATTACGGAGTAATATTTATTATTTATGTTAGGATTTTCCCATAAACCCTCCTGGCCTCCTCTACATTACGACTGTGTCTCTATTTCCATCCCCGTCGCCGCCGCTTCAATAATCGTTTCTTCTCCACCGGCTGTTGCACCACCTAATCAAATATCAATCCCCATGGACATACTAATGAAGACTATATTGAAAGATTACTCCATCCTCCCATTCTCAAGTAGAGGGACCACTTGTGTAAATAGTTGAAACTGCATCCTCCCATTTATTTATCACATCCTCCCATTTATACTAGTTTAGTAGAGTTATGTAATTAGTGGTTAAGTGAATGAGTAAAAGTATAAATATCTAGTTAGAGGCAGTTAGTAGTTTTATTCATGTATATAACTCAATTGTAATCGTACTTTGTAAGCTAATGCAATTAATCATGTTTCTCCCAAATTCACTTGCTTCATTCATGTACTATCTTGCTGCGTTCATATGGTATCAGAGACACGCTAAGATCATTCTAGGTTCGTATGTTCTCTAATTCGCTTAAATTCGTTATCTGTAGTAGTTATTTGATCGATTGATCGGTGCGGATTTTACGATTTGCAAATTAGGGTTTCTGTTTGTACGATTACCTTCTATCTGATCGATTGCTTGTTCTAAATATTATGATTGTTCATTTTTATCCGATTATGGCAATACCTAACCCTAATAATGTTGCTCAACCTGCAAATCAAGCTACTGGATCGAATTCGTCAAATTCGATTCATGATCCTCTTTACATATGTAATTCAGATCATCCAGGAATGGTATTGACAAATACTCCATTTAATGGTAGTAATTTTCATGGTTGGAGTAGGAGTATCAAAATGGCTTTAGGTGCGAAAATGAAGTTAGGTTTTATCAATGGCACTTGTGCTAAACCTGTGAATGAAGGAGAAAATCTAGAAAAATGGATTAGGTGTGATTATATGGTGACATGTTGGATACTGAATTCCATGACTGCTGAGTTGTCTGATGCATTTTTATATGCACAATCTGCCTTTGAGCTTTGGAAGGAAATAGGTGAAAGATATGGACAAACCAATGGTCCTCTCATATATCATCTACAAAGGGAGTTGAACAGTGTTAGTCAAGGAAGTTCAACAATTGCAGCATATTTTAACAAGCTTAAGAAATGTTGGGATGAATTACATAGCCTAAATGGTACCCCTGTGTGTACTTGTGGAAAGATGCAAGAATGTACATGTGGATTGGTAGATAAGTTCTTGGAGATAGAAAACAGATCTAAGCTTGTTCAGTTTCTCATGAAACTTAATGATGAGTATGAGTCAGTGAGGAACCAAATACTCTCAATGGACCCTTTACCTAATGTTAATAAGGCATACTACATTGTCCAACAGATTGAGAAACAGAAAGAGGTAACTAACCATGTGGCTGATCCCATGGCTTTCTTTGCTAACATGAATCAAGGCAGATCTGGTTATAATTCAAGAAAAGATTTTAAAGGTAACAAGTATGAGATCATACAGGACACAAAGAGGCATTGCACCTATTGTGGTCAAGATGGGCATAATACAGAACAGTGCTTTGAGAAGCTTGGGTACCCAGACTGGTATAAAGGGAAAAAGAATAAGAAGGGGCATAAGGTGGCTGCTCATGTGAATATAGAGTGTGGTAAAGACACACCTTTTGATTTGACCTATGAGAATGAAGTGTGCAGTGGACAAAATGGTCAAGGATTGGATCAACAGTTGGTTGCAGCTGTATGTCAAGAGATGATGAGAATGTTTCAAGGAAAAATGCCTGCACCAGAAAATAACAACAATTCTGCTGGAAGTTCTATGCATCATGCAGGTATATCATCTCATGTTAGGTCCTTTGCTTTATCATCACAAAGTAATGGTTTAAGTATTCATGATTGGATTATAGATATAGGAGCTTCCGACCATATGTGTCCTCATAAAAGTCTTTTCAAATCAATCACCACTCTTAAAATTCCCACTATAGTACATTTACCTGATGGTACTTCTAAAACAGTAACTGTTGCTGGTCAAATTCAGCTCACAAACTCATTAGTCCTCATTGATGTTCTTTATGTTCCAGAGTTTAAATTCAACCTTTTGTCAGTTGGTAAACTTCTTATAACACAGAACCTTTTTGCTCAATTTTTCCCTTCATTCTGTGTGTTTCAGGACCTTTCAACTAAAAAGGTCAAGGCAATTGGAAAGGGCTCAAGGTGTCTCTATACTTGCACCTCTTTACCTGGACAAAAAGCTTCTATTTCTGTTCCTTCAATAAACATTTTTGATTTCAATAAAATGTCAGCATATAGTAATTTTGTTCTACCCAAAAAGATTGTAAATTTGAATACTATGCATGCTAGACTTGGTCATGTTTCTTTGTCAAAATTCATGCACATTGATGTTTGTAAACAATTCAACGCTTCTGATTTTACTTGTGAAAGTTGTATGCTTGCAAAATTTCATAAGCTTCCTTTTCCCAGAAGTAGTACTAGTTCTTCTTGTCTTTTTGAACTCATTCATGTTGACTTGTGGGGACCATATAAAGCACCTGCCCTAAATGGGGCACATTACTTTTATACCATTGTTGATGACAAAAGCAGGGCCACATGGACTTATTTGGTTCATACTAAGGACCAAATCTTTTCTGTTCTATCACAATTCCTTAATTACATTGCTACTCATTTTGATGCTAAACCCAAGTTTGTTAGATCTGACAATGGGACTGAAATTAGCAACCACAAAATGTTAGCTTATTTTCATTCCAAAGGAATTGTTCATCAAAGGTCCATGATTTATACCCCTCAACAAAATGGTGTTGTTGAAAGGAAACATAGACACCTTTTAGAAACTGCTAGAGCACTGAAATTACATGCTAATTTGCCTAATGAGTTCTGGGGTGATTGTATTCTTGCTGCTACTTTCCTCATTAACAAGATGCCCATGAAGATTTTAGATTGGAAATCTCCTTATGAGGTCTTATATGGTACAGTTCCTGATTATAGTACTCTTAAGGTCATTGGTTGCCTTTGCTACGCTGCCAATCATTCTTTACCCAAAGATAAGTTTGCTGCTAAAGGAGTTAAATGTGTGTTGTTAGGCTATTCACCAGGTCAAAAGGGTTATAAACTGTACAATTTGCAATCTAAAACAGTCTTTTATAGCAGGGATGTAGTTTTTGAGGAAACTATATTTCCTTTTAAGGATAGTCCTTCTATGGAGGTCCCTTCTTCTGCCCCTCTTTTTCCTTCTACCTCCATCCCTGTTCCTGATGATCACTTACCAGTACCAGTGACTTCTGGTCCTCCTGACTCTGTACCAGTGTCTATTCCTTCTTCAACAGTTCCTTTAAGGAGGTCCACCAGGAATACTGGTCCTCCTACCTGGTTAAAGGATTTTGTGGTTTCACATTCTTCTGCTAATCATGCTACTCCTCAACCTCTTTATCCTTTGTTTACTACCAATGATTTCCAGAATATACCTCATGCTCATGTAGCCTTCTTGGCTAATATTTTTAACACAACAGAACCATCAAATTATTCTCAAGCATGTACTCATGATGGTTGGGTAGAGGCAATGAATGCAGAATTATTAGCTCTAGAGAAAAATAATACTTGGGAATTAACAACTCTTCCCAAAGGGCATAAACCCATTAGCTCAAAGTGGGTTTACAAAACCAAATTCAAGCCTGATGGAAAAGTAGATAGGCTTAAAGCTAGATTGGTTGTCAAGGGTTACAATCAACAAGCAGGTCAGGATTATAAACACACATTCTCTCCAGTTGCTAAATTAGCAACTGTTAGAGTGCTCATTGCTCTAGCTACTGCACAGGGCTGGCCATTACATCAATTAGATGTTAACAATGCATTCTTGCATGGTTTTCTTGATGAGGAGATTTATATGGTGCCACCAGAAGGCTATGTTAAAGCCTAACCAGGTCAAGTTTGCAAACTCATTAAATCTCTCTATGGTTTAAAACAAGCTTCCAGACAATGGAATCAAGAATTAACCAAGTTTTTGTGTCACTTGGGTTTCACACAATCAAAGAATGATTATTCTTTGTTTGTAAAACATCAAGGTTCCCAGTTTACTGCTTTACTTGTTTATGTTGATGATATATTAGTAACTGGGAATTGTTTTTCTGAGATTGCTGCTACAAAACAAGCTTTAGACACAAAATTTACTATCAAAGATCTTGGTCTTGCCAAATATTTTTTGGGCATTGAAGTGTGTAGGACTGCTGTTGGTACTCATCTTAATCAAAGGAAATATATTCTTGATTTACTCAAGGATTCTGGGTTAACTGCTTGTAAGCCTGCTTCATCTCCTTTACCTACTCATTTACAACTCTCTATTGATAAAGGCATACTTTTGGCTGATGCTGGTACCTATAGAAGGTTGGTTGGTAGGCTCTTATACTTAACCATGACTAGACCTGACATCTCCTTTGCTGTTCAACATCTCAGTCAGTTTGTTTCTGCTCCAAAAGATACTCATATGCAGGCTGCTCTTCATCTTCTTAGATATCTAAAAGGAACAGCCTCAAAAGGTCTTTTTTATCCAGTTCAATCTCATTTAAAGGTCACTGGTTTTACTGATGCAGACTGGGGTTCTTGTCTTATGACCAGAAAATCTCTTACTGGATATTGTATTTTTTTGGGACACTCTTTGGTCAGCTGGAAAACCAAAAAGCAGGCTACTTGTTGGGTCTCGATCAGGTCGGTGTCGTTAACGATTACTAACCGGGCACCAGCAGTGGGTGTTTTAAATTTGTAATTGCGGGGCCTAAGTTTTCCCTAACAATGCTAATCCTAAGGGTGAGCAAGTGGTAGGTATGACCTAGAGTCGTTCTTCAAACCGACTGAATTGAAACTAAGGCGAGGCAGATGAGGGCTTTCAAACTAGTGAATGGTTTATAAAATAGTGGGGTTTTGGTTTTTATATTAACTAACTTAGGCAAGTAATTAAATAAAAGCGAAATAAAAGTAAAAGACAAAGCAGATAAATAAAGATAGTGTTTGCTGAGATTTCGTTAATTAAGTTATGGGATGATATTTGGAGAAACTGTTTTGAAAGATATTAGTTAATTATCATTCTAGAATACTTGCATGTAAACACTAGATTCCCTACTAATTAAAATCCCATTAGCATGTCACACCGGGAGCTAGGTTATGGTAACATTACAAAGTATTTTGAATAATAAGCAAAATCTTAATTAAGGTTTAATAATACTTTCTTATGAACGGATAACTGAACCTTAAGGTACTAGACATAATTGAATCATATAAAGATTCCTCGTCATCCTAACAGATTCGTATAAATAAAAAGGTCATTTATGACTTTAAACCAGCCCTTGCTTAAGACTACCCAATAAATCCCCTAGTTATCCACAGCGTTCCTCACTTTAAGTGGTTCCGCCGCTTCAAACCTTAGCCATGTCTTGTCCTATGATAATCCCCCATGTAGCCTTGCGGTTCCATAGTTTCATACCTTTGACAAATTATATTGACACAGATAATTGACTACCTTTTAATTGGACGTCGTAAAAAGGTGTTGTAATCACGTTTATTGGTGGAAAGGCGATAGATTAATTCGAAGTTTAAAAGTCTATTTAGAAAGGTTAATCAAACTAGGTTTCTCATTTTATATATATTAGTCCGTAATATAACTACCTTCGGTCGTTACGCAGCTTCCACGTATTTGTACTACATCTAAAGTGTTTCCAACGCTATACTGAGTAACAGTCGAATAGGGGCCATCATATTACTTCATAATATTATATCGTTTCGTAATATGACTACCTTCGGTCGTTCCTCGACTTCCATACATTTGTACTCCACCTTGAAGTGTTTCCAGTACTATATCGAGTAACAGTCGAATAGGGGCCGTCATATGATTTCACGATAATTAAGACCGTTTATATTTTACTACTAAGATAATCCTAAGGCAACAATCAAACAAGAACATGCAATAAGACGATCAAAGTAATATTACCGATCTTTAATATTTTATTATAAATCATCCCGTAATTAACTAACTACATCGCAACAAACACAATAAGTATACTACTCTCTAATCATGGCAATAACTAAATCTAGCATAATCAATATAAACGTAATTAATTAAGATAGATAAGGATAGAAATAACCGAGATTAAATGCGAGAGAATAGACTTGAATTAATTAGAGTTGCTCCAAGCGTACACCAAAGATTACAAGATGTTCCCAAACTTTCGTTCTACTCTAAATAAGCTCCCTAACTAGCCTAATACTAATTTGAAGTAATAAAATAGAATGAGAAAGTAAAGAAAGAATAATGCCTAGTGTATTCAAGACTTAGGCATGGGACATCTTCAAATGAAAGCCTTGGCCTCTATTTATAGTTGAGGTTTGGCTCACATTAGCACCATGAGCTGCATGTTAGAAAGCTTTCCAAAAATTGTGTGTACAACACGAAAGTAGGCGCACCGGGTACCGTACAACACGAAAAGTAGGCGCACAAGGTACCAAAAGTTACCAAAAACGGAAACCGGGGCGGGACACGGGTGGCCAGCGGCGGTGGGGGTCCAGCCGGCGGCGGCTGGCTGGTGGCCGGCGGCGGTGGGCCCACCCCCGCCCAGTTGCGTTGTTTGTTGCTTCGTTTCTTGATTCGTGCGTGTTTTCTTCGTTATACGCCCGTTTGAGTTGATTCTTTTTTTGTTGGATTCGTAATTCAAAAACGAAGATTTTGACATAGGATAGGCCCTGAGATGAGTTCCCTAGCTCCAGATATTGCGTTCGGATCATTTGGATCTTCCAGCGGGCGCGAAATCTTCATTTTTCACCCGTTTTGGTTGACTCTTCTTCTGTTGGATTCGAATTCTAAAAACGAACATCTTGAAAATAGTGGATGTTGGTGGAGGGCTCTTTAGTCTTGAAATCTCATTTTTATGCCTCGAATCTTCAAACGTGTGTGGAATCTTCGTTTTACATCCGTTTTGATTGATTTTTATCGTGCAACCTCGTTTTGACCATCTTGGCATAATGTCACTGATTTGTAATGTTTTTGAGCTAATATGCCAAGAATCGTTCCAGAATGAGAGAGATATCGGTAGTAAAAACGTGACTTTTTACGCGATATCAAGTATCCCACACTTAGAACTTTGCTTGTCCTCAAGCAAACTAACATTCAACAGAGATAAAAATAAGCAGATAATGAAATATTTTTAGGTGGAACGTTTTACTAAGGGGTTTGGAAAAATAAAATATTTATTCGTTGAAAAAGCAAGGTTGTAATCTTTAGGAGCATGCTTTTGATCTTTGATCTTGGATACATGACTAGGCGATCCTCTCAAGGTGGTCACTACAATCACTCAAAGTGTTTAGGGTTTCCTATTCTATTATAATCAATCACTCAGAATGCCAGTCATGTACCGTTTATCGTCATAGGCTTGATCGAGAATCAAATCGTTACCTTTTATGTGAGCGTGAAGTCGATCTAGCCACAATTATTCTAGGGGAGGTGATGTAGGGTTTTGGAGTGAGGTGGTGGTGATATGAGAGGTGGTTTTGGTGGTTTTCTTTTTGGTGAAGTTGGAAAGTTGAAGTTTTTGACTTCTTGGGACGATTGACGCCTTTTTCTTTTGGTTCTTGGAAGGAGTCTTTTCTCCATTGACTTTTTCTTCGAGTTTTCTTTGGGATTTTTGACTTCGTATCCTTGTAGCTTTTCTTCTTTCATCTTTTGGAACTTTTTATGAAGTTTGAGGGATGTTTTTAAGTAGGTACGGGATGACGTGTTTATTTTTGGGTGTATAGATGGGTTCAAGAATGATGTGATTCGATCTCCTTTTTGATTCACCAGTTCGGATTCGAAATGCATAGCAAGAGCAAGTTCTGATTCTAAACGCATACATCGGCACACTCAAGAATCGAAAAAGTGAAGCATTAAAAGTGAATGCTTTTCATATGGCTCAAGATACCTCACGAATCGAAAGTTGGGTTGTTGTGTGCTTAGTCATGCGATGCTCTTTATGGGATTACTAAACTTGTTTTTCAAAAGAATTTGTATTTTCTTTTTTTCTTCTTCCCCAAAGTAAATCATTCTTTGTTTAAAATTTTTTTCATTTTCAACATATTTTTAACTCAATTTTGAAAATTTTGTTTACTTTTATGGAGAAGCAGGGTCTTATAAAGAGCAACGAGTTTAGAATCAAGCATATACCATTATCCATTTAACAGTAGTGCAACTACTGCTATCCCACACTTAAAGGAACATCGTCCTCGATGTTAAACTAAGCTCATAATGGGGTAAAATCCCACACTTAGGATTTGAAACATCTTAGACGTATTCTTTTAGCGGATTGTTTTGGGTTTGAATCCCACACTTAGTGATAAGCATAGTGGATATGGTATATTTAAAACGAATGAAATAGACGGTTTAGAAGTACTCCCCGGTTGTTGCAGTTCCTTTGTGTGCATTTTCCGGATTCCGTCTTTCTTGGTGCATTATTGATCAAGTCTTCTTGTGATTGGTCTCGTAGGTGTGAACACGTTGGATATACTTTCTTTGATGCGCGGCGTCAAAGACTTGATGCGTCAGGCAGAAACTTGTTCGTATATCCAAGTGTGAAAGATAGTCGGAGACTTCATCACTTCTTGGAATGTAAAATTGCAGGAATGTAAAACACGGGTTGCCTCCCGAGAAGCGCTCTTTTAAATTCGATAGCTCGACTTCTTTTCTCCTAGCTAGATGGAGATGGATGCATCCATGGGATCCCCTTTGTTGATGTTGTGGGCCCTAGGTTGCGGAAAATTATATCGAGGTGGATAGATTCTTATGAAATGATTGACTATTGTCGTAATCAATTCAAGTGGACTATCTCTCGATGTTTCCTTGTAGTTCAGAAGATGCTCTAAAGTTGTCCTTGCAAGTCCGTGAAGTCCGAAGGTGATGTAGTCAACTGCTTTAGTGACTGGTCCACTAGGGTCGGTCATGGTGGTTGTGTCTGTCTTAACAACCTCTCTTGGTGGTGGGTTTTGCCAAAGAGAGCATACAAACGCCAAGAATTGCAGTTTTATGCCTTCATAATTCTCGGTCTTGGGGTCTCCGTTGAATCTTCTGATAGATATGCACAGGTTCTTGATTTGCCGGTGCTGATGGTCGTTGAATGGAAAGTCGGATTCTGAGAAAACTAGAGTAAGCTGATGAAGTATCTCCTTGCATCCTGAGTAGAACATGAACTTCGTTCTGGAGTTACTTTTCTGTTGTTGAATCTCCCTTAGATGGATCGTAACAGAAGTAGCGATATCAAGTGGTGATTCATATGTAACCCTAAAGGGTCGTTCACGCCTTGATTCCTCCCAAACAAGATCACTGAGTTCTTCAATCATTGACTCAATTTGTTTTTCCATAGTGGAGTTGATAACCATAGATCCGCTTTCCTTGGAGCTGAGGTGATCTTCTCTACTTAGCAAGTTAAGCAATGATGTGAGGTCATTCATCATTGAAATGTCGGCACGACTGCTCGGATGTCCAGTAGTCTCTTTCATATGCGCTATAATGGATCCCAACATCTCCCATTGTGTTGAGGTGAATGGGATGTTAGATCTTTTAAGGGCATTGTAGATCCTAGCGTAAGTCCGTTTCTGTTGTAGACAGAATTGCAGTTCAGCAGGGGAAAGAGCAAGCATGTTGACTACGCCGCTTATTCCTCCTACTACTTTGTCAAATCTCTGGATGAATTCTTCGAGCACTTTGTGATCTATGATGGTTTGCGGTTGGTATCTTGTGCGTTTGGAATATTCCTCCAGTGTTTCTCTTCTCATGGGATGGTTGTGGTTACTTTCCGCCATTTCATCAGTGTTAAATAGGTTGAGTGGCGGTCTGCTTCTTTTGTTTTCTTCTTCCATCTTTCTCGTTCTGATCAATTCTTCCATCGTTGGGTTGTTTGCTGATGGAGATGCGTTTTTCATCTCTTGTCCTATTCGTCGGAGGACAATCGGGAAATATGGCGTGATTGCCATTTCCTTGCTAGATTTACTTTCACTTGTTGACTTTGCAGTTTCTTCGTCTCTGGCGGTCTTCATGGAGATCATGTACATATCGGCTTGCTCTCCAGCATTTGGATTGTCGATATGGAAAGTGATGGTTTCTCCCTGAGACTGCAAGCTGATGGTTTGTGCGAAGACGTTGATGATTGCCTTGGCCGTATTCATGAAAGGTCTTCCTAGTATGATTGGGATGTGTACGTCTTCCTGCATATCCATTACTACAAAATCTGTTGGGTAAAGAAATTTGTCAATCCTAACTAAAACATTTTCAGCTATTCCCCTAGGGTATTTGACTGAGTGGTCAGCAAGCTGTATGGTCATTTTGGTAGGTCGAAGATTTTCTAACTCAAGCCTCTTGAAAAGCGAGTATGGCATAAGATTAACACTAGCTCCTAAATCGGCGAGAGAACAGATGATGCCTGAATTGTAAATGGAACATGGAAGAGTAAAACGTCCGGTGTCTCCGAGTTTTTCAGGAATGATATTTTTCAAGATAGCTGAACATTCCTCGTTCAGCGGGACATTGGGTACTTCGGGTACCTTATCCTTGGTTGTAAGAAGTTTTCTGAAGTACTTTTTGGTGTGAACTTCAGAGGCGGTATCTAGGAATTTCCTATCAAGCTTAAAAGACTTAAGTTTGTCGGGTCGTTGTTTAAGACGAGCCGGAAATGAGATTTTCCTATTTGATGTAGACTCTAAATCTATTGTCGAATGAACAACAGGCGGTTCCTTCACCGGAGAAGAAACCGTAGGTGGGCTATGTGCTACCTGAGAGTCTAGAATATGAGAAGCCTCCTTATGGCAACTAGTTGGACTATCCTGAGGTTTAGCGGTAATACGTTGTGCTAATTGTCGTAACTGGGATTCGAAAGCTTTTAACAAAGTCAAATGATCTCTTAAGATGAGATCAGTTTGGTCTTGTCTAGCCGAGAGACCTTGAATGACTTGTATCAGGGTGTCGTCAAAACTAGAGGTTTGTGAGGGAGAGGGTTCCAAAGGTTGGGGTTGGTAAGTTGGTGGGCTATTTCGTAGGTGGGTAAGGAGAATGGTTAGTGTTGGGTGAAGTTAGATGAGACTGAGGAATTTGAGCTGAGTGGTTCAGATTAGCACAATTAAGGCAGGTTTGAACTTGGCAGACTTGTTGTTGTTGACTTTTCAATTCCTTAATCTCCTTGGTTAGGTCTGCCACTTGCTGAGTGATTTGATAGCTTCATTCCCGATTGTAGTAGGTGAATTCACTAGCGAGGGGTGATTTTCACTGTTCCAGTCATGGTTGTGCACTGTCATCTTCTCAATAAGGCTCCAAGCTTCATTTGCCGTACAGTCTATGAAACTACCTTGAGAGGCGGTATCAAGTAAAGGACGGTGATGTGGGAAGAGACCATTGTAGAAAATGCGCAGCTGGTCTGAGCGCTCAAAACGATGATTTGGACATTTCTTAAGCAATTTCTTAAAGCGCTCCCATGCATCGAATATTGATTCATCATGCACTTGACGGAAGTTTATGATGTTGGTCCTAAACGTGGCTTGTTTTGATGGGGGGAAATATTTGGCCAAAAATTTGGTTGCTAATTCTACCCAAGAGGTTATAGAGTTAATCTCTAGTTCCTCAAACCAGGTTTGTGCATTGAGAGTGAGTGAATGGGGAAATAGGTATAGGTAGACTATGTCTTGATAAACCCCAATCGGCTTAAAGGAGTTGGATAAGGAAATGAATTTGTCAAGGTGTGAGTTGGGATCATCATTTGGTAGGCCACGGAATTGACAGAGGTTTTGGACTAACTGAACAATGTGGGGCTTTAATTCGAATGATCCTCTACCAATTTCCGGATAGACAATTGGTCCTCCTCGACCTTCAATCAAAGGTTTAGAGTTTTCAGCGAGAGTTATACGTGTAGCTGTCATAGTCTCGTTGGTAGGTGGTTGACTAGTTGAGTGGATAGGGATAACGTAATTTGCAAAAATAGTAAAAGGAAGGAAAAATAAAGAAAGACGTAGGGGTCTAAGGAGAAGAGTCAATCCTAAAGGTTCACTAGCGAGTAAGTTCATCTTGACGCCTAAGGATCGTACAGTTGGTTCCCCGGCAGCGGCGCCAAAAACTTGTTGGGTCCCGATCAGGTCGGTGTCATTAACGATTACGAACTGGGCACCAGCAGTGGGTGTTTTAAATTTGTAATTGCGGGGCCTAAGTTTTCCCTAACAATGCCAGCAGTGGGTGTTTTAAATTTGTAATTGCGGGGCCTAAGTTTTCCCTAACAATGCTAATCCTAAGGGTGAGCAAGTGGTAGGTATGACCTAGAGTCGTTACCGACTGAATTGAAACTAAGGCGAGGCAGATGAGGGCTTTCAAACTAGTGAATGGTTTATAAAATAGTGGGGTTTTGATTTTTATATTAACTAACTTAGGCAAGTAAATAAATAAAAGCGAAATAAAAGTAAAAGACAAAGCAGATAAATAAAGATAGTGTTTGCTGAGATTTCGTTAATTAAGTTATGGGATGATATTTGGAGAAACTGTTTTGAAAGATATTAGTTAATTATCATTCTAGAATACTTGCATGTAAACACTAGATTCCCTACTAATTAAAATCCCATTAGCATGTCACACCGGGAGCTAGGTTATGGTAACATTACAAAGTATTTTGAATAATAAGCAAAATCTTAATTAAGGTTTAATAATACTTTCATATGAACGGATAACTGAACCTTAAGGTACTAGACATAATTGAATCATATAAAGATTCCTCGTCATCCTAACAGATTCGTATATATAAAAAGTTCATTTATGACTTTAAACCAGCCCTTGCTTAAGACTACCCAATAAATCCCCTAGTTATCCACAGCGTTCCTCACTTTAAGTGGTTCCACCGCTTCAAACCTTGGCCATGTCTTGTCCTATGATAATCCCCCATGTAGCCTTGCGGTTCCATAGTTTCATACCTTTGACAAATTATATTGACACAGATAATTGACTACCTTTTAATTGGACGTCGTAAAAAGGTGTTGTAATCACGTTTATTGGTGGAAAGGCGATAGATTAATTCGAAGTTTAAAAGTCTATTTAGAAAGGTTAATTAAACTAGGTTTCTCATTTTATATATATTAGTCCGTAATATAACTACCTTCGGTCGTTACGCAGCTTCCACGTATTTGTACTACATCTAAAGTGTTTCCAACGCTATACTGAGTAACAGTCGAATAGGGGCCATCATATTACTTCATAATATTATATCATTTCGTAATATGACTACCTTCGGTCGTTCCTCGACTTCCATACATTTGTACTCCACCTTGAAGTGTTTCCAGTACTATATCGAGTAACAGTCGAATAGGGGCCGTCGAATAGGGGCCGTCATATGATTTCACGATAATTAAGACCGTTTATATTTTACTACTATGATAATCCTAAGGCAACAATCAAACAAGAACATGCAATAAGACGATCAAAGTAATATTACCGATCTTTAATATTTTATTATAAATCATCCCGTAATTAACTAACTACATCGCAACAAACACAATAAGTATACTACTCTCTAATCATGGCAATAACTAAATCTAGCATAATCAATATAAACGTAATTAATTAAGATAGATAAGGATAGAAATAACTGAGATTAAATGCGAGAGAATATACTTGAATTAATTAGAGTTGCTCCAAGCGTACACCAAAGATTACAAGATGTTCCCAAACTTTCGTTCTACTCTAAATAAGCTCCCTAACTAGCCTAATACTAATTTGAAGTAATAAAATAGAATGAGAAAGTAAAGAAAGAATAATGCCTAGTGTATTCAAGACTTAGGCATGGGACATCTTCAAATGAAAGCCTTGGCCTCTATTTATAGTTGAGGTTTGGCTCACATTAGCACCTTGAGCTGCATGTTAGAAAGCTTTCCAAAAATGGTGTGTACAACACGAAAAGTAGGCGCACCGGGTACCGTACAACACGAAAAGTAGGCGCACAAGGTACCAAAAGTTACCAAAAACGGAAACCGGGGCGGGACACGGGTGGCCAGCGGCGGTGGGGGTCCAGCCGGTGGCGGCTGGCTGGTGGCCGGTGGCGGTGGGCCCACCCCCGCCCAGTTGCGTTGTTTGTTGCTTCGTTTCTTGATTCGTGCGTGTTTTCTTCGTTATACGCCCGTTTGAGTTGATTCTTTTTTTGTTGGATTCGTAATTCAAAAACGAAGATTTTGACATAGGATAGGCCCTGAGATGAGTTCCCTAGCTCCAGATATTGCGTTCGGATCATTTGGATCTTCCAGCGGGCGCGAAATCTTCATTTTTCACCCGTTTTGGTTGATTCTTCTTCTGTTGGATTCGAATTCTAAAAACGAACATCTTGAAAATAGTGGATGTTGGTGGAGGGCTCTTTAGTCTTGAAATCTCATTTTTATGCCTCGAATCTTCAAACGTGTGTGGAATCTTCGTTTTACATCCGTTTTGATTGATTTTTATCGTGCAACCTCGTTTTGACCATATTGGCATAATGTCACTGATTTGTAATGTTTTTGAGCTAATATGCCAAGAATCGTTCCAGAATGAGAGAGATATCGGTAGTAAAAACGTGACTTTTTATGCGATATCACTACTGTTTCCCGTTCATCTACAGAAGCAGAGTACCGTAGCATGGCTTCTACTGCTTGTGAACTTTTATGGCTTAGTTATCTTTTGGCTGATTTGCATGTTAAAGTTCAAACCCCTATCACTCTTTTCTGCGATAATAAATCTGCCCAAATGCTAGCTGCAAATCCATGTTTTCATGATCGTTCTAAGCATTTGGAGATTGATTGTCATTTTATACGTGATAAAGTTCAAGATGGCTTCTTGCAAACTGCTCATATTCCATCACAGTTTCAATTAGCTGATCTTATGACAAAGGCTCTCAATCGTATTCAACACTCTACTCTTGCTTCTAAGTTGGGTGTCACTGACCCTCCACCTTGAGGGGGGAATAATGAAGACTATATTGAAATATTACTCCATCCTCCCATTCTCAAGTAGAGGGACCACTTGTGTAAATAGTTGAAACTGCATCCTCCCATTTATTTATCACATCCTCCCATTTATACTAGTTTAGTAGAGTTATGTAATTAGTGGTTAAGTGAAGGAGTAAAAGTATAAATATCTAGTTAGAGGCAGTTAGTAGTTTTATTCATGTATATAACTCAATTGTAATCGTACTTTGTAAGCTAATGCAATTAATCATTTTTCTCCCAAATTCACTTGCTTCATTCATGTACTATCTTGCTGCGTTCATACATACACGTGTGTCTTGCAAGATTCAAACTTTTAACACACATACACATCCAAATGTGTATATAAACTTTTTCGGTAAATCAAAGTAAAGAAGTATCAGAGGGGTGAAGTTGCTGATGTACAGTTATTGACTATGATGGTAGTTTGACAAAAACTTTGTTGCTTTTCAGTTTTAAAGCATTCAGAGTTTACAACCAATTTGTGCAATCTACCAACATATGCTTATGTTATGCAGGATCAAGCAACTACTGCTAACAGCATGTAGAATAGTAGCGTTACAACTGTGCCAGAAAGTGATGGTCTCCGTCATATTTTAATCATTTACATGGTGTCTGGATACTAAGTTGCAAGATTCTGATTTTGACTTTTATGTTGACTATTTAATATGGAAGCAGACATGGAAGATTATGGATTTGAGTATTCTGAGGAAGAACCTTAAGAGCAAGATGTTGAAATTGAGAGTCAGTATTATAATCCTAAAGGTATTAATCCCTTCTTTTGTACTAATCTATTTATATGATGATTCATATAATGGTTATTTTTTATATTCGTATTTGGGAGATATTCTTACTGACTTTGTCTTTAATTTTTCAGATTAAGTTGTGCAGTCTCATGAGATCAAAGATGGCTGTGAAATTGAGCATGCCGAAAAGCTTATCACTGTATTTTTTGCTCCTACCTACCTTGATCAGGTAACTAATTAAATTCGTCTCTAAATGTATATTTACTTGATTATGATGTCGATGGCATGTGGATATACACGTGTGTGTAATGTGTGTTTTATATAGGAAAAAATAGGATATAATATGATGCAAGCTTGACCCGTAAATCCTCATAGTTTCCGATCGACAATTTGCTATAAGGTTCGTGCTGGCTTCATTTTGTTCCATAATTGATATGAGGCCATTATGTAAAGATACAGTGGGTATAGATTTTGAAGCAAGGTGTCTTCAATGATAAAGCGATAAGAGGTCTTTGAGAAGAGGTGGTTCGGGTGAGTGCATATATGTTATGGAAAAATATGAATGTGAAACCATTTTGGGGCAAAACGTTACTAGGTGCTGGGCTATTTCATGAGGTCCAAGTCAGAAGTTTCGAGTGGATGAAAGCGAAGGTGAGATTAATTGAATTACAGTGGCATCAATGGGTTACTAGCCAAATGTCAGCTGGTTCTACTTTGGTTGTACAATATGACCAATATTATGACATTGCAGGGAGTTTGATTTGAGGATATAATGGGTCAAAATCGATGTGGCGGGAAGGAAAGGACCAAAATAGTGAACATTGGTGATCGTTATGCTTGGGTCAAGAAGAGATGGGATCATGAGTTTTGTAAATAGTAGAGTTTTAATTGTTTATAAGCAGCTTAGGGTTTATGTGTTTGTATTAGTATAGTTGTATGAGTAGGTGTGTTGGAGCTGTAAATATAAAAATGTAAATATTTAGTTATGAATAATAAAAGTAATGACATATATAATCATATGAATTCGTCGTCCAAATTAAGTTTATTCACTGCTTCAAAGCTTAACTGGACTTTCACTTTATTCGTCTCGATCAAAATACACATCCACTTTTGCATTTTAGTTTGTCCCAAATTACTTGCTCATTTTAAAAAATGATATACTCACTCCGTCTCAAATTAATTGTCCACTTTTAATATGCACACAGTTTAAGAAAAGTACCTTGATTACTATGCTGACCAATAAGATTTCATTTTTCTCCAAATACTTTTTGATTGGTTAAAATTGAAAGTGGATAATTATTTTGGAACATCTCAAAAGGGAAAGATGAACAATTAAAGTGGGACGGAGGGAATATTAATTTTACTATTTTTCCTCCAAATCTATGCAAAAAGTAAAGGTGAAAGTGTCATATTTAGTTCTTTCGGTTAAAGTGGACGCTTATCCTAAGATGGAGATAGTATTTATTATTTTGAAAATTAAAAAGTTTAATAAAAGGTAAGTTAAAAAAATTATTTGATTGATTGATACTCCGTATACTGGTTAATAAATATTGTCAGGTTAATAAATATTGTCATTAAATGTGGTTTTGTATCTTGGTTGAATTTTCTGGTATACTATTAATATAATTTTGCTTTTTCTAAAAAATTTATACACATATAAGATTTCTATTTCCAAAGTTGTAATGGTTATGATTATACACGACCTCTAACTTATACTTTTAGTAATATGTATGTCTATGGCTATGTTTGTCAACCACTTTTTTTGAGCTTATGGGAGTTTGTAGCTTATGGTTTTCATAAGCTCCGTTTGGCTAATAAAATTTTAAGTAGCTTATGGTTTCCATAAGCTCGAAAACCATAAGCTACTTGAAGTAGCTTTTGGAAGTAGCTTGTAGCTTATGAAAAGTGAAATTACATAAATACCCTTCAAATAATTATATTCATCTATTAGAATTAATATATTTATCCTTTTATGTCATTTTACATTCATAAGCTAAAAGCTCCAGCTACTTTACCAAACACAAATATTACCAAAAGCTCCAGCTACAAGCTTCAGTTACAAGCTACCTGCTACAAGCCACCAGCTACAAGCTACCAGCTCCAGCTACTTGCGCCAAACATACCCTATGTGTGGCACCATATTTGCCATATATATGGCTCAAGCGACTTGCAACTGTTTGAGCGGTTTTCTTTTGCGCTGACTTCCAGTATCGATCGTCCGATTTCATTGACTTCAAATCGCAGCCTTTGGTTATTAGATAAGGTCAATGATATTTCCACCCACTATTTTTATAAATCCACCCCACTTATGCAACTACAACTTGTACTGTACAAACCATTATTGCACGATTTTGGTGGATTTATCAAATTTGTAGGTGGATTTATCATCGCCCATTAGATAATTTCCGGTATTTTGCTCTGAAACCGTTTTTCCTACCAACCGCTCATCACGATCTCCTGAAATTCCGGTCGCTGAACTTAAAATTCGAGGAGTATTTGATACCAATTCAGTCTATTATATCTCCTCCAACTCATAATTTGCAGTTCCGTTCCACATCGACAACAAAATTGAGTAATTTTGCTTGTGCAACATTTTTGCCGTATGTTTCTTTAGGCTTAATTTGCCCATCAATTCTGTGTTATGTACATTATGTTGGTTTGATCGTCTGTAATTGTAAGGGTACCACATGGTGACTATGAAGTTTTGTAAGTGGATAAATGATAATATATCAAACTGAAAGAGATCGAAGACATGGTTTAGTGGAATTGAATAGTTGAATTCGAAAAAGGTAATATCTTATTCCTTATTTATTATTCAAATCTGTTGGGAATTTGAACTGAATCGGTGTAGGGAGTTGAAATGAATGGGTGGATGCACACCAGCTGTTTGATGAATTGCTTGATCAATTTCTTTTGTATAGGCAAAAGTTATCTATATTCTTTTATCATTCATTTTCTTGTAATAATAACAATAAGCTTGTGTTAATGTTTTTTTACACTTTCTACCACTCTACATTAGTTTCTTAAAAATTATGCTTTTCAGGTGGATGATATTAACAGTGATGTCGATTTAGATATATTTAAAGTACCAGTTCATTTTTTTTCTTTCTTTTTGCAATTTTTTAAAATACCTATTACATCTAAGTATGTAATCTATGCTAATTTGGATTTAATTTGCGTTATGGTTTGGATACAGATCAGAGGTTGGATAGTGAGTGTCGAAATCAAACGAGTACACGGATGTCAAACTTTTTTTATGGATGTGGTAACGGTAGCATTAAGTCTCCAAGTAAAGTAGTAAACCAAATAAGTTTTGGCCATTTTCTGGGTGTATTATATTATGTGTACTTACTTTGGATGTTTTGCTGTATTGCAGATATAGAAACGGTCATGTATCTGAATCGTTAATTGAAGATAGCCACACAAAGTAGTTTAACCAACAACGAATAAGGGTGAGTGTTGATTGTTTGTTTATCTATTGTAACAAACAATGTGCTTATTTTGTCATCAATAAATCATCATACTACGAAGTGGATCACTTATTGGTATCATTCATCATACCAGGGTTTATGAAGCATATAAAAATGGTAAAATTTTAATGCGGGCAGCCTGATAAGTAAGAGTTCTAAAGTTTGTCGGACTTTACAGTATGTTATTGTGACTGCCAATCAGAAATGAGTTTTCTACAATAAATGATATTGTACAAGTTTATAAGGATCATTTTACATCTTTCACTAACGTTGCTCATCCGTCTAAACTATCATCTCTTGTCACATGTTTTGCATGCACTTGGACATTGCTATGGAAGTAGACTATGATGGTTTGAGAAGTCAATCACTAATTGTTTGTTGTTCATGAACTTTCTATGGTCTACTTCATGTTTCTTATTAGTGCAGGTGTGGAGCTAAGTGGTATTTTGGTTGAAAAATATATGGTAATGGTTTTGAATTGGGCATTATACTACTTCTTTCTGATTATAGTAATACAGATTTCATTAGACCTTTAGTTTATAAAAAAGGTGGTGATATGGGCAGGGTCGAGTATTGGTAGACAACATATTCTGGTTTAAATGTTGTACAATTATTATCATAATGGATTTGGTTGACCCAAAGCAATTATTTTTATTGATTATCCCGCTTTACCAATGCTAATATTGAAATTAGATTTCTTTTGTGGATTGGAAGCCCAGGAATATAACGCCTGTATTTCAACCCTAGGCTGCCTATTTTTATGAAAAAATGGCATCATCATGTCAGCGGTGTGTTGCCAGCCATGGCTGCCTCTTATTAGTTTAAACTTCATGACAGGTAACTTCAAGTCTACGGCGTCCCTTAGTGGGTTAGCAACAGGTCATCTTCAAAGCTTTATGTTAATTCCGTTTCATCTCATTAACAATCATGTTTTTATTTGATTTAAATCTTGGTTTTCATCATGTGATATTGAAGATAAACTCTCATGATACTGCATGAAGGTATAAACTTTAACCTTAAACCTACCGTTATGTCCAGAGTATACAAATAGCAAAATGGCGGATGCTTAGGTAACGAGTTTGTGAGCATAATTATAATGATGGGTGCATACAATCTATCAACCCCATTTCCTCTTGGGAGAAAAAAAGTCATGACCAATAATTCTGTATCTTTTTCCCGTGCTTCTCAATCAATTAATAATTGCATGAAGAAGTATGGATCTCTGTTGTAAATGTTCGATCATTTCTGACCCCGACCTGTTGTTAATCTTACAATCGGCCGCGTCTATTTCTTGTGTCAGCTATCTGTGGCCCAATTTCATATGACTTGACATTGTACCAGTCGTATCTGAGATAGTTCCTTAAGGTACTTCAATATTATACTCACTATGGATTTTCTTATTTCCACACATTTAGTTGTTTTATTTATGTGTATCTGCGTGTCAATCCGTCTACATGTATATCACTATATTAGTATTCACGATTTTAACTCATTCTGATATATAGACTTATATGTTGCCAGTGTTATATGATCCTACTATCATCTCGGCATGTTGGGGTAAAACTCCACTAACTATTACCACTCATCACAATTATGGGGTAGTTTTACAAGTGATTTTTTCAAAATTTCCATTTTGTTACATTTATATATAGATGCACTAATGTATTTACATAGTTCCACTTGGCTGCCATTGTAACAAGCCCTGTAGCCATGACCCTTAAGCCGGGTGAATCCTTAGTTCTACATCAGTCCGAACATAAGATCAATCACTGGGACCTACAGTTTTTGGGGAGGTTTTATTAAAAGGAAACAGAGGGTTTACCTAGAGGAATGTTATTCAGTATGTGTTCAATATGTATGTAATTAAATATCAATCGTACTTCATTTCATTTCCTTTTATAATCAAGGTAACAATATTGCAGGTAGTGAATTGCAGGATTACATATCATAATCAAGCACTATGAGCAAATCTTAAGTAATGGTGAAAAGAAATCGTGTGCAACATCCACATCAAGGCATCTTGCTGATTCTTTGGAGATACCATGGTTAAATAGAAATACCTATGTTGGCAAAATATGTTGCATGTAACCACAAGCAGTGGCGGATCTAGGATTGTTAGATTGGGTATGCACTAGGTTGCATGAAAAAAAAACTTTTGGAGAGCGAGTAAAGTTAAAGGTGTTTATCGGGTGGTTTCGGGTTCTTAAATTCAAGTTTCAAGTTGAAATCTTTAACCAGATAAATTGAAACCAAACTAAATCACTTCCAAGCTTATAACCGAATTCGGTTTAGATTAAACGTTAAGTTTATATAATATTAACCGAAATTCACGGTCAATTTTTTTAAGACTATTTCACGATGAATTTATATAAAATTAATTGAGATTTATATAATCATAGTTCCTTCATTAGTTGGTTAATAAGAAAAAAATAAAAAGGAAAGAAAAGATGGGTTGTTACGATTAGTTGAGAGTTAAATTAGAAATTTTGTGGGATGATTTTTGTTTGATTAAGTTTTTTGACAAAAGCAACGGAAAAGAAAAGAACAAAATATTCATAATTTCACATGTATATTTAAAATTCACAAGTTGTTGCATAATTTATATTAATATCAATAGTTATATTTCACAAAACAATACTTATTACTATCACATATGAATAACAATGCACAAAATAAAAAGAATTTATAAATACTTAATAAATGCATATGATGATAATGGGCCACATAGCACAGTAAAGGTTCACCGCTCACAACACAAGTGATTCATAAATAGACATCTGGCATGCAAAGGTACTCTGACTAGATTCAAGTTGTGCACGGGCTTTCTTAAGGGTATGCATCAGTTTTTCCAAGGCTATGCACTTATGTATTAAATATTCTTGTAGAGATGATATTCTAGAAAAATAACATAGAAGTTAATCTCCATAGGGTATGCAAGTGCATACCCTATGATCAACATACATCCGCCGCTGACCACAAGTGAGTGATTCTGTCAAAACTTGCTATATGATTTTTTTTAAGTTTATTTTTTTCGAAATGCAAAAGTCATTGGTATATGGATGCAACTTATACCATACAAATATCGACTCTTTATTGTAAGCTTTGAATTCATGTATCTGTTAATATGTGGCATTTTTAAGGGGTTGGGCATCGGAGAATGGCTAGATACGAACTGCCCTGTGAACATGTATGTGATTGGGCAAGTACCACTTTTTGGTTTATTTGTTCTTTTTTAATGACATAGATAGTTAACTTCTATCTCAATGACAAATTTAACCCAGTTAGAACTACCTAAAGATCATGAACTTAACATATTGAGTACAACTTTTTTTCCAGTCATCCGTTTCACAAGTTATTTGTCATGGCTTCATATGTTGCAAATGAGTTTAACCCATTTTATACGTTTCCTACTACCCGAATGTAACACACTTGACGTGTTTCACGCTGGACCCATTTAATCCAAGTTGACATTTTTATCTTTTCAAAAAACCATTTAATTAGTATACATAATACCAGTACATAAATTATTATTTTTCTTGCTTTTACCTGTTAATCAGACATTGCATTATGTATTGCAAAATTTGGTATAACTCAGTTGTTCATGTTGACACTAAGGTATCGGGGGATGACACTAGCGAATTTCACTATGCGTAATGTACATTTGAAGTAGTGAACGTTGTACACATAGAAAGTTATAACACATTAACTTTACGTTATTAATATTTTTGTTGTATGGCAACCATTTAACTGGGCAACGCCCGGGGTTAGATACTAGTTAGAAAAAGGTACATACACATCAACATTAGTTACAAAATGACCAATATTTGTTATTACTTGCTATGTATTTGTCGTGTAAGACAAATATTGAAGTGTTATCACAGATTCGAAGTCCTTCATATTGGACAATAATGGCAATGTATAAAAACCTATTTATTTGTATAGTTTCATTTGAGTTCAAAATTTTTAATTGAAAATTTTACAAAGTTAAATGTCATATCCCGCGTTGTCGTGGGTCTTTTATCTAGTTTTTATTGTTATTTAAAAATATATAAATTAAAATAAAAAACGAAAAACATCATCATGCTATCACTATAAAAGTCTCGGCGAAATAACTAGTATATAAAAAATCTAACTATACCATAATTTTATAGTTTTTTACTTTAAAAAATATCTTTTTTAATAATATATGTGGTGTTGAGTACGTAAACATATGGTGACCAAAGCACATGGTGTGGTGACATTGTTTTTAAAGTGTCCCGACGGAAATGTTGTTGTTGAAAAAGTAAGAGTGTGAAGGATGTTGAGTTTACGATGTTCTGAGAATTATATTTTTATTTATTTAAATGATCTTTGTGAGGGGAAAAAGAAAATAAAAGAAGATAAAAACATAAAAGCAGCGTTTGTTTGGAGAAGTTGTGCGAGAACACTGTGAAAAACATTGTTGAGGACATTGCCATGGTGTGAGAGAACACCGTTAACAATGTTCCGAGACAAAGATTTTGGTGAGAACGCTGTAAAAAAGCCCCACACACTTTGTGCTCTAAGAGCACACGGTGTGCACATGACGGCATTAGAGTGTTCTGCCACATCGTCACAGTGTTCTTAACAAAATCCTTGACAGTTTCCTCGAATGCCGTCTTGTTTAAGACGTCGATTTCCAACCTTTTTATTCTTTTTTCATTATTTTGCTCCACACACACATTTATCAAAATACAAAAATTAATTATTATGAGAACACTCTCCATTATCTACCGCACCACAAAATGGTAACAACATTCTCACCAAAAAAACTTTGAAAACAGTTTCTCTAAACCCTCTGCTCTAAAATCTGGTGGTTTTAAAATCCTGCAGGCTACCTGGGCCCTAATTCGGTTTTCCGTTCTTCCGTACCAAACACTCCCTAAAATATCGGTTGTATCGAACCCAAAGAAAAAATACAGGAACAGATAGCACTGATTCGATTCTTCCGTCCCCCACAAAGCTCAAACTCCGGTTGATTTAAATGTACGTTGTTAATTAATCAATGGTGTTTAATTTTATAAGAACTTCCGTCCACCGTTTTCTATCTCTACAACCTACTTCCTCCTTGGTTCCAACTTCTCACACAACCATTACTACATCAGGTAACATCTACTTTTTTTTTTCCCTTAAATTGGTGAGCAAATTGATCATTAATTTACAATGATTACCTGCTAATTGCCTCCTTGCTTACTTAGTTGTGTTAATTAAGTTATGTTAGGGTGAAATTAGCTGTTTTAATAATCCTGTTGGATTCAAAACCACAAGTTTACGTTTAGCGAGAAATAAGCTGTTTTCAGTAAGTTGATTATATGCTTATGTGTATGCTAATCATGAAGTTAATTTCACAGTAAGAATGGAGTCCCAATTGCCATGTGTATTAGTACTAAGTGGCAAATCAGAAAGTGAGAAAGAAGCAGTGAAGTCTTTGAAGGAAAATTCGTCGCTTAAACTTGCGGACGATGTAAAACTGTTGACGTTATTGCAATCCGAAAGGCAATCGGAGAAAGATGAATTTAATATTGATGCTTACATGGCTTCTCTTTCGACTACATGCTTTGGAAGAGTACTTCTTTGGTCTCCAAGGTTGCCTTCGACGCAAGACATAGTCTCTCTGTAAGTGGAACAAGTCTTTGAGATTCGTGTTGTTTGTGTTATGGTTTAGTCATTGAAAATTGTAGGTTTTATGCAGCAACTTTTGTGAGATTCCGGTAGGTTCGGTGTGCATTGCGGACGTCCAGTTTAAAGGACGAGGTATGGAAGTTTGTACATATCTTGTTATTTTGTGCTAATTAATACTGGCTTATGTATGTAATTATTGCAGTATATGATTGTATGCGAGTCATCTGTCAATATATACATATAGTAGCTATAGACTTACAGAATGAGTATAATCTTATAGGACGTTCACAGAATGTATGGGAATCTCCTAAGGGTGGCCTTCTACTTTCGTTTACGATACAAATGGAAGATGGTCGTGTGGTGCCTCTTGTACAGTATGTTGTGTGTCTTGCTGTGACAGAAGCACTTAAGGATCTATCTCTAAAAAATGTAAGCTTGTGTGTTGTTCTCTTATTCATTTCATATTGATATTTCTTAAATGGCCTGAGTTAAAGGATGGAAATAGAGAAGCAGAGTTAACTATGAATAGCCTTAGCTATGTTATATAAGGGTCGTGACTGTCCTAAAGTTCAGACATACGAAGACAGGATGGTTATAGGTATTGTATACTTAAGGATGTTCCAAAAAATTATAGATGAAATAAAGAAGTTGCATGGTCAGATTTTAAAGAACATTAGGGAAAGTGCTAATAAAGGGAATTTATTATATCAAAATGATTGAAAGATACGAGTAGTTTTAAGTAAGAAGTAAGAATAACATTTGACATGATGAGTGTGTTTTGGGGCACAAGTTTTAGACAGCAGTAATGCATTAGGGAGCTGCCGGCCACTACCCTTGTGTAGACCAGATATTGGAATAGAGTATCACATCTAGATTAAATAAGAAATGGGCCTTCAATGAGCGTCTTAATGAAATGTAATTGCTGGAGAAGACAGTGTGTGATTTGCATTTGTAGGGCATCATTTCGTAATCTCAATTCTTGAGGAGTATATAATTAGCGTAGTGACGTAGTTGAGAGAGCACACAGATGTATTAGAATTAGCATTGTGCCATTAGTTTTACAATACATGCATGATCACGACCACAACCTTGAATGAAGGTATCTGATCCCTTGGGAGTTCATCACATGTTGGAAGTAACTATGATGTTAATATATAAAGAATAAGGAACCAGAGATGGAAGGGTTGTAAAAGGTATTAAGAACCCTGATGCCTGATGGTGTAGGTCCTTATAATATAAAGAATCTTTCTTAAATTTCTAACTTCGAGATGCCATATTTATCTAGAGGCCATGATTTGTTTTCTGTCCTGAGTAACATGTTATAAAGGAAGCTAATCATTTATCGGTTTTTCATCATTTATTCTTGTTGTTGATTTGTGATATTGATGTGTGTGTTGTATATTAATTTCAGGGCATCCCATTTCTGGATGTTAGAATAAAGTGGCCCAATGATCTTTATTTAGATGGCCTTAAAGTGGGAGGAATTTTGTGTACATCAACATATAGATCTAAGAAGTTTAATGTTAGTGTTGGTAAGTTTCTCAATCTGACTGATATAGTGTGCGTTCACTTTGCAATTAATGGTTCGGATAGAACTTCCGTGATGCTTCATTTAACTTTCAACAGCATAGTAGGAGCTGTAGCTGTTATGATTTTGTAATTATGAAGCTACACGTAGTTCTTGATAATTATATTGCCTATGTGGATCACTTGTGGTTGCATTATTGTGATATCCATCCTTTTGCAATTTCAGGAGTAGGCTTGAATGTTGACAATGATGAGCCGACAACATCCTTGAATGCGGCATTGCGGAAATTGACTTTTGGCTACCAATTACAGAGAGAAGACGTAACATCAGCTTTCTTTAATAAATTTGAGCATCTTTTCAATATTTTTATAACCAAAGGTTAGTAGTAAATGCTGTTATTGAAGAACACTTTGATGTATCAACTGGGAATTATTTTACACAATTTTCAAGGAAATATCAACTTCCCATTTAGTAGAAAATGTAACTAATGGTTTCATCTACTTACTATGCAGGCTTCCAAGCCCTTGAGGAACTATATTACAAGACCTGGCTCCATAGGTACTATGGCAGACATAATTGCAATAAGTGTTTGTAATTCATTTTGTATTTATGTTTTATATAGTGTATTGCATATGAGAAGTTATATAATCCAACAGAATGGGTCATGTTTTGTTGCAATTTTAGCAAGATCGGAATTTATGCATTCATCCAGTTTTGGTATAGGTTTGGTATTTGTGAGGGGTTTTCCATTACAAGGAAATTGTAAACTGTGACGTGGAATTGTTTGTCCACATCTCATTGTTAATTTTATTGGATGTCATCATTGCTCTTTATCTGTGCAGTGGACAGAGGGTTGTTGTCCAAGACAAAAATGAGGATCAAGATTTGCTGATAGAAAATGTAGTTACTGTTCAGGTGAGCCAATTCTATTTCTTTGTATTATTCTAATTAGATGAACAAGAAAACATAAGGGCATGCGTTCAATTATGGATTATGTGGTGACATGAATATTGTATTCAAAGTGTACACTTATTATATCATATACCAATTTTTTTACATACGTGATAGGTATAGCAAAGGGAAGATCATTGTATAAAGTGGGCTCAGTGATTGTTATTAGAGGTGGGAATATGGGCTGGTTGGGTTATGCATTGATCTTTGGTTCGGGTTAAACTTGTCAATTTAAGTAGGGGTCAAAATGGTTTGTTAATATCTTTTTAAGGGTTTTCTTTTTTTAATAGTTCATGCAATAATAATGTTTACGAAAATTATTCAAATATATGAATAAACGATTTAGGAGGTTGTATTCATTAAAGCTAGATTTTTGGGGACTTCAGCGTTTGACACATTTGATGCACTCTCCTTTTAACATTTTATTTTTTTTAATGACTCGTTTAAGATACAACATGACCCAAGTCGACCCTAAAATTGTGACATGCGTTCATAAACTTGTAAAGGTAAGGTAATTGGATAAAGTGTGCTCATTGACTAGTTTTTGGTTACATTTTTTCGCTATTGCACATGTACGTAATTTGAAGATGCCCTCAAGGAGTCGTAACAATTTCACTTCTTAATTGCAGGGGTTAACATCTTCTGGATATTTACTGGGCATTGCAGATAATGGTGACATGTGTGAGCTTCATCCAGATGGAAATAGGTACTACAATCTATACCTGCTACTTAATAATTATAATTATCATATGATACTCCCCTGTCCCATTAAAGAGTTCACATTGCACTTATGAGTATCAAATCATGAGGTTCTAGGTAGCAGTTTGAATCCGTTAATATATGAATTGATCAATTCGGGTTAGGTTAGATTTCTGTTGCGTTGAGTGGTGAAATAAAATACCTATGGAGTAGTTCTCCACTTCACCATCAAGGCACCTACTTAATATCCAATACATGGATTCTGTACAGTTTTGACTTTTTCAAAGGACTGGTGAGGAGGAAACTTACTTGAAAGACTTGGTTGATATCTTTCTGGAGGTATGTATATATCACCTAATTAATCCAGCGACATAGTGTAAATGATAATGTCATTGCAAGACTAACCATGTATATTTTTGAACAGTTAACATTAAGGAAACTAAAGAGCAGCTCGAGTGTGTTTTCCAGAGATAAGTCTTCTGTTACGAACATTAGTAGTTTTCATGACTAGTATACTAAAGGGTTTTTTTGGCTTATAAATTATTATAGTATAGAGTCTCAACGATAGACTGTAGCAATTTTGTTTTCTGCTAAAATGCTGACTTGTCTGTAATTCATTTTTTTATTTTTAAATGTTATTTATGATCTATAGAAATATAAAATGTTACCAAAAAGTACGTGTAATTAAGGTTGAGAATTCTTGACATGGACATGAACTGATACGAATTTAGCAAATGCCTGCGTGAAATCAACTTGTGTCAAAATGCATGTACTGAGATTTATTGTGCATACTGCATAGAGTTCATGCCATGACTGATCAATGCAGAAACTTTAGAAGAAGCAATTTTCTCAATCAATGTTTGTTATTACATAGTCAACTAACAACTAACAAAAAAACAAATTTGAGTAACATAAACTCAAAAGGTCATAATGACCATTTCGAAAAATAATCTATTACAGTAGTATTCATGCAAGTCTTCTAGCTTGTTTGGTTTGGACCATAAGTCAAAAATGTTGACCCGCAGCAAAAAGTGTATGACAACTATCAACCTTCTTTGACTTTGGAAATCAAGAAAGTAAATAGGAAAACAATTTGTAAACTATGGCAACTATGACTACAAAGATGATCTGATCAGTAATGGAGATACTTTCATTTTTGTCAACTGCATCATTCAGAATTGAAGGTGAGCACTTGAGTTCAATGGAGTATGCTCCTTTATCTTCTTGGACATCTGGTTCTATGTTGATCTCCCCCATTGCAGATCTGAACTCTCCATAGCTCCATTCCTTTACTCATCAATCATCAAATTTGTTAGTTCTTATAAGGTAGTTAAACACAGAATGATTGTTAGAAGTTCGGGTTTCATCAAGGGCAAGTATATGGTGGTGATTTCAACCCATTTACTTATCAATGGGTCAGTTCCGATTGTTGCTTCTTCCAAATGGGTCAGATTGGGGAATAGGTCGGTGATCAAATAAGTTGGAAGTCGTCCGAAGTATATTATTAATGGAGACAACCTTCTAAATTGTTTAATTCGAGGATTCTGATTATATTAACCAACTATCCTGTTTTCTCCACTCCTAAAGCTTCAATTTTAAGAAAATGTATACGTCAACTTACACTAAAAATGACCCATTTCGACCCATTACTTATCTTGCCCAAGCAACTAATCGATATTATAAAATCCACATATGTCAATATGAAAATGTTGATCTATCAACTAATAATTACCTCAACTTGTTCTCCCATGGTGAACACAATAGTGTTGGGGTTAGTACGGAATGACAATGGTCCTTCCTCAGACAAAAGACGAAATTCTCCAAACTCAGTAGGGACATGAAGGCTGAGAGCAAATGTGGCAGAATCCCGTCTACTAGACCCATCCAATGAACGTGGCGTTTGACATGAACGTGGGGTGTGAGGTTGAAGAGAAGAGTTACTATGCTTAAACAATACCATTCTCGTTTCATTTTCCTTTATTTTTTTCCGAGGTTGCTTACCTCCATTGCTTCCCATTATCTGTGCAACATCTTTTGCAATTCCTTCGAGCTTATTTGCAAGACTATCCATTTTTTGTCTGAAAATATGTGACATTTAACTGTTAAAATAGTATACACCTAACAACAGATTATGTAGACTGTGGAATGTCACATCGTGAGATCAATATAAGACGCTAAGCAAAAAGGGGAAAGATTTGGATCAACTTCTATGAATGCATAAACAAATTTCGGCCCGTTTGGGTCAATGTGGGTTATTACTTAACAGGTAACTCTTATGGATCAATCGGGCAAAATATGAAGAATTAGTTTCTATGGAAATTAACCAAATGGATAATGAACTGAATTATAATTCTGTAAACGTATACACCAAATATACTTTCTATCCATTTTCAACAATTTCACTGGATGTTTTTATGAGAAATGATAACTGACATTTAACTATAAAGTCTATATATTGTTATACTCAGATGTGGAGCCACGTTGGTAGGGGTGGCAGTCGCTACGGGTCCATTGTCTATACACAATGTAATTTTCTTATAAAATTTGCATAGTTTGTTGCATTTCTTGTTTGTGCTACCGGTTCGCAGAGATTTAATTACCCCTGCTACGGGTACCTCAGATCCTGGATCCGCTACTAGTTATACTTATCAACTTTTTTCCAAAAACAATGTTATTAAACATTTAAATCGCGTTTGTAGATTTAGGATAATTAATTCCACGGTATTTATTCTATTCATTTAGGATAATTAACGAATGATATTTGGGAACCTGAACATCTGAAATTCCTCGGAACTCTTAACCTCTCGTCGTCTTTCCGCTACAGTCATAGCAGATCTCGACCACGCAAACTCCTCTCGATCACCATCACGACTCCATCGTTCCGCCAACAATCCAAAACAATACTCTGCTTCATCAAACGACATTTGTAGCTCTTCAGGCGATATCCCATGTCCACTAACCTTAAACACACCAAACTTAACCGCAGAATCCAACATTCGTTGAATCGAATTCTTATCTTTCGATTTAATCAACCGATATTCCACATCAGCAATAGGAAGTCGATTCATGTCATCAGGCAGATCAAATTCAGGAATGTTTTTCAATTTATCGACGTAATTGTTGAAATTAGGATTCGCTCGAGAATTGGGCATAGGAGATGGAGGTTGGGCCGGTGATGACGACAAACGACTCCGAATTCGGGCAATGGCCATGTTTGATTGGTTGTTTGTTATGGAAAAAATGTGAGATTAAATTGGAGAGAAATTTAGATGAGAAGAAAATGGGAATTTTGTAGTTATTATTGCATGGCGTGTTTTGTGGTATTTTTTGGGGTGGCTGGCACGTTGATTTGCATCTTGTACGTATGGACGCTTTGGATTGGTTGTACTTTTGATGTCCACGATTGGTTGTAGAGGGTGTTCCTAAGTTGTGACAAAGGGTTGGATTTTATAAGAGACAAAAATATCATATTCTAAAGAATAATGTCTCAGATTATAAATCTACATCTTATATAAAAAATAAATTTTTTAATCGATCGTTATATCAATACGAAAAATCTCATCACGTAACGGAACTGGTTTTATTAATTAATACTTATAAGTTATATGAATCTAATCAATCTATAACTAATGTAATCAGAGAATATACATGCGTTGAATTAACTTCCTTCGTTAAAAATTTTAAATTAGTTTAATCAATAATTAGTGTAGTTATAAAATACAAAAAATTATACAACGGACATAATGGGGAAAAACATAAATAATAATATGTATGAACTTGAACATTGCTTTAAATAACGTTAATTTATCATAATAAGTTAAATATTAGAAAAACTTGAAACACTAAAAATAATGACATGAAAATATTAGTGTTGTTAGACTCCTCCTAACCTAAAGGCAAAGTGACAGAAACTGACAGAGGCACGTCAGCGTCACGTCAGCTTTTCTAGAAAGCTGACAGACCCCTCTCATCCTCATTCCATCACTTCATTTTCTAGGACCCACTGACCATTATTTAATCAACCAAAACACAATTATTTAAATAAAACAAAACAATTTAAATTAAACACATTCCTTAAAATATAAAATACAACAATTCCTAAAAATAAAAAATTACAACAATTCTTAAAAATAAAAATTACAACAATTCATAAAAATAAAAAATAACAAAATTACGTTACTAACGAACACGGTAATTTGGTGGAAGTTGCGAAATGTGTTGGATTAGAGCATTACGAAGTCGATGATGAACATCCCGATCCCGTAATTCCTTGTCCATACGTAATGAAGTTTCAACTCTTTCTTCCCACGAACGATTTGGTCTATTCGACGGCTCAGAGGGATAATCTTCTTCAAGTTGACACATATTTCGTCCGTTGTCCTCCGTTATCATGTTGTGTAGAATCACACAAGCATACATGATTCTTTTTATTTTGTTAGTGCTGTACGGTCTAGCCGGGTTCTTGATGATTTGCCAACGGCCTTGAAGCACACCAAATGCTCGTTCCACATCTTTCCTTGCAGATTCTTGATATCTCTTGAAACGAGCCTCGGCTTCAGTTAGTCGATGCCTGAACGACTTAACAATTGTCGCCCATTCCGGATAAATTCCATCCCCCATATAATACCCCTTTGTGAAATGTTGTCCGGCAATCGTAAAGTTAACTTGGGGAGCTCTGTCTTGTAGCAAATCAGAGAACAAATCCGATTGATTAAGAACATTCAGGTCGTTGCTCGAGCCCGCTGGACCAAAGAAAGCGTGCCAAATCCACAAATCATAAGACACAACTGCTTCGAGCATGATTGTAGGATGACCTTGATCTCCTCTTGTGTATTGACCTTGCCATGCTACTGGACAATTTCTCCAAGGCCAATGCATACAATCGATGCTTCCGAGCATACCCGGAAAACCATGCAACTCGGAATGACGTTGATGTAAACGTTGCACATCTTGAAGTGTTGGTTTTCTCAAATACACAGTAGAGTACAAATGAAATACACATTTACAAAAATCATCCAAAGACTCGTATGATGTTTGTTCACCCATATGCAAATATTCATCAAATGCATCCGCGACACAACCATACGCTAGTTGGCGTACGGCGAAAGTGCACTTTTGGAAAACATAAAAATCGGGTACGCCGAGTGCGTCCATACGTTGATGAAAATATGCAAAGTAATCCGGTAACGGATTTTGAGAATAAGATATAATATTTTGACATATACGGATAAATAATGGCTTACTCATCCGAAAACGACGGCGAAATACATCCACCGGAAATGTTGGGTTGTCGGCAAAGTAATCTTGAAATAAACGTTGGCCCGTTGCTTGGCGATCTCTTGGAAAGTATCGACGGGGAGCTCTCGGGATCGGAATTACTTCTTCTTCTTCTTCCTCTTCGGAAGATATGGCGTTAATAACATTAATCGCCCATTCGGGATCGAAAATGTCATTGAGTGCCTGTAAATCTTCAAGATCGGAATCGGAAGACATTTTAATTTTTGAGATTGTATAAAAATGTTGAAAAGATTGTGTGAGTTGTATGAGAGGTTGAAAAGAGAGTGTGAATTGTATGATATTGGTGGTATATATTTATAGGTGAAAAATTGTTTTTTCTAAAAAATATATATATATTAAAAAAAACCCAGACGGCTCTTTTGACCGTTGGGGAATTTTTTTTTTTTTTTTTTAAGTTAACAGTTAAAAGTTAAAACAAAAAAAAAAGTAAAAAAACAACAAATGGGCCCCACTCCAATCCCCAGCCCCTTGGGTTATCCGACGAGCCAAACCGACCGAGCAAACCGATGGAGCCGTGCCATCGGCATCGGTTCGTCGGTTACACACCAACGAAAACCGATGAAGCGCGTTGGGACAAGTCTTATATAGGTGTAATAGGAGGTAAAACTCAAATCATAACATTATTAATCATGAAATATGGGTGGGGTTCAAATGAGAATAGTAGGATACCCGCGCTTTGCGGCGGGACATTATACATAAAAATCGACAAAACATTGGGATTAAGAATAAGGTTACAATAAAGTTGATTGGCAACAAACTATATATGTGTTAGGAATGAAATGGAAACAATAAACGATCACATAATAATATACGTTACACATTATGTAAAATTTTCCGACTCACCCAATATGAAGTGTAAACTATGGGTAGCTTGAACTTTTTATTAGGCTCCACTAATATATTTTTAGTACATCTTGCTATTTATCTATAGAGTATCACGTAAAGTTGTCAATGTGTAAATATAGATTCCGGAAGTCACACACCAACTTTTGAATTTTCAAAGCTTTAGCTTTTTTGATTGAAAAACTAAATTTCTAGAATATGTGAATTGATAACATAAAAACAAAATTAAACATGTAAATAAATATGAGAAATTTATAGATCCTCAAAAGAATAAAGTTAAGGGTTCGTTTATTATTTTTTAAAAACTTAAAAACGTATAAAATTGGAGGAAAAATTGAAATTGAAGGCTTTAAAGGTGAAATTTATCTCTGAAACGTGGACAAACCGCCTTCGGCAGTTTGCCAACACGTTTGTCTCGTTCTGACCTTTCCGTACATAATTGACACGTCTCGTATCTCTTTACGGTTTAAAAGTGATGTCATATTTTTATTAGTAATGTTATAATGGGTATTTTACTAATTTCAAGTAGGTTCTTCAAATATTAATAGTAATGTTAGGGGTAGATTAGTAATTCCCTCTTAAAAAAAACATTACAAATGCATTATATATTAGTATAGATATTGATAAGTTTTATTTAATATATATTTAATGTCATATGTTACATAGTTAGTGGTTTAATAAATATAGTATTAAATAGCATTAATAAGAATTTAAGAATTGTAGGGGTATGTTAATAATTTCTATGGATTTTTCCAAAAACTATTAGTAATCCAAGGGGTAAAATAGTCATTTAAATCTAAAAAAAAAACACTCAAATGCTTTATATAATAGTATAGATAGGAATTTGTGTGAGAAAGAATGTTCCACATGTACAAACCCCATTTACCCCCAACATCAATTATCTCACAAACGACAAATTAAAAAATTATGAAAATTGCACCATTAAATTCAGCGTTTTCTCCTCTTCGATTTTCCGTCCCTCAAGGCATACTTTCGACGAGTTTTTTTTTTTTCATCTTTTGGTGGGTTTCACATTTACTAACACATGTGTTAAAGTGTTGCGTTTAGGGTTTAGGGTTTGGGGTTTAGGGTTGGGAGTTTGGGGTTTCGCCCCGAAACCCCAAACCAGGCGAAACCCCCAACCCTAAACCCCAAACCCTAAACCCTAAACGCAACACTTTAACACATGTGTTAGTAAATGTGAAACCCACAATAACCCCTAAACCCCAAACCCCAAACCCTAAACGCTTTACATAACTCTAAACCCTAAATCATACTAAACCCTAAACCTGCTAAACCCTAACCCTAAACCCTGCTAAACCCTAACCCTAAACTCTGCTAAACCCTAATCCTAGATCCTAGATCCTAACCCTAAACCCTAGCCCTAAACCCTAACCCTAACCACAAATCAATGTACAACCAATCATTAACACATGTGTTACTAATTTGTAAAACCCACCAAAAAATGAAAAAAAAAAAAGTTGTCAAAAGTATGCCTTGAGGGACGACAAATCGAAGAGGAGAAAACGCTGAATTTAATGGTGCAATTTTCATGATTTTTCGACTTACCGTTTGTGAGATATTTGAGTTTCAAATATGTGGGGGAAATGTGTATTTGATGAAAATGAGTGGTTGAGATTGATTCCCCTATTCTCACTCAAAATTGATGTACTCATTTGAACTATACTCCAAGAAATATAGATAAAACATACTCTATATACTTATCTACTTTTAATTGCACATATATCATACATGTGAAATGGGTTATATAATTACAAATTAAAAGTATCATTCATCTAGTTTCGGTTTAAAATATACATGAAACAGGTTATAGTATTTGAAAAATATATATATAAATAAATAAATAAATTGCAAAGTAAAAAATTTAAAAGCAAAAAAAAAATGTCACGAAATGACAAAAGACTTGTTGTTCATCAAAGGTCAATTGCGTATATAGGTAATCCAAATACTTTTATTTATTTATTTATTTTTATTATTATTTTACAATTATTTTACAAATTCTCAAAAGCTTCTTTTAAGGTGATAAAACCGGCTCGGTATATGAGCACTTTCAAGTAGAGGTGACAATTTAAGACCCATGGGTCTAGTTGTGTTTTTCTAATTTTTATAGATGGATCTATTTGGGTAATTGAAAAAAAGCTTAAGTATATCATTATTACTCATTATGACCCAATAGGTAATAATGATATACTTAAGCCTTATTTTAATTACCCAATTAGACCCATCTATAAAAATTAGAAAAACCCAACTAGACCCATTGTTCTCAAATTGCCACCTCTACTTTCAACTTTCAAGTATGAACCCTGATTGATGATATCACCCAAGAGTTGGATAGTATTTGTCATTAAAAAGACAAGTGATTTTGTACCTCAGATTAGTTACTTTGTACACCACACACCTTTTAGCTTCTAATCGTTTTGACAAATTTACGTTTAGCGGAAGAGGAGTAATTGGAATGAATTAAATTAGGATGAAAGAAAAATCATAAAAAAAATTGATAAATAAAAAGAATGTGCATGGCGTACTTGGTATTTGATCTGATGTACAAATTACTACCCTCAAAGGAGATTTTTCGAGTTCAAATGTACGTAATTATGAACTCAGACTCCGTGCTATAGATAATGTATACCACATTAGTCGAAAGATATCCGTGGCATAGATAATGTATACCACATTAGTCGAAAGAGAACACTATCGTCAACAGAATACAAGGTAACACTAAAAAACCGTTGTCACCAAAATTCTGTTCTATCACAACTATAAGACAACACTAACTTACAAACAGTTGATGTTGATGATAAAAAAAAAAAAAAAAAAAAAAAAAAAAAAAAATTGAGGTTTTATTAGAAGTTAGATAAAACCTTTGTAGCTTACATATGCATATTTTACATGCACAACAACCTCTGTTATAGACTTATAACCCACAATTACAAAAACAAACTTTTGGGTACCAAAATTTTCAGAATCCTGCTTACCAATCCTTGCGAATCAACCAGATAAAGGTGGGAAATCATCATCGTCTCTTAGATGGTATGAGGATTGTACATCGAACCTACACATTTCAAAACAAAATCAGATCTAAAAAACATGTGTTTTGTGGGTTGTACGTTGTAAGAACAATGTACCCCCCATGTAGCACTGTAGCAGAGTAGATTAAAATGAATGGTTTTTATGTATTTTCTAAGAGATACCTATCCATACCAGAAACAGATCTGGGCCTCTGTGAACCGTCTGGTTGGCGAGCTCGATTAGGATTTGGATTCCTTCTTCTATGTAACAAGGGCTCTCTAGGGTGAACTGGGCGGGGAACTGGACCAAATCCCGAAACAACTTCATGAGGAGGGGTGAAATCTTGTGGGTTTTGTGTTCCGTTATTTGTTGAATTTGATGTGGAAGTGTGATAACCATGCCAAGGTCCATTCTAAAGGATTAACACATACAACAACCCTTCTTATATTCGAGATAGTAAACAAATTAATATTTAAATCTCTAGATATAGACTTCTTCATTTTAGCCCACAACCCAAGTGTTGTAAAGATCCGACGATACTATAGGTGGTAATATGGACGTGTCAGACAGATCGAGAACCAGGTCAAACGGGTTTTAAGTCAATAGGCATTTCTAAGTGGGGGTTGAAATGGGTCAAGATAAGTTGACCCGAAAACACTTTGGAAATATTATTATTAGCATCTAATAAGTAATTAAAGCATTAATGCATTATATATCAGAAGAACATCATGTGAGGACAATGTGACTCAGTCAAAAAGAAATATATATATATATATATATATATATATATATATATATCACTTTGATATTGGACTAATACCAAATTTGTCGGGTCTCTTAAACCGACTAAATCACGATAACTAATATGTGATGCTGAATTTTCTAATTAATAAATAATAAGGATAAAAAAGCGAGCTACAAAATGAGAAGAATATGAAACTTACGATGTCCGATAAGTAACTCATCGGGGCCCTTGGAGTCGAGTCACTAGGAACAAAAGGTGGTCTAGGCATGAACATCTGGTCCGGTGGAAGGAACTGCGGATGAGGAACAACACCCTTTATTCCGCTGTGTTCCGACCTAATCAAGTTCATTAAGATAGGTGGTGGTCGTGGCGGTGGTAGTCCCATCAAGCCATGTGGATTAAAGAGATAAAAATTTCGCCACCGGACATGATCCAAACAAGCCATGTGAGATATTAAATCCCCAGTAAGATCCAGATGTTCTGATTGAATCATGTTTACACCCGTACTAGATACTACCTCAACTGCACAAGGTACTTCCTCTTCATGCACCTCAAACTGCTTTTGCATCTCATTTACTGATTTCGAGTATTTACACAAGAGATGAGGTGCATAGAATGGTATGCTAACAGATTTAGCAGCTTCTTCCTCACTTCTTAATACTTCTTTTCCCTCACTAGATATCTGAAACCCTTGAAACCCATTGCCTATATATGAATTTTCATCATTAGAGTTTCTCGGTTTTGCAGTTGCCATAGTGGGAAGTGTGTTTTCTGCCCTTGAAATGCGGGTGGTAAGAGATAACCTTGCAATATCATCAGAAAGATCAAATCTTTTATCAGTTCCATGCATTTTCAGTGTATTTACGAAAAAAGCTTGAAGCTCCTCGGCAATATTTTTGTCCTCATCCATAAGGATTTCACAAAGCTGTCTAGCCCCGTAAGCGAAAGCACTACGTATACGGAAAAAGTTTCCTGAACATAAACAAAAAAGTAAGCGAATAAAATTAAGAAAAACTGGTATTTAATTAAATTATAGTTACTATTTATTCTTCTACAGTTGAACACCGTTTATGGAGTTTGGGGATGGGCCTTTTAAAAGTGAATATATGATATTCAAAATCATGCATTGATGCAGAGTAGCTAGATAATCAGTGGTAAATAATCAGGTTGTAAGTTTGGATGTTAAAATTTTAATAATCGGATAGTTAGATGGGCAAGTGTTTGGCAGATCTGATAGATAAAAAATAGAAATAGAAAAAATGACCAGAAAAAACACTAATGTGAAATTAAGAGACATTTTGGTGAAAGGAAGTAAAAGAGTATCTAAAAAAATGTAAAAAAAATTAAGTGGTCAATATGCAAATTAATTTTAACCTTGAACAATGAGTTTTGTTGCTGGAGGGGACTGATTGGTTTCATAATCATCATGGGGACGTAAATCGTTAACTAATGTAGCATGTATCTAACTGCTAACCGACTATCGCAGGCGGTGATACCTGAATATCAGTACACTTAATGTAATTCTTAATAATTAATCAATAGAATTCCATTACTGGTGTTGTTATTATCAGTTGATTGTAGGGCTGATTTAGTGGTGGTTATATTTTAAATATAGGATGATTTTTGTGATTAGTACAGCTGTAACATGTAGAGATTTTATGCTAGTTATTACTTTCCTAATTTGAACGTTTCTTGTACTATAAATCCCCACATAGGTTGATGGAATATAAAAAGTTGAACATTCAGACTTCACTATTATTCCTCTCTTTTTCGTGCTATCGAGATTCACAAGGTATGAAAGCCTATTCTTTTATTTTTAATTTTATTTTGATGCACTATAAATCGCCACATAGAATGACTTTGCTAATTAATAAAGAATTTATATCTTTCTAGGGTACTCTGGTTATCAAAAAGGTTACAAATGCTATATTATGACCGATAATAATGTCTATGGATGATATTGTCATATTGCTATCACAAGTGGTGACCACGAAGGTACTATTCAAGTCCAACGTCACTTAAAATGTTTTCAAAAAAAAGGCTAGAGAATATTTAAATACTTTATATTCGCATAGGGGTAGCCTAATCAAGCACATGCATTCGTGACTACTGCCAACTTGTAGAGATTTAAGGCATGTTTTTACTTTCCTATTTTATAAAATTTCTTGTACTAAAAATCCCCACATAGTTTGAAAGAATAATCAAGTTGAACATGTAACTCTACCTTTTATCTAGATTCACAATGTTCAAAGTCAATATAAAAAGGATTAATATCAAGAAGCATACATACCTTGGCTAACACTACGGCCGAGATTATTATGGTCATTTAATGGATCAACGATGTTGAGATGCTTTTTGGGAAATACATCCCCAGGTCTCAAGGGATTTGAAAGCGTCTCGGCACAACTTCTAAGAAAACCAACTTTCAGTAATAAATTATTGCTGTTTGGTGGTCTCTCCGCTACAAATTAGGAGATAAAAATAGTTTCAAATATAAAACATGAGAAAAAGAACTTGACAGCATAAAAATGGTAGAATAGTTTAACTCACCGACTATACTTGGCAACTCGGATAATAAAACAGGGCCCATTAAACTGATACCATAATTATCCCAATCGAAGACACTGAAATACTCCAAGAATTTATATAGAACCTATCACATGAGTAACAGAATGTTCATTTAAAGGGAGAATATTGTAAGCAACATAATTTTTAAAATACAGGCACGTGAAAACGGAATTTTTTTAAGGAACTCACTGAAAGAGGGCCTTCTAATGATACATGAAAGACATGAAATATATAGAGAACTAGAGTCTCTAATCCATATGTTGATATCAAACCAACGTGTGCACCAAGAGTGCGACTCTCGTAATAACACCAAGCTTTAATCAGAATTATGCTTCTTTTGAAAAGGTGATCTTTCTTGATTACAGAGTCTATCTGCACAAATCATAGAATCAGAGGTTAGCGTTTAAGTTTTAAGAGAGATAATATGTGAACACTTCCAGAAACTTGAAGATATTATTAATATTATTAACAATTATAAAAAGATATTGTAACATATAAATGGGATATCATGATTTCGTAAAAGCATCACTTACTTGTTCGAGAAAACATAGAGTGCAAAGTCCGTTGATTTGATTGATAGAAATGTCAACCACAAGGTTTTGCACCATGCATTTAACGATCTTAACCTGTCATCATAAATTCAATTTCCAAAAGACCACCAATGAACAATGTTGGAAAATAAGGCCTCTGGGCTTCGCGAGACTGGGGAAGAGAAGTCATTGTACTTGAACCCATGACCTTCTCGTCAAAAGACAGTAATAAATTGATCAATAGTGACCTAAATGTCTTGTCAATAAACTTTTTTATTCAAGTGCAAATTGCAAGTAAAGTTTAGCACTTTCAGTCTATTTCTAGGGAACAAACTCTGAAAATCAACATATCAGAGTCTATATTATAATTTTATGATAAAAAAAGCCCAGGTTACCCGGTTATATCAATATATATGGATCCTTTATTTAATTACAAGATATTAACGAAGCCTAGATCTGATGTACTTTCCTTGAGCTAGAAATAGAAAGTAACCGAAGTACGTTCCTTTTGCATGTAAGTTGACATGTATTCAAAGTTTAAATTTTGTGCATACTTTTAACCTGTAAGTTGCCCTTAAATGAACATTTTTAGTTTTATAAAGTTGGTCACAAAATCAACAAACAATGTTTAAAAGTTCTAAGGAATTCGTATAGTTTTGAAGCTGAAACTAGATTGTTTGACCTCGAAAACATTTGCATTGGGGATATACAAAATAATGCATTAGAAATAATAGCACAGTAGCGTCGGAAGAAAATATACCTCAGCCCCACCAATAATTTGGACATCTTTAACAATAAAGCCATGTGACCTGTTTCTCCCTTCACTCTTTAGTAATGACGCAATCTCCTTTATAAGATTTTGTGTGCGTCCACCGACCGCACTCAAATCAATATCTCCATCGGGAAGATATGTCTTGAGTGGCACCGAACCATAAGCAAAAACCTGAAAAGAAGTTTCGGGAAAAAACTGGTAAACCTTTGTTAGTGTTTAATTTTATACATTACTCGATAGTAAATTCAAACTATATAAAAAAAAACTTCAAAGCGTAACACTGATCAAATCGCAGAAAAGGACGTAGCTAATTATTTAAAGTTAGGGAAGACTATCAAGCGCAAAATAAAAACTACATATTCCCAGATAAATATCAAACTTAATGAAATTTATATTATAAAACAATAATAATATTTATCCATGTAATTGATATATCCTCAAACCTATCAAAAGCCTAGTTGATAACCATAACATTGCTAATTCTTTGTCTTGTAAGTACTTTAGTATGAACGTCTCAAATTTACACACAGAAACAAAAGAAAACTATTAATCATAATCCCATAGCAACAATATACAAAAGTTTATATTGACCACCAAGCTTCATCACCGTGAATATTTTACAATAAATATACCCAGAACTAAGTAACTCCAACAATTATTAAATACATTAAACTACAAAAAGCACATTTGATAGTCTACCAATGATATATGATTTACATGTTATGAACACACCTCGAAGGTATTGAATACGCTATAGAACTATAGTTATAAAAGTACTCAGGTTACTTGAGCCTAATAGGGTGTATTCTAAGATATAAAAAGAAACAGATAGAAAAGCATACGCAAATCCAAAGAGAAAAGCAGACCACCTATAACTGTTATTATTATTTTTCAGTTCCTGCGCGGTTCATAATCAGTCTTATATACAATTCATTTCACACAGTGTAAAAGGATGTATAAAATTGTCCCAAAAAGATATGCTTAAATGCATACACAATTCCAAATAGAAAAGCAGTAACAGCATACGAAGTATATGTCAATCAATATAGAATGTGTTTCCCATCATACATGCTAACACAAACTAAGCTAATACCTGCAACAAATAACGATACGGGAAACACCTAGAAGATCCCTGATTATTAATCACAATGAGACATAACTTATGAAACTTTAAATATATAAATATACGCGGATAATCTTATACGTACATTCGACGTATAAAAAGATACCTTACAATCCCGATTACAATAACAGATCTAATTATAGAAAGTAAATGAATGTGACCCTTCTTTGTTCATCGACGCCATATGTCAACTGCCATCATATGCGCTTTGCAAACCCCAAATTAGAAGTAATAATCTAAACATATAAATCCATAAAATGTACCACTTGTTACCTCCAAACCGCTCAAAAGATTGATATACCAAAATTGTATCTAAAGCCTAGAAATCTCATGGCTTTTCAACTTCAAAACAACAAGAAGCCTTCTATCCCCATGTCAATCTTATCGAAATCATCATCACATAAATCTGTTTGTAAACATATACAGTACACAAACATAACTCTATGTATACATACATACATATAAAGTTTTATCTTTTTACTGCATACATACATATATACTTATAAACATGCATAATTTAGTAATCACATTTGCAATATTAATAAACAAAAATTGATAAAATCCTCTGACCTCACAATCAAGGTTAAGTTGTAGCAATCTCTGCAAATATTTGATTACAGAATCTCTTTGTCTTTCAGCCTCGATTGTTGGCTGAAACTTCGAAAGTAAACAAGCAGCAGCTTTTTCTGCTTTCTCCCACCGTTGATTCCCCAGTGACCAGGGGTTTGATTCAGAGGTTGATACACAATCCGATGGAACAATTGGTTGTTGCACACCCATTAAAAAATTTAACAAATTTAACAACACCCAAATGTTAATTCGACGAATTACAGCAAAAATCCATCTGGGTTTCACCAATGACAGGTCCAAGTTGATGAAATTGGGTCAATTTTAATAAAAAGATTGAATTTTTATTGAAAAATCTAAGTGATTTTGATGTCTGAGTATAATCTTGGGCGTCAAAGTAGAAAAAAGTTGAATTGTTATTCGAGTAATTAAAAGGGGATTTTTTGAAAATGTTGGTGGGGTGCGGCTGCCTTGTGACTTTCAATTGGTTTTTCTTTAGTATGAAACCTTGGATTGGTTTTTTATAATTTTAGGGCATATATGTTTAATTATTTAATGGTTAATAAATTTGATTACTTTTGTTAAACACCAATTAATATTTCTTCAGAAAAGTCCTTTTCATTTATGGTTATATCATAGAATTGACTAAATAATAAAATTATATTGTAATTGAATAGATTGGAAGAGTAATGGTCTTGGTTGCCGTTGAAGCAATAAATGTTTTCATTATCTTTATACACAAAATTTATTGTTTGTAATAAAATAAGAGTAAACTATTAGTAATTTGGTACATATATTAGACATGCTATTTAAAGTTTGTGTAATGACTGTAATCTAAAGTGTCAATTTTTACAACTATTGTTACGCATCGTGTTATTATAACACGTCGTTGAATGATTTAGAAGTCGCACGGAGTCTCGTGGTATCCAAACATTGTAGTTGAATGGCTTTGTTAGGTTAACGGATGCATTTCTAAGAGAATTGCACCATCAACGACACGCGTAACTCAAAAACAGAAAAGGAAAAAACCCAATAGTTTTCGATTATGGTGTCCATTCTTTAATGCAACCATAAATGAAAAGGACTTTTTTGAAAAAATAATAATTGGAGTTTAATAAATATATTCAAATTAATCAATCATGAATTCATCTCCTTTTATTATTATTGAATGATGCTAATTACGTATACATTTTGACTTTTGATTCGTTTGACTTAATCCTGCTCGTTAATTGAGTTAGTTAAATAAATCTAAACCACTGATTAAGATTATGAGGATTGTTTATGTAATATGTCAGTGTTCATCATGTAATTATACTATATTACCCCTCTTAAATAGGTCGGTTGCGAAATTTCAGGAAGTTAATTAATTTAAATTTTTTTAATTTTCAACAATATCCACATTTTTAAAAATTCGAAATTTGAAATTTTATAATAAAAAAATACGATTTTCTTTAAAAAGAAATAAACCACATTATTATCCACATGTTTTCAAATTTGAATTTAAAAAATAAATAAAGATAAAGATACTAAATTAATAAAAGGAGATTTGAATTTATACGATTTAAAATAATTAAAGGAGATATAAATTAAAGGAGATAATACCTCACCTCACTAACAAACTCTAACAAACTGCAGTGAAGATCCGTATTTTATTTTTGAAAGCTCAGCTCACTAACAAACTTTAGGGTAAATCTCCATCCCAACAACGACTTTTAATTTTCAAAATTCAAAAAATTCCCGCCTCAATACTTCACCTTATATAGGCACCTCCTTTTTACCCTAATTAATCTGTTAATCATCTATCAGATATACAAAATAAGAGAAAACAAGACGTTCAAAGATGGAAGCCGAAGGATTTACGCCATTGAATCTCATTCATGGTGAAAGGCACGATTGGAAGATCCGTGTTAAAGTCTTGATGTTGTGGAAGCAGTGCTACACCAACAATCCTACTCAAGTTGCATCAATGGAGATGATCCTTGTCACAACCTCAAATTTACTGTGCGGAAGCGGTTCGGATCGGGGCGTGACTAATACGGTAATCACAACACATAATCATAAGCAAACGACCTCTACATGAGACGTTTGAAAATAGTAGTTACATAACCAATATACAGTGTTTACAGAGTTGCGAGTTCGCAAAATGATTTCGTTACATATCTAGTAATACAAAAGCAATGCACTGAAATCCCAAGTGTTGAAAGCATGCGACTCGGGCTAGGATCCTGAGGTCAATTCTACTATCTTCTTGTACCTGAGAATACATACTAAAACGGGTCAACAATAATGTTGGTGAGTTCATAGGTTTTCATAGCAGCAATCGTAGTTGAAAACAGAGTGAAAATCGTAGTTTAAATCAGAGTTTCCGAAGTTGTCAGATATACCAAACCATAGTACACCATTTTCTAGAAAACAAAGTTGAAATCGTAGTTAAAATCGTAGTTATTATCATAGTTATCGTAGTGGGACTCGTAGTTGTTATCATAGTTTTCCCAAGTTGTTATCGTAGTTATCGTAGTTAACGTAGTGGGGCTCGTAGTTGTTATCGTAGTTCCCCTCGTAGTTATCGTAGTTTCCCAAAAACAGTTCAGATTACAGTACAAAACAGATCATAAAACAGAGTTCAAACAGTTCAAAACAGAGTTCACATAGTTTAAAACAGAGTTCAAGTAGTTAGTAAATCAGAGTTCAAGCAATTCATAAGTCAGAATTCAAAGTAGTTCGTAAAACATAAATCAAGTAGTTCAGAGTAGTTCATAAAACAGATATCAAGTAGTTTTATAAAACAGAGCATGTATCTCACCCCAAAATAGTTCAAATAAGTAAAAGTGCTAAACGCGCGTGTGATCCAAATAGTAACCTCTTAGTGTCCTAATCACGCGAGGTCAAATGTATAAGTAAATGACTAACGAGTTGATCTAAGCTAGTTGACCATTCAACTAAAAATGTCCAAATGTTCTATTGGTTATTCATGTTTTGAAATAGTGTACGACCGTTGGTGTTGAATGTGTTGAAAAATAAATATTATTTCTCGAATCGTAGTCTTGTTGCGTGTAAGTATATATATGTTCTTATATATATAAAATTTGTCGTTTATGTTTCAAAACACTTGAGTTCGTTTGTTACAAAAATATATCTTTTTCGTTTCGTACCAATCGTATATATATAAAATACACTTGTCAAAGTTTATATATATATAAGTCGTAGTCGTTCGTGCTTATATATACAATAATGGTTGGTGTTTATATATTTATAAAGATATATAAAATATAGTTTGTACTAATCGTTTTACTCGTTCCAAATATACCTCGTTTATATATCAAATAATTATTTTCGTTCTAAAATTTGTCGCTTCCCTTTTATAGTATTATTTGAATAAATACTTGTATAAAATAATGTCTCGCGGTTGTGTACAATTTTAGTACCAAAGTTAGCGTCGTAAAGTTTTGTATCAAATATAAGTTATCAAATATTTTGAGTCGTGAAATCGTTAATATTTTGTACCATTTAAAACTTAATATGTAATAATTATAATAATTATTATTAATGTTATTTAGTTTAATATAATGACTTCCTATATATAGAAAGTACTATATATAGAAAGTTAATATATGAGTAAAATTTGCATCTTAACCGTAGGACTATTCCCAAATTGAGTCGATTGGCTTATTACTCCTCCAGCCGATTGGCTGGGAAAAACTAGCCGATCGGCTAGGTTTTCCTAGCCGATCGGTTCCCCTATGCAGGTCGGTCTGTGCTCTGTTCTAGTCCGAATTCAACCCATATTTTTATATTATCTCGAATTATAACTTTTTCACATGTTTTAGCTAACATAATACAAGTTTTATCCATTATTACACGTTATATACATACAAATTTTGTGTACAGATTAATTAGTGTATTATTTTAGCTTCATCATCATAGTTCCATTTTTACATATACCATTTAAACTTAGATTTTTAACTTGTAATCAACCACAATAATTATGTTAACCATGTTATAACTAGTTTTACATACATTATAAACTTTATATAATCAAAAGAATATAAAATATATGTATGAAATTAAAGGTTTGAATCCTCACAAAGATATAAAATGGCGATGATGATTCTGACTTTGATGATGATGATGGTGTAGAAGGTTTGAAGGTTTGAATGGAGATGAAATTGAAGGTTTTTGGTTCCTGCTTCACTTCCTTACTACTACTGTTGCTGCTCGTTGTCCACAGAGAGAAAAGAGAAAGAAAATGTTTGGTAGCTCTATTATTGAAGTTAGTTAGGAGTTTGATCTCAGAATGGGAGTATAAGTATAAAAATGGAATGAGTATGACTCTCAACACAGTATATGTCTCTCCATTATTGGAGTTGGTTGAAGATTTTTAGCCCGTTAATTTCGGGTACGGGTCCAATTGTGTACCAATTTTCATTCAAATTTCACAATTATATTTTGAGGTAATTCTCCAAATACTTTATAATGAAGGGAAAAAAATAATACTTTTATTATTTTTGACTTTTGCGCACGTTTTGTATTTGTCGCAGTCTTGTACGATACGTTTTAAATAAAACGTATATTTGTTTTCGTTTCATTTTCGTTTCTGACTAATCGTATAATATTTTCAAATAAAAGTTGTTCGAAAATATTTCTGAGTTCATTCTGAACTTTGTATGTGATTATCAAATAATCATTTTGGGTTATATATATATTAATATATATAATATACTTGTATACTTACGTATTACTTCGCACCAAATACGAATAATTAAAGTTTAAATTAGGAGCTAATTTAGCCCCTTTTTGACCGGGTGTCACATTCTCTCCTTGTTAGGAGAATTTCGTCCCGAAATTCTGTCAGACATAGTTGTGTAGGGTACGAGAAGAAGTGTTTGTAAGGACGTTTATTGCAAATACATCTTGCAATTAGGTCAGCTTAGTTCGGAGTAGACTTATTAATGTCTAAGTTGTGTTTAATGGCAGTCATTTCATGACCGCTTTGTAGTTCACAAGAGTTGTTGGGAGTGAGGTCTATATATATATATATATATATATATATATAATAACCTAGTATGTCTATCATAGTCGTCTATGTGTCAACTAGTGATAGCTGTAGCAAGTGTCAAGTAGTGTGACGTTCAGTTGTGTTTGTCCTCCTCCCCTTGTTAGGCTAGTACCCTACTGGGCACTGGCAACTAAAAGAAAGGAGAGGCAGGTTTTGATTTCGATGACCTTCCATGTCCGAGGGACTAAGGTCTATTTGTTAATTCACTAGTGTATAGTTACAACTTATACTAGTAGCTCATAGTGACTTTGTTAATCGTCCATGTTCGTAGAATCTAAGTTAAGTGGAAATCTCATAGGGTAAGCTACATTCCGTAAGCATAGTAAAAGAATTAAGACATCTAAGTCCTTTGCGGAGGAGTGTACTCGTACCTAGATATTGTCAAGCGTTATTGTTATTATTTGGACAGTCATTCATGAAATGCCCAGCGATTCCGCACTCGAAGTAGACTTTGACTCTACAGTTCCTAGTCTGATGTCCATAGTTTTTGCACCTGTTACAAGGGGTGCCACATGGTCCTTCATGATGGCTGTTACACTCGGAGCAGAAAGGCTTGCTCCCTTTATACTGATTCTCTTCGATTCCTGCAGCATAGGCCCTGACAGTTTCTGGCCTCTTTTCCCGTTGTTTATCCTGATTTTGATCATTGCCTTCATTCCACATTCGTTTCTCAGCCTCAGTGCTCTTTTTCTCCGTATCATTTAGTACACCTTTTCCCAAGTCAGTTTTAGCTATCACAGTTCCCATTCTGATAGCTTCATCAGTCAAGCTTTGAGCTAACTCGACAGCACTCTTAAAGGTGGCAGGGCTGGAAGAGGTTACTAAGCTCCTAATTTGAGGTACCAATCCAAAGATGTACCTTTCAATGCGTTTGTACTCCGGCGTCACCATGTGTGGTACTAGGCGTGCTAGTTCTTGAAATCTAGTAGTGTAGCCTGTAATGTCAGCACCAATCATCATAATGTTCCACAGCTCAATTTCGATCTTTTGTAACTCGTTGCGAGGGCAGAACTCGTCCATTATCATGACCTTCAAATCCTCCCATGAGAGCGAGTAGGCATTTGTTCGTCCAAGTGTTTGGACTTGAGCGTTCCACCAAGTTAGTGCCTTGTCGGCCAGTGTGTAGGTGGCATACTTCACCATACAGTCGCGGGCACAGTTGCTAATGTCGAGCACAGACTCCATCTTCTCGATCCAGTGAATGATTCCTATGGCTCATTCAGTGCCATTAAATGTGCTTGGTTGGCATGCCAAAAAGTTTTTGTAGGAACATCCTCATTGGGTATTCTCAAGGTTTTCAGTCTGAGTGTCTCTTGCCGTGTTTTGACTTTCGGTGTTGCGGTTTCTACTTGCCTCATAATGGGCAATGCCTTCAGCAACACGTCGTTCGATGATTTGTTCGGTGGTTTCAACAGGAGGTGTAGTGGTTCGTTGACTGTTCCTGGTTTTTCACTGCTTAGGTGGCATGATTGCGTTCTGTGATACATAAAGTGCAGAAGTCAATGCCAGAGTAAGGAATGTGAAGAATAGTGTTCACATTGAAGAGATTCTATATAGAAACCAAGAAAGGATTTTTGTTCTTAGAGGTATGCCGATTCCAATAGTTAAACATGACAGCGAGTGAATGACGAGCTTTCGATAACCAGTGTACCGACTACTATGTCGAAATTTTCTAACTCTACCTAGGTAAGTCTATCTCGAAGAAATGACCCTCTAAAGTTAGGGTACATCCCGGTACTATTTCTCCTGACTCGATTAACTTACCACCGGCAAGTCCTACGATGTATTTGCTGTTTAGCTTAAAAGGTTTAGGTTTTTTATAGTGGTCGATAAGTATTAGATTTCGCCTTCGAAATCATAAGTTGTTGCAGCAGAATGTTAGTTGCCAATCCCATGGCCGTAGTGGTATAAATCGAGGCCTATACATATATCGTATATATTATAGCCTAGTAAGTATGGTACGTAATAGTTTCAGTCCCGTCTCTATCGTAATCCAAGTCTACCACCGTATCTCTGTTTACTACAACCATTTCGGACCTCTCATCAATTCTTGTTTAATTGTACATAGTTGATCAGGCTATGTTAAATTAAAGTCGAATGATGAAACTCCCGAACTAATCATAATAAACAATGTATACAACTTAAGAGTTATAGTCTAGGGTTACTAAGGCACTCCTAGTTCGCTATAACTATGGCTCTGATACCAATCTGTCACAACCTCAAATTTACTATGCGGAAGCGGTTCGGGTACGGTAATCACGACACATAATCATAAGCAAACAACCTCTACATGAGACGTTTGAAAATAGTAGTTACATAACCAAAATACAGTGTTTACAGAGTTGCGAGTTCGCAAAATGATTTCGTATAACACCCTTCCAAAAATAACAAGGCATTTTTTTTTAAAATAATACGGAAGTGTAGATAAAAGCTATACGACAAAGATTGCGTATATTACATTTCAAAAGTGCAACCCAAATACATACAATATTTAATACCAAGTCATCACCAAAAGTGTTAACACAATTTAGGCGTTATATAAAAATCCATGACATAATTGTTTTGACCCAAAGCGTATCAAACACAATCAGAGAGCAGTGCCAAACATTCCTTCAACCAACTTCTAGTACCCACAATCAAAAGCTAAACCTGCAAGAAGTTGGGGGAGAGGGATTAGCACAAAGCTAAGTGAACAAATCCAGGTTTCACAATCTAACTTAGCATAACAAGTAACTACAACTATCACATCTCAAGTAACATAGAAGGATCGGTGGTCCTTGAGGTACCTTCATACCGCGGTGGTTCCCCAAGTGACACTTATAACCAACTGAAGGCCAAACAGTGGTTAGACCGATAGTTTAGTACTAATACTACATACAACATAATTTCAGTGCCCAACACATGTGCAAATCAATTACGTTGTCCAAAGTAATAGTACTCAACCCAACACATTAGTTAACCTTCACCAAACAAATAATCCAAACTATCATAGTAAATAGGACACCAATAAATCGTTCAAGGGATAACCGTCATGGCAATATAATATTAAAGCAATCATTGCAATAAATCAAATTACCCATTGTAACCACATTGTTACAATTAACTTAGACTGATAGTCCAAGATCCACTCACCCTTGTCGATCGCAGTCTCCACTCAAAGGTCTTATCTTATTGAGTCTTCGGTTTATCTGAGAATACGATCAAAACCGAATTAGATTCTCGTATCAAGTTTATTACAATCTAATCATGCATATAATGTCAATTAATTACTTACTCTATACTTCCATTATTATTTAAATAACATAAGTACTCAAGTCACAAGTTGTCAAATTCATCAAGTTAAAACTGACAAACGCGATCCGGGTAAGGTGTTGTTGGATCGCGTTCCATAGCACCAAAACATTATGTTACCGTTTTTCACTTGGGAACGCGATCCGGGTAAGGAGGCTGGATCGCGTTCCAAAGAGTAAAATCTGATGGACATGCAATTTTCATGGAGTAACGCGATCCGGGCTTAAGGGGCTAGGATCGCGTTCCGAAGAACAAAAACGATTGATCACAATTAACACAGAGGAACGTGATCCGGGCTTAAGGAGCTGGATCGCGTTTCTATGCACATCAACAACAAAACCCAGAACTTCAACACTTTTAGCTCGAACCAAAAACCCAAATTTCACAATTGCAGATGCAATACTCGATTTTAATCAAAGAATAGCCACATTCATCAACTACCAACATGTTATAACAACACATAAACATCATCAAACCCTAGATCCTAAACATGCATCATCAATTTAACCTAATTTAACCAAATTAAGCAAGAACACATAATGGGGCATAGTTTAGCTTACAATGGAGATGATGATCAGATGGAGAAGATGAAGATGAGATGTTAAATCCAAAATCACAGCTACAATTATTTATGGGGATGATTTTCTCATGAATTTCAAGTGAGAGTGTGAGTTCTTGGTAGTTTTAGAGCAAAATCAGGAAATGAGAAAATAAGAGTCGACTAACTCATTTAACCCAACTCAAAGTAGTGTAATATTATACCCGTCCTAAATCTATTGTCTGGAACCTAAAAACCATTTGCGAGAAATAAGTTTTATTATACCGTCAACTAAATTAATTTAAAACAATTAATAATTTATTTATCACAATAAGTCTTTTGACCATTTGACCTATTTATTTTAGTTATCAAAATACACCAAGTATTTCTAAGTATAATTTAAATACGAAATAAATAAAGGAATTACCGTATTTCTACCAAGCCCATATCGAGGATGTTACAAATCTTCCCTCCTTAAGAAGATTTCGTCCCCGAAATCTCGTCACGCCCAAAAAGACTAGGATAACGCATCCTCATGCTAGACTCGGTCTCCCACGTAAGGTTTGGACCCAAACTATGATTCCATTTAACCAACACCATTGGGATATCCTTCTTACGAAGTTTAGTCACTTTACGATCTAAAAGTTCCACAGGCTCTTCTACAAGTCTCTGGCTCAAGTCCACACGTAGGTCTAGCAATGGAAGAACTTGGGATTGGTCCTCCACGTTGCATTTTCTTAAGTAGCACACATTAAAGGTATCATGAATACCCGCCAATTCTGGAGGAAGATCTAAGGAAACAGTTTGGTCATTGACTACTTGTCGAATTTTAAATGGTCCTATGTATCTAGGAGCTAGTTTACCACGTTTTCCAAACCGGATAACACCCTTCCAAGGTGAAACCTTCAAGTAAACCAACTTACCTTCTACAAAAGAAACGGGTCTACGACGTGGATCGGCATATTGCTTTTGCCTAACACGAGCCGCTTTCAATCTATCACGGGCTATGGCTACCTTATCTGCGGTGATTTGAATTAAGTCGGGGCCCGAAAACTGTTTCTCACCCGCCTCTAACCAACATGTGGGCGTTCTACACTTACGACCATATAACAACTCATAAGGTGGCATACCTATACTAGAGTGATATGAATTATTATAAGCAAATTCGACCAATGGCAAATGAGAATCCCACGACCCACCATATTCTAATACACATGCATGCAACATATCCTCCAAGGTCTGAATGGTGCGCTCCGACTGACCATCCGTCTGAGGGTGATAAGCTGTACTTAAATTAATTCTAGTACCCAATTCTCGCTGCAAACTCTGCCAAAAACCCGATATAAACCGAGAATCTCTGTCGAAAACAATCGATAACGGAATACCATGTCTAACCACAACCTCATTGATGTAAAACTGGGCCAACTTACTCAAGGATGCCGACTCGCAAGTAGCAAGGAAATGAGCACTTTTGGTTAGTCTATCCACAATCACCCAAATCATATCGTTACCCTTAACCGTTCGAGGCAACTTGGTCACAAAATCCATGGTAATATGCTCCCATTTCCACTCAGGAATCTCGAGCTGTTTCAACGTTCCATAGGGTTTCTGATGTTCGGCTTTTACTTGAGAACAAATATGGCATGATTCAACAAACCGAGCAACATCCAATTTCAAAGTAGGCCACCAATACAATGGTTTCAAATCCTGATACATCTTGGTGCAACCCGGATGAACCGACAATCTAGATTTGTGTGACTCTAACAAGATCACATCTCGAAGACCACCAAACAAAGGAACCCAAACTCGATTTTGGAAAGTCTTTAATCCACGAGAGTCATCAACTAACAAGTCCATTCTTTTATGTAAGACCTCAGCTTTCAAATTATGGTCTAACAATGCTTCCATTTGTACCATTCTCAATCGATCAATCAAATCCGAAGAAATCTCCATACGCATAAAACAAACTTTTTCTAGTTTTCCCTTTCGACTCAATGCGTCCGCCACAACATTGGCTTTACCCGGGTGATAGCGAATTTCACAATCATAGTCTTTGATCAATTCCAACCATCTCCTTTGACGCATATTAAGCTCCTTTTGAGAAAACATGTATTGAAGGCTCTTGTGATCCGTGCAAATAACACATTTAGTACCGTACAAATAATGTCTCCAGATTTTCAAGGCAAAGACCACAGCCGCTAACTCCAAGTCGTGGGTAGGGTAATTTGTCTCATGAGGTTTCAATTGTCGTGAAGCATAAGCAATAACACGGTCACGTTGCATCAAAACACAACCCAAACCTGCAGAAGATGCGTCACAATACACAATAAAATCATCGGACCCGTCAGGCAATGCTAAAACCGGAGCCTGACACAACAACTGTTTCAAATTCTGGAAAGCCGATTCTTGTTGATCACCCCATAGAAATTTCACATCCTTACGAGTTAACTTAGTCAAAGGACCCGCGAGCTTAGAAAAATCTTTAATGAACTTTCGGTAATACCCAACTAATCCAAGGAAACTCTTAATTTCAGAAGGAGACTTAGGCGCTTGCCAATTCATGACGGCCTCAATTTTAGATGGATCTACTTTAACTCCATCCTCACAAATGATGTGACCCAGAAACTGTACCTCACGCAACCAAAACTCGCATTTGGAAAATTTAGCAAACAATTTCTCCTTTCTTAAAGTATCAAGAACCAAACGTAAATGCATCTCATGATCAGTCTCGGACTTAGAATATACTAAGATATCATCAATAAACACTATAACAAACTTATCGAGAAAAGGTCGACAAACTCTATTCATCAAGTCCATGAAGATTGCCGGAGCGTTAGTCAACCCAAAAGGCATAACAAGAAATTCATAATGGCCATATCTAGTGCGAAAAGCCGTCTTAGGAATATCCTCCTCACAAACCCGCACTTGGTGATAACCCGATCTCAAATCAATTTTAGAAAAATACGAGGACCCTTGCAATTGATCAAACAACTCATCAATTCTGGGTAAAGGGTACTTATTCTTTACGGTTCTTTTATTTAATTCCCTATAGTCAATACACATCCGAAGGGTGCCATCCTTCTTTTTCACAAACAACATAGGCGCACCCCAAGGAGAGGAACTAGGTCTAACAAAACCCTTATCTAGCAACTCTTGAATTTGACTCATCATTTCACGAATTTCGGAAGGAGCTAGTCTATAAGGAGCCCTAGCTACGAGAGAAGAACCAGAGATCAATTCAATTCTATACTCTACATCTCTAATAGGAGGCAAGCCGGGAAATTCATCTGGAAAAACATCAGAGTATTCCAAAACCACTCGGACGTCGATGACCTTTTTCTTTTCTAGTTTAGCGTTAACAACATAGGCCAAATATGATTCACACCCCTTAGCTAGAGATTTTCTAGCTTTCATCATCGAAATTAAAGGAATACTACCATTTACCCGCACACCCCAAGCCATGACATATGACTCATCCGAGGTAGGAAGTCTTATTAGCTTTCTATGGCAATCAATGTTGGCCTTATTTTGACTCAACCAGTCCATACCCAAAACCACATCAAATCCCGAAATGGGCATCAAAAGAAAAGACACAGGAAAATTATGGCCTTCAATCAAAATACTAGCCCCAGTCACTGATGTGGTAACTGGAACCATTTTACCATTCGCTACTTCAACCTCAATAGGATTTGTAATAACAGAGGGAGTCAATTTCAATTTATCACAAAAGGTCATGGATATGAATGAACAATTAGCTCCAGAATCAAATAAGACACATGCCGGTACAGAACTTACAAGAAAAGTACCAGTGATGACGTCCTCTATCCTGACAGCTTCATCGGCTGTCATTTGGAAAGCCCTGCCTGTTGCCAAAGGTGGATTCTTTCTTTTCTGACCAGAAGATGAAGAACCTCCGACCGTACCCGTTCTCTGTCTCTCCGCCTCCGGACACAAACCCGAACGGTGACCTTCCTTGCGACAATTCCAACACACCGGCTTAGGGAAAGTACAATCTTTGATATCATGGCCAAACTGCCCACACTTAATGCACCTAGCCGTTTGAGGAGTACAAGGACCCGTGTGCTTTGATTTACAATTAGTGCACCAGTTCGATTTATCCCCCATAGCACCACCACTCTAACCTTACCCTTTACCACGGGAAGAACCATGCCACTTTTTCTTCCCCGGACTACCCGAAGACTCACTCTTGGGTTTCGTTGGAGACTTGTCCTTCACATCTAATCCTTGAGCCCTAACATCACCATCCACAGAACGGGCTAACTCAAAAGCTTGGTTAAGAGTACCCGCAAGTCTAACAGTTGTCCAATAAGCATTAGGCAACATACCAACAAAATGATCGATTTTGGTCCTTTCATCCGGCACTCATTGGTGCAAAAACCTCAATTTTTCAGAGAATTGGGCAATAAGGTCATCCATTGTCATTTTATACGTCAATTGCATATCCAAAAATTCACGTCTAATACGGGTCATATCATATCCCGAACAATACTTTTTGCAAACCTCATTATAAAAATCATTCCACCTAATGGAAGCCCTTTGTTGAGGAGACAAGTGTGATGTAATCGAGTCCCACCAACCCATAGCCGGACCCTTGAGAAGCTGTACTGCATAAGGAACTCTGACTTCCTCTTCACACCTACATACCTCAAATTTTCTTTCAACATCCCTCAACCAATCCAAGATCACGGAGGTATTTGAACTTCCATAATAATCTGATGGTCCACAATATTTAAATGTCTTGAAAGAACAAACTTTATGGTGAAATGGAGGAGAAAATACCGGAAATTGAAATCCCGATGGCCCAGAAGATGCAAATGGGGCCGATGACTGAAAGATATTTCCATGAGGCTGCTGGTGGAAATACGGTAATGATGTAGGAATCTGAGATGTCACTAAAGTGGGTGGTACAGTACTATAAACTGGTGGTGAAGTCTGAGGAAACTGTTGAGATAACCGGGCTTGTTGCTCTAAAAACTGTTGCTCAATAGCCTTAAGTCTAACATTTTTCCCCTCTAAGTACAACCGATAATCCTCTTGGGTCATATCTTCGGCTGAGAATGAGGTGCCGGTTTGTCCTTGATTAACATTTTGGTCTTCAGATGGAGAGACATCAGACACTGGAACATTGATGATAGTAACGGTCGGGTTCTCATTGTCTGCCATATCCTGCACAACCACATCTCACAACTCGTTAATTGTTAGTACCTACATACTAAGCAATTATTCTATCATAGCTAAATCCCGCACCCTAGAATGTTTGACTGACATAATAGATTTGGGATTGAACACTTACAATTGTCCAATTCGCCCAAACCTATGCTCTGATACCAACTTATAACACCCTTCCAAAAATAACAAGGCATTTTTTTTTAATAATACGGAAGCGTAGATAAAAGCTATACGACAAAGATTGCGTATATTACATTTCAAAAGTGCAACCCAAATACATACAATATTTAATACCAAGTCATCACCAAAAGTGTTAACACAATTTAGGCGTTATATAAAAATCCATGACATAATTGTTTTGACCTAAAGCGTATCAAACACAATCAGAGAGCAGTGCCAAACATTCCTTCAACCAACTTCTAGTACCCACAATCAAAATCTAAACCTGTAAGAAGTTGGGGGAGAGGGATTAGCACAAAGCTAAGTGAACAAATCCAGGTTTCACAATCTAACTTAGCATAACAAGTAACTACAACTATCACATCTCAAGTAACATAGAAGGATCGGTGGTCCTTGAGGTACCTTCATACCGCGGTGGTTCCCCAAGTGACACTTATAACCAACTGAAGGCCAAACAGTGGTTAGACCGATAGTTAATACTAATACTACATACAACATAATTTCAGTGCCCAACACATGTGCAAATCAATTACGTTGTCCAAAGTAATAGTACTCAACCCAACACATTAGTTAACCTTCACCAAACAAATAATACAAACTATCATAGTAAATAGGACACCAATAAATCGTTCAAGGGATAACCGTCATGGCAATATAATATTAAAGCAATCATTGCAATAAATCAAATTACCCATTGTAACCACATTGTTACAATTAACTTAGACTGAGAGTTCAAGATCCACTCACCCTTGTCGATCGCAGTCTCCACTCAAAGGTCTTATCTTATTGAGTCTTCGGTTTATCTGAGAATACAATCAAAACCGAATTAGATTCTCGTATCAAGTTTATTACAATCTAATCATGCATATAATGTCAATTAATTACTTACTCTATACTTCCATTATTATTTAAATAACATAAGTACTCAAGTCACAAGTTGTCAAATTCATCAAGTTAAAACTGACAAACGCGATCCGGGTAAGGTGTTGCTGGATCGCGTTCCATAGCACCAAAACATTCTGTTACCGTTTTTCACTTGGGAACGCGATCCGGGTAAGGAGGCTGGATCGCGTTCCAAAGAGTAAAATCTGATGGACACGCAATTTTCATGGAGTAACGCGATCCGGGCTTAAGGGGTTAGGATCGCGTTCCGAAGAACAAAAACGATTGATCACAATTAACACAGAGGAACGCGATCCGGGCTTAAGGAGTTGGAACGCGTTTCTATGCACATCAGCAACAAAACCCAGAACTTCAAAACTTTTAGCTCGAACCAAAAACCCAAATTTCACAATTGCAGATGCAATACTCGATTTTAATCAAAGAATAGCCACATTCATCAACTACCAACATGTTATAACAACACATAAACATCATCAAACCCTAGATCCTAAACATGCATCATCAATTTAACCTAATTTAACCAAATTAAGCAAGAACACATAATGGGGCATAGTTTAGCTTACAATGGAGATGATGATCAGATGGAGAAGATGAAGATGAGATGTTAAATCCAAAATCACAGCTACAATTGTTTATGGGGATGATTTTCTCATGAATTTCAAGTGAGAGTGTGAGTTCTTGGTAGTTTTAGAGCAAAATCAGGAAATGAGAAAATAAGAGTCGACTAACTCATTTAACCCAACTCAAAGTAGTGTAATATTATACCCGTCCCAAATCTATTGTCTGGAACCTAAAAACCATTTGCGAGAAATAAGTTTTATTATACCGTCAACTAAATTAATTTAAAACAATTAATAATTTATTTATCACAATAAGTCTTTTGACCATTTGTCCTATTTATTTTAGTTATCAAAATACACCAAGTATTTCTAAGTACAATTTAAATACGAAATAAATAAAGTAATTACCGTATTTCTACCAAGCCCATATCGAGGATGTTACATTTTGTTACATATCTAGTAATACAAAAGCGATGCACTGAAATCCCAATTGTTGAAAGCATGCGACTCGGGCTAGGATCCTGAGGTCAATCCTACTATCTTCTTGTACCTGAGAATACATGCTAAACCGTGTCAACAATAATGTTGGCGAGTTCATAGGTTTTCATAGCAGCAATCGTAGCTGAAAACAGAGTGAAAATCGTAGTTTAAATCAGAGTTTCCGAAGTTGTCAGATATACGAAACCATAGTACACCATTTTCTAGAAAACAAAGTTGAAATCGTAGTTAGGATCGTAGTTATTATCATAGTTATCATAGTGGGACTCGTAGTTGTTATCATAGTTTCCCCAAGTTGTTATCGTAGTTAACGTAGTGGGGCTCGTAGTTGTTATCGTAGTTCCCCTCGTAGTTATCGTAGTTATCGTAGTTTCCCAAAAACAGTTCAGAGTACAGTACAAAACAGATCATAAAACAGAGTTCAAACAGTTCAAATCAGAGTTCACATAGTTTAAAACAGAGTTCAAGTAGTTAGTAAATCAGAGTTCAAGCAATTCATAAGTCAGAATTCAAAGTAGTTCTTAAAACAGAAATCAAGTAGTTCAGAGTAGTTCATAAAACAGATATCAAGTAGTTTTATAAAACAGAGTATCTATCTCACCCCAAAATAGTTCAAATAAGTAAAAGTGGGCTATGAACTCACCTGTGGGTGCTAGCGTTCCTAAACGCGCGTGTGATCCAAATAGTAACCTTCTAGTGTCCTAATCACGCGAGGTCAAATGTATAAGTAAATGACTAACGAGTCGATCTAAGCTAGTTGACCATTCAACTAAAAATGTCCAAATGTTCTATTGTTTATTTATGTTTTGAAATAGTGTACGACCGTTGGTGTTGAATGTGTTGAAAAATAAATATTATTTCTCGAATCGTAGTCTTGTTGCGTGTAAGTATATATATGTTCTTATATACATAAAATTTGTCGTTTATGTTTCAAAACACTTGAGTTCGTTTTTTACAAAAATATATCTTTTTCGTTTCGTCCCAATCGTATATATATAAAATACACTTGTCAAAATTTTTATATATATATATATATATAAGCCGTAGTCGTTCGTGCTTATATATATAATAATGGTTGGTGTTTATATATTTATAAACATATATAAAATATAGTTTGTACTAATCGTTTTACTCGTTCCAAATATACCTCGTTTATATATCAAATAATTGTTTTCGTTCTAAAATTTGTCGCGTCCCTTTTGTAGTATTATTTGAATAAATACTTGTATAAAATAATGTCCCGCGGTTGTGTACAATTTTAGTACCAAAGTTAGCGTCGTAAAGTTTTATATCAAATATAACTTATCAAATATTTTGAGTCGTGAAATCGTTAATATTTTATACAATTTAAAACTTAATATGTAATAATTATAATTATTATTAATGCTATTTAGTTTAATATAATGACTTCCTATATATAGAAAGTACTATATATAGAAAGTTAATATATGAGTAAAATTTGCATCTTAGCCGTACGGCTATTCCCTAATTGAGCCGATTGGCTTATTACTCCTCCAGTCAATCGAAAAACTAGCCGATCGACTATGTTTTCTTAGCCGATCGGCTATGTTTTCCTAGCCGATCGGTTCCCCTACGCAGGTCGGTCTGTGCTCTGTTCTAGTCCGAATTCAACCCAGATTTTTATATTATCTCGAATTATAACTTTTTCACATGTTTTAGCTAACTTAATACAAGTTTTATCAACAAGATTTTACCCATTATTACACGTTATATACATACAAATTTTGTGAACAGAGTAATTAGTGTATTATTTTAGCTTCATCATCATAGTTCTATTTTTACATATACCATTTAAACTTAGATTTTTAACTTGTAATCAACCACAATAATTATGTTAACCATGTTATAACTAGTTTTACATACATTATAAACTTTATATAATCAAAGGAATATAAAATATATGTATGAATTTAAAGGTTTGAATCCTCACAAAGATATAAAATGGCGATGATGATTCTGACTTTGATGATGATGATGGTGTAGAAGGTTTGAAGGTTTGAATGGAGATGAAATTGAAGGTTTTTAGTTCCTGCTTCACTTCCTTACTACTACTGTTGCTGCTCGTTGTCCACAGAGAGAAAAGAGAAAGAAAATGTTTGGTAGCTTTATTATTGAAGTTAGTTAGGAGTTTGATCTCGGGATGGGAGTATAAGTATAAAAATGGAACGAGTATGACTCTCAACACAGTATATGTCTCTCCATTATTGGAGTTGGTTGACGATTTTTAGCCCGTTAATTTCGGGTATAGGTCTAATTGTGTACCAATTTTCATTCAAATTTCGCAATTATATTTTGAGATAATTCTCCAAATACTTTATAATGAAGGGAAAAAAATAATACTTTTATTATTTTTGACTTTTGGGCATGTATTGTATTTGTCGCAGTCTTGTACGATACGTTTTAAATAAAATGTATATTTGTTTTCGTTTCTGACTAATCGTATAATATTTTCAAATAAAAGTTGTTCGAAAATATTTCTGAGTTCATTCTGAACTTTGTATGTGATTATCAAATAATAATTTTGGGTTATATATATAATTATATATAATATACTTGTATACTTACGTATTACTTCGCACCAAGTATGAATAATTAAAGTTTAAATTAGGAGCTAATTTAGCCCCTTTTTGACCGGGTGTCACAATCCTTATGGATCAAGAGGTATATACATGACTTTACTCGATTTCAACATGTTATCGTATTCATAAACCTAAATATGTGTGCAATATAAAATCCTTGTGAGCTATAAGGTTAAATAACTTTTTGAATTGTATTGTTAAATATAAGCAGATAAACAGATACAGAAAGCAGATATATAAAAAACTGTTATATATAAATTCGTGTGTGTGTGTATATATATATATATATATATATATATATATATATATAAACAGATAAACAGTTAGATATCAATTTAAATCCTATGTATATATATGTGTGTGCAATAACCTCCTTAATATTTAAATCCTGTGTATCTATATAAATAGATAAAGAAAGCAGATATATAAAAACTGTTATATATAAATTCTAGTGTATATATATATATATATATATATATATATATATATATATATATATATATATATATAAACAGATAAACAGTTAGATATAAATTTGCGTTATATGTAATTTTGCTGTGTATGTATATATATTGAAACAATGAAACTACGCCAACCAAAATACAATGGTTTGCGTAGATACCGACTACAGTTTTTGAGGATAATTATGTTTTACCTCTATGTATCGTATTTGAATGTACATATAATATGGCCTCCAATTTAAATGTTGTATGTTGGGTTGTGGCTGTTTGTTTTGCCGCTTTCACTTATGGTTAATTGATTAATGATTTTATGCCAAAAAAAAAAGTTACATATGATGATGTGGTGGTGTTGTTTTACTGTGTACGGTTGATCTGTTATGTATGAATGGTTGGATAATTATATGTTGGTTGACTATATTATGTATCTCATCTGGTTGAAAAAGACATTCTGTGTCTTGAGCTATACGTACACTGATATATATTTGTTCTACAAAACGCCTTTATAGTCTTTTAGCAAAAAAAAATCGATATATATATTTGTTGTGCTACAAATACACTGCTCTTTTGATACAACTATGATTCTGAATTTATTTGATACACAGGGGAACAAGATCATTGCTTCATTTAGGCGGTGCCTCATCCCTGATTTTGAGGACACAATCAAAGAAGGCAACTATCTGGATTTCTCCCAGTTTGGTGTTGAGACGTATGAAGGAGATTATAGACTTATTGACCATTCTTGGAAGATCAATTTGTTTCGGTCATCCAAAGTGCGGAGATGTGTTGCCTTTGAGGGAGTTTCTGATGGTTTCAACCTGGTTGCTTATGACGATGTGAACAATATGAGGTTATCTACCATATTTGCTTTTGGTACGTTCCATTAAAATGTATATATACTTCAGTTTCATGTTGTTTTTGTACGTCTTGCCTGTATCACTTTAATTATTGAGTACCAATCATCTTTCTATCTCAGATATCGTTGGTCTTCTGGTAGCAATACACCCACTACGTATTATCAGAGAAAACGGACAGGATAAGAAATCCATTGAATTTGATCTACAAGTTTCAATGTATGTCCATCACTCTGTATCTATAAAAAAAACCTCAATCTTTATAAATATATGTTGTTCTCCATGATTATTTACTGTACAATATAATTATGCAACGGAAAGAAGGTGAATTGCAACGTGTGGGGTGATCATGCGGTTCAAGTAAATGATTTCATTTCCAAGAACAAAAACTCTACTGATCATGTTATTGTTTTCATTCAGAATATAAAGTTGAAGGATTGGAAACGTATGTAATTGTTACTGTGTTCGATGTTATTCTATGTTATAACCAATTCATAGTAAAAGGAGATTGTTGGGACTTCGTCAACTATTGGTGTTTCCGTGGTGTTTCAATATAACCATCTTTTTTTTGTAGGAAATCCTCAAGTTACAAATCAATATTATGGTTGTCCGATTCACATTAACAATGAATCAGTGCCAATCGTTGCCTTCAGAACCAAGTACAAGATGTTTTTTAACCTTATTAATTTGGTTACGTATGGTGGTAGGGTTTTGGGAAGTATACTAATCGAGCACATTGTTTAATAGGTTGCAGAATAATGTGAATGTTGATGAACTGGTTGTATCACCATCGCAGTTTGCTGAGGTTACCCAAGACCCGGTCATCCAGACAGCTGCCAAGTATTTTACCGATCCACCGCTAAGAACCGTTGAACAACTTCGTGCAATTGTGAAGGAAAATCCACACTTTCTTCCTCATAAATATAAATGATTTCTTACTTATAATCTCTGTGTTAGCATATAGTTGTTGTTGACAGCTGTTTGATTGTGTGATCAAGGCAACCGTGACCAAAATTATAGGTGAAGAAGGTTGGTTTACATATTCATGTAACAAGTGTAATGCAAAAGCAAGTCGTAGTAAGGAAAATGGTGAAACCGAAAGATTGTTTGACTGTCAAATTTGCGGCAAAGTGAATCAAGTTTCCGGGAAGTAAGTTGATCCGTTGTCACCCTTCATCCTAACCCAATCTGGTTTAAGCACAATACGTGTCTTATATCTTTTATTTCAATTGTAGCCTAACTTACTTTGAAACACGTCATCCCATCATTCTAGGGTTCGCGTTGGGTTGAGGGTGCAAGATGTTACAAGCTCTACATCGCTGATACTGTTTGATAATCAACTTGCAAAGTTGCTCAATAGGAGTGTGGCATGGCTTAATAAGAAAATTTTGACTGTATGATGCTAATAATATCATGTAACAACCCTTTTTGATACATAAAGGTTTCATTACTGACTATCGTTTCTGTATCGTAGATTTACTATCCGCACGTAATTCCCCATGAATTTGATACTCTGGTCAACAAAGAAATGGTGTTCAAAGTGCGTGTTGGATCAATTAATGTCGACTATGGTTACTCAGCCTATACTGTCATCCGTGGAACCGAGGATCCTGAGGTGATCACTAAAATAACAAACAAGTTGAATGACCTCGATGGAGAAGTTGATGATGAACCTGATGATGAACTTGCCATTGATAAGACTCCTATTGGCAAGGTACACGTTTCCACGAAACTACTTAATATTTAAATTCTGACCTATGTATATAAACAGATAAAGAAAACAGATATATAAATTCCTGGTATATATAAATTCGTATATATATATATATATATATATATATATATATATATATATATATAAACAGATAAACTATTAGATATAAATTCGTGTTATATGTAATTTCGTGTGTATGTATATAAATCCGTGGTATATATTTCTGGATTTTGGATGCTGGATGGGACTGTTAGTCTACCTTTTGTTCCCTGTATTGTCGTTGGTTTGGGTCAGATACATAAATGGGCATATATATATATATATATATATATATATAAACAGGTTGCTTGATATTGGGTGAAGTTATGGTTACTTGATTAATGATTTTATGCCAATATAAGTTCTATATGATGTTGGGCTGTTGTTGTTTTACTGTGTATCATTGAACATTGATGTATAAATGGCTGGATAATTATATGTCGGTTTGGGTCAGATACATAAATGGGCGTATATATATTTAAACAGGTTACTTGATGTTGGGTGAAGTTATGGTTACTTGATTAATGATTTTATGCCAATAAAAGTTCTATATGATTTTAGGCTGTTGTTTTACTGTGTATCATTGAACATTGATGGATAATTATTTTCAATATATAATATATTTAACAGATTTCTTATTTTATAATATGTGTATTTGAAATGGAAGTACAGAACAACGATAGTACTAGATTTATGGTTTAAATTTAATCCAATTTAAGTTATTGGCTTTTAAAATATAACTACGTTAATTTTTATAGATATTTATATTTATATATATTTTTTTAAACGTGATATATTATGTCTTTTGGACCTCCAATTAATAAATTTAATTTACATCCATAACTGTCTCAAACTATAACCAAAGGCCCACTATGAAAATATGAAGAATTAGTCACAACTTAGACATTCATACTATTAAAAATACTTTTTGCAGTTTAAATTTTGAGATGTAACTCTGGGTTAATGCTTACAACGAATTTTCATTTTAATTTATGGTTTGCTATTAACAATTGAGTTTTTGCTACGGTCTTACGAGAGCCTTTATTTTTTTATGCGATGCAAATAGATACGAAGATCTAACTAAGGTCCATCTTGGTGTACATACTACACTATAATTGATACATCCATTTTAAACAAATACTCAATGACTATTGTACAAATATTTTAAAATTTACCAATATGTCGATAATTAGGATAAAGATATATGATATTAAATTGTTTTGACGTTTTTTACATGAAGATCTTCGTACGTCTCATATATATTATTAAGTTCATGAATTTGTTGATATTATGCTCAATTTATTGGGCAAAATCAGTATCATTGTATGTCAATATATCAACACATATACTGTCATCGAAAGTACGTATAGTATTCACCAGGAATAAGTGAATTTCACCAAAATATACATTTCTTTGATTGTATATTCAATGTCTACTACTTCATATTATGATAAAATTTGTTGTAACATTTTAATGATGTAGACCGCGATTTCCGCGGGTTTTGATATAAGAGTTTAAAAACATAAGGTTGTACTAACTTTTTATAAAGTTTAATATCTTTTTGTGCATTTTAACATTTTTTACGTTTTCTAAATTTTCCGTTACAAATGTACATAATAAAATATATACAATATGCTTAAGTGAATTATAGTATAGGTTAAATTATTCAAAGTGATTACATAAATGCTTTTTCACCTTAAAGTAACCAAGATTGTTAAGATACAGATGTTAATCAAATCAATTATTCAATTAGAATAGTTTGACATTTGAAAATTTGTATCATTAACAAAAAATACAGTAATCTAAATTCTTATGACTATTATTAAACTAATGTTTTATTATATGAATTATGAAATTTCATTAATTTATCAGACATTCAGTCTTTTATATGTAGTATAACACTAATGTATGTAACTGAAATATCATAGTAGGATCTTAAGATCTCATTCGATCTTATGATTCCGATTTTATACATATGAAAACTAATCTAAGTAATATCTTGATTTTAATAACCTTCATTATAACCATAGCAGAAAAACCAATATAAAAATGAAAAAGAAAAAAAATTAACGCAACACTGGAAACAGAAGCTAAAAATAGTTGGTAACTTCCTGTCATATTAAAATGTTACTCGTCATATATATTTTAGGGTAATGTTAGAGATAAAACCTTTTTAATTCTCATTAGTAAGTGATGTGTCATAACATCATGAGTTCAAGACTAAAAAGATAGATGAAAATGAAGATAAAAAAAATTGAGATTATAAATGGGTTAAATGCATAAAAATATAATTAATTGAGGTTTGACATGTGTAGTATGTACTTAACTATTCGAGCGTAGATTATGTGTAAAACATGTTATTTGTTGCTATTGTATATAATTAATGGTATTTTTGCCTATGGCCATTTTCGAGGGTGGGCGGGGTGGTCGACCGCCCAGCGCCTCCAAATTTATTAGATAAGTGTAATATATATGATGATGACATAAGAAATCGAAATCCCTTTTATGTTGAAGTAAAAGAGCTTTGTTTATTGAAAATTTAATTGATGGATTAGAGTTTGACTAAAAAACTAAGAGCTAACAATTTACAAATCTTTGAGAACGAAATACATTATTTTAAAACCGTATCGCTAAGAATCATCTTCATTTAGTCTTATAAATCGGCTTGACATTTACTTATAAAGTCTCATTTGCGTAACACGATAATTTTACCCAGGGCCTCTAAAAGTTCAACGACGGCCCTGTTTTTGCCTCGTGTCATCTTAGTTGATACGTCACCAAAATCAAAATACATACAATGACAATAAATAAGGAGCTTATCACACACAATGTATGCTCGAGTAGCTAGGTTCATTTTTTTTAGAAAGACAACCTTATAATCTAACATACATAATATATACAACCACCAAGAATATATATACACTCGCTGCTTCAAGTGAGGCTTGAACCTAAAACCTCTCGGTTGATACGCTATACTCATACCGCTAAGACAAAAACCATTTGGCGTGTTCTACGTTAGTTGATTGTATTTTCATGCACTTAGACCATTTAGTGTGTCCTATCATTTTGTATAATGATGATAATATTTTCACTACGTCTTTTGATTAAAGAAAGAGATCTGAGAGGCAGGAGGGATAGGAAGGGAAGGAGGGGCAGCCTCATCCCATCCGTTCATTCATCAACAAAGGGTCAAGATTAAGCCGTGTCACTTAAGGACTTAAATGCAAGTATATTTGGGTGAGACATTGAATTGCAATTTTACACTTTAACATTGGGCAGAGGGTTAGCATGCTTTTGACCTATATATCGCTTTCCAAAAACACATTCCCAAAATCCTCTCTAATCTCTTTCCAAAAAAGACACACACACACACACACACACACACACACACACACACACACACACGTACAGTTACAACCACTGTCGTTCCTCCCGTCACCACCACCACCGTTGCTCCTCCATCACCACCACAGACAGAGCTCCGGCGTTTCCCTGTCATCGTCCGCTCGATTTTATCCAACGTCGCCTTTCATACAACATCCATTCTACACTCGATTAATCCACCGCCGATCATTCTCCCGTAACTCTAGGTCATCATCCACAACATCTGCCGCAATCAAATCGTTACTCAAGATTTCGTCGTCATCAAACTGCTGCAAAAACCTCATTCATACCGGAGCTCCGGCGAACGGAATCATTTTCCGCAACTAGAACCGGTAACTTTGATGCTTATTTGAGAGTGTTTTGATTAGGGGTGTTCACTATTTGGACAAACCGAATTGTCCAATCGGACAATTTGGATTGGACTATTTGGTTCAGATAATTTGGTTTTTTGAATCGGTTTGATTCAAAATCGACTTTTTATTTTGGTTTTTTGATTGGTTTTGGTTACCAATGTGAAAACCGAACAGTCCAAATTAACCAAATAGTGACATATTTTGGTAATATTTTCAAAATATGTACAAATTAATTAGATTAATCACCCAATATTATGTATACTTATACCATTATTAACTTTATTCATCGTTTATCACAAATTTCTCAACTATATCTTAGTTTTGTCTTGCAAATTATTAAATTTTTTTCACGAACTTAAGAAACGTGCTAATTAGTTTTGTTTGATAATCAAGTTTTTTGATTTTGTTCGAATGTTTTTATTATCAATATATGAAAGCGTAAACTGAATAGTAAAAACCGAATAAACCGAATAGTAATTAGGTTCGGTTCGGTTTGGTTTTTTATTTGTTCGGTTTGGTTTGGTTTTAATTTTTCAAAACCGAAAACCGGTCGGTTTCATCCATTAGGTTCGGTTTAAACCGAATTAACCGAATGAACACCCCTAGTTTAGATGGTTTTTATAGATCTAGTGTATTTATGTGTCATATCTACTTGAAATGATAGATCTAGGTTTGATTGATAGTGAATGATGATATTTGAGTATTTATTTAGTGTACGAAATGCTATATCTGTGTTTGAATTTGTAGAATGGATTTAATGTACGTTGTTTGTTGTTATTATATTTTTTCATGGTTACTGCATTTTTATTATGTTACTGCATTTTATGTGTATGCATTTTAAGTGTTTGGTTGCTGCAGTTTGTTTTTAAAGTGTAATTAGTAGAGACATTTATACACTAAATTTTATGTTACTGCATTTTAAGACTGTAATTTATGTTACTGCATTTTATGTAGATCTAGATCTATAAAATAGATCTAACAAGTAGATTTAAAAAAAATCCACTGCATTTTACATTCGTATCCTGCATTTTATATTTATTCACTACATTTTACATTGTTTTCTACTACATTTTTATATTTTTATACAACTTGATTTTATACCTGAATTCGAAAATTTACAAGTACTTGTTTACTGCATTTTATATAATTTTACTACATTTTATGTTTTTTTAGCATTATTATGTGTTTATGTAGCTTGCTTTTAATGTAAGTTGCATTATGTTTGTTATTCATTTTATAAGTAAAATATTAAAGAGAGTGCAATGAAGAAATCTACCAAATCGAAGACGGTTAAGCTTAAAGTTGATCGAAAAGAAGAAATCATCTTTACAAAACAAGCTGAAAATTAAGCAATTGTATTTTTTTAGTTATTTGAAATGATGTATTTGTGAAATTAAGGAGTTTAGAAAATAATATCTGTTTTGTACGAAACTATATTGGATTAGTGAAATTTTCACTGCATTTTAGTTTTTTCACTGCATTTTGCATATTCGGGCAGTTAGGGTAGATTCACAATTTTATCAAAATTGCAAAATGGAACCCTGGTAGCCTGACATACGGGGAGCACGAGGGACACATGTCAAATTTTTATTTGGTCAAAGCCCTACTCTCCATGCCCCACGATAATAATGTAATCTAGTAAATTAATCGAAAACAATAATGAAAATATCATCACCTTTTATATAAACGAGTTTTTTTCACCCGCGCGTTGCGACGGGGTTTTAAAAAAAATACATTTTTTGATATTTGAGAGTAATACACCTTTTAAGCCGATTGGTTTTAGTTATAGATATAACATTGTAAATATTGTGTGATTTTTGTCAATCCGACAATCTGACTAATCACTAAAGTTGACTTATCGAAATTGAATCATCTAGGTTTCTATGTAACAAATATGGTTTACTCGTGTAACTAATTCAACTTGCTTTCAGTTAGATTATATTTCTCAAATCTTAAGTGTGACTTGAATTTAATTTTGTTACAATACGTAACAGTAATATAAAAAAAATATCAATACAATCGCTTTACAATTGTGTTCAGACCTATGATCGGGTCATGTGTGATGTTTCTATCGAAGTAAAATTTTTAAAATATTCTTGTAACACCAATTCACCACCTATCATCATCTTTGTTTATATTCATTTGCGTAATATATTCATTTCTTCTACTGCTTTTCGTACCTTAGATACATTTACTTATTTAACTTTGATCTAACACATCATTCAAATAATCTTTTTTACTTTAATTATATTAGTTATCAACATTACATTATATTCAAACTCTAACTATTTAAGCATTAAAACTTTATATAGCTAAGTAATTATGACTTCATTTGATAATGGGTTTTCAAATGAAAAACCTATAACATATACATATATAAAGTTTTAATTATTTGTTTAAAGCATATATGAGTATTAAGACATATTTAGCAAATTTTTGCAAATATATAAATTTTATAGATGGTCACAATAATTATTTAATTTAATTAATATAATCAATCTTAGAATTTAATTATACACATACCAACTAATGTGGTGGAAAGAACATGAAATATCTGTTTGATGTTCTTACTTTCTAAGAAAAGTATCATGTAGTTAAAAGGTAAAGAGAAAAGAAAAAGAAAATAATAGCTAGACCTTAATGAACAAAATATATGAAAAGTTAATATATATATATATATATATATATATATATATATATATATATATATATATATATATATATATATAATATTATTATTGAGTTGCTATAGTGTTTGGTTGAGTTTAAATAGGTTATGAATAGTTAACCATCACCAAAGTGATTGTATGCATGTAAATTTGTTTATAGCTTTTTTGTAAACATAATAATGAGCTTACCATCAGTGGCGGAACTAGCATTTTCAGTTAACGGGTGCTTACTAGGCATGGCAATTCTCATATGACCCGGTGGATATCCATCCATTCATATCCATTTGTGATGGATATGGACGATCAAAATGGATGAATAACGGATATGGATACGGATATGGATGTTTAGTGGATCGGATATGAATTACATTTTGTGATCCATGGATTCACCCGTTTCACCCGAAATACATATACATATATATATATATATATATATATATATATACATATATATATATATATATATATATATATATATATATATATATATATATATACACACACACACATATATATATATATATATATACACACACACACACACACACAAATTACATATCCACATACATATAAACCATATACTATTAATGTGTTATTGAATGTATAAAGTCGTAAATTTTAAATATATAATGTATATTTGAGGGTTTTTTGGTATTTTATATTTAAATAGCAAATAGAAATGCATAAATCTATTGCGCTGAGTCAAGTTTTACTTCCAATCATATATTGAAGTCACAATCCACGATAGATGACAATCAAAACATGTGTGATTAACTGATAAATATAGTGAACACAATTACATTTGTCAAAATATATGTTAAGTTATAATTGTAATCAATTATGCTTCATTGACGACAATGGTTACATCATTTTGTAAATAGATTTCTGTATGTTACGTTATATTTATTTTTTGGGTGATGATATCTACAACACACAAGTTGATGCATACACCAAAACTGTGTTATGATGTATTTGTACTGTGTGCTAAAATATTTGTACAATGTGGTGGAGCATCAATTTTTGTGTTGTATATATCAACTCCCCTTATTTTTTTTTGTTACAATAATTGCTGGTTTCATTTCATATTAGGAAAATTTTTAAACATTTTTTGAATTTCCAACGGACATCCATTAACCCGTTTGATCCATCGGATATGGATATGGATGGATGAATTAAAATTAAATGGATATGGATGTGGATATGGACGGAAATATTTAACTGGATATGGATGTGGATATGACATCATCCGATCAATATCCGATCCATTGCCATCCCTAGTGCTTACCACAAAATTTGTTTGGCCAACACAGATTAAGGGGCTGGGCTAATAAATGAAAGGGGTGCTGGGTCAAAATTCATTGGACTACACTATTAAAATTACACATTAATTGGGCTGAATCCACAAAATTTGTTGGGCTAACATAGACTAAGGGACTGGGCTAATAAACAAAAAGGGGTGCTGGGTCAAAATTCATTGGATTACACTATTAAAGTTACATGTTTATTGGGCCGGATGGGGATGCTTAGCAGTTAGCACCAGCATGTCCCCCCTAGTTCCGCCGTTGCTTCCCATGTAACTGATTCAGGAGACACAAAAGGAGCCAATTAGTTGTTCAAGAAGCTTTGTGCCTTGACCGTGGGCGTGGTTCGTGTACTCCTTGGAATCATCTAATTAGAAAACTCACGAGTTTTACTTTTCTTCTCCCATCGAATTCATTAAGTTGATCCAAGTCAACTTCATTTCTCATGGGCCTCATTGCCCCCACCCTGTTTAGATCAATATATCTTCCGATTTTATTTGCAATCTTATAAATAATTATGATCATGTATAACCCATTTAAGATCGCAGGATCCAACCATCAAGATTGTTGGGGCGGAGCTAAAAAATTCAAATGGAGAGGACAAAACATATTTATTTGTATTTCTTTCGTACTTTTGTAAGGGTGAAATTTTTTAAATATCATTAGTAGTTAAAAAATAATTATTTTTTACGTCATCTAAAAGTTATTGTAAAACTGTTGCTTACACTGCCCTTACCCTGTCTCCACCGCGTTTATTTGGATACGTTTGCTTGATTTCAAATCAAATGTTGAACAATGAACACCCTTAGGCCTTACTCCCTAGTTACATTACATATATCGATCGATGAGTACGTTAGTATTATTTGGTTTGGTTTTCTTTGACGCTTTTTTAAAGTTGTCAGCTAGTTCTAAAGTTATTTCCGACATAAGACACAATCAAAAGTTTCTTTACCTTTATATTAATTTTACCATATTATTGGGCAAACCAAAGGTTATATTAAGCATAAACTGTACATAACATGTGAATAAACCCTTTACTTGACTAACATCATCCATAAAAAAAAAAAAAAGTAGAACGTTTCTAATAATAAAACACATCTACTACAAATTATTGTCACGAATTGATCATATATATGCAAATACACTCCAATAAATAACTCGTATTTTCACACTTTGTGCATTTTTACAATTTACCAACTATAATAGATCTCAAGTTGGTTTGGCATTACAACTTTGTTACGTTCCCACCACCAAAATAGTTGCAATAACTAACACAAGTCGTTTATAATGTTTTCATTAAACTTACGTTTCCAATTATATATCTTTCGTTTTCATAACGGTAAAAAACTGTATAATTTACGTGTTCATTTTATTTCACAACAATTCCATCACGAAAACAAAAACTCGTTGGACAAATATACCTACAATATTGTCGTTCGATCTTAAATTACATCTTAAAAAAAAAACTCATCGGATCTCTTCATTCGACAATGACAACAACCATGAGTAGAGAACCAGATTATTTCACAAACGAATGGTGGAACCGTTTCTTTAAAGTTGCACACGTCGGTCTAAGGGTTTTAGCACATGGATTTGCTACGATTTCAATTGTCACGATGTTGACTAGCAATCAAGAAATCTATATGATGACTAACATAGTTGTGGCGAAAGCTCATTACAATTATTCATCTGCATTGAGGTGATCATCAATGATGTTATGATTTAAAACATACACGTGCGAATTTAGATTAAGCATGCTTTTCTTGCTTTTGTTTACGTTGTGGTGTTTTTATATATGACGTCGTGTAGGTACAAAGTGATAGTAGATTCAGTAATCGGCGTTTTCACTGTTCTTTCTTCGATTCTGGTTTACAAGAAGACGAAATCCTCTGATCCAGAGCCCGCACATTCCTTTTATTTCTATTTGCTTCTTGTTGATGGAGTAAGTTTAAGATTGAAAGCTTTTTTACAAAGATTAATTATCTACTCATAACGAAAAATGCGTGTGTATTGACGCGGTACGTTTGAAATTAAAAGTTGTATAAACATGCACCACGTACAATTTTCTTTTGTCGAAAAACAAGCTTCTTATTTGTTTGAAAGGGATATCATATACGATAGGTGCAACAAATGTTTATAGCGAATAATTAGTCCCTCGTTTATATTTTACTGCACTTAATTAACAATTCGTGTAGATTAATACAAGGATGGTTTCCCCTGTTCGAATCATGTAAATCGGTCATATTGGTTTGAGCCTAAACCTTGAACCGAACCATTCCTAATAGTTCCCAATTTTGTGAGTTTAACAAAATGATCATGAAGAATCCTAATTGTAAAATGGGTGCAGGTGATGATGGCATTAACGTTATCTGGTTGTGCGGCTGCAACCGGGGTTGGATTTGTGGCCCTATACGGAATCGAGAAACCTGGGATCAGCTGGTCTCCTATATGTCATCTTGCTAAGAAATTCTGTGTGATGGCGACTCTTTCCATTGCATCTTCTTATGCTATGTTTGCTTGCTTGATTGCCCTTACTTTCATCTCGGCATTCAAGCTCAAACTACTAGCTAGCAACACATTAATTAATTAAGTGATTAATGATAATTGTAGATTTTATGTTTATGTAACATAAACTTATGTTTGAATTATTTTTTATTGAAAAAAGTTGATTACTTTAATTAATACTTCATGAATTATACATGTAATGTATATTGTCAACACTAAGTCAAAGAAAACGTGCTAGTTCTACTATAGTGGTTAATTCACTTAATTGAGCTTTCGATGATTAAATATGCGGCAGTAAAGGAAAATGATAGATGATCCTACTTAGATAGACTTACAATGTAATATCGACATGTGTCAAGTTCAATCGATGATAAAATTAATAAAGATAAACTGTATCAACCAATAAATGTATTAACTCTAGTTTTAGATCTATCTAAGAAGGGACATTAATAAGATTATTACTCGGTTCCGAATTCTATACAATGTTTATTTGAAATGGTTTGAGAGTAACTTATTATACGATTTTGATAAAATAAGGTTGATCGAATAGGAAATTATAATAAAGAACGTATAAATAGTGTTAATTATTAATTAGTTTGGTAATGCATGCTCTTGGCAACCTTGCGTAGTTGGTGCTAACAAACACTTGAAGATGTGATCGAATTGAATACGTTTTTAACGTTTTATCATAGTTGCAAACCTATGAAATTGATTAATATATTAACTTCAAATATTTATATAATAAATTCATAATAAGTTTTTTTTTTAATGTGTGGAAATAATTGTTACAAGACTGGGGAAAGATTTAATTTATGGTACCAACAATTTTAGTGTTTTACGACAACTAATCTACCAACTCACTTCATTTGCTATTTCACACAAAGATCACCCACATATAGTTATTGAAAAACAATTTATGTTTGAGGGGGAAAAAAACTATAGATATAAAACCATAAAATGAGTAAATGACTATTTATAAGTTAAATATTCAATTCTTATTATCTTTTTATTCTTATAATATTATATATTATATAAATACTCATATATATAAACACATTGCATCCACAAACCCCTTCATTACCAAAACCTCTTTCTTTCGACACACTAAACAGTTTTCGATAATGGCAAGAGTACAAATGGTTATAAAGGTTGCCCTAGTGGTGGTCTTGTACTCCCTTATGGTCGCGTTACCACGTGCCGTAGAAGATCCGACGGTCACCTGCGATCTCGTGGTAAGCGATCTGGCTCCTTGTGCGACCTTCTTGACCAGCGGAGGTGATGTACCCAAAGATTGCTGTAGTGGTGTTAATTCTCTTAAAGATGCAGCCAAAACAAAAGATGATCGCCAGACGGTTTGCAAGTGCGCGGAAGTGACCGCCACAACACTCCCGGGAATCAACTTGGATAATGTTAGAAGTCTTCCTGGTAAATGCGGTGTCGATTTTCCATACGAGATCAGCCCCGATACCAATTGCTCAAAGTACGTACCCCTTTTTCTAGTTCAATTCCAAATTAACAAACACGTTCATATTTAAGGCTTTTAATTCTCTAAAAGCGGGGTGCTCTAGCCGTAAGGCTTTTAATTCTCTAAAGAGTTCTCAAATTCAAATCTCGTAAGGTTCGCTCCTTAAAGGCCACTCATAGTACCATCTATACGTTACATAATTATCTGAAAAGTACTCCGTATGTTATTATTATTATTATTATTATTATTATTATTATTATTATTATTATTATTATTATTATTATTATTATTATTATTATTATTATTATTATTATGATGATGATGTGTTACATATATCAAAATTTTCTCAATTACTAAGGTAATTAATTCAGTTCTGGAAATGTGATACAGGGTGCCATGAGGAAATGGAATCGGGTTAGGCAGCTGGACGTACGAGGACTAGAAGCGTTGTAGAATAATGGGGAGAGAATCGAATCGAGTTACATATATGGTCAACTTCTATGAAAGTAAAACAATAGTTTGACTGATGGACGTAATTAATTAGACAAATAATGTATGTTAATTATGAACTTAACTTTTTAATGAATAATAATATAAAATATCGATGTCTGATGAGACTTTATTTATTTATATTTTATTGAATTGAATTTGGTTATTAATTAATTTGACGATAACAATGTATCTTTTGCCCACGCTTTGTGATGGGTTAAGTTCGTATTTAGATTATTATGTTTGATTTATACTCCGTATTACATAGTTTCACTTCATATTTTTGAGTTTATATAACCAACGTTTTAGGCACAATAATCCAAAGTTGTTACAAGATATAAATATACAATACTTTTAAAATGTTGATTGATCTAAATCATATGTATATATTTTAAGGATATGTGTTGTGCTTTCAATAAAATAGTTGTTATGAAATTCTTTTTAAGTCTCTCAAGTTTATAACATAACGGATTAACGGTATAGATTAAGTTTCATTAAGTATATTTATTAAATATTAGTCTTTGTTTCACTATTTTGTAAGATTTATCAACAGTAATTTAATATAAATGTATTTTAATGACAACAATTAATATGTTGTTGGTTCAAGTATTTATAGAGACATGAAATTTGCCTTTTTATTTTATTTTTAACGATTTGAACCTTCATTGCACTATTATATAGAAATGATTTCAAAAGCGCGCGAGATCGATTGTGGTAAGTTAAAGTTTAACTATTATATTTACTCTTTTAAATGGCCTAATGCTTTGTTTACGATAGTAGTCTAATCTATATCATTTAAAACTTTAGGGCGCGTTTGGATGGTGGAATGTTTTTGGAAGGAATGGAATCTGACAAAGGAATTAGAATCCGAAGGAATTGAATTCTAAGGAATTTGATATCCTAGGGTGTTTGGTTGCCACCAAAAGGAATGGAATATGAAATCATTTTTATGTTTAGTTGTGTCAAAAAGAAATTTAAATATATGTTACTAGTACTACGTTCCAAATTTCTAGTAAATGACCAGAATACACATTATAACATATACATTGTTCAAACATGCAATTATAAACTGTTAAAAATGTTACACCTTACAAAAAACAAACAGAAAGGGAAAAAACTCCAATAATGAAGACACATAATTACACGTTAATTAATATGCAGTTCTTCAAGTCGATGGTTTGCTGGGTTTTTTAAAACGAAATGAAAAAAAATATATTCATATGCCATCATAATCTTGTCACTACCATGGTATATCACTTTCCATTACGAAGAATGAGTTCACTGATAAAACAAAACATACAAATAAACCCTAGATATACCATATCGTATCAAAGAAGGAAAAAAATGAAACTTGTTCAAAAACCCTAGAAATCTCAATCGAAGATGAAAGAAGTGGTACACGATGTCCGGTGCGGGGGTGAGTGTTGCAGCAACGGTGATTGGTGCAGTGGCGGTGATTAGTGCAATATATGACGGGTGCATGCGGTGGGGACTAGTGCAAGGGCGTGCGATGGTGACTGGTGTGGCGGGGATGGTGTCGGTGTGTGGTGGTGACTGGTGGATGTGTGTTTTATGGTGGTTACCGGTACAGTGAAGGTAGGCTGTTAAGGAAGAAGGGGTAACGTTAGATATGAGACATATAAATAAAAGATAATGATGGGAAATATATTTGGGGATGTTTTGGTCTTTCATAGATTCAATAGTTGAATGGAATTTAAATCCATCACTCCTTTGAAGGAATGAAGATTCTGTGGATGAGGTAATCTGAACATTCCAAAGGAATTTGATTCATGCTAAAAATGGCAACCAAACACGATGCACTAAGGAATTCAATTCCAATTCCATCAAGATTCCTTTGAATTCCATGAGCCAAACACGACCTTAGTATCATTTTGTATAGAACACATGTCATTGAATCAATGTAATATTTAACCAAATAATAATGTATATTAATAAAAATAATTAAATTATGTGCAAGCAAAGATAGTTTGATATATCATTATTGCGTAGAAGTTTAGTATCATTTAATTACAAATATATGTCATTTAAATGTAATTAAAGTTAAGTATGCGAGTAGTAGAGAGTGCGTACCCCAAGATTTGAACCAAACTTACTTTACTTAATTATATCAAAATATAAGTTTTTATGTTAGCTTTCAAACGTAGTTATACAAAAGTCTAAACAACTTACTATTCATAATTGTTTGGTAATTGATATTAGGTGATAATTAGACTCCTCCCATCCGTGATTGAAACTGACTGAGCCACGTCAGCGCTATATCAGTTTTTTCAGAAAACTGACTGACCACTCCCATCAGTGCTCTGTCACTTCATTTTTCTGGGACCCACTGACTAATTAATTAAACAATTAAAACACAATAATTTAAATAAAACACGTTTCGTTAAGGGAGCTGATTTTGACAAATATTTCTTTACTTGTTATAAGGAAACAGTTGTATAAACAGTTGTACTGTAGGTATAAATAGTTGTACTGTTTCCTTGTGACAAGTAAAAAATTACTTGCCAAAATCAGCTCCCTTCATTGAAATAAAAACATTACATTTTATTAAAAAAAAAAAAAAAAAACAGTTACAATCCTTGGAAGAAAAAACACGATTACATTAATTAACGAGCACGGAAATTTAGTGGAAGTTGCGAAATGTGTTCGATTAGAGCATTGCGAAGTTGATGATGAACGTCCCGATCCCGTAATTCCTTATCCATACGCAATGAAGTTGCAACTCTTTCTTCCCACGAGTGTCTTGGTTTATTGCCGGGTCAGAGGGATAATCTTCATTTAGTTGACATATATTTCGCCCGTTGTCTTTGGTTATCATGTTGTGTAGAATCACACAAGCATACATGAATCAAGATCGGAATCAGAAGACATTTTAATATATGAAAGTGAAAAAGTGTATACAAATGTGTAGTGTGAATTGTATAAAAGTGTATGAAAGATGGTGTGAATTGTTTGGAAAAGAGGGTGTGTATTTATAGTTGAAAAAAGTGATTTAAAAAAAAATTAAAAATAACAAACAGCATTATTACCATTTGAATTTTATTTTTTTACAACGGTCAAAAAGAAAAATAAAAAAATCAAGTGGGCCCCACTTGACCCCCACAAACCCTCGTCGCTAATCCGGCCCATTCAAACCGACGAGGCCGTGCCATCACCGTCGGTCTCTTCAGTTTGAACCGAATCACACCGACGGGCTGCGATGGGAGTAGTCTTAGCTAGGCGTGAACAAAAAAATCGAAACTGAAAAAAACCCGAAACCGAAACTGGTATAAACCGATTTTTTTGAAAACGATTCGGGTTTTCGAAAACCCGTCGGGTTGAAACCGGGTTGTAATCTAGCCGTTGGAAATCGGGTTGGGACCGGTTTTACCCGACCCGGGTACAAAAATCAGTTCGGAACCGGTTTTCGGGCCTCCTTCATTTTTGACCGTTTTCTAGCCGTTTTTTTATGTGTTTTTTTTTACCTTTTTTCCATCCTAAAATTAGTATAAATAGATAACTTGGGTTTGGTTTAGTTACAACACTCAAACTTGCTCATTCTAGTTTTAAAACACTCAAAACGTTTACGATTTGGTTACGAAACTTTCAAAACATTCTCTAACACTCTCAAAACGGCAACTTAATCTTCTTCAACTACCGACGGTGTTGGTTCTTCAAATGCACAAACTATTGTTCAAGTTTTGCAAACCAAACGTAATCCGGAGAATTGGTGTAATTACAACAAAGTGTTGTTGTCGGATGGTTCGACTAAGTCACATTGTACACGTTGTGGGAAATTTTTGAAAGCCGACTCCAACACAACGTTGAAATCATATGCTACAAAGTATTGTGATGGACTCAAAACTAATCCGGAGGAGGGTCAAGCAACCGTGTCACGGGATGGGGGTATTTTTACATACGATGCAGAGCGGTGTCGAGAAACATTTACCGGTTATGTGATTCAAGAAGCTTTGTCATTCAACCACGTCGACAACCCTCGGCTTACTTGTGACACCCGACAAATTAGGTCGTTATACGTACATAACTGAAACATTATTACGTGTATTTAGTTATGTATTAGGCTAAATATTTATAAAAATATTGAGAGTCCGGTAATTCACTATTGTTTAGTGAAATAGAATCGCAAAGTGTAAAGTTTAATTGTAGAAAGGGGGGGGGGGGGGGGGTTGAATACAATTCAAAACTATTTCAGATTTTAGCGTAGTTAATTGATGAATTTTAAATTGATTCACAGAAATAGAGTATAAACAATAGCAACAGAGTATAGCAGATTATAGATATGACAATATCAAAATAACAAAGTAATGATAGCTAAAATGATGAATTATATTGATCATACAATTCAAAAGTGTTGAATGCGGAATGGATTAACCAAAGTTAATCCAATTCAAACACTTAGCTAATCAATTACAAATGAGATGAACAGCAGTGTACAAACACGCTGACTGTTCACTCGCTGGATCGTTAATACGTACCTTTAGACAAACTGATCACTGACACACAAGTGATAAGTACGATTGAATGACTAGCCTCTACAGTACAAAACACTGAACTATTTATAATACAAGAGTTCCTAAAATATCGCCTATAAAATAGGATCTTGGAATGACACGTGTCGCTGCTTGATTGGCTTGAACTCTGATGAACCGACATTCTACGGGTCCCAATTCTGTTACAGCAAATATCTCGTTACCTTAAAACTAATCATTCGCTGCCACGTAATCTTTCGAACATACTTCAAGCTGGAACACTCTTGCTGATTGATAGATAAGTACAGTACCTTTTGTACTTGATGATTGAGAGGCTTTATTGAATAGTCCTTGAAGATGCAGTAATCCTCCTCACTCACTGTGAGCTAACATGCTCTTGTAGAATGACTTGAACTAGAGATCTTCAGTGACTAGCTGTTATTCTGGCAGTGACTTTTGCCTTTATTGATATGAAGAAGTAAAGCTCTCGCTGATGTTGATCAGCGACACACAAAGTTGAGCTTTAATCTTCCTCAACATATCAATTCCTTGAGAGTAATATGAATGACGATCAGCGAAACCGATCTTCAGCAACAGCAACTTTGATACAATTCATTTCTTCATCGAGTAGTGTTAAGTTGAGTTGGTCAGCGACCAGCGACTCAACATGGTCAGCGACCAGTGACTCAACAATCTCCCCCTAAATGATTGTAATCGAAGCTCCCTAGACAAACTGGTTGCTGAGAAAAGTTTGTAGTCAGTGTTTAAGATTTTAAACATTCAGTGACTTGTACTTGTGATCCATTCATTTATCTTTTTGGATTCTTTTGATATGATATGAGTTTTGCACTTTGGTTTTCTCAAAAGATAAATTAGATTTCATTGACTATAAACATAAAGTAATTTTAGTTACAATAAACCTAATCTATTACAAGCTTCAATTTAAGCAGCCCCAAACTTCTTCTTCTTTTACGATGCCCAGCTCATTCTGCAATTCATATTTTTCACTGGATGGCAGGTATCTGTACTGTCTAGCAAGCCCTTCTTCTAGAATTGCCTTTCTCATCACTGAATCTTTGGGAAGCACATTAACGATTCTGATGAGATGTACAAGTTGCTCATGGTCTATCTTTTCAAGTTCTGATTCTCTTTGGAAACACAACTTTCCATTGAAGTCTCTGTAGACAATTCCTTTCTCTCCTTCAGTAACCTCAGTGCCTTCAATTTTTGGCACTCCATCAGGAATGGATAGATTTAGAGTTCTGGTATTTGGAACTCTGATGATTCTGTGGGTACCTGACCTATATCTTGGACTTGGTGGTTGGACTATCTCCTCACCAAATATGATAGTGTCTTCTAGTCTCAGTAGCTGCAGATCTACCATTTTCTTGAACAGCCTGTCAATCTCAGTCAAGACTTCTTCTTTTGCAGCACTTGAGGAGTGACTGATAGCAAGTATGATTTCATTTCATTCTTCTCTATGTAATTTGCAGACTTGATCGAGATTAATTGCTTGAGTCTCCATTCCTCTGTGGATAAGTAGTTGAGCTTGAGATTTGTTCTTAGGCTTTTTCAAGTTGACTTTGGTGATAGGAGCAGGATTTGATCTTCCAGTCATTCTGACAGCATATTTCTTCCTGTCAATTTCATCCAACATTTTATCTGCTGTTGTCTTTGCTCCCCCTTTCTTTTTCAACTTGCTGCCCTTTTTATCTGCACAAAGCTCTTGTTGAAGATCAGATTCTTCAACATCTTGAAGAAGTTTAGACAGCCTAAAATCTTCATCTTCTTGCTGTTTCTTTAAGAAGATTTCTCTTTCTCTTTGTATGGCTTCATCTCCACTCAGTTTCAACAGATAAGCTCTGTCAGAATCAGATTGTTCTTTCAACTTTCTTTTCCTCTCTTCTTCTTCTTTTATATCTTGCTCAACTTGAAATTTTAAGAGCATCTCCCTCTTATGCTTCTGTCTTTCTCTTATTTTTCTTTCTATTCGCTGCTTTTCAGTTTCTTCATGATGAGGACTTTCTGAAGTTGAATCTGATAACAAAAGATGAGCAAGAATAGAAGAATCTGGATCTGTGATCTCTGGTTGTGAGTGCTGATAAGTTGTTGTGGTTGTTGCTTCTGTTGGTGTAATGACTGTGGGGATTGAGAGGGTGATCTGTGTTGTTACTGTTGTGGTTGTGGTAGCTGGTGGAGTTGTTGTAGCTGTTGGAATTGTTGTTGGTGGAGTTGTGATTGTGGTAGCTGGTGAAGTTATTGTTGTTGGAATTGTTGTTGGTGGAGTTGTGATTGTGGTAGCTGGTGAAGTTGTTGTTGTGATTGCTATTGCTGGTTGTGTTATTGATGGTTGTGTTGTTGATGGTTGTGTTATTGATGGTTGTGTTGTTGCTGTTGGAATTGTTGTTGGTGGTATGATTGCTGTTTCTGGTGATGCCTCAGATATGACAGTATCTGTATGAGGCGTTTCTGATAAAGATTTAGGTTGCTCCATGATGGTTTTGAGATTGTACATGGTGGCTGATATTTCTTCCTCAGAAAAGATTATCTTTTTGGAAGGAATGGACTCTGATGTGGGAGACTTGCTGGTCCTTTTTCGTTTATTCAGAACAGAAGAGATTGGTTGCTGATCTTCCATCTGATCATCAGTGTCTTCTTCCTTTCTGTCATCAGCGTCTCCTTCATTTTTCTTCTCCTCAATGCCAGTATCTTTATTATCAGTCACATCAACAACACCATTTCCATCATTACCATCGTCATCATCATCATCTCCTTCATCTATATTATCAGTTTCAGCATCATTTTCATCATTACCATTATTATCATCGTTATTATTATCATCTCCTTCATCAATATTGACAACACCATCTTCTTGTTGTCTGTTCATCCATTCCCACCTCATCAGATCAAAGCTTGCTGACTCCCCCATAACCTGTGCATTCTCATCAGCTGCCCACTCTCTAACTTTATAATCATACAACCTTTTTTTATCTATATGAAACTCAGGGAAAGCAACCGCATCATTATTTTCTTCATTAATATCATCAGTGATATCCATATTATTTTCAGCATCATCACTTTCATTACTTTCATCAGATCAAAGCTTGCTGACTCCCCCATAACCTGTGCATTCTCATCAGCTGCCCACTCTCTAACTTTATAATCATACAACCTTTGTTCATCTATATGAAACTCAGGGAAAGCAACCGCATCATTATTTTCTTCATCAATATCATCAGTGATATCCATATTATTTTCAGCATCATCACTTTCATTACTTTCATCATCATCTTTATTCTCCCCCTCTGCCTCATGAACGAAATTGATAATCTCAGCAAGTCGATTACATATTTTCTTATGATCAGCATGCATAGTTTCTAAGCCTTTGATGGTTCTTTCCTGATTGCCGACCATCATTGAAATTTCTTTCATAACTTTGTCAGTATGAATGATATATTCCACAATAGAAGATGCCATCTCTTTTTGGTTTCCAGTGAGAGAAGATATTGCTTCATCATGAGTTTTGAGGCAGACACTGGTGAAAGTGGAGAGCTCAGAGAGTGATTTAGCATGAGTTTCCAGAAGTCGATAATGATCAATTTTAGCATTAGCAATTGTTTTAACCTTTTCACTGATGACTCACTCCAGAAAGGAATGGGTTCATATACTGCTGCAAGAGAGTGAACTTTACTAGTGAGATCAGCTAGTTGGCCTGTTAGTGACTCTCTATCCTCAGTAAGCATTCGAATTTGTTGCTGAGAAGAGGAAATGTAGTCAAGCAGCAGTTTATCTGTTGGTGAGATGGTGGAGGTTGATGCTTTGTTGGTTGGTGGTGATTTTTGAGTGACAGGGGAAAGTGGTGGTATTGGTTGTGATTGAGATTGGATTTCAACTTCTGGTTGAGATGGTTGATCATCAGCATGTTGAGAGATGTTGTCACTGGAAAGAGACATTGCATCTAATTCCTGGATGAGTGAGGTTATGGTATCAGCAAGAGGAACAGTGGAGAAGGGTAGAGATGAAACATCAGTATCATCTGGTTGCTGATTCACCTTTTGAAGAATAAAACTATAGGATCGACGTTGCTGATCCTTATCAGATGAGGATGTAGATGTGTCCATAGGCTGGGCTTCCTCAACATCATCAACTTGTGTTTTAGCTGATGGATCATCAGAAACAGAAATGACAACCTGTATCTCTCCCTGTGACTGGGGAGGGACATTGACAGTTGGTGCAGTGGAAGATGAGAGTTGGCCCGGGTCTGTAGCCAGTGATGTGTCATCAGCGATGGGTGTGTTATCACCCACTGATGGCACTTGCCCTTTGACTGAAACATTATCCTTTTGTGAGGATAATGAGTGGCTGATGGGTTGACTCGATAAGAGGGTGTGGATTGCACCCGAATCACTACTAACAATGGGTTGGGCCATTGTAGTTGTCTGTAGGTTTCCCTTTTTAGAGTCACTGGACTTTCGTGAGTCCAGTGAAGCAGCTTTAGGCTCAGGTTGATCAAGAGTGCCCGCAGGGACTGAACGTTCAGTCGCTGCTTCACTCTTGGCGTCCTTAGACGTCTTTTTCTGACTATGTCCCTGATCTTTTAATGTCAGGGACTTTAACTTGATTTTCTTTGGAGCAGTTGGTGGTTTTTGTTTTGGTGGTTGATCAGCAGTAGTCACTGGGGGTGTGATCAGTGACGTGATCGATGGGGGGGCAGAAGCAGACGGATGTACAGCTTGTAAAGGCTGGGGTGCAAGTATCCCCTTTGGTTTCATGAAATCAGGGAGAAGCACAGTTGCAGTTTTACTAAAAATTTGTTTTCCTATCAGAGTGGGTTCAAAACCTTTAAAAGAAACCCTATCATAGGCTTTGAACTGATCTTTAAAAACCAGTGAGAGAAACCTAGGATAGGAAACATATTTTTCTCTGGTAGGTTCATTGATTCTTAAAACAATATCATTAAAGATCACACTTGCATAGTCAACTTTTAAGGAGTTGACCAGTGACCAGCTTATCTGTGCTTCTAGGGAGTTGAATTGATCATAACTCCCTGTTTTTGTGCCCAAAGACTGAATAAAGTTTGAAAATAGGGCATTCCACACACCATCCATTTTAGATTTATGACAGTAGAGTACTTACGATTTCCACTGCTATCCGTAGTGTATTTGCAGTTAATCCCAGTGAGATTCACTATGCCTCCTTTGGCATCTTCCTTGTCAGGTAGTGGGTCGTAAGTATCATGCTCAGGGAGTTGTAAAACGGTACGGATGGTGTGTGCAGAAATAATTATTTCTTGACCACCGTTATCAATGAATCCTTTAAGTTGTGAAGAATTATTAACGATTGAGTGAGTGCAGGTATACCAGAACTCACTCAACCATTCTGGATTCATTTCTCCAGGTGATAACGTGAGAGCAGGGAGAATAAAGTGGTTTTTCAAAAAGCTTATTACCTCTGCATACTCAGGTTTAGGGCAAGAGAAATTACCCAAATAGTTTAATTTTGGAACTGTAATGACAGAATCTTCACTTACTGCAGAGGCTCGAAGAGCTTTAATCTCTGGAGAAGCTGTGTATGTATTATTGAAAATTTTTGATTTAGACATTACAGATCCTTTGAAAAACTTGTTTTTTCCTTTGATTTTAGGGTTTTTGAAAACAGGGGGTTTTTGAAAATTAGGAAAGCGTAAAAGTGACAAGTCACTGATTTGTGAGTTTAAATAGAGTACGCTTTGCTAATGATCGTGTGAACGAAACTATGGCGACGTGGATGGTTGTGGTGGAAGTGGTAGAGGCATAGGGGGTTATGATGGTAGAGAGTGGTGGCATTAATGGTGATGGGAGTGGTGTGCCGGAAAAGTGCGCTGACGTAGGAGAGAGAATGTCAGAAGCGCGCGATATTTTCGTTATACCAACAAATATTTAATTTGAAATCCGTTAAATTAAATACAAAAGGTATTAATTATAACAAATGTTTGCCGATTTGATATACCACCATTAAATGATACATTAGGGAGTCTCTGATGTATTTAATCAATAAATTGATTACCCACCAAAAATGAAACATAAGTATTAAGAGAAAATAAGAATGATTTTCTATCTGGTTGAGATTTTGTCTCCCTGATTTAGACACAACTTAGAATACTGAATAAATCAGAGAGATGTGGTCGTGACCCAGATATGAACCAAGGTTATTATTCAGAAATACTTATATTATTTTATTTATTTATATTTATTATTTTTTTTTTTTAAAAAATGAGTACAAATTATGTTGTATATATGTTGAAATATCATATCATTAGCTTGTCTTTCACTGGTCGAGTTACAACTTAGAATACTAACAAGATCAGTTTAGAGAAAGGATAAATCAATGATATAAAACATAATATGAAAACATAATGAATACTCATCTAGAGAGAGACATAGGTTTAGTTCAAACGATGAACCCATTCAGAGATGGGTTCATAATGGCCAAGCCTGGGATTAGGCTTCCACTTATTGGGATAAATTGTTTCTGAATGCTCACTGATGGTTTGATGTTTTGAAATAGGTAGAACAGAGCATTCAGAAGACAAGTGCTGTCTTTCACCACATTTGTAACATTTTTTGTTAACATGACTGGCCTGTTTGACTTTCCTTATTTTAAGTTGCTGATCTGACACAATCAAACAACTTTTCTTGCTGATTTTTACTTCCTGCATCTTTGACTTAAGGTCACTGATTGATGTTGTTTCAGTGACAGACACAGTGTCAGTGAAGTTGCTGATCATTATTTGATTATCAGCAATGGTTTTGATGAGATGTGAAGTTACTGATGATTTGACAGTTTTCAAAACATTCATCTCATCATTACCATTTAAGACATCAGTATCTTCAGTGACCAACTTGCTTTTAGTAAAATAGTTTGGTCGTGGTTCACTGAAGATGGAGATATTCAAATACGGCTTCTGAAAAATTACCCTTGGGATCAAAAACAGGATCAACCATTGTTGAATCAGCGAGGGATGTAGCGTAATCATAATCTCCTCCCAAAATAGCTTTAACTTGTTTTGGAATTTGATTGTTTACACATTGATTGACCATATCATTTGACTTACACCAAAATTCCATGACCTTTTTAAGTTGTTGAAATTGTGTCTCAAATTTTACCTTTTCTTGAACACATACTTGATTTGCATAAGTTTGTGCATCAAGATCCAGTTTTAATTTCTTCATTTTTTACTCATTTTCATTTTGGTCATTAAGTTTGGATTGTAAGTCACTGATTTTACGTTTTTGCCCTCTTTGAATATCATGAGCATTTGATAAGTCAACTATCAAAGACTCAAAGACATTATCTTTTTCAGCAGCTGTGTATGATTTAAAACAATGCACCTTGTAAAGAGTTTCAGGATCCCATTTAGACGCTGAACACTTAGCAGTGACTTCTTTGATGTCTTCAAGAAGTTCAGCGTCATCAGCCATTAGACAGTACTCCTTATATAAACAAATCATTGCTTCTTCTTCATTTGATGATGAGGAGTCAGAGTCACTGAATGAACCTTCTTCAACGACAAAACCTTTTCTCTTCTTCTTTCCAGATTTAGCCAATGCCTTCAGTTTCTTGTACTTTGCCTTGTACTTGTTATACTTATCATTTCTAAAGTCTGGCACTGGTTCAGGGACTTGGTTTACTGACTTTGATCTACATCCAGCTGCAAAATGACCAGGTTTGCCACACTTGTAGCATTCACATTTGGATTGAAATTTATCAGATGATGGAGCACCAGCGAATCTTTTTGATCTGGTGTTCCTTCTGAAATTAGCAACCATCATGGCCATATCTTTTTCAAGCTTCTCCAACCTTCATCATACTCGTACTCTGACTGTTCTTCATCTTGACCACCTTCTTCTTCAGCTATCAGTGACTTCGAGCTTTTCTTAGACACTTTTGACTTCTGTCTCTGATCAATTTCATCAAGCTCTGCTACAAGGGCATTGGATATCTTCTGACTTCCAAGAGTAGCACGAATATGCTCACTCTGATCAGCTTGCTTTTCTGACTGCTCCCAGTTGAGCAAAATACCATAGACTTGAGTGAGATTAAGAACTGAATAATCATTTCTCTGTCTGGTACACGTGGCAATGGTTCCCCAGATTTTCCTTGGCAGCAACTCAAGAAACTTCTCAACAACAAATCTCTGTTCCTTACCTATACCAGCCTTTTTCATTTTGTTCATCAGTGACTGGTATCTGGTGTAAGTAGAAGACAAAGATTCATTTGGTTCCATTGCAAACAGCTCATACTAGCGAGTGAGATTGACTTCCCTGCAGCGAATAATATCAGGAGTTCCAATATATATATTCCTAAGGGTATCCCACATGTCTTTAGCAGTTCTACAAAGCCTGATAGATTCGAACACTTCATCAGGAAGTGCCATGCCTATGTAAATTTTAGCTTGTTTATCCAATCTAACCAATCGTCTATCCTCATCCGACCATTGTTCCTCTCTTTTGGGCACAACCATTTCTGGTATAGCAGGAGTAGTAGCTGTAGCCATGACAGCAGCAACAATTGTGTTTGGAATGTGGGGACCATTGGTTATTGTATTACAGAGACGGTCGTCAATTAGGTCTAAAAACATCATCATTCGGGACATCCAAGTTTCAATCCTTGATGGATCAAAAGCTGGAGGTTTGGTTGTAGAACCATTTCCCTTCTGATAATCAGAGTCAACGTAACTGTACTTTACAGATTCCATTGATGACCTGGTTAATTGAATTTAAACCAACTCTGCTCTGATACCAATTGAGAGTCCCGTAATTCACTATTATTTAGTGAATTGGAATCGCAAAGTGTAAAGTTTAATTGTAGAAGGGGGGGGTTGAATACAATTTAAAACTATTTCAGATTTTAGCGTAGTTACTTGATGAGTTTTAAATTGATTCACAGAAACAGAGTATAAACAATAGCAACAGAGTATAGCAGATTATAGATATGACAATATCAAAGTAACAAAGTAATGATAGCTAAAATGATGAATTATATTGATCATACAATTCACAAGTGTTGAATGCGGAATGGATTAACCAAAGTTAATCCAATTCAAACACTTAGCTAATCAATTACAAATGAGATGAACAGCAGTGTACAAACACGCTGACTGTTCACTCGCTGGATCGTTAATACGTACTTTTAGACAAACTGATCACTGACACACAAGTGATAAGTACGATTGAACGACTAGCCTCTACAGTACAAAACACTGAACTATTTATAATACAAGAGTTCCTAAAATATCGCCTATAAAATAGGATCTTGGAATGACACGTGTCGCTGCTTGATTGGCTTGAACTCTGATGAACCGACATTCTGCGGGTCCCAATTCTGTTACAGCAAATATCTCGTTACCTTAAAACTAATCATTCGCTGCCACGTAATCTTTCGAACATACTTCAAGCTGGAACACTCTTGCTGATTGATAGATAAGTACAGTACCTTTTGTACTTGATGATTGAGAGACTTTATTGAATAGTCCCTGAAGATGCAGTAATCCTCCTCACTCACTGCGAGCTAACATGCTCTTGTAGAATGACTTGAACTAGAGATCTTCAGTGACTAGCTGTTATTCTGGCAGTGACTTTTACCTTTATTGATATGAAGAAGTAAAGCTCTCGTTGATGTTGATCAGCGACACACAAAGTTGAGCTTTAATGTAACACCCTCAAATTTCGGTTTGCGGAAGCTGTCGGGTCGGGTGTTACTAAATCAAATATCACAGCATAAGATACATAATGAACGACTCTAAATGAGACGTTTGAAAATAATTATACATTTCTCAAAATAGAACGTTTACAACGTTATGAGTTTGACAGTGAATTCCAAATATATAATTTGATAATACAAAAGTAAATGCAGAGTTGTCCCAAACGTTTGAAATCATGCGACTCGAGCTAGCATAATCTTGAAGTAATCCTAATCCTGCTGGGCACCTGAGAACACATGCTAAAACAGGTCAGCTATAAAGCTGGTGAGTTCATAGGATTGTAAGTTAAAATCATGATGTAATAAAACCTCGTATGTTTTGAAAAGTAGTTTCAAATTCTGTCATTTTGATGCGTTTTATATTGAAGTTTTGCAACACCAAATGTGTACACGTCAAATCGAGGTATCTCATACCTAAGGGTTCGGGTCATGTACCTAAGTACATATATACATGTATGGCAATTCATGCCTTGATACCTAACAGGTAGTAGTTGTGTCTAAAAACATGAGGCAATACATGTCTATAACCATTGAGTAGTAGTATGACCGCGTCATATGATAACAATTAACTGTAGTTCCGCAGAACTATATAGATTATGTGAAATATGGTGCATACAGCAACCATCTGATTGTAGACCCGCAGATCTATGATTAAAATTGTTTTGAGTGTCCGTTTACCCAGTTAGTATACGCTAACCCGGACGTGTTGTATCGAGCTAACGGCCTCGCGTGGAAACTCCACCGACCCGTTCTTCTTGTGAATCCCGAGTATAACTCGCTGATCCATTGATTATATGTAAGTGCGGATCACGGCGCATAAGCCCGTGCCACATCGAGTGTATCGCTTTACCGCGATATCGTACTTGTGCCCACTTTACCGTGGCATCGTTTTGTGCCCACTTTACCGTGGCATCGTCATGATAGCTAGTCATGAGTGAAAATGTGAGAGTGCCATTCTGGCGTTGTTCTTGCAAATAATATTTAAGTCAGCAGTACTACGACTTCCTGACTGAGTAGATCGTATAATTGTATGTAGATATTCATCAGGTGACACCCCCACACGGTTGGATTACATCCTGAGCCGGGGGACCATCCCTGGTTGGATTACATCCTGAGCCAGAGTCGTCACCGGTTGAGTTATATTGATATGAGGAATCTGTACCAATGTGTGATAATATTGTATACTCCTAGCCTAAAGCCTAGCAAGTATATATATCGGAGTCTCAGAGGAAATGTTCACTTAAGTCCAGTTCCCGTTCTAGTGATAACGAAGAGTATCGACAGTTTTAGTTCCTAAAGAATAACTAAAACTAATAACAGTATAGATGTTGTCTAGTGTAAGTAGAACTAACTAGTTCTAAGGTATTCAATAATATTGTCCCGTGACAATATAGCGAAAAGATTATGATAACTACATCAGTTATGTGTTGGTATTCGTTTTCCAATAATCTAACAGGGTACGATTGCAACCTATCTAGGTTGAGTACTGACATTGTTCTAAAACAATGTTAAGGGTGTAATTCCTAAGTATTACACATTTCGTATTACATGCAGTAATATAAATAGTTGTGAATTATAAAAGATTCTTAATGTAATTCGAAAACAATGATTGAGCATGTGTTTCACCCCAAAAACAGTAAAACAGTTGAAAGAGTGGGGCTATGAAACTCACCTGAGGAGCTAGCGTCCTAATGTAACGAGTCGTGTCCAAATATGATCTCCTAGTGTCCTAAACACGAGAGATTTCGTATGTTTGTAAGTGTGGTTCTTGATTGGGGAAATCGTAATAATAATTCATATTATTATTGGGTTCGAGTTTTCGTATTTAAATTGTCACTTGGAAACGTCTTCCGACACTTAGAAAAATTTGGCTATTTTCTGTTTTCTGCGACATAACATGCGACACAAAAATGGTTCATGTGACACAATGGTTGTGTCGCATAGTGCGACACAGAAGCTCTGCGACACAGTGGTTGTGTCGCATAATGCGTGTGATGCTAAATCAATAGCGACATAAGGGTTGTGTCGCATGGAGTCTGCGACACAAGGTACGACACAAGAATACGACATAAGGGTTGTGTCGCATGAGTAATCCATGCGACACAGTATGCGACACAAGGCTTGTGTCGCACTCAAGAACAGCAGCCCAGAAACTTTCGGGATTCGCGTTTTTCCTGCCAAAATCGCAAATCAAACTCATTTTCAAGCTGTAAAATCATAGTTTCTTGGTTGTTTAGGTTATAAGCAACTTATGTAAACATTTTTACACTAAAACATTACTCCAAAATGATTAAATCTAAGAATTTGAGAATTTCTTACAAATGCGAATGGAGGCCAAATGAGGAAGAAAACGAGGGTGTCGCCTTTGTTAATGTTGTTCCTCTCTTGATGGTGATTCCGAAAATGTAAAATTTCGTGGGTCGATTTGAAGATCCGAAATCGGGTAAGAATTTTTAGAGAGAGTTTTAGGTGAGGTGTGTGTGAAATGAAATGAAAGAAATGAAAGAATGAGGGGGGTTTGGGGGGGTTGGGTGGCTTATCCAAAGAGGTGGGGAGGAGTTTTCCCCCACTTCGTTCCTATTTTGCAGTGTAAAATACCCGTATTTTGTACCCGAATAATATATATAAATTTAATATTTTTAGATTTATATTTCCGCTCTTTCGATTAGTAATTAATTAAATTAAAAATAGTTTTACTCAATTTAAAATCTAATGTGACTTCAAATGGTTTTATTTGTGATTATTACATAATAACTATTCATTATATAAAATGTAAAGTTTTCGCTCGCTGAGTTATAATTGTATATAATAATACGATTATAAAAAGTTTAAATTAGACGCGCAAGTTGACTTTTTGACCAGGTGTTACATTCTCCCCCTGTTAAGAAAATTTCGTCCCGAAATTTAAAATGAGGTCGGGGTCGCGCGTGGTCTGGGGAGCAATGCACGTACGAGGTATTTGTCGAAAAGATTGCAGACATATCATGCCTTATAATGGAGTTGAATGGCAGTCAATCCCTGACTGAGTCGCGGTTTATCGTTGTAGTCATATTCTGACCATATTGTTTGTCGGGTGTATGATTATTTTGTGATTGCTAGATAACCGTTTACGTTGTAGTCCATTAGGGACTAGATATTTGTCACATAGTGACCGTTTAGTGAATAGTCCTATCAGGACTAAGTAGTTGGTGAATGTTCAGTCGGTTAGTCCGCTGAAAGCAAACTTTTAAGTTTTACTTGGGTCTAGGTCACTAGCCCTATGAGGTAATCGACATTAAGTCAATAAAATGATATCGGGGATAATAAGTGCCCGTTCCGTGTAAACCAGAATTGAAAGGTTATGTTCTTCGAGGAAAGATGTGCTTACATTATTGTTGGAAGGTTGTATGGTTCACTCGGAACCGATTTGTTGAAGCTTACGTTTCCGTTTTGGGCAATCCTGTTTATAGTGTCCGGGTTCCTTACATTTAAAGAAAACCCTTTGTGAGTCGAGATTTGTGGGGACTCTGCAATCCCAGGTTTTGTGTCCAAACCGTTGGCACCTTCCGCAGGGCGGACCGCATGAACCAACATGGTGACGGTTACAACCGTGGCAAAATGGTTTATTTCCTGCATAGCCTCATTTCTCGTTGTGTTCGGGGGCGTAGGTCCTTAAGGGTTCGGGTTGATATGTTGGGTTACGACTGGTACTGGAATCTCCGTTCCATTTTCCTTGGTTGTTTTCAGCTGCACGTGCTTCGCGTCGAACCACCTGTGCCAGGAGTCTGTGGGCCATAAGTTCGGCCTCTTGTATAGTAGTGGGTTTAGAGGCGGTGACCATTCCCTCGATTGATGACGGAAGTCCGCCGATGTACTTTTCTATTCGTCGGTTCTCAGGGTTTACTATATTTGGGCACAGGTGTGATAGTTGATGGAAACGGTTGGTGTATGTTTCGATGTCGTTGTCTTTTACGATGAGGTACCAAAGTTCGTTCTCGAGTTTGTAAAGTTCCTGAATGGGGCAATACTTGTCCCTCATGATTCGTTTTAGTTCCTCCCACGGGAGTGCATGTGCGGTGTCAACCCCTACAGCTCGGGTATAGAAATTCCACCAGGTAGAAGCATCATCCTGGAGGGTGTATGTGGCATACATGACTTTGCAGTCGTTGGGACAGTCGCTAACGCGGAATATAGATTCCATTCTCTCGAACCATTGGATTAATCCAACAGCTCCTTCAGTTCCGACGAAGTTTGGTGGTGCGCACTTAAGGAAATCCCTAAAGGTGCAAGGCCTTGTTTGGTTCCGAGTATCTAGAGCCTCAGCCACTGCTTGATTAATGATTTGGTCACGCTCAGCTTGAGTGAAAGTTTGTTGTCTAGGAGGCATGATTCTTAAACAAGAAGAAAACGACAAAGCGTGAGATCTTTATTCAAAGATTAAGGTTATTACAGTGACATAACTAGTTCACTTGAGTTCTTAAATGAGTAGCACTGGATCCTAAGATCCTTGATGTTGAAGTTTTCGATATTGTAGGTGGCAGACCTATTTCTGGCCTTTTGTGACTTTGATGCAACAGTTTCAGTAACTGTGCTGAGTTAACCTTAGTTAAGTTGTCTCGAACCTCACGTTTTTCTGAGTGTTGTCATTAAGTAGCTTGTATTCCCAATGTGTAGTTGTAATGACGACCAAATTGTGTTTTCGTTGTAACCAGCTAAGACTATATTGTTGTGGGTAGTCCTACAGACTACAATGTAGCACTAACATAACATACGGCCATTCATGCCGGTGAGTGTGACACCTACAGTGTCAAGTGGGATGTTGAAATGGGGTCCACAAACACAACCCATGTGTGTGGTGACATCATTGTGTATTTATTGATTAAACCATTACATGCTTATTTGGTCGTATATACATATATGGCGTACACGTAACTATACCAGTATACGTTCATAATAAAAGTCAGGTGTGGCACCTCGTGCCCAGTTAAGTAAGTGTATATGTATATATGTAAGTCGTACATGCGACTATAACAAGTCTACATGTATAATTGATGTAGCACCTAGTGCTATAATGCAGTGCTATCAGCACCGTAATAGAAATACTAATGTTTTGTAATTGTAGTACCAAAGTACTATGAAATGCAGAAGCACCGGAATGTAGAAATCAACGTACTGTAATGCAGTGCTAACAGCACCGTGATTTCAATACCAATGTATTGTGATTGTAGTACCGAAGTACTATAAAATGCAGCACCACGTGCCGTAATGAAGTGCCCGCGGCACAGTAATTGCAGTACTCATGTACGGTGAATGTAGCATCAACATGCTATGATTTGTAGTATCGACTACTATGAGGTTTGCACTAACGTGCCCATATTTTGGTATCAACATACCATGTGTTGTGCTTGAAAACATGATGTGACACCACGTGTCATGTGTTATTTGATAGTAGCCCGAAGGCCAAAATGCGTTGTAGTTATGTGATTTCCCAATTGTAGCACAAAGGCTAGAATGTGAGTGCCCAAAGCACTGAGGTGTTGAATCAATTGATCTAAATGATCAAGTTGTGATTGAGATAATTAATTTGTTGTGGACTTAGTCAACACTAATCCAATTGTGACCAGCACGGTCAAAGGTGAAAGATTCGTTTGTTTGTTTTAAAATTCGTGGACGTTTAGCATGTGTGGGTTTCCATTCCCATTGATAACGTTTGCACCTCCTTCCAGAGGTTCAGTGATAAAGGTGTCGAGTCGCGATGGTGAGGAAGACGGCGATATGCCTCTTCACGGATATATGTTGGTATAGCGGAATTGATTGTATATATATACTCGATATATATATAGGTATGTAATAGTAGTACACGTGTAAGGCCTATTCATATATACCTACAGTACATATAATAGCCTAGGGTGTCTAGCACATAACAAATCAGAGTCAACTACGTATTCCCAATTCAGTATAACCCCTTTCAGATATCGCATCATCTTTATTTAATTGTACATAGTTAGCTACGCTATGTTAAATTAAACTCGTATGATGAAATCCCTGAACCGGTCATACCTAACGAGGAATACTGCCTAACAGTCATAGTCTAGGCCCACTAAATGCAACTTAGTTCACTACAACCTTAGGCTCTGATACCAATCTGTAACACCCTCAAATTTCGGTTTGCGGAAGCTGTCGGGTCGGGTGTTACTAAATCAAATATCACAGCATAAGATACATAATGAACGACTCTAAATGAGACGTTTGAAAATAATTATACATTTCTCAAAATAGAACGTTTACAACGTTATGAGTTTGACAGTGAATTCCAAATACATAATTTGATAATACAAAAGTAAATGCAGAGTTGTCCCAAACGTTTGAAATCATGCGACTCGAGCTAGCATAATCTTGAAGTAATCCTAATCCTGCTGGGCACCTGAGAACACATGCTAAAACAGGTCAGCTATAAAGCTGGTGAGTTCATAGGATTGTAAGTTAAAATCATGATGTAATAAAACCTCGTATGTTTTGAAAAGTAGTTTCAAATTCTGTCATTTTGATGCGTTTTATATTGAAGTTTTGCAACACCAAATGTGTACACGTCAAATCGAGGTATCTCATACCTAAGGGTTCGGGACATGTACCTAAGTACATATATACATGTATGGCAATTCATGCCTTGATACCTAACAGGTAGTAGTTGTGTCTAAAAACATGAGGCAATACATGCCTATAACCATTGAGTAGTAGTATGACCGCGTCATATGATAACAATTAACTGTAGTTCCGCAGAACTATATAGATTATGTGAAATATGGTGCATACAGCAACCATCTGATTGTAGACCCGCATATCTATGATTAAAATTGTTTTGAGTGTCCGTTTACCCAGTTAGTATACGCTAACCCGGACGTGTTGTATCGAGCTAACGGCCTCGCGTGGAAACTCCACCGACCCGTTCTTCTTGTGAATCCCGAGTATAACTCGCTGATCCATTGATTATATGTAAGTGCGGATCACGGCGCATAAGCCCGTGCCACATCGAGTGTATCGCTTTACCGCGATATCGTACTTGTGCCCACTTTACCGTGGCATCGTTTTGTGCCCACTTTACCGTGGCATCGTCATGATAGCTAGTCATGAGTGAAAATGTGAGAGTGCCATTCTGGCGTTGTTCTTGCAAATAATATTTAAGTCAGCAGTACTACGACTTCCTGACTGAGTAGATCGTATAATTGTATGTAGATATTCATCAGGTGACACCCCCACACGGTTGGATTACATCCTGAGCCGGGGGACCATCCCTGGTTGGATTATATCCTGAGCCAGAGTCGTCACCGGTTGAGTTATATTGATATGAGGAATCTGTACCAATGTGTGATAATATTGTATACTCCTAGCCTAAAGCCTAGCAAGTATATATATCGGAGTCTCAGAGGAAATGTTCACTTAAGTCCAGTTCCCGTTCTAGTGATAACGAAGAGTATCGACAGTTTTAGTTCCTAAAGAATAACTAAAACTAATAACAGTATAGATGTTGTCTAGTGTAAGTAGAACTAACTAGTTCTAAGGTATTCAATAATATTGTCCCGTGACAATATAGCGAAAAGATTATGATAACTACATCAGTTATGTGTTGGTATTCGTTTTCCAATAATCTAACAGGGTACGATTGTGTAACACCTGCATAATTAGGATAATTAATTATGCCTAATTGTTTGTAACTAGTTGTAATTAGTATGTAATAGGACTAATTACAGGCTCTATTTGTATGTATATATAAGGTGAATTATATATATGTGTGTGTACTTACGCGATTTGGATAAATCGTGCGAATTAACCGGACGGAGTCCGACACAGTTTACTTGGACGTTGGTGACAAAAATTTACTTAAATAATGAAAACGTATTTTGTTATATAAAATACGCAACCGAACGAGCATTGTTTATATATTATTGTGACGACATTTTAACTAGCGCAACAAAACGTAATAAACGCGACTTAATAATTTAAATATTGCGACAAATGTTTTTATTATTAATTTCAGAGTATTTTTATGTAAATATTCCAGTTACATTTTTAAAATATAACGGTTTGGTTAAATACTATAAACAAAGGATTAAACGATTAGGACACGGAGTAAATACTGAGTTTTAGGGAGCGTTTGCCCCTCCTTCCTTCTTTGGATCAGCCAAACCCCACCCCCATTCTCACTTCTCTCTTTCATTTTTTCATTATCACAAAACACACACAAACCAAACTCTCTCAACTCCAATCTACACCAAATTTTCGGAATCAAATCCCGACCACGAAAATTACATATTCGGAATCACCATCACGAGTGGAGCAAGAATATCAAGATCGTTTTCACCATTTCATCCTCCATTTAGCTCGATTTGCAAAAGTAAGAAATTCCTAAAATCTTAGATCTATTCAAATTGGTGTAATGTTTTGATGTGTACACAACTTAGATATAACCTAATACATGAAGAATACACGATTTTATAGCTCAAAAATGGGTTAGATTTGCGTTTTTGGTCGAAAATTCTTGAAACCCGAAAGTTTCTGGGCTGGTGTTCATACGTGCGACACAAGCCTTGTGTCGCACACTGTGTCGCATAAACCCATTAGTGTCGCACCTTGTGTCGTACCAATCCTTTAGTGTCGTAACCTTTGCGACACAATATTGTGTCGCACTCTATGTCGCATACTATGTCGTATTTAATACGACACAACCGTTCTGTCGCTATTGAATTAGCATCGCAAGCTTTTTGCGACACAACCACTGTGTCGCAGAGCTCTTGTGTCGCACTTTATGCGACACAACCACTGTGTCGCATACCAAACTTTAGTGTCGCAGATTGTGTCGCAAAAACACAGAAAACCAGAATTTTAAAGTCAAAGTTACTGTACAAAAAAGTCAAATTTTACTGTAGCAGTACTGTAGCAAATCTACTGTAGCAAAGTCAACAATTTAGAATTTTTGCTACAAACCGTCACCAACGGGCTAAACATGTTTCCAACAAACAAACAATTACAAACATACGGACAAACACTGGATATACTAGTTGTGTACATCTAAACGAAACGTCTCGTGAGACGCATACTTACATAACTTCATATGATTAGGCATTTGAAGGTTACGGGTTCAGAGAACCTACTTGCTTTACTTACTACTTGCTAATTGCAACTGATTACTACAAGACTCAGGTGAGTCTTACGGCCCCACTTTTACTGTTTTATCTTATTGGGGGAGATACATGCTACTGATTTTCTTGAACACAAGTACTAAACTGTTTACTATACCAAACGAAATTGCATGAGTTTACTTACAAACAGAAGTCTCTCCATCATATATCGTTAGTTATGGACTTAAGCGCGAACACTAGTTAATGGATCCATTAGGGAAATGACTCTCCCCGCCCGGGGCAGTAGCGCTGCCACGTACTGATTTACACGTATAAACGGGTGACTACTTATTCGTTATTGATGCTTGCTCAACTACGAGCATGTCACGGGAGCAAACTTATTACTTACGGGTTAAGCTTCGATTATGAGCCTCATGGGAACGGTATAAACTTACTTACTTACATTTGCGGGATTGCAAATACTGGTTTACGATTTCTGGATTGAAATTGCTGATTTTACGCCTGCGGGCATTACTGATGAAATCTCGTGTTCAAAGCTGATATTACTTACAAACCTGTGAGATTCACCAACCTTTTGGTTGACACTTTTTAGCATGTTTCTCAGGTACCCGGATGGAGTAGGATTACTCCAGGATTTTAGCTAGAGTCGCATGATTTCAACACAACTGCATTAACGGAGATTCTTAGCATTATCTTTTGTATATTACGATTATGTAATAGAATCTCCCGCTATACGCGTGGACTCTAGGGGAAACTACATTTTGTATACGAAAACACTAAGTTTTCAAACATTATATCTATGGAATGTAACTAATTTACAAACGTTGCATATAGATGTCGTTTGCTTTATCTTTGTGCTGTGATATTTGATTAGTAACACCCCAAACTATGCTTCCGCAAAACAGTGAATTTCGGGGGTGTTACAGATTGCAACCTATCTAGGTTGAGTACTGACATTGTTCTAAAACAATGTTAAGGGTGTAATTCCTAAGTATTACACATTTCGTATTACATGCAGTAATATAAATAGTTGTGAATTATAAAAGATTCTTAATGTAATTCGAAAACAATGATTGAGCATGTGTTTCACCCCAAAAACAGTAAAACAGTTGAAAGAGTGGGGCTATGAAACTCACCTGAGGAGCTAGCGTCCTAATGTAACGAGTCGTGTCCAAATATGATCTCCTAGTGTCCTAAACACGAGAGATTTCGTATGTTTGTAAGTGTGGTTCTTGATTGGGGAAATCGTAATAATAATTCATATTATTATTGGGTTCGAGTTTTCGTATTTAAATTGTCACTTGGAAACGTCTTCCGACACTTAGAAAAATTTGGCTATTTTCTGTTTTCTGCGACATAACATGCGACACAAAAATGGTTCATGCGACACAATGGTTGTGTCGCATAGTGCGACACAGAAGCTCTACGACACAGTGGTTGTGTCGCATAATGCGTGTGATGCTAAATCAATAGCGACATAAGGTACGACACAAGAATACGACATAAGGGTTGTGTCGCATGAGTAATCCATGCGACACAGTATGCGACACAAGGCTTGTGTCGCACTCAAGAACAGCAGCCCAGAAAATTCGGGTTTCGCGTTTTTCCGGCCAAAATCGCAAATCAAACTCATTTTCAAGCTGTAAAATCGTGGTTTCTTGGTTGTTTAGGTTATAAGCAACTTATGTAAACATTTTTACACTAAAATATTACTCCAAAATGATTAAATCTAAGAATTTGAGAATTTCTTACAAATGCGAATCGAGGCCAAACGAGGAAGAAAACGAGGGTGTCGCCTTTGTTAATGTTGTTCCTCTCTTGATGGTGATTCCGAAAATGTAAAATTTCGTGGGTCGATTTGAAGATCCGAAATCGGGTAAGAATTTTTAGAGAGAGTTTTGGGTGAGGTGTGTGTGAAATGAAATGAAAGAAATGAAAGAATGAGGGGGGTTTGGGGGGGTTGGGTGGCTTATCCAAAGAGGTGGGGAGGAGTTTTCCCCCACTTCGTTCCTATTTTGCAGTGTAAAATACCCGTATTTTGTACCCGAATAATATATATAAATTTAATATTTTTAGATTTATATTTCCGCTCTTTTGATTAGTAATTAATTAAATTAAAAATAGTTTTACTCAATTTAAAATCTAATGTGACTTCAAATGGTTTTATTTGTGATTATTACATAATCACTATTCATTATATAAAATGTAAAGTTTTCGCTCGCTGAGTTATAATTGTATATAATAATACGATTATAAAAAGTTTAAATTAGACGCGCAAGTTGACTTTTTGACCAGGTGTTACATTTAATCTTCCTCAGCATATCAATTCCTTGAGAGTTATATGAATGACGATCAGCGAAACCGATCTTCAGCAACAGCAGCTTTGATACAATTCATTTCTTCATCGAGTAGTGTTAAGTTGAGTTGGTCAGCGACCAGCGACTCAACATGGTCAGCGACCAGTGACTCAACAAATATGTATATATATATATATATATATATATATATACACGTACGTAATTAATTATAATTACGGGAAACAATCGGATGGATTCCGACATATACGGATGTTGGTGAAACTTTTTCATAAATAACGTAAATCTATTTTGAAATTAAATAGTAGTTATTTACATTATATTATTATGTATTAATAATATACGAAACATTGTACATTTTATATAGAACGTAACGTACACAAAGTAAATGCGTGAATCAAGACCCGACAAACATTTTGAATACATTATATGAAGCATCTAAAAATATTACTTCCACCAAAAATAACGTGTATATATCGTAAACGAAACAAAATAAATAAACGTTTGGCGATTAAACGTTTAAAATAGGAAAAACGAATTAACCGACCACGACACGTAACGCAAACTTGGAGAATAAATTTACGAGCCCGAGACTCCACTTTGGAACCCCAAGAACCGGCCCATATACCCCCCTCCCATTCTCTTCATTTATCTCAACACACAAAACACACACATAGTTTCCCCATTCCTCTCTCTACTTTTTCTCGCGCTCTCTCTCTCTCTCTCTAGAAAATGACCTGAAAACCAGCGGCCAAACAGCCACCCTCAGCCATCAACAACAACCATCAGCCACCATCACCATCCACGATCATCTACCATCGATTTTTTCCAAGGGAGAAGCAAGTAGGACAAATCTGCACATCTTCATCATTTTCGGTTCTAGATCAGCAGAAAACATCTCCGTGAGCACTCCTTTCTTGTTATATTTACTTGGTATACACTTATACATGCTAATAGTCCACTTATACTGAATATCGTCCAAAAACCAAGCTGAAAACACTTTCGAAACACGAAAAATCGTTGGGTAAAGTTTTTACCCACTGGACGAAACTTTAACCAGACTTCAACATGTAAGATCTAACTCATAACTTAACCAAATCGGTCAATTCAAAAGCCTAAAACCAAGTTTAAGATGTTAGATTTCGTTTCCAAGTGGTTATGTAATTTTTGGTTTCCGTTTGGTACTCGAAAATGAATTTACAAAAGTACATAGGCCGTCTGACCTGATGGTCAGAATTTTGGTCCAACTTGGGGAACTGATATCTCGATCTACACAAATCCAAATGACATGAGGTTTCTTCTAGGAACCACAAATTTTGTTAGCTATAAAAGTAGTATAATTAAGTTTTGTGAAACTTTGTAGTTTTTTCTCAGTAAATTAATCTTCGAGCGTATGTCCGAAATTATTACTGTTGGACACATGGGTAAACTTTATTAGTTTTGAATGACTTAAACTAAAAACTATGTAAAATACACTTTCGGAAAGCTAAGACATAGGGGAACATTGTGAAATTTTCTCGGATTTTATCTTGGACACTAGACTAGTCAAAACGAGTTCGCAAAAACGTGTAATTTTGGTGAAACAAAGCGTATGGACTGTTTTGGATATGTTATAAAAATGACACCTCCGGGTTTTCCAAAAATTGTAAAACTTACTTGTTAGAAGTACTAAAACATATTTAGGTGTCGTGTAAAAGTTTCGGGTCAACACGAGTTCGTTTGACCAAGTTCACAAAAACGAAACATTGGTCAGGCCCTTATGTCGCAGGAAGGCCAAACCAATTGTGACACAAGCCTTGTGTCGCAACATTTGATTTCTCGCAACCATTGTGACATAAGCCCCTATGTCGCACACTTACCAATTCTCGCAACATTGCGACACAAACCCACGTGTCGCACAAAAATTAAATCGCACAACATTGCGACACAACTATTGAGGTGTGATACGGTGGTGATCGGAGTTGCCGGTGGAGATGAGATGATGGTAAGAGGGAGTTTGAAATGTGGTCGTGACAATAAAGTAAGCTTTCTCTACACAAGAAACGTGCTTTTGCTTTTTGTCAATTTTTTTTGTTTATAGACGGCCCAGTTTGTTAGAACTTGTTAGAAGGTTTTCTGTAAGACCCGGCCTTTTTCAAATAACATATTTTAATATTTTCAAACCAAAACATATCATTAGAATATTATATTTCGAAATCGGAAGCGCAAGTTCCCAAAATATTTACCGACTTACAATACTTCCAAGTTTAACGACTACAAAAGATAACTACGTAAGTTAAGTAATTACAACCATATTAATTTCAACCCATATGAACACAAAACGGGCCTTATATATAAACGTTTTCCAAAACAACATCAACAAAATCAGAGTTGCGTCAAGCTTAGTCAAACTTCCCGTCATCATCTTCAACCCGAACATCTACATCAACTAACCACAATCTGCAAAACATTAAACCAAGAGGGATTAGCTTATTACTAAGTGAATGGAACCGTAACCGACGGTTCAACCCATTCATAACAAGTCTTACAACAAGATAAATCACAACAAGTAAAACACATAAGCACATAGCGTCAAGAGGACCGGCGGTTCCTGGTATACAACCAACCCAGAAACCACGACCACTCTATGCCATTCGCAGTGATCTACCGATAGCCTGAGTACTACCTTCACTGACTAGGTTTATTCTCAACTATGTGTATCAAAGAAACCTAGACAGCTACACAGTAGTACCCAAGCCCAACCGACCAATATTGACCTCTGAAATCAACCATATTGCAAGCAATAATGCAATAGCAACCAACAACTAGCAACAGTTCAACAACTGATAGCAACTGAGCAACAAGACAATAATCACACAACAATAACCAAGTTCCATAGATAACTCAACTATCAAAAATATAACTAAACAACTGAATATAACATAACCAATATCTATCCTGGTTTACCCGTTGTAACCGAACCCGTTACAACTGGGTTGAACCGAGGATTACAATTCCACTCACCGATAGTCCAGATCTTCAACTCAGTGGTCTTATATTACTGAGTTGCCGCCCGCTTATCTGAATAAACAAATAATAACCAAGTCAGTATCCTGCCTCATCAATGTATATCTTATACCAGTACAAATTCATATATATCAAAACATATATTTTTAAGCATAAAGTGCCACTAAAATGTTACTGAAGTGCCACTAAAGCAATATCATATGCAATACCCAATTGACTTTAAACTCTTTCATTAAGCCCCGAAACCCCTTAAAATCGTTCACATTATTATGTATTTCTTTTAATAAAAAGTGCCACTAAATTACCGTTTAAGTGCCACAAAAGGAATGTCAACCATAAGTGCCACTAAAAACACCATCTTCTAAACACTTATGCATTTTCAAAATTTACAAAATCCTTCAAAATAATTCATGCAAACGCGATCCGGGAAAATGTGGCGGGATCGCGTTTCCCTTTACAAAACCTTCTGTAATCATTTTACACTACGAAACGCGATCCGTGAAAGGTGGCAGGATCGCGTTCGCAAGAACAAAATCCGATTTGACTCAAAAGACAAAGAGCAACGCGATCTGGAATAGAGGTTCAGGATCGCGTTCATCAGAACAAAACGACTCGACATTAAATTATAACTACGGAACGCGATCCGGCCGAGGCCACCGGGATCGCGTTCGAGCGATTTACAGCAAAGCCAGACCTGAACTCAAAATACGAACCCTAACCCAAATTTATCACCAAATCAGTTTACAACTCGAAATTTCCCAAGAAATCAACAACAAACTTCAACTACAAACATATATTAACTACAAACAAGCTATCTAATATCTATTTCAAGCATGCATCATCATCATCTAACCACAAATTCATCAAACCCTAACTACTAACTCAAACATGAAGAACACAACTAATTTTCATCATCAAATCTTCATAAATCAGTAAGTATATAGCATATTATCATCCTATAACCATGTTAGTACCAATTCCTAGCTTCAACTTCACATAATCATTTAATCACTTAATTTATTCAACAATTAACAAAAGCTCTAAGAACACTTACAAAGATGATACACAAGAAAGATGATGATGGTGATAATCTGATACAATCAAGCTTGAATCTCAATTTGTTTCTCTTAAATTTTGATTGCAATTTAGTGAGAGTTTGGGAGGATTTTAGAGAGCAAAGAAGTTAGGTGCAAGAAAAGGAAATGAGTCGGTCATCCACCGCCCCTCATTTTTATTTATGGAATATTATACCCCTTCTTAGCCTATTGTCTATGTGACACCCCCAAATTTAATGATTTGCGGAAGCTTGATTTGGGTGTCACTAATCAATATACAAAGCACATAAGATATAATGAACGACCACTATATGCGTCGTTTTAAACTTGTATAAATAAAGTAAATGTTTACATCAAAATATAGTTACATTAGCTCGGTTCCTGAAATTGAGAGATTACAGAGCATAATTACTTTTACAAAATATAATAATGCAGTCCAATCTCTAGTTGTATGTATGCTGACTCGAGCTAATAATTCCTGCTTGTGCAGCCAAACTACTGCTGGGTACCTGTGATAAATACTAAAATGGGTCAGCGAAAACGCTGGTGAGCTCACAGGTTTGAATGTCAATGTATAGTTGTAAGAACCGCAAGATTTATATTGAATTTAAAATGCAATTAAGCAAGATAAAAGTTATACTGTCCATGAGCACATAGTCTGAGCTTAACTTGATTTGTCAGGCCCACTTAAGGAAACCTAACTTGAAATGCCTCCTACGAGTGCCTAATCAACACTCGTCTTCCCAAATGCTAATACATCCGTTTGACCGGTTAGTGCGTGCTAACCCGGATGAGGATTGTCAATCCCATATGATATCATATACTAACATTCACGCTATAAAATACTAGAGACTATGCTTATGGAGGACTTTAAATTGATTAGCTTGAAACTCATGTAGTATTTGAAGTTTGGCACTTGCGTTCTACTTGTAAAACAAAATCGAGTAGTAATATCACACCCCTAGTTGTAAAGCAGTGAAAATGGGGCTATGAAACTCACCTGGTTCTTGAAGTGTTTAACTTAATAAACTTGAAGTAATTAGCTGTGAGTTAGTGTCCAAAGGCTTGAAACCTGAATGTGTCCACGACACTTAAATTGTCATTAATTGTATTGGTATCCCGAAAGACTACCATTTGAATTGTTTGTCTAACTTAATGTCCAAATTACCCCGATTTGGTTGATTGTTTTGTTACAAGTTACTACGACTTGTTTGAATAAATTGGTACAAGTTACGACGACTTGTTTGATTGAATTATCTAAGTTTCAACGACTTAGTTGATTGAATTGTCTAAGTTACTATGACTTAGTTGATTTAATTGTGTATTTGAAAGTGTGTACGGCCCGTTGGTGACGGTTGTAACAATAGTTCTAAAATATTACTATATTGTTGCTACAGTGAATTGCTACAGTGAATTGCTACAGTAAAATTTGACTTTTCTACAGTAACTTTGACTTCGAAAATTTTGAGGTTTGAAGATTCTGTTTTGTGCGACGTAGCCTGCGACGTTGGGTGCGACGTCGCAGATCCGGACTGCGACGTTGGGCACGGCGTCGCTATGTGCGACTTTCGCAATTTAATGCGACGTTGTACGTGGCGTCGCTATAGGCGACGTAGTTGATTTCTGCGACGTAAGGGTTTGCGTCGCTAAGTGCGACGTCCGCAATTCGATGCGACGTAGAGTGCTGCGTCGCTATATGCGACGTTGAGGATTCGTGCGACGTAAGTCGCTGCGTCGCTGCGTCGCTATATGCGACGTTGGGGATATAGTGTGACGTAGGTCGCTGCGTCGCATTTGCTCCAGGCCAAATGCGACGTACGGGTCTGATCGGAATTTCAACCTCGAAAACGCATTTTCCGGCCATCGATCGGCATAATATTTTTACCCAACCCATTTTAGGACATTACAAGGTTATACAAACAACTAGCAAGTTATAAAACTTAAAAACGAGAGTTTTCGGAGTTGTGTCGGAAACTTACAAATCGCCGAAATGAAATTCCGGAAAGATAGGATTGTAGATCGTGAAGAGGTGAATCTTTTGTCCCAAACAAGCTTGAAGATCCGGGGTCGTTTAGTATGTTTATTTTGCGATTTTCGTTGATTTTTGGTTTGTGGTTTGGTTGAGAGAAATAAGAGAGGAGAGAGAGATAGAAATGATAAATGAAAGAAAAGAAAGAAAAGGGAGGTGATTAAGGTGGAATCCCCACCTTTTTCAGTCTCCGTGAAGTGCCCCGTGCGGTGTTCGTTTTCCCGATTATTTAAATGTTAAATATTTATTTTATAAATTTAACTTTTCGTTTTTATTTACAAAAGTTTATTCCAATATTTTGTTGAAGTATTTTTACTAAATACTTAGAATTCATGTTATAAAAGGTGTTTTGTATCGTTTTGTTTGCGAAGTTACATTTGATTCGCGTTTATATAAATTGTGTGAATAAGCTTGGATACTAAATATTATTGACATAATATTTTTAAGTACAATAACGTTATTAAAAATCCTTGTATTACCTAAATCAATTGTTCACCAACGTCCGTATTTATTGTATCGAAATTCATTCGATTTGAAACTCGTACGATTTAAACAAATCGCATAATTGTAGATATATATTCAACAATATATATATAATAATTGATACATTAATTAGCCTAACACAGAACTAATTACATGTATTACCCTTGATTAGGCACTAAACTATAGTCCTAAATTGACGGTTGTCACAGTCTAGAACCAGAAAATACCCGTAAGTTAACATACTTTTATTTTACCGTCAACTTTGTTTATTTAAAACAAGCAATATTTTATTAGTCACAATTAACTCGGTAACTCTTTTGACCATTTATTTTCAAATAAACCATTTCCGCTATTAAAATAAACATTTATTTCCAGGCCCAGAAACAGGATGTTACATTTTCTTTGTATAATCTACGTATTTTCTTTCACCAATAGGGAGTGTATAGCATGGTTATAGAGTTTACATGTCAAGGGATTGGTAGGGGATTCTATTGGAGATGGTGATGAGGAATAAGGCTTATAAAACTAGGGGGTCGAAATGCCTCGAAGGAAACATCTCACACCACATTTCTTTATGGGTCCTATTAAACAAACCCCGATTTTCTACCTCCTATCCCCATTACCCTTCAAATCAATCATCTTTTATCTTCACTTTGCACTTTTCATCTCCTATCCCCTCCTACACATCTAATCGTGTTCTCCATTTTTACATTTCTTTTATAACAATTTAAGGAAAACTTTTTTATAAAATAAACTTTTTAATTTATTGATTACTTAATTCATAAACTAAAAAATATTTTTATAAAAAAAGTAAAACGCTTCTTTTTATAAAAAAGTAAAACGTTACATGGGTAGTTGCACACGTAAACGGTATCCACTATGTTAAAGTAGATCTGCAAGGAAATTACCCATTACCTATGATTTACTGAAGTTGGTCCGTATACAAACGAGATTATGCAGCTATGCGGGAAATTTTGTATTCTCTGAGGATATAATTTCATATACACGATCTCTAATAGTAATAGTTTTATCGATTGTACAATATTGGTTATTAAGTATCTAGTTCATGTTTACGGATTATAATACATTTTAATATTTTTTGTGTATAAATAAAAAAATAAAACTAAAGAATGACAAAATGTAACACCTGGTCAAAAAGTCAATTTTCGCGCCAGATTTAAATTTTGATTAATTGCATTTTTGTAAACAATTATAACCAAGTTACATTTTTGTAATGCAAGTAAAATATTTTATTTAAAACAAAAATTATAAATTTAAAATATTAAATTTATTTTACGATCGGGTACAAAAACACGGAGCGCAATTACGGAGAACGAAAGTGGGAGGCTTAAACCCCCCACCTCCTCTCCCTTCTTCCTCATTCCACTACTTCTCTTTCTCTCTCTTTATCCCTTTTCTCTCATCTCTCTCTCTCTCTTAATTCACCACCAAACCACCACCGCCACCTTAAACCGCCAATTTACACCGTCAAACGACCTCCAATCTTCAAGCTCATTTAGAGAAAAACGATCACCACGCAACGATCTACAATCCTATCTTTTCGGATTCTCCTCGCGCGGATTTGTAAGTTTCCGATAATTCTCGAAATCTCTCAAATCCTTATTATTTTGCTTGTTTGCGGTTTAGATAAGCTTAAAATACTCAAATATGGGTTGGGTAAAAGAATCGGACTCAACGGAGGCCGGAAAACTCGTTTTCGGTTCAAACTCCGGCGATCAGTTCGTTATGTCGCAGGGACCAAAAACAGTGCTGCGATGTCGTCAATGTCCCAAAAATACCACGATGTTGCCTGGTGCGACGTCAGCCACAATGTCGCATGAAATTGCGAACGTCGCACATAGCGACGTCGACCCCTATGTCACACTAGACCCTGATGTCGCATATAGCGACGTAGACTACAACGTCGCAGTACAATCGCACTGCGACAGAAGCCCCAACGTCGCACCCAACGTCGCAGGTCACAGAACCTTAAAAATCTATGATTTTCACTAAGTGTCGGAACCAAATTTTACCACTTGATTTTACTACGAATTTGGATTTCGGGTGCGTTTTCATTAAACCAACATAGTAGAAATAAAAATTTTCCAAGCTGACTTGGCAGCTCGACCCCAACTAGGGGCTCTGCCCCTTGGATCCCGCCAGGGGTTGCCACCCCTTGGACCCCGCTATCAGGGGCGCTGCCCCCGAACCCCCGTACACGGTCTTTAAAACCAAGCGACAAACAAACATTCGAACGACTTACTTGGTCAGACTATTTGATCTCGTACTTATATAACCTCACGTGTTTAGGACACTAGGAGGTTATCATCCGGACAACACACGTATCGTAGGATCGCTGACAACTCACAGGTGAGTTTCATAGCCCCACTCTTTCAACTGTTTTACTGTTTTCGGGGTGAAACACATGCTCAAAAATTGTTTACGAATTATATTAATAAACTTTTATAATTCACACTTACTTATATTACTGTTATGTAATACAAATGTGTAATATTTAGGAATTACACCCAATCATATTGTCGTAGGACAAACTCATAGTTTAACCTGGATAGGTTACCACTGAACGCTACTATACAAAGGAATAGCAATCACGATTATATAATTTGACTAAGTTATCATTAAGCCTTGACCATATTGTCACGGGATAATACCATCAATCCACTAGAACTGGTTAGTGCTACGTACACTGGACAACAATTAGACTTTGACAGGATTAGTTTCCCTTTTAGGAACTAAGACTGCCTATACAAATCGGGACTTCTAAATTGGAATCACACTCAAGTAAACATCAACCACCGATCTCAATATACTAGCTAGGCTGAGACTAAGAGTATACATTAATAACGTACATTAGTATAGACTCTTCATACTAATACAAACCAACTAGGTGATGATTAGTCATACCTAGGCTATTTGCGGTACAACTAATATCTAAGTATTGAACATACATATCTAGATACACTAAACGACTTTCATGTGTTTGTTGATTTGACTTATATATATATATAAAGATATATATATATATATATATATATATATATATATATATATATATATATATATATACATACTCGTACACTATATCAAGCACTTGGTGCTTCTTACAATTTACATATGCATATTGGCATACATACATACAAACATAACTACTCAAGTCAGGCGCGTCGTAGTACGGCTGGCTCTCATTTACTTAGCTAGTATGTCGTAGTACAGCTGGCTCTACATTTCACCAGTCGGGCTTGTCGTAGTACAGCCGGCTCAATTACATATTTTGCTTGCGAGCAATACGAACGATGTTCCAGAAGGGACACACAACGATGCCACGGTAAAGTGGGCACAAAACGATGCCAGGGTATTGCAGTGGGCACAAGGACGTATTCGCGGTAAAGCGATACACTCACGGATGGGCGGGCTTATGCTCGTGATCCACAACAGTTAACGGGTCGGTGAGATTTCACGCGAGGTCGTTAGCTAAGTATTTGATTAAATACTCTATCGTAGTTCTGCGGGACTGCACGGTTACTCATACTCAGCAACGGATCGACGAGCTTATACTCGAGATCGTTGGCTCAGCATTTGGATAAATGCACTATATTAGTTCTGTGGGACTACAATTTACGTTGCCGGAGGCAACATTACATGCCAGGTAGGCATGCCGATTATTACTTAACATCATATGACGTGGTCATACATTTACTTGGACTATACTCAGGCAGGTTTTGCCTCGCATTGGTTTATTTCACTTATACCAGATAGGTATCTAGGCATGGATTGCCACACCCTCGATATGACGCAGTCATACACTTGATAGTATTTAGGCATGTATTGCCTCACGATTGTAGACTCACTATACCTGATAGGTATCTAGGCATGGTATGCCTCATTCCTTACGTAGTTAGGTACACACCGCTACTTTTAGGGTAGGAAATACCTAGTGAAATGTATACACATTGGTGTTACATCTTTAATACAATACAAATCAAAATACAGGGATTTCGAACTACTTTTCAAAACATACAGGATTTACACTTTATGTTTTCAACTAACAATCCTATGAACTCACCAGCTTTATAGCTGACTCGTTTTAGCATGTGTTCTCAGGTGCCCAGCAGGATTAGGATTGCTACAAGATTATGCTAGCTCGAGTCGCATATTTTCAAACAACGGGATTTCTCTGCATAACTTTTGTATTACAACTATGTATTGAAATTATTTTGCGAACTCGCAACTTGTATACACATTTTATTTTGGGAAATGTAATAACTATTTTTAAACGTCTCATTTAGAGTCGTTCATTATGTATCTTATGTTGTGATATTTGATTTGGTAACACCCGACCCGACCGCTTTCGCAACCCGAAATTTGAGGGTGTTACACAAAATAGCTGATATGGGGGTAGGAGACAAGAATTGAACGAGTGGGTATAGAAGACCTCTAGCGGGTAGTCACATGGGGTCAATTTCTTAAATAATTTTTACAAATAAATTAGATATGTTTTATATAATACATATAAATAAATGTAAAAGATTGAAATTTTAGTAAAGATTATATATTATATACTCTGTATTAAAGCAAAAAGTCATATAAAAAAGTGTGTAATACATTAAGGTAATTTAGTCATCTCTTTAATATATTATAATAGAGTGTTAATTAGGTAGTCATTTATAATTTAGGCAACTTTAATCTAATCTCAACCCTCTATTGATTAACCCTTTTTAATTAGAACCATTGATAATTTCTAACCTAAATGACTACCTAAATAGTGAGGGAGAATTGTTTAAAAGACTTAATTGCCTATGCTTAATTATGTTGAAATTATTTAAAGCAACCATTTTAAATTTACTTAAATAATTAAAATTATATTCAACATAATTAACGAAATAAAACTCGTGGGTTTTATATTTGTAGGGACGCATATTTGCAGCAAATTACATTTAATTGTATCCATAATTTTAGGAAAATGGGTTATTTAAATATAGGATAAAATCTTACCTTTATATCTTTCATAATCAAAATCAATTTAAATTTAATTAAATTTTGGAGATAGCTTCCACATAACTTTGGGTGCCGAGATTTCTAAATGTTATTACCTATTTAATTTATTGGTATTTAATTAGGTCAATTTATTTCTTACATGCACCATTTAAAGCCGAATCACAATTTTTTTTACCTTGAAACTGAATTCAGAATATCATACTACGAAGTATTTTCTTACAATCTTCAAACTTCAATTATTTAATTAACTAACTCTATATATCGTTCTGCCTACACTATTACCTTCAATCCATAGTCAGATTCAAACATACTAGCATATTCATGCTACTACTTTAACAATGACAGCTGACGGTGGTTTATCCCGATAAATCTTATTAACGATGAAAGTGACGAGTGAAAGCTGCGTGTGAAGGTGCTTTTGGTATGGAAGCAAAGCTACCTAAACGATCAGTTACAAGCCGCTTTAATGGAAACCGTACTTATGGATCAGATGGTATATATTGAACTAACTTTATTTGTCTATCATACAATTATAAGTTCATAATTCATTATGTCGAAATTATTTATGTTCATATATGTTTATTATTTTATTCATGCTTAATGTATATTGTCAGTTACACTTTCATGATTTTTTGCCAGTGAATTATGTGGAATGTTGAAGCTTTTTGTACAAATCTCTTGAATTCTTTTGTCATGTTCAATTAATGAAATATATAAAGAATGTATCGATTTTAACGCCTCGTGCAGGTTTTGCTTAAGATTTTGCAGAATGCACCACCTAATCTCAATGGAAGATGATATTTCCACCATCCAGTTTGATAGATCCATCAAATATATGCATTAATCATTTTTGTAAAGTTGCTAAAAATAAAATATTAAGATGCTTTACAAGTAGTTATAGATTATAGATATATATTATAGAATAGCCAATAACCCGTGCGATGCAGCTGAATTGTAGTTGACAGTGGTAAAAAGGTAGTGAATAATCATTGTAAAATTGATCTGATATATATGTCTTAGATGAAACAATTAATGATAATATGAAGTAATATGATGAACAACTGACAAAAAATCACAGACCATAAAAATTATGCCGCATGCGTGTCTATAGTGACGTGAAAGAGTCCATAAAAAGGTGGTCGAAAAGAATATATATTTAAAAAAGTGAGTGTTTTAGATTTAGTAGTGACTTATGCAGTATAATTTGCATGAAATAAATTTTCTTTAAGAGTCAGTGGTAGATCAATTGCAAAAGGTATCATCGTATTCATATGGTGACGTGAAAGAATACATAAAAAGGATGACACTAATTTTATATTAAAAAGAGTATTCATATGGTGACGTTAAAGAGTACATAAAACGATCATAGTAATTTTATATTAATAGTAATTATTTTTGTGGTATCATTATTATGTTTTACTCATATATTTTTTATTATATAAGTAGTAGATCAGTTGCAAAAGCTATTATCGTGTTGACTTTTATCAAATTGTATTTTGTTAACTTAAAAAAAATCTAAATTTTGTTGTGTTAGTAGCTATATAACTAGAAAATTTTATAGGTTGTGCTAAGCACAACCCCAAATTGTTTTTAAATGGGTTAAGTACACACAAATATATCAAAATATAGTCTGACATTTATATGTAGCGAACTATTCAAATTTATATCGTATGTAACGAAGTTGTAATTTATTTATATTGTATGTATTTTAGTCAAATCAACAGTTATAAGACACGTCTCGTGTCAGCTTATATGGTCGACACGTGAAAAATGACCAAAAATTACATACAATGTAATGAAACTACAAGTTCATTACATACAATGGATGCATGAGTAGTTCGCTACATACAATGAATGTCAGACTATACTTTGATACATTTTCGCACGACTACCTTTTTAAATCGATGAGGAATCTGATACCATAAATGGTAAGGATAATGAGTTAGGATAAGTATATTACTTTTCGTATACGCTCGGGATAACATCTTGTCTTTATAAGTTGCATTGTAAGTTACAACACAAAGAAACTTACAACATTTTAATTTAATTTTCCTAATCATAGTAAATAGTAATTTTTAAATCACATTCCTATTTTAATTTTGATAATCATAGTATCAAATGGATCCCAATTAAAACCCTTCTAAAAAAGATAATAGTTGAAAACTCCTTCTTTGTGCCCAAAACCCAACACTTCCTTTGTCGCCTTAGAGAATCCTACAACATATACTTTAAAATCATCTTTCCATTATATTTTCAAATTTAGTATAAGTATCTTAAAAATATCCGCTATAGTAGGAGTCTTTACTAACTTCTTTTTACATCAATATTTTTCACTACAAAATGAAATAACTTTTCAAATGTACATAGCGAACTCTCAATTTTTTTTGTTAAGATGGGTGATATATATTACGTGTCATATGTTTCTCTCATTTCACTTACTAAAAATCTTTATTCTGGAACCTACTCTAGTACTCCTGACAAAGTATTACACAAATAAAAAATAATTAAATATTACTAAACTATAAATTAAAATTTAAAATGTTTAGGATTTGAAATGTTCTATAACGATTAAAATGTATATTAATATTCATGTTCATGTTAAATGAAAGTTGTAAAAGTAATTAAGAATATATCTTTAGTATGCGTTCATATTTAAGATTAAATATAGTTAGTGTTAACATTAACATTAAGATGTCATGTGGCATTTAGTTTTTATCATTAATATTATTACTACTTTACAATAATGATAAAAAATTTAATCTTAATTATGTTAATGTTAACACTAACTATATTTAATCCTAAATGACTACCACATGACATCTTAGGAATGAAAATGCCTTTCCTTATATAATAAGTTAAGATATATTACGTGATATGTGATTGATATCAAATTGACAATCTCCGTGGTGTATTATGTAATTAATATTACGTGGTATTGAAGTTAAATGCAATATAATAGTTTCCATATTCTAAAACTCTAAAAATCTTACGTTGGAAACAACTTTTATGGTTTTAATGTGAGGTGTATTTTAGGATTTTCTCATATACTTTTTGTTAAGTTTAAGGAGAAAGTTGGAAATGCTTAATATAGGAAGTATAGATATAGATAATCATGTGTACAATAATGTAAAATATGCTTAAATAAAGTTTAATAATTCGTAAAAATAAATTTATAAAATCAACTTTTCTCTATAAAACATGTAGTATAACCCGCAAATTTTGCAGGCTATTTCATAATTTTGATATCAATGTTTATATAATAATTTATTTTAGTGAATAATGTTTAAATCGACATATTTTTTACTGATGACAGTACAAACATATTTGAATTAAAATAGATATGTTTATCTATTGAGAATAACTTTTGATATCTCCATTATTTAAAACGATTTATAACATTAAAAATAAAATAAAAAACTAAACACCAAAAAGGCAACACATAAAGATAAATGTTTAACATGATCAACTTAACGTGCAACGATCAAACAATCAAAAAAAAAAAAAAAACCATAAAGTTTGCAAGTCATCGTCATCTTCAATACTAATAAGTGATTTATATTGACCGTCATGCCATCTAACTATTGTACAAACCAATGCACACAATTACACGTACACATGATATGACAATAATTGACTGGAAATTATATGAAGATCAAGAAATTTGGTGCCATCAAAGTACTCAAACACATTTGTTATTTTTTAAGTTCAATCATAAAAGTGGAAATATACATTGATCATCATAGTAGGTGAAACCAAAATCCCTGTTAAGAATGTTATTAGTTAATGATTGTCCATCTTACATAATAACCATGTGAATGATCATCAACAACTCTTTTCCTACAATACCATAATGCATAAAAAGTTTTAGATATTGTAATGCATATACCATGCCATTTTAGTGATATATATTAACGGTTTCCTTATTTATGCTTGACAGCTATCACAATCATCTACAAATACATCCTGCGAATAACTTTAATAAATATATATATAATTACACCTCACAAATATAAGTAAACAAAATAATAATTTGTTCATAGTTATAATAGTCACGTTAAAGTGTTTTAAAACATTTTCACCAATATCAAAGTAGAGTATCAATTAGATTTGTCAAAGACCAAATAACTCATCTAAAGTTCAAGTGTGCATAATATCATTGAAAATGAAAGCATATAAGACCTTAAGATGACACTTTCAACTCATTTAATTACGAATTATTCAAGTTGAATTGTATTTTATACGAATTAAAAGAATTCAGCATAAAAGGCGATGCGTCGCCAAATTCTTTAAGTGCCCCACAACATCTCAAATCGTTTTTTAGATTATATAAAATTTCGATTTGTCGAAGATCAAATAACACGTCATTAGTTGAAGTGTACACAATACCGTTGCAAATGAAAATATACAAGAACTTGAGATGACACTTTCAACCCATTTAATTACGAACTAATTAAGTTGGTTTATATTCGTACAAATTTTAATAATTCAGCAGAGAAGGCGATGCGCCCCATATTATTTAAAGGTCCACAACATCCCAAATCACACAAGAGTTTTGAGATGACACTTTCAACCAGTTTAATTACGAATTAATCAAGTTGGATTATATTTATACGAATTTAAAAAATTCAGCTGAAACGGAGATGCGTCCCAAAATTATTTAAAAGCTCACAACATCCCAAATCATTTTTTTGAATTATATAAAATTTTGATTTATCGAAGACGAAACCCGTTTGTAAGTGTATACAATACTGTTGAAAATGAATACATATAGGAACTTAAGATGACACTTTCAACCCATTTAATAACGAACTAATCAACTTGGGTTATATATATACGAATTTAAAATATTCAGTTGAAAGGCGATGAGTCCTCAAATTATCTAAAGCCCACAACATCCCAAATCAATTTTATGAATTATAGACTTTTGATTAGTCGAAGACCAAATAACCCGTATGTATAATACCGTTCAAAATGAAAACATATAAGAGCTTGACATGACACTTTCAATCCATTTAATTACGAACTAATCAAGTAGGATTATATTTATACGAATTAGAAAAATTCAACTGAAAAGGCGATGCAAATTATAAAGAATTGGATTTGTTGAAGACCAAATAACCTGTCCATAGTTCAAGTGTGCATAATGCCATTGAAAATGAAAACAGACAATAGATTGAGATAACACCTTCAACCCATTTAAATACGAACTAATTAAACTGGATTATATTTATACAAATTTAAAAATTCAGTTGAAAAGGCGTTGTGTCACCGAAGACCACAACATCCTAAATCATTTATTTTATAATTATGTAGAATTTTATTTTTCTTATGTTAAATTATGTATATAATTATGCACACAAATGTAAATTAAATATTTTGATGTATTTTATAAATTACTAAATGAGTTATTAAATTGGATGTAAACCATTCATTAAGCTTTCAAAAACGCGACTACCTAAATAATGTAGAGAATATGACAAAAGACAATTATGACCCTATGTTGACTTTCTTAAAATATTAGTTTGGTAACTATTTATTAATTGGGGATATATTAATGGAAATTTTAAGTACTGATTTTTTTTTTCAAATTAATTATCTCACAAACGGTAAATCAAAAAATTAAAAAAATTGCACCATAAAAGTCAGTGTTTTCTCCTCTTCAATTTAAGATCTCTCAAGGTATACTTTCGACAAGTTTTTTTTCACTTTTTTGTGGGTTTTACAAATTATTAACACATGTGTTATTGTTTCGTTCTATATTTTTGGATTACAATTAGGGTTTATGATCTAGTGTTTAGCGTTTAGTAGGGTTACGGGTTTATGTTTTAGTATGGTTTAGGGTTATGATATATCCATTTAGGGTTTAATAAAGCGTTTAGGGTTTTTACATGTGGTAGTAATTTGTATAACCCACCATTATATTTAATTTACATTTATGTGCATAAATTTACTTTTCTAAATTTGTAAAATTATAATCCAATTTAATTAGTTTGTAATTAAATGGGTTAAAAGTGTCATCTCAATCTATTGATTTTTTTTTCATTTTCAACAGTATTGTGCACACTTTAACTATATACGAGTGATTTGATCTTCAACAAACCAAAATACTTTATAATTCGCATCGCCCTTTCATGCTGAATTTTTTTTTATTCATATAAATATAATCCAACTTGATTAGTTCGTGATTTAGTGAATTGAAAGTGTCATGTCAAGCTCTTGTATGTTTTCATGTTCAACGGTATTATACACACTTGAACTACATACGGTTTATTTGGTCTTAAGCTAATCAAAAGTCTATATAATTCCAAAAAACGATTTGGAATGTTATGGGCTTATTGTGATAGCTGCCAAACATAAATAGAGGAACCATTAATATATCACTAAAATGTCATAATATATACACTACAATATCTAAAACGTTTTATGCATCTCTCTTCTTAATTAAAAGAAAATCATAATTACGTAAACATCCTAAAAATAATTCTCTTTAAATTAATCTGGCCCCTTCAATGATTAAGCCCTATAATTAAGAGTCATTGATCAATATTTCTAATTGTGATTACCTAAATAGCAAACAAAGTTTAGCCCAGTGACCAAAATACCCTTATTTCATTAACCACAATTACCTGTGTTTAGGTTATAATTATCCAGAATTTTTGAAACCCGTACAAAAGTCAGATTAAAAAAAAAAGGCTCGCTACGCGTACAAAATTCAGAAAACCTCGCCTGATAGTTTCGCAAAGCCAATCACTCTCCTATGAACGCCTTTTTAATCAAGTGATTGTGATTTTGATGATTTTGAATTATTGCTTCCATCAATTTTGATTTGTTCATCATCAACACCTACAAGGCATTGCGATTTTGCTTGATTTTGATTTCTTAAATTAGGGTTTATACGATTAATTCTGATAGCGATTTTGATTCTACATACAATCTTTATTTATGCTTCCAACGATGATACGATTTGAATAAGTAGTTCCTCCACATGAGCAATTTCTGAGAAACCCAACGAATTAAACACCATTAATATGGGTCTGATGTTTGATTTTTTTATTTCAGTAACTTCATCATTATACTTTAATCTTTTGTTGTGTATGTCATTCATTGATTTGTTGTATGTGTTTATATTAGGGATCATTATTGTATAAAGATCGAGTCTTTTTAATCAATTAGGTTGCAAGCTGGAGAAGAAACCACATACAATCAAATAAAACTTTGAAAGGAACTTATTCTCCATCATTGTCGAACTCAAAAGATATTCGTAATCGGGTTGGAACAAGATTTTTCTTTGTCCCTTAACCCTGCGATTGAAAGTAATTACTCCCCCTTTTCTCAATTGTAATTAAAAGTTTAGTTCTATGATTGCTCTAAAGCCTATTTTTTTTACAGTTGTAGGGTGAAGGATCTTGAACATGAAGCAAGGGAAGCGTTTCAGTTAGCCATCGTCTTGGATGGTTTGTGTCCATGTTATCCTATTTCCCACATCGTTTTTGTTTGTAATGAAGATAAGTAGGTATAATATATTATTTCTTTGATTTTTGGTTTTCAAGTCAAATGCTATGTTATCTCTCCAAGCAAAATAATGGTGTCATGTGTTTTCCAGCTTATATCTGATATCTCGTGTCTATTATAGACTTCAAAAGGGTATATTATATAGTATATGTTCCCTCTTTAAATTTGAGCTACAATTAGCATATTCCAAGCTATATGATTAGGCTGACTTTCATTTTTGGTCTTGCCCATATGGCCCCCTACCAAGTATAGCTAAACAAGAATCACAACTACTCAAAGAAATATATATGCAGAATTAGTTTTCACTTAATTCGTTAATTTCGTATCTACCCCAAGGTATTTCTATACATTCGTTTAAAAGGTAGACAAGTATTAAATCATGTGGCACATTACTTATTGTTTTCTAACATTGGTCGTTAAGTTTGAGGATACAGTTTGAATCGTAAGTTTTTTTTGCAGAATAATAGTGTATGCTAACCCAAACAAACCGACACTATATGGCTGGCATTTGGCTATCCACTCGACATACATGTACAAAACTGATCACAACAAACGATTACTTTGGTAGGTTTGTCATTATCTATTTCTTAGTTTACTATGACATAACTGGTGTTGCTTTCTTTTCCTTATCAGTTTTTAAATTCCTAATTTGTAGTTATAGATTGCGATTTTATTTGATGATTCTGGCAAATACAAACTTGCTGATTATTATATATTACTGTTCTCTTACACTAGAAAGCAGTTCGGAGTTGTAAACAGCTTTCTTGATTTGTGTGAACTACCATTACAGATAGGCACCATGAATACATTAGGACATCTGCTAAACTCTTCAACATCAACTTATACACCTGGTTATGGGTTAACTACACCTAGCATTGTATTATTCTATAAATAAATTGTATTATATTTATCTACTTACACATGAATGTTGAAATAGTAGCCTTATGTGGCTCGTGTATTTTTTTAACTGCTGTTTCATTGAGAGCGATTGCAAGTAACGGTGCGATGAAGGTGTATATCTATTTGCATTGCATTTTTCTGCTGAAAACTACGTCTATCTTAATCTGCATTTTCTGAATTATGTCATTCTGGGTGGCGGTCCTTACTATCTCATTGGTCATGCTTTGGGCCTAAAGTTGGAGTGAGCATAGGACTATGTTCATGCTATATGGGGCATATTGTTTTACTCTCGCCTGTTAGGTACATTGACATAAGTTCTCCAAGCGTTTAAATAACTAAAAGAGAGGTGACATTTTCGACCCATTTACTTATAAATGAGGTGATTTGGGCTATGTTTCATCTCTAACAGGTCAAATCAAATAATTTAGTCAACATGTTAAATGAGTTGAGTGTCACCCGAAGCTTAATTTTAGTACATGTATTTTATCTCCCAAATCGTTTTTGTCAAATCATATATTTTATTACTGTAATAAGTGTGGTTGTTTTGCCATAATCAACGGATAAAGAGAACGGACAAAAAAAGTGTCCGTGGCTCAACTTGACCCGTTTCAATGCAACCTAAATTTGACCCTTCACACTAAATCTTATACTGGATTGAACACTATGCCAATTTTTACAGCATAACATGCAAAAGCTTACAGAAGGAGCAAAAGTGCAAGTTCTAGAGAGTGATCATATAAGTATCTGTGGATTTAATACTCATATGAGCTTCATATTGAAGCAATTAAACAAGTAGCATGAGTTTCAGTGCGATTAGGTACATGCTTTTCATGATATCGTACATGCTTTTCATCTCACTGTTTGTATAACAACAAACGAATAATATATTAATCTTTTAATTGTATTCTGTTTCACCTTAAGTTTCATGTTATGCAGTTGCAATTTAAGTTTAACATAATCATACCAAAGGGCTGCCGCTAATAAGGCACGTGCCGAAATTTTGTCAACCAAGAGTGATAGGTAAAGTTTCTTTAGATGAAGTAGTATAGTCCTAAATCCGTATTTATATATATTTCTGTTTGGTTTATGAGTAAGATTTCTATATAAAACGAACGATGTTGCTAGGTATGGAATTTATACGGGTGCATCTCCAACCTATCTCAGACATCTAATTATCAAAGAACGAACGATGTTAGGATACTTGATCCCGATGGAGATAGAAAATGGAACTCAAAGTAAGCTTCTGTAGCATTTTATTTACTACATTTAGCATTATATATATATTTGTATTATTCTATAAATAATTTGTATTATATTTATCTACTTATACATGAAATGTTGGTTGAAATAGATACCCCACTAATGATCTTCGGGAACTATTCTGATCCTATCGTTCTAATTTATGAGAAGAAGACTTCAAAAAGTAAATCTACGATTAAAGTGCTAGAGTTGGCACTGAAGGTAGAATCTCGAATGTGTCAAGGCAATTGATCCATTTTGAATCAAAATCCCCTACTAATTGATGTTGATGTGTTTAATTCTTGTCTAGAAACGAAACCCCCCACTAATTGTTGCTGAAAATGTGGACATGATGCATCGGCTTAACAAGATTTGTGCCAGCATTAAGGTTTTTATTGTTTATATAGATGTCCAAAATACTTCCTTTACGTTTGTTCTAATGGAAGATTGTTTGCCTATTGATGTGCCATTTTCCCCCTTATTTGCGTTTTTTGTCTTTTGATGGTATATGATTAAGCTAATTACAATCACATTTTGGGCAAGCTTTGACCCGTTTGACATTTTTTTTCTTTAAGCTTATCTTTTTAAATTTAACAGATGGCCCGTTGTAGCTAAAACATAACATAAACACTCTATGTACACTTGATGTTTCTGATTTATTGCTCTATTTAGGTAGTACCTATTAATGCACAAGAATATGTGAGTTGTCTACGCATACATAGATATAAACTACTGTATATATTGAATTTTTTGCTGACTTAAATTATACCGGGTTGTTAAAGTCCATATTTCAACGGAAAAGATACCTATGCCGCTGACTGGCCACTAGGACAAAAACTGTATCATTTGTAGATTGCTTTGGGTCATTATAGTAAGTGGTCAGTTCAGATTTACTTCCCATCTGAAAACTTACACTTAGGTACGACACCTGTCATTGAATTGAAGATGATATATACACTAAAAACATTGATCGATTTATAGGTTCTTTAGGGTGATAATGCACATGTATCCATTGATAATCTCCGATAAGGGTTTAAACCTAATGAATAATCGAAGTTCGGAATCTTAAACTCTAAGGAACTACAAATCGTAATGATGTTTTTAGCCAGACCGACAAGAGATAGAAGAGGGTTGACTCCGCCCCGTGTACAACGTAAGTATATATACACATAGGCTGTATATGTTTTTATTTATAATTTAGGCCTTATGAATTGTTCTTAATGTGTAAAAATATATTCCTACCTCTAAAATTGTTGGTATCTTAGAGGTTCCTACCTTTAATGTTTATTTATAACTGTTTTCCTACCTTTAAATATAAGATTCAAGATGGTATCTTAGAGGTTCCTTGATTTTTCAAGGATATATTTTAAAGTTTATTGTTTCAATCTAATTGTTAATTTGTTTTTTTTTTCACTGCTAATTTTATGCATCACATGTTTCACAGAAAAGCTTGTGATCACAGTATGAGGCTGCCTGTAGTCCTAATATGCAGAGGATCTTAAAGGGTGTTCAACTGCTGCTGATGTCTTCTACACCAACATCTTCAAAAGTGTAATATAAACAATGAAACAAATTAGTATCTCTTGCCTATAATTGCGTATGCAGCTTTGTAAGTGTAGATTTTTGATGAGACATATAATGTTACTTTACATCTTAACTCTTTTGTGTGCATGTGTGTTCGAATTGACTGGACATGTTACCTATCTTTAATATGTCACCATTGCCCAAATATTAGCATCTTGATTTTTGAGTTAATTGAATGCGTTCGAGGTTGCAACACAATTTGGATTTTGGAATCCCATTTTAAGTAAACATGCATGTGTCCCATTAGGTCTAGCCACACCTACTAAATTTAGTAATAGTGCTTTGTAAGTTAATACAAAATAGTTACACCAATATAAATTCTTTACAGATGAAGCATAAGTTCAGAGTTCTTTGTACAATAATCCGTTAATCTGCACTCCTAAAATACGACCAGTCTATGAACATTCAAGACATCACATTCGAATGAAGGCTTAAGATTGTTATGTAGATAATAATTGAAGCTCTTATCAATGGTTTTATGAATGCCTGTATATCTAATAGGTTTTATTGCATAGAGCTTAGATGCTTAATTTATATCAAATTATATAGGTGATCAAGGACGTTACTAGCTCTCCATTAGCAAATAATGTTGAACCTATGCCAGCAGCCATTCATCTGAAGCTGAGAAAAGAAGGAGCACTTTGAAAATGTAACATCTTAGTTTGAAGTTCGATAATGTGATAACGTTAATGCTCTATGTTTTTACATGTCATTATCATTCAGGTGGTTGAGCAGAAACTTTCAGTTGTAGTTCTATTAAACCAATCCGGATCGTGAAGCATCCAAAGGGGACTCTTCTATATCGTTCATACTTTTATGTGTATGTTTTATTCAAGCACCTTGTCAAATACCAAACATGAAAAAGCAATGAATTCCAACTGACAGTCACTTATTTTGTCATTTGGTTGTTCTGTTGGTAAGATGTGTGGTACATTTGATGACTTCTGAAGCGGGACTTGCCATATGTCAGGTTTGTGTGCTGACTTATCCCGTTTGTATTTTATTTCGGGTTTTAATTTTCTTATAGCCTTATAGGTCTTGAACTCAGTTATAGTATACAACACACGGCTTCGTGATCAAGGTTTTTGTTTTGTTTGATCTTTACACCTATTCAGTATTGAGAGTACAGGTCGCAAAATGGGCCGGTCAGTGGTGGGTTGGGTAACAGTTTAAAAAAGATAACCTTCAACTGCCGGCCAAGAAAGTTCAGGTCGAGTATGGCTGCTTAAAAATCCCAGTTTTATCTATATTTTCTTCATTCCTTAGGGATAGAACGTAGCCATATCAGCCCATTTATAGATAAATTGGTGACGTTGCCTCCTCTAATTAAGAGAATAGTCTTTTGTCATCATACATAAGTTTTATCTACATGTGTTGTACGCCTCGATTCTTATTTTTTATAAATTTTCATTTGTATATCAGGATGGAAAATATCTTATGGATAAATTCGTATTAGTCTACAACGTACATAACTAATGGGAAGGAGTCAATTTCTAACATATGTTGAATCATGGATGGAGGTTCTAATTAGTTATGCTTTCATGAATTTACCAAGGAGTGGACTTATTTATTGACCCAAACAGTTCTCTATCTTATTCTTTCATTTAATATATTTCAGCTCATACCAATGAGTCTGCTAAGTTTTCGGTTGACATGATTCAGATAACACATCGAGACACAAACTTAGCTTTTGTGGTTGCTATGGCAAGTGACAAAGACCATCACGCATTACTGAGAGAATTACTTGCAGGTATAGTGTTCCATAGTGAATTGGAGTAATCTCTTATGTAGATTTTAGATCAAATTAACATTTTTATCTGAGAAATGTACCTTATTTTTGGAATATCTAATACCAAATTTGGTATAGGTTTTGGCAGTCTGAAAAGAAGAAAACACCGAATAAATACACTTTAACGGGAAGTTTATAATATTACGGAACATAATCTCAAAAAGTCACAAAGGGAATGTAGTTTCAAGACATTGAGGTCAAATTAGTTGCACCGAAGGAGAATCATGGCCATGGAAAAGCTTCGTTGTTGAATCAGTTCACGATTTCCCTCGAGGAAGTTTACAAAAAATTGAGATGTTCCAACGATAGGCTAACGTGTGAGGAAGGTTGGAGGAGATTAGAGATTTTTGGGCACAAAACGCTTGAAGATAAAGTATGCAGTGTATCTTATTTACAAAGAGAAATAAGTGAAATTTAACCTGATTAGTAGTACTTTTTTATGCTTCTGTTTGAAACTCTCTACATTTGTATACTTTGGTCTTAATAAAGCTTTACAATTCCAATACAATATTGTGATATTTGCTCTATAATGAATTTTGTTTGTACCACCAAACTATGATAGTTTGTGTGAATGTGGCAAATCAGTAGGTTTTAAAAGGATGTTAAGTAATTAACTAATTAAGTTTTAAGTGAAGGGGATTTTGAAATGAAGAAAACTATACATTAACAACCATGGTTTCTTATTAATGCGAAAGAGCATGTTACTTACGTTGTAATTGAGATTGTTTAACCGTCATACATTAAATCGTCATACATGAGTGCTCATTTTGTAGTACCGACATTCGAGCTATTGTGAGGTAACACTTCAGTTGACTTTGAATCCTATTTACTTTAAGGGCTTAACCTTTTCATTACTTTCGGTTTTGCCCATCGGATATGAAAAATAACAAGAATAGAACTATTTTTAAGTATAAGGAGTAGAATTGCTATAATGATATTGCAACGGCTATGATACAATATTTGGAGAGCTTAAGTTTGTATTATTTAGGTTTTAAATGTAGCTTATGTTAATTATCTTATTAACAAGTTAACTAATCTATTTTAATTATATTTATTTAATATTTATTACTATAAGAATAAGAAAGACTAAATTATGTAGAAATCTTAAAGCTAACCTCCCATAAATTAATCATAACCCTTCAATACATTAACCTTTATAATCTTTAACCATTGATAAATATTACATTACATATTCATTAATTCTCTCGACCACTTATAATGCATACATCATCTACCTTATAATAAAGTTAATACATTTTTATGTTTATTATGTAACTGTGTATGTTCAAACACGTCAACAATATATATACAATGAGAATAACAAATTTTTACACACAATGTATGTTCGAGTATTTAGGCACAATATGAATATCTGACTTAGTTAAGTACATTTACAAGCACTTAACCTTGTATATAACATATACTAAAAACAACTTACATAATAACGAACGCTATAAAGACTGCGATAATTGAAAAACAAAACAGTCACATCATTGTTTTACATCATTTATGTATATAAACATGTTTTAATCCCGCGATTCCGCGGGTTATAAACTAGTTATGATATTGAAGGAAAAGAGTTGTTGATGATCATTCACATAGTTATTATGTAAGATGGACAATCATTAACTAAGAACATTTTAACAAGAAATTTGGTTCCACCTACTTTGATTATCAATATATGTTTCCACTATTATGGTTGGACCGAAAGGATAACAAATGTGTTCGACTACTTTGATGGCACCAAATTTCTTGATCGTCATATAATTGCCGATCAATTATTGTCATATCATGTGTACGTGTAATTGTACGCATTTGTTCCGTACGATAGTAAGATGGTATGACGATCAATATGAATCAATTATTATTGTTGAAGATGACGATTGTGAATTTTGTGGTTTATATGTTTTGATTATTTGACCGTTGTACATTAAGTTGATTATGTTAAACATTTATATTTATGTGTTGCCTCTTTGTTGTTTATGTTTTATTATTATATTCAATGTTATAAATCGTTTTTAATAATGGATATCCAAAGCTACTATCAATAGATAAACATATCTATTTCATTTCAAAATATTTGTGTCATGACCAAAATATGTCGATTAAAACATTACTCGCTAAAATAAGTTATAATATAAACATTTATATCAAAATTATGAAGTATCCCGCAAAATTTGCGGGTTATATTCTAGTTTAATATTATTTACATCCTAATTCCGTTGTAAAATTTTCACCAACCAAACACAATTCAATTCCTTCAAATTCCAATTCCATTCACAAATTCTAATTCCATCAAAAATATTGCGCGAAACAAACGCACCCTTATTGTATCATTAAAAGGAGTTTTCTCAAAATATCAAATAATTGTAGTAATGTAACTTTTCTTAAAAAAGAAAAAAATAGAACCATCTTATTTACGACCATAGTTCTTGATAAAGAGTATTAATTTTATTATTATTATTTTATTATTATTAATATTATATTATTATTATTATTATTGTTGTTGTTGTTGTTGTTGTTGTTGTTGTTGTTGTTGTTGTTGTTATTTTAAAAAATAGATATAAAGCACAATATGTTACTCTCTTCGTCCCAAAATAAACATTCACATTACTATTTATATATGTCCTAAAATAGTTGTTCACTAGCAAACAATGACTACTAAATCATTAAACTATCAATTTTACCCCCATTTATTACTCTAAATCATTTAAATCTTCAATAAATTCAGTCAAACTTGCCTTGAATATAAGAGCATAACTGACATTTACCCAATATATCTTAACTCCAACAAAAGTTGTTGTTGGAAGCCTATTTTTGTGGGACGGAGGGAGTATGACTTCATCCATTCATATTCATATACGTTGGATTAAGCGTATTCTAGAATAACCATTGGATAAACAATAAAGTGTTAAGATAATATGAAATGAAACCAACAAATATTTGTAGCAAAAAATAAATATAATGTAACATAAGAAAATTCAATCAAACAAACGTGTAACCATTTCCGTCAATTGAATATAACTTCTTGTAGTTACAATCAAACATAGGTTTTGATAAATGTATATGTGTAATCTCTATATTTATTGGTTAATCACACATATTTATTGTAATATGTCATCAATTGTGACTTCACTGTATAACTGAAAGCAAAATTTGATTCGGCACGATGAATGTATGCATAATGCATTTCGATTTTCTATAATTCAATAATAGAAAAAACCCCTCATACACATTAGATTAGATTATACATTTAAATATGCGAATAATTTATGAATATTCACATAGTTATATCTACCACAACCATTATCTTCAACAAAACTTTGATAGTAATTTATGGTATAGTTATATTTACAAATAGATGGTAATTTATGGTAATTCATAGTTAAACTTATATTTACTTGTATATTTACAAAATTTATGGTATAGTTAATAAAACTTTGATAGTAATTTATGGTATAGTTAAACTTCACTATAGTTATATTTATATAGTTATATTTGTATATATTAATGTATGTTATATGTTTTTTTGGATAATGATAGATAAATCTATGGATGATAAATTGTCATCCACATTCGATTCACTAATTATCTACATTCATATACATATCTACTATTTATCCATTTATTAGACTATCTATATCTACTATTAAGTGGATGGATCATGATCATTTTTCAAATTTTCAAAAGTAAAATAGAATAAAAAGTAGAGGAGTTAATAAATACAATAAGATAAACAAATTATTTTGATGTGGGTTGTCTTTTATCTAGCACGGGTAAGATAAACAAATTTAGCTAAAAGGGAAGTGGGAACGGGTCAAATATGCTTCTCACCTGTTGAAAGTCGCCATGCGTAAAACGTAATAAATTGCTTTATTCGAAATTGTGAAATATTATAGTGACATAAATTATTTTTTGTAATCGATTGTAACAAATTATGGACGAAAAGTGTTTATGGATCAGCATAACCTGACAAATATTTTGACCTGTACTGGAGATTTGATATGTTTCTACCCGAACCGGTTATCCAACCTACCCGACCTGCGCCGCCCATCTTGCCACCTCTACGTTCGTGTGTGCCATGTATGGGAAAACAGCAGCGGCAGCAATAAACACCCAGAGTTTGCACTCTCTTGACCTAACAAAAAAGTTTGATAAACATTTACGTATGCCCTGCCATTACATATTTAATTTTAATTTCCTTTTACAGTTTAACTAACTGTTAAAAGAATTACAGTGTATCCACTTGGATTCGGTATTAGGTAATAGTGCATATCTTAAAGCCCAATTTTGAACACATGCAATTTCTGCTTTGTGTAGAATTGCTGTGGTTAATTTGAAGTTTTTGTAAGACTACAATTTTGGAATTTGGACTGTTTATTTATATATGGGTTGATTCTAGTTATATCTTGTGATTTTGCCTCTAACAAGTCAAAAAAGTGAACTCGAAAGATATTATCTGAAGAGCACAGGTCAAATGGGTCGGAATTTGTGCAGGGGTTTTCTTTAATGCAAAAAATTCCCAAATTACTCAAATAACTATATTGTTATTGAAATAATTAAATTTTATATACATACTTAACACACTTTATAACTCTTAAGTCATTCATTTGTTTCGTTTTTTTTGGTTCAACACTGACCCCTCCCAAAAGTTGACTTACTTCGACTTGCACCTGGTTTTACTGCTTACTGTTAATGATTTCTCTTAGAACAGTCTATTATTTGGATACAATCATTTTAGATTTTGATCTCACCATCAAAATTCTCAAACATGTTTCTCTATGCAGGTTTTGAATACCAAATTTTCATTGCGTTCATTCCGAGAACAAGTACGGAAGCTGTCACCAAGCCAAAGAGAATCCATTAAAAGATCAGGATTTGGCAACTTGCTGCATATTCCAAATCACTTTCTGAGGAGGACTCAGTTAGAACAACTGATGGACACTTGGAATAAAGAAAAAGAAGCATTTATATTTTCTTCACGGGAAATAAAGATAACCCTTTTAGATGTTGCTTTAATCTTAGGACTACGTGTTATTGGTGAACCGGTGGTCCTACCGGAAGATGCACCATATTTAAGCCTAGAGAAAGAATTTGGTGCTTCTGCCAGATTTAGGACCATCGGCATTGAATCGCTGAAAGAAAGACTCAAGTCTATTGGTAAAAGGGACGATGAATGTTTTATTCGAGCTTTTTTGTTATATTGTTTTGGAACATTACTTTTTGCAAATTCCCATGGAAGGGTGAATTCAAGGTATCTTCATCTTCTTCAAGATCTGGACAATGTAGGTCGTTTTGCGTGGGGTGCAGCAGTTCTTGAAGATCTTATTAAGAGCTTGAACAAAATACGACATTATACAAGCACATATAGCATTACTGGATGTCTTATTCTTCTTCAAGTAAGTTTTATATACCGGGTCAAGTATGTTTTAATTGAGTAATTGACTTTTGGGTTTAAGTCAACGATCGTCAACGTACTCTCCTTTTTGTTCCGAGATCACCAATCAACCGGTTTTATTACCATGATCACCAACGAACTTTCAAATTTCGTGTCGAAGTCACCAATCTACTTTTATCTACGGGTTGGAGATCGCCAACATACTTTTAATACGGAGTTAAGATCGCCAATAAAAATTACAAAGAAATTCATTTTTTGAAAGTTCGTTGGTGATCATGGTAATAAAACCGGTTGATTGGTGATCTCGGAACAAAAAATAAAGTACGTTGGCGATCGTTGAATTAAACCCTTGACTTTTTGAACTATCTAACTTGAACTTTCTTAGTTAGCTAACACCATTGCTCATGTAGAGGTGGCAATTACAACCCATTCACTTGAATGGGTCAATTTGAGTTATGCTTTTTCTCTAATAGGTCAAATAAGAACTATATGAATAAAGACATTAGCTGTAAAGGAAATAGTCAAACGAGTTGTAAGTCACCCAAAGTATGTTTTAATGCACAAGACATCCTAACTTACCATGTTATTATCAAAAAATATTTATTATTGAGATATATAACAGTTTATAATAGGTGACACAGTAATTATATATGTATCTTTTGACTTTCAAATAAAATGTGTTTCGGGTCATATCACCTTGACCCGTACCAAAAATTGCCATTTATACCCATTTCCCATCCTATTTGACCCACTTTCCTATTTTGCAACCACTTAATAAATAGTTTATGTGTAAGAGGAAAGAAATTTTGGAAATGTAAACGCAAAAAGAATGCTATGTTTGGCCACATCTGTCAAAATATCTTACTCTTACAAATCATAAGACTTGCATACATTCGTAGAGGTTCAATCTCTTGAGATTATAGATGTTTGTACAAGCTTAAGTAAAGGCTTGACTTGTACACTCTAGGTCCCATTGTATCGTAAAGCTGGAATAGTCTCTGAACTATGCCTATGGGCTTATAAGTTACTATATTTCATTAGTATAAAATCATTTAACTGAAGCTATACACCCCACCCTCCACCCCCTTGTTCAAGTGTGATGTTTGGCTTGACATTTACTTTACTAAAAATGTTTTGACTATCAATCGAATGCTAATGACCCATAATATGGCTAGACAAGAAATTTGTGCATGGATGACAACGAAGAATGCTAGTTTCTAGTGTATTTTCTAAAGACAGAAAGGGAAGTAGGTTTAAAAACCTAACGAATAATTTATTGCATTCTGTTGAGATGAAGGGAGTAGATACATTTTTTGTAAATAAATGAATAAATAAATAATTACAAGTCCTTAAAAGGCTTATATGACACTCTTGCTTGTGTAGGTTTACCTTGTGGTTTTAACAGGGCTAGTTTTTCAAACTTGTGTTATCTAAACTTATATGGTACGTAGGTATGGTGTTATGAGCATATCATTACTGGAAGACCTAAATTACTCAATTCACAATCCAAATTTCGGTTTCCTCGTGTATGCCGATGGGAAAGCAGCACTAGGCACTACACTTCAGAATTTGCCATTGAATTCAAGAAATTAGAGCACAATGACATAATAATGACGCTTCAACCAACATCAGAGGAGATGCAGCTTGCTATTGTCAACGAGATTCCACAAGTTAGTTTCCTCACCCTTGTGTACAAGTACAAAACATATGTTGAGGTGACAAAAAACTTTATAATACGGGCCAGGTTGGCTTGGACCGAGGCGTCAGTTTTTTTATAAGCGTTTAGGAAAAAAAAATATAAGCACTAGATTGTTAAATAATAATCTTCATTTATGATTAGATCATGTAGGAATAAAAAAGCCTTTGGATAAATTTGGGTCACTTTCAAACGGTCCCCCCTTTTTCCACTGTGAAGCTTAATATATTACAGTGTGGGGGATTGAATACAACCCAAATCCACCTATTGTAAAGAAATGTGTGAATTTTGCCACTGCATCTCTAGACATATGCATCTGAATTTTCTGCTGATGGTTCTTTTCCCCTTCTTGTAATAGGAATGCCATCTAAGAACTGGAGCTGCAATGTTTGAGCAGCCAAATGATACACAGAGCGAAAAACCAATTATGGGGGATAAAGCAGATAGGGAAGAAGAAGGCCCAAGGAGACAAGAAGAATCCACGAGCTTCGATTCAAGTGATGTAAGTTTAATATTTCAAAGAAATGTATGATTTTGCCACTGCATCTCTAGACATATGCATCTGAATTTTCTGCTGATAGTTCTTTTCCCCTTCTTGTAATAGGAATGCCATCTAAGAACTGGAGCTGCAACATTTGAGCAGCCAAATGATACACAGAGCGAAAAACCAATTATGGGGGATAAAGCAGATAGGGAAGAAGAAGGCCCAAGGAGACAAGAAGAATCCACGAGCTTCGATTCAAGTGATGTAAGTTTAATATTTCAAAGAAATGTATGATTTTGCCACTGCATCTCTAGACATATGCATCTGAATTTTCTGCTGATAGTTCTTTTCCCCTTCTTGTAATAGGAATGCCATCTAAGAACTGGAGCTGCAACATTTGAGCAGCCAAATGATACACAGAGCGAAAAACCAATTATGGGGGATAAAGCAAATAGGGAAGAAGAAGGCCCATGGAGACAAGAAGAATCCACGATCTTCGTTTCAAGTGATGTAAGTTTAATATTTTGGCCCTATTTATTCATTTCTCTTTGGCTGATGCGTCTAAAAATTGCTCTATTTAGGTAATTGTTCAAAAACTCGGTTTCATTGGGACACAATTACATCTTCCACGGATCCAATACGTTAAAATAAAGAATAAATAAATAAATGGAACGGCCTATCTGGTTCCAAAGAGTTGATTTGTTTTTTAATGAGACTTGAACCCACAAGACTAAATGCAGAAATCATATCCTTATGCTTCAAATATGAAGCTACTCAATAGGTGATATGGGAAAATGTGGGGTATGTACATAAATGGATTATCCTAAATCCTAATGGCAACACCCTATGTTTTAATCTACCTCACAAAAAAATTTTTCCTTAAAAATGATTCAAGTTGGCAAAATGGGTGGGTTGGATATGTCGTTTGACAAGTCAACACAAATAAAGATTCGGGTTATCTCAAACTAGGTTGACATGACTTAACCCGTCAACATTCTATTATCTATATTTATATTGGTTACAGTATAATCAGTATTTTAAATGCAATTAGAGAACTTGAATTGAAATTATGATCTAGTTTTCTGAAACCTGCAATTTAGGAGGCTGTAAACACTTGGTGCATACTTCGGATTACTTTTACACTGCTACACAATTCTTTCTAGCAAAATTTCCAGTTTTACCAGTTTGACTCGTTATCAATAACATATAACTCAAATTGTCCTGTTTCCATATAAACGATAATGAGTTAAAAGTTTCAGTTTAGGATTTCTACGAGGAGACATCAATGCAACTACCCACATGCTTCTTTTTTCCTTATCTAGAAGAGCGAATGGTGATTGGTTGTGAATTTGCTTGGTATATGCCATCTTTTCAAAATTCTTTAGCTAGTAATATTTGATTAGGTATAACATGGTTGACCTCGTTATGTAGTATTGTAGTGTTAGTTTTATCTGTTTGTTGTAGACATATCATTACACAAGTCGTTGACTTATCATCCAAGCTGACTTGTCCTAATTCGCATATATAGTGTTAGTTATAAATTGTATGTGGCTTGTGTTTGTGCTAGGATGAGGACTCAAAGGTGATTGAGGATCTTAAAAAGAAATTTTTTAAGTTGAAGGTGACTGTAGAGGAGAAAAGAAAAGAAAACGAAGTTTTGAAGAATGTGGAAGGTGAATATAAAGAGTTAAGAAGGAAAGTTCAAGATGACGAACAATATAGAATAAAAGTTGTAGATGAAAATAGAATACTAAGGCAGATTGTTGATGATACAGAAGTACTAAGGAAGAGAGTTACAGAAGAGGAAGAAGAAAGGAAAAAAGTTCAAGATCAGAATGAAAAACTAACAATGGAACTTCAAAATGAGGAAGAAGCAAGAAAGAGAGTTGAAGATGAAAATGAAGCACTAAAGAAGTTACTGGAAGAACGACGTAGTAACAGTATAGATATAAATAGATATATATCAAATTTGGAAAAAATCGCATCTGAAGATGATTTTGATCAATAGGAAATCAACTCATGACTCAACAATGCAGCTGTTGCTTCTAGTTCAAGGTACGTTGTACAAGTTATTATATATATAGCTAGGTTTGAATGCACTAATTACTATTCTACAGTTTGTTTGTGGTCTAGTAAGTAATAACTTATAACTTACTTGGACCAGCTACCAGTTTTACCACTGTATCTTCATTTTCTGCACTTGTATCAACATGTAATTTATTTTACTATGATGAAGTTTCATGGCGAAAGCTTCTTAAAAAGTGACAGAAGTATTCATAAGCGGTGCTCAACTCACGCTAATCACGGATATACAACCTTCAGCAACAAACCTACATGTGAAATTCAGTTAATATGCCCAAAATTTAGTCATACTGTCATACCCGCTTTAAAGAAATTTGACATTATATTCCCAACAGATCGTCACAATCGTATTATATAATTCTGCCATGTTTACCGACATTTAATCACAACTGAATCGAGTAAATTCTGCCATATTTTCCCAACATTTAGTGACTGTCATATTCACTCATTTAACAGCAATTATTGAAACAATAAAATACCACTATCAAATTTTTACCAATATTTTGCCTGTGCATTATGTTTTGTAAAAAGGGGTGATTCATAAACCACTTGTTTTTAACCATACATCACTAAAGCTGCTTTAGCTTTACAGTGTTGTACAATCTAACACCTTATAACATATTTAGTGGTGTATGACTAAAAATAGTTGTATACGGATAACTGCCTAAGCAAAAAGGTTGTAAATAGATTCCCTTTTGGTACATATGTTACACTCGTGTTACTATCCGTCAATGGTAAGAATGTTTTCCATTTAGTTTTCAACTTAATAATCTGAAACGTTTCTTCGCATTTCGTTTCTTTTGTTTTTCAAAATATAAAACGAGATCATATCTAAATCTATATATACAATACAAAACATAGCTTAAACGTCTAAAAACATATCTCCTGTTAATTATTTTCTTTCTTTTGAACTTTTATTCTTTTATCCTACGAAATCAAAAGGACATATTCGACGAGTTAGTGGGATATTGTTTTCGATCATGTATAGATCTATCGTATCATCGTAACCTTTTGGTTGACTACTATACACTATATCTTTTCCAACGAAAATGCTCTTTATACAATTATTATTTTCAACTTTTTACTTTCTTGTGTACTTTACAAATCAACTAAACTTCTATTGATTATGAAATATGTGATTAAACTGACAATGACGAGTCGAAGTGGTGCTGACGGGGTTTGCTAGCGACCCATTTGTTTGTTTAGCTAACTATTTTGTTTAGGTTGGCTCATCATGCTAAACTGGTTTTTAACTCTAACTTACTTGAAAAGGAACAAGACATCCTAGCTACATCTGACCTTAGAGCGCGTGCTAGATTTCTTCTATAATTAAATAAAATGCATTTAATTAGTGAATATAAAATCGTTATAATTTTTAAACAAAGTACAGAAAATAAGAAAGTAAGCTAAAATATACGAGAACATGCATTTTAAAACCGACTTTCCCCGTGTTTTAAAAATTAAATATCTCAAGAATGACTCATTGAAAAATTAAAAAATTACACCATAAATATCAACATTTTTTTCTCTAAGATTAGACATCTCACAAGATATATTTTCGACAATTTTTTTTTTCTTTTTGGGTTTTATAAATTGTAAAATATTAGTATCACATGTGTTACTAGCATCACATGTGTTACTCACCGGTAACACATGTGTTATTCGATGGTATCACATATGTTAGTTGTTTTCAGAACCCATAAAAAATGAAAAAGAAAAAGTTTGTTGAAAGTATACCTTGTGAGATCTCTTATCGAAGTGAAAAAAATGTTGATTTTTATGATGCAATTTTTTTAATTTTTCGACTTACCGTTTGTGATGTCGGGGAAGCAACGTCGCGCTTATGTCATCAAGATTTGATTCCTACTAGTCATCAACAAATCATTCCTCCTAAATTTTGGCGATTTTGATTTCGGTGTCGGAATGGGCCGAAATTCGCATGGTCACTCAAAAATGGGCCAACGATCAAGACTCATCGCTTTGCCATGAGCCCTGTCAGTTTTTGGCCTTTCGAGATCGTTTAGGGCCCGAAAACGCCGTTTTAATTATTTACGTATTTCGTTTGGACTTATCATACGTTTTGAACTTTGTTGCCTTAATCCGTTTTGGACGGGCTTTGTTTAACTTCCTGCCCAAAGTATTTAAACACTTTTTGGGTTAGGGTTTATGCAGTTTTTGATTTATCAGAATAATACAATTTCGTGAATACCTAATAGGGTTCCGAAATTTTTTTTTTTTTTTTGAAAGGCAGTAGTGGAATCACTGACGGACCTTTGGCCCACCCGATCATCTCCACGAACGGTTACTCCCCTGAATCGAGTAACCGCCCCTGAATTCGAAGCCAAGGCGACGCCCTATAGGGGTTGCTCTCCCATGTCTTGGATGAGTATAGCGTCGCAGGAGTCCCCCTCACAACAAGGCTCGAATTCATCACCCCCAGGAAGAAACCATTATGGAAAACTCCCTGACCACTGGGCCAAGACCCCAATGAAATTTCCATGTCCTTGATTGGGATTGAACCCATGACCTATGGTATAAAACCACTTTGCTCAACCAAGTGAGCTAAGCCTCAAGGACTTTTTTGAAAGGCAGTATTCAAGGGTTCCGAATTTTCTAGTTCTTTAATTCGTGTTTGATTTGTAAGAGAGTTCAATCGTATATCCTGGGCATTAGTTTGTGAGATATTTATTTTTTAAAAATATGGAAAAAATAAATTTTGTGATACGTGACGTATTCTTGTTGGTTCCTCCATTCTTACCCAATGTTGCTATACTCATTTATACCTCACTCACAAATTAAATTTATTAGAAGTGTAAAAGTTATATTGATTCGAGATTTTCATAAGCACGTACAATAATATAATCTACATTGTAACATGAGGTGGTGATTCGTACACCACCAAAAATTAGCCATACTCCACTTTATGCATCATTCTGTTGTACAGTACAACAATTTAAATCATAGTTGGTGGTGTATAACTAAATTCTAGTGGTATACGAATCACTGAATCACTACCATGTAAAATAGAGAATAATTATATTTCGAGATAACTCATGCTGTCAACAGTATAGAAAACAACAATTGTGTTCATTAACTCGTTAATGCATAATATGTGGTGTTTGACAAAACTAGTTGTTAGCTGAAGTTGATAGTTGAAAATGTAATACCTAATTTTTTATTTATTAGAGCAACTTCAATAATAGTTTTTTTAATAACTTTTTTATGTAAAAAAGTTTTAGAAAAACTTTTTATCATTGGGTGAAAACCTTTTTTTTTTTTTTAACTAAAAGCTTTGAGATTTATCAAGCTTTTGAAGTAAAGCACAAATATTTACATTTAACCCCCTTATTGTGGTTAAGAAAAGCAATTGGAAAGCTTTATTACATTCGAGGTAAAGCTTTTCTATAATGTTTTCTTACAGAATAATGAGGTGTCGTGTAAAAGAGCTTTTGAAAGCATTTTATTGTTGGAGATGCTATTAGTGTTAGGCACAAAGTAGTTGAAGATTGAGCTAATTTTTTTTGTAAGTGTGAGGCAAAAGTAAATAAAACTCGGGGTTAAAGGTGTGAATTAACATAAAAGGACAACAAATACATGATAGATAATTATAAAGGGGTAGCTACCCATTTTATTCTTTCATAAGTTTCAATCTTATTTTTAAAAGCTATTCCGGATGTGTGTGCCAAACGAGCTAGTGGGTGCTTAAACTTATTTTTCATATAAGCTCAAGTTTTTAACAATGGTTAGTAAATAAAACTTTAAGAGCTTCTTGATATAATGTGCTCTCAAAAAGAAGCTACTTTAAATAACTATAAAAAATAAGCTTGAAGTTTATGAGATGAGACTTTACACAAACACCCTTTATATACTTATTTATTATGTACTTCTTTGTCCTTTTACGTCAATATAATTCACATGTTTAAGCTCCATCTATAAATAGTTTTACCAAACATTTTATAAATTAACCTATAAACCGAACCGAATAAAATTCGGGTTAATCGGTTTGGATCGGGTCGGGTTTTGGGCCAGTAAGGTGATTTAACCCAGATAGATGATTTCATAATATTTTCGTATCTTAAACAAAACTTAAATTTCAAAACAAAACATCATAAAGTAATTTATATGTGCATTATATATAGATAGATTCATATAAATCAGAAATGACTTATATATATAGTTATATGTTTATATTGAATACATTAATCGGGTTACCCGAATTCTAGAAAATTTATCCATAAAGCGGTTCACATAAGATTCCAGTTATTTGAATTTATGTTATATGGTTATGGGTGACCAAATAAGCTTCAAATTCGGGTTATTCGAATTTGGGTTCGGGTTTAGTTGTCACCCCTACTAAGGGGTGTTTGGCGGAGCTTATTTTGTAGCTTATTTGCTTATTGCTTATAAGCAAATAAGCTCAAGATTCATAGCTCATTCTGAGCTTATAAAATCCCCTCATGAGTAAGCAAATAAGTTAACCAAATAAGCTTATCCATATAATAAATCTAAAGCTTATTGTATCACAATAAAAAAATAAGTCCCCCAAACACCCTCTAATAAGCTCTTATACTTTTGTCTACCTAACAATGCTATGAATCTTGAGCTTATTTGCTTATAAGCAATGAACAAATAAGGCTTTTAGGAGCTTGTGCTTCTACTTCTAACAAGTCTCAACCCATAAGCTTTATTTGGCTACACAACAAAGATGATGCTTCTTGAAATTATAAGTCATTTAATGAAAAGCTTTTTAAGTAAGTTCTGAATGGAAGCGCCATCTCCAGCTCAAATCATAAGCTACGGCTTCAACCTCAACTTGAATCTATTGTTACCAAACACACCCTTACTCTTTCATAAACTTTTATAAGCTAAATTGTCATTTTGATCCTTCAATCTTCTCGAATTGTAATATACATTTAACCTCACATGTTAACTGAAGACTGGCGGCTAAATCAGAGGAGTTGGAGGTCCGAAGACATTCTTTGCATCATCTCCCCTCTTGGAAAAGACTCTTCTCGGGTCTTGTCTTTCCAAGTCTTGAACTCTGAAACTTTTTAACCCTTCTCCATTTCCTTAACACGGCATCTCCAAAGAGAATCACAATCCATCTTGTTCAACAATCCGATAAAATCATCGGGGGACTTCTTCCTCACTCACACTTCCTTTGCCTCGTTCGACGACTCTAAGGTTGGCTCATTGTTGGAATCCTTCTGAAGTTCCTCCCCTTGTTTATAGGGGTCTTCATCCTCTAACACACGTGCATGCGTATCGCCGGTTAGTTATATTATAACACCCCTCGTTTCATTTCAAACAATTTATATAATAATGGCGACTCGGAAGCGTATATTTAAAACATACTATCAATGTACTCAAAATGTCAATAAACTTTTTCAAACTTATTACATGACATTTCAACAAACTCGGTGCTATATAATTCAAAACATCTCTTTAGTTATCCAAATAACATCAGAGTAACAGCCTGTCAAACATTCCATCAATTCCAAACACTTCCTGCCCCGCCCAATATGTCCCCTCTATTTTAACCTGCAGGAAGAACTGTGGTGGGGTTAGCATAAAGCTAAGTGAATGAAACTATAAGCAACAGTACAACCTAGCATAACAATCTGTTTACATCAAATAACAATAAACAGAAAATCAATCATTCACTCGACATCCAATCAATGTCAAGCTACACCAATCAAACATTATAAATCATCATGAGGACCGGTGGCTCCTGAGATACCCTAATACCGGTTTGGTACTCAGGGTGTGACACTCCTCCAAATTAGGTATATAATTATACTTAATTACATGCATTTCTTACGCTAATTCCCTGCATTTGTTTTAAACTAAACCTATGATGTGATATGAGTCTAGCGAGCCCTAAACAATAATACAAAAAGTATTACATTATACGTAGTATTTATAAATTACGTACGAACGTATCGGAACTAAGCCGACAAAAATAATTAACCAGATTTGGTTATATGAAATAATTAATAATTCAATTATTAATTACGAGAAATTAAATATCTATAACATATAGATAAAATGGTTCAATTATACGTTTAACATAAAACGTATTATATAACGAACAGAAACAATTCTAAAACGTACCAAAAAGGTCAAAATCTGGAAAACGTTATTTTCCTAGTACGTTTTCAAGTATTTAGAACATTACTTCGAAATATGAATTCGAAACTCAACCGAAATCTGGCGCTCAATTGGACGCGCGCAGTAAAATGTACAAAAATGTACAACTACTAAAAATAATGATAACCTCATTATTCTGAAAATATATTACGAACCAGGAGAGCATCTACAAAATAAAAATATAAAATGTTAAATTTTATATTGCTATAATTATACCCGTACAAGAAATTAACGGGCTAAAAACTACCAATATTACACATACTAAAATATCTGGGCGACAGATTTAAGTTCGCTCCATACTCCCGTTTGAAATCTTTGTCACCAATAATACAACTCACCTAAAATTTTGATCTGTAAAATCTCACACACAACATTTCACTGGTTTTATTTCTTCTGGTTTGGTTTGTGCGTACTGGAGAAGAGGAAACAACAAGCAGAAGCAGGAAGACAACAACACCATTTCATCCTCTTCATTCTCTTAACATCATCACCTTCACACCTTCAAACTCATAAACAAAATGATCACATAATCATTCTCATCATCATCGATCGTCATAATTATCATCATCAACATCAGGAATCATCATCATCTTCATCAAGATCATTGTGAGGATAAATTTCTTCATTTTTATCTCATTTATATAATTTCTTAAAATTATGATAATTGTTGAAGATTGTTGATAGAACTTGTTAAAAACATGTTACAAAGTGTTTATATAACATATTAAGGTGTTTGATCATGTTAAAAATCGGTTACATATATAAACCCGTATGATTTTGAAGTAACAGAGTCGAACTAGCTGCTGTAAACACTCGGGATACGGCGTATTCTTTCGAGTACGGCGTATTCCCCATTGTTAATCATAAACGATTTTGAAGAACTAGTTGAATCCGGCGTATTCATTTTAATACGGCGGATTCCCAGCTAAAACATTGGTGAATACGGCGTATTCCATCGAATACGGTGTATTCCCCATTTAAAACTCGAACACTTTGAACAACCCAGATGAATCCGGCGTATTCACGGGAATACGGCGGATTCCCAATTTATGAAACTTCGAATACGGCGTATTCAGTTAAATACGGCGTATTCCCACCCTTGACCCGCACACAAACCTTCGGCTAAAACGATGAACGAGTAAAAGACACACTCGATCCGACGGATCATCGGTGGATCCGGTGAATCCTTTTAAACTCGAATGAATACGGCGTATTCGCCAGAATACGGCGTATTCCCCTATTTTCGAATGAATACGGCGTATTCATCAGAATACGGCGTATTCCCCTGATTTGGCCCGAATCCGGCGTATTCACCAGAATACGGCGTATTCACCCTTTTTGGTCCAGTCACTGACTTTTGCATTGTAATATAATGTACAAACAATTAATGGTACAGAATGCTACGACATGGAACTTAGAACTAGACGGACATATTATTGAGACATGATAATTCGGACAATTACAACGACAACTATATTTATATCTATGGACATCAACAACGACGACAACTAATATATATATCAGAATATATATTCAACTATATAAGCATATATGCTTATACATTTCGGACGATTTGACAAACAAACATAACTTGGGAAAAATATTATTTATTTTCCAACAACAAACATCAACGAAATACACAAACTTAAGAAATTGATAATTTCTTCAAACGAATAAACTATTAACATAAGTAAACAAAGTACTTATAGTTAATACATTGTTGTGTATAGGTTGACTACATTTGGGCTTCGTTATATTATCTCGCTAGCATTCACATCCGAGCACCTACTGTGAGTTCACAAACCCCTTTTAAATGTTTTAATGTTTTAAAACCTCGGGGTGGAAAACATAGAAATCGTATGTATATGTACCTGCGACAACTGATTTAAATACTAGATGTATTTACTTAAACTATTGATGAAATGTGATTTCATACTGTAATTGATTAAATACTGTATGTATTTGCTGAAATTGTTTATGAAGAGGTACTTCATACTTGAACTATTTGTGAAAGGGTATTTCACACAACTATTTGAACTATGTTTTATGAAATGTTTTTCATAACTATTTTGGGAATTTAGGCAACGAATCTTGGTACGGATCTAGGCTGAACGATGTAGTGCATAAAAGACCTTATGGCTACAGACTATAACCATTAGCTAGGTGACTCTAGCCACTGAGTATACGGATAGTACTATCGCCGTGACGACCCTCCTACGGATTTGGGAGCGTATACTTAATTGTCCAGCATGGCAAACAACAACAGATTAGGGTTGTGGTTTGGTTATAGGGTTAGATCGGGTTACCTTACTTGACAGGTTTAGCTCACCTTTCAAGGGATCACCGTCTAAATATTCCCACAAAACTATTGTTTAGGAAGTGATTTCCTACGTACACTGATTTGGAAATGTTAATCCTTATTTAGGTTAACTTGTGTTTCCTGCTGATAACTGATTTGGGAAATGTTATTTGTCAATAACTTGTGTTTCCTACTACAACTACAACTGATTTGGGAAATGTTATTCGTTAATAACTTGTGTTTCCTACTTGATAAACAACACTTATTGGAAATGTTATTCTTAAATGTTTAACTTGTGTTTCCTACATAACGAACAAACTTGTGAATTCACTCAACAATTTTGTTGACGTTTTACTCTATGTTTTTCAGGGAATTAGCAGCGTAAGTAAGATCTGCATACATATCAGGACGGACTACCCTTGACTTGTTAGGATGCCACTACTTTTGGGACACATGGATTTCCTCTGTATAACTGCAACTACTGCAGTCATACCTATGAAATCTACTTTTGATATTATGTATTTTATGAAATACTGATTTCAACTACTACTATTACTGTTACCACTTTTCAAGTGGTAACCTTTTGTAAAACTTTAACTAATGGCATCTTAATCTATATTCGTTCTGCGATAATCATATGCTCTGAGTATGTATGTATCTGTTGGTTGTTTTTACTGCTCGCACCCCCGCCACGTCACTAAGCTTCCGCAAACCACTCTATGTAATTGTAATTACCGTTTGGCGGGGTGTGACACAGGGAACCCTTATCAATCATCTGTATTGGCCTATACAGAATTACCGGTAACCAGTTGTTAATCACACACGACCTAGATCTCCAAACCAACATTTCAAGTTTCAAGATCTCCTGTCGTCTACAATAACAACCAAGTCCAACTGTCAAGTCAAGTTGACCTCAGAATCTTACATACTAGCTCAAACAGCCAAGTAAGCAACTAGTCAAACTATCATGGCAAGATATCTCAACAATTACATTCTATCAAAGTAATACTATAATTACTTGTTGTAAATCAAATCATTACAACTAAATCACACTGAGGTTACAGATCCACTCACCGACTACCTCAGGCCTCCACTCAGTAGTCTAATATCACTGAGTCTTCTCCATATCTGTGAATCAATCAATCAAATATAAGTTAGTAATCAATATCAATATACTGAACTTATATCAACCATTTACATTAAGAACTTAACATAATCTACATCAAGATTACTAGTTCCTAATTATACACTAATGATTTACAACATAATCATTATCATATATTAATATATATCAATTAGCAATCACATTACTTATTAACAAACAAACAAGAAATGTTGCACCAGCCCTTCAAGCCGCCGGCTTCCTCTTAGAAGCCGCCGGCTTCTGGACTCCACCCGCCGGCTTCACCACTCTAACCACCGGGTAAATTACTAAATGTGGTAACAGAATTAAAACCACATTTTAAAGCCTATACCAACCGCCGGGTCTATGTATAAACCCGCCGGTTTCATGCTACACCACACAAGCCGCCGGCTACCCCTATGAAGCCGCCGGCTTCGGCTAACAAGAACAAGCCGCCGGCTTGGCCAAAGAAGCCGCCGGCTTCTGGCCTCGTCCCAGCCCAGCACGAACAGCAGAAACCCTAACTCGCGGGTTTAATCCCCAAAACATCAAAAACTCGTTTTTAAACGGTTATAAACCTCAAATATCATCACATAATCAATATGTAACACTTATAACCTGTTTCTAACATCCAAATCTCTCAAATCATCAATTTACCCAAATTCAATCAAAAATCAAATTCTTAAATACTCAAGAATACTTACTGATTGAAGAATCTAACGATGGTAATCTGATGATTATGAAGATTCACGAGAATCACAACTTCCTGATTTGATTTCTGGATTGATTTGGAAGTTTTCAGAGAGTTTCTATGAGTTTCTAAAGTTTCTAAATGAACTTTCCTAAAATGGAAAGTTAAATATATAGTCGGTTCACAAACCGCCTTCAATATACGGGTATAATTTAATACCCCATCTCAATCTATTGTCTGGAACCCGAAAACCATTTGCGAGTCCAAACATTTTATTGTACCGTTAACTATATTAATTTACAACAATTAATAATTCACTTATCACATTGGAATATTTAACTCCTATTCCAATTATTTCAACTATTTCAAACAATATTATTTCCAAACACATTTAAATACTTATTTAAATCAAGAAATAATATAAAACAACTAGGTCCAATTCGAGGATGTTACATATATCATTGCCTCTTCCGAAGAATTTACAATTACTAAACAAAAATACATTAGGTTGATTAATCCAAAATTCTGCCAAAACTTAAGCAACTTCAGTAATGCATATCTCCTTTCAGAATCCTCCAATAAAAAATCCGTACAGTTCTGTGTTATGAACCACATATCTCCTTTCACAAACCTCCGATTAAAAATCCGCACCATCAATCATACGGCGACTGCGCAGGTTTTGACGAATATGAACAAATTCTCTTGTTTTTTCTTCTTCTAGGATTGGTGTCAACAAGTTGTGTGATTTTTTATCCGGAACCTATGATATGATACCGAATGATGCTGTAATTGTTGTGATGATAAGAAACCACACAAATAAACATGAACGGAATTTTAATAAACCATAAACGGGTATCCAAAACACGGATTCTCGAATAAACACTCTTCTTTTTAATTCATCATAACCTAACCTCCACTTAAAACTTAACAGCTAAATCCTCTATATAAGATCCTAACCTTGAAGAAAACTTGCAGTCTAAAACATAGAACATTTTTACTAATTTAGATAAATAAATACTAAATATAAAAAGATAGAATAATATAATTATAAATTGTTATTGTTATTGTTGGCCCTTCAATATTTTTGAATCATAGTAAACATTTAATTTTATAAGTTAGTCTCATAACCGGCGGCTAAATTGTAGGTGCCGGAGGTCCAAAGGCACTCTGCATCAATATATATTCACTCTAATAATTGATAAATCTACTGAATTCATGAGTTAAAAAGTGGGAAAATATTATGTGCTGTTAAACTGCACGGATCAATGGTACCGTTAACTTTAATAGAGGGACTTTTTATGTAGATATAGAAAGGTTAAAGGACAAAAAATGTGTAATATATTATTTATTTAAATAATCATTGGTCAAAAACATATTTATTTTCTTCAATAGCACAAATAATCCCCTTCAAAATTCGTACGGTACACATAAGCGTTTTCAATCAGGGGCGGAGACAAAGTGGTAGCAGCGTACCCCCATAAGAAATTTTAAATTACGTAAAAAAGAAATTTTTTAAAGATATTACTGACATTTTAAAATTTTCAACCCTACAAAACTATAAAAGAAATGGAAATATTTCTCCCCTCAATTTGGATTTTCTAGCTCCACCTCTACTTCTATCTATATTGCAACTTACTTATTTCCATGATTTGCTACCTATTTAATTTAATATTAAATTTTTTAAAAACAATAAATAGTCAAAACCTCACTCCATCGGTGCTATCCAAGTATCCAACCATATATTATACATTATATGCATATATATTTATGTATTCTGAAATTAAAGTTTGAATTTACAACCTTTTAATTGATTATTATTTTTGGTACCATCTAATGAGCATCTCTAATAAGAATAGCTTTTTAAAGCTTTTTTACAAGCCAAATAATTTTTCTTTCGAGAAAAGCTTTCCTTTCAAAAACTATACACACAAAATCTCAAAGAAAGATTGTCATTAAATACTTGGTAAATATCAAGCTTTTGTCCAAAAAAGCTTTTCCTTCAAGGAAGAAAAATTTTTCTGCATAAAAAAACATCTAAAAAAGTCTTCACCGGAGATGCTATTAGTAAAGAATTTCGTTGAATTCTATTTTCTTGATATCCATTAATTATGTAAAAGAAGACATTTAATTAATGGTTGAGGTTAAAACTGCAATTATTGTGATTTTATTATAACGTGTGTTTTCAACTTATAGTGATAAATAATTTAGGATAAGATACCCGTATTGTTTTCTTATCGATATTGCATTGTGCGTTTAACATTAAAATCTGAAAGATTCCATAAGATCGCATGCATATTTGCAATCTAGTTGGAAAAGTGAACTGAAATCCCATTGGATTTGTTACCAAGATTCGTAACCAATAAAAAAATAATTAATGATTTTACACATCATTTTCATAACTCCTAGTCTCCAACAATATATATATACTCGTGGGGTTCGTTTCAACAAGAAGCAATTAATGAATCCATATTTAAAAACTCTCTTCAATTAATCCTTTTGACTAGCACTGTCAAAAAGGCAAAAACAAACTTAATTATGGCCACTTTACACCATCGTAGTCTACTTCTTAAGTTGATATATTCTTCCCCACATCACAACGTTACGGCTGTCACAAACACAAAGGAGAAGAATCTTATAGATGAATCTTAATTATGCCTCTTTTGGTGTGTTTCAAGAGATGCGATGTTTTATTCAAAGAAGGCGTACGTTTGAGGTGAGGATACAAACATCTGAATTAGTCTCAATTGGTCTTAAAAAATTCGTTGTGGGTCAGATATCAACACGAGTTCTCGGATCAGAAGTGAAGATTTTGGTGACATAATGCATCATATGTCTTGACACTACAACAAATATATCATTTATTCACACTTTTTTCACACTTTTTAAAGGGAGTTGATAAATACAACATAGAATTTGATTGACACAACACAAACGTGCATTAGACAGTTGTACTGTATGCTTTAACAGTATGACATTTTGGTGTAGGAATCAAATCCCATGTTGTATTTATCAGTACCCTTTTTAAAAATGTGTGGAATTATGTAAAATTATCCACGCTTATAATTGTGTAAAAAATTATTACATCAAAAAGTGTGAAAATTATTACAATCTTCACATATAAAAGTATGAGAAAAAAAAGTATATCCTTAAAAGTGTGAAGAAATTACAACTTCTCAACACTTAAAAGTGTGGAAAACAATTTGTAACACCCAAATTATCCACATTTTCTCTTGTGTAGGAAAATCATGTGTTACAAATTTTTTTCCACACTTTTAAGTGATGAAAAGTTGTAATTTCTTCACACTTATAAGTGTGAGCTTTTCTTTCTTTCATATATAAGTGTGGAAAATCTTATATTTTTCAAAAAATTTTACACTCTTTCTAAAGCGTGGAGAAAAAAGTGTGGTAAAATGATATTTTTTTGTAGTATGATGATTTTGATGACGGACAAAATGTTTGTGGGGAAAATCACAAATTTGATCTTTTGACCAAACTTCTTTAACAAAATAATCCATTGACTTTTGTTTTTAACAAACTAATCTACAAATTCGTGCTATAATAGGCGTGAACGGCGCGACATAATTAAATAAAGCAATTAAATCAATTAATTAACAAAAGTCATGATTTAAGCCAATCAATAAACCCCACGTGCACGTACAAAACTTAGCTCGACGGACATGACAAGGGCGCGCCTGATTTGACTTTCCTACACTCCTTACTAATCATATTTAATATATAATATTTTTCTATTTAATTAACGTAGTATTTCGTTTTTCTTTGATAACTTTTTTTGTACAATGTCTAAAATAATTCCGAATATATATTCATGATCAGTGTAACTTTATTAACATTTCGACATAAATTTTATCGTCATATGTTACGTATTTAACGAAAGCATTTTTTTAGTCTCGAAATCAACTTTCTGATATATCAAAATGCAGATAAACTAGGTTTTAAAACATTGAGCGTGGGTCTATAAATCACAAATTTTGTTTTTGGCGCCTTCAGAAAAAAAGAGCTTCTCCTGCAAGCTTCACTTCATATCATTCCTCTTTAATTTCTGCTCAATATCTCCATCAAGCTTCATTTTTGTGATCTTTTACATGAACGACCAACAATGGTACTCTCTCTCCCTCTCCCTCTCCCTCTCCCTCTCGATCTATGTTTAATTTCTGCTCAATATCTCCATCAAACTTCATTCATGCCTGATGTCTTTCCTTTTTAGGAAACTAATCAATTTTGCTTATCCCCTTTCTATTTTTACTTCGTTAGATATATACTACGTATTTTATTACGTTTAATTTTATTGCTTATCTCTAAATTTGTGGAAGATTTTATGATCTTTCGTATTCGAAATTTATATATGGTAAATTATGTTGATCAGCTAATAAATGCACAAATAAAACATTTTGTACAACAATTAGGTTTTTCTAGGGCTCGTAAAGGTTAGGTACTAAATCAAGTTAAAATCCCTGGTTCAGTTTGAGTTTTGGTAAGGTTTCTCATACATTACCTTTTCGTTTAGATGAATCCGAGCTTTACTGAGAAACGATGAAAAAGACAAAAGATTAGCTGAAGTTACCGGTTGATACGTTGTTGACGTAAAAATGTATTGATGAAATTTTAGTTTCGATGGTTTATTCTCCCAGTGTTAACCTGTGATAATATTAACTTGAATTTTTTTAGCCGATATCAACCTTGGTTATTAACTGATTATTAACATAGTTTTTTGATTTACTGTTATTGATGTTTGTATCCATATGCTTTAATGTCAGGGTAGATAATTTTGTAATAAATTCAATGTGTCAGCCATACATAACTCCACCCTTTTGTTGCTTCATTTGTGTAGAGGTGGCAATTTCAACTGATCATTTACTTATGAATAGGTTAAAGTGGGTTGTTTTTCATCTAGCACAGGTCAAATAAACAGATTTAGCTAAAAGGGAACGTGTCAAATGCTTCAAACGTGTTGAAAGTCACCATGCATACAACATTATAAATTGCTTTATTCGAAAATTTGGATTTTATAGTAATATTAAACATTTTTCATAATCGAATGTTATTATGGACAATAAGTGTTTGTGGATCAGCCTAACCCTGCACCTGTTTTGACCCGTACTGGAGATTTGACATGTTTCAGCCTGAACCGGTTACCGACCCGCCCATCCTGCCACCTCTATATTCATGTGTGCCATGTATAGTAAAACAGTAGCTGGAGTAAAAAACACCCCAGAGTTTGCAATCTCAGTACTAGACAAAAAGTTTAATGAACATTTACATGTGCCCTGCCTTTACAAATATGATTTGATTTTCCTTTTATACTTTAACTAACTCTTAAAAGAATTACAGGGTATCCATGTGGATTAGGTAGTAGGTAATAGTGCATATCTTAAAGCCCAAGTTAGAACAGATGCAATTTCTGCTTTGTGTAGAACAGTAGATTGTAGAATTACTGATGGTCATTTAAAGGTTTTGTATGACTACAATCTTGGGCTGTTGATAAATACGTGGGTTGATTATAGTTATGTATCGTCTGTAACAAGTCAAATAAGTAAATTTGAAGGATATTATCTGAAGAGGAGACAGGTCAAATGAGTCGAAAAATGTGAAAAGGTTTTTATTCAATGCATAAAATTCTTAATATACTTAAAAAAACTAGATTGTTATTGAAATAATAATTTTTTTAAATGTCTCTATCACACCTTGTATCTTATATAATTCAATAATTTTATATATTTTTTTGGTTCAACACTGACCTGTCCCAAAAATTGACTTATTATTATTAATATGTGATCTAAAAAAGTTGACTTATTTTGACTTGAACCTGGTTTGACTACTAACCGTTAATGATACTTGTAAGAACAATCTACTATTTGGATGCAATTTTTTACATTTTGATTTCAGCCTAAAAATTCTTATACATGTTTCTCTATGCAGGTTTTCAATACCAAATTTTCATTGCCTTCATTCTTAAAACAAGTAAGTAAGCTGTCCGAAAGCCAAAAGGATTCCATTAAAAGATCAGGATTTGGCAACTTGTTGCATATACCAAATCACGTTTTAAGGAGGTCCCAGTTAATCCAGTTGATGGACACTTGGAGTACTGAAAAACAAGCATTTATATTTCCTACTGGAGAAATAAAAATAACCCTTCTAGACGTTTCTTTAATCTTAGGATTACGTGTTATTGGGGAACCGGTAGTCATATTAGAAGATGCACCATTATCAAGCCTAGAGAAAGACTTTGGTGCTTCTGTCTTGAATAGGACCATCAGTGTTGAATTGCTGAAAGAAAGACTCGAGTCTATTGGTGAGAGGGACGATGAATCATTTATTCGGGTTTTTTTGCTTTATTGTTTTGGAACATTACTTTTTGCGAATGCAAACGGGAAGGTGGACTCGAGGTATCTTCATCTTTTTGAAGATGTGGACAATGTGAGTCGTTTTGCATGGGGTGCAGCGATTCTTGAAGATCTTCATGACTGCTTGAGCCAAAGAAAAAGTAAAGAAACCAATTATATAAGTGGATGTCTTGTTCTTCTTCAAGTAAGTTTTATATGTACTTGATCAAATTTCCCTTAGTTAAGTACTTAAGTAATTGACATTTTTAACCATCATATTTTCTTAGTAAGCTAATAACATTGCTCATGTAGAGGTGGCATTTCAACCCAATTCACTTATGAATGGGTCAAGTCTAGTTTTATGCTATGTTTCTAATAAGTCAAACAAGTAAAATAAAATCAAAAATAAATTAGGTTAAAAGGATATAGTCAAATGGGCTGGATAGTGGCTCAAAGTTTGTTTTAATGATAAGACTTCCTAAATCACGTTATTAGAAAATTAGTTTTTTGAGATAAATATCTAATGTTTTATTCTCTCATATCTGACATGGTTATTGTACCTAAGTCTTAAATTATCAGACAAAATATGTTTCTGGTCAACCCAAATGACCTGTACCAAAAATTTCATTTTGACCCATTACCCAATCCAATTGGACGCACCTCCCCATATTGGACAATTTACTTTACTTCTGTGTGAAACTTAAAACTAATTGCTCGTCTGTAAAAATGAGCAATTTGGAGAAAAATTGTGAAACTGCAAATGCAGAAAGAATCGTTTCATTTGCCAACTGTCCAAAATCACTTATCTTGGCAAATCTTAAGACTTGGCTTCGTTCGTATATGTCCAATTTCTCTAAGATTATAGAAGTTTGTACAAGCTTAATCCAAGGCTTGGCTTTGTATAGTCTAGGTCCCATTTAATTATAAGCTGGAATTATCTCAGATCTGGGTCCATTCACTATTCTTATGAGCCTGTATAAAATAACTAACCAGACTTATTCCTTAACCATTAAAAAGATGTGATGTTTGACTTGTCACCTAGTTTGATAAAAATGTTTTGACTATCGATTGAATACTAATGACCCATAATATGGTTAAACAAAGAAGTTTGTGGATGACCTTAGAAAATGTTTATTTCAACTAGTAATTTCTAAGGACAAAGAGCTGAAGTAGTATTAACAACCTTAGCAGGATATTTCCAAAACTAAATATGTTGCATTCTTTCAAGTTGAAAGGAATAAAACAATTACTCTAAAAAATCTAAAATTATAAGTCCGTAAAAGTTAAAGGCTAATATGGAATTGTGACTTCTGTAGTTTACCTTGCAGTGGTCTATTTTCTTTCGAATTGTTCTTCAAGATTCTGTAATCTAAACTTGTATGGTACATAGATTTGGTGTTATGAGCATGTGATTACTGGAAGACCTAAATTACTGGACTGCCCCTCCACATTTCCTCGTGTGTGCCGTTGGAAAAGCAGCCCTAAGCAATACTCAACGTCTTCCGAATTTGCTATCAACTTTGGGGAATTAGGTCATAATGACATAATAAGGACGCTTCAACCAACATCAGAGGAGATGCATATTGATATAATCAGCGAGATCCCACAAGTTAGTTTCCTTACCCTTTGCATTAAAAAAGAGAATTTTGCTGAGGTGACAAAAACTCTATAATACGGGACAGGTTGGATTGGACTGAGCTGTGAATATGTGTGTGTCTTTCTGAAAGAAAAGAAAAAGATTATAAGATCTATGTTGTTAGATAATAATATACTTTTCTATTTAATGATTTAGGAAGTTTGAAGCATTTGAAAATAATTGGGTCCCTTTCTACCTGTCCGACCTGTTTCTGTTGTGAAGTTTAATATGTTACAGTGTTGGGGATAGAATACAACCCAAATTGACCTTTGAAAAGAAATATATGATTTTGCCACTGCACCTTTAGACATATGCATCTAATTTTTCTGCTGATTGTTTTTTTTTACTTCTTGTAATAGGAATATTATATAAGAACTGGACCTGGAACGTTCGAACAGCCAATTGAAATACAGAGCGAAAAACCAATTAGAAGGGTTAGGGTGTCGAGGCAAGAAGAAGAAGAACCACGGAGACAAGATAATGCCACGATCTTCGATATAAGTGATGTAAGTTCAATATTTTGGCCCTGTTTTTTTCTTTCTTTGGCTCACATGTCTAAAAATGGCTCTACTTAGGTAAAGATGTAATCACTTGGCTTGAACGGGACAAATTAACATCTTCTACTGATCCAGTAGGTAAAAAACAAGAAAATGGAACAGTCATCTGGTTCAAAAGAGCCCATTTGAAGAATTTGGTAATCATATTTTTTCGAATGACATTGTACACTGTACATACATCCCTAACGAGACTTTAACTCACAACCTATGGTTCGTGGGGCACCTTTAGTACTACTAGGCTGAATGCAGAGATCGTATACCTATGCTGTAGATATCAAGTTATTTATTAGGTGATATGGGGAAACGTATACGTACACAGATATGGAATATCATAAATTTAATGGCAACACCCTATGTTATCATCAACCTCACAATTTTCTTTCTTAAAAATGTCTCAAGGTGACAAAATGGGTGGGTAGGATATGTCGTTTGACAATTTAACACGAATAAAGCTTCAGGTCATCTCAAACTACGTTGACATGACTTGTCAACATTCTATTATCTATATTTATATTGTTAAAAGTATAATTAGTATTTAGTATATTAAATGTGATTAGAGACCTTGATAATGAAATTATGATCGTATTTTGAAACCTGCAATTTAGGAGGCTGTAATCACTAGCATGCATACCTCGGGTTACTTTTAACCTGTTACACACTATTCTTTTTAGCAAAAATTTCAGTTTTACCCGTTTGATTCGTTCTCAATAATATTAACTCAGGTTGTTCTGTTTTCATATAAACGATTAAACGAATTAAATATTTCTTAGTATTTCTACGAGGAGACATCCGTGCAACTACCCGCGGGCTTCTTTTTCTCTGAGTCTTTTTTACAAGAAGGAATGGTTATTGGTTGTGAATTTGCTGGGTACCATCAATATGTCATCTTTTCAAAATTCTTTAGCTTGTAATATATGATTAGCTATAATATGGTTGAACTTGTATATGTTATATTAGATTTATCTGTTTGTTGTAGACATATCATTACACAAGTCGTTGACTTATCATCTAAATTGACTTGTCCTAATTTGCATATATAGTGTTATTTATACAGTTAATGCGGCTTGTGTTTGTGCTAGGATGATGAATCAAACGTGATTGAGGATCTTAAAAGGCAAATTCTTGAGTTGAAGGTGACTGTAGAGGAGCAAAGAAAAGAAAACGAAGTTATGAAGAAAGTGGCAGATGAAAATAAAGAGTTAGGAAGCAAAGTTCAAGATGAAAATAAAGAGTTAAGAAGAAAGGTTCAAGATGATGAACAATCTAGAAAAGCAGTTGTAGATGAAAATAAAAAACTATGGCAGATTGTTATTGATGAGACTGAAGTACTAAGGAAGACAGTACAAGAAGAAAAAGAAGAAAGGAAGAAAGTTGAAGATCAGAGTGAAAAACTATTGATGCAACTTCATAATGAGGAAGAAGTAAGAAAGAGAGTTGAAGACGAGAATGAAAAACTATTGATGCAAGTTCAAAATGTGGAAGAAGTAAGAAAGGGAGTTGAAGACGAGAATGAAGAACTAAAGAAGTTAGTAGAAACGCTACGTGGCAACAATATATTGACCGATACATGCATTTCAAATTTGGAAAGCATCCTATCTGAATATGATGCAGATCAATAGGAATTTAACTCATGACTCAACAATGCAGCTGTTGTCTCTAGGAGAAAGTTGTACAATGTATATATAGCTACATTTGAATGCACTAATTACAATTCTACAGTTCTCTTGTGATCTAGTTAACATCTGAATTAGTACGGTAATCTCCAAGTAATTACCTCGAATTTACTCGGACCCCCTTTGCATCAACAATATGCGATTTCTTCATGATGATGAAGTTTCAGGGCGAAACTTCTTAAAAAATGACAATATAGAATTGTCTTTTATCCTGCAACAGTGGACGTACATCACTCTATCAATCTCGCAACAGGATTGTAGTTAGGACTTAGGAGAGCTATAAAACGGTGCTCAACTCAAGCTAATATTATATAGCCAGAAACCTACATACAGTATGAAATTCTGTTAACATGCTCAACATTTACTCATACTCGCATCATAGAAAGTTGACATTACTTACCCAACAGATCATCACAATCGTATCATAGAATTCTGCCATGTTTATCGACATTTAATCACAACTGAATCAACTAAATTCCACCATATTATTACAACATTCAGTGACTGTCACATTCACTCGTTTAACAACAATAACTGAAACAATAAAAATACGGGTTATATGTCTGTAAATGTATCGAACTTGTCAAAAATTCCTATTGTGTGTATCCAACTTTCTAATTATTCCTATTGTGTGTAATCATTAACACTAATTACGTTTGACTGGTCATAATTAGCATACGTGGCATTTTTATCCGAAAGTTGGATACATTTTTTAGTTCATCATCTTCATCAACTTCAATTTTCCGACGACGCCATTTTTCCGGCGATATCATTTTTTCGCGAATCATTTTTTCCGCAGGTACCACCACAACTAATATACACCTCCTAAATACCAAGCATACCATCTACGACATCACCACCATCTCCACCATTTTTTCCGGTGACCATTTTTTCCGGCGACTTTAAATACGGATTTTCCAGAATACCTCTGGCCGGGAACTATCCATGCTTTCTTGGCGATTTTGATGTCTTGGATCTAGGAACCGGTGATCACCAGATACTCGGAGGCTTTTGCTACCTTGTACCACATGATTGAAGAAGATTAACGAAACAGAAAAGAATTAAAGTGAGAGAGGTCGTATATGTTTTTGTTAGGGTTGATCAATAAGTTAAGAGATAAAAAAAAAATCCGTATTTACATAAATTTATAGAGATTTTCGTTGTAATATGAGTAGGAATCAAACAACATATATTGGTAAAAAAATTCCTAACTGATATATATTAACTCGATTTTTATTTATTTAATTATATTTTGAGATATAAAAAATATACCCCGCGTTATCTAAAGAGTACGTGCATTTTATCGAAAAGCAAATAATCAGGAAATCAAAATCTTGGTTTTTTTGGCAGGTATTACTAATGAATATTAAATAGATGAAATTCAAACAATAATTTAAAAATATTCCGTAACACTGTTTTGCTATTATATGATGAAATTTGTGAGTTATATTTAGAAAATTACATTATGATTCATTATAAATATGGTCGCCGAAAATCATTTTTTTTAAGTCGCCGGAAAAAATGGTCACCGGAAAAAATGGTGGAGATGGTGGTGATGTCGTAGATGGTATGCTTGGTATTTAGGAGGTGTATATTAGTTGTGGTGGTACCTGCGGAAAAAATGATTCGCGAAAAAATGATATCGCCGGAAAAATGGCGTCGTCGGAAAATTGAAGTTGATGAAGATGATGAACTAAAAAATGTATCCAACTTTAGATGACGTGGCGCTGACCTTGCAGTGCCACGTCGGATAAAAATGCCACATATGCTAATTATGACCAGTCAAACGTAATTAGTGTTAATGATTACACACAATAGGAATAATTAGAAAGTTGGATACACACAATAGAAATTTTAAAAGTATGATGCATACAATAGGAATTTTTGACAAGTTCGATACATTTACAGACATATAACCCTAAAAATACCAGTATGATATTTTTACCAACATTTCCCATTTTGCCTCTGCATTATGTTAAAGAGTAACTGAAGAAAAGGAAAAGTTCACAGGTCTTTTTGTAAATAGAGAAAACTTCAGGATTAATACGTAAATTTATATAATTAGGTTGTTAAAGTTTGTTAGCAGTTAGATTAGTTCGAGTCAGTTGTATGTATTTCATTCGTTCATCGTCTTCATTGTAAATTATTTAGACAAATTCGGTTGAAATCAAGTAATGTGAAATTGATTATGCAAATTCATGTCTTCGTTTTCAATCTTTAATCACCATCGCAAACTTATCAGTCAAGAGTCTTTTTCAAAAAAAATAAAAAAATTCTTACTTATTATTTGCACGGTTCTTTCTTTCATTTTTATCTCTTGTTTACAAGTACTAATTAATGACATATCTGAAACATTTCTTCGATTTCATTTCTTTCATTTTTCAAAAATAAAAGGAGCATCTAAAATATATAAAATTTGCTTGTTAAACAACGAAAAAAATACAAAAAACATCTCTTAAACATCTGAAAATAATATCGCTAGTTGTTGTCTTTCTTTTAAACTTTTAGTTTCTATCCTATGAAACCAAAAGGAAGTATTCAAGGAATTGGTGGGATATTTGTTTTCGATCATGTAAAGATCTATCATATCATCGTACACTTTTGGTCGACTACACTAAATCTTTTTTTAATGAAAATGCTCTTTATACAATTATTTATTCTCACTTTTTCTTTTTTCTAGTACTTTAGAAATTGATTAAACTATGGATTACGAATTTTGTGCTTAATGACAACGACGAGTCGAAGTGGGGCTGACGAGGTTTGCGATCGACCATTTTATGCGTTTAGCTACATAATTAATTTGCGAGTAAGGATCAGGAGAGCAAAGGTGAAATGGAGAGCAAGGAGAGCAACCAATCACCACTTGCCACATGTTCAACACAAGTTTCACTTTAACCCCTTGTCTATACTTATATTATATATATCTTCCCTCAACTTCTTCAATAACACTCCTCCACCCCACCACCACCAACCACCTACTCTGTAACACCCCAATATTCGAGGTATTATTTTAGTGTATCCAGAAATATACATCTTATGAAATAATATTAACGAAATAAAAAGATATGATATAAAACGCAATCGAATTCTTCAGTTCTGTACTGTAAATTAAATAAAAGACTTTGGATAAATATGTAATATACGTACATAATTCTTAATTCTTCTGAAACTTTCCAGAGAAGAGGTACGGGAACAAGAAATCGTGTATCATCACCACCATCACCAATTCTTCAATCTAATTCCAAAATTAAGCCTTGAATTCATTGAATTTATCATCTCCATCATCATCTCTAATCCTTGTAAGTGTTTTCCTTTTTAGACATAATCTAGGGTTTAAGCAATAAATGGGTTTTGGTGAATTTCATTAAATTGGAGGGAATTAGAGTATGGAATTGAACTAGTGGATGATCTCTAATATGATTATCACTAGTAACGCCTATTTTGATTAATGAACTTATGATTAGAGTTATTGATGAAATTGGGGTTTTGCTAGAATCATCAAGGTTTGGGTTAATTAAGCTAGAATAGAATTTTGATTAGTGAATCACTTAGACTAATCTAAGTGGGGGAGATGAATTGTAGTTCACTAGCTAGTGTTATGAGTTATAAACTCTGATTGTATCATTACATATAATGTGTTTAGGTATAAAAGCTTGGATTAACTTGTATCATTTTGGCTTGAAATCTGCAATCAAATAATAAGGTGAGTATATAGCGAATCAATTAAGTGAAGGTTATGTATATCCGGATTGCTTAAGAGCAAGAGGTTTTACATAATCATGATATTGTTGTTATACTTGTTTATTGTTGTTATTGGTATTATTGTATGCAATTGTTACGAAATATATATTAATAATATGTGCTAAGCACAATCTGTATCTTAAGGACCGCGGATCCAATTGGTATCTATCTCTACTTAAGTTCATTATTTGATAGACTAAGAATTATATGTGTGATTGTATTGCTTAATTGGTTACCTATGTATTCACTAGGTATTTTATGCTTACTCCGTATCATTCAAATGTATTGTAGGTAATACTTCGAAAGGAAAGGATAAGGAAATCAAGAAAGAGTAGCGTGGATTGGTTTGCAAGTTGTAAGTGCAAGCCTTCTCTTTTGGATTATCGTTTTGATGAAACTTGTGAAATACGCCCAAGATGTTTTGAAATACATTAGAAATATGTAATATGTGGTTTTGGATTTAGTTGACATTAAAAGTCAACAACTGGTGTAAATTATGTATTGAAAGTGAAATAGAAGTCTTAGCATGCTACTTAATGGTAAATGGGTCGTAAGTGTCAAAATGGGTCAATAGTGACCCATGTGTGTATAATGAACTTTACCAAGGTTATAGAATCCTGGTTAGTTGCTTTAAGTTTGTTTGGGTATTTTGGAAAAGTGGTGAAAAGTGCAATAGCTGATAATGTGTGAGTTGTATTTTGAGTTGTCAACCAAAAGTGTCAAAAATGGGCGAAAATAAATCATACGCTCAAATGTTGCGTTTTTGTGAAAATTGAAAAAGTACAAAAAGGGAAACCTTCGTTTTGACCATTTGAATGTATCTGCAAAGTTTTAGAATCTAATTCCTTACGGTTTATGAATTATGCACGTTTGAATTTCGACAAAATTTGAATTATGGTCTGATCTGGAATTTAACTAGTGAACGCGATCCGGCTAGGTATTCCCAGGATCGCGTTCCTCTTTGAAAAATCACCACAATCGGATTTTTAACTAGCAAACGCGATCCAGCTATGGTGTCAGGATCGCGTTCGTCAGTGTATTTTCATCACAGAATATTTTGAACACATGAACGCGATCCTAAGACTTGTTTCTGGATCGCGTTGCTGTGTAAATGTAACACCCGGTCAAAAAGTCAAATTTCGCGCCGATTTTAAACTTTGAATAATGACATTTTATAGTTCAAGTGAAATATTTTATTAAAAATATTTACAAAATGATATAAACAAAATTATGGATTTAAATAATAAATCTACATTTTAAACGGGTACGAAATCACGGACATTTTGTACTGTGGTTGGAGACCACAGTACACGAGTTAGGGATCTGAGTTTTAACAAAAACCCAAACTCCCACCTCATTTCTTCATTTTCTTCTTCTTTTTCACCTACCTTTTCTCTCATCTCTCTCTCTCTAACACCACACCACCACCACCATAATCCGCCAAAAACCACCGTCAAACGACCTCCAATCTTGAAGCTCCTTTAGGGAAAAACGATCACCACGCAACGATCTACAATCCTATCTTTTCGGATTCTCCTCGCGCGGATTTGTAAGTTTCCGACAATTCTCGAAATCTCTGAAAACCTTGTTATTTTGCTTGTTTGCGGTTTAGATAAGCTTAAAATACTTAGTTACGGGTTGGGTAAAAGAATCAGACTCAACGGAGGCCGGAAAACTCGTTTTCGGCTCAAACTCCGGCGATCAGATCGCTACGTCGCAGAGACCAAAAACAGTGCTGCGACGTCGCAGCCGACGTCGCAGCCAACGTCGCAAAAACATCTCAACGTCGCATGATGCGACGTAACACCCTACGTCGCAGTAAATCTTAAACGTCGCACATTGCGACGTAACGCACAACGTCGCATTAAATTGCGACGTCGCACATAGCGACGCACGACCCTACGTCGCAGCTGACGTCGCAGAACCTTAAAAACCTATGTTTTTCATTAAGTATTGACAACCAAATTTTACCACTCGATTTTACCCGAATTTGGATTCCGAACACGTTTTCTTTAAAGTAAAGTAGTAGAAATAAAAATTTTCCAAGCTGACCTGGCAGCTCGACCCCAGCCAGGGGCTCTGCCCCTTGGACCCCGCCAGGGGCTGCCGCCCCTTGGACCCCGCTACCAGAGGCGCTGCCCCCGGACCCCCGTACACCATTCCCAGACTTCAACAACAAATGCATACATGAACAACTCGTTTAGACAAACTGATTTGTCTCACACTTATATAACCTCACGTGTTTAGGACACTAGAAGGTTACCATTCGGACGACGCGCGTATCATCGTATCGCTAACAACTCACAGGTGAGTTCACCGCCCCACTCTTTTACTGTTTTCCAACTGATTTCGGGGTGGGAATGCATACTCCTGTTTTACTACTTTCAACTGTTTAAACCTTTACAAACGTTTTACTGTAGTTTATGGTAACGGTGTTAGATCACGACAGCTACCAACCATTTGACCATACTTAGGGATAGTAAGTATGACTGTGTTAGAAACACCTAGAATTATATTACATATGATATCTAGGGAGTAAACGCCTCACTACATCAGTGACTCGCTAAGTACTAGAAATGACTAGTGGACTTGTGAATACCAACTAGAGGCACCGATTTGCTAGTTCAGTGATGACTATCTTTACGAACTAACGGATGACTTTAACTAAGTACCGAAAGTACTTCCCTACAGTTAAGTGACTTAGACTTTACACATTACTTCAGGCAAACTAGGTGACGTAGATACGTACCTACTAATAGATTACGATCATCCCTTACGTCTAGGTGACGCTCCTACATTTCTTAGTATGATATACTACTGTGAATTACGTAACAACTTGAGGTACTGTTGAGTGCCTGTAACATTTTACTAGCCTTGGGCTAAACTTACTTACGGGCATGTCGTGTACTGCCAAAACGATTACTTGCATCTCCTGCGGGAGAATAACGGACGCTGTCACTATATGTGAAGCAAAACGATGCCACGGTGGGTGGTACAAACACGATACCAACGTGATTGGTATTACGGACTTACAAACGAGCTCACGATACCACGGTGGGTGGTACAACTTACGTACGAGCTGGATGCTCACGATACCACGGTGGGTGGTACAACTTACTTACGAGCTAAATGCTCACACTCAGCAACGGACTTACGAATTATTACGGTCGGGGTCGTTGGCTCAGCATGTGGATTCATGCTCTATCGTAGTCCTGCGGGACTGCACGGTTACTCATTTCAGTATATGGACTTATGCTTTACTTACATTCAGCAACGGACCTACGAATTATTACGGTCGGGGTCGTTGGCTCTATAACTGGTTGATTTACTTAAACATAGTCCTGCGGGACATAACTTGACACTTCCCTTGGGGGATAACCATTACCATCACTGTAGGTGATTACTAGATTCTTACGAGTCGGAGACTCAGGAAATTTCGAGCTTTTGCTCACTTGACTGTAATTACAACCCGTACCGATATGACACGATTACAAAACAGATAACTTGATCACGTTGCCGGGGTGCAACCTTTCATGCCAGGTGGCATAGTGACCTATTAGTAGCCATAGTACTAATACTTGAAACCGTACAAACTATCCGTACCGTATTGCCGGGGAGCAATACCGACTGCCTAAGAACTTGCTTGCTTGATTGCTTGCGGCCAGTAGCACGACAGATAGTTTCCTTACGCTACTCTCGTATACATATTGCCAGGTGGCAATATCTTACCGGATAACACCCAGGCTGGGGATTGGTCCCCTTTACTTGACTAGAAACCTATTGATTAGGTTCACCTGCTTACCATAAATTACTTATAACTGCTTCGAGAGGCAACTGTTGTTATTTAAACTGCTAAACTTGATTGATATTTCTGAATGAAATATTTATTTCTCGATCTACTTGTTTTTACAAATTACTTGTGAACTCACCAGCTTTCCAGCTGACCCTCTTAGTGTGCATTCTCAGGTACACTGCTGTAGTAGGATTGGACTACAAGATTCTAGTTCGAGTCGCATGTTTTCAACACTCAGGACATTTATTGCATTTGCTTCAGTACTAGTAGAATGTAATATTACTTTTATGCGAGCTCGCAACTTGTAAACACTTTAATTTCAGAAATGTATAACTATTTTCAAACGTCTCATTTAGAGTCGTTCATTATGTATCTTATGCTGTGATTACCAGATTAGTAACACCCTAAACTCGCTTCCGCAAATCATTAAATTTGGGGGTGTTACAGATTGGTATCAGAGCCTAAGGTTATAGTGAACTAGGTTGCATTTAGTGGGCCTAGACTATGACCATTAGGCAGTATTCCTTATTAGGTATAACTAGTTCAGGGATTACATCATACGAACTTAATTTAACATAGCGTAGCTAACTATGTACAATTAAGCAAAGATGATGTAAGATCTGATAGGGGTTATATTGAAATGGAATGCAGTAGTTGACTCTGATTGTTACTTGTTAATTGCTAGACACCCTAGGCTATTATATGTACTGTAGGTATATATGAATAGGCCTTACGTGTATACTATTTCTGCCTATCTATATACATGTATGCACGATTATACCTGACATGATTCCGCTGTATCACTGATACCTACTCTCGAAGTGGCATATCGCCAACTTCCCAACCTTTACGACTTGATCTCAAATTTTGACCAGGGTGGTCACCACTGATTAGTATTGCGAGAGATGCTCGTAATGACTAAGTCCACGAATTACTTTCTAACTTACTATCGGCCTGAGGGCCATACTTGGATAACATGTGGCACGTGGTGCTGCATCGTGCTTTGGGCACAATACTACTCCAACACGTGGTGCTGCAACTACACAGTATGTTTATACTGCATTCGGCACGATGGTGCTACACTCACAGTACAGGGGTACTGCAATTACGGTGCCGCGGGCACTACATTACAGCACGTGGTGCTGCGTTTCATAGTACTTTGTACTGCAATCATAATAAATTACGGTGCTTCGGGCACTACATTTTGGCACGTTGTGCTACACCCAGGCTCGATGAGCTACTATCCAATATGCATGTGGACTTGTTATAGTTACATGTACGACTTATATGTACATATACATTTACTTAACTGGGCATGAGATGCCACCCCTGATTCTTTACTACTGCGCACTTATACTTGTATAGCTACGTGTGCATCACATATTTATATACGACTACTCTACTGGACACGAGGTGTCCCACTCGATTTCTTTGCGTAGGAACACCCGCTATAGGCACTTGTACACTTATACGCATACGCAATTACCTTAATGGGCACGAAGTGCCACACCACGACTACTCAAGCATGTGATGCCTCATTCGATGAATACACTCTAAGTTATTGGGATCACATTTATAGTACTTTAGTACTACATTATAGTCTGATAGACTACGACGATACCATAGTTCTGATCGAACTACATATAATACACAACTAGGTCGCTAGTACGACTACACATTTAAAATTTCAAAGTCCGAGGACTTTCATACGGACACCTTAAGTGGTTTCTGGGTCATTATCACTTTTATATCCGTGGGCAACGGTGTAATACCGATTTACGTATACGACTGTAATAATCACAATTCCTGAATAAGGAATCTCACGACTGTTGTTTCATTCTTGTTTAAGAATCATGCCACGTGGACGACAAACGTACACTCAAACAGAACGCGACCAATACGCGGAGCAAAGAGTAGCTGAAGCTCTGGCTGCACAAAACTTAACGCGCCTCTGCACCTATAAAGAATTTCTGAACTGTAACCCGCCAATCTTTGTTGGTACCGAAGGGGCTGTCGGACTGATCCAATGGATCGAAAGGATGGAAGCTGTTTTCCGCATTTGCAACTGCCCTGATGGATACAAAGTCAAATACTCCACCTACACCCTTCGAGATAATGCTCTAACCTGGTGGAATGCTCACGCCCACACCGTAGGGGTCGACACCGCCTATGAACTTTCGTGGGAGGAACTGAAACAACTGATGAGGGACGAATATTGTCCTAGCGAGGAACTACACCGACTCGAGAATGAACTCTGGCATCTTACCGTGAAAAACAACGACATCATGACCTATACAAACCGTTTTCACCGACTAGCACTCTTTTGCCCATCACTAGTAAACCCAGAAAGCAAACGAATCGAAAAATACATCGAAGGACTTCCAACACAAATAGCAGGCATGGTTACCTCCTCTAAACCCAGCACTATTCGCGACGCCGTTCGCATGGCCCATAACCTCATGGCACGGGTGGTTCAACGCGAAACCCTCACAACTGAAAATCATACACAAAAGTGGAATGGCGATTCCAGCACTAGTCATAATCCAACAAATCAACCCGAACCCTTGGAATCTTACCCTTCTGAATACAAAGGAAAGCGGGGCTATGCGGGGGATAAACCCTTCTGTCACAGCTGTAAACGTCATCACTCTGGCCCTTGTGGCTCACCTTGCGAGAGATGTCAACGATTCGGACACCAAATCTGGGACTGTAGAGTTCCTGCCAACCCCGACAAACAACAAACGTGTTTCAAATGTAACACTCCTGGACATTTCAAGAAAGATTGTCCAAATCAGAAACGAAAAATCCTCATGATCAACTCCGGGAGGACCGGACGAAACCGCGGCAATATCACGGGTATGTCCCTATTCGATACTAAACCTTCAAATTAAACATAACGTTTTGATCGGCGGAAATGTCGATTCCAAAATAATACCGATTACGTAAATTAATACCGACTACACGAATTAAGCCAAACATGAAAGCTAGAGTTTGCTTTCAGCAGACTAATCGACTGAACGTACACCAATCACTCAGTCCTGATAAGACAACTCATTGAACGGTCACGTTGTGACAACTATCTAGTCCCGAATGGACTACAATGTAAACGGTTACCTAGTAACCTTGACTTAATCATAACTTGAACAAGCAATATGATCATAACGTGACTAAAACACTAAACTACGACACAGTAATGAAATGACTGTCTTCTAACTCAACATAGACACTGTATGTCTACAAATCTTTCGACAAATACCTCGTACGTGCATTGCTCCCCAGACCAGGCGCAACCCTGACATCACTTTAAATTTCGGGACGAAATTTTCTTAACAGGGGGAGAATGTAACACCCGGTCAAAAAGTCAAATTTCGCGCCGATTTTAAACTTTGAATAATGACATTTTATAGTTCAAGTGAAATATTTTATTAAAAATATTTACAAAATGATATAAACAAAATTATGGATTTAAATAATAAATCTACATTTTAAACGGGTACGAAATCACGGACATTTTGTACTGTGGTTGGAGACCACAGTACACGAGTTAGGGATCTGAGTTTTAACAAAAACCCAAACTCCCACCTCATTTCTTCATTTTCTTCTTCTTTTTCACCTACCTTTTCTCTCATCTCTCTCTCTCTAACACCACACCACCACCACCATAATCCGCCAAAAACCACCGTCAAACGACCTCCAATCTTGAAGCTCCTTTAGGGAAAAACGATCACCACGCAACGATCTACAATCCTATCTTTTCGGATTCTCCTCGCGCGGATTTGTAAGTTTCCGACAATTCTCGAAATCTCTGAAAACCTTGTTATTTTGCTTGTTTGCGGTTTAGATAAGCTTAAAATACTTAGTTACGGGTTGGGTAAAAGAATCAGACTCAACGGAGGCCGGAAAACTCGTTTTCGGCTCAAACTCCGGCGATCAGATCGCTACGTCGCAGAGACCAAAAACAGTGCTGCGACGTCGCAGCCGACGTCGCAGCCAACGTCGCAAAAACATCTCAACGTCGCATGATGCGACGTAACACCCTACGTCGCAGTAAATCTTAAACGTCGCACATTGCGACGTAACGCACAACGTCGCATTAAATTGCGACGTCGCACATAGCGACGCACGACCCTACGTCGCAGCTGACGTCGCAGAACCTTAAAAACCTATGTTTTTCATTAAGTATTGACAACCAAATTTTACCACTCGATTTTACCCGAATTTGGATTCCGAACACGTTTTCTTTAAAGTAAAGTAGTAGAAATAAAAATTTTCCAAGCTGACCTGGCAGCTCGACCCCAGCCAGGGGCTCTGCCCCTTGGACCCCGCCAGGGGCTGCCGCCCCTTGGACCCCGCTACCAGAGGCGCTGCCCCCGGACCCCCGTACACCATTCCCAGACTTCAACAACAAATGCATACATGAACAACTCGTTTAGACAAACTGATTTGTCTCACACTTATATAACCTCACGTGTTTAGGACACTAGAAGGTTACCATTCGGACGACGCGCGTATCATCGTATCGCTAACAACTCACAGGTGAGTTCACCGCCCCACTCTTTTACTGTTTTCCAACTGATTTCGGGGTGGGAATGCATACTCCTGTTTTACTACTTTCAACTGTTTAAACCTTTACAAACGTTTTACTGTAGTTTATGGTAACGGTGTTAGATCACGACAGCTACCAACCATTTGACCATACTTAGGGATAGTAAGTATGACTGTGTTAGAAACACCTAGAATTATATTACATATGATATCTAGGGAGTAAACGCCTCACTACATCAGTGACTCGCTAAGTACTAGAAATGACTAGTGGACTTGTGAATACCAACTAGAGGCACCGATTTGCTAGTTCAGTGATGACTATCTTTACGAACTAACGGATGACTTTAACTAAGTACCGAAAGTACTTCCCTACAGTTAAGTGACTTAGACTTTACACATTACTTCAGGCAAACTAGGTGACGTAGATACGTACCTACTAATAGATTACGATCATCCCTTACGTCTAGGTGACGCTCCTACATTTCTTAGTATGATATACTACTGTGAATTACGTAACAACTTGAGGTACTGTTGAGTGCCTGTAACATTTTACTAGCCTTGGGCTAAACTTACTTACGGGCATGTCGTGTACTGCCAAAACGATTACTTGCATCTCCTGCGGGAGAATAACGGACGCTGTCACTATATGTGAAGCAAAACGATGCCACGGTGGGTGGTACAAACACGATACCAACGTGATTGGTATTACGGACTTACAAACGAGCTCACGATACCACGGTGGGTGGTACAACTTACGTACGAGCTGGATGCTCACGATACCACGGTGGGTGGTACAACTTACTTACGAGCTAAATGCTCACACTCAGCAACGGACTTACGAATTATTACGGTCGGGGTCGTTGGCTCAGCATGTGGATTCATGCTCTATCGTAGTCCTGCGGGACTGCACGGTTACTCATTTCAGTATATGGACTTATGCTTTACTTACATTCAGCAACGGACCTACGAATTATTACGGTCGGGGTCGTTGGCTCTATAACTGGTTGATTTACTTAAACATAGTCCTGCGGGACATAACTTGACACTTCCCTTGGGGGATAACCATTACCATCACTGTAGGTGATTACTAGATTCTTACGAGTCGGAGACTCAGGAAATTTCGAGCTTTTGCTCACTTGACTGTAATTACAACCCGTACCGATATGACACGATTACAAAACAGATAACTTGATCACGTTGCCGGGGTGCAACCTTTCATGCCAGGTGGCATAGTGACCTATTAGTAGCCATAGTACTAATACTTGAAACCGTACAAACTATCCGTACCGTATTGCCGGGGAGCAATACCGACTGCCTAAGAACTTGCTTGCTTGATTGCTTGCGGCCAGTAGCACGACAGATAGTTTCCTTACGCTACTCTCGTATACATATTGCCAGGTGGCAATATCTTACCGGATAACACCCAGGCTGGGGATTGGTCCCCTTTACTTGACTAGAAACCTATTGATTAGGTTCACCTGCTTACCATAAATTACTTATAACTGCTTCGAGAGGCAACTGTTGTTATTTAAACTGCTAAACTTGATTGATATTTCTGAATGAAATATTTATTTCTCGATCTACTTGTTTTTACAAATTACTTGTGAACTCACCAGCTTTCCAGCTGACCCTCTTAGTGTGCATTCTCAGGTACACTGCTGTAGTAGGATTGGACTACAAGATTCTAGTTCGCATGTTTTCAACACTCAGGACATTTATTGCATTTGCTTCAGTACTAGTAGAATGTAATATTACTTTTATGCGAGCTCGCAACTTGTAAACACTTTAATTTCAGAAATGTATAACTATTTTCAAACGTCTCATTTAGAGTCGTTCATTATGTATCTTATGCTGTGATTACCAGATTAGTAACACCCTAAACTCGCTTCCGCAAATCATTAAATTTGGGGGTGTTACAGTAAAGTTTGTGTAAAATTCAAAAATGCATAAGTGTTTAAGTGATCTTTAGAGACCTCTTTTTATGTTATGACTTTAGGAACCTCTTTTTAACAAATTGTGATTGAATTTATATGGGACCAAATGTAATCGAATTTTAAATATCATTATTCCGCTGAGATAAAAAAAAAAAAAAAAAAAAAAAGGGCGTTTCAAGTTGGTATCAGAGCGATAGTTTAAGAGAATTACGTAATCCACATTAGGATTGCATAATCTTAAACTATTTCGAATCTATGATTATGTTGATAATTGTATTGTGATAGAATCTTGTTTTGTGAATTGATGTGGAACCTTAAGAATGATTGTTGCCTTGCTTAAATACGTTCAAGAGGAATGAATAGAAGTGTGTAATTAGTATAATATGTCTACGTCTGGCCAACGCAGTTGTATTATACTAGTGCACATGGGTGATTCAAGACCCTTGAATGTAATATAGCTTTGGTGAATGGTTGTTCTTAATGGTTGTATAGGATTGCTTTAATTTCTATTATTATACGAAATTTGGAATCTGTTGATTAAATTGTTAATCACTGTAGTAAATGGAATCAATGGACCAAGGTGATAGACGTCTAAATCCTGATGATGAGGCAACGATTAAACAAATCGTTGGGCAAGCCTTTAAAGAGTTTGGCCCAACAATAATTGCCGAAGTAGATAATATAGTGACTTCTAAAGTTAACGAAGTAATGAGTGATAAATTAAAAGAATTCGAACAACAACATCCTATCTTGACGAATCCTCCACCAACTACGGGACTCTTGAATGCTCAGGGGTCGACTGAAAGTTTTGACTTTAAGAAATTCTCTAGTTGTAAACCACCCGAATTCGAAGGTGAATTGAATCCTGTTGCTAGTCTTAGGTGGTTGAGTAGAATGGAGGAAACGTTTCTGTTATCTAAATGTCCTGATAATTTGAGAGTGCTGTTTGCTGCTCACCAACTCAAAGGTGATGCTCATGAATGGTGGAATTCAAAGATTGACACCTATGGATTTGAAACAACATCTCAGTTTTCTTGGGACAAGTTTAAAGAATTATTCAAAAGTGAATTTTCACCACCAGCTGAACTAGAAAAGTTAAAGGGTGAATTTCTTGCGATTAATCAAGGAAGGATGTCTGTAGCTGAATATTCCAAATCCTTCCATGAAAAATCTCGTTTCTGTCCGGAGTACACTTCTAATGAGAAGTTGTTGACTGATCATTTCTATCGTCATTTGAATCTCGAAATCCGTGAATCTATTGATCAGTCATTTTATAAGGATATTCCAATGATATTGAATCGAGCCTTAGTAAGAGAAAAAGATTTACTAGCTAAGCGTGCTGAATATGCTAGTAAAAGAAAAGCTGAGCAATCTGCTCCATCTCAATCATCATCGTTTAAGAAAACTAGAACTGATTCGAAATCACCATCACAACAATCTTCACAAAAATCTCAATCACAACAACAGTTTTCTCAACCCCGTACTCGTGAATGGCCATTATGTGACAAATGTGGAAAAAGACATCTTGGGGATTGTAAATGTTTCAAGTGTAGGAGGCCTGGACACATGGCACCGGATTGCCCTAGTCCTTTCCGTTTATGTTACACCTGTTTCAAAAGCGATCATATTCAGGCGGATTGTCCCATTAAGAAAGAAGAACAGAGAAAGCAACAACAAAGGAAAGATTCTGAGAAGAAAGGGACAACTGCCGGATCGGGAGCCAAACCCCGTGCTTTTCAAATCACAGCAGAGGAGGCTAAGGAATCACATGATGTGGTGACAGGTACCTTTATTATAAATTCTATACCTGCCCATGTTTTGTTTGATTCCGGAGCTTCCAGATCTTTTGTATCACTTTTGTTTTGTAAATGTTTAAATATTTCTGTATCTAAACTTGATCATCCCTTAGAAGTTGAAATAGCTGATAATAAGCTAGTAATAGTTTCTGACGTGTATAAGGGGTGTATCATCGAAATAGGAAATGAGAAATTTAATGTTGATCTAATCTCAATGCAAATGGGGGAGTTCAACATAGTAATAGGAATGGATTGGTTAGGACGAAATAAATGTGTAATCAATTGTCATGAAAAAGTTATTTTCCTGAAAGCACCTAGCGGACAGGATATAACTGTTTATGGCGAACGTATCAATCGAACTATTCCTGTATGCACGTATGCACGAGCTAAAAGATTGTTATCACATGGGTGTCGAGCCTTTTTGGCACACGTGATTGATAACTCTAAATCTGTTGCTGTACTTTCTGATATCCCTGTTGTCAATGAATTCCCGGATGTATTTCCTGATGAACTCCCTGGTCTTCCACCTGATCGACAAGTTGAATTTAAAATTGATTTAATTCCTGGAGCTATTCCAATTGCTAAGACTCCTTATCGGTTAGCTCCGACCGAAATGCAAGAGATGATGAATCAACTGCAGGAACTTCTTGATAAAGGTTTTATCCGTCCTAGTAGTTCACCATGGGGAGCTCCAGTGTTATTCGTTAAAAAGAAGGATGGATCCTTACGTATGTGTATCGATTATCGGGAATTAAACAAAGTGACCATCAAGAATCGTTACCCTTTGCCTCGAATCGATGATTTATTTGATCAACTGCAAGGTGCCAGTTTCTTCTCAAAAATTGATCTTCGGTCTGGTTACCATCAGTTGAAGGTAAAGGAAGATGATATTTCTAAAACCGCTTTTCGAACTCGTTATGGTCACTATGAATTCGTTGTCATGCCATTCGGTTTGACCAATGCTCCAGCTGCATTTATGGACTTGATGAATCGTGTATGTCGTCCTATGCTGGATAAATTTGTAATTGTTTTTATTGATGACATTCTCATTTACTCTAAAAGTGAGAGTGATCATTCAATTCATCTAAGGCAAGTGCTTGAAATGCTTCGACGTGAAAAGCTTTATGCTAAATTCTCCAAGTGTGAATTCTGGTTGCGTGAAGTCCAGTTTCTTGGACATGTGATTAATGTCCATGGTATTCAAGTTGATCCATCTAAAGTTGTTGCAGTTCTTAAGTGGGATCCTCCTTCGAGTCCCACTGAGGTCAGAAGTTTTCTTGGTCTTGCGGGTTACTATCGTCGTTTCATTCAAGATTTTTCTAAGATTGCTACCCCGTTGACTCAATTGACTCGAAAGAGTGTATCTTGGAAATGGGGTGAAGAACAATCTAAAGCATTTCAATTGTTGAAAGAAAAGCTCAGTCAGGCTCCTATCCTTGTTTTACCGGAAGGTAATGAGGATATGGTGGTTTATTGTGATGCTTCTAAGCTTGGCTTGGGCTGTGTATTAATGCAACGTGGGAAGGTTATAGCTTATGCTTCGCGTTAACTTAAATCTCATGAACAAAACTATCCTACTCACGATCTTGAATTAGCAGCTGTGGTCTTTGCATTGAAGATTTGGCGACATTATCTATATGGAGTCAAGTCTACCATTTATACTGACCATAAAATCTTGAAATATTTCTTTGATCAGCGAGATTTGAATAACAGACAAAGAAGGTGGCTTGATCTGGTCAAAGATTACGATTGTGACATTCTTTACCATCCTGGTAAGGCTAATGTCGTTGCGGATGCTCTTAGCCGAAAGGCTACTCATTGTATTCAATCTGTGAAATCCCTTAGTATGATTGTATCTCCTCAGCTGTTTGATTCTATAAAAGCTGCTCAAATCGATGCATTATCTTCTAATGACCTGAATAAACAACGTTTAAAGGGTCAAATCTCTGAATTAATTGAAGATTCTCGAGGGCTGAGAACTCGTTATGGTAGAATCTGGATACCAGTAACGAGTGATGTGAAGAAATTGTTATTGGATGAAGCCCATAAATCGAAATATTCTGTTCATCCGGGTGCCACCAAAATGTATCGTGATCTGAAATGTGATTATTGGTGGCCTGGTATGAAACGTGATATCATTAAATATGTTCAAAATTGTCTCACTTGTCTGCAAGTAAAAGCTGAGCACCAACAACCATATGGAAAACTCCAGCCTTTGGATATTCCAGTTTGGAAATGGGAACACATCACCATGGATTTTGTTACAAAGCTGCCAAGAACTCCTCGCCAGCATGATGCCATTTGGGTGATTGTGGACCGATTAACAAAAAGTGCTCTTTTTATACCTATCAAGGAAGCATCATCCTCTGAAGTATTAGCAGAAATCTATATTCGTGAAGTTGTTGCTCGCCATGGAGTACCAGTTTCTATTGTTTCTGATAGGGATACTCGTTTTACCTCTCGATTCTGGAAGAAATTTCAAGAAGATTTGGATACTCAACTACATATTAGTACGGCTTTTCATCCTCAAACGGATGGACAAAGTGAACGTACTATTCAAACTCTAGAAGATATGCTACGAGCATGTGTCATTGACTTTGGTGGTAGCTGGGATTCTCATCTCCCATTGGTGGAATTTTCATATAACAATAGTTATCATTCTTCCATAAAGATGCCACCATATCAAATGCTTTATGGTCGAAAGTGTCGTACTCCTATTTGTTGGGGAGAAGTCGGTCAACGTGAGCTAGGCAGTACTGATATAGTTCAAATGACTACTGAAAAGATTGATCAAATTCGTGAAAGGTTAAAAATGGCTCAAGATCGACAGAAATCTTATGCTAATAAACGTAGACGACCAATTGAATTCCAAGTTGGTGATAAAGTAATGTTAAAAGTTTCTCCTTGGAAAGGTATCATTCGATTTCGTAAGAGGGGAAAACTAAGTCCAAGATATATTGGACCTTTCGAAATACTTGATAGTGTTGGTCGTATAGCTTATCGGTTACAGTTACCGGATGAGCTTAGCGGTATTCATGATACATTCCACGTATCACAGCTTCGAAAATGTCTTGTGGACGAAGCTTCATACGTGCCTCTCTCAGAAATCCAAATAAATGATAGATTGAATTATGTTGAAGAACCCGTCCAAATTCTTGATCAAAAGATTAAACAACTAAGAAATAAAACGGTTTCTATTGTCAAAGTTCAATGGCGACATCGTAAAGGTTCTGAATTTACTTGGGAACCTGAAGAGTGGATGATGGTGTACTACCCTGCAGTACATCAAGAATGGTTCGTGAGGACACGAACAGAATAAGTGGAGGAGACTTGTAACACCCCAATATTCGAGGTATTATTTTAGTGTATCCAGAAATATACATCTTATGAAATAATATTAACGAAATAAAAAGATATGATATAAAACGCAATCGAATTCTTCAGTTCTGTACTGTAAATTAAATAAAAGACTTTGGATAAATATGTAATATACGTACATAATTCTTAATTCTTCTGAAACTTTCCAGAGAAGAGGTACGGGAACAAGAAATCGTGTATCATCACCACCATCACCAATTCTTCAATCTAATTCCAAAATTAAGCCTTGAATTCATTGAATTTATCATCTCCATCATCATCTCTAATCCTTGTAAGTGTTTTCCTTTTTAGACATAATCTAGGGTTTAAGCAATAAATGGGTTTTGGTGAATTTCATTAAATTGGAGGGAATTAGAGTATGGAATTGAACTAGTGGATGATCTCTAATATGATTATCACTAGTAACACCTATTTTGATTAATGAACTTATGATTAGAGTTATTGATGAAATTGGGGTTTTGCTAGAATCATCAAGGTTTGGGTTAATTAAGCTAGAATAGAATTTTGATTAGTGAATCACTTAGACTAATCTAAGTGGGGGAGATGAATTGTAGTTCACTAGCTAGTGTTATGAGTTATAAACTCTGATTGTATCATTACATATAATGTGTTTAGGTATAAAAGCTTGGATTAACTTGTATCATTTTGGCTTGAAATCTGCAATCAAATAATAAGGTGAGTATATAGCGAATCAATTAAGTGAAGGTTATGTATATCCGGATTGCTTAAGAGCAAGAGGTTTTACATAATCATGATATTGTTGTTATACTTGTTTATTGTTGTTATTGGTATTATTGTATGCAATTGTTATGAAATATATATTACGAAATATGTGCTAAGCACAATCTGTATCTTAAGGACCGCGGATCCAATTGGTATCTATCTCTACTTAAGTTCATTATTTGATAGACTAAGAATTATATGTGTGATTGTATTGCTTAATTGGTTACCTATGTATTCACTAGGCATTTTATGCTTACTCCGTATCATTCAAATGTATTGTAGGTAATACTTCGAAAGGAAAGGATAAGGAAATCAAGAAAGAGTAGCGTGGATTGGTTTGCAAGTTGTAAGTGCAAGCCTTCTCTTTTGGATTATCGTTTTGATGAAACTTGTGAAATACGCCCAAGATGTTTTGAAATACATTAGAAATATGTAATATGTGGTTTTGGATTTAGTTGACATTAAAAGTCAACAACTGGTGTAAATTATGTATTGAAAGTGAAATAGAAGTCTTAGCATGCTACTTAATGGTAAATGGGTCGTAAGTGTCAAAATGGGTCAATAGTGACCCATGTGTGTATAATGAACTTTACCAAGGTTATAGAATCCTGGTTAGTTGCTTTAAGTTTGTTTGGGTATTTTGGAAAAGTGGTGAAAAGTGCAATAGCTGATAATGTGTGAGTTGTATTTTGAGTTGTCAACCAAAAGTGTCAAAAATGGGCGAAAATAAATCATACGCTCAAATGTTGCGTTTTTGTGAAAATTGAAAAAGTACAAAAAGGGAAACCTTCGTTTTGACCATTTGAATGTATCTGCAAAGTTTTAGAATCTAATTCCTTACGGTTTATGAATTATGCACGTTTGAATTTCGACAAAATTTGAATTATGGTCTGATCTGGAATTTAACTAGTGAACGCGATCCGGCTAGGTATTCCCAGGATCGCGTTCCTCTTTGAAAAATCACCACAATCGGATTTTTAACTAGCAAACGCGATCCAGCTATGGTGTCAGGATCGCGTTCGTCAGTGTATTTTCATCACAGAATATTTTGAACACATGAACGCGATCCTAAGACTTGTTTCTGGATCGCGTTGCTGTGTAAAGTTTGTGTAAAATTCAAAAATGCATAAGTGTTTAAGTGATCTTTAGAGACCTCTTTTTATGTTATGACTTTAGGAACATCTTTTTAACAAATTGTGATTGAATTTATATGGGACCAAATGTAATCGAATTTTAAATATCATTATTCCGCTGAGATAAAAAAAAAAATAAATAAATAAAATTTTATGGGCGTTTCATACTCCCACCCTCTGCCACCACCTGCCGCCTGCTGCCGCCGCCGTCAACTGTCGTCGGCCGCCGCCGGATTCCGGCCAATTTTTTTTTTTTCCAACTTTTTTTTTTCCAAAATTTTTTTAACTAATTTTTCCTCCTTAAAAACACTGCATATTAATTTAAAACAAAAAAGAAACAGAAATTTATTGCATTTTGCGGTTATTTAACTATATTTTGTATATACATTAATAAATATTCATATACTACTGCATATAGTAGTTTATGTGTTGCATCGTGTATGTTTATGTATTTATTATTACTTATTTTCAAGATGTGATATCACAAACTGCATTTTGTATATATATTTATTGCATCATTCTTTTTGTATACATGTTAGTCTTTTTTACTACATTTTGTATTTTATGTAACATTGTATCTTATATATTTTATATACACAGTCACCAAAATGCAGTACAAATAGTATAATACAAACTGCAGTACAAACGAATAATATGTACTAAAAATATATATTTAAAATGCAGTAAAAGCAATTATATGTAGTATAATTTTATACAAAATGCAGTTAAAAACAAACAATATGTACTAGAAATTATATATACAAAATGCAGTAAAAAAAAACTATGTACATTATAATTTTATTCAAAATGCAGTAAAAATATAATACATGTAATACAAAATGCAGTACAAAAAGCAAACAATATTTACTAAAATTATATACACAAAATGCAGTAAAAAGAACAATATGCAGTATGTTATATATAAAATGCAATAAAATGATAATACATATAATACAAAATGCAGTACAAAATAAACCACATATATGTACTTAAATATATATACAAAATGCAGTGAACATAATAATATGCATTAATATTTTATACAAAACGTAATAAAACATAATAATATGCATTATAATTTTATTCAAAATGCAGTAAAAAAAAGATGCTATGTACAATACAAAATGCAGTACAAGATAAACAACATGAGTTACAAAATGCAGTCAAATAAACAATATGCAGTATAATTAACATAAAATGCTAACAGTTCAATATGCAATTTGCAACTCAATTATATGTAACGGTTAAAACAATATGCAGTAAAAACTATAAATTATATATATACAAACTGCAGTAAAAACAAAAAATAAGCAGTACATTTTTTAAAAATAAAAATGTAAAAAAGTTAAAAAAAAAATTTAAAAAAAAGGAAAAAAAAATTTTTTGGCCGGAATCCGACGGCGGCGGGCGGCAGCAGCAGGCGGTAGGTGGTGGCAGAAGGTGGAAGTGGGTGGTTGGTGGGGTGAGAGTGGTGGAGTGTTATTTAAGAAATTTAGGAATGAAATTAAAAATATATTAAAAGTGGAGGGACCAACATGAAAATTGGTATGTGACACATGTCACTTTTTGGATGGGTGGGGACCTTGCCCTCCTTTCTCTCCAAACAACCCCTGCCCTCATGATCCTATACCTTAATTTGCTTACTTTGGCTTTTTACTAGACTAGCTGATAATTGGATGTTTATAAGGATATTATTACTTAGCCTATGACCTTCCACTAAATGAATATGCTTAAATTTAAAGTGTGTACAGTAGCGCATTCCCTAGAAATAATTATTGTGCGTTTAGTTATATAAAAATTTCCTCATTTTTCCTTTTCTGTTTTTCTAGGAAACGAAGAGTGTTTCGTTTCTCTAGAAAAGCATTGTAAACTTAGAAAATACGCTCAAATGTGAGAGATGAAGTTTTCCTTTTCCAAGAGAGAGTAGTAATAGAAACTCGGAAAACCTTTAAAAGTAATTTTCAAATTTTTAGTTATAAAAGGAAAAATAGAGATTTCCTATTTCTTAGAAATTTTTTTTTGAAAAACTCAGATTTGAACACGTTTTCTGTTTTTCTTAGAAATGTTTTTACAAAAATGAGAGAGTTTTCCGTAACTAAACGCACACTAAATTCATCAATAATTAATAAATAGTGAAATTATGTGTCGTTGACATGACGCATATGCGCCAAGTTCTTCTACGAAGTGCTCGGAGATCAAGGATGAAAATAAGTAAAAAAAATATGTGAGCCACATATCATGAAATCTGAAATGTATAAATTAGATGTGTTTTTATGTCTACTTTTTAAGCACATAATTACTCTTTATAGGATATTAAAATAAAACTACTCTTATAATTATCAAAACACGTAATGAACACTTTAAGTATTATTTGAAGGAGATATCATGAGTGTAGTCAACGACACTAAATTTGTGTGTGGTTGACTAATTTTGTCCATCATGTTTTATATTTTTATTACTTCATCTTTATTATATGTATATAATTAAGTCCCTCTTTAATTGCACAAACATTTTCTCTTATTTCAAACTAAATTAGAATTAGGATGGTTATTATAATGTGAGATTTTCATAAGTACGTATGATATTTTATGTTGTAACATATTTTTACAAAACTCTAGTTATCAACTCTCTAGAACACGATTGATCAAGCATATATCGTTTCGAATTTTTATTTTTTTTTCCTTTCCTTTTGTAATTGCATGCTAACAATGTTGTCATTACAAGGTTGATAAAGATGATTGTGTAATAAGACAGAGAAAGTTGCAATTCAAATCTAAGAAACCAAAAAACATACTCTCTCCGTCCCAATCTAAATGTCCACTTTGACTTTGCACACAGTTTTAGAATTCCTCACTAATTTCATTTTTCACCAATAAAATAATATATATACCCACTAAAGTCTCTTTTGACTGGTTGAAACATTGAAGTGGAAATCAATTTGGAACAAAAAAAATAATAATGTGAACATTAGCTTGTGACTCGACGGTGAAGTAGTATAATATGAATAAGAATTGCATCTAATACAAAAGAGGTTTTGGGTATGAAGATATGAAGAGAATGAAACCAACTATGATGCATCTGACTTATAACTATGATGCACCTGACTTTTACCGCTACATCTGACAAATTCCGGCTGCCATCGTTGCTGACGGTTGAAAAATATATTATTATGATGCATTTAGATTTTTAACAATGATGCACCTGACTTTTAACAATGATGCACATGACTTTTAACCATGATACACCTCCTCGTTAACTTCGTATCTTATTAATTAACGTTTCTTTTCCTCTAGAACTACACCTAATATCTTATCATATTCTCTTGTTGGGTATTAGGCTAATAGAACAAACGGTTGCACTACTCATGTCAAATCTTGAATTTCAAGAAAAGCAATCTGATTAAGATTTGTTTTTATGGGATGACAGCTAAATCGGTCAATTAATCAATATGATCAAGTAGTAAACCTAACAAGACAGAAACAATCACTTTATTAAAGAGGAAACCAATGGGATAACTTAAAAGATATTATTGTTATATCTACCACTAAAATTAAAAAATAATCACTTTTTGATTGATCTTTTAAGGTTTATAGTTGTAAATTAACAATGGAACACTTGCAACACAGCTGGAAGTACGTACTACTTATTAATGTTATCCAAAGCAGTTCTAAAATTGCACTTGGTACTAATTTAATTAAAAATTAGGAAATTAATATTTTGTAAAAATATTTTTAATTATAATTTTTGTAATTGTGTATATATGTACTACTATTTTTAAGTTGTCACGTATCATTCTATATATATAAAGAAGACCATATGATTTTATATCATTCTATAAATATAAAGAAGACCATATGATTTTATATTGTGACATATCATCCCCAATTAAATTTTTTAAGTTATTTGTTTCTTTAGCATATTTGTTTCTTTAGCATAATTCTTTTAATATTTATATATATATATATATATATATATATATATATATATATATCTATTTTCTTTCATTTCTAACCAAACTTCTTTAACCTTACTTTAATAAAAATAATTTATTTTTAATATTTATTTGTTAACTCATTATTTTTTATTTTTTTTACTTTTAACAAAATATGTTAACCTTGTTCATAATTCGTCATGCTTATTTTTTAACGTGTCTATATCTTATTTTGCAATTCATATTGTTTATAAAAAACTTACATCTTATAAATATGTTCATGAGAGTAGATTTGTGATGTTATGTCAAATTCTAAGTGATTAAATGTAACATTTTAATCTAAGTTTATAGTGTGTTTTCTTTATTTACATCGTCTATATCTTACTCCATATTCAACAACTGAAGGCTTGAAAATTTCTAAAATAACTTACACATCATCATCGTCATAATAGGTTGTTTCCGTTTTGATTCAACATTGACATTATACAGAAATATAATATAACAACATTGAATAAAACGAATATTAACCATTCTGAGTATGCAATGGGCCATGCATTGCACGGCATTAAGGTTTACTAGTGATATATATATGATGATGATGTATTAACTACTTAAAAGTAGGATATTCTACTTTTGTACCGTTTAGCAATGACTTTCATTGTATTTTGTTTTGTGACATCCATGATATGTGATGCTAAAACCATATATCAGTTGAGATAGAATTAGATACCGCAACACATAACATATATGTGATGTAAACGACACATATTGTTTTTCATTATCGACATTGCATTGCACGTAACATTAAAAAACACGAAGATTCTATAAGATCTCATGTCAACTTGTAAATTGTAATCTAGTTGGAAAAGTGAAATCCCATTGGATCTGCTACTAAGATTCGTAACCAATAAAAAATACCAGTAACAAATAATATATAATGTGATACATCATTTTCATAACTCCAAGTCTCCAACATTATATATACTCGTAGGGTTCGTTTCAACAAGAAGCAACCAATCCATTTTTAAAATTAAACTCTCTTCGATCCTTTTGTCTAGCACTGTCAAAAAGCCAAAAACAAACTTAATTATGGCCACTTTACACCATCGTAGTCTACTTGTTACCTCCTTATTTTCTTCCCCACATCACAACGTTACGACTGTCGCAAACACAAAAGAGATGAACCTCGTAGTTAATATCATGTGGATTGTTATGTTGTGTGGAATAATAGCCTCTTTTGGTGTGTTTCAAGTGATGCGATGTTTCATTCAAAGAAGGCGTACATTTGAGGTGAGGACACAAACATCTGAATTAGTCTCTCCTGGCCTTAAAAAATCCGTTGTTGGTCAAATATCAACACGAGTGCTTGGATCAGAAGTGAAGATTATGGTGACAGAATGCACCATATGTCTTGATGATTTTGTTGACGGACAAAATGTTCGTGTGTTGCCTCATTGTAACCATGAGTTTCATGTTGGCTGCATTGATAAGTGGTTTGAATCGCAGTCTTCTTGCCCGAATTGTCGCAATTGTTTGCTTGATTCGGTTGCTAGTCGTGTTGTGATACCACAAATGGTGGTAGACACCCATAGTGAAAATATGGTTTGAGTATTTCAAATGACACTAATTAATTAAGTTAATGCTCTTGTTTAGTTGTTTTCTATATGTTTCTTGGTAGCAAAACATGTTATTCCTATCAAATTGTACAAATGGAATGATAAGAATGTATTAGTTGATGAATCTTTATATTAATTTCTTGATTATATTAAATTTCTAGTAAACGTTTAGTATTTAAAAGGAAAACATGTGTTCTAGGAAAAAAAAAGGTTAATAGGAAAACCTGGTTTACTACATGGGTGATGATTCGTACACCACATCTTTTTAGCCGTACACTACCAAATGTGCTTTAGGATATTGTACTGTATAAAACTGTAAAACACGTTAGTGGTGTATGGCTAAAAAAAAGTGTGTACTAATCACCACTCTTACTACATGGCTCATGGGCCTAGTCAAGTAGTCATGTAAAAAAAAAAAAAAATTAATAATAAAAAAAAATGAGAAGCTCAATAATGTATTGTTAATTAAACTGCTATACCTTTTACCTTTTTCTTAAATATTCGAGCTCAACATATTCCCAAGTACAACTTGGTAATATCATTACATTATAAGAAAGCCTTAACTTCTTCAAAATTAACCACGCCATTACCTCAAAATTTAACACGTCATCACCTTAAAAATTAACACGTAAACCCTATATCTAATCTCTTAATTTGACACGTTAAATCCATCAAAGGCTTAACAAGTAAACACGTCAGGGATCTACAACTAATATGTTTCTCTCAAAGAATAAGAATTTCTGGAAGAAGAAACTCACCGCCCGAAGAGAAGAAATCCAACGCCGGAAGAAGAAAGACCGCCCCCTCACCGGAAGTTCCGTCATCAAAATACCACTATGCTCTTTTACCACAACAAACACCGATTATGGGTTTTACGGCTTTACGAGCAGACGCTGTAACCGTTCGTCATCGGAATGCTGCCGCCGTTGTAATCCTTGTATTTAGAACATAGGGTTAAGTACATAAAAATGTAATTATTTATGGTCTGATGTTCATTGTATGCAAGAAAGTATTTGGACCTCCATTGTGTGTAACAAACTTTCAATTTGTTCCTATTGTATGTATTTAGGTGACGTGGGAACGTGTAATGATGCCACGTGTAACTCATACAGTGGACACGTACGTAAAAATACCAAAAGTTGCATACAATGACACTGAATTGAAAGTTTATTACACACAATGGAGGTCCAAATACTTTCTTGCATACAATGAACATCAGACCATAAATAATTACATTTTTATGTACTTAACCCTAGAACATATCATTGAGATTTACGGTTTCCTGTTAAACCTCGAAGGTTTGTTTCTTGATTACAGTTTCTTAATTGATTTACTTATAGTCTTTGTATTGAGGATTGTGTTGTTACTTAAACTTGTGGATTATGAAACAACTTAATTTGTAGGCATTGTATTTCCAAGGTAGTTTGTCATCAAATGTAATTCCAATGATGATGCTGTAATTTTTTCCAATGATTTTGTACTTGTTATACATATCAGTCCATCGTTCGTTCATGATGCTTTCATATCTTGTTTATTTATCTAAGCTTATTAATGATTTTTTTTTTTGTTACAGGTGAGATTTTTTATAATAGTGACCGTTATTTTCTGATGAACACCAAGTGTTTGACAAAATTCCTTTAAGAGCAACATTACCTGAGTTTTATGGCCTCTTGCTCTCGGTTATATACTTATATATACAAGGGTAACTGGTAGAAGTCTAGCAAAACCATATCATTAGTTGATTGCATATGTGGGGCAATTGGAATTTCGATGACCTGTTTTTGCTTCTTGTAGATTTTTTACCATTCATATGTTTTCGCTTCTTGTAATTAACAGAGCAAGGTATCAGGTATGTCTCTTGCATTAAACCTTAGTGCATAATTCATATTGAAAATGTGTAATTTATTACTAGAATGGATGGTTTATCGAAATGGAACTGTTTTGATATCGTTCTGATGTCAAAGTATCGTTTCTAATAATAGTTAGAGTTTGATCGACTAGAAATTACTAAATGAGACTCATTCGGATTTCAGAAGTTTATAGGGCCCAACATGTTCTTGAAAAACTAATAAATGCATTGAAGTGTTTAGCTAGAGCTTGATCAATATGAATATAACATAAACTTTGTGGGAGCTTTACAACGAACTTTTAGGAAAATAACGTTGTGTGATGTCAAACTATTGGTATTGAAAGTTCAACCCGAGTATTTTGCGCAAACTCGTGGTTGAAATAAATGGAACAAATATGCCATATGCGACTCTTAGTTTCTTATTATGAAAGTACACATTATAGTTACTTGAGCCGATGAGGTGCAATTATTTCATTGTCTAAAATAATACGAGTATATACTAGATAAACGAACTTATGTTGGATTAGTCACTCTCAATAATATATGTGAGATACCTTTCCAATAATGTTTTGAGAAGCTACTACCCTTGTTGTGTTTTAGGTGTGGACATATTAGAAAACAAAGTACTCCGTACAAGCAACTTTTACATCATAGTCAGTTTAATGCTACACTATGACATGAGTGTGGGTCCCTTTTGGTTTTTGTTAAATTATGAAGCTGTTGTTGTTTATTCAAAAAATTGAGATACAACTTATTTCACTCATCACCTTCGCTTATATATATTCATCGCAGGGTATTGATCCCCCAAATGATATTGTCCGGTTCTGCTTTAACACATATATATGTTGCCTTTGTACATTGCTATAAAGTGGTTCCGTGGCACAAGTGGCATGAAAGTAAATGTTGTCAAGGTGACAAATAAGCTGAAATTCTTTTTACACCTAATCTAACTAGCCTTTCGACTAGAGAAGGAGCTTCACAATCCGTTGGTTATGTAATTCATGGTTGAACCTCTGGTGAAGGTATGACATGTACGTATTAGCTTTTGTGGAAATTAAAAATTACAAGTAATTTCTTCTTGTTATATAACCACTATTTACAAAAGTAGAAGTCCTGATTATAAATGGTTGATGGTTAATTCTGGTATTGCTACTCCGTGAATTGTTGCTCATCTTATGTAAGATCAATTTGGAGCATTAGTGATTGGAAACATTAGTGATTGGAAACAATAAACCATGTAATCGAATATGACCCAACTTATGTTGCTTCACTGTCCATTTGAGAATTCGAATAGTTGGACTGTGCCTGCACATACTCCATTTGAGAATTTGAATCGTTAGGGCCGTGCATAGGCACGGCCAAAAGCGTACCTAGTATTAACTATATAAATATACTTTAGTAATGATGAAACTATATTAGTAATATATTATTAAGCTATCAGACTTTTACTAAAATTGTTTTATAGCTATATAATACTATATTTACCTAATATTTGTATTTACATGGAATATTCTAACAATGAATTTTTTAGTCACAATTCTTTTGTTGAAACGGAAATCTTACAACTAACCTATACATGACTCAAACGAGACTTGAACCCACAATTCTTGATCGATGACTCTACACGTAGGCCATTTGAATAATTGATATTTCTCAAAATAGTTATCTACTTCTAGTTTCAGCCAATTAAAAAATATAAAAATGAATAAATATAAAATTCTATTTGTGAATAATATAATAATTGCACTTATATCATTGATTTAATGGAGAATTAAATTGGGACAAGTAAACACTCAACACTTTAAACATAAACATAATAATATTTAAAATAGAGAAATTTACCCGTTTCATCCCTGTGTTTGTCCCAAAAATCACGTGCAGTCCTTAAGTTCAATTAATGTCACTGGCCATCCTTCTATTTGTCCATTTTAATCATTGGTCGTCCCTGGGCCTAACGTCGTCAATAAATCCAGTTAAATGGCGTCACGTGCCTGTCACATGATGGGTATTTATGTCTTTTTCCTCCCTTCTGCCCCCACCTACCTTCTTTTAATCCCCTTCGTTTATTACCAAAAACCCTCATTCATCCCTCTCATTTACCCACAGGCAGATCAAAATTTCATTCAAAATTCGCATGTTATTTGCAACCGATTTACTGTAAACAAGCGTAATAATGTACTACGGAAGGAAGATTCGGATCCCAGAAGATGATCTCAACAAGTTGAAGCAAAAATATGGTAAGTTATCGAACTGAAATTCAAAGCGCTATTTTTTACAGTTTTATTTCTATGTTAAATTACGTAATGCGACCATAATCTGGATTGATAGAAGATATTTTAGTTATTTTTGTTTTATTTTTCTTTCAATTACAGAAAAGAACATCACATTATTCACTATAAAGCTTCATCATGGTGGATGTTTTAGTACGTTTCCTGGTAGGAAGTATGTTGGTGGTGCAATAGCACATGTTGATGAGTTAGATTGTGATCAATTTTCACCACTAGAAATAGATGATATAATGGAGGAGTTGGGGTATGAGTCCAATGTTGCTTGCTACTATCATTTTAGAGAACCTGGGAACAATTTAGATTTTGGGCTACATGCAATAGGGAATGATGATGATGTTAGGAACATGATACCATATGCACTAAAATGTAGGATTATTGATGTGTATATTGAGCATGGTATTACAACAGTTAAAACTTTTTTTAGATCACCCAAAAAGCCAAATGTGTCCATTGAGCTATTAGAGGATGATGACAATGGTGGTAAACCAGTTGTGAGAGCTAAGCCTAGCAAGTGTAGGCCAAAGAAACTGATGCTAGAGTGGGTTGACAAAGAAAAAGATGGGCAGTGTAGTACTAGTGTGCCAGAAGATCCACCTGCAATTGTAGATGGGGTGTTTGCAAGTGATCAAGTGTATAAGCCACAATTTGTTGAAACTGAAAAGGAAAGGTATGGAGAGGAGCTGCCTAATGTGTGTAGTGGGCAATCATTTGACCCATTTGCTGACCTAGATGATATAATAGGAACAAACTTACCCAGTCAATCTCCACCCATTCAATCTCCACCCAATCAATCTCAACCCATTGAAGAACCCTATGAAAGTGAAGTAAATGAAGAAGAGAATGTTAGTGCAAGTGAGAGTGGTAGTGACAGTGATGATTCTAGTAATGACAGTGATTTCAAGGAAGATGAACACAATCAAGTTGTAGATGTGGAGGTTGACATGAGAGAATTCCTAAGGAATGTTGATAGAGATGTTGAATGGATTGGTAGGGATACAGAAAGAGTCCTTGTACCAGACACAAGTATGAATGAAGAAGTTGGTGGACTTGATTTTAGTGACTTTGAGAGTGCTTCAGATTCAGATGATGAGCTAGGGAGGATAAGAAGGAGAAAGTTGAAGGAAATAAGAAGAAATGCAAAACCTGTTTGTGAAATGGTTGGCAAAGTAAACTGGTATGTTGGCCAAGTTTTTGTGACACCAGAAGAAATAAAAGATTCGGTGAAGTTGCATGCAATAGATACAAGGAGGGACCTTTTTTTTGATAAAAATGATTTAGAAAGGATAAGGGTCAAATGCAAAGGAAGTACACCTTGTTATGGTCAATCAAGTGGTGGACCACAAGTGGGTGCAGAAAGGAATCTTGAGAGAGTAGTGGGTGAGCAAAGTGACAAAACTGGCAAGGATTCTTGTGCAGGTAAAAAAGGTAAGGGCAAAGCAGTACCACCATAAAAAAAAAAAAAAACAGTCTGCAAGGGTAAAGCCAAAGGGAAAGCAGTTTGTGAAGAGGGCGGTGAGGTAATTTTACCAAAGAGAATAAGGAAAAAAATTATTGTCACATGTCCTTGGGTCTTACACATATCCCCATGCATAGATGGGTCATGGATGGTGAAGACATTTAATGATGTCCACACCTGTCTTCAACAAAGGGAACTTAAATGGTGTTCATCTACCTTCCTTTCTAAACATATCAAGCCCACTGTTACCTCAAATCCAGAAATCCCTGCAAATGCATTGAAGGACCAGTTGGAGCAACAGTATTCTCTTGGGATCAAAAGGCAGACTGCTTATAGGGCCAAGAAAAAGGCATTGAAGATGGTAAAGGGGGATGATGCTATACAGTATGCAAGGTTGAGAGATTACATTCTTGAATTGAAATCTTCCAATCCAAATACCACTGTCAGATTAGATGTTGAACCTAGTACAAATCCTGCCAGTAATACAAGGATTTTCAGGAGGATCTATGTCTGTTTGGGAGCTCTTAAAGAAGGATATAAGGCAGGGATGAGAGAAATAATGGGCTTGGATGGTGCTCACATGAAGAAACCACAAAATGGACACATTTTGACAGCTGTGAGTGTTGATGCAAATAATGGCATATATCCAGTGGCATATGCAATAGTGGAAGCAGAAACAGCTAAATCATGGGAATGGTTTTTAGAATGTTTGGGAGATGACCTTGATTTGGATTTGAGATCTAATTTCACATTTGTTTCAGACATGCAAAAGGTATTAACTCAACTATATTCAATTGATTAACTTTCCATTAACAGTCTTTGTTACTAATTACTTCTTTATGTGCAGGGGTTACTTCAAACAATTGCAAGGTTGTTTCCAGGTGCTGAACACAGGTTTTGTGTGAGGCATATATATGAGAATATGAAGTCAACATGGAAGGCAGCTGCATACAAGCAACTATTCTGGAAGTGTGCTACTAGAACTACTGTGGTAGAGTTTGAGAATGCAATGGAGGAAATGAGGCAGTTGGATATTGAATGCTATAACTGGTTGAAGGATATCCCACCACAACACTGGACCAGATCTCATTTCACAGGTAATTCATTGTTAACCAACTTAAATGTTTAATTACTTCAAACCATATCATTTATAAATGTCTAATTAGACTGTTACTGATTACCAACCAATGTTGTATAGGTAGGGCAAAGTGTGACATACTATTGAACAACTTGTGTGAGTCATTTAATAGGAGATTGGTAGGTGGGAGGGATCAACCAATAATCACCTGTCTTGAGTTCATAATGGAATACTTGATGAAAAGGATTGTGATAGTACAACAAGTGGCTGAAAAGAGTATTGGTCCATTAACCCCCACTGCAACTAAACTATTTAAGGGTATACAAACTGCAGCTAGTAAGTATGTAGTGACTTGGAATGGGGGAAACAAATACCAGGTTTCTAAGGAGTCTGTAGATAGGTATGTGGTTGACATGAATGATAGATCCTGTTCATGTAGGAAGTGGGACTTGACTGGTTTACCATGTTCACATGCTGTTGCTGCTATATGGAACATGAGCTTGAATGGGATGGAAGTTGGTGTTCCTGAAGACTTTGTACATCCAGCATATAGGTTACAGACATGGATAGATGTATACTCCAATAAGATTAATCCCATTAGTGGAAGAAAGTTGTGGAGAAAAAGTCCTTGTCCAACTACTTTGCTACCACCTTTATATCACAAACAACCTGGCAGGCCAAGCAAGAAAAGGAGAAAGAGTCAAGGAGAATTGGAAAGTCAAGCTGCAGCAGCATGTGTCAAAGGAGGTAAGATTACTAGAGCTGGAACTTCCAAAAGGTGTGGCAAGTGTAAACAACTGGGACACAATGCTAAAGGTTGTGGCAAAAGGGGTCAAGGTGGGAGTAGTCAACATGGTGGTGGTCAAGAAAGTGGTGGACAAGCTAATGGTGGCCAAGCTGCAAATGGTGGCCAGAGTGGTACTGGACAAGCTGGTGGTCAAAGTGGTGGTGGTACAACTGCAAGTCAAACAAGAAAGTCAACGAGGAAAAGGAAGGCTTCTAGTTAGTGATGTTATGCACTGATAGTGTAAAGTGGTTCTTGTTTTGTATCTAGACAATGAAATGTTAACTGTTTCAGTTTGTTACTTGACTTTGATGTCTTTTGGTAAGGTTATTGATAGTCTTTTGGGAATGTTATTTACCTTTTATGGGAAAGCAGTTTGTGAATTCAGGTCAAACATATGTATTTTGTGGTTATTTGATCTCAACTAGTCAACCTTATTGATTTGTTATGTTGTTATTTTTTTACTACAATATATCATGTTGTGAACATAAAACTGATATGTAAGCAACCACCATTTCATTTAAAAGTGATAGATTTCATCAAATTGCAATTCCATTTCATTCCACCAAAATAACATCCAACTTACATCCTAAAACCACACAATACATCATAAACCATAAACCTACACTACTAAAACCCATACAAACACCAAAAGACATACTTCCACCACCATACATACTGCCACTTTTTCCTACTTCTTGAAAACAAAAGCACACAGACCAAAGAAAATTCAGCTACACACCAGATACATCTTCAATGCCCGATTCTCTTCTTCAAGTTGGTTTCTTCCCCTTAGTAACCCTGGAATGATTTGTACTGCACGTTCACACATCGGTGTGTCCTTCCAATCTATGAACCCGCAATTACCAACCTGTAAAACCACAAAATGGACACATTAAGTAAAAAAATTAAACCAATTTTAGGGTTTAGATACCCATACCTGTTGGGGACAACAGAAAAAACGGCGGCCAGGGTTTGCTGAGGTCCACGACGTTTTCACCACACCAGGCTTACCACATGAAGTACAAGTAACCACCATGATTTTTAGTTTGTTTGTGTGAAGAAAATTAGACGAAGAGGAAACTGAGTTGTGTGTGTGAAATGTGTGTGTAAATAATGGAGGTTGGTAGTGGTTATAACGGGCAAAAATATAAACGAAGGGGATTAAAAGAAGGTAGGTGGGGGCAGAAGGGAGGAAAAAGACATAAATACCCATCATGTGACATGCACATGACGCCATTTAACTGGATTTATTGACGACGTTAGGCCCAGGGACGACCAGTGATTAAAATGGACAAATAGAAGGATGGCCAGTGACATTAATTGAACTTAAGGACTGCACGTGATTTTTGGGACAAACACAGGGATGAAATGGGCAAATTTCTCTTTAAAATATGCTAACAGAGTAGTAGATACAAATGGGCCACCAAATGGAAGTTATTGGGCTAAAGTCACATTTCTGTAAATCTGGGCCTACTTCACTTTAAACCACTTTCTTTTTTAACGGCTACGAGCGATTGATTCCGCTGCTATGCCGTTTCCGTGATCGGAATGAAATCAGAACGGTATCAGCTGCAAAAATGGAGAATCCACCTTCAAGCAAAATCAAACAACCTCGATTTCAAATTCAAAGCAACTAAATACTTGCCCAATTATTATAATTTCTTACATTTTTCATTTTTCCTCAAGATTTCTAGTCTGCTTATTCGAGTGAACTCCAATGATAATCAGTCCACCGGAAGATACTCATTGAAATCTAAAATTAATGGATTCATTAACAAGTTTCGGAGCGTACCCACCAACAGGAAATGTGTTGCTGCTCATAAAGCTTCGAAATTGAATTGGGTTTCTTGTGAGGTATGTGATTTTGCTGTTTTAGTAGCTGAAATATCATTTTACATACTGTTTTTATCTTGTATGTGTGCACATTTAGTTAATTTCTCATATAATTAACACATTATTATTGAGTTTTCGAGTGCGTTGATGAAAAATAAACCTTCATGCCTATCTGCTAATTTAAGGGTGAGATTAGCATTAAATGCTTATCTAGTTGTTGCATTTATCCTGCAGATACACTTTCAAATACTCGTTTAAAACTGTTTATCTTAGAAGTAATAAGCACCAGACTGGTAGTAGCATAAACCGATAAGCACTTGCACTTTAATATAAGCAATCCTAAAAGTCGAAGGAATTACAAAGACATGTGTAGTAAAGCTTTACTTACTTATGGCCCAAAAGAAGAAAAGGTAACCTTTGCAGCCCTACTTTGAAGTCTAAAATTTGATGTTATTCGGTGATATTTTAGGGGCCAATTTTCAGCAGCACTGTGGTGATTGGAAACCTTGCTCTTTTGATTCAGTCAATCTATGCGAAGGATGTAAAAGGGGTCATTGTACATTGTTTGAGCATAGGCGTATATATGCTTACACAGTTGAAGATATTAATAGGGACAAAAAAGAATAAGTTGCTGTTTATTTTGATTTTAGTAGTGGTGGGATATCGTATTTGGTTGCTTATGGCGAAACATTTGAGTTATGGGATAAGCACATTTGCTTCGAGATACATTTGGAAGGCTTGGAAGTGGGCTGCCTATCATGGGGTTCTACGTGCATTTGCACAGGTAACTTAGATTTGTTTGGGTTGTCATTCCTTTCGATGTAAATGAATATGATGGTACTTATTTCATTTTCATATGTTGCTGCAAGAGAACTTTTTTCATAGTTGCTAACTTTAACTTACAATGAATAATTTACTTGAAAAGTAGAGGATGCTGCTTGTTTTCCTTTGTTCTTGTGGTTTATAAGATTCTAGTTTGAGTAAACAGTTGAATTTTGTATTAGTTTGTTAGTCTCACAAGAAGGATATTTGTTCAGTTTTTCATAAATGTACATGAATATCCACACCAACATACTGATTTTATCTGGTTAGTTACAAACTCTTTGTGTGTTCTAGCATTGCCAAAGAAGCACTGGAAAGGTGGCGTTCGGATTTTTAAAACGGGTTTGGCATCATTGCAAACACTGTAATTTGGTTGCACACTAATGAACATATATAAAATATCTATATAGAGTGAAGAATAGAAAATATAATTTTATTAACAACAGTAAAAAACCAATTTATTCCTATACAAAAATTAAATAGTGCATAATGTACTAAAGGTACGACTACCGTACAGGTACTGGTAAAAAATGACTCCAAGTATAGCATTAAGTCATAGTTGTACAAACAAACTTATATATACACAGACATAACACATCAGAGAAGCTTCCTCTAGTGAGACTTCAAAAGTATGGAGAAAGTAGAGAAGTAGTTAGCTTCCTATAGTGAGACTTCACTCTTCTAAAATGTATGTAGTTTTTTGTGGGAGACTACTTATTCTTTATATCAGACACAATTTGTTTCTGAATGAATGTTTTTGACCTCTTATGGCTCTTGCCCATGTTTTCGTACTTATAAGTGAAAACAACCATGATTATTTAGTCAGTTCGCAACATTTTTTTTTTATTAAATTTTTTTTTATGTCTAAACTTGTGTGACATTCCCAAAGAAAGTAAATAGTTTGTTGAGGAAAGGTATGTGTTCTTCATGTTGAACACCAACTGAAGTTTTATGATGTTATTTACTAGTTACTAATATAATTTGTGGTCTATGTGAGATGAACCATATGTAAAGCTCCTGTGTATGTTTCCTGGAATTTCGTAGCAAAGGAAGTTTCTGATTTGAACGCACATGTGGATAAGTGTATGAAATAATTAATAATTGTCAACTTCTTTCAATCAGTGTAGTATTTTGGAAAAATCTGCCATCGCAGTGTCACAAAACATAAAGTGATAAAACCATCATGTTCTGCAATATCTTTTAGATGGCGATGTCCTCCCAAGTCCCAACCATGTTTTTACTATGATTTATTTCTTATATGCATATTATTTAACCAGTTGATACACATGTAGATAGTGTTGAGGCTAGTAAATCCCATATAGGGGATATACAACTTATTTTTGAAAGTTGTACATAAAGCTTGATAATTGTATCTTACGTCTGACCCCTTTACATAAAATAGTTAGAGTCATCCTATGATGACTTGTACTTTATGCATCCAACGCTGTACCTAGCGCTTGCCCATTTTGACCCTCGAAAAATAGTGTAGATTAGAAATCTTGAAATTTTTCCAGGCTTGCATATTCTTACGTTTATGCATACTCCACATCTAAAGGGCGTGACTAAACCTTGTTTGAGTCTAGAGACAGCTCGAGGTCACACAATATTAATGTTCTTTAGTTCATTTTCATTGCTTCTTCAGTATTTTTTTTTTGTCAACAGACAACATCAATAGGTTATAATTAACACCTGACTTGTGTGTTCTGTACTAATGCTTTTTAATATCTTACCATGCTTGTTTGGTGGATTATCAATCAAGAGTTTTTGTTTTCTTAATATAATGTTTATGGTATACCAATATTGACGAATTTCCTTTGTTTATCGAGTCACCTGTCATCATCCTTTATCTGTCATATTACAAATTTATTGATTATTGATTTGTCATATCATAAATTTAATCTAATCATTTGTCTTAAGGGAATAAACATATATACTATGCATGTATCATGCACAAGTGAAACTTTATACTAACTCAGTAGATTAGTTGGGCTAAAGTATCTGAATAAAAGAAAAAAATAATAATAATTCCACGAGTTCAAATAGCCAAAGTTTATTTATTTTTTTTATTTATATCATCCCTTTATAGAAAGTCAATATTTGACTACTTCAAAAGGTTCACAGTTACATTTAAGCATATAATAAAAATATATACAAGAAAGCATCAAGTTGAAAATGAAAAGTTGAAAAACTTTATGGATCAAGAAGATGTGGTAAAATGGGTGGGTTGGGTACTACATTCGAGTCAAAAAGTTTAGCTTTTAAGTTCAACGAAGCAGGTCACGGGATTAGCAATCACTCTATGTGATACTGTTTATAAAATACTGTAAATCATTACTGCATAAAAAGTTATTACAACACTGTATTGTTACAATAATAATTTAATAACTCTAACTAAATAGATATTGGTGGGGTTGTGGATTTCAATACACTTTGGGCAACTTTCTGCTCATTGTTGCTGTTTGACCAAGTTCCATCTTAATTAGCTGAGTGATTTTGTTTTATTTTTTTACTTCCGCCTGTTTGACGTGTTAGCTAAAACACTATAACCCAAATCAACCTATTTACCCATGGGTCAAAATTGCCACCTGTGTATTCAAGTATGAAAACTTGTATAGGTCTGAATATTTACAATCAAACAAAATAATATATGGAACAAAAAGGTTCCAAGTGGATTTGGTAGTACAACTCCATCTAACAATTAAATAGTAATAAATAGGTAAGCAGAACTTAACCCTCAATCTTGTTCTCATCCTTTTCTCCTATTAACAAAATTAAACTTTCTTTTGTAGATCTAATTAAACTACATTTCCCGATCATGGTGTGTGTTCTAACTGAGCGAGTTGCAAACTCCTCGAGTGGGTACAACACTAGCAATTCTTCCCACACACAGGAAACTGGTTTTGATATAAACACACTGGTAGTACTAGCAGCATTGTTATTCACACTAATAGGTGCACTAGCGCTAAACTCAATTATTCATTATGCTTTGAAGCGTAGACGTGCCTTATTAGATGCAGAAGTAGCTATGGCTCAAGGTCTTGAGAAACATACCATACGCAAAATCCCGGTGGATGTTTTCAGATTAAAGACAGATGTTCTGGTGGCCGAATGCTCGATCTGTCTAGGAGATTTTGTAGATGGAGAAAAGGTAAGAGTGTTGCCTGAATGTAACCATGAGTTTCATGTCAAGTGTGTGGATAAGTGGTTGGTTGACCATATGTCATGCCCAAATTGTAGGCATTTGGTGGCTGTGCCACCTGTTTAGCAATAGGTTTTGACCTTTGCGGTTGACAGTTAACCGGGATCAGGTTAAGACTGTGGTTATACGTTGGTCTATATATACCAAATGAGTCTTGTTAGCTGTTTTTGCCTTATAGTTTTGTACATATGAAGGGATTATCAGAAGTTTGAGAATACATATTACATTGTTAATATTTCGATGAGCTTTGCACTTTAAGATTAAATTTTTTCTTTTTCTTTTCTTTCTTTCTTTCTTTCTTTCTTTTTTTTTTTTTTTGTAAAACTGGGCACTACTCAAACATGGAGTTATCCACAATGTTAATGTAAAAGTAGATTCAATTTGAGGAACAATGTTTACTTGTTCCCAGTTTTAGGCACTTTAAGACTTGTGGCTTATGGCTATGACCGGAAAAATATGCAGAAGTTTCTTATTTACGGGCCGTGATATTTACACCACAAATTTTGATACGTATACCACAAAATCACTCATCAATACATAAAAAACAGTACCTACAAGATGTAGTAGCAGCAGTTAAATGTATCCCAAAGGGTGTTAAAGAAACAGAGTCTCTAAAAGGACTTAAGGTTGATACAAATACTAAAAAATCCTCTGCCATACTCTGGGCTGTGAGTACCTATGCCTTCAAAATTTCTTGGAAATTTAACATCAAAGAATTTATGAATCCAACAGAAATGAATGGTAGTACAAAATTGGATACACCGTTTCTTTCTGTTTTTTATTTTTATTTTTATTTTTTATTATAAATATATGATATAGAATGTAATTTGGAGGTTTAACTGTTTAAGCCATGATACCCTATAGTCACAATTGCTGGGTAGTCAAGTATGCCCTTATATTATGAATAGACAACCGATTGTAAGTCGCTTTGAATTGTCGGTTATCAAAAAGGGATCAATTCCGTAGAAGATTGGATCAGTAAATGAAAATTCTCCATTTACTGAACCTTTGTCACAAAATATAAATATAGTGTATCTGCATATAGCAAAATGATTTCCATTTCATCCCAGTTTGACTTATCTTCATCAAAACTTTCCTTGACTGATTATTCAATTTTGTCTGACCAATTTACTATCATCACCATCGGCCATTCCAAATTACAAAAGAACAAAAAAAATTCTAGTGTATGAATAAATAAATAAATAAAAACCATGTTAGTCCAACTAATATTTTTATATAAGAGTATTACTCGTATAGCATAGCTGTTACATAACTTATGGGGTATCATACCATGCAAAAATAATAATTATGAAACCGAAACGGTATAACATAAACGAAACTAACAACTTCAGTTTTCAAATTCTTAAAGATCTACTCAATGCCTTCATGAACTTGAAATTCTTCTGATCTGGAACACTTTCCTTAGCTTCTTCTTTACGGCTACTAAAAAGGGGCTTAACCACCTTCTTCCAAACTTTCTGGAACCCGAAACCGCGACGATGACGTCGTCCTTGACTCACTTTACGTTCCAACGGTGGTGGCCGAGGTAACGGCTGAAACTGATACCTCGGTGTACGAGGCTCCGAAAAGCTCCTACCGAGAATAGCTTGATTTAATTGTACTTCAAATGAAAGCCTTTCAAACCTATCAAGTAATGTGCTTTGTTCATCACCAAATCTTTTCATAACAACTTCCATTTCTTGATCCATTGTTTTTTTTGGACCCATTATGTCTGCCTCTATGAATTTTCTACTAACAACCCCATCCTTATATATGTACATGTACATAATATAATATAATATTTTTAGAAAATTCTTTTATAGCAAGATACTTGAATTGAGTGTGATGAAAGCCTAAAAGGTGTTAGCTTTATATATGGGGTAAGGCTGTGGCTTAAGGAGCTAAAGAGATGAAAAGAATTTAATGCTTAGTAGAAACATTATTTGAAGCCATTTAATAGAATTCAATGGTATTTTGAATAAATATTTAAATTTGAAAAGTAATAGTACTACATTGTATGTTTTTGGAAAATAATTTAGTATGTAACTTTTTTTGTCCCTATTTAATGGCCAAAGACTTGATAGTTAATGAAGAAATTAACATGACATAAATCGAAAAATATTTGAAACTTAAGAAGTGATAATACAAATAGTAAAATATTTTAGGAAAAGAATTTAACTTGTTTGTGTATTTAACGACAAAAGACTTGATTGCTGATGTAAAAAACTTGACATGAATTATGTGAACTTGGAAGGTAATTCTATATAGTGTAATAAATTTTGAGAGTACAATAATATTGTGTGAGAATGAGAGAAGCAATAAGAAAATATCACGTGTCATTAAACTCACCTTTTTCACATTTTTAGTAAATTAAATATTTCATAAACGGTAAGTCGAAAAATTATAAAAATTGCACCATAAAAATCAGTGTTTTTTCCTTTTCGATTAGAGATCTCACAAGGTATACTTTCGAAGACTTTTTTATGGGTTTTACAAATTATAAAATATTAGTATCACGTGTGTTACTAGCTGGTATCACATGTGTTAGTTGTTTTCAAAACCCACTATAAAAAAAATCGTCGAAAGTATGCCTTGTGAGATCTATAATCAAAGAGAAAAAAATTCTGATTTTTATTGTGCAATTTTTGTGATTTTTCGACTTACCGTTTGTGAAATAATTAAATTTTTAAAAACATGAGGAAATAGGTTATATGACACGTGGCGCATTATTCTTATTGATTCCTCTATTCTCACCCAATATTAATGTTACCGTAGTCATTTGAACCTAACTCTAAACTTTTCTATTTTATTTATATACTACGATTATAATATAATAATGGTAATAACTATGGGTAGGGTTCAAATGAGAATATGAATGTGTGTGAGAATAAGGGAACCAATGATATCAAGCCATGTGTATAAAGAGAATGTTCCACATGTACAAAACTCATTTACCCCCAACATCAATTATCTCACAAACGACAAATCGAAAAATTATGAAAATTGCACCATTAAATTCAGCGTTTTCTTCTCTTCGATTTGCCGTCTCTCAAGGCATACTTTCGACGAGTTTTTTTTTTTTTTTTTCATTTTTTGGTGGGTTTCACATTTACTAACACATGTGTTAAAGTGTTGCGTTTAGGGTTTAGGGTTTGGGGTGTAGGGGTTAGGGTTTAGGGTTTCTCCCTGAAACCCAAACCTCAAACCCTAAACCATAACCCATAAACCCCAAACCTAAACGCTTTACAGAACCCTAAACCCTGAATCATACAAAACCTAAACCTTAAACCTTACTAAACCCTAAACCCTACTAAACCCTAACCCTAACCCTAACCCTAACCCTAACCCTAAACCCTAACCTTAACCACAAATTAAATGTACAACTAATCACTAACACATGTGTTACCAATTTTGTAAAACCCACCAAAAATGGGAGAGAAAAAAAGTTGTCAAAAGTATACCTTGAGAGACAACAAATCGAAGAGGTGAAAACGCTGAATTTTATGATGCAATTTTCATGATTTTTCGACTTACCGTTTGTAAGATATTTAATTTTTAAAAATGTGAAGGAGAGAGAATAAAGTGACACATGACAGAAATCTGTTGGTTTCTTCATTCTCACTCAAAGTTGGTGTACACCAGTGTTTTAAGACCCGGTTCGACCGGCCCGGTCGGACCGGTCGGACCGCATTTTTAAAGATTTCCGGGCGAAAAAAAACCGGGTTTTTCAAAATGTTGACTAGTCAACGACCCGGTTGACCCGGCCGGTCGGACCGGGTTGGACCGGGACCCGGACCGGTGCATTGACCCGGGTTTCATGTTTTTTTTTTTTTGTTTTTTTTTTTTCTTTTTTTACAATTTCTATGTACATTTAATCATTTATAATTAGGGAATATTGATTAATTGTGTATTTCAAGAATAATGAGGGAATTTTTGACTGATGTGTCATCACTATTTATTACTCTATGGATTATATAATTATTATATTGATGTATATTCCAAGAATAACAAGGGAATCGATGTGTCATTACCCTTTATTATTCTATGGATTATAATTATTATACATGATATAATCAATAATTATATTTTTAATTATAAAAAAATAAAAAAAGTCACTAAATACTACTACTGTATACTATTATTAACTCCGGTCCGACCTTCCGGCCCAACCGGTCCGACCGGTCCGACCAGAAATTAACACTTTTCCGGGTCGACTAAAAATCCGGGTTTTAAAACATTGGTGTACACATTTGAACGTTACTCTAATAATAACTATATATAAATCATGTTCCATGAAAAGGACATTTCATTTTCTGTGACCTTATAGTTTTTACTGTATTTAATGCGATCTTGGACACGTGAATTGTTGGATTGACATGAATTTCTAACAGAATTTAATACTAGGAATCCTGAAATTCATACTTATATATATTACTAAAAAAGTACTTTTTATTTTGATTTATTTTTATTTTCGTGTGGTAAACATGCTATTAATATTTGGTCAATTTCGTAGAATTAAACTTAATTGAATGCAGTCTTTTAATGCAAACAAGAAGTTCATCTACCAAAGCTAATAAATTAATTTTATGATTCATTTCTTGAATTCTTTCAAAATCATTCAAATGTTTTCAAATTTTAATTGAATTGAACACATAACTTGACCGAGTTCAATACTGCCCCTCTAATCATAAACCAAAATATATAATTTGTGTAGTGAATTTTCAAAAATTTTATCGAGTAAATCTAACTTTTAATTATTGCATTTGTATGTGACTTGACTAGGCGTGAGTCATTTATATGATTGAAAACCGGTTGAACCGGTCCGGTTCAACCGGTCGGATCAAATCCGGATACAAAATCGGTTCGATTCATATAATACAAAATGGGCGATTCGACCGGACACAAAAACGATTCGACCGGATTAGATCGGGTCCGGACACAAAATCGGTATGCTCAGAAAACCAGTTTTTAAAACATTGCTATTTGTCACATCAAAAATTTACACACAAATAACATTCATCGAAAGTTACGTGCACAAAATAGAAAGTTCGATACACAAATATATTTTCAATCATTGTTATTTGAATGCTCATTGAAAACCTATACAAAGAATTAACCTATACCAAATACAGGGTGGAGTACATCATGACAATTTATATGGATGAAAACAAAAGGGGAAATTTGTCCAATAGTCACAAATGGTGCCTCCACAGGTTGACATTGTTTCTTTTACGTTTTTGAGGAGTCAAAAATTAAACGATTGATAATAATATCTTAATATAACTTGTTTTTCTACTTGATTTTAAAATTGTTTAGTCACTTGTCCAACTACCCCATTAAATTTTGCCGTTGTCCAAATAGGACTTAAGACAACTGCGAACGCCCCGTAAGTGACGAGCGTTAGTTTTGTGATGCCATTGGCACCGACAAAGTGACAAGCAATTGAAGAGTGATGATTTGGTTTGGCGACGAGGCAATTGAGGACGTTGTGGACCTTTTTCATTATATATTTTTTTATTTTTATTTTTTAGTTTTTGTGTAGTGCATCTAAAACGTATCCATTAAATACGACATCAAATTTTGTGTTATAAAAAGAATCATTCAGGAATATGTTTTTATCAAATGTGGAACGTATTCGTCAAATTTATATACTAAAAGACTTACAACATTTACATATTACCCCCAAACTCTTTTTACATTTAATTTTACTGCAATTTATTATTTTTATGTTAGTAAAACTTTCAAACTCAATTCTATTGTAAATCTTTTTTATTTCTTTCATATAGTTTCAATTACATAAAATAATTTCATAAATTAAAGTTTTAACTATCAGAATTTGTTTGAAAATTATATTTAGTTGTTTTATTCATCATATTATGTAACGTAAATTATAACGTACTTAAACGAATAATACAAACGATAAGTTTGCTTTAGTTTTGTACTCAAATGATAAAGACATAATAAACAAAAGTGAAAAAATGAAACATCAAAATTTTTGTGTTATATATTAATATTTGGTGAGTTGGTTGGAGTTAGTTTGTTACACCAAAATACAAAATTTGATGATTTGATGCATACATCGAAGATGATCTTATATATAGAAAAAATAAATGGGATTCAAAGATTGTAGTGACAATGTCATTTTTGACACCGTTGTGTCATTTGTTAGTCAATGCTGACGTGTAACTAAGTTGACACAACTAATAGACTAGGTGAATACATCACCATTGATAGTTCATGGTCTAAGGAGTATTTGTTAATTGTTATAGCGATGGTGATATATTGATAAGATTCCAACAGAACATAGAGCCATGTATGAATGAAGCCAAATCTGAAATTAAAGCTGCAGGCCTGTGATTTCATTGCTTTATTCTTCCTTGCATGTAGTTTGGTTTTTATTCCTCGGAAAGCCAACTTATTCCACACAAAAGTTGGAGTATTTAGATTCTACTCGTACTAACTTCTTACTGTAATATATTACGGAGTATTATATTATTATACGCTTCACTACTTTTGTCTTTTAGAATTGTATAAGAATAAGAATATTTGTCCTATGTTTGCGTGCCCTCAAGGACATAATATTTGCTGTTTATAAATATTTTGTCTTGTACTTCGGTCGTATCAGAAAGATTATATTATATGATGATATTTTATAACTTTTTCTTCCCCCTTAAAAATAAGTATAAGAAATAAACAATTTCTTTTGCCCCCGTCAATAGATAAACTAGAATAAAATTTCGATGATTTATGTCATAAAAAAGATCATAAAATACAATTGTACACACATTTAAAGAATTTGATATTATGTGATTTGTAGATTAGCATATTTTTAGGAAATGTGATCAGTTGAATTCGATGATTCGTTTCTCACTTTGAAACCATATACATGGATCCAACATATAACCGTTTGGTACCGATTTGGTTCAATAAATAAATGTTGAATGTTTAAAAGAAAATCAAATAATATATGAGCTTTTACATGTTGTTTGCAAGTTCATAGAGTTTGAGAAGCTTAATTTATATATAAAAGAGTTAAAATATAAACTGTGAACTCTCTAGTGACATCCTTGATCTAAATATTGTCGATTACTAAGGTGGACACTACAATTTCCTCTCAGCAATATGTTGTAACATGGCAATGTGGCATGTACTGCGCCATGATAACTCGGATATGATCTCGGAAATCGGGATCCATGTACGTCTCCACATTGAATCTGTCAAATGGGAAGTTGGTGATCGACTACCTTACCAATTTTCCCAAATGATTGGAATGCAACCGATCTTTGGGATCTATTTGCCTAGATATGGGAGGTGTTCGACGTGTACGTGGCAAGAAAGGTGAACAAAAAAGGTAAGAGATTTGGCTTTGTTCGATTCTTCAAATTGGTAAACATATATATTAGACATGGGAAATCGGTTGAATCAGTTGTGGATTCGAAAGTTTCGTCTTAACGTGAACCTAGTTAAGTACAAGAAACCCTTTATTAACAACAATATAAGTTCTTTCGTGAGTTTCCATCATTGTTGACAAAGAATGGCTCCACACAATTGAAATCAAGATGGATGAAACGGTTTTCAAGTTTAAAGTCCTCAACAATCATGAAATTGTTAATTAGCTTTGACAAAGTGATCGAAGGATTCGAAAGAAAACTGTCGTCGATCTTCCACGAACGGTTCAATTATTCAAGACTGAATTCCCGGTTGCAAGCGTGACCTTCACCGGCGACAAAGAATTTGTTGGTGACATTTGCTTTCCCATTTAAAACATCGGGGAACTTAAAACCGTCAACGTGGATGGCCAGAGCTGTCCTCGAGGGTGTGCAATTAGTGCGGCCACACGGGGCCTCCATGTATTTAAGGCCTCAAAATTAAGTTCCGTACTGGTAGATATTTGTTAATAATCAGCAAATAATATTCAAATTTATGGGGTGCAGTGTCCGAAAATTTATGCCCGTAAACAAAAAAAAAATACTAATCGTGCTATATATATAGTTTAAATTAAATTTAAATTAAATCAACTATTAGTTGTAACATTAATTAGGAAAAATGTCATATTATCATACATTCATACTAGTTAATTCGTTATAATACATTGTTTTTTGTGATAGCGTCTCATTGTTTATTGCAATCCAATCTTTTGGTAAGCAAAATTGTTCTATATCATATTTACGGACTATGGTCAATTTGTATTAAACCAAGATAAATTTGTTATTAGGAGTTGAAGGTAAGAGCAGAGTGGAAGGCGAAGTCGTTTTATACGGCGTTATGAGCCACGTTATGGAACAGCGTATGACACGTGACACAGTTTTCTAAAGAATGTGGTGTTGGAGAACCTGAGACCGGTGCGACGGTTGAAGTAAAGGACCGATAAAAAATAGTAGCTAGGAAGCCCGATCAGAAGTCATAAAATAAAAGAAATTCGTTGCCTTTTGAAAAAAAGAAGAAGTCATAGAGTATGGTACGTTACACCAGATGATTCGCAGAAAAAAGGTGCTCCGGTGGATGGCCTGGTCGTTATCTGATGATGCGAATAACAGAAAAAGAAAACATCAAAAATCAATGTGACACCGGTCAGGGCCGTCTTTGAGTTTTCGGAGGCCCTAGGCAAATTAACGTCAATCGCCAAATGAGGCTCTAGGCAAAAGAACGTTAATCGCCAAAGTGAGGCCCTATAATAGAAAACTAAATTTATAGTTTACATAGTATATTATACAAATTGTCACACCCCCAAATTTGCTGATTACCATTTATCAGATGATTGCGGAAGCATTAGTGTGTACAGGGGGTGCTGACGTCAACTTCTGACACTCACGCCAGATCATAGCGTATGATTATTGCAGAACATATAAATTAAGATGCCTTTTAAGAAAATAGTTTGTTTACAAAAGAGCTACGACTCGTCAAGTCGTAGGTATAGTATCAGTTATACAAAATAATTCCTGATTGGTCCCAAAACGTGGCATCCTAATTCGTCATGGGTCGCCTAACTCCGTAAGTATGCGTTCTTACTTGCGTTGTGAATTACCTGAAAAACACAGTAAAAAGTCAACAAAATTGTTGAGTGAATTCACAGGTTTTATGTTTGTAAAGTGGTTTGTTAAACCATGTCCGTTTGAAAGTTATTGACATGAGTGTCAAAATACAGTTGCTCATAATAGTCTGTAGGTAGGTAAGTATCCTAATCAAAAGTACCTATAGGAAAGTAAGTATCCTAAGGTAAGGTTTGCGTAGGATGGTAAATCCTAAGAGTTGTTTGTACAACAACATGTAAGTATGCACAAATAGTTCTCAAACATAATATGAAATCATTCATAAAGCCAGTAGCACACAAGCACCTAAATCAATCAAGAACAGATGTTGTATGTTAAAGCAAGACGGTTGTTATGTTTTTCACCCCAAGTTTTAAAAGCAATAAAACAATGGAAAGTGGGGCTGTGAACTCACCTGGTAAGCTAAGTACGCCAGAGTGCTAGCAAATTCTAAGCCCAAGTGTTCTCCTAGTCATTAATCTCCTAACGCCCTAGACGAATGAGATTAAATGTATAAGTATGTAAATGTCGTACCAGACAATCCATGTTAGTGTTTTGTTCAACCACATTATATCCAAGTATTTTGTTTCTCATTTAAGTTTATAGTTTTGAATACGTACACGACTCGTTGGTGATAGTTCGAAAACATAATTCCCAATGTTTGATTATGTTTGTTTCACATTTCAAAGTTTGTCTAAACGTGTATCATATCGTACGTAAATGTTTGTGTTCGTGTGTATATATATATATATATATATATATATATATATATATATATATATATATATATATACGATAAAAGTTGGTTGTTAAACTGATTTGGTGAGGCTGCACCATTTTGGCCATATCTCCCTCACACGAACTCAGATTGAGGTGATTCAGGCGCCCAAACGACCGTCACTCAGAGGGCTACAAATTTACAAAACATGGTTTGCTGGAAAATAGCACATAGCCGATCGGCTATGGTTTCTTAGCCGAACGGCTGGTGAACCTTACCCGATCGGCTAGAGGGGTATAGCCGATCGGCTATGGTGGTTTTTCAGGTCTGTTCATCCGATCATCACTCAAAACACATTTTTAATCCGATTTTTGAACATAACTAGTTAATAGAACAATATAACATGATGATATAAGCATTATAACATGTATTGAAAGTGAAATTTGAAGTTTCCTTACAAATTTTAAAAACGAAACCGTGAGTGATGATGATGATGTATCCGATGATGATGATGATGTTCAAAGATGAAGATGATGATGAGATGATGATGATTGTTGCTGCTGATCTTGTTAATTGTTCTATTGTTGTTGTTGATGAAATGCCGAGAGAGAACGAGGGAGAGATTGATTCGGGTGTGTGTGTGAGTGATGAACCGAGCTCCAATAATGGAGTTAGGTTTGGGCCGGCTCATTTATATAATGGGTCGGTCCGTCTCCCGTTCGTAGCATTTTTGCTCCGTGTTCGTGTACCTAATTGTGAAGTAGTATAATATTTCGAAATGATAAATTTGTAAAAATGTTTTTGAATATATATTCAATCGAAGTATTTTGTAAAAATACTTTAGTGGAGTTATAAAAATATAACCTTGTTTCACTTTGGTTTGACGGATAGTTTTTCGTTGTTTCAGCTTAGTAGAACACATTTTAAATAAGCCGAAATGTGTCTAAATATTTCACGAGTAAATAAATATTATTTTCACAATAATATTTTATTTAGAAAGTTTTGTTACCAACGTCCGTTTAAACGCGATTATTAAATAATCGTTTAGAGTTATATATATAATTATATATATAATATTCTAATACTTTGGTAGTAACGCGTATGTAATACGCTAGATAAAAGTTAAATTGGGCGTTAATTTTGCCCTTTTTGACCGGGTGTCACACAAATTAACTCAAGTTTCTTTATGAGCCAATTATCTTAAATATAATAATGTTCATTCTTTTCTTTTCTTGTTAAATGATTAACAATCACACTATTTATCAAAAACATACGTACTATATACATATATATACAAACATTTTTGAGGCCTTGAAAATCTGAGGTCGTGGCCTACTACGTGATTGACCACTTCGTCCACCTTCGAAGACGGCTCTGACACTGGTCGAAACTTTGGTCGGAATCTATGACAACGGGAACGGGATGACGATTTGATTGAGGACAGCAAAGGATGAGATGGTCAACCAATCAGGTTTGACGGATCCCATGCGTATGACGATGGTAATGTTGAAAAGAGAACAAGTCGACGTACAAGACGGAGTAAAGAAATTAAAGGGATATGATGTTATCTTAGCTTTAGTCTTTTTTCCCAAAATATCATCTGCATCTTTTTATGTTGTCTTCACAATAACAGTAATACGTGTGTGTAACACTTCATGAATTGGCATCCTTATTTACCTGGTAGCAATCAGTTTAACATTCACAATTTCACGTCCTTACTACCTAACTCACAAAGCATCAGAATTCAGAAGGTGAAGCGAAAAGAAAGAAAAAAAAATGGAGGCTTTCAAGACCGCAATAAAAAATTCCGTTAATTGTCTAGTCGCTGCGAGAGTGATATTTGCAGCGACAGTTACACTGTCGATGGTGACTGTTGGGATGGGTCACATCCACAACAAAGAAGAAGCAGAGGGGGCCGTGACTGTTTTTCTAACATCCATAATGTTTTCGGATGTTGTTCATAAGTTTATTGACATTGCATACGATTATATTTTGCATAATAATGAGTTTGATCGTAAAGATGCTGCCAAGAAAATGTTGAAAGCTTTAAAGGTTGGTATTTGTAATATTGTGGTAGTCGCAGTGTTACTATTCACGGTCGGTCAGGTTACAAACCCAACCTGGTGGTATGTGACCATAATATTTATGGAAACTATGATTCTTGTGATTCTAGGATGGCTTCTGTTTGCATTATGTTCTTGGGCATACTCCAAGATCATTGCTATTGCTGATCAAAGTTTTGGGCTATATAATTGATTGTGTTTTTTGGTGACAAAATTGGGAAGAAAAGCAGCAGGGTGTTGATAAAGAAAGAGAAGATAGATGTCTGTTTGTTTTTATATTTACATTAAAAATAATTAATTATTATTATTTTTATTTTTAAATTAGCTAATTATGTATTTAAGGAAAGAAAGAAAAAGTTAGCCAGTTATTTATGTTAATTGTATGGATGTCTTTAATTATGATATGATTTTCTTTGTGTATTTATAACATTCACACATGTCTATTTAGATTATAATAATTTGTATTTCTCAATGAATTGATTTTTGTTTTAGTGATAACGATTATATTGTTTCATATCGCAAGTGTAGTAATTGCGTTAGTGCTATACATTGCTCAGGTATGCGATTCTACTTTTTTTGATTGTATATTACGGAGTAAATAGGTTCACTTGCCCTTATACAATTAGGGGATACATCGCTGTTCTGATGATGTCTATTATTTTTGTTTAGTTGTAGGCATTATTAGTTTTTAGTCACTTAAAAAGTTAGATTACAGAGATCGAGTTTTACTTTATTAATAGAAATCATACCACTCCCAACTATTTTTTTCTCTCAGTTTTGACACCTCGGCACACCAAAAAATATGAAAGACGGATACAACATTGCCAACGATTCTTTCGTCACTTGAATTTTTGGACCCACACACTATTAATTTAATTCTAACACAATAAAATTAAAACAATTTCATTAGAATTATAAAAAACATTACATTAATTTAAATAAAATATTACAATAATTAAAAAAATTGCAATAATGAAAATAACATTATAAAATAAAAATATGAATCTAGTCACTACCAGATAATCCACTTTGTCGTGAACTTGTACCAAATATTGTAATAAAATCTTCTTGATACTTTTAATTATCACATTCGCCCTAGCTTCTTGTAGCATTTTTACTTCGGTTTCCGTTAAATGAGACGGTATGGGCTGTTGGATAAAATTGCACTATTTTATCACTATCTTTTGCTTTTGCATCTCCAACTTTTGTTGAGCAACCTCCTTAATATATAGTTTGCAAAGTTTCGGTTTGGAGTCTTGCAGCTTGTAAAATTGCCTCACGGGTTGCATCGCCGTCTTAAACATTTAGCATATGCCAACCCTCAAGACAATTGGAGTTGTACATTTGGTTGATTGGGTTGTACATGCCCACATTCTAAGATTCCTTTGTAGTATTCCCTCCGTTTCAAATTTATAGTCCAGTATTTCATTTTGAGCTGTCCCAAATTAATTGTCCACTTCTATAAATAGATAAAAATGATGAGTTAAAATATTTTTATACCCTTAATTTTTATATATAAGACAAAAAAGTAGGAAACAAGTAAATGGTAAAACTGTCATCTTATCAAAAAGTAAGAGAGAAGTTGATGTTTTTTTAAACAGCGTATTTTTTATCTGGGAACGATTAAATTGGGACGGAGGGAAAACCAATTTGTTTGGAGATCGCGGCCCCAAATCGAGGCAAACTCTGAATACTAGATATGACCTCAAAAGGGGTCAAGGTCGGCCAGTGAGACGATGAGGGATAAGCTTCATCGTCGAGAGGGAAACAGCCCGGATCACCAGCTAAGGCCCCTAAATGACCGCTCAATGATAAAGGAGGTAGGGGTGCAGAGACAGCCAGGAGGTTTGCCTAGAAGCAGCCACCCTTGAAAGAGTGCGTAATAGCTCACTGATCGAGCGCTCTTGCGCCGAAGATAAGTTGTTGAGGAGGAACATACCCGAGACCACATTCGGGTCTTGGCAGGCGTCCCCATAGTTGAGTACAAAGGCTCTACCTCTTGCGTCGTTGTTGTTGTTGCTGCTGCCCTTGTTCTTCAGTTTAGGACATTCACTTCTGAAATGCCCGATGTTTCCACACTCATAACAGGATTTGGGCTATCTGGAGTTGTTGTTATAGGTGTTGTTGTTGGTCTTGGGAGCTCGACAATCCTTGGTCGAATGCCCATACCTCCTACAGTTATTGCAAGGGGTACTGCACAGACCATCATGGTGGTGGATACACTTGGAACAGTATGGTTTGCTCCCCGTGTAGCCACGTTTGGGCTCAGAGTTTGAGGTGTACATTTGGATGGCATTGAGTTTCTTGTTCGGTTGGTCGTGGTGTTCAGTAGGTTTTCGTTTGTTGTTGGAAGGTGCGGTGGATGCTTCACGGCTGACAATCATCGCCATGAGTTCATGTGCAAGCCGGATAGCACTTTGGATGGTGGTTGGTTTGGATGAGGCAACGTTCCCCTGGATATTTTCCGGGAGACCGCGGATGTACTTCTTGATGCGTTTTTCGTCTGTGTCTACCAAACCCGGACATAGAAGGGCGAGTTGCTGGAATTTTGTAGTATAGCCAGCGATATCATTGCCCTGAACAGTTAGGTGTCAAAACTCTTCCTCCAACCTGTGGAGTTCTTCGTTGGGACAATACTCGTCCCTCAGCATTTTTTTAGATCGCCCATGGAAGTTGGTTGGCTACATCAATGCCCACAGAACTGGCATGAGTATTCCACCACGTTAGTGCACCTTCCTGAAAGGTGTAAGCAACGAATTTAACCTTGTTGTCCTCCGTACAGTTGCACAAACTGAAAACTGATTCAATCCTTTCTATCCACCTGATCAGACCAATGGCACCTTCCGTGCCCTTGAAGTTTAATGGTTTGCAGCTAAGAAAATCCTTGTACAAACAGGGTTTGACAACCGGGGTGGTGTCGACAGTTTGATCGCTGGTTCGTTGGGAGTCCCGAGCAGCCAAAACATCGGCTATGGCTTGGGAAACTACAGCATTGATTTCAGCATCACTGTAACTTTTCTTCTTTGGCGGCATTATTCTTCAAGAAAGAAACAAAGGGTACATGAGAAATCGTACCAGAGTGATAATTACAACAGATGTATATATATAAAAGCGGTAATATACAACATCACAATATAAAAATCAATAATGTAGAATTATCGAGGGAAATTGTCAATTGATATTACGAGTCTAAAAGATGATAGACAATTTCGAGTTATGAGTTCCAAAAGTTACAGACTTAGATGTTTTACAAAAGCACCGGGAATTGTTACATCCGGTCGAATTACAAAGATTCTACGAAAACATAATAGAGTACATATTCAGCCTAAGCTAATTCTGACGTAGATTGAGTTGTGGCAGTAGTGCGGTGAGATGGTTCACAGATTCAGCAAGTCTATTAACCACTCGGAGGGTGTCCTCGGTTTCCCTTAGACGTGTCTCACACTCTTGTAGCCTTGATTGTAACAAAGAGATATTGTTTCGGTTACTGATTACTTGGTTATGAACGATCTTCATGGTTCGAGTGGTATCTTTCATCTGATCATGAGTACGGTTGACAGTTACAGATAGATCTTCCTGATCTAAGTAGATTTGTGCAATGCGGCCCTGAGCCGTCATCATCCAGTTCTCCCGAGTTTCTTGAAGTTCGATTTCCATGTCGTGCAACCTATGTTCATGACGGTGCACGTGAGCAACTAACACTGGTACAGTGTGGTGTGTCGGTTCTTGAGTGTACGGGGAGATATCCATAGGTGAACATCCTCCGACGTCGTCAGGGATTTCAAGGTGTTCCTCAATCCTCCAGGTGGCCATAGCCGCAGGTAACCAGCTCCATTGATGAGCAATTGCTCGATGGTGAGCTAAAGTAGATGCGTTACCAGTAGTGGCAGGATTTGCATAGGGGCTAGCTCGACGCGAGCTACCAGTGCGTCTAGCCACTAAGGGTTCCGAGTGGCTGCGACGTGAGTGAGAGAGAGAGATGATGGAGTACGTGTAGTTTGCCTAGATGATGAGTCTGCCATTTCTATGGCAAGAACGTTTAATGATTGAGGCCTATCATATACATATATATATATATATACATATATCATATAATAGCCTAATGTGTCCAGCACAAACAAGTATTAGTCCCGGTTTCTCTCGTGGTCAGAGTCAACTAATGTATTCCTGTTCATCATAACCATTTCAGACCTCACATCCTTAATTGTACATAGTTGATCAGGCTATGTTAAATTAAAGTCGTATGCTGTAATTCCTGAACCAGTCATGCCTAATAAGGAAATACTGCCTAACGGTCATAGTCTAGGCCCGCTAAATGCAACCTAGTTCACTATAACCTTAGGCTCTGATACCAATCAGTCGCACCCCCAAATTATGATGCGGAAGTGATGCCGCCCGATAGGTCAGGTCTATTTGAGCACACCCTTCTCGGAAGAGAAGAGGGGGCCGTCCTCGTCGTCAAAGGACTTGACCGGACGGTACCGAGCGACGATCGGTGAGTTTTAAAATTTGTAATATGCGGGGCTCAATTTATAGGTACTACCTACTACACTGGGTGAGTAAGCAGCAAGTATAACTCGAGGTCGTTCTTCAATCAGAGTGAATTGAAACGAAGCTTGGGCCAAGGATAAGGTTCACTATTAGGATGGGTTTGTGTAGATAGGTAGGTTTTGTTGGTTTTGGTTTTCTAGATTATCTAATTATCTAAGTGCAGAAAAGTAAAATAGAGATGAGAATCGGTAATTAGGTAGATAGATAGAGAATGCGGCTGTTGAAGTTTCAATAATCAATTGTTGGGATGATGTTCATTATAAAGGTAATTGGGGACACTATTAGTTGACAGACAGATGAATTACAGGTGTAAACACTAGGACCCTACTTGTTTAGTTAAACCTAAATAAGTATGTCACTGAGTACCTAGGCTATCGGGATTCTGGTCAAAACAGGCTGCTCGACCCCCCCACACTGTCTTGTGAAGACAAGTGATCCATGAAGGGTGCAGGAATAAGGTAACAGACTGCCCTCAGGTTATTCTGACCTTTCTTAACACCTAAATACAACTGTTATTATCTAATCGTGTTCTAAGTATTAACTTGTTATTCCAAACTATCAGTTTTGTAGAGTCTAGGGGTTCTAAGAATCCTGAACCACTGCTGGGCTTGACTTTCATCTCCAGACTCATTCCTTAGGTTTTATTAGCACAATTACTTCTGTCATGATCTAGAACTCTCCTTTGCGATCAGTCGTTCATCCCTAGGTACACTAGCGGTGTACAATGCATTATTTTCCACAGCTTTCTAACCCTAGGTACTTTACGGTGTATAGTACTCTAACCGTTTTCCACAGTTTCATATAACCAGAGATAGGTTCGCTGTGTACTCCAGCTTTTCCATAGTCAACTAACCCTAGGTACAAAAGCGGTGTACAGTGCTTGAAGCATTTCCACAACGTTCATAACCAAAGGTAGGTTTACAATGTATTACAGCTTTTCCACAGCTTTACTATCCTTAGGTATAGCTACGGTGTACTTCAGTTAATGTATTTCCACAGATTTGTAACCAGAGGTAGACCTACGGTGTACTTAGCATTTCCACAGCTCTACGGTTCCTAGACCATATTCTAGGGTTTCTAGGTAGGCCACAATGCTGGTACAGACGGCTTTTTCCGGAGCTTCCACGGTTGTACTCCACCAGTGGTGTTTCCATCGCTATACCCAGTACTTTAGCCGAATTACAGTAACAAACATAGCTTTGTACGATAACACAGATAACAAACTACTGTATTTAGAGGTGATCAATTTCTAAACCTAGCAGCAGTCACGCGAAGGACTGGAAATGGTGATCCGTAAACTAAGTCTAGATGCATGAAAAGTTTAGACATAACAGAGTTTAATAATTCCCAATTACATATTTAATTAAAGATTAATTTAACATCATCCCTACGTTTAATTATCTACATTTCAACAACCGCAATAATACACTACTCAGTAATCATGGCAATATACATAACATACATCATACAAGCACGCAGAAATAATTCGGAAACGCGTAGTCTTGCACCAAGAATGCTTTACACCGTGATTACAACAGCTAGCTTTTCTCTCTCTACCTCTAACTAACTAACTTTCTATATCTCTCTAGAGAGAGAAACCAAAACTAAAAGCTAAATACGAAAATGAAAAATGAAAGTGTAAATGAGAAGTGTGAAAATTGGATGAAGAATTGATTATGGATGTGGAGGTGGAGGTTGGTATTTATAGATTTGACTCAACCGTATTTCTCAACCGTATTACCACATCCAAAATCTCAGCCGTATCGCCCAGCCGTATCAAAATCCTATCTTGTACAGGCAAAACATTGAATACGGGCGAGATTGACCGTATACGGGTGAGATTGGCCGTATTCGGGAGGGACCAGGCCGTATACGGGTGAGATTGGCCATATACGGCTGAGACCAGGCCGTATACGCCCTAGCCAGGCCATATACGGCTGAGGCTTTGCCGTATACGGTCAGTCTTGCCCGTATACGGCTTGGCTCTCCCGTATCTCGGTCTTTGGTTGCCTTGATTCTTTGCTTGGGCGTAACTTCTTCATCGTGCGTCCGTTTTGAGCGATCTTTATATCCACGCGTTTGTAATTTCCTAACGAAGAAAATGACATAAGTTAGAGGTCATAAGTCTAAGTGTAGCTCAAAAAGTGTCGAAATGCGTGAACTAGAGATTCGTTAATCGTTTATGCTCAGTTTTTCATGTCATTTTTAATGGTTTTTAAAACATCACTTCCGTTTTGACTTAGTTAACAAAATATTATGATATTTAGCATTATTGGTGTGGTTTTTTTAACTTTAGTTCTAAAATGCGGGAAATAACGTACGTAAAAACATGACTTTTTACGTGTTATCAAATATCCCACACTTAGAACTTTGCTTGTCCTCAAGCAAACATTAAAATTCTCACTTGCTATAAAGATTTTGAAAATAATGGTTTTGGGTTTCTGACATAAAATATTTTGAGATCAATAATTTGTCAGTCATTAAATAAATCTTTTTAGAAAGCAAGCATCGTTAGGATAGTCACCCCTTAGATTTGAAATGTTAGCCCTGGCATACTTTCACAATTCTCGATGGATATTGTACATGACTAGGCGATCTCACTAGGTGGTCACTCAATTCACTCAGCGTGTATCGGGTTTCCTATCTTTTTAAATCAAAGAAATCGCTCATAAAGCCAGTCATGCATCTGCTTCTCATTATAGGCTTGATCGAGAATCGGATCTCCACCACTTCAATGAGAACGGTGCTAATCATCCCAAGACATTTTAAAAAGGTGTGATGGTAAGTGAGGTTTAAGGGGGTATGGAAGGTGGTGTTTAGGGTTTGGTGGGTTTTGACTTTATCTTAGAAATCCTAAAGCTATGAAAAGAATTATTTAGACACTCTTTGAACGGAACAAAACACGTGAGGAGGAATTTTATTTTTGGAGGATAGCTTTGATGATATCACTCTCGGGAACACTCACAAATTTGTATGACTTTCTGATCAGGCATTCTTTGCGAGATTTGAAACACTAAGCTTTATTCTATTTTTGTGAAACTTTTTCGAGGGATATTTCTTTCTTTCTTTTTCTTTTCTATTTTTCTTTTCTTCACAGACATATTTCTCTCCATTTCAAGAGATCCTAGACACTTTGTCTTTTGACATTTCATTTTTTCTTTCTGAGTTTTTCACAGAGGTTCAAATTTTTTGCACCGAGTATTGTTTCTAGAGATTTTGACTTTTGAACACACGTAAGATTTTCTGAGAGAAACGCATAGTAGCTGAAAGCTTTTGAGACAAAAGTGACAAGGATGTCTAAATGCCGCTTTTCATAACCTCAAAAGTTCTGAACTAGAGTTTTGGAGGGGTAAGGGAATTTTTGAGTGGGTTTGTTTTGTTAGGGCTTTAAGATAGAAACGAAAGGTTAAGGCGCAAAGAGGTTTTCTAGGCGGATCATCAACACTAAAGATAAGTGTTGGAAGGATTTTTGGCTAGAAAAGATTTGTGAAAAATGGTTTTAATCCTAGGAAATGTCGAGGTCCTCTGATTGCACCTACACCGCGTACGGCGCTCATCGGTGTGGTCTCGAAACGTATACCAAGAGCAAGTTCTAATTCAAAGCAAAAGCATCGGCACACACATCAATCGAAAGTGAAGCATTAAAGATGAATGCTTATTGGGCTCAAGTACCTCACTACAAAGGGGTTGTATGTGCCTAGCCGTGCGATGCTCTAGGATTATCATTTCATTTCTAAGGAATTCGTATCCTAACTTATCTTACTTTCCAAAGCAATTTATTTAATTTCTGACAAATGACCTTTCGCAAAAATTATTTTAAGTCAAAAATTTAAAAATTTTAGCCAAAATGAGGTTTTGATGAAAAATTTAAGCCTAATGGAGGTTAAGCTTATTTTTATTTGTTGTTTACTTTGGACAAGCAATCAAAGTCAAAATACGGTATATCATACCGTGTATCCCACACTTAGAGGAACATTGTCCCTAATGTTCACAAACTAAGTCTAAAGATTCTTCTTTGGAGAAGAATCCCACACTTAAAGATTAAGCATAAAGGACAACGGTAATGATATATTGAGATATTTAATAACCACTAGAAAAAAAAATGAAAAACTCCCCTAAGAAAGAATGAGACGGTTGTTTGATAAATTTGGGTGTGTTGACAGCAATCGGAGAATCCAGCGTCATTCAGCCCGAATCTTACGTGATTTGCGCGTCGTCTTATGTTTTCTTGGGGAACTTCAATTACGCTCATAACTTTCTTATTCAAAAGCAAAATAAACATAATATTAGTAAACGATAATAAACTAAGATGATAATACGATAAATAAAAGCAGATAAATCTAACCAGATCACTGGTTGGTCCAAAATATATCCGCACAGTCACAATACTAGTACAGTCTTTTAAAATATCAAGTGATAGTACAGTAATCCAACATAAGTAACAATAATAAGATAAGGAGTGATAGATAAGTAGAATCAAGGAAGAGGAAGGTCCTGATCCGCTGGAGGCTCTTGGAGAGTAGGAAGAGAGCTGCATGCTGCCTGCTGGGTGACGGAGTGCTGTCCACTCGACGCCATGCTGGATACTGACCCCGATGATGCGGCAAGCTGCTGCTCTGGATGTAGTGGATATAGATGGAAGTTCGAATCAAGGCCCATATCGCCTATGTCAGCTGATCCGAGAGGGTAGTCACGCAGAACCTGTGCTAAGTGAACCGGTGGCAAATCTGAGGATGGAATAGGGGTAGTGTCAAGTAAACCTGTCAATCCGGAAGATGTGGGTCCCGTAGGTAAAACTGGCACATAATCTGTCTGTATCTGCTCCTGTATCTGCTCATGCATCTGATCCTCCTCAAGCTCCTGAACTGGCTCCATATGAGTATCCAAACCCTGCCCTGGCTGTGGTGAGTCCATCTCTGAGGATGTATCTGTATCTGATGTAGCAGACTCAGCTGGTCGAGGACGGGTGACAGTCCGTGAAGATGGCTGTCGGATAACATGTGGGTCATGCGGCTCACGTATGGTAGTAGTGTGGATAGAGAATACCGGCTCAGATGTAGGTGTAGATGAAGATCGACGAGCCCTGGTGATAGTCCCTGGTGTGGTGGTAGGTGTGATAGTGGTAGTGGCGTAAGGTGATGTGATGATGGGTATGGTGGTGGTGAATGGAGTCATGGTGAATGTATGGAGTGGTGATGTAGTGAAGTCTGGTGGTAGTGGGCCGCATACCCAAGTCGGTGGAGCTGGTGTAGGAAATCCAAACTCCCGAGCCAGGTATGTGTCCATAGTGTGTCTCTACTGTAGCATATGCAGCATACCATAAAAGAGCTCAGATGAAGGTGGATCTCCCCAATTAAGCACTATGGGCTGAGGAGTAGGCATACTCTGAGCCTCAATATCAGGAACTGAAGTCTCCCCTGTCTGAGGCTCATGATGAACCTCATTTCTCGGCTCCCTATGCACTGTGCTATCATCAAACTCAAACCTAGCTCTCTTAGTCTTCGGAGGTCTCATAGAAACTCTCGGAATCAGATCACCATCCTTCCAGCGGATATCACCATTCAAATCTTTTTCCAATAACCAAACTTTTATCATGTAGTTCATATCATAAGGTTGTGACTCCTTTTCTTTCACCTCTGTCAACCGGCTAATCACATCACTAGTCAAAAGCCCCATCTTCCTAACTAGTTTTGTAATGATAGCTCCCATGTAAACAGTCTCAACCTCAGAATAAGCAGACTCAGTAAGAAGTCGATCAGCAACCAGATAAGCAACATTCACATGTTCAACCTCTATAATACTCTTGACGATCAACAAGTCTTTCTGCCCAATAGCTCCTTTCGTCTTCTTCTTTCCTCGAATACTACAAGCAAGAAGGTTATGAAGCACATTGTGATACTTATCCTGAAAAATCGAGCTTTGACATTTGAATGAAACCGGCCTGATGCATATTGAGACCAAATAGCAGTGTGATCTCTCTGTCGTGGACTGCACTTTGAGTTGAGGAAGAACTTGGTGGTCACTTGATGTTCACTGTATAGCTCTAAACGAACAGCAAAAGTGGCTAAGGACATGCTGTGACTCTTTCCCTGAAAGTTAAACTGAATCATCGAATCATCGTCCAATCTAGATACTGATTTATCAAACTTAAGAGTAACCATTAATTCTGCCACAAGTTCTTGATAAACTTTCTCTTTTAAGTTAAACAGACTGGTCCATGCCCGAAGATGTCGTTTACCTACTTTGAATTCAATCAACTCCTTAGAACCCTTGTCTAAACCAATCTTAGCCAAATCCTCCCATACTACGTATCTGTTAACTCCTAACTCATGAGATAGCCATTTCCGATAAAGCTTCCTTTTCTCGTCATCTTTGATCAAATTTTTTATGTATGAAGGAAGTGAAGTCTTGGCCATCTGAAACAAGAGAAAACAAACATCATAGTGAATTATATTAGATCAATTACAAGTGTATGGATTATATCATACCCTCGAATTTATAGAAAAAATTCGAAATGAGGGCTTTAAAATATGAATAATTCATAAACCTGTAATGACTAATAATAACCAAAACCGCAATTTCCAACCATAAAAATAGACTTTGGATTATGTAAAAAGCTATCACGAACTATTTGCACCAAATTCTCAAGTAGACTTTATCAAGTTAAAGTAACTCGAGAACTTGAGACTAGTTCCAATTTCCAACCTCATAAGCATTAAGCATTTAGACTTTCTGATGCAGTTTTTCTTAGCAATCAAATGGCTCAAACACTAAGGATGAATCAAAGACTAAAACTTGAACCCAAAGGCTCTAAGAAAACATGTTCTTTAATCAAAACAAATCAACTAACTATGAAAAATAAAAACCTAATACTTATATAGATGTTTTCTTGATAAGAAAGACATCTTATTTTCCTAATTTATAGAATCCTAATTTAATTAGGATACAAATTAATTATTAAAGATAATCCCTAAAAATAAAGATAAACTTGGAATATTAAATCATAGATAATAATCCCAGATTGCCTGCATCATTCTCCCCTTCTTTAAAAAAAACTCGTCCTCGAGTTTTCCGCAAGCTTGGGAACACGAATCCGAACCACAGCCACCTGGGTCATAGGGAACATCACCCACATCGTTAGCCGTCGATTTAGCCACCCGATCACAGATCTTAACCACCGCTGCACCACCGGAAGCCACCGCATCACCATTTGCAACCAACGGAACTAGATCATTAACGCCACCGATCTCGGTCTTTTCACCCATCACGAAATCATTCAAAATACCAGCGGATACCTTCGCACACTCGAGACTACCTCCGGTAATCTCTTCTAGAACGGTACCCCCCCTCTTGAACGACAACCATGTTCAAGGCTCGTGTAACCCACCAATAATCTTCATTACTCACCTCTTCGTCTCCATAACAATCGAAACAAGGAAGTGATGAATATAGGGTGCTACAACTCCCAAGATACTCCTCCTTCCCATAGTTCTCTTCCCAGATGAAAGCTTCTGAGTCGGTTTCCTGAAACTTGTAACCATCGCCTTCTTCAGGATGCTCCTCTTTCCCAACGATCTCATCCCAGATAACATCCTTTGGGTCAGTTTCCTGGATCATGCGATCTTGCGAATCAAACACGAATTTATCGCTGCCTCGATCGGCGATTCGCCGAGTAAAAAGGTAGTTCTCATCACGCAGAGCCATTTGAATTAACCAAAGCTCTGATACCACCTGATGTAGTTTTTCTTAGCAATCAAATGGCTCAAACACTAAGGATGAATCAAAGACTAAAACTTGAACCCAAAGGCTCTAAGAACACATGTTCTTTAATCAAAACAAATCAACTAACTATGAAAACTAAAAACCTAATACTTATATAGATGTTTTCTTGATAAGAAAGACATCTTATTTTCCTAATTTATAGAATCCTAATTTAATTAGGATACAAATTAATTATTAAAGATAATCCCTAAAAATAAAGATAAACTTGGAATATTAAATCATAGATAATAATCCCAGATTGCCTGCATCACCTTATTTAGGGTTTGTTGAATTTCCGTTCGTTGTTTATTTTGTGATTTCTTCGATTCATAAACACCCCGTCATCACTTTCCCAATATGTAACATGTAAGTTTGTTCTAAGCTTGCTAATTACCTTAATGTGGCGAAAACGATATCTACTTACATAATTTGCAAACTAGCATGGTATTCCAATTTTAAAGTAAGCATTTATAAGCATACCGAGCAAGTAAGCGATCAAAGTTCCAAGTTAACCTATAATAGCCATTTTTGTGATTTAAGAATGTCCTTTAAAGTAGTTATAGTCATTTTGGTGCAAGCATCACTTTGGTTTTAAAAAATGGTCATTTAAAGTTGCGATGCTTTGAAACAAAACTAACCATATTTTACTTCTAAGTTCAAAAATCTTATCACAAATCAAATTGTTATATAATGAAATGGTTACTTGAATGTTAGGATAAATCCTAACTTATAAGCTTCACTAACTTTATTTTACCAAAGTAGCGCCACTTAGAAATCTTGATCCATTCGTTAATCCTTTTTGAGTGCTTTCAAGAATCAAAGTGAGTTTAAAACATCTATTTAAGCACAAGCATCACTTTTAAATAAAGATTTTATTTCAAAAAATGCGATACTTAGCAAAAGTCGGCTTTTATGCCTACTTTAATTCCCAAATGTAACCAAAATCAAGTTTTGATCAATAACAAAGCAAATGTATAAGTTACTTACATCATTCTAAGCATATAGCAACTAATAGCAACTTAACATAATCAATTTAATCATCAATTAATCAAATATGAACAATTAGGGCAAAATTGGCTACTTTAAAAATCAAAATTCATAATTCTTCCACTAATTTATGTAATACTTGTTCCTACATCATCTTATATCACTACTAAGCAAGAATCAATACCCAAATTCGCAATTTTAACTAACAATAATCACCAAAAAGTTTGAAACCCTAGGTTTTTAAAGTTAGAGAATTTTGAGAATTAGGGCTTGGAAATTACCTTAATGGAGATGCAATGATATTAAAAGTCACATAAACATGATTTGGATGAAGGTTTGAAGCTTGATTTGGTTAACAATGGTGAAAAATGGAGATGGTGATGGGTTGGTGGTGAAGCCGTCGCACAAGGAGGAAGAAGGAAGAAGGTTTTTTGAATTTTTTGATTTTTGTTATTCCTTAATTCCAAAAATGCCTAAATACTTATCCTCTCTTCTTTTAATTATTTTAAATACTTATGTTTAAATTATTAATTAATCACAAAATAATTTTGGAAATTTAAAACTTTGGCCAAATATTTGTAGCAAAAAGTTCAAAATTCTGCGCAGTACTGTGAGCGGTCAAAAAGAGTTTATTCAAAATCGCGAACGATTAAACTTAAACTAAAGGAAGCAAAATATTTTTGGTCCAAAAATTTGAAACCTTAAAACTTGACAATTTTAAAAACTTTAAAAACTTAAAAAGTTTTAAAAATTTCATAAACTGCGCAGATTTTGCGGAGACAAAGTTTTTAGAAGTTTTTGGAATTTTAAAAGGAAACTAATTCTATTATTATTTAAATTAAGCTAAACTAAATTAATTAAAAATTATTTAAAACCTACTTTGGGTTGCCTCCCAAAAAGCGCTTGGTTAAAGTCTTCAGCTCGACTTTTCAAAACAGTTTTAATTTTTCAAGAGCAAATGCTTAAAAGCATTTGGTGGTCTTGGATCTCGAAGAATATGACGAGGAATGAAATCAATTGTGAGGGTTTTTGTAACATCCACTCCTCGAGTCTAGTTGTATTTTAATATTTTCTGACTTTTAATATTCAATTCGTGTGTCAGAAAATAGTTCTGTGTTATTATTTGAAAATAATTGGTTAAGGAGTCACATAATTTATTGTGACTAGTAAATTGTTAACTGTTTTAATTTAATTCAGTTGACGGTAAAATAAAATAATATTTCCCCGCAAATGGTTTTTAAGTTCCAGACAATGAAAAGTACGGGGAATGAAATTTAACCAATTATGTAATATATCCATATGTTTGAGTCGGTTTATTATTTTCATCATATATCTATATACATACGTACGTACAGAACATGGAAACCCTAGATCAAATCACAAAAACATTTCATAACACCAAATTGAAGATTTCAAGTTCGAATTCAAGCTTATTAACATGGATTATCATCCTCTAATCCTTCTACTCATCTTGTAAGTCTTGATTTATTGATTTTCATAAACCTATGAAATGGGGTTTTGTGTATATGATAAAATTAGGATGAGTAAGGTTAAATTGAAGCTTGTAATGCTTGTAGAATTGTTAATTGATGTTTACTTTATGATTATAAGCTAAACCCTAACAAAGAAATGAAGAAAATTATATATGATCATATAGATAGTTTATGGATTTAGTTGAATATTCATGAATTGAAGCTTTTAAGCTTAAGTTAGTGATGTATGATTGATAAGTGTGGTTAATAATCATAATATGAGTGATTAATGATGATGCCTAACATTGTTCAAAGTTAAAAGTCCTAATCATGATTAAGTGTTCTTGAGAATTATATTGATTATGATGATTATCATGGGTTATATGATAAAGTTGGTATTGTTTATGGTTTTGAACACTTAATTGATAATCAAAGATTAAAGTTAGAATATGGTTACTTAAGTATTCATTAAACCTAGTATTGTGGTTTTGATGAATTCTTGATAATTGAGGTTAATAACCTTAGTAATGGTTTAATCATGCTACTTGGTGATAAGTAAAGTGATTAAAGTGATGTTGTGATTATAATAATCATAACTTGATAAATGATTGTGATTGGTTAACTATGAAGTTTATAGTTACTAAATGTATTGAATATTGATAATGAGTTTGAAACAGAGACACTGATATGATATAATGATTATAGTGATAACTCATTGAGATTTGGATTATGAACCATGTGATATAATAATAAACATGAGTTGATAATTATGAATGAGTTACTAACTCATTTTGTTTAATTGTAATTCCAGATAAACAGAAGACTCAGTGACATTAGACTACTGAGTGGATAACTGAGGTATTCGGTGAGTGGATCTATAACCTCAGTGTGATTTAGTTGTAACAGGTTTGGTTACAACGAGTAACGTATTATTACTGTTTTTGTTTTCCATTATTATTATGGCTAGTAGTAATAATACTGTTGATAGATTGTTTAGTCTGATATGTTGACCTGATTAAATATGTGATCACTTGATATTTGGCCTTCGGGCATTCAGTGTATTGAGGTCAACCGGATGGTTGGGTTTGGTTACTATTGTAAGACGACAGGAATTTCCTTGTACTCATCGTTAATAGGAAATTAGGTCGTATGAGATTACTACCAAACTATCGGTCTCGTCCGTTATGGCCATACGGATATGTACGGTAAGTATTCTTGGCTGAAGGTTTCCCCAAGAATCACCGATCCTCATTGTATTGAGATGTTATCTCATTGATATTGTGTGATACTGGTTGTGTGTTCTTGGCTGAGGGTTTCCCCAGGAACCATTGATTTACTGTGATGTTTTGTTTACGATTATTTATTGTAAACAAAGTTGTTATGCTAAGTTGGACTGTGTTTATTGATTTCCTCACTTAGCGTTATGCTAACCCCACTACAGTCCTTCCTGGCAGGTTATAATTGATGGGACATATTGGGCTGGGCAGGAAGTTCTTGGAAATGTTGGAATGTTTGACAACCGGAGTATACTCTGATATATTTTGATTTGATAAGAAAATGGTGAATTTATATAACACCTCATTATGGTATTATTATGGTTGTAATAGATTGATAAATGTGGTGTGTTAAGTTTTGAAAACAACTTATGTACTTTTATATATTTTAAATTTACGCTTTCGAGTCAAGAATCATTATTATAATGGTTTACTCAATGAGGGGTGTTATAGTTTTAATGACAGAGTCAACTAGGTCTGCAGGATTTAGATAAAAATTGTTCGAATTCGCTGAGAAACCTACGTTCCTTTTTGCCTAAATCTAGAAGATTGTCAACAAACCTACTGAATTCTTTCCTAACTTTCTTCGGGCTTGAAATTCCTACTCGTGTTCCTTTGTCTATATGATTAACGTCGTGGAGAAGTTTATCTAGAGTTTTCTGAAATTTCCATTCTTCCTCTGAATCAGGGTCTCCAGTTGTAGCGTAAATTGCTTCGGCGACGTCCATGATTAAAGATTTTTGAGATATAGTGAAAGGAAATTTAGACTGAGCGAAAAGTGAAGTGAGTTCAACGTGAATATTCTTTCTTTCGGCAAAGAAAGCGGCTTCTAACTTATCGTTATCGGCTCCAGGAAATATTTCTAACAATGTCTTAATCATATAGATGGCTAGGTCAACGAAGAATGAAATTTTTCCAGAAATGTTGAGAGGGATTGCGGGATCCTTTGAGATCCAGAACTCAAGCTCATATATCATAGCCACAACATGACGATTAATCAGGGTTTGTGAGACCAAGTGATAATCGGTGCTGGCGAATAGGTCCATTAGTAGGTCTATTGTTGATATAAGCTTTCGTTCTTCCTCTCTATATTGTGTGAAGATACTATCTTCCTTTTGGTTTGGAAGATAGTGGAGAATACCTATTTGATCATCAATCCTACTAATGACTTCTATTTGTTCAACTGAGAAAGGAAAGTCTGATGAATTGAGGTGTGTGGCAGTTGCCCTACAAACATCTAACCTCTTGTCAGGATCAAAAGAGTAACCAATATAGCGGACTTCTTCACTTTCAGGTATATCTCTATCAACAACAGAGTATATGGTGTACGCAGGTTTTGGTACAAGGTTTATAAAAATTGGTGATTTTGGAGGGTATTCATAAGCGTCTTCATTCCTTATGGGGATGCGTTCTTCAACGGGTGGAAAACGAAAGGATTGAAGATTCTCAGAGGTACCAACAAAATCAGGGAATTGAGAGAAATTTTCTAAGGGGAATGAGATCTTAGGTACAGGTATGACCTGATAGCTTGGAATGCTAGAGACAGAAGTTGACATCTTCTGCTGAGACTCATTGGATCCTAAGTCAAGATCTAAGAATTGCCCTAAGGTTCTAGAATCGTCATCTGGGCTAGCGGAGATTTCTTCGGATGAAGTTGAAGAGTAGAAGTCGGATTCCAACTCTCGTTTTAGGCAGTCGAAGAACTCAGCGTCGTCCATGGCTATCATTTATTCGGTCGTCCTGTTGGCGAATGGAGAAATGGGGCTAGAAGGCGGCGAATCATAGAAAGGTATTTTTGTGTTTTTCATTTTTATACTATTTAACTAAACTTTTATAAGGCAGTAAGTAACTTTCGGATAAGTTTGGTGAACTTAAACGAAAAGGATCTCCTAACAGCTAATTTATCTACGACAGCTTCAGAATCGTAACGCTCTACGATCCCCGGCAGCGGCGTCAAAAACTTGATGCCGCCCGATAGGTCAGGTCTGTTTGAGCACACCTTTCTCGGAAGAGAAGAGGGGGCCGTCCTCGTCGTCAAAGGACTTGACCGGACGGTACCGAGCGGCGATCGGTGAGTTTTAAAATTTGTAATATGCGGGGCTCAATTTATAGGTACTACCTACTACACTGGGTGAGTAAGCAGTAAGTATAACTCGAGATCGTTCTTCAATCGGAGTGAACTGAAACGAAGCTTGGGCCAAAGATAAGGTTCACTATTAGGATGGGTTTGTGTAGATAGGTAGGTTTTGTTGGTTTTGGTTTTCTAGATTATCTAATTATCTAAGTGCAGAAAAGTAAAATAGAGATGAGAATCGGTAATTAGGTAGATAGATAGAGAATGCGGCTGTTGAAGTTTCAATAATCAATTATTGAGATGATGTTCATTATAAAGGTAATTGGGGACACTATTAGTTGACAGACAGATGAATTACATGTGTAAACACTAGTACCCTACTTGTTTAGTTAAACCTAAATAAGTATGTCACTGAATACCTAGGCTATCGGGATTCTGGTTAAAACAGGCTGCTCGACCCCCCACATTGTCTTGTGAAGACAAGTGACCCATGAAGGGTGCAGGAATAAGGTAACAGACTGCCCTCATGTTATTCTGACCTTTCTTAACACCTAAATACAACTGTTATTATCTAATCGTGTTCTAAGTATTAACTTGTTATTCCAAACTATCAGTTTTGTAGAGTCTAAGGGTTCTAAGAATTCTGAACCACTGCTGGGCTTGACTTTCATCTCCAGACTCATTCCTTAGGTTTTATTAGCACAATTACTTCTGTCATGATCTAGAACTCTCCTTTGCGATCAGTCGTTCGTCCCTAGGTACACTAGCGGTGTACAATGCATTATTTTCCACAGCTTTCTAACCCTAGGTACTTTACGGTGTACAGTACTCTAACCGTTTTCCACAGTGTCATAAAACCAGAGATAGGTTCGCCGTGTACTCCAGCTTTTCCATAGTCAACTAACCCTAGGTACAAAAGCGGTGTACAGTGCTTGAAGCATTTCCACAACGTTCATAACCAAAGGTAGGTTTACGATGTACTACAGCTTTTCCACAGCTTTACTATCCTTAGGTATAGCTACGGTGTACTTCAGTTAATGTATTTCCACATATTTGTAACCAGAGGTAGACCTACGATGTACTTAGCATTTCCACAGCTCTACGGTTCCTAGACCATATTCTAGGGTTTTTAGGTAGGCCACAATGCTGGTACAGACGGATTTTTCTGGAGCTTTCACGGTTGTACTCCACCAGTGGTGTTTCCATCGCTATACCCAATACTTTAGCCGAATTACAGTAACAAACATAGCTTTGTACGATAACACAGATAACAAACTACTATATTTAGAGGTGATCAATTTCTAAACCTAGCAGCAGTCACGCGAAGGACTGGAAAGGGTGATCCGTAAACTAAGTCTAGATGCATGAAAAGTTTAGACATAACAGAGTTTAATAATTCCCAATTACATATTTAATTAAAGATTAATTTAACATCATCCCTACGTTTAATTATCTACATTTCAACAGCCGCAATAATACACTACTCAGTAATCATGGAAATATACATAACATACATCATACAAGCAGGCAGAAATAATTTGGACATAGTATAAGTATGAGAGAATAGATATCACCAGAATTTAAGCAGAGTAATATTGAGAAACGCGTAGTCTTGCACCAAGAATGCTTTACACCATGATTGCAATAGCTAGATTTTCTCTCTCTACCTCTAACTAACTAACTTTCTATATCTGTCTAGATAGAGAAAACTCTAGAGAGAGAAACCAAAACTAAAAGCTAAATACGAAAACGAAAAATGAAAGTGTAAATGAGAAGTGTGAAAATTGGATGAAGAATTGATTATGGATGTGGAGGTGGAGGTTGGTATTTATAGATTTGGCTCAACCGTATTTCTCAACCGTATTCCCACCTCCAAAATCTCAGCCGTATCAAAATCCTATCTTGTACGTGCAAAACATTGAATACGGGCGAGATTGGCCGTATACGGGTGAGATTGGCCGTATTCGGGAGGGACCAGGCCGTAAACGGGTGAGATTGGCTGTATACGGCTGAGACCAGGCCGTATACGGCTGAGGCTTTGCCGTATACGGTCAGTCTTGCCCGTATACGGCTTGGCTCTCCCGTATCTCGGTCTTCGGTTACCTTGATTCTTCATTTTGGGCGTAACTTCTTCATCGTGTGTCCGTTTTGAGCGATCTTTATATCCACGCGTTTGTAATTTCCTAACGAAGAAAATGACATAAGTTAGAGGTCATAATTCTAAGTGTAGCTCAAAAAGTGTCAAAATGCGTGAACTAGAGATTCGTTAATCGTTTATGCTCAGTTTTTCATGTCATTTTCAATGGTTTTTAAAACATCACTTCCGTTTTGACTTAGTTAACAAAATATTATGATATTTAGCATTATTGGTGTGGTTTTGTTAACTTTAGTTCTAAAATGCGGGAAATAACGTACGTAAAAACATGACTTTTTACGTGTTATCAGGAAGCGATTCGGGTCGGGGCGCGACTAATACGGTAATCACAGCACAAAGATATATAATAAACGACTCTATATGCGTCATTTTAACAAAATATATTGATATTAGAAATGTTTACAACATTTAAAGCTATACATAGCTCGTGTTCTGTAAATGAGAGATTCCAAAACATAAATATTTTTACAAAATATATTAATGCAAGGAAATCTCTAATATCTGCATGCTGACTCGAGCTACAGTAATCCTGAGGGCAGTCCAACCTACTGCTGTGTACCTGTGATACATGCTAAAATGGGTAACGCTGGTGAGCTCACAGGTTAGTATGTCAAAACATATAGTACGAACCGCAAGATTTCGTTGAATTTAAGTTGCAATAAAGCAAAATAAAAGTTATACAGCCATGAGCTCATAGTCTGAGCTTAACTTGAGGGTCGGGTCCAATGAAGGAATTCCGATCGAGGTGCCTCCTACGAGTGCCTAATCTACACTCGTCTACCCAAATGCTAATATGTACGTTTGACCAGTTAGTGCTTGCTAACCCGGACGAGGATTGTCAATCCTATATGATATCATATACTAACATTCACGCTACATATGTATTACCAAACTATGTTGTGGAGGGCTTTAAATTGATTAGTTGAAAATAACTCATGTAGTATTTGATTTGGTTTGTACTTGCATTCACATGTAAATAAATCGAGCAATGTATCACACCGCTGATGAAAACAGTAAAGTAGGGTCTATGAGACTCACCTGAGTCTTGAGAGTTTTACTTAATAAACTTGAGTTGATTAGCCGAGTAGTGATGTTCGAAGACTTGTAACCTGAGGGTGTCCACGACACGCGATGGTTATTAACATGAGTAGGTATCTATAAAGATCACCTTTGTAGTTGTTCGTCCAACTAGAATGTCCAAATGACTACAATTTGGTTGATTAACTTGTCCAAATTACTACGATTTGGTTGATTGTTTCGAGTTTAAAAATGTGTACGGCCCGTTGGTGATTGTTTGTAATAATAATAATCTCAACATTATCATTATGATTTCGAAGCGTTATACTTAAAAGTATGTCCCAAAGTATTTTAGAAGTCGTATCGTATAAAGGTTTGAGGTTATACAAGTTCGACACTTAGTATAAAAATAGTTTGTAAACCTTCTGTCTTTAGCGTCACTTAATGCGACACTTAAGAGTTTAGGCGACACTTAAGAAGTGTCGCATAAAATGATAAATTCTGGATTAGTAGCATCACTTGGAGGATTGACGCATAAGGGGCGACACTTAGGAAGTGTCGGGTATGAGTGTCGGTGTAAGTGTCGGTAGATTGCAAATCAATTTTGGGGCGACACTTAAGCAAGTGTAGGTTTCAAGTGACGGTATGGAATTCGCAGCACTTAGGAAGTGACGGGAAAAGAGGCTTTTAGCGGCACTTAGGCAAGTGACGCAAAATTAGGGCTTTTAGCGACACTTAATGCGTCACTTAAAGAAGTGACGCATTTCTGCTTTGGTCCGTGCGAAACTTACATCTGATCGGAAATTTTGAGTTCAAAAATGAGTTTTTCGGTTTCCGTTCGGCCCAAAACTTTTACCCAACCCATATTTGGACATTTCAAGCTTAACTAAACAACTTTCAAGTAAAATAAATGAAATTTAAGAGTTTTCGGGATTTGTCGGGAATCTTACAAGTTAACGCCGGGAGAAACCGAAAAGGTAGAAATGTAGATCGTGATGCCGTGGTTCTTTTTCTCCAAACGAGAGAGATGATTAGATGAGTTTTGATGGTGCTTTTGAGTGATTGTAGGTGATGGTGGTGGTGGAAGTTTTTGAGAGAAAAAGAGAGGAGAGAGAGATGGTGAGGGTGATAAAAATGAAAAAGATGAGGGTGATGGTGGTGGTATGGGGGCCGGCCCACTTGGGCCCCACCCAAGTGTGGTTGGCTCCAATTTTTGTCCCCGTGTATTCGCGCTCCGTGCGGTGTTCATTTTCCGTATTGTTTATTCGTTTAAATATTCTTGTACGTGTTTAATTATGGGTTATAAATTACGAAGATTTATTCGATATTTTTAATGAAGTATTTCATCAAGTACTTTATAATTGAGTTACAAAATATAACTTAGCTTTGTTTTGATTGTTGCGCGTTTAATATTTTAATCGTGTAGACCTTTAATTGTACGATACGAAATTGGCTTCGGTGCAAATTGGGAACATCACTTGCCATTGTGCGAATTCTCATACAACAATAGCTATCATACCAGCATTGGAGCTGCACCATTCGAGGCACTGTACGGTCGTAAGTGTCGGTCGCCTATCTGTTGGACCGAAGTGGGAGACAGCCAACTCACTGGTCCTGAAATCATTCATGAAACCACCGAGAAGATCGTTGGTATCCAGCAACGGTTGAAAGCCGCACGTGATCGTCAGAAGAGTTATGCTGATGTAAGACGCAAGCATCTCGAGTTCCAGGTTGGGGATCGAGTATTGCTCAAGGTATCACCTTGGAAAGGTGTTATCCGTTTCGGCAAACGTGGAAAGCTAAACCCTAGATACATTGGACCTTTTGAAATCCTTGAAAGGATTGGTTCAGTCGCATATCGATTACAGCTACCTCCCAAGCTCATTAGCGTGCATCCCACATTTCACATTTCTAACCTGAAGAAATGCCTGTCTGATGAGACACTCATTATCCCTCTTGATGAGATTCATATTGACGACAAACTTCATTTTGTCGAGACACCAGTGGAGATCATGGATCGTGAGGTCAAACAGCTTAAGCAAAGTCGTATCCCTATTGTCAAAGTTCGGTGGAATTCGCGGCGTGGTCCGGAATTCACTTGGGAACGGGAAGACCAGATGCGACTCAAATATCCACATCTATTTTCAGACTCCACTCACAGGCCGACTTCGAGCTGAATTTCGGGACGAAATTCTCTTAACAAGGGGAGAATGTAACACCCGCCAAATTAGGACTAGTTATTAGGTCCTAATCATTTTGTTAATATGTTTAATTAGTTCTAAGATTAGGCTAATTGTACGTATCATAATATATATGGGATTATATATATACGAACACGATATGTTTAAATCGTGCATTTTATCATTTTTGGACGGATTCCAAATCATTTATACGGACGTTGGTGAACCCAAATTATTAAAGATAAGGTTCACTATTAGGATGGGTTTGTGTAGATAGGTAGGTTTTGTTGGTTTTGGTTTTCTAGATTATCTAATTATCTAAGTGCAGAAAAGTAAAATAGAGATGAGAATCGGTAATTAGGTAGATAGATAGAGAATGCGGCTGTTGAAGTTTCAATAATCAATTATTGGGATGATGTTCATTATAAAGGTAATTGGGGACACTATTAGTTGACAGACAGATGAATTACATGTGTAAACACTAGTACCCTACTTGTTTAGTTAAACCTAAATAAGTATGTCACTGAATACCTAGGCTATCGGGATTCTGGTTAAAACAGGCTGCTCGACCCCCCACACTGTCTTGTGAAGACAAGTGACCCATGAAGGGTGCAGGAATAAGGTAACAGACTGCCCTCAGGTTATTCTGACCTTTCTTAACACCTAAATACAACTGTTATTATCTAATCGTGTTCTAAGTATTAACTTGTTATTCCAAACTATCAGTTTTGTAGAGTCTAAGGGTTCTAAGAATCCTGAACCACTGCTGGGCTTGACTTTCATCTCCAGACTCATTCCTTAGGTTTTATTAGCACAATTACTTCTGTCATGATCTAGAACTCTCCTTTGCGATCAGTCGTTCGTCCCTAGGTACACTAGCGGTGTACAATGCATTATTTTCCACAGCTTTCTAACCCTAGGTACTTTACGGTGTACAGTACTCTAACCGTTTTCCACAGTGTCATAAAACCAGAGATAGGTTCGCCGTGTACTCCAGCTTTTCCATAGTCAACTAACCCTAGGTACAAAAGCGGTGTACAGTGCTTGAAGCATTTCCATAACGTTCATAACCAAAGGTAGGTTTACGATGTACTACAACTTTTCCACAGCTTTACTATCCTTAGGTATAGCTACGGTGTACATCAGTTAATGTATTTCCACATATTTGTAACCAGAGGTAGACCTACGATGTACTTAGCATTTCCACAGCTCTACGGTTCCTAGACCATATTCTAGGGTTTTTAGGTAGGCCACAATGCTGGTACAGACGGATTTTTCTGGAGCTTTCACGGTTGTACTCCACCAGTGGTGTTTCCATCGCTATACCCAGTACTTTAGCCGAATTACAGTTACAAACATAGCTTTGTACGATAACACAGATAACAAACTACTATATTTAGAGGTGATCAATTTCTAAACCTAGCAGCAGTCACGCGAAGGACTGGAAAGGGTGATCCGTAAACTAAGTCTAGATGCATGAAAAGTTTAGACATAACAGAGTTTAATAATTCCCAATTACATATTTAATTAAAGATTAATTTAACATCATCCCTACGTTTAATTATCTACATTTCAACAGCCGCAATAATACACTACTCAGTAATCATGGAAATATACATAACATACATCATACAAGCAGGCAGAAATAATTTGGACATAGTATAAGTATGAGAGAATAGATATCACCAGAATTTAAGCAGAGTAATATTGAGAAACGCGTAGTCTTGCACCAAGAATGCTTTACACCATGATTGCAATAGCTAGATTTTCTCTCTCTACCTCTAACTAACTAACTTTCTATATCTGTCTAGAGAGAGAAAACTCTAGAGAGAGAAACCAAAACTAAAAGCTAAATACGAAAACGAAAAATGAAAGTGTAAATGAGAAGTGTGAAAATTGGATGAAGAATTGATTATGGATGTGGAGGTGGAGGTTGGTATTTATAGATTTGGCTCAACCGTATTTCTCAACCGTATTCCCACCTCCAAAATCTCAGCCGTATCAAAATCCTATCTTGTACGTGCAAAACATTGAATACGGGCGAGATTGGCCGTATACGGGTGAGATTGGCCGTATTCGGGAGGGACCAGGCCGTAAACGGGTGAGATTGGCTGTATACGGCTGAGACCAGGCCGTATACGGCTGAGGCTTTGCCGTATACGGTCAGTCTTGCCCGTATACGGCTTGGCTCTCCCGTATCTCGGTCTTCGGTTACCTTGATTCTTCGTTTGGGCGTAACTTCTTCATCGTGTGTCCGTTTTGAGCGATCTTTATATCCACGCGTTTGTAATTTCCTAACGAAGAAAATGACATAAGTTAGAGGTCATAATTCTAAGTGTAGCTCAAAAAGTGTCAAAATGCGTGAACTAGAGATTCGTTAATCGTTTATGCTCAGTTTTTCATGTCATTTTCAATGGTTTTTAAAACATCACTTCCGTTTTGACTTAGTTAACAAAATATTATGATATTTAGCATTATTGGTGTGGTTTTGTTAACTTTAGTTCTAAAATGCGGGAAATAACGTACGTAAAAACATGACTTTTTACGTGTTATCAGGAAGCGATTCCGGTCGGGGCGCGACTAATACGGTAATCACAGCACAAAGATATATAGTAAACGACTCTATATGCGTCATTTTAACAAAATATATTGATATTAGAAATGTTTACAACATTTGAAGCTATACATAGCTCGTGTTCTGTAAATGAGAGATTCCAAAACATAAATACTTTTACAAAATATATTAATGCAAGGAAATCTCTAATATCTGCATGCTGACTCGAGCTACAGTAATCCTGAGGGCAGTCCAACCTACTGCTGTGTATGTAACACCCCCAAATTCGTTTAGCGGAAGCATTTAGTTTAAGTACTGGGGTGTCACAATAATATAGCATGCATACGTATCAGAGCTTATGATTACAACAGAACAATATATATTAAGATGCCAAAAGTGTTAATTACAAAGTTTACGATTCATCGAATCGTATAAGTTTAAAGTAGTAAGTTTACAAAAGTAGATTTCTGAAATATGACTAAAACATTTCAGTTATACTAAAGAAATCCATATGTTTCCAAAAGTTGGCATCCTAAGCTTCAAGGGTCGCCTAATTCTCCATGTGTGTTGGCGATCTTACATGCGCAGCTAATTCCCTGAAAAACATAGTAAAAGTCAACAACTAGGTTGAGTGAATTCACAGGTTTTATGTTTACACAAGTTGAATCAAGTTTGTAGCACAGTTGTTATCCAAATACGTTCACAAATAGTATTGCCATAATAGTTGAGAATAAGTTTAGTGGAATGTTATCCAAATACAAGTTTAGTGGGTTGTTCGCCCAAAGTACCAGTTTAGTGGGTTGTTCGCCCAAGGTATAAGTTTAGTGGGTTGTTCGCCCAAAACACCAGTTTAATGGGTTGTTCGCCCAAAGTACAAGTCTAGTGGGTTGTTCGCCCAAAGTTTAGTTTAGTGGGTTGTTCGCCCAAAATGTCAGTTTAAACATGTGCTGGTCGTTCTCCAGCGGTTTACAAACAGTACCGGTCGTTCTCCGGTTAATACGCACGGGTCGTTCTCCCGTTCAAATAAAACAGTTTAATACGCACGGGTCGTTCTCCCGTCCAAACACTGCTGGTCGTTCTCCAGCGAAATACAGTACCGGTCGTTCTCCGGTTAATACGCATGGGTCGTTCTCCCATCCAAAGACGCACGGGTCGTTCTCCCGTCCAGTGGCCAGTCGTTCTCTGGCACTAAAATACGTAGCTGGTCGTTCTCCAGCATTTACACAAAAGTACCGGTCGTTCTCCGGTATACCAAATAAGTTTAATAGTTTTCAGTCGTTTGCAAAACAGTCTACCAGTCGTTCTCCGGTCTAGTTAAAACAGTTTGTCGAATAAGTTATCCCATTTGTTCAGTGTATCAGTATGAAAATGTTATTTCATAAACAAAGTTCGAACAACAGTTCAGTAGTTCAAAGTACTCTAACAGTTTGAGTAAAACACGTATGACAAACAATCATATAAGTAAAAGCACTTATGGCAATAAGTAAAACAGTTGACTATGTTTTCCACCCCTGTTCAAAAGCAGTTAAATCAGTAAAAGTAGGGGCTGTGAACTCACCTGTTGAGTTTAAGTAGTTGTGCGAGTGCTAGCAAACCTAAGCCCAAGTACAGTCTGAAATCTCCTAACGTCCTAAACGTACGAGATTTAATAAGTATGTGGATGTCTAAACTAATCATCAATGCTAGTGTTTGTACAACCAAGTCACGTCCAAATCGTTTGTTTAATGTTTATGTTTGTATTTCGTTGTTTGTGAAAATGTATACGACTCGTTGGTGAAAGTTTGAAATCAACATTTCGATAAAACAAGTATGTTTGAATTGTTTGTATGGTTCGTGTATCGTAAAATATGTGAGTATTCGTTGCCGGTTAAGTTCGACACTTAGTGAAAATTAGTTTGTAAAGTTCCTGTTTTATGCGACACTAAGGGCGTCACTTGCTTTGATTATGCGACACTAGGCTAGTGTCGGGTTAGATGTTGAATCAGGATATTATGCGACACTGGTGAAGTGTCGGTTAAAATAGCAGTGCGACACTTATGAAGTGTCGTGTGTAAGATCAGTGCGTCACTATCGGAGTGTCGTATATAAAGGAAAATCTGATTTTATGCGGCACTTGGTAAGTGGCGCATAGATGTGTCGGTCAGTGAATAGCGACACTCAAGAAGTGTCGGTATAGTAAAGTTGGCAGCGTCACTATACAAGTGACGGTATATTTCGGGTTTCATGCGGCACTAAACCGCGGCACTAACATGCGACACTTAGTGTCGCTATACTGTTTTCGGTCGCTATGCGACACTAACGGCTGTTCGACGAACAGCGAGAAAAAGTCGGATTTTTGGTCGATTTCGGACGTTTTCGGTTGTATAAAACACTAAGACATGTTAATCTAAGTATATTAAACACTAAATAGCAATTATAACTTCGAAATCTAAATATTTGCGGGATTTGTCGAAAACTTACGAGTGTCGGATTTGAAATCCGAAAAGGTAGAAGTGTAGATCGGGATGCCGTGGTCGTTTTATTCCAAAGGAGCTATGTGATTCGGCGTCGTTTTAGTGTAGTTTTGTGATGATTTGTGTGAAATTTGGGAGAGTTTAGAGAGAAGGAGGAGAAAAGAGAAAAGAAGAGAGAGAGAGAGTGATGAAGATAATGGAAGAAAAAGGGAGGTGGGAGGTGGTTTTGTTCCACTTTCTGCCTCCGTGTTTGCGTTCCGTGTTTGTTTACCCGATCGTTAAATGTTATTTTATTTTAACTATTATGTTTTTAAATTACATTTTCATTATTTTTAATTAGGATCTTTTTATGAAACCAAATTAATAAATTTTATAAATTTCAAACTTTGTTTTATTTTAATTATAAAAGTTGACGTTTTGCGTTATAAATTGATATGCAAATATTATCGACATAATATTTAATTGTTCAAGACGTTATTTAATAATTTCGTTTTATTAAATAATTTTGTTTACCAAGAGTCGTATATTTTTGTCGCGTCTGTTTTCAATTTGTTCAGTACGTAATTACAACTAATTACGAATACGAAATACTACGCGTATTATCTAGTCGGGCTATGCTAGACTTACCTCTAAAATGTGTTGTGAATTCACTCAAGTAGGGAATTAGCCTAATAATGCAAGTGATTAACTTAATTAATCGTGTTTAAATTTGCGGGGTGTTACAGTGTACCTGTGATACATGCTAAAATAGGTAACGCTGGTGAGCTCACAGGTTAGTATGTCAAAACATATAGTACGAACCGCAAGATTTCGTTGAATTTAAGTTGCAATAAAGCAAAATAAAAGTTATACAGCCATGAGCTCATAGTCTGAGCTTAACTTGAGGGTCGGGTCCAATGAAGGAATTCCGATCGAGGTGCCTCCTACGAGTGCCTAATCTACACTCGTCTACCCAAATGCTAATATGTACGTTTGACCAGTTAGTGCTTGCTAACCCGGACGAGGATTGTCAATCCTATATGATATCATATACTAACATTCACGCTACATATGTATTACCAAACTATGTTGTGGAGGGCTTTAAATTGATTAGTTGAAAATAACTCATGTAGTATTTGATTTGGTTTGTACTTGCGTTCACATGTAAATAAATCGAGCAATGTATCACACCGCTGATGAAAACAGTAAAGTAGGGTCTATGAGACTCACCTGAGTCTTGAGAGTTTTACTTAATAAACTTGAGTTGATTAGCCGAGTAGTGATGTTCGAAGACTTGTAACCTGAGGGTGTCCACGACACGCGATGGTTATTAACATGAGTAGGTATCTATAAAGATCACCTTTGTAGTTGTTCGTCCAACTAGAATGTCCAAATGACTACAATTTGGTTGATTAACTTGTCCAAATTACTACGATTTGGTTGATTGTTTCGAGTTTAAAAATGTGTACGGCCCGTTGGTGATTGTTTGTAATAATAATAATCTCAACATTATCATTATGATTTCGAAGCGTTATACTTAAAAGTATGTCCCAAAGTATTTTAGAAGTCGTATCGTATAAAGGTTTGAGGTTATACAAGTTCGACACTTAGTATAAAAATAGTTTGTAAACCTTCTGTCTTTAGCGTCACTTAATGCGACACTTAAGAGTTTAGGCGACACTTAAGAAGTGTCGCATAAAATGATAAATTCTGGATTAGTAGCATCACTTGGAGGATTGACGCATAAGGGGCGACACTTAGGAAGTGTCGGGTATGAGTGTCGGTGTAAGTGTCGGTAGATTGCAAATCAATTTTGGGGCGACACTTAAGCAAGTGTAGGTTTCGAGTGACGGTATGGAATTCGCAGCACTTAGGAAGTGACGGGAAAAGAGGCTTTTAGCGGCACTTAGGCAAGTGACGCAAAATTAGGGCTTTTAGCGACACTTAATGCGTCACTTAAAGAAGTGACGCATTTCTGCTTTGGTCCGTGTGAAACTTACATCTGATCGGAAATTTTGAGTTCAAAAATGAGTTTTTCGGTTTCCGTTCGGCCCGAAACTTTTACCCAACCCATATTTGGACATTTCAAGCTTAACTAAACAACTTTCAAGTAAAATAAATGAAATTTAAGAGTTTTCGGGATTTGTCGGGAATCTTACAAGTTAACGCCGGGAGAAACCGAAAAGGTAGAAATGTAGATCGTGATGCCGTGGTTCTTTTTCTCCAAACGAGAGAGATGATTAGATGAGTTTTGATGGTGCTTTTGAGTGATTGTAGGTGATGGTGGTGGTGGAAGTTTTTGAGAGAAAAAGAGAGGAGAGAGAGATGGTGAGGGTGATAAAAATGAAAAAGATGAGGGTGATGGTGGTGGTATGGGGGCCGGCCCACTTGGGCCCCACCCAAGTGTGGTTGGCTCCAATTTTTGTTTCCGTGTATTCGCGCTCCGTGCGGTGTTCATTTTCCGTATTGTTTATTCGTTTAAATATTCTTGTACGCGTTTAATTATGGGTTATAAATTACGAAGATTTATTCGATATTTTCAATGAAGTATTTCATCAAGTACTTTATAATTGAGTTACAAAATATAACTTAGCTTTGTTTTGATTGTTGCGCGTTTAATATTTTAATCGCGTAGACCTTTAATTGTACGATACGAAATTGGCTTCGGTGCAAATTGGGAACATCACTTGCCATTGTGCGAATTCTCATACAACAATAGCTATCATACCAGCATTGGAGCTGCACCATTCGAGGCGCTGTACGGTCGTAAGTGCCGGTCGCCTATCTGTTGGACCGAAGTGGGAGACAGCCAACTCACTGGTCCTAAAATCATTCATGAAACCACCGAGAAGATCGTTGGTATCCAGCAACGGTTGAAAGCCGCACGTGATCGTCAGAAGAGTTATGCTGATGTAAGACGCAAGCATCTCTAGTTCCAGGTTGGGGATCGAGTATTGCTCAAGGTATCACCTTGGAAAGGTGTTATCCGTTTCGGCAAACGTGGAAAGCTAAACCCTAGATACATTGGACCTTTTGAAATCCTTGAAAGGATTGGTTCAGTCGCATATCGATTACAGCTACCTCCCAAGCTCATTAGCGTGCATCCCACATTTCACATTTCTAACCTGAAGAAATGCCTGTCTGATGAGACACTCATTATCCCTCTTGACGAGATTCATATTGACGACAAACTTCATTTTGTCGAGACACCAGTGGAGATCATGGACCGTGAGGTCAAACAGCTTAAGCAAAGTCGTATCCCTATTGTCAAAGTTCGGTGGAATTCGCGGCGTGGTCCGGAATTCACTTGGGAACGGGAAGACCAGATGCGACTCAAATATCCACATCTATTTTCAGACTCCACTCACAGGCCGACTTCGAGCTGAATTTCGGGACGAAATTCTCTTAACAAGGGGAGAATGTAACACCCGCCAAATTAGGACTAGTTATTAGGTCCTAATCATTTTGTTAATATGTTTAATTAGTTCTAAGATTAGGCTAATTGTACGTATCATAATATATATGGGATTATATATATACGAACACGATATGTTTAAATCGTGCATTTTATCATTTTTGGACGGATTCCAAATCATTTATACGGACGTTGGTGAACCCAAAATTATTAAATAAAATGAAATTATTTAATAACATTATTATATCGAAAATATTATTTTGATAATATTCAACACGAAAATCGTATAATATCATATAGTTTATACGCGACAAAAATGCACGGTTCGCGCCCGAGAATTCAAAACAACCTAAGTTATAGTTTTAAATTCAAACTAAGTATTTTGATAAAATACTATCATCAAAAGTATCGGAAATTATATCGAAAAGATAACGAGTTACATAAAAATCATACTTTATAAATATACGTTTTATCGATCGGGGAAACAAACACGGGTATAATACCAATAATATAAGACAACATTTAACAACTTGCTATCACCTTTTTGACTTTGAAAAGTCGGCCAGACAATATCCATGAATCATGGATCTTGTTTGATCAATAATGCAAGATCAAAACCATATTTTAATCCACTTCCATTTCATTTCTCCATTCATTCACCAACTCAATTATTTCTCCATCCTCTCTCAACTCTCTCTCACTAGAACGAATAGGGGTCAGTCAAAAGCCACCCCCACATCCTCCTAACACCACCACAAGTCCACTATACATCTACCATAAACCGCCATCGACTGCCACGTCGGAAATTGAAGAAAACGAGAATTTGACTTCACTTCTTCATCTCCTCATCACTTTCATAGTAAGGAACCTCACTCTCTCACTAGAATTACTTACATGATATTTATTTACATGTTTTATAGCTCCATTAACAAGATTATGTCCACATCCAAAGCCAAAACACGTTTTTCATAAACATTTAAAAGGGACAGATTCTGCCTTCAAAAAGTCAGCTTACAAAACCGACCATAACTTGAGTTCTAGGATGATATAGATAACGAATTTTTTTTAAAAGTTGCGTATTGAAAAGATCTACAACTTTCGTGTTTTACACTTTTTCCAGATCTGTACGTATTTTTTTGTATAAACTGATCTTTGAGACTGGTCTGTATTTGTTCGAAAACTGAGTTCGGTTCATTCGCGAAATTTATTAAATATCGATATGAATTTATAAAATTACCATAAAGTGCAGATTTACACTAGACCCATAGGGGAACGTGTGTGATTTTTCGTAGTGCTTGATTCAGACTGGAACTAGTCAAAACGAGTGGACAAAAATGAGTAAAATCTGATGGAATAACCTCTTAAGTCACTGACCCTTTAGTGACACAACTTTTGGTCACTGACCCCATCAGCGACCAACCCCTTAAGTCACTGACCCCTTCAGTGACCAAACTCCTAAGTCACTGACACCATCAGCGACCAACTCCTTTTTGACCAGCAACCTTGACCAGTTTTGACCAGCGAGTTGACCAGCTTTGACCAGCGAGTTGACTTTTTTTTGACTTTCGTATAAATTGTATTTTTGACCACAAACTTCGGAATTTTACACTTTCGAACCCCAACTTTTGGATACAAATGCATATATACTTTCGGATAAGTATACGCGGACAAATCTACAAGTATACGACACAAAGATGACTCATATGATAATAATACTTTTGAATTATTATTACAAACCATCACCAACGGGCCGTACCTATTTTCAAAAACACGAACAAACAAACCAAAGTATTTGGACATAACTGTAAGTCCCTAGTTCTTAGGATCGATAACTTCGTTATCTGTAGTATTAAGGTGCGGAATCCATCAATACGATGTTATCTTACTGACAACGAATAAGTTCGCGTTTATAGGATTAATAACTAATACACTTTGCTTTAATCTTTATACAATCAAAGCCTAGCAGTTAGTCGTTAGGTTTTTCTCTGAAAACTAAAATCGCAGGTCTGATGTAATTCGCAAAAGTGTTAATGATTTTCTAAACCGAAAATCATTTATATGTTCAATTCGTCTCGGCTCGCATGGGCCTGCGAGTTCAGCCCAACTCGCAGCCCAAGTCCGCTTATGGACTCGGCTCGCCAAGACCTATTGATGCTTGTGAGTTCAGTTCTCATCTCGCGGCTCAACTCGCTATGACTTGAGAACTCGACTCGCACTAAATGTATTTTTTGTTTCGTATTTAACATTCGTCTAACACTTTAACACAATAATATATTTAACGAATATTACTAACAAAACAAATATTCATTTACAAATCTAAACCAATGTACAAACATGATAATAATTACACCAGTCCTATTTCAAGCTAGATCTGTTGTTACAAACTATGTTCCAACAGACTCCCCTTGACAATAGCTCTAGCGTCTTTATCTTCATGCTGTCTTTGATTTTCAAGTGTAAATCCTACTACCTGCAAAAAACTTAAGCTTGATGCATGTTTTAACCATCCTGTGATAATCTCGTGCTAAATCACCCCAAGTAATAGTAGATATGATCTTGTTCTTGTATAACATAATCAGATATGCCTTTGACAAATTCATCAGATGTCGATGATCATAAACACGAAGGATCTCCTTTTCGCCATCAGGATAATCATCATCAGCTTCAATCATAAAGGCTTCTCCTGTTCCAGCATCTACCCCCCAATATTTTAACTTTCCCAAAATATTCTGAGGCATAGTTTTCATAGGTATTTGCTTAATGCATTTGACCGCTGGATAAACCTTCTTCCTTCTTCTTCTTCCTGTTCTCTGACTAAGTTCGTTCAGCTTTATCGTTTTTCCTTTTCTTGGCTTAATCTTTGAAAACTTCATAGATAATCCCTCAGTCTTAATGATACGCTCAACATACTTAGCATAATTATCATTACTCGGATTGATCATATCTAATCTAGCCAAGTCTCGAATCTCATATCGAGGCAACGAACTAAACACTGCAAGCTTCTTCTCAAAATATTGAACCCCGTTAAACCTTTTTATTGCGAAGAGCTTCAGGTCAGAGTCATAATACCATCCAATAATGCCAGTTTTAAGTACACGCTTTCCAGTAATATCAACTTCTTTCAAAATACGTGGCTTCTTTTCCTTTTTCTTCTTAAGCATTTCTTGGATAAACATTGGATTACCAACCAAATGTTTGTATTTGTCCTCTATTTCTTCAACTTTAGTATCTGAATCTTCAGAAGCATTCTCAAAAGCTTCTAAATCAATAACCGATTCTCCTTGTTCATTCACAAAAACAAATTCAGTCGTTGACGGATTCAAAACATGTTCATCTACATTTGCATCCAGATCAACACCTTCATCTATCACAGATTCAAATACCGCAGTCCAGTCTTCAGGAAGTTTGAACTCTCCTTCTTCAACATCATAATCAATATCTTCATCTATCTCATCCAAAACATCATCTTCTGAATCTGATAGATCTAGCATTTCCATTCCTAGAGAAAAACATAAATACAAATAGATCAATAATTCAAATTCTTCATTGATTTCCCTGAACCAATCTAAGAATTTCTTTATTAATCCTTTTGTATCATTAAACCTAATAATATAAACGCATTCTATATAACTCTTTAAATCTTTTCTTGATTACTCTGAATCAAACTAAGATTTCTAAAGTCTTATCTCAAACACTTAGTAAATATTTAATTAAATTTAAACTCTAATATCTTGTGAACAATCACCAAACATTCATGTTTACTATTAATTAACTTATATAATTTCTAAGACTTAACTGAACTATTATATTTTCCAAAAACTTAACTTTCAATTATATCTTTAAATTATATATCATTTACCTAGTTTTAACATTTTTTTAACTTGTCAGTTATTCCAACTCTCAAGTCTAAAATGTATATGTTATATAAAAATTTTGACCGCCGATATTAATCGGAACACGCCACTCGACTACTCAATGAGTCGGAAGTCTTTCGATCACTATTTTATCTTAACATATAATTATATAAACTTAAATTACATAAAACATATTTTACTTAAAATAATAATAATCTTAAGCCGAATATATTTACACAATAATATTAAGTTTACATTTGTTCAATACAAATTATTACAAATATTACAGTACTATGCTAATACTAAGCTATCTTACCAGCTTCAGTATCACCCGGTACGGTCTTATCTGTACTTGTTCCTGCTCCAGCACCACTAGCTTCAGCACCAGACTCCCCCTGAGTTGTAGCTTGCTCACCAGTCTTTGAAGGACCGGTCTGCTCACCACTCGGTGCATTGGGATCATCGTCTCTGTCAGAGTCTCTTTTCCTTCTCAGCTCATCCTGCTTGTACGACTCCAAATATACCAATACCTCCCCCTGAGCAGGCCGTCCTGAATTAACTCTTAACACCAAACGTTCTAAGTTATCAAGCTTCAGTCGCTGGGCAGTAAAATCATCAAGTAGCGTATTGTGAGTCTGCAGCAGTGTGTTATAAGCCTGACTCTGCTGAAGCACTTGCTGGCCAAGAGTAAGATTGTTCACAACCAACTCTAGAACCCTCGCAACAACCTTCTCTAACTCCTTCACTTTCGACTCTAAGGATGTAATCCTTTCAGCATCAGTCATAGGAGTAATAGGAATGATCGTCGGTCCAGGTGGTGTCAGCGAAGCAACATGTGACTCAAATGTACGTGGTGGAAGTGGCTGAGTCAAAGCTGTCGTCAGAAGATCAGCTGTAAATGCGCTTGCTGTAGTAGTCGGAATCGGCTCCGAACATACTAAGTCAACAATCTCTTAAAAACATTAGACAAAAATTAAATAAGTAATTGTTACAGATTACTCTGTCTCAATCTCTAAGTAATTTTGTAATACTTGTAGTACTAAACTTATATCTCATACCTTAGCAGGTACAGACATCGGTTCAGACTCTACCGATATCACCGTCTCGACCTGCGGTGTATCTTGAGCAACTGTCACAGAATTAACTGTCTCAGTTTAACTCCTGATAAACAACAAGTTAAGATTATTGATGTGACGCAAAAAGTCATGTTTTTAAGTATGATATTCCACACTTTTTGGGCACATCTTTAGAGAAAACATTCCAAAACAATCATTATTTACTAAAATTCACTAAAGTACTCCAAATATAGGCGTTGCTACAAAAACCACTAAAAACGTCCGTATAACGAGCAAAACAGAGCGAATAAACAACGACCAATTCTCACACCCTCATTTACCTTATGATAAACATATTCTAACCTTATGGTATGATGTAATAGGTAAAAACGAGACGGGAGAATCAAGAATCATGCAAATTGGATAAAGAACGAAGGAGATACGGCTTCTACAGATCGTTAAAAGTCTTTCCGGCTATGCCTGAGCTATACACATCCAATTTCTGTCAAATTGGTACCATTAGAAGCGTAACGGAATTACGAAAGCGTGAGCGCAAGAATCAGGTCAAACGGACGTATAACGAAGGAGATACGGGCGTTTTAAGCAACGAACGAAGACCGACGGACCCCGTATACGGCCCTGGACACCGTATACGGCCTCTACAGTACCGTATACGGATGCTACAGTACCGTATACGGCCCCACCTACCCCGTATACGGCCCTCCTAACCCTAATTGGTCTCCGTTCGTGCTTCGTTTGCTTGTACGCTGTGCTGTTTCGCTTGTACGGCTGATTTGGGACTTCACCTATAAATAGGGGTCACCTCCTCCACATTTTCACACACCATTCTTCATTCCACTCATTTCCTCACTCTCACTTTCTCTCCCACACACTCTCTCTCTCTCTCTACTCTCTCTCTCTTCTTTTTCTCTCTCTAGAATTAGGGTTAGCATCAGTTAGTTCTCAGTTAATATTTAACTGGGACTAACGGAGGGACTACTTTTGTAATAGCGTAGGGAATAGTTCAGGGGCTTATTTGTAATATTGTCGAAGATATTGCGGAGGTTCTGCTTGTACTCTCTCTCTAACGTTTATTCAATCTACGCTTTATTAACGGTTACTTCTTTCCTTATCTATTATAATGATGATTGCTATTGTTATTATGCTAGATTTAGGATCTGTTATTATGCGTAGTGAGTAGTTATATTGTGTGTTTGTTGTGATGTAGTTAGTCGTTAATTGGGATGATGTCATTATGAAACAACGGAAGTAACGTTATACGGCTTTCATTTGTATAGCGCCGGAAACATCACTAATGTGTGGAGTACGGAACGTGGAAGCTATGAAAGTCGTGGGCACAATCTGTTGTGGATTAATGTTCCAAACTATTATATATTATAAATGAAAACTCGGTACTTTGATTACGCGTTCCATCTATGATTTTAAACCGCATATTCAACTAACGCCTTTCCACCAATAAACGTGGTTAAAACCTTTTGATAAGACGTCATATCGGGGGTAATTAATTATCTGTGTTTTGGTTTTGGATCTGTGGAAATACTTTATACGTATTGTACACCGTGAATAAACTTCTGATTAAATAATCTGTGTTCAAATAACATGGTCTGGTTTTGAAGCCGTGGAAATGCTGTTTTAAACAAGTATTGTACACTGTGAATAAACTAGGGATTTATTGGTTAAATACAAGTGAGGGCTGGTTTAATTCATAAATGGGGAATCTCTGATCTAAAATATAAACTCAGTTTATAAATCCAGAAAGGAAGACGTGGAATCATCTAGTATTCCAAATTTGTCTATCACCCCTGGATTCTACAAAACCATTGATGGAAAGTAATCAAACACCAACCAAGTCTTAAACTTAAATGTTTTATTCAATTGAGTATCACTGTGGTGTTAAGAACCGTCGGACCGTTAGTGGGTCTGTTACTCTATGCATGCGCCCAGGAATCTTCGTATTCCAGAAAAGGGTCACTGTTCCGTAACAGGGCAGTGTTGAGAGTTGAGCAGCCTCCTCCGATCAGAATCACGATAGCCTAGTTACTCAGTGACATACTAATTGAGCAATCAATCAGTAGGGTGCTAGTGCTTACACCACAAATACTTAAGACAAATAAAATACAAATCTTTAAAAAGACGTTTTCATTACTTAAACTAAAGCATCATCCCAATGCAAGGCTAACGAAGTCACAACAAACACCCCCTCTATCCTGACTGCTATCCCTTTATTTTATTTTATTGCGTAGTTTAATTAGTAATATAATTTAGAAAACAAACAAAAACAAATCTCCAATTGCTTTTAAAACAACCTTCACTAGCTAGATTCGGACATCTTGATTTCTCTGTTTTACAATACCGTTGGTTTTAAAGAACGACCCTAGGTCATACTTGCTGCTATACATCTTTAGGTGACATAGCACTAGTAAACTTAGGCCCCAGCATTTTACAAATTTAAAACTCCACTGACACGTCGCCAGTAGTCGGTGCAACGACAGGTTAATTCCTAACCGACCGCTGGTGGCGGGTCAAGTTTTTGGCGCCGCTGCCTGGGAATCAACTGTAAGACTCAGAGGCGTCATGATGAACTTTCTTTCTAGTGATCCTTTAGGATGGTTCTCTCTTCTTAAACCCCTAAAAATTCTTTCAACCCTTCCTTTCCCGTATCCCGAAGACGACATCCTACCCATCCGGCAAGAAAAGCGATCATCTTCCCACAATCCTACAACCACCGCACGCATCACTCTCGCCGATTACAACAAACCCTCGATAGAAGTTCGAGGAGGACCCATTAGCTACCCTGAGACTGAAGGAGCATCATTCGAACTCAAGCACGACGTAGTGCAGCTGATCCTGAATCGCTGCCAATTCAACGGACTACCGAATGATGACCCCTACTCCCACCTCAATAAAATTTTCACCCTATCCAACTCCTTCAAGCAAAATGGGGTTGAGCAAGATACAATCCGCTTATATCTGTTCCCCTACTCTCTTTCTCATCACGCACAGACTTGGTTCGAGGAACTAGAGACCAACTCTATCTCCTCATGGGCGGAAATGGAAGATAAGTTCTTAACAAAGTTCTTTCCCCCATCCAAACGAATCAAGTTAAAGAAAGACATCTTGAACTTCCAACAGTTTCATGATAAATCAATCTTTAGTGCATGGGAAAGATTTAAGAGGTTTCTTAGAAGATGTCTTAACCACCAAATCGAACGATCAACTCAGTTGTGCACGTTTTACAATGGTCTCGCACCGCACCACAAGCCAATGCTCGATGCCGCTGCTCGAGGAAACTTCACGCGTTGCACGGATGACGAAGCCTGGAATCTGATTGAGAGCATGACCATGAATCACAACGATTGGAACACTGATGAGCATTCCTCATCATCGGCACCGCTTGCCCTTCCCAATCCCGTGCAAACTGAGGCGATCAAATCTCTGACGGAACAAATCGGAACGCTAACCGAGGAAATAGGAAAGCTGAAGAAACCTCCTCAACAAGTCTACCATATTCAGTCCTGTCAGAACTGTACCAATCTACAAGCTACGAACCCTGTTGATGGAACAGCCTACTATGACCAGTTCCGAATCCACGTCCACCTGATTATACTCAAACCTCTCCTCCTCGTGCCAACCAATACCTACCAATTCAACCACCCAACCAATTCCAAAACCCAACCTACCACCAACCACCATTACTTCCCGGAACCACACCTGAGATGGCCCAATCTTCTGAACCCACTAGGCCAATTACTAGTCCAGACGACACCCTCGCACAAATCATCCAAACGATTACGGCTAGACAAGACCAGGTTGATCTCTTCCTAAGAGACCAACTAACTTTACTAAATACTCTTGTAACCCAAGTAGGTCGACTAGCGGAACGTATCGACACTGGACCACAGGGTAGTCTGCCTAGTAGCACCTTTCATAACCCACGTTCTATGGAAGCCAACCACGTAACCAACCAAGACTCCAAGGTGGCACCAAGCCAACCTTCAGTTCTTTCTCCGGTGAAAGAACAATCTCCTGTCACACAGACAGTTGAGAAAAAGTCTTCTCCAAACCCTAAAAAGGAAAGCTTACCATTTCCAGGACGTCTCAAGCAACAACCTAATGAAGTCAAAGCTTTCAAGTATGCTAAATATGTTAGGAGACTTATCTCAAACAAAGACAAGGTACCCGAAGTACCTAATGTCCCGCTAACTGCTAAATGTTCAGCTATCCTTCAAAATCGTCTGCCGGAAAAACTAGGAGATACCGGACGTTTTACCCTTCCCTGCTCTATCAACCAATCTGGTGATATTCGCTCTTTGGCTGATCTAGGAGCAAGTATCAACCTAATGCCACATTCATTATTCAAAAGATTGACCTTAAACCCACTAAAATGAGTGTCCAGCTAGCTGACCAATCCATTAGATACCCTAAGGGAATAGCTGCGAACATCATGGTTAAAGTCGACAAGTTCTTTTTCCCAACTGACTTTGTGGTAATGGATATTCAGGAAGATATAAACATCCCAATAATCCTAGGTAGACCTTTTATGAACACAGCCAGAGCAGTTATCGATGTGCACTCTCAGACGATCAGCTTACGCGCTCACGGAGAAAGCATCACATTCAAGACCGATAAGAACGATTGTGTTCCGATGGAGAATAGTGAGCTATATATGGTCTCTATTAGCCAAGACACATCTGATGACGAGATCTCTGAACCAGCAGCCAAGCAGGAAGAAGAGATGAAAGAAGAAAAGGAGCCTCCTGCCAATGAAGATATTTATCCTCTTGATTCTCTAGAACTGCCTGATCCACAAGCCTTATCTCAAGAAATCATCTGCATCCCAATTGTCTCTACTCATGAGCAAATGATTTCTGTGATAGACGAATATGATGGTAACCCTCATATTATAATAGCAGCTATTAGAAATTCTACCAATGATTACTCTTTACACCAAAAATGGCTAATAGCGGTTATTGAGGCAGCATCCACTATCTATCTCACTAGCAAAGGAACCCAAGATCCACTCCACCTTAAGCATTGCATCAAAGTATTCGCAGATGCACTCAAATCTCAGCTCAAGAAAGAAAGGAACAACGCGAATGAACTACTCTTCTACATTGAACAGAGACAAATATACCGCAAGGTGTATGATGTTCTCATGGGCTCTGCGTTTCCTTATTCATCAAAACAGAGGGAGAAGTTGGGTGCTATCAGAAGAAATATTGAAGATGCTACTGACTTCATGGTGATGAGGAATCTACAGGGATTCCTTGACCTACTAGCTGAGAAAGATCACCTGAGTACCAAAGAAAGCAATCGATTTATCATCAAGTCTACTCTAGAACATCATATTAAATTGATAATCGAGGAGCTTAGGTACATCACTAAGGACGAAAGCAGGCGTAATCACCCCCTCATTGTTAAAAATATGTCTCTACTCGATGTTGTCACTTTTGTGATAACTCGATTACACGAGATATTGAATGCAGAAGACGCCGAGAAAGCAGAGTATATCCTCCAGGCTGGATATCGCGAGATATTCAACAAAATGATTCATATTCTCAAAAAATCTGGCTTTCCTTTCACCCTGCATCAGCACCAGCTAATCAAAGGCTTGTGCAAGGCTACAACTGTATTCGAAGGAGATCCTCATAGTGAAGAATTCGAAGATCTGAAGTTGAAGTTACTAGAATTTATGGACTCCTTCAGACTTAGGTATCCGAGTAGGGAAGTGATCAAGACAAGAAACACAACGCAGATTGATCCCAATGGGCCAGTCACTAAGGCAGTTGATTACATCACGCAAGGATTACTAGGTCTTTTTAGAGCAGCCTCAGAACAACTTCGAAACTTCAAAGTGGATACCATGGAACCGCTAGATCTAATCTCAACCATGGCCTGCCACTTCCAAAGGATCTATCCTCCGCGATACTCTTTCCCACAACCCAGGGCTCACAATGTCACTGTCACTCGCCCTGGGAGCTCCTTCCCGTACACCTAAACTCAAAGGAGTAAAGTCGAGCTCTCGACTCTAACAGCAGCGCTTTTCGGGAGGCAACCCGTGGAATAAGACGTGTAGGGAGAAACGTGTCAATAAGTGAAGAAAATCTCTGACTATCCTTCACACTTGGTCGTTACCAAAATGCTTCATGAAAAACATTCTAATATTACAACTCATTTGCAAATAAAACCACTCGTCTCAGAAAATAGGAAATCAATTTGAAAATTGATAATTCATGTGTTTCGAGCATTTGAGGTACTTTCATACTACTTTTATGCATTATGCTCGAACTCGTTTAAAAACACATGTTTTATAAAACTGATATGTAGTAGAAAATATCTTTTCAAAATCTGAGACAGTGATTTATCTCTTCATTTGCAAAAACTTTGAGTTTGTAAAAAGGGTACGACCAACGTGTTCACACTTACGAGATTGATTCACAAGGAGAATAATGGATGAAGAAAAAATAGCAAGACGCTTGAAGCCGAGACGCTCTTCATGGATGCAGAAAAAGATCCTGGCAATATCTCTTTTCAGTAAATTCAGACTCTCAGCTTCAGTGCAGCTCGCTATCTGGGGAGTGTCTTAACCCTTTACCATCTTTTCTTTATGATTCTGTATATTATTTGCTCTGTTAAGTTTGTTAAAGTAATCTATACTCTATCCTAAACTTATCACTAAGTGTGGGATTCCAGCCCAAAAACAACCACTTGAGAAACATTTTCTTACATGTTCAAACTCTAAGTGTGGGATTCTACTTTCAGTAAATCTCAACTCAAGAGAACATTAGGGACAATGTTCCTCTAAGTGTGGGATAGCAGGTATAGAATACCTTGGTTAGTTTTTTTATGATCTTTAATGTCCAAAATAGCAAACTCAGAAAATGTTCCTCAAACTTTTCAAAATTTTTCAAGAAAATTAAAAAGTATGAGCCTAATCACTTGATTAACTATATTATTTTGAGTCATAATATCTTTTGAGAGGAGCTATTTTCAAATATGAGTAAGATATTTCGGAATCTAGGGAAAATAAGGTAGAAATTTCTTAAGTAAGAAATGATAATCTAAAAGGAGCATGACGAAGCACATACAACGCTATTTGCAGTGAGGTATCTTGAGCCTAAAAGCATTCATCTTTAATGCTTCACTATTCATTTCTTGTGTGTGCCGATGCATATATCTCTGAATTAGAACTTGCTCTTGACATACGCTTCGAGACCACATTGGTGTGTACCGTACACGGTATAGGTACAATTAGATGACCTTGACATTACCTAGGATATAACCCCCTTTTTTACATATCTCTTCAAGCCCAAAACCCTTCCGATACTCATTTTTAGTATCGATGATCCACCTAGTAAACCCTGTTGAGCCTAAACCTTTCGTTTCATAAAACCCTCATATTTAAACCCTACTTCCCAAAAATATCCCCAAACTTATCTTAGAATTTCTGAGGTTGTGAAAAACATCTTTTAGAACATCCGCTTCGATTATGCTCCCAAGTCTTCCTCTTTCGTGTTCTCCAAAAGATATATATCTCTAAAAGGTGCGAAAAATTGGCACCGCAAAAGGACTCGAAGTTCAAGATCAAAGATCATAGTTATGAAAAGGATTTCTGAAAGAATCAAAAGAAGAAAATATCCTTGGAAATTCTCTGGCAAAGAAGTTCTGAAGAAGAAAAAGAAAAAAAAAATAGAAATAGAAAAAGAAAATAAAAAGAAAATAAAAAGAAGAAAAAGCAGAAAAGAAAAGAAAAATAGTTCCGCAAAGATAAAAGCTAAAGTCCTTCGAAGTATCATCCTTGCAAGAAAAATCTGATAGAAGACGAACAACTATCTCTTTTCCGTTCTAAATAAAGTTGTTCATGATCTCAGTAGTTTTAAGATAAGAAAAACCCTTACAACCCAAAAATACCACTATCCATACCCTTTTTACCCTCACCAAACACTACAACCCTCATGAATGTCTTGGGATAATTAGCACCGTCCTCACCTAAGTGGTGGAGATCCGATTCTCGACCAAGCCTATGACGATGAGTGCTGCATGACTGGCTATTTGAGCGATTTCATTTGTTCTAGATCGATAGGAAACCCGATACACTTTGAGTGAATTGAGTGACCACCTTTTGTGAGATCGCCTAGTCATGTGTACTACAAGATCATGAGATTTGGAAGTATGCCTAAGAGAATCTTTTCTTGTTTAAGGAAGGATCATCTTATCTTTCCCTACATTTCTGAAACTATCTTATTTGCATCTGGAAGTGGTAACTCTTAGAAATGTTTTGACTCGCTCTAAAAATGTTTTAAAATGTTTTCAAAACTGAGTGTTGCTTGAGGACAAGCAACGTCTAAGTGTGGGATAACTTGATGTGACGCAAAAAGTCATGTTTTTAAGTATGATATTCCACACTTTTTGGGCACATCTTTAGTGAAAACATTCCAAAACAATCATTATTTACTAAAATTCACTAAAGTACTCCAAATATAGGCGTTGCTACAAAAACCACTAAAAACGTCCGAATAACGAGCAAAACAGAGCGAATAAACAACGACCAATTCTCACACCCTCATTTACCTTATGATAAACATATTCTAACCTTATGGTATGATGTAATAGGTAAAAACGAGACGGGAGAATCAAGAATCATGCAAATTGGATAAAGAACGAAGGAGATACAGCTTCTACAGATCGTTAAAAGTCTTTCCGGCTATGCCTGAGCTATACACATCCAATTTCTGTGAAATTGGTACCATTATAAGCGTAACGGAATTACGAAAGCGTGAGCGCAAGAATCAGGTCAAACGGACGCATAACGAAGGAGATACGGGCGTTTTAAGCAACGAACGAAGACCGACGGACCCCGTATACGGCCCTGGACACCGTATACGGAATCTACAGTACCGTATACGGCTGCTACAGTACCGTATACGGCCCCACCTACCCCGTATACGGCCCTCCTAACCCTAATTGGTCTCCGTTTGTGCTTCGTTTGCTTGTACGCTGTGCTGTTTCGCTTGTACGGCTGATTTGGGACTTCACCTATAAATAGGGGTCACCTCCTCCACATTTTCACACACCATTCTTCATTCCACTCATTTCCTCACTCTCACTTTCTCTCTCACACACTCTCTCTCTCTCTACTCTCTCTCTCTTCTTTTTCTCTCTCTAGAATTAGGGTTAGCATCAGTTAGTTCTCAGTTAATATTTAACTGGGACTAACGGAGGGACTACTTTTGTAATAGCGTAGGGAATAGTTCAGGGGCTTATTTGTAATATTGTCGAAGATATTGCGGAGGTTCTGCTTGTACTCTCTCTCTAACGTTTATTCAATCTACGCTTTATTAACGGTTACTTCTTTCCTTATCTATTATAATGATGATTGCTATTGTTATTATGCTAGATTTAGGATCTGTTATTATGCGTAGTGAGTAGTTATATTGTGTGTTTGTTGTGATGTAGTTAGTCGTTAATTGGGATGATGTCATTATGAAACAACGGAAGTAACGTTATACGGCTTTCATTTGTATAGCGCCGGAAACATCACTAATGTGTGGAGTACGGAACGTGGAAGCTATGAAAGTCGTGGGCACAATCTGTTGTGGATTAATGTTCCAAACTATTATATATTATAAATGAAAACTCGGTACTTTGATTACGCGTTCCATCTATGATTTTAAACCGCATATTCAACTAACGCCTTTCCACCAATAAACGTGGTTAAAACCTTTTGATAAGACGTCATATCGGGGGTAATTAATTATCTGTGTTTTGGTTTTGGATCTGTGGAAATACTTTATACGTATTGTACACCGTGAATAAACTTCTGATTAAATAATCTGTGTTCAAATAACATGGTCTGGTTTTGAAGCCGTGGAAATGCTGTTTTAAACAAGTATTGTACACTGTGAATAAACTAGGGATTTATTGGTTAAATACAAGTGAGGGCTGGTTTAATTCATAAATGGGGAATCTCTGATCTAAAATATAAACTCAGTTTATAAATCCAGAAAGGAAGACGTGGAATCATCTAGTATTCCAAATTTGTCTATCACCCCTGGATTCTACAAAACCATTGATGGAAAGTAATCAAACACCAACCAAGTCTTAAACTTAAATGTTTTATTCAATTGAGTATCACTGTGGTGTTAAGAACCGTCGGACCGTTAGTGGGTCTGTTACTCTATGCATGCGCCTAGGAATCTTCGTATTCCAGAAAAGGGTCACTGTTCCGTAACAGGGTAGTGTTGAGAGTTGAGCAGCCTCCTCCGATCAGAATCACGATAGCCTAGTTACTCAGTGACATACTAATTGAGCAATCAATCAGTAGGGTGCTAGTGCTTACACCACAAATACTTAAGACAAATAAAATACAAATCTTTAGAAAGACGTTTTCATTACTTAAACTAAAGCATCATCCCAATGCAAGGCTAACGAAGTCACAACAAACACCCCCTCTATCCTGACTGCTATCCCTTTATTTTATTTTATTGCGTAGTTTAATTAGTAATATAATTTAGAAAACAAACAAAAACAAATCTCCAATTGCTTTTAAAACAACCTTCACTAGCTAGATTCGGACATCTTGATTTCTCTGTTTCACAATACCGTTGGTTTTAAAGAACGACCCTAGGTCATACTTGCTGCTATACATCTTTAGGTGACATAGCACTAGTAAACTTAGGCCCCAGCATTTTACAAATTTAAAACTCCACTGACACGTCGCCAGTAGTCGGTGCAACGACAGGTTAATTCCTAACCGACCGCTGGTGGCGGGTCAATTATCTAATTTTGTATAATACTAACCTTCTCTAATGGTTAAATTCCTCGACCTCTTCCTCAAAGGAGTTTCAACCTCCTCAGGACCTTCCTCCAGAATACTCTTGCCCTTCCTCTTCTTTTCAAGAAATAGACGGAGGAGGAGAAGGTGTATTCTCAGAATCCTCATCTGAAGCCGTCTCACCATCACGACCTTCAGATGATCCAACAGGGTCCTAATAGTGAATATATTAAACATTTATGATTAGCGTAAAGCTCTATCATACAAGTTCTATATATTTAAGATTAATCAGATATAATACCTTAACCGGTACAACAACTAATCTATCTTGCTGTCTCTGCTCCCCCTCAGGTATTGCAACCTCTGGGTTCGCAACCTCAGCTTCAGCTACCTCTTTATATAATGATATTTATATTTTATAATCAGCATTATTATCCAATTAACTAAATATCTAATATCAGTATAAATATATAATAATATTATACTATATGATTAATAAAAGTAGTCTATCAACTAAGTATCTATAATATTATATAATGAAAATAATACCTGTTCCGGTGCAATCTCAAGGAACAGATCAATTTCCCTCATCTCGGGATCTTGTGCGTCGTCATTATGACCGAGCACCTCCTGCACCACCTGTGCAGCAACATCTGGGTTCACCTGTTCCCCAGCATGTCCAAGTTGTTCCAACACATCCTCCAAAAGCTCTTGTGGACCTTCAGCATGACCCACATCAGCTACAGGCTCTGGAACAGCAGCAGGAGCAGCAACATCTAGCCAACCATGATTTGGCGGCGTCACATAGTCAGGATCGACAATATAACCAAAAAGTTGTCGCTCCTCAGGCTTAACCACTCCTTCATTTCTCACAGTCTGCAAAAACATAACATTGTACCCTCTGAGCCCAATAGTATCAACACGCAAGTGCGGCTCAAGAATAACAAGCTCTGGCAGACGAGCTCTAATAATCAGCATACAAAAACGCGGGTAAACCATAAATCGTGATCTGACAGAACCCAAAATCTGTCTAGCCAGCTCACCAAAAATGTTATCACAAAAACTGTATGGTTTGTTATAAACCAGTGACAATACAGCTGATACAAGGGCAGGGTTTAGCTCATCGAAACCTCCCTTCTTTGGTGCAAAAACCGTATTCATCACATGCCATAGAAACCTCCATTGTCCAATAACCAGAGGCTTCTGGAATTGACGTCCACGCCTATCACCAGTATATCCCATACGTCCGATAGCTCCCTCGATAAAATCCATGGGATACTCTAAATCCCTGTAAGTCCCCTAGTTTTAGGATCGATAACTTCGTTATCTGTAGTATTAAGGTGCGGAATCCCTCAATACGGTGTTATCTTACTAACAACGAATATGTTCGTAATTGCGTTTATAAAGCTTAACTTTAAACGAATAATACGTCAAAGCCTAGCCGTTAGGTTTAAGTTTTCTCTGGTTTGTTGAATTCGCAGGTGTAACAACCGGCAAATTAGGACTAGAATTAGTGCCTAATTCTTTGTAAATACATGTAGTTAGTTCTGTGTTAGGCTAATTTATGTATCGGATTATATATTGGTGAATATATATATATACAACTTTGCGATTTGGCTTAAATCGTACGCAACTTAAATAGAATGAAATTCTATTTGATTAATACGGACGTTGGTGAACAAAGGTTTATAAACTAAACGCAACTATGACCGAAATGCTATTTTATAACAAATAGTAACTGCCTCGTATTACACGATTAAAACTTACACGATTTAATAACAAAAGTAATTAAATTTAATTTAAACTATTAAAGATTTAAGGAAATAATTTAAGTAAATTATTTAAACAAGATTTGTGATTTTATAAATATTTAACGCTTAAACGACGGAGGAAACAAATACCACCCGGAGCGCGGAGCGGATACTGAAAGTGGGGGAGTTTTATCAAAACCCCCACCCACCTTACTTCTTTCCCCTCATTTCCAATTTCCATTCTCTCTCTCTCTTTCTTTTTACTCCCAATCACCAAACCACCATCCTCACAAAATCACATAAAACTACCATCAAACGCCATCGGATCGCACTACTCGTTTGGAATAAAAGCATCACCATCTCCCGATCTACCTTCCTATCTTTTCGGATTTTCAATCCGACACTTTGTAAGTTTCCGACAAATCCCGACATCTCTCGTTTTTGATCATTTTTACTAGTTTATGGTTTAAATAGGCTTAATATGTTCATATAAGGGTTGGGTAAAAGATTTGGACCCAACGGAAACCGGGAAACTCGTTTTCGGCTAAATTTCCGGCCATCAGACCGCTACGTCGCACCTAGCCAGGGGCCTCTGCGACGTCGCGACCTACGTCGCACAAAAATCTCAACGTCGCACTAGCGACGCAGCCTATTACGTCGCATTAACTTGCGGACGTCGCAAACCGAACCAACGTCGCATTAGCGACGCCGCCCCCTACGTCGCATTGATTTGCGAAGGTCGCATCATGCGACGTACATGCCCACGTCGCACCTTACGTCGCTTGCAACGTCGCATGCGACGTCGCACAAACCAGAACCTTGAAAACTCACATTTTCACTAAGTGTCGAACTTTTACAACCTCAAATCCTTATACGATACGACCTAACAATCATACTAAAACATACTTTCCTATTAAAATTACTCTAATTTGCGTATTGAATGATAAACTTTAAATATAACAAATCACCAACGGGCCGTATACTTTGATACGAACGCGAACAAACCAACATTTAAACACAACGGGTTGTATGAACAACTAGCCTAGATGGTCTTGCGAGACATCTACTTACTTAACCTTACGTGTTTAGGCACTAGAAGGTTACGAGTTCGGAGAACCTACTTGCTTTACTACTACTTGCTATTTACCACTGCTCGACTCAGGTGAGTCTTACAGTCCCACTTTTACTGTTTTATACTTTGGGGTGAGATACTTAGCAACTGTTTTACGTGTGAACACAATGTACTGAACTGAAAACATTACTGATTACAAACAAACGCATGAGTTACTTTTATCCACTGAAAGCCTCCTAATCGTAAGTTGTTAGTTATGGACTTAAGCGCGATTACTAATAGATGGATCCATTTGGGACTGACAATCCCTGTCTGGGGTGGTAGCGCCACCACGTACTGATTTACACGTAGAAACAGACATATTAGTATTTGTTACATATGAGTGTGCGGATAGCACTCACGGGGGTACGTGATATATTCACACTATACGGTTAAGCTTCAACTTATGAGCTCATGGCACTGTACTGATTTACTGAATTACTTACTTTGCTTGATAGCAATACGGGTACATACTTGTGGTTCATAACACCTACTTATTACTAAACCTGTGAGATTCACCAACCTTTTTGGTTGACACTGTTTAGCTTTGTATCTCAGGTACACTTACGGAGTAGGATCACTCCAGGATTACTAGCTAGAGTCGCATGATTTCCAAACTGCATTTAACGGAGATTCTTTGGCATTATCTTTTGTAACTATGGTTATGTAATAGAATCTCCCGCCACATACGCGGACTCTAGGCTTACATACTTTTGTAAAGAAAACTATATGTTTTCAAACGATTCAAATTATGAAATGTAACTATTTTACAAACGTCTCATTTAGAGGTCGTTTACTATTAATCTTGTGCTTTGTATATTGATTAGTAACACCCAATGTATGCTTCCGCAAATCGTTAATTTGGGGGTGTTACAGATTGGTATCAGAGCCTAAGGTTATAGTGAACTAGGTTGCATTTAGTGGGCCTAGACTATGACCGTTAGGCAGTATTTCCTTACTAGGCATGATTGGTTCAGGAATTACATCATACGACTTTAATTTAACATAGCCTGATCAACTATGTACAATTAAGGAAAGATGATGTAAGGTCTGAAATGGTTATGTTGAGCCGGAATACATTAGTGACTCTGATCTCGAGAGAACCGAGACTTAAACATGTTTATGCTAGACACTCAATAGGCTATATTATATAGGAACTATATGAATATAGGCCTTAATCTTACTAACGCTTTGTCTCAGAAATGGCAAATATCCCATCCAATTCATCTCGTTCTCAATCCGGGTCGCAGAACCCAAGGGTAGCAAGGAGGAACAACAGGTTGCCTCGAGCTGGCCCGTACTCTACCCACTTCACCTTACCGACCTTAGCAGCTAGGGTGAACCAACACGAGCAACGACTTCGCACCATGGATGTCGTGTTGCAGGAAACAAACGAAAACTGGAGACTTACATCACTGGAGCGCATCGAACAAGTCTCTGAGGATCACGAAACCACCGTTAATAATGTGGACGTTCTTTTCAACAAAGTGGTGGAGATAAGCGTGGAAACCGCTCTTTTGAAACACAGACTTGATGAGTGTGAACAACGCTCACGGGAAACGGAAGAATCTAACCGCGGATTGGTACAACGACTAGCATTAGCTGAAGACAATGCTCGACAAGCCAGCAGACTTGCAAATACTGTGGATCGTCTCATCGAAATGATGGAGCAGATTAACCTACGTTAAGACTAGCGTAGTCTTTGTTTTGTAAACTATCCTGTAATCTAGTAACTATCTAAGCGCTACTCTATGTTTAAGTCGGATGTAATAATTCCCGACACCTTTTGTAATACATCCGCAGGATGTAACCTTTGAACTCGTATCATCTATCAAATATTCCTTGTTGTTTCGACTCATATTAATTGCCATAATCCTTTTCATATTGATGTTATGTATTACCAACTTTATACATGTACATCTGAAATAAATGCAATTTTCTTACAAAATCTCATGTATCTTCATTTCTTTTATTGAAGAATCATGCCGCCAAAGTCAAGACCTTACACTGATGCTCAGATCACGTCACTCATAACCCAGGCTGTTACTGAAGCCTTGGCTCGGAATACTCCACCAAACTCCACAAGAAACAGCGATGCCGCTGAAACCTCTGCTGCTAAACCTTGTTCATACAAGGATTTTCAAAACTGCAAACCCTTGAGCTTCAAGGGGACCGAAGGAGCCATCGGACTTATCAGATGGTTCGAAAAGATGGAATCCGTTTTCCGCATCAGCAAATGTGCGGAGGACGACAAGGTCAAATTCTCCACCTGCACCCTCGAAGATGGTGCCCTCTCGTGGTGGAATTCCTATACCCAGTCCGTGGGGATTGACACCGCTTATCTACTCCCTTGGGAGGATCTGAAGAAAATGCTCACGGATGAGTATTGCCCGTCCGAACAACTTCACAAGCTGGACGAAGAGTTCTGGAACTTAAAAGTGCAAGGAACTGATATCGTTGGATACACCACCAGATTCCAACAACTCACCGTCCTTCGCCCAGCTATGGCAGGTACTGAACCTGAAAAGATTAAGAAGTACATCCGCGGCCTCCCGGAACCCGTCCGGGGAAATGTCGCCTCATCAAACCAAACCACCCTTCACGGTGCCATTCGGTTGGCCCATGAACTTCTAGCTATGAACGAGGACCCAGAACCACCCACTCCATCCTCCAACAACAATAAAAGAAAATGGTCCGACAACCACAACAACCACCAAACCAAGAAACCCGAGACCATTAAAGCCTACACCTCCAATACTGATGACAAGGGGGCGTACAAGGGAACCAAGCCCTATTGCTCAAAGTGCCAACGACACCACCATGGTTCGTGTCCCTGTAGCAAGTGTAAGAGATTTGGACACTTGGCTAAGGACTGTAGATCAAACACCACTGACACCAACACCTCTGCACCAAAGACTTGTTATGGGTGCAACGGTACGGGGCATTTCAAGAAAGACTGCCCGAAGCTGAACAACAACAACAACAGGAATAACAACAATGCTCGAGGAAGAGCTTTTGTGCTGAAATCTGGGGAAGCCCGTCAAGACCCGAATGTGGTCACGGGTACGTTTCTTCTCAACAACTTGACTGCATCTGTATTATTTGATACTGGTGCTGATAAGAGCTTTATTTCTGACGAGTTTTATCCACTACTTGACACCACACCTATTGCCTTAGATTCTAAGTACACGATAGAATTGACAAACGGAAAACTTATTGAGGCCGACAGTGTGATACCTAATTGCACTTTGAACCTAGCTAACGAGCACTTTTCCATTGACTTGATACCTGTCGAAATCGGCAGCTTTGACATCATCGTCGGTATGGATTGGTTGTCCAAGCACCGAGCCGAAATCGTTTGTTTTGAGAAAATTGTACGCATTCCTCTCGTCACCGATGGAACTTTGAGCATACAAGGGGAGACCGGTGAGACGAGAATAAATATCATTTCTTGCATGAAAACCCGAAAATACTTGAGGAAAGGGTACCAGGCAATCCTCGCACACGTTATGGAGAAAAAGTCGGTGGAGAAGCGACTTGAGGATGTGCCTATCGTTCGAGACTTCCCAGAAGTCTTTCCTGAAGACTTGCCTGGCCTACCGCCAACTAGACAAGTCGAATTCTCTATTGATCTTGTGCCCGGCGCAGCACCCGTGGCACGAGCCCCTTACCGACTAGCCCCATCCGAACTTCAGGAGTTGTCTACTCAGTTACAGGAACTCCTGGACAAGGGATTTATTCGACCAAGTTCCTCACCTTGGGGAGCTCCGGTCCTGTTTGTGAAAAAGAAAGACGGTTCTTTTCGCATGTGCATCGACTACCGTGAACTCAACAAATTAACTGTCAAGAACCGTTACCCACTTCCTCGCATTGATGACCTGTTTGACCAACTTCAGGGGTCGAGTTTTTATTCAAAAATCGATCTACGGTCAGGTTATCACCAACTCCGAGTTCGTGATGAAGATATTCCTAAAACTGCTTTCCGAACTCGCTACGGGCATTATGAATTCCAAGTGATGCCATTCGGCTTAACCAACGCACCGGCTGTATTCATGGACCTTATGAATCGGGTGTGCAAACCTTACCTTGACAAGTTTGTTATCGTCTTTATCGATGACATCTTGATTTACTCGCGCACTGAACAAGAACACGCGCAACACCTGAAAACTATCCTAGAGCTGCTCAAACATGAAGAGTTATACGCCAAATTCTCTAAGTGTGAGTTCTGGATGCAAACCGTTCAATTCCTTGGACACGTCATTGACAATCAAGGGATTCATGTCGATCCTTCAAAAATCGAGGCTATCAAATGTTGGCAAGCACCTACTACACCGACCGAGGTACGCCAATTCTTAGGACTCGCCGGATACTACAGGCGATTCATTGAGAATTTTTCGAAAATAGCCCTACCTCTCACTGCACTGACTCAAAAAGAAAAGAAGTTCGATTGGACTGACAAACAGGAGTCAGCTTTTCAGCTACTAAAACAGAAACTCTGCAGTTCACCTATCTTATCTTTACCCGAAGGCAACGATGACTTCGTGGTATACTGTGATGCTTCACACCAAGGTCTTGGTTGCGTACTGATGCAACGAGACAAAGTCATCGCTTACGCCTCGCGACAACTCAAGGTCCACGAAAAGAATTACACAACTCATGACCTAGAGTTGGGGGCTGTTGTATTCGCTCTGAAAATCTGGAGACACTACTTATACGGTACCAAGTGTACAATCTTTACTGACCATAAAAGTCTCCAACATATCTTCGATCAAAAGGATCTCAACATGAGGCAACGTCGATGGGTCGAGTTGCTTACTGATTACGACTGCGAAATCCGCTATCATCCGGGCAAGGCAAATGTTGTTGCCGATGCCTTAAGCCGAAAAGAACGAGTGAAACCACTTCGAGTTCGAGCCCTCGGTATGACCATTCACAACGACCTCATCAATCAAACTCTTACCGCTCAACTCGAAGCACTCAAACCAGAAAACTTGATAAACGAGGCCTTGCGGGGCATGGACAAACAACTTGAAACCAAACCTAACGGGGCCAAATACTTCTCGAATCGAATCTGGTTACCAAGTTTTGGGAACCTGCGAGACTTGGTGATGGATGAAGCTCACAAGTCTAAATACTCTATACACCCCGGTGCCGACAAAATGTATCACGGCATCAAGGAAATGTATTGGTGGCCCAACATGAAATCTGACATTGCAACCTATGTTGGCAAGTGTCTTACTTGTTCCAAAGTTAAAGCTGAACATCAGAAACCTTCCGGTTTGTTACAACAACCCGAAATACCACAATGGAAATGGGAGCAGATCACCATGGATTTCATTACTAAACTCCCGAAAACTTCTAACGGTTGCGATACCATTTGGGTGATCGTTGACCGACTCACTAAATCTGCTCATTTCCTAGCCATCAAGGAAACTGATAAGATGGAACGTTTGACACGGATCTACCTGAAAGAGATCGTGTCAAGACACGGCGTACCCATCTCAATCATCTCCGACCGAGATGCTCGATTTACTTCCCGCTTCTGGCAATCACTGCAAAAATCTCTCGGTACTCGACTGGATATGAGTACGGCTTACCATCCTCAAACCGATGGCCAGAGCGAACGAACCATACAAACACTGGAAGACATGCTACGAGCCTGCGTAGTTGACTTCGGTAAAAATTGGGAAAATCACTTACCGTTGTGCGAGTTCTCGTACAACAACAGTTATCACACCAGCATAAAGGCTGTACCCTTCGAGGCACTGTACGGTCGTAAGTGCCGGTCACCTATCTGTTGGACTGAGGTGGGGGATACACAACTCACCGGTCCAGAAATCATACATGAAACAACTGAAAAGATTGTCGGCATACAAAACCGACTAAAAGCCGCGCGTGATCGTCAGAAAAGCTATGCTGACGTGAGACGCAAACACCTTGAGTTCCAAGTAGGGGACAAGGTACTTCTCAAAGTGGCACCGTGGAAAGGTGTCATTCGATTCGGAAAACGAGGCAAACTAAATCCTAGATACATCGGACCATTCGAAATCCTTGAAAAGATTGGTCCAGTGGCATACCGCCTGCAACTTCCTGCTAAGCTTAGCAGCGTTCACAACACATTCCACATTTCTAATCTAAAGAAATGTCTGTCTGATGAGACACTGATTATACCGCTTGACGAAATTCAGATCGATGATAAACTTCATTTTGTCGAGGAACCTATGGAAATCCTGGACCGCGAGGTCAAACAACTAAAACAGAGTCGTATTCCCATCGTAAAAGTCAGGTGGAATTCTAGACGTGGTCCTGAATTCACCTGGGAACGGGAAGACCAAATGCGACAGAAATACCCACATCTCTTCCCAGATAACGCACCGACCGTGCAATCGAACTAATTTCGGGACGAAATTCTTTTAACAAGGGGAGAATGTAACAACCGGCAAATTAGGACTAGAATTAGTGCCTAATTCTTTGTAAATACATGTAATTAGTTCTGTGTTAGGCTAATTTATGTATCGGATTATATATTGGTGAATATATATATATATACAACTTTGCGATTTGGCTTAAATCGTACGCAACTTAAATAGAATGAAATTCTATTTGATTAATACGGACGTTGGTGAACAAAGGTTTATAAACTAAACGCAACTATGACCGAAATGCTATTTTATAACAAATAGTAACTGCCTCATATTACACGATTAAAACTTACACGATTTAATAACAAAAGTAATTAAATTTAATTTAAACTATTAAAGATTTAAGGAAATAATTTAAGTAAATTATTTAAACAAGATTTGTGATTTTATAAATATTTAACGCTTAAACGACGGAGGAAACAAATACCACCCGGAGCGCGGAGCGGATACTGAAAGTGGGGGAGTTTTATCAAAACCCCACCCACCTTACTTCTTTCCCCTCATTTCCAATTTCCATTCTCTCTCTCTCTTTCTTTTTACTCCCAATCACCAAACCACCATCCTCACAAAATCACATAAAACTACCATCAAACGCCATCGGATCGCACTACTCGTTTGGAATAAAAGCATCACCATCTCCCGATCTACCTTCCTATCTTTCGGATTTTCAATCCGACACTTTGTAAGTTTCCGACAAATCCCGACATCTCTCGTTTTTGATCATTTTTACTAGTTTATGGTTTAAATAGGCTTAATATGTTCATATAAGGGTTGGGTAAAAGATTTGGACCCAACGGAAACCGGGAAACTCGTTTTTGGCTAAATTTCCGGCCATCAGACCGCTACGTCGCACCTGGCCAGGGGCCTCTGCGACGTCGCGACCTACGTCGCACAAAAATCTCAACGTCGCACTAGCGACGCAGCCTATTACGTCGCATTAACTTGCGGACGTCGCACGTAGCGACGTAGACTTTAACGTCGCAAACCGAACCAACGTCGCATTAGCGACGCCGCCCCCTACGTCGCATTGATTTGCGAAGGTCGCATCATGCGACGTACATGCCCACGTCGCACCTTACGTCGCTTGCAACGTCGCATGCGACGTCGCACAAACCAGAACCTTGAAAACTCACATTTTCACTAAGTGTCGAACTTTTACAACCTCAAATCCTTATACGATACGACCTAACAATCATACTAAAACATACTTTCCTATTAAAATTACTCTAATTTGCGTATTGAATGATAAACTTTAAATATAACAAATCACCAACGGGCCGTATACTTTGATACGAACGCGAACAAACCAACATTTAAACACAACGGGTTGTATGAACAACTAGCCTAGATGGTCTTGCGAGACATCTACTTACTTAACCTTACGTGTTTAGGCACTAGAAGGTTACGGGTTCGGAGAACCTACTTGCTTTACTACTACTTGCTATTTACCACTGCTCGACTCAGGTGAGTCTTACAGCCCCACTTTTACTGTTTTATACTTTGGGGTGAGATACTTAGCAACTGTTTTACGTGTGAACACAATGTACTGAACTGAAAACATTACTGATTACAAACAAACACATGAGTTACTTTTATCCACTGAAAGCCTCCTAATCGTAAGTTGTTAGTTATGGACTTAAGCGCGATTACTAATAGATGGATCCATTTGGGACTGACAATCCCTGTCTGGGGTGGTAGCGCCACCACGTACTGATTTACACGTAGAAACAGACATATTAGTATTTGTTACATATGAGTGTGCAGATAGCACTCACGGGGGTACGTGATATATTCACACTACACGGTTAAGCTTCAACTTATGAGCTCATGACACTGTACTGATTTACTGAATTACTTACTTTGCTTGATAGCAATACGGGTACATACTTGTGGTTCATAACACCTACTTATTACTAAACCTGTGAGATTCACCAACCTTTTTGGTTGACACTGTTTAGCTTTGTATCTCAGGTACACTTACGGTGTAGGATCACTCCAGGATTACTAGCTAGAGTCGCATGATTTCCAAACTGCATTTAACGGAGATTCTTTGGCATTATCTTTTGTAACTATGGTTATGTAATAGAATCTCCCGCCACATACGCAGACTCTAGGCTTACATACTTTTGTAAAGAAAACTATATGTTTTCAAACGATTCAAATTATGAAATGTAACTATTTTACAAACGTCTCATTTAGAGGTCGTTTACTATTAATCTTGTGCTTTGTATATTGATTGGTAACACCCAATGTATGCTTCCGCAAATCGTTAATTTGGGGGTGTTACAGCAGGAATGAATAATAATGCAAAAGTGTTCAAAAAGTTATGTTTTTCACGGCTTGAAAAACATTATATACGTCCAGCTCAACTCGGCTCGCATGGGCCTGCGAGTACAGCCCAACTTGCAGCCCAACTCCAAATCAAGACTCGGCTCGCCAGAGTTATGTGATACGAGTTTAGTTCTCATCTCGCAGCTCAGCTTGCTGCCACTTGAGATCTCGGCTCGCTACGCATCAAACGTATATTTATTTTGTATTTAATTATTCGTCTAACTTTAACAAAACAATATGTTTAACGAATATCACTAACAAAACAAATATTCATTTACAAATCTAAACCAATATACAAACATAATAATAATTACACTAGTCCTATTTCAAGCTAGATCTGTTGTCACAAATACATGTCCCAACAGACTCCCCCTTGACAATAGCTCTAGCGTCTTTATCTTCACGCTGTCTTTGGTCTTCATTTGTAAATCTTGCTTCCTGCGTAAATCTTCATCTTCATACAAGTCTTCACCATCATTTGATAATCTCTCGCTAAGTCACCCCATTCAATAGTCGTAAAAATTCTGTTCTCATTTAACTTTAACAGATCTGTTCTTGACATATTCATCAGGTGTCGATGGTCATAGACTCTGAAGATTTCTCTTTCACCACCTTCAACCTCATCATCAGCTTCAACCATAACAGCTTCTCCAGTTCCTGAATCCACGTGCCAACTCTTCATATTTCCCAAAATATCCTGTGGCATTGTCTTCAGTGGAATCTGCTGTATGCATCTAACAGCTGGATAAACTTTCTTCCTCCTTCTCCTTCCAGTCCTTTGACTTATCTCCTGTAGTTTCACAGTTTTTCCCTTTCTTGGCTTAATCTGAATAAACTTATTTGTACCAACCTCATGTCTAATGATTCTTTCAACACGATCAGCATAATCATCACGACTTGGGTTGTTAATCTCTAATCTAGCCAAATCACGTATTTCATAACGTGGTAGAGAACTAAAAACTGCAAGCTTTCTTTCAAAATATTGAACCCCTTCATATCTTTTGATTGCAAAAAGCTTTAGCTCAGAGTCAAAGTACCATCCAACAATCCCTTTACGAAGAACACGTTTTCCCGTAATATCAACTTCTGAAACTCCAATCTTTTTCTTCAACTTTGGAAGTTTCCTAAGAAAAACAGCAGGATTCTTGGTGGGAATCAAAGTTTCATCTTTTTCAGAATCGGTTGAGTCATCGATCTCTTCATCTACATCGACAACCATTGTACCTTGTTCATTTTCAATAATAACTTCTGTCCTAGATGGGCTCACATGGTGTTCATCAATATTTGCATCTGGATCTACACCAATGTCTTGCACAATCTCAAGTACAGCAGTCCAATCTGTAGGTGGTAGAAATTCTCCATCCTCAAGATCAAAATCTATTTCTTCATCTATCTCATCAAATATATCATCTTCAGAATCAGATAGATCAAGCATTTCCAATCCTAAGAGAAAAACCACAAATACAAATCAATATTAATAATTAAAACTCTCTTATCGATTTCCCTGAATCAACCTAAGAATTTCTTTATTAATTCTTTTGTATATTTTAACGCAATTTACAAATAACTTATAAAATCTTCTATTGATTACCCTGAATCAATCCAAAATCTCTTAAGTCTACTTAACAAATATTAATTAATTTTAAATTCTAATGCATTGTGAATAATCACCAAACATTTAAATTTACTATTAATTACCTTATATAATTTCCAAGTGTTAATTGATCTAATTCATTATCAATTTAACCTTTAAATTATATATCATTTGTCTAGTTAAAGCTAATACATTTTTAACTTGTTAATTACTTATATACCTTACGGTCTTAAGTCCATAATCAAATCTAAAATGCATATGTTATTATAAAATTTTGACCGCCGAAATTAATCGGAACATGCCGCTCGACTACTCAATGAGTCGGAAGACTTTCTATCACTATTTCAACTTAACATATATAAAAACAAATAACTTAATAATATCTAATACATTTAACTTGTAATTACAATCTCAAGCCGAATATATTACCAAAATATTAAGTTACAATTATTCTGTACAAATTAATACCAATAATTACTACACTATGCTAATACTAAGCTATCTTACCAGCTTCTGTATCAACCTGTGCAGTCTTATCAGCACTTGTACCCGCTCCAGAACCACTAGCACCAGCATGACCACCAGACTCCCCCTGAATCGTAGCTTGCTCACCAGTCTATGAAGGACCGGTCTGCTCACCACTCGGTGCATTGGGATCATCGCCCTTATCTGAATCTCTCTTCCTCTTCAGCTCATTCTCTCTGCAAGACTCCAGATATACCAATATCTCCCCCTGAGTAGACTGTCCTGAATGCGATCTCAAGACCAGACTCTCCAAAGAAGATAACTTCAGTCTCTGTACATTGAAGTCCGCAAGCAAAGTCTCATGAGTCTTCATCAGTAGATTGTAAGATTGACTCTGCTTGAGAATCTGCTGAGAAAGAAGAAGATTGCTCGACACCAGCTCTGGAATCTGAGAAGTAAGCTTCTCCAAATCCTTTACCCTAGACTCTAAGGATGTAATGGCGTATCTAATCCGTGATCGTGCAAGAAATCGTAGTATATCAGCAACCCTATCAGCCCGCTTGGCTTCAAGGTTCAGATCAACCAAAATGTTGTGACCCTTGTCAAATGCTCTAGCCATATCTGTAAAATAAACACAAACAACAGATATAATTTTAATGCACGATTAAAATTTTTTTAAACTATAACGTATTATGAATCGAGATTCATCAAACATCTTAGTTTAAAATTGAAATTATATATAACTTGTTACAAAAATAGTCTCAAGTCGTATATAAAAATTTAACTTATAACTAAAAGGTCTTAAGTCTAATTTAAATTAATTATATAAAAGTTATTATTTAAAACCTTAACAATTATATAACTACTTAAAAATAAATTTTATCTTAGTCCTGGACTCGCATAAACTGGTTAAGCGAAGTGAGATCAACTCGTTTCGCTTATCAACTCGCTTCACTCATCAACTCGCTACATTGATCAACTCGCTAAACTTATCAAGCTGCTATTGAAGTGAACTCGCTAATCACATCGATTCGTTAGTCAACTCGCTGCGAGTTGATTCATAATGTCAACTCGTTCGATGAACTGCCGTCGCGAATTTACACTTAAAATCGATTAATCTTGTAATTTTAACATGATCTATCGATTGATTCACATTCATTAATGTCCGTTTAACATAAACCCTAAAGATCTATCTCCAATAACATCGTAATCGACGCAAATCGTTTAGTTTATAACCCGAAACCCTAAGTTTATAAAAACATCGATTTCTCGTTATTTACACGGTGAAATCCATAGCATTATACCTCAAAATGTTCGTAATCTGAAGATGTATAAAGTCTACGGATCGAAAAACTCGTTCCCGTACTCTAAAAATCGAAATCAAACGAAAAGCAAATATCGCCTCGTTTCGCCTGAATGACGGATTCGCAAGCTTTAGTGAACTCGCGAAATTTATGGGTTCGGTGGGTTGGCTTGACTCGTTTGACCCTCTTTATACTTTGTATCCGATTCGCGAGATTTCAAACGGATCCGCAAGTTGATGTCAACTCGCAGGATTATATTAAAACGTGAATTTAATTCTAAGTATAAATCAAACCCGATATTTTACAAGTCTAAATTACAATTAATTTTCACTTGTATTTGTTACATTTATTCAACTCAAAAATTATTCAGTATAATTTAATACCGAAGGGTAAAACCTAATAAACACAAAAACTTAAATTAAAAACAAATAAACATATGATAAAAATACAACTATATAAACATTGGTATCAAGTACCATTTTATTAATCACTTGATCAAAACAAAATACATAAACAAAATGAATAAGAATTTATCTGCTTAGGGATCATATTAGAAAGAATAAGTAATTAATTATATATTAAAACGTCTAAGCAGATTGGTAGTATACATACCTCATGAAATTCAAGTAAATTACTATAAAATTACAACTGGATTTATCATTTATACATTTATATTTATGAAACTATATCTTAGGTACCTTTATCCACATAGCATAATTAATAAATGCAATACTCACATAAAGTGAATATTTTAATTATAGACAGTCCAAGACGATTACCGGTATTATGATCCACATAAACAAATTATACTCAATTTTCTAAGCAAACACTTTATTGTTAGTATGAATATTATCAAGTGTTTCCTATTATATGACATACTGAAAAATTTCAAGTAAAACTCATAAAACTGCATCATAAAATTTCAAGGTAGCGGTTACTAAATAATGTATCTTTTCGAAACATATAACATACACTTGAATTTTTAAGGTTAGACAAATATCAAACATACTTTAAATATGCTATGTTATCCAAGTCTGTACTTAGTACAACAGAAGATCCCTTCTAGCATAATTCAAAATATATTTGAGAATATTAATTTAATTAAAGGTTTCAGTTCTGTACTTAGTACAACATAGTTACTAGTAATTAAGTTAATACCCATATTGCTACTATTTGTCACTTTAAATTAAAATGCATGATAACAGTGTATAGTAATACCATCATTCAACATTTAAGACTTAATGTCATACATCATAGAATAGTAACACAAAATAATAAACAAGTAATTAAGTAACTTCTTAAGGCTTAGAAAATTTCATATAATTTGCCTACCAGTACATCATATGATGAAGCCATCTAAAGTTTTTACTAAAAATAGACAAATTATAACTTGTGGATATAGGTGTATAATCAAATAAATATAAACACATACCTGATAGAACCGCTGTAGTTCTAAAGCAACTTTATTTGAACCTAATTACCATATCATACTTAGGACTTAAGCTTGTTATTATTAAGCTTATTCTCCTAATGTACTATCATTTCCCTTAGTTTTTACAAATAAAAACTTAAATGAACGCGATTCCCCTTAGGTAACAAGCAAATGAATGCCATACGTCTATTTTTTTTTTTTTTTTTTTTTTTATGAACACAGAATTACTAACTATCACAAAAATACCCTTGGAAGACTAATCACTCTGGATTTCTCATTCCGTTTAGTTGAACTAACATCTCAAATCTTGCTCTGTCGAACGCCTTTGTGTATAAGTCTGCTAAGTTATCCAATGATGGAACCTTAACTAACTTTATCAACTTTTTCTCAGCACAATCTCTAATAAAATGATGTCTAATATCAATATGCTTAGTTTTACTGTGCTTCACCGGATTATTGGTGATCGACATAGTAGATTCGTTGTCAATCATCATAGGAGTATTGGTTATGTTTAACCCATAATCCCGTAGTTGCTGTTGAATCCAAAGTACTTGTGAGCAACAGCTGCCAGCTGCAACATACTCAGCTTCACATGTAGAAATGGCTACCGAGGTTTGCTTCTTGCACTACCAGGATACTAATCTACCTCCTAGGAATTGACATCCTCTGGTCGTAGATTTCCTATTCTGATTGCATCCACCGTAATCCGAATCAGTATAAGCTACGAGATCTAAGTCTCCATCAACCGGATACCAAAGACCCAGCTTAGGTTTCCCTTTGAGGTAACGAAAGATTCGTTTAACAGCTTGCATGTGTGACTCTTTCGGATTAGCCTGATATCTTGCGCATAAACAAACAGCAAACATTATGTCAGGCCTAGAGGCTGTGAGATACATTAGTGATCCGATCATGGCTCTATAAAGAGTTGGATCCACATCGCTATCACTCGATGTATCTGGACCTAGTCCATGATTGACTGGAATTGGAGTATTGTAGACCTTACTTTCATCCATCTTGAAGCGTTCTAATAGCTCATATTTATATTTAGATTGATGAATAAAGAATCCATCATTCTTTTGATCAACTTGTAATCCTAAGAAGAAATTCAACTCTCCCATTGCAGACATTTCGAACCTTTTTCTCATAACTTTCTCAAATTCTTGACACATCTTTTCATCAGATGATCCGAAGATAATGTCATCAACATAAACTTGTACGAGAAGAAAGTCTTTCCTTTTCCACTTCACAAACAGTGTACTATCAATCGATCCTCTTGTAAATCCATTCTCAAGTAGATACGTTGATAGTGTTCCATACCATGCCCTAGGTGCTTGATGTAATCCATATAGAGCCTTATTCAAACGATATACTCTATCTGGATACTCAGGATCAGCAAACCCTGGCGGTTGTGAAACATACACCAATTCTTCCACTTCGCCATACAAAAAGGCACTCTTAACATCCAACTGATACACTTTTATACCAAAATATGATGCAAATGCTAAGAATACTCTAATTGCTTCTAGCCTAGCAACTGGTGCAAACACTTCATTGTAGTCAATACCTTCTTGTTGATTAAAACCTTGAACCACCAGACGAGCTTTATTGCGAGTAATGATTCCTTTATCATCTCTCTTGCACTTAAATACCCATCTAGTTCCAATTGGATATTCTCCCTTTGGTAGGTCATCCAACTCCCATACTTGTAATTTAGAAAACTGAGATAGTTCCTCTTGCATTGCTTCTACCCACGAGCTTTCTTTTAAAGCCATTTGAACATTTTTAGGCTCGACTTGTGAGATAAAGCATGAATATAGACATTGATTAGGAATCCCTGTCTCTTTCATTGCAGTATACAAGCTTTGGTATTCTAAGTTCTCAGACGTACTAGCTCTGGATTGATGCCTAGTTTGAACCGGAGTATTAATATCACCGATGATATTTTCAACGGGATGATTCTTACTCGTTCTAGTTGTAGTAACTGGTTCAACCGGTATCTCATCTTCCAAATTAGTACCAATCTCTTCCAATTCAGGTACATCTTCCGTACGAGCAGAAGATATCCTTAAGTGTTTCAAAGGAGTAAGTATATCATCAAACTTTGTAGGAAGATCATCAAGATCTTCTGTTTCTTGAGACTTATCCTCTGAAGGTTGTTGTGACTCACTTGTGGAAGCTTTATCTGAGTCAACATTAGTCTTAATTCCAGACTGCTTAACACTTGATGTTGAAGCGGGACCAATATTCTCATCTTCAAACAATAAATGTTCAGCTATCTCTGAATCACTGACATAGTCACTAATAGGAACTTTAAATGATGCAAAGAGATCAGAATAATCAAATTGCCAATCTAAGCCCTTATGAACATCCGGTGAGTAGCTCGTAACCTCAATATTATAAACTACCTCCAAACGTCCTGTGACTTTATTAAAGACTCTCTTGTTTGGCGAATTGGGCATATAACCTAGGAAAAATCCTTCGTCAGCCTTCTCACCAAATTTTGCTTGATGTCCAGTCTTTAATATGGTGCATGAAACTCCAAAGGGTTCAAACCCTTTTAAGTTTGGTTTCTTATTGTTCAAAAGCTCATAACAAGTCTTGTTCTGTCTCTTAACCGTAAGAACTCTATTAAGAACATAACATGCTGTATTCACTGCTTCTGCCCAAAAGATGACTGGAAGCTTTGAATCAGCAAGCATTGTTCTTGCAGCTTCAATCAACGTCCTATTTTTCCTTTCAGCAACACCATTCTCTTGAGGTTCATACGGTGCACTGAATTGATATAATATCCCTTTGCTTAAGCAATAGATATTCAACGTTGAATTCTTAAACTCTGTTCCGTTGTCACTACGAATACGCTTAACTCTCTTTTTATAGACATTCTCTACTAGATCAAAGAACTCAATTAGAATTCCAGGAGTTTCATCCTTTGATCCCAAAAAGAATACCCATGAGAATCTAGAATAATCATCTGTGACAACCAAACAGTACCATTTGCCACCTAGACTTCTCTTGCTTATAGGGCCGAAAAGATCCATATGTAGCAATTCAAATGGCGAGGAGATAGAGTTTTCAGTCTTAGGTCTGTGTGGTTTCTTGTGCTGCTTTCCTTTCATGCAAGGAACACACTTATCCTCAGACTCGAAACGTTTTAGTGGTACACCTAGAACCAAACCATTTTTGGTTATGTAATTCATCTTTCTCCAGTTCAGATGTGCCATTCTCCTATGCCATAACAAAGCGTCTGTTTCCGAAGCCTTGGATAATAAACATGTAGACACCATTGAAGAGTTAGGAACACCCATGTTGATAGCATAGATGTCCTTCTTCCTTGGAGCCCTCATCAATATCCATTTATCAGGAATTTTGAAACCTGGCTTCAGGACTAAGGCCTCCTTTTCATTAAAGTAAACTGGATGACCTTTATCACAGACTTGGGAAACACTCACTAGGTTGTGAGTTAGTTCTTCAACATAGTTCACATCCTCAAGAGTCAAAGTTCCATTTGAAACTTTTCCTTTTCCCGAAATTACTCCTCCTTTATCTCCTGCAAAATTTACTTTTTGCTTGAGACTATCCTTGAAGTCCTTCAGTAGACTTCTTTCTCCGGTCATGTGCCTTGAGCATCCACTGTCTACATACCACCAGCTGTCCTTGTTCACAGCATACTCCTGCACATAACACAAAACACGATCAGTTATCAAGATGGACCCAAGCCATTACGGTCTTGGTTTGTCCCTTATCATCAACAAACTTAAGCTCTTTAAAATAACCATCCTTCCCATCAAGAGCTTTGGTTACTTTCGAAGTAGCTTTAGTTTGTGGACGATCAGCCTTAAGAGGTGAATTTGAGGAGAACCTCTTAGGCACATAATAATGAGCTCTATTATGATAATTATAATTAAACTCATGTGATCGCGACGTAGTACCATTCTCATATTGACTATGGCCTCTACTAGTAGTTCTAAACCTCGACGGTGTCACATCCCTAGACTTATGGATAGAATTATCACTTTGAGTAAATGGCCGTTTAGGTTTAGGTGGGGAGACACTATGCTTACCATCTCTTTTAAGAATGTTAACAGGTTTATTACCTAACTTAGGTTTGGTATCTAACCCATCTACAGTCATACTAGAGTCGGTCTGTGTCTTTTCATCCATCACAAGCTTATGTGGTGTTTCAGGCTTTTTGTTAGGACAACACGAAGCCACGTGTCCCTTTTGATGACACTTGAAACATGACATCTGCTTGCGTGATTTACTCATTTTTGCTTTCTCATCCGGAGTCTTAGGCACTAAAGGTTTAGACTGTTCCTTATCAACTTTATCATCAATCTTAGCATCGTTAATCACTCCACCCGATACAAATTGTATTTTGGTGAAATGAGAAGCCTTACTATTATCTGATGAATAGTTCTTAATAACGTCTTTCTGTGCCTCTAACTTTTCCTGATCATTAGTTACTGAAATTTCAGGATTAGCATCTGTCATTTCAGAATCTTCAGGAATAGGAGTGTAATTGGCATTAAAAGGAGGGGATACATCATTGTAACCTATCCCAGTCTTGTCCTTTACACTACGTTGAGCATCTAACATTTTATCCATTTGAGATGTCCTATAGTTCTCAAGTTTACGGTTTTGCTCAATTAACCTTAAGTTAAGGTTCACTATTTCCTGATCCTTACTAGCAATTGTCTCATTTAAGTCTTTGATATTCATATAGAGACCATCTATGATAACAGATTTTTCACTTATGGTATCTCTAAGTTTTGTTCTATCCGAAGCATCAGACTTAATTTTATCCTTTAAGGCCTGTTTATCATCACTTAATCTACGAATATCCATAATGGCTTGATCGAGTTCAGATCTAACAGTCTTATAAGATTCCTTATCCACATTCAATTGAGATGACAAATTGCTATTTGACACAGTTAAGACACTATTCTGAGATTGTAAATCAGTAACTAAGTAACAAACATCAGTAAGATTAAGAATATCTAAACATACCTTCTTCTTGTCAGTTTGTAATTCAGCCATACGTGCCACGAATTCTTCAGGACTCATATCTGGAGTTGAATCCATATATAGCACGTCATCATCACTTGCCTTCACTTCAGACTCAGGCACCTCTACTTTCTGTTCCATATCAGTGGGCATGTAGGACACTGATCCAGCAGTTGTCTCTTCGATCTCGGCCATCAAAGCTTCCTCAGAATGAGCTTGCCAATCATAAGAGCCATCCAACTGCTTCACCACTAAGGCTTTGGAAGCAAGAGTACTTCCCGAACCTTGTTTTCCTTGTGCTTCTACTTTAGGTCTTTGGCATTCTCTAGCAAAATGACCAATACCCTGCCAGTTAAAGCATCTGACCTTGGTTTTGTCAAACCCTGATCTATTGCCCAACACCTTTCTACCAGTTCTCTTGAGAAAATTCTTCACCTTTCTTGATATCAACGCTAGTTGATCTTGAAGCTCCAATTCCTCAAGATAATCAGAATCTATCTGCTCATAATCCTCATCAAACAGAATAGGATCATTGATCTTTCCCTCTATGTAATTCTCATATGATGCCACAAAGGAAGCAAGAACAGACAGTTGCTGTTCAGCAGATTTCACACTCATCGGCATCTTCTGATGCTCTTGAGGTGACTTCTCAGAATTCTTTCCCTTTGTCTCATCACCAGAGGAGGAAATAAAGCATAGATCTTCAGTAATCATTTCTCCATTTTCACCAATATCACCAACTAACAGTGCAGTTGTTGAACTAGAGGACGCAGTCGAAAGATTTGACTTTCCATGATACAACCCAGGGTTCTGAACCTGATCAGAATCACTATCTCTTGACTTCTTGGAGAAATCATAACCTTTCAGCTTGTCAATGACTTGCTCTAAGGTCATAGTAGAATACCTAGTTTCGTTATCCTTAATCATAACGCCATACATTTCCCATTTAGAAGGCAAACCCTCAAGAAACTTGTCGGTTTTAGCTACTTCTTCTTCAACAATTTCATGGTATTCCAATTCACTTAACAGATGGTAGAAACGCGTGACATAGGCATCAAGATCTTCTCCTTTTAAAGCTTTAAACATAGTAAACTGCTTTTTGAGAAGACTCTTCTTGCCAGCTCTCACCTGTGGACTTCCCTAACCTCTTTTCTCTAGAGCTTCCCAGAGCGTTCTAGCAGTATGAAAAGACTTCAGTTGATGAGCAATCTCTTTAGGAAGACACATCTTTATGCATGAATGTGCTTTATTTTCATTTCTGTAAGCTTCCTTTTCTTGATCACTCATGTTTGCATAGGTAAGAACCACAGTGGCATTTTGAACAGTTTGAGTAGGTGCTGTGTATCCACTCTTGATACACATCCAGATTGACAGGTCATGGAATCTACAGTAAGATTCAAATATGTCCTTCCAATTGTAGTAATCTTCGATCCTTAACAACTTAGGTGGAATGTTTGACTTTCCCACCTCGTGGTCCATTTCGATCATTCTACTTAAGTCAAACATCTTAAAAACGTAAAATTAAACTGTTTCAGCGAATTCAGAAAACTCAACTCGCAAGACTCAGCTCAACTCGCAATCTCAGCTCGACTCGCAGAATTCGTCGATTCGCAAGCCTCAGTTCGGATTGCCAAAGATGTCGATTCGCAAGTGATGTCGATTCGCGAGGGATCTCGGTTCGACTGGCAAGCCTCAGTTCGACTCGCTAGTTCAACTCGGTTCGCAGGCGACGCTGGAACCCTAATCTCGACTCGCGAAACGGCTGTTAAACCCGAAAACGAATTTTTAAGGTATTTTTACGACTGAAACTTAGAATTTCGACCGTAAACAAACCCTAAAACGTCCAGAGAATGATTTTGATCGTTAGTATTGCAAGAAAGCACGTAAAAACGACTCGAATCAAAAACGCAATATTACTAAAACTTATGAACACACTCGTATTTAGCCCGAAAGCTCTGATACCAGATGTAAGTTCCCTAGTTTTAGGATCGATAACTTCGTTATCTGTAGTATTAAGGTGCGGAATCCCTCAATACGGTGTTATCTTACTAACAACGAATATGTTCGTAATTGCGTTTATAAAGCTTAACTTTAAACGAATAATACGTCAAAGCCTAGCCGTTAGGTTTAAGTTTTCTCTGTTTTGTTGAATTCGCAGGAATGAATAATAATGCAAAAGTGTTCAAAAAGTTATGTTTTTCACGGCTTGAAAAACATTATATACGTCCAGCTCAACTCGGCTCGCATGGGCCTGCGAGTACAGCCCAACTCGCAGCCCAAGTCCAAATCAGGACTCGGCTCGCCAGAGTTATGTGATACGAGTTTAGTTCTCATCTCGCAGCTCAGCTCGCTGCGACTTGAGATCTCGACTCGCTACGCATCAAACGTATATTTATTTTGTATTTAATTATTCGTCTAACTTTAACAAGACAATATGTTTAACGAATATCACTAACAAAACAAATATTCATTTACAAATCTAAACCAATATACAAACATAATAATAATTACACTAGTCCTATTTCAAGTTAGATCTGTTGTCACAAATACATGTCCCAACAATCCCCATTCTCTTGCTCTTCCGTACCAAGCTGTAAAATCTCCCTAAGATTACCAGCTGTAAACACAATCGGTTGATTATTGACCGTTGTTCTAATCTCTGGTGGATTGACCGATTCGTCATAATGTATATCCGTCCAGAAATCAGTCAGAATCGCCTGAGAGATAGGTGGAGATGCTGTAACAGCATATCGAATACGTGAGCGTGCCAAAAATGTAAGCACCTGAGCTACTTTGCTAGCTCCCTTTGCACGTACATCCAGATCAACTAGAATGTTGTGACCTTTGTCGAATTGTCGTGCCATATCTATAGAATAACACAGATGACAATAACAATTAATACACATAAACTATAATGTATTATGAAAATGTATTCATCAAACATCTTAGTTTTAAATTATATATATATATATATATATATATATAACTTGTTACTTAATTGCCCCAAGTCGTATACATAAATATGTAACATATATAACTTGTAACTAATAAGTCGTAAGTCCAATATGTAATTTCCGTTAATTACTTGTTAATATGGAATTCTCAAGTCTATAACATTTTAAAAACAAATATAAGTTATACCACTAATTTATAATTAGGACACGCCACTCAATTTCTTCCTGAATTGGTAGACTTTCGATATAAACATATATAAGTTCATACAAATCCAATATATATAAAAGTTATTACTGAAAAAGCCTTAACCTTTATGAAAACTTTTAAAATAAAATTTATCTAAGTTCTGGACTCGCAGAAATACCATATGCGAATCGAATTCAACTCGGTTCGCATTTCAACTCGTAATTGATTCAACTCGCCTATCAAATCAACTCACAACTTCGACTCGTTAGTCGATTCGTAAGTCAGCTCGATTCGCGAAGTCAATCAAGGCAACAACTGAAATCGACTCGCCAGATCAGAAGTCAATTTGTTTGTTAGTTCAACTCGCTGCGAGTTGATTTGTAAACTCAACTCGTTTGATGAACATACGTCGCGAGTTTTAACTTAAAATCGATGATTTTGTTAGTTTTAACACGATCAATCAATACATTCACGTTTATTACGATTCGTTTAACATTAACCCTAAGGATTCGTGTTCTAACAATCCTTTAATCTACGTGAATCGATCAAACATTAAATCGAAACCCTAATTTATTAAAAATTTCGATTTCGAGTTATTTAATCGGTGAAATATGTTGTGATATACCTCAAAATGTTCGCAATAAAGTGGTGTATATAACCTACGGATTCAAAAACTCGTTCCCGTGTGTATAAGATCGAAATCAAACGAAAATAAAGTTTTGTCTCGTTTTCGCCAGGAAACGGATTCGCAGAGCAGAAGTGAACTCGCGGATGTTGTAGATTCGGTGGTCTGGTTGACTCGTTTGACCGCCCCTTTATACTCTGTATTCGATTCGCGAGAATGGAACTCGATCCGCAGGTTGACTAAGTCAACTCGCAGAATTAAATTAAAATGCGAATTAAACACTAAGTATAAATTAAAACCCCTCATTTGTACAAGTCTAAAATAAAATCATTTTTCACTTGTATTTGTTACGATTATTCAACTCAAAATAGATAATATTCAGTATAATTTAATTCCAAAGGGTAAGCAAATATTAAAACAAAAACTGTATTAAAACATAAAGCTAAAATTAAAATAAAGTAAAAACACAATCAAATGCAAACAGTGGTATCAAGTACCATTTTATTAAACACTTGAACAAAACAAAATACATAAACAAAATGAATAAGAATTTATCTGCGTAGGGATCATATTAGAAAGAATAAGCAATTAAAATTTATTAAAAAGTCTAAGTAGATTGTTAGTATGCATACCTTATGAAATTCAAATAAATTACCATAAAATTACAACTAAGTTTATCATTTATACATTTATATTTATAAAACTATATCTTAGGTACCTTTATCCACATAGCATAATTAATAAATGCATTACTCATATAAAGTGAATATTTTAATTATAGACAGTTCAAGACGATTACCGGTATTATGATCCACATAAACAAATTATACGCACTTTCTAAGCAAATATTTTATTGTTAGTATGAATATCATCAAGTGCTTCCTATAATATGACATACTGAAGAATTTCAAGTAAAAAGCAAAACACTGCATCGTATAATTTCAAGGTAGCGGTTACTAAATAATGTATCTTTTCGAAACATATAACATACACTTGAATTTTAAAGTCAGACAAATATCAAACATACCTTGAATATGCTATGTTATCCAAGTCTGTACTTAGTACAACAAAGGATCCCATCTAGCATGATTCAAAATATATTTGAGAATATTAATTTAATTAAAGGCTTCAGATCTGTACTCCAATAATTAAGTTAATACCGATATTGCTACTATTTGTCAATTTAAATTAAAAATGCATGATAACAGTGTATGGCAGTACCATCATTCAACAATTAAGACTAATGTCATACATCATAGAATAGTAACACAAGATAATAAACAAGTAATTAATTAACTTCTTAAGGCTTAGAAAATATCATATAATTTGCCTACCAGTACATCATATGATGAAGCCATCAAAGCTTTTCAATAAAATAGACAAATTATAACCTGTGGATATAGGTGTATAATCAAATAAATATAAACACATACCTAATAGAACCGCTGTAGTTCTAAAGTAACTTTATTTGAACCTACTAACATATCATCCTTAGGACTTAAGCTTATTATTGTGAAGCTTATTCTCCTAATGTACTATCATTTCCCTTAGTTTTTGCAGATAAAAACTTAAACATTTTAAAGAATATTATGTTTATATTTTTTAATGAAGGCGATTCCCCTTAGGTAACAAGCAAATGAATGCCATACGCCCCTCTTTTTTTTTTTTTTTTTATAAGAACATAGAAATACTAACTATTACAACAATACCCTTGGAAGACTAATCACTCTGGATTTCTCATTCCATTCAGTTGAACCAACGTCTCAAATCTTGCTCTGTCGAACACCTTTGTGTATAAGTCTGCTAAGTTATTCAATGATGGAACCTTAACTAACTTTATCAACTTCTTTTCAGCACAATCTCTAATAAAATGATGTCTAATATCAATGTGTTTAGTTTTACTGTGCTTCACGGGATTATTGGTGATCGACATAGTTGATTCATTATCAATCATCATAGGAGTATTGGTTATATTTAACCCATAATCCCGCAGTTGCTGTTGAATCCATAGAACTTGAGAACAACAGCTGCCAGCTGCAACATACTCAGCTTCACATGTAGAAATGGCTACCGAGGTTTGCTTCTTGCACTGCCAGGATACTAATCTACCTCCTAGGAATTGACATCCTTCGGTTGTAGATTTCCTATTCTGATTGCATCCTCCATAATCCGAATCAGTATAAGCAACGAGATCTAAGTCTCCATCAGTCGGATACCAAAGACCCAGCTTAGGTTTCCCTTTAAGGTAACGAAAGATTCGTTTAATAGCTTGCATATGTGACTCTTTCGGATTAGCCTGATATCTTGCGCATAAACAAACAGAAAACATTATTTCAGGTCTAGAGGCTGTTAGATACATTAGTGATCCGATCATGGCTCTATAAAGAGTTGGATCCACATCGCTATCACTCGATGTATCAGGACCTAGTCCATGATTGACTGGAATTGGAGTATTGTAGACCTTACTTTCATCTATCTTAAAGCGTTCTAATAGCTTATATGTGTATTTAGATTGCGGAATAAAGAATCCATCCTTCTTTTGATCAACTTGTAATCCTAAGAAGAAATTCAACTTTCCCATTGCAGACATTTCAAACCTTTTTCTCATGACTTGTTCGAATTCTTGACACATCTTTTCATCAGACGATCCAAAGATAATGTCATCAACATAAACTTGCACGAGAAGAAAGTCTTTCTTCTTCCACTTTACAAACAGTGTACTATCAATCGATCCTCTTGTAAATCCATTCTCAAGTAGATACATTGATAGTGTTCCATACCATGCCCTAGGTGCTTGATGTAATCCATATAGAGTCTTATTCAAACGATATACTCTATCTGGATACTCAGGATCAGCAAACCCTGGCGGTTGTGAAACATACACCAGTTCTTCCACTTTACCATACAAAAAGGCACTCTTAACATCCAACTGATAAACCTTTATACCATAATATGATGCGAATGCTAAGAACACTCTAATTGCTTCTAGCCTAGCAACTGGTGCTAACACTTCATTGTAATCAATACCCTCTTGTTGATTAAAACCTTGAACCACTAGACGAGCTTTATTGCGAGTAACGATTCCCTTATCATCTCTCTTGCACTTAAATACCCATCTAGTTCCAATTGGATATTCTCCCTTTGGTAGGTCAACCAACTCCCATACTTGTAATTTAGAGAACTGAGATAGTTCTTCTTGCATTGCTTCTACCCACGAGCTTTCCTTTAAAACCATTTGAACATTTTTAGGCTCAACTTGCGAGATAAAGCATGAATATAGACATTGATTAGGAATCCCTGTCTCTTTCAATACAGTATACAAGCTTTGGTATTCTAAATTTTCAGCTGTACTAGCTTTTGATTGAGTCCTTGTTTGAACCGGAGTATTAATATCACCGATGATGTTTCCAACGGGATGATTCTTACTAGTTCTAGTTGAAGCAACAGGCTCAACAGGAATCTCATCTCCTAAGTTAGTACCGATTTCTTCAAGAACACTATGTTGTTCAGGAATGTCTTCCAAATCTGGTACACCCTCTCTAGATAGTTGTGAGTTATCAATACCCATAGATATTGTTAACTCTCTTAGTGGAGTGAGGATTTCGTCCACTAACTTGTCAGTCAGCTCTTCTTCATTTAGAGGTGTATCTACTTTGGATTTTTGAGATCCACTAGTAGATGGTTGATTTGGATCAACATTTGTCTTGATTCCAGAATTCGGAACACTCGATGTTGAAGTATGGCCAGTATCCACATCTTCAGACAATAAATGTTTAGCAATCTCTGAATCACTGACATAGTCACTAATAGGAACTTTAAATGATGCAAAAAGATCAGAATAATCAAATTGCCAATCTAAGCCCTTATGAACATCTGGTGAGTAGCTCGTAACTTCAATGTTATAAACTACTTCCAACCGTCCTGTGACTTTATTAAAGACTCTTTTATTTGGCGAATTAGGCATATAACCTAGGAAAAATCCTTCGTCAGCCTTCTCACCAAATTTAGCTTGATGTCCGGTCTTTAATATGGTGCATGAAACTCCAAAGGGTTCAAACCCTTTTAAGTTAGGTTTCTTATTGTTCAAAAGCTCATAACAAGTCTTGTAATGTCTTTTAACCGTAAGAACTCTGTTGAGAACATAACATGCTGTATTCACTGCTTCTGCCCAAAAGATAACCGGAAGCTTTGAATCAGCAAGCATTGTTCTTGCAGCTTCAATCAACGTCCTATTTTTCCTTTCAGCAACACCATTCTGTTGAGGTTCATAAGGTGCACTGAATTGCTGTAATATCCCTTTGCTTAAGCAATAGATATTCAACGTTGAATTCTTAAATTCTGTTCCGTTGTCACTACGAATACGCTTCACTATCTTTTTATAGACATTCTCTACCAGATCAAAGAACTCAATTAGAATTCCAGGAGTTTCATCCTTAGATCCCAAAAAGAATACCCACGAGAATCTAGAATAGTCATTTGTGGCAACCAAACAATACCATTTGCCACCTAGACTTCTCTTGCTTATAGGGCCGAAGAGGTCCATGTGTAGCAATTCAAATGGTGAGGAGATAGAGTTTTCAGTCTTAGATCTGTGTGGTTTCTTGTGCTGCTTTCCTTTCATGCAAGGAACACACTTATCTTCAGAATCGAAACGTTTTTGTGGTACACCTAGAACCAACCCATTTCTGGTTATGTAGTTCATTTTTCTCCAATTCAGGTGTGCCATTCTCCTATGCCATAACAAAGCATCTGCTTTCGAAGCCTTGGATAATAAACATGTAGACACCATTGAAGAGTTAGGAACACCCATGTTGATTGCATAGATGTCCTTCTTCCTTGGTGCCCTCATCAATATCCATTTCTTGGGAATTATGAAACCCGGCTTCAGGACTAAGGCTTCCTTTTCATTAAAATGAACTGGATGACCTTTATCACAAACTTGGGAAACACTCACTAGGTTGTGTGTTTGTTCTTAAAAAATAATTCATATCCTCAAGAGTCAAAGTTCCATTTGAAACTTTTCCTTTTCCCGTAATCACTCCTCCTTTATCTCCTGCAAAATTTACTTTTTGCTTGAGACCTTCCTTGAAGTCTATCAATAGACTTCGTTCTTCTATCATGTGTCTTGAGCATCCACTGTCTACATACCACCAGCTGTCCTTGTTCACAGTCTGCTCCTGCACATAACAAGTTGTACACAATTAGTTTTCAAGAGGGACCCAAACCATTACGGTCTTGGTTTGTCCCTTATCATCAACAATCTGAACTTCCTTGAAATAACCATAACTATTCTCATCAGGAGTCTTGGTTACTTTCACAGGAGTTTGAGGCTGTTGATGATCAGAAGTCTTTTGCCTATGAGGAGAGTGAGTAGAAAACCTCCTAGGCACATAACTTAGTCCTTGTGCACTTGAAGTAGAACCACTCTCAAACTGACTGTGGTTTCTACTAGGGGTCCTAAATCTCGACGGTGTCTTATCTCTAGATTTGTTTAATACATTTTCAGATTGAGAATAAGGTCGTTTAGGTTTAGGTGGAGAGACACTATGATTACCATTTCTTTTCAGAATATTTACAGATTTACTACCTAATCCAGGTTTGATACCTAACCTGTCCATAACTGAACTAGAATTGGTCTGTGTCTTTTCATTAATCACTAACTTATGTGATGCTTCCGGCTTTTTATTTGGACAACACGAAGCTACATGTCCCTTTTGGTGACATTTGAAGCAAGACATCTGTTTACGTGATTTACTAACTTTTGCTTTCTCATTTGGAGTCTTAGGCACTAAAGGATCAGATGTTTTCTCCTTATTAACCTCATCATCAGTCTTAGTATCATTAATCACTCCACCCGATACGAACTGTATTTTGGTGTGACGTGATATCTTACTATTATCAGATGATAGATTCTTAACAGAAACTTTCTGTGCCTCTGACTGTTCAGGTTTGTTAGTTACTACTTTCTCAGGATTAGCATCTGTCATCTCAGAATCTTCAGGAGTAATAGTGTAATTGGTATTAAAAGGATGAGGTACATCATTGTATCCTATCCTAGTCTAGCCCTTTACACTACGTTGAGCATCTAGCATTTTATCCATTTCTAAGGTTCTATAAGACTCAATCTTACGATTTTGCTCAACTAACTTATGCTTAAGCTCAGCTAACTCTCTATCCCTGTCAGCTATTGTTTGATTTAAGTCATCAATGTTCATATAGAGACCATCTATGAATGGTATCTCTAAGTGCAATCTTATCAGAATTATCAGACTTAATCTTATTCTTAAGATCTACCTTATCTGTACTTAACCTAAGAACATCACTTTTAGCTTGTTCAAGTTCAGATATTATAGTCTTATTAGAATCATTAAAAGTACTAACTTGGGATGACAGATTCTGATTTGACATAGATAAGACACTTAATTGAGATTGTAAATCAGTAACTAGGTAACAAACATCAGCAAGAGTAAGAATATCCAAACATACCCTTTTCTTGTCAGTTTGTACTTCAGCCATGCGTGCCACAAAGTCATCTGGACTCATATCAGCAGTTGAATCCATATACAGCACGTCATCATCACTTGCTTTCTCTTGAATCTCAGGCACCTTCACTTCAACATCAGTAGGCATATAGCTTTTGGACTCAGCAGCTATCTCTTGATCTTCAATCTCAGCCATGAGAGCTTCCTCAGACTGAGCTTTCCAATCATAAGATCCATCCAACTGTTTCACAACTAAGGCTTTGGAAGCTAGGGTACTTCCCGAACCTTGTTTGCTATTGCCAGTCTCAACCTTAGGTCTTTGACACTCATGAGCAAAGTGTCCATAACCTTGACAGTTGAAACACTTGATCTTGGTTTTATCAAACCCTGATCGATTTCCTACCACTTTTCTACCAGTTCTCTTTAAGAAATTTTTAACTCTCCTTGATAACATTGCAAGTTGATCCTGGAGATCTATTTCCTCAAGATAATCAGGGTCTATTTGATCATAGTCTTCATCAAACATAATCGGATCATTAATTTTACCCTGAATGTAGTCTTCATAAGAAGCAACAAAGGATGCAAGAACAGATAACTGTTGCTCAGCAGATTTCACACTCATCGGCATCTTTTGATGTCCTTGAGTTGACTTCTCAGCAGGTGTACCTTTAGTTTCATTACCTGATGAGGTAAGAAGGCACAAGTCATCCGTTATCATTTCACCATTTTCATCAGTATTACCAACTAAGAGTGCAGTGGTCGAACTAGATGAAGAAGTTGAGAGATTTGTTTTCCCATGATATAGCCCAGGATTCTGAACCTGATCAGAATCGGTTTCTCTCGATTTCTTAGTGAAATCATAACCTTTTAGCTTGTCAGTAACCTGCTCTAAGGTCATGGTTGCATACCTTTTATCGTTGTCCTTGAGCATTACACCATACATTTCCCACTTAGATGGTAAACCCTCAATAAATTTGTCGGTTCTTTCAGTCTCAGTAGTAACAATCTCATGGTTATCAAGCTCACTTAACAAGTGATAGAATCTAGTGATATAAGCATCAAGATCTTCTCCTTTTAAGGCTTTTATAACAGTAAACTATTTCTTGAGAAGATTCTTCCTGCTTGCCTTCACTTGAGGACTTCCCTCACATCTTTTATCTAACGCTTCCCAGAGCGTCCTAGCAGTTCGAAAAGACTTGAGTTGATGGTTTATCTCCTTTGGTAAACTCATCTTAATTGCAGAATGAGATTTATTCTCCAATTTATATTCCTCTTTTTGTTGATCACTCATCCGGGCATAAGTTAAAGTAACAATTGCATTATTAACCGTTTGAGTAGGTGCCGTGTATACATTCTTGATACACATCCAGATCGACATATCATGAAATCTACAGTAAGATTCAAATCTGTCCTTCCAGTTATAGTAATCTTCGATCTTCAACAACTTAGGTGGAACATTTGATTTTCCCACCACGTGTTCCATCTCGATCATTTTACTTAAATCAGACATCTTAAAAACGTAAAGTTAAACTGTTTCGCAAATTCAGAAAAAAAAATCTCGATTCGCAAGACTCAGCTCAACTCGCAACCTCAGCTCGACTCGCAGAATCTCGGTTCACAAGTCTCAGTTCGGATTGCAGTGATGTCGACTCGCAAGCGATCTCTATTCGCAAGAGATCCCAGTTCGACTCGCAAGTTAGAGTTCGACTCGCGAGTTCAACTCGGTTCGCAGACTACGCTGAAACCCTAATCTCGACTCGCGAAACGGCTGAAAAACCTGAAAACAAAAATTTAAGGTATTTTTACGATTAAAACAGGAAATTTCGACCGTAAACTAACCCTAAATCGTCCAGAGAATGATTTTGATCATTAATATGTACTTATGCACGCAAAAACAATCCGAATCAAACGCGATTATCCCTAAAACTTCAAACTTTACTCGTATTTAGCCCGAAAGCTCTGATACCAGATGTAAGTCCCTAGTTCTTAGGATCGATAACTTCGTTATCTGTAGTATTAAGGTGCGGAATCCCTCAATACAATGTTATCTTACTAACAACGAATAAGTTCGCGTTTATAGGATTAATAACTAATACGCTTTGCTTTAATCTTTATACAATCAAAGCCTAGCCGTTAGTCGTTAGGTTTTTCTATGAAAACTAAAATCGCAGGTCTGATGTAATTTGCAAAAGTGTTAATGATTTTCTAAACCGAAAATCATTTATATGTTCAATTCGTCTCGTCTCGCATGGGCCTGCGAGTTCAGCCCAACTCGCAGCCCAAGTCCGCTTATGAACTCGGCTCGCCAAGACCTATTGATGCTTGTGAGTTAAGTTCTCATCTCGCGGCTCAACTCGCTGCGACTTGAGAACTCGACTCGCACTAAAAGTATTTTTTATTTTGTATTTAACATTCGTCTAACACTTTAACACAATAATATATTTAACGAATATTACTAACAAAACAAATATTCATTTACAAATCTAAACCAATGTACAAACATGATAATAATTACACCAGTCCTATTTCAAGCTAGATCTGTTGTCACAAACTATGTTCCAACAATAACTAGTTAATAGAACAACTAGCATTGATGGTCTGTTGAGACATCAAATCATTAAACCTTGCGCGTTTAATACGCCCAACAGGTTCCAACACTTAATCATATTAAACCTTGCGCATTTAATATGCCCCGCAGGTTTCAGTCGTTGGACGACATCATCTTCATAGTATACCATCATTATTGCTTGGTAGTATCACATTAGGCTTAGGTGAGTCTCATAGCCCCTATTTTACTGTTTTTACACTAGGGGTGAGAATACATGCCTGTTTTGTTTTACATGTGAACGCAAGTATCAAATATCGCTATATTCTGAATGAGTTTATTCATCTAATCATTTAAGTCCTCCAAGCATAGTTTGGTAATACTTTGTAGCGTGAATGTTAGTGTATGGTACCATATGGGATTGACAATCCCCGTCCGGGTCAGCAAGCACTGACTGGTCAAACGGACGCATTATCATTTGTTCATACGTGTTGTAACACCTGCCTAATTAGGATAATTAATCATGCCTGATTACTTGTAACTAGTTGTAATTAGTATGTAATGGGACTAATTACAGACTCTATTTGTATATATAAGGTGATTTATATATATATGTGTACTTACGCGACTTTGATAAATCGTACAAATCAACCGGACGGAGCCCGATTCATTATACTTGGACGTTGGTGAAACATTTTGATTTAAAAAAAATATATATTATTGACGACCCTTTAACTTATATTTCCAAGTTGTCTCGTGTCACACTATTTAAAAATGACAAACGCGCAAATTAAACTAGATTACACTTCATAAATTAAAATAACTCAAATAAAATGATTTATAAATATTCACGTTCTAAATAAATATTAAACGCGTAAAACAAATATTTAAACGATTAAATAACAGAGAAAACGAACACCACACGGAGCACGGAACGGAGACTGTGTGAGGTGAGGCTTTCACCTACACCCCACCTCCTCACTCTTTCTTTCTCATTTCTTTCTCTCACTCTCTTTCTTCCTCTCTCTTTTCTTTCAAAAATCACCAAAACCCACCACCCTCACTAAATCACAAATTACTACATCAAAAAGAACTCAAATCTTCAAGCTTATTTGGGATAAAAGAACCACGGGCTCACGATCTACAACTTCATCTTTTCAAAATTTTATTTCGACACCGCGTAAGTTTCCGACAAAACCCAAAACTCTCCGTTTTTACTCATTTTTACTTGTTTGTTGTTTATATATGCTTAAAATGTCCAAAAATGGGTTGGGTAAAAGGTTTGGACCAAACGGAAGCTTTTCGACCGATTTTCCGGCCACCACTTTCCGATCAGACCGCAACGTCGCAGAGACGCTGGGCTATCTGCGACGTCGACCATTACGTCGAATACCCCTCACAACGTCGCAAATAGCGACGTCATCCCTATCGTCGCCTTAATTGGCCGACGTCGCATATAGCGACATCGACTCTTATGTCGCAAGAACCACAACGTCGCATATAGCGACGCCACCCACAACGTCGCACTGAATTGCGAATATCGCACATAGCGACACCACGATCAACGTCGCAATTAGGACCTGCGACGTCGCACCCAACGTCGCATAAAACAGAACCCTGAAAACTCAGATTTTTACTAAGTGTCAGAACCAAGATTTTATCACCTAATTTTACTCCAAATTCAAATTTCGGATACGTTTTCACTAAAGGAAAGTAGTAGGAATAAAAATTTTCCAAGCTGACTTGGCAGCTCGACCCCAACCAGGGGCTCTGCCCCTTGGACCCCGCCAGGGGCTGCCGCCCTTTGGACCCAGCTACCAGGGGCGCTGTCCACGGACCCCCGTCACTTAGAGTTTGTAAATACATTTCACACCAAGTGTCGAACTTAAACAACTTCAAACCTTATTACGATACGACATTATAAACAAATTGAGCCATATTTTTCAAGAGTAACACTTTGGAATCACTAATACAAACCGTCACCAACGGGCCAACCATGTTTTTCTAAGAACAAACGATAACGAACCAACATTGGACATAACGAGTTGTGTAGACAACTAGCCTAGATGGTCTTGCGGGACATCTACTTACTTAACTTTATATGTTTAGGCATTTAAAGGTTACGGGTTCGGAGAACCTACACACTACCCACTGTTTACTACTGCTTACTACTCGACTCAGGTGAGTCTTACAGCCCCACTTTTACTGTTTTACATACGGGGTGAGATACATTGCTTACTTTTCTTGAACACAAGTACGAACTATTCATTTTACTATACGGGATTGCATGAGTTACTTACTTTCTACTGAAGTCTCTCCATCATATATCGTTAGTTATGGACTTAAGCGCGAACACTAGTTAATGGATCCATTAGGGAAATGACCCTCCCCGCCCGGGGTAGTAGCGCTACCACGAACCGTACTGTATAAATGGGCGACTATTATTCGTTACTTATGCTTGCTCAGTTACGAGCATGTCACGGGAGCAACTTATCACTTACGGGTTAAGCTTCGATTATGAGCCTCATGGCAACGGTATAACTTACATATTTACATTTGCAGGATTGCAAATACTTGATTTACGCCTGCGGGCACAACTGATGAAATCTTGTGTTCAAAAACTGAAATTACTTACAAACCTGTGAGATTCACCAACATTCGTGTTGACCTTTTAGCATGTATTCTCAGGTACCCAGACGGAGTAGGATTACTACAGGACATAGCTAGAGTCGCATGATTTCAACTAAATTGCATTAACGGAGATTCTCAGCATTATCTTTTGTACATTTTGATTATGTAATAGAATCTCCCGCTATACGCGTGGACTCTGGGGAACTACATTTTGTATACGAAAACATTGAGTTTTCAAACATTTACTTCATATGAAATCGTTTTACAACGTCTCATTTAGAGGTCGTTTGCTGTATATCTTGTGCTTTGTATATTGATTAGTAACACCCAAGTATGCTTCCGTAAATCATTAATTTGGGGGTGTTACAGATAGGTATCAGAGCCTAAGGTTATAGTGAACTAGGTTGCATTTAGTGGGCCTAGACTATGACCGTTAGGCAGTATTTCCTTATTAGGCATGACTGGTTCAGGAATTACAGCATACGACTTTAATTTAACATAGCCTGATCAACTATGTACAATTAAGGAAAGATGATGTAAGGTCTGAAACGATTATGTTGAACGGGGATACATTAGTTGACTCTGACCACTAGAGAACCAGACCATTACTTGATACGTGCTAGACAATAGGCTGGATATTATATACTTATATATATATTGGCCTCGTCTTACTTTTGCTCTTTCCCAGAAATGACAAACTCTCCACCCAATTCATTGCGCTCTTATTCCCGCGGACCCCGAACTCAGAGGGTAGACAGGAGAACCACCAGATCGCCTCGAGCCAGTCCATACCCAGCTCCTAACGTCCAGGACACGACACACCTTGCAATACCAGTGTTAGCTTCCCGACTCCATCATCAGGAGCAAAGGCTCGAGAATCTCGAACGGGAACAACACCGAATGACCTACCTGCTCTGCCAAGCTCTTGATCATATATCACAACTCCAGCGAGAACAAGAAGATATCAACCTCTCTGTAAGCATAATTCAGGATTCAATGACCGCTTAATTAGGTGCGGATGAACTCATAAGAGACCGACTAGAGGAATGTGAACAGCGTTCACAGGAGGCTGAGGAGTACTCTCGAGCACTGGTACAACGACTGGCCTTGGTCGAAGACAACACCAGGCAAGCCAACAAACTCGCAGAAACCGTGGACCACCTTGTCGCGCTGATGGAGCGGATTAATCTGCATCAAGATTAGATCAGTCTGTAACTTGTAACCAGTTAACTACTTAATTAGGACCTATGTAATTCAACCGGATGTAACAATTCCCGGCACTTTTGTACTACTACTGTTCTGTAACCTTATGGAAAAACTTGTACCGTGTATCCAACTCGATTATCTAAATGGAATGTGATTATCACCTCGTACTGTTATCGTGTATCTCATCATATACACTTGAGATATATCAGAAATTTTCTGCAATTATCTTATTTCTTTTCCTTGTTCTTTTCTTGTTCAGCATCATGCCACCTCGCCGACAAATCACCCTCAGTGAAGCCGAAATTGCGGGTCTGATTGCCCGCTGTGTGGCACAAGCCTTGGCTACCCGAACGCCGACTTCTGGTAGCGAGGATTCAGCTACTAACGGGCCACAACCCAAACCCTGCTCTTACAAGGACTTTCAGAATTGCAAACCATTGAGCTTTGCGGGTACTGAGGGAGCAATCGCTCTAGTACGCTGGATCGAGAAAATCGAATCTGTATTCCTGATCTGCAACTGTACGGAAGAGGACAAGGTCAAGTTCTCCGCCAGTACTTTCTCTGACACCGCTCTCACCTGGTGGAACACCTATGCCCAGACCGTGGGTATTGCCACTGCTTACAAACTCCCATGGGAGGAGTTGAAGAAGATGCTGAGGGGCGAGTACTGCCCCAGAGACGAATTGAAACAGCTGGAAGTGGAGTTTTGGAACCACAAGATGCAGGGTAATGACATCACCGGTTACACCAACCGTTTCCACCAACTGGCACTTCTGTGCCCATCCATGGTCGATCCTGAGTATAAGAGGATCGAGAAATACGTTGATGGACTTCCCGACAGACTCCAAGACCTAGTGACTTCATCCAAACCGGGTACTATTCAGAGCGCCATCCGTATGGCTCACCAATTAACGGCCAACTATGTCCGCCGTCGCACAACTTCCACCCCCTCTACAAACAACAAACGCAAATGGGAAGTAAATCCCAATTCACCTAACCAAACCTCCAACAAAAAGCCTGAGTCTGTTAAGGCTTATTCTTCGGGATCTGCAGAGAGGAAAGGGTACATCGGGAACAAACCCTACTGTTCCAAATGCAGCCGCCATCATGACGGTTCTTGCCCTTGCTCAAATTGCAAACGTTTTGGGCACTTAGCCAAGGATTGTCGAGCCAACATTCCTACCCCCAACGGCAACACCCCAAAGACCTTCTTTGGGTGCGGAAATCCTGGGCATTTCAAGAATGATTGCCCTAAGCAGAAAAACAACAACGACAACCGGAACAATAACCCTGCTCGCGGCTGAGCATTCATCATCAAAGCTGGGGAAGCCAGACAAGACCCGAATGTTGTAACGGGTACGTTCCTTCTCAACAATCTTACTGCTTCCGTATTATTTGATACCGGTGCTGATAGAAGTTTCATATCTGATGAGTTTAGCCCACTACTTGATATTACACCTATTGCCTTAGAGTCTAAGTATACAGTGGAACTGGCAAACGGTAAACTTATTGAGACTGGTAGCATAGTACCCAATTGTACGCTGAAACTAGCCGAAGAACTATTCTCCATTGACCTAATACCTGTCGAGATCGGCAGCTTCGATGTCATTATCGGTATGGATTAGCTATCCAAGCACCGTGCCGAAATTATCTGCTCTGAGAAATTTTGCGTTTCCAAAATTTTTTCTATGCCTTAAAAGTGTTCAATTTTAGCTTTAAAAAAGTTTCATTTTACCCGTGCATTTTTGGACATTTTCGGACGAAATTTTGGCAGGAAAAACGCGGAAAATTTTGTAATTTCAAATTTTGTTTTTAAGCTTAAAAGAGCTTAATTTTCGTGTCGAATAAGTTTCGCTATACTCGGGTATTTTTCGAAATTATTCAAATTCAGTTTTGGAGGGAAAAGTCGCAAGAGGCCGTATCGACGTTCTGGTTGGAAGATGTCTTCTAAAGCTCTTATGCGTTACAATAGTGGAGCTGTTAGTGAGATAGAACCCCCCATGCTTACATTTGATACTGATTATGCTGAATGGAGATTTGAGTTCGAAGCCTTCATATCTAAAAATGATCCAGATATGTGGAACTCATTGGTTGAAAGATATGAAAGACCAGTAGTTGGAACAAAGAATTTAAGAGTATCACCACAAAAGTCTTACAATGGCATGACACTAGAGGAAAGAAAAGCTTGGGATACTGAAAGGAGAACTTATTCAACAATTATCAAATGCTTATCAAAGGAAGTTCAACAAATGTTCAAACATCATGAGATTGCATATGATCTCTGGCATGCTATTGAAAAATGTTGTGGTGGATATGAAAAATATAGGAGAAATAGAGTGGAACTTGTCCAGAAACAGTTTGACACATTTGATTTACTATCAAGTGAATCCTTGGAAGTTGAGTTTCACAGATACTCCCAACTTGTAAAAGAATTGACTGAAGGAGGAATATTGCTTAATAATGGGGAAGTAAATAAGAAGTTATTAGGTGCATTACCTAAGGATTGGGATACCAAGGTAAATGTTTTGAACAAGATCCAGAAATTGAAATTATGGATTTGGAAGATCTCATTGATAACTTACAGGCTTATGCTCTTGACATGAAGAAGAAAGAAAAGATGTCAAAGGCGACTGATATTCAAAATCCTAGTCTCAATGATGCTTCCAGATCTAATTCCAATTCAGCTACATCTCCTTCTGGTAGCACTTCATATGCTTCCTATACTTCTCAAACAGCTCCTTCAAAGGCTACTGAGGATCATGCCACAATCTTTGCAGCTTTCCTCAACTCTTATGAGACTTTTCTTTCAAAGAAGGCTAGTACTTTGCAGCTTACTGAGGAAGACTTTGAACAGATCGATTCTGACGATCTCGAGCAGATGGACATCAAATGGAGTATGGCCATGATAACCCAAAGAACCAAGAAGTTTCTTCAAAGAACGGGTAGAAAAGACCTGGATGATGATGGTGATACAGGTCTTGGTTTTAATAAAAGCAAGGTGAAATGCAAAATCTGTCAGATTCATGGACACTTTGCTAAGGAATGTGTGGCGAATAAATATCCATCATCTGGTTTCACCACACCTTCAGCCCCCAACAATGCAGAAAACAGCAAAACATCATAGGCTATGGTGGTGTTTAATCAAGGAATGTTTGATTGGAGTGCGCTTTAAGGAAAGGTTCAACACCGTGCGCTTTTGGCAAAGATACATGAGGTAGAAACAAAATCTGAAGAACCTTTTACATGTATATCTTGTATTAAATTGGAAACTTCTTTAAAATGTTTTCAAATAGACTATGTAAACTTGAGAGAAAAGGTCGAGAAAACTGAGTCAAATAAGTTTCTAAAAGCTAATGAAAAACTTTATGATAAGCAAATTGAAGCTTATAAGTTAGATACTCAGACCTTTAAAGCAAAAGTTTTTAGTCAACAAGATGCAATTAAAATTTATTTAACAGAAATTGATTTGTTGAATAAAGAACTTTCAGAATTAAAGTCTCAGTCTGTGAGTTTCAATAGAAAAATCTCAAGTTTCTCAGAGTCTCGTGATGTTTTCGATGAAATCGTTAACAAGCAGAGGACTGATACAAGTAGCAAGGCAGGAATAGGGTATAACTCAGTCCCACCTCCTACCAATCACTATCCTCTGCCTGTTAAGGAAGGCACCGAAGAACTTGTGACTGACTACTCATCATGGCCAGCTACAAACTCTAAAGAAGTTAAATCCAATCCCAAAAGGTAGGCAAAGGAGAAAACTAAACGGCCAGAGTATCCCTTGCCTACTTTTGTTAAGTCTGATAGTACACCTCCAGTTAGTGTAGAAGAGGGTGTTGAGATAGAGGATATACCGGAAGAGGCTGAAATTAAAGTTGAAAAAGTTAATGTAAAGCCCGAAAATCATATACTTACCAATGAAACTGTAAAGGTTTCAAATACAAAGGGAAAAAACAAGGTTGAAAATGAATCCAAAAGGGTTCAACATCAAATGAAGGATTTAAATGTAAAATCTAAAAATGAACGACCTTCAACATCTACTTGCTCAACTTCAGAGGCTTCTACATCAACGTGTACACATAAGTGTTCACGTCCTGTAAATGCCTCATCTTCTAAGCCTCCAATAGTTCATTCTCCACCTCAACCTTTTGTGGGTAATCATTGGAATAGGTCGTACATTGAAGGACGTTCTTGTTTCCATTGTGGACAACAAGGACATATAATTAGGGATTGTCGGTTATTATCCCTAGATAGGTTTGGTAGAGGGATGCCAAGAACTTCCTCCTTTAGGAATTCTCATTCAAAATCGTTTTCTAGGCGTGCTTCGTATTCGCCTATATCAAGATATGCATCCTCTTCTCCAAAACCTATGGCTAGAGTAAACAAAGTTGTGCCTAGTAGACCTCAAGTTCAACAGCACAACATTGTTGAAAACAAATCATCCGAACCTACGCAGGTTTGGAAACCAAAATCCACAAATAACACATCTATGAAATCAACTGAGTTTTTAAAATATCATAAACTCATGGATGTGATGGTTATGGATGACCATGGACAACCCAAGTCTATCAAGGCTTGGGTGTCCCATAAGTACTAACGTTTGCTTGTTTGTGGTGGTGCAGTCAGGTTTTTAAAAGCTGATATTTTTAGAGACTGCACGGATGTGAATATTTTTGGAAGATTGTTTTCAAAGTGCTCATGTGTGATGATTTTGATTGGATGGATGAGATTTTCGATGTTACGAGGTGGTAAAAGTGCTAAAAGGCATTTGACTTGACTTGATATGTGATTTTGATAATTATCTATTTTTATTTGTTATGAATGCAACAGCCATTCTTTGTACTTTTTAGTATCAAAGAAATGCAATGTTGCTAGATTTGTTAAAATTCAAAAAATACAAAAAATATATGTTTCATATTTAAGGGGAGTACCTTTGACTTAGAATTGCGAAAAGAATTTGCTGTTCAGGGGGAGTAATTTTAAAAGTTAAAAATGTGAACATCAAGATTCTTAATTCTTGAAAAGATGATGGGTTGTGTCTGTAAACAACTTGAGATATGATAGTACATCGGGTGACATGCATAAAATGGAATTTTAAGGTTTATCTTGGATGCATCAGTAGGTTTATCTGACATATTTAAAATAGCTTTTATAAACATTGGTTTCATCATATGATGCATCGGTAGGCATGATACACACCGGTCTGTGAGTGAGTAAGAAGTAATATTAAAACTTGTCTATTACTTTGTGAAAATGGTTATATGATGTATGACATAAGTCTTAATCGATAAATGAAGGTACTACCATACGCTGTCATAATCATTATGTAAGTGCTAAATTGGCATATAGTAATAATATGATTATTAGCTTAACTAATGGTGACTATTGTTGTACTCACGTACAGACCTGAATCCATTAGTTATGCAAATAGTCTCAAACTTGTTTTGTTCATACTAAGGGACCCTCTGTTGTACTAAGTACAGATCTGGGGCCACTAGTATCTTCATAATAGGTTTGATGTATGCCTAAATTTGAAAGTCAAGTGTATGTTACGAGATACCCGAGAAAAACTTGGTCTTGTAATCTCTACCTTGTTTGTAAAATATGCAGCGTTATGAGTTTTACTAAAATTTATCAGTATATCATATAATAGGTTTCACAAAATTAATATTCATACTAACAATAAAGGTTAGCTCACAGATACGGATGTAATATGTTTAAGTGGACAAACAATACCGATGATCGTCTTGAACTAATTTTTATAAAAGGTGCTTTAAATATGTCAAGTAAATTTAAAGTGGACAAATATACTGGTGATCGAAATAACACTTACTATTTCCTAATAATTGCATGTTGGCCTGATATGATCTCTAAGCAGACCTAAAACAATCATATCCCCAATTTATTTTATGTATTCTTTACTTTTCATTTATAAAGAAAAATACAAAAATATTTTATTTTTATGTTATTTTCTTCAAATATCACATATCTTGTTAAAGTCAAATATTGAAGATGTAAAGGATGTCGGTTATTCTCCAAAGACTGTGAAGATAAATTCTATTGGAGATGCTACTGATGATTGAGAGATGGTCACTGAGTTTGAAGATCTTATTGTATGATAAATGTGTGTCAGTCACATGAATCTAGACATCAAGATCTTTCTGAAGACCATGCTATCTCAATGGGGGAGATTCTGATTGTTGAAGACATGAATGAATTTGTTGGTGAAGACTAATTGAAGACTTATTTGACCAAGCTGCTGACATGGGGGAGTTTGTTGGTGCATTTCTGTGTGTCAGTCACTTGGTCAACGTTTGTACTTGTTAAAGTTAATTAGTCTGTAATAGTTTAATTGAAAGTTGTTAGATTTGCCTAAGTGTCATTAGGCGACACTAAATGTGTTAGGGCGACACTTAGTCAGTGTCGCTATAGGCGACACTTGGCTAGTGTCGCCAAGAAGGAAACTGAAGTGTATAAATAGGAGCTTCATGTTTCAGTTTTAGGGTTAGACATTTGAGAAGTGTGTGAGGCCGTTTTTGTGAGAGAAGAGAGGAGAAAAATGAGTTTGAGATTGTATCTTGTAATCTTTATTATTCAATTGTGAATATATACAAAAGATTATAGAGAATTACGTGTTTGATTCGATTAATACGTTCATATATTCAATCAAACGATCCGATCAGATCCAAGACTAGAAAAGGGACTTTCAGGGGTGTTACACGTGTGTTGATTAGGCACACACATAGAGGCCCCCTCGCTCAGGCACTTTATTGTGATGCTGACACCTCAGTTAAGATCAGACTATGTGCTCATGGCAGTTATATACACCATTCATCAATTACTTATTTGTTTAATTACAAATATTCATACTTAAATCTTGCGGTTCATACATTTTACTTTATCATTAAACCTGTGAGCTCACCAGCTTTTAGCTGACCATTTTAGCGTGTATTCTCAGGTTCTCAGCAGCAGTAGGTCTGCTTACTCAGGATGCCTATAGCTCGAGTCGCATACAGACATCAGGAGATTCCCTTGCATTTCTATATTTTGTATAATTAGATATTCCCTAGAATCTCTATCATTTGGCTCACGAGCTTTTGTAAACTATATTATAACGGTGTAAGACTTTTATAATATCAATGTATTTGTAAACGACGCATGTAGAGTCGTTCATTATTATCTTATGTGCTTTGTTTATTGATTAGTCGTGCCCCGACCCGAATTGCTTCCGCATCATAATTTGGGGGTGCGACAGATTGGTATCAGAGCCTATGGTTATAGTGAACTAGGTTGCATTTAGTGGGCCTAGACTATGACCGTTAGGCAGTATTCCTTATTAGGTATAACTGGTTCAGTGATTACATCATAATAGTTTAATTTAACATAGCCTAGCTAACTATGTACAATTAAATGAATACGATGTGAAATCTGAAAGGGGTTATGTTGAACAGGAATGCACTAGTTGACTCTGACCACGAGAGAAACCGGGACTTATACTTGATTTGTGCAAGACACACACTAGGCTATTATGTGATATAGGCGTATATACATACATAGGCCTCATCTACGTACTACTATCTAGGCTATTATATATTAAAGATATATGAATAGGCCTCACACGATAATACACTCGTTAACACTCACACTACCAAAGACGAAGAGCATAACCACTATCGTCTATCCATTTATAAGCGCATAACATCTTACAACACATTCCGCGGTACCGTCATATGTTCGCAAGGAATATATCATTTCGTATTCCTTCCATCATTTTATTTCTTCGGAATCACAAGTGGAACCTCTTGCTAGGAGGACTTATAGGTTTCCATAAGAAAAACCTTACCCTACTCACTCGCAAACTCGCATCTTGTATTCAACTCCATTATCTGTTGAATTATGATTATCACTTGTGCTATTGTGATATATCGTGAATTTGTACAGACAACTCATTTATCCTTTTCTTGTTTCTTTCTTGAAGAATCATGCCGCCAAAGAGGAAGGGTTACAGTGATGCTAAACTCAATGCAGCGGTTTCCCGAGCTGTAGCTGAAGCCTTGGCTGCTCGAGACTCTCGAAGGAGTGATGAGACGGTCAATACCACTCCTACTCCTGTTATCAAACCTTGTTCCTACAAAGATTTTCTCAGTTGCAAACTGTTGTACTTCAAGGGCACAGAAGGTGTCATTGGCCTGATCCGATGGATGGAACGAATGGAATCTGTCTTCAGTCTCTGTAACTGCGCTGAAGACAGCAAGGTCAAGTTTGCTGCTTACTCCTTTCAGGAAGGTGTCCTCACCTGGTGGAATACTCATACTAGAGCTGTGGGAATTGAAGTGGCTAATCAACTCCCCTGGGGAGATCTGAAGGAGATGCTAAAGGAAGAGTATTGCCCCAGCGAAGAACTTCAGAGGTTGGAGGAAGAATTTTGGAGTCTGAGAGTCTAGGGCACTGACATCGCTGGTTACACCACCAAGTTCCAACAACTCGCTCTCATCTGCCCATCTATGGTAGACTCAGAGCAAAAGCGCATCAAGAGGTACATTTGTGGTCTCCCGGAAAGTATCCAGGGGAATGTCGCCTCGTCCAAACCGACAACCATCCAAAGTGCAATCCGCCTCGCACACGAACTCACGGCAATGATTGTCAGCCGTGAGGCATCCACTACATCTTCTGGTAAAAACAAAAGAAAGTGGTCTAGAAACCCTAATCAAAACCAACCATTGTCCAAGAGAACTGATACTGATAAGATCTCCAACTCTGATTCTGGGTTCAACAAGGGTTATACTGGGAATAAACCCTTTTGTTCAAAGTGCCGCCGACATCATGATGGTCCTTGCGGTACTCCATGTGGAAAATGTCAAAGGTATGGGCATTTGGCCAAAGACTGCAGATCTACCAATGCCAACACCACCACTGACAAACCTAGATCCTGCTATGAGTGTGGAGACACAGGGCACTTTAGGAATGAGTGCCCAAAGCTGAAGAAAAAGGGTAAAAACACTGCGAAAAGAAGAGCCTTCATTCTGAATTCAGGAGAAGCCCATCAGGACCCGAATGTGGTCTCGGGTACGTTTCTTCTCAACAATCTTACTGCTTCTGTTCTATTTGATACTTGTGCTGATAGGAGCTTCATATCTGATGAGTTTAGTCCATTGCTTAACATCATCCCTGTTGCCTTATATGCTAAGTACATAGTAGAACTAGCTAACGGCAAACTCATAGAAACCGATAGTGTAATTCCTAATTGCACTTTAAACCTCGCCAATGAATTGTTTGCTATTGATCTCATACCTGTCAAGATTGGAAGTTTCGACGTCATTGTTGGCATGGATTGTCTATCTAAGCACCGAGCTGAAATTGTCTGTTATGACAAAATCATTCGTATTCCTCTCGTCACCAGTGGTACTTTAGTCATACAAGGGGAAACCGGTGGGACGAGATTGAATATCATATCATGCATGAAAACCCGAAAGTATTTGAGAAAGGGTTATCAGGCAATTTTCGCGCACGTCATGGAGAAAAAGTCGGAAGAAAAGCGACTTGAGGATGTGCCCATTGTTAGAGAATTTCCAGAAGTCTTTCCCGAAGACTTTCCTGGCCTTCCACCACTGAGACAAGTTGAGTTCTCAATCGACCTTGTGCCCGGAGCAGCACCCGTGGCACGAGCACCTTATCGCTTAGCTCCATCCAAATTGCAGGAGTTGTCCACTCAATTACAAGAACTTCTGGACAAAGGATTTATCAGACCGAGTTCTTCACCTTGGGGAACTCCGGTCCTGTTTGTGAAAAAGAAGGATGGTTCATTCAGGATGTGTATCGACTACAGAGAGTTGAACAAATTAACCATCAAGAACCGTTACCCACTTCCTCGCATTGATGACCAATTCGACCAACTTCAGGGGTCAAGTTTCTATTTGAAGATAGATCTACGGTCAGGTTATCATCAGTTACGAGTTCGTGACATCGACGTCCCAAAGACTACCTTTCGAACTCGCTATGGGCATTACGAGTTCCAAGTGATGCCATTTGGTTTGACAAACGCACCGGCTGTATTCATGGATCTCATGAACCGAGTGTGCAAACCCTATCTCGACAAGTTCATCATTGTCTTCATCGATGACATTCTCATTTACTCGCGCAATGAACAGGATCACGCGCAACATCTCAAAGCCATTCTAGAACTTCTTAGACACGAAGAGTTATATGCTAAGTTCTACAAGTGTGAGTTCTGGATGCAGACCGTTCAATTCCTTGGTCATGTGATTAATAGTCAGGGAATTCATGTAGATCCATCAAATATTGAGGCTATCAAGTGCTGGAAAGCACCGACAACGCCAACCGAAGTACGCCAAATCTTAGGACTGGCTGGTTACTATCGACGCTTCATTGAGAATTTCTCAAAAATAGCTCAGAAGGAAAAGAAGTTCGATTGGACTGATAAGCAAGAGTAAGCATTTCAGCTATTGAAACAAAAGCTTTGCATTGCACCCATTCTATCGTTACCTAAAGGCAACGATGACTTTGTGGTATACTGCGATGTCTCACACCAAGGTCTTGGTTGCGTGTTGATGCAACGAGACAAAGTTATTGCCTACGCCTCCAGACAACTCAAAGTTCACGAGAAGAACTACACCACTCATGATCTCGAATTAGGAGCCGTAGTGTTTGCACTCAAAATCTGGAGACACTATCTGTATGGCACAAGATGTACCATCTTCACCGATCATAAAAGTCTCCAGCATATATTTGATCAGAAGGATCTCAACATGAGGCAACGTCGTTGGGTCGAGTTGCTCACCGATTATGATTGCGAGATCAAATACCATCTGGGCAAAGCAAATGTTGTTGCCGACGCCCTCAGTCGAAAAGAACGTTCAAAACCACTTCGAGTCCGAGCCCTCGGCATGATCATTCATAATGACTTCATCATTCAAATCCTCACCGCTTAACTTGAAGCATTGAAACCCGAAAATCTGAAAAATGAGGCCTTGCGCAACATGGAGAAACAGTTCGAAACCAAACCCAACGGGGTTAAGTACTTCGTGAACCGAATCTGGTTACCTTATTTTGGAAACCTTCGAGGCTTGGTGATGGATGAAGCTCACAAGTCCAAATATTCTATACATCCTGGATCTGACAAGATGTATCATGGCATCAAGGAATCATACTGGTGGCCAAACATGAAAGCTGAGATAGCAACATACGTCAGCAAGTGCCTCACATGTTCAAAAGTCAAAGCAGAATATCAGAAGCCCTCTGGTATGCTACAGCAACCGGACATTCCTGAATGGAAATGGGAGCAAATTGCTATGGATTTCATCACTAAACTCCCGAGAACATCAAGCGGTTGCGATACCATTTGGGTGATCGTGGATCGGCTTACCAAATCTGCACATTTTCTCGCTATCAAAGAAACTGATAAAATGGAACGTCTCACACGAATCTATCTGAAGGAGATTGTATCCCGACATGGCGTTCCTATCTCAATTATCTCCGACAGAGATAGTCGTTTCACTTCTCAGTTTTGGAGGTCATTGCAGAAATCCTTAGGTACTCGTCTGGATATGAGTACAGCTTATCATCCATAAACCGACGGCCAAAGTGAAAGGACAATTCAAACACTGGAAGATATGCTACGCGCTTGCGTAATTGACTTCGGTGCAAATTGGGAACATCACTTGCCATTGTGCGAATTCTAGTACGACAATAACTATCATACCAGCATTGGAGCTGCACCATTCGAGGCACTGTACGGTCGTAAGTGCCGGTCGCCTATCTGTAGGACCGAAGTGGGAGATAGCCAACTCACTGGTCCTGAAATCATTCATGAAACCACCGAGAAGATCGTTGGTATCCAGCAACAGTTGAAAGCCGCACGTGATCGTCAGAAGAGTTATGCTGACGTAAGACGCAAGCATCTCGAGTTCCAGGTTGGGGATCGAGTATTGCTCAAGGTATCACCTTGGAAAGGTGTTATCTGTTTCGGCAAACGTGGAAAGCTAAACCCTAGATACATTGGACCTTTTGAAATCCTTGAAAGGATTGGTCCAGTCGCATATCGATTACAGCTACCTCCCGAGCTCATTAGCGTGCATCCCACATTTCACATTTCTAACCTGAAGAAATGCCTGTCTGATGAGACACTCATTATCCCTCTTGACGAGATTCGTATTGACGACAAACTTCATTTTGTCGAGAAACCAGTGGAGATCATGGACCGTGAGGTCAAACAGCTTAAGCAAAGTCATATCCATATTGTCAAAGTTCTGTGGAATTCGCGGCGCGGTCCGGAATTCACTTGGGAACGGGAAGACCAGATGCGACTCAAATATCCACATCTATTTTCAGACTCCACTCACAGGCCGACTTCGAGCTGAATTTCGGGACGAAATTCTCTTAACAATGGGAGAATGTAACACCCGCCAAATTAGGACTAGTTATTAGGTCCTAATCATTTTGTTAATATGTTTAATTAGTTCTAAGATTAGGCTAATTGTACGTATCATAATATATATGGGATTATATATATACGAACACGATATGTTTAGATCGTGCATTTTATCATTTTTGGACGGATTCCAAATCATTTATACGGACGTTGGTGAACCCAAATTATTAAATAAAATGAAATTATTTAATAACATTATTATATCGAAAATATTATTTTGATAATATTCAACACGAAAATCGTATAATATCATATAGTTTATACGCGAAAAAAATGCGCGGTTCGCGCCCGAGAATTCAAAACAACCTAAGTTATAGTTTTAACTTCAAACTAAGTATTTTGATAAAATACTATCATCAAAAGTATTGGAAATTATATCTAAAAGATAACGCGTTACATAAAAATCATACTTTATAAATATACGTTTTATCGATCGGGGAAACAAACACGGGTATAATACCAATAATATAAGACAACATTTAACAACTTGCTATCACCTTTTTGACTTTGAAAAGTCGGCCAGAAAAGATCCATGAATCGTGGATCTTGTTTGATCAATAATGCAAGATCAAAACCATATTTTAATCCACTTCCATTTCATTTCTCCATTCATTCACCAACTCAATTATTTCTCCATCCTCTCTCAACTCTCTCTCACTAGAACGAATAGGGGTCAGTCAAAAGCCACCCCCACAGCCTCCTAACACCACCACAAGTCCACTATACATCCACCATAAACCGCCATCGATTGCCATGTCGGAAATTGAAGAAAACGAGCATTTGACTTCACTTCTTCATCTCCTCATCACTTTCATAGTAAGGAACCTCACTCTCTCACTAGAATTACTTACATGATGTTTATTTACATGTTTTATAGCTCCATTAACAAGATTATGTCCACATCCAAAGCCAAAACACGTTTTTCATAAACATTTAAAAGGGACAGATTCTGCCTTCAAAAAGTCAGCTTACAAAACCGACCATAACTTGAGTTCTAGGATGATTTAGATAACAAATTTTTTTTAAAAGTTGCGTATTGAAAAGATCTACAACTTTCGTGTTTTACACTTTTTCCAGATCTGTACGTATTTTTTTTGTATAAACTGATCTTTGAGACTGGTCTGCATTTGTTCGAAAACTGAGTTCGGTTCATTCGCGAAATTTATTAAATATCGAGATGAACTTATAAAATTACCATAAAGTGCAGATTTACACTAGACCCATAGGGGAACATGTGTTATTTTTCGTAGTGCTTGATTCAGACTGGAACTAGTCAAAACGAGTGGACAAAAATGAGTAAAATCTGATGGAATAACCTCTTAAGTCACTGACCCTTTAGTGACACAACTTTTGGTCACTGACCCCATCAGCGACCAACCCCTTAAGTCACTGACCCCTTCAGTGACCAAACTCCTAAGACACTGACACCATCAGCGACCAACTCCTTTTTGACCAACAACCTTGACCAGCTTTGACCAGCGAGTTGACCAGCTTTGACCAGCGAGTTGATCAGCTTTGACCAGCGAGTTGACCAGCTTTGACCAACTTTGACCAGCGAGTTGACTTTTTTTTTTTACTTTCGTATAAATTGTATTTTTGACCACAAACTTCGGAATTTTACACTTTCGAACCCCAACTTTTGGATACAAATTCATATATACTTTCGGATAAGTATACGCGAACAAATCTACAAGTATACGACACAAAGATGACTCATATGATAATTATACTTTTGAATTATTATTACAAACCATCACCAACGGGCCGTACCTGTTTTCAAAAACACGAACAAACAAACATAAGTATTTGGACATAACTAGTTAATAGAACAACTAGCATTGATGGTCTGTTGAGACATCAAATCATTAAACCTTGCGCGTTTAATACGCCCAACAGGTTCCAACACTTAATCATATTAAACCTTGCGCGTTTAATATGCCCCGCAGGTTTCAGTCGTTGGACGACATCATCTTCATAGTATACCATCATTATTGCTTGGTAGTATCACATTAGGCTCAGGTGAGTCTCATAGCCCCTATTTTACTGTTTTTACACTAGGGGTGAGAATACACGCCTGTTTTGTTTTACATGTGAACGCAAGTATCAAATATCGCTATATTCTGAATAAGTTTATTCATCTAATCATTTAAGTCCTCTAAGCATAGTTTGGTAATACTTTGTAGCGTGAATGTTAGTGTATGGTACCATATGGGATTGACAATCCCCGTCCGGGTCAGCAAGCACTGACTGGTCAAACGGACGCATTATCATTTGTTCATACGTGTGTTGATTAGGCACACGCATAGAGGCACCCTCGCTCAGGCACTTAATTGTGATCCTGACACCTCAGTTAAGCTCAGACTATGTGCTCATGGCAGTTATATACACCATTCATCAATTACTTATTTGTTTAATTACAAATATTCATACTTAAATCTTGCGGTTCATACATTATACTTTATCATTAAACCTGTGAGCTCACCAGCTTTTAGCTGACCATTTTAGCGTGTATTATCAGGTTCTCAGCAGCAGTAGGTCTGCTTACTCAGGATGCCTATTGCTCGAGTCGCATACAGACATCAGGAGATTCCCTTGCATTTCTATATTTTGTATAATTAGATATTCCCTAGAATCTCTATCATTTGGCTCACGAGCTTTTGTAAACTATATTATAACGGTGTAAGACTTTTATAATATCAATGTATTTGTAAACGACGCATGTAGAGTCGTTCATTATTATCTTATGTGCTTTGTTTATTGATTAGTCGCGCCCCGACCCGAATCGCTTCCGCATCATAATTTGGGGGGTGCGACACATAAAGACACCCCCTTTTTACAGGGGATATCTCCGGGCCCAATGCAGTTCTCGTCCAGTCCTTTTTCAGTCCAGTTTTATCTAAGATCGGTCCCAGTTCAGTACAAAATCAGTTTTAGTTTTAGACTAACCAGGGGTAGGGATTAGAAAAGGAGGGGGTATACACAGAAAAGTAAAAAAAAAAAAAAAAGCATTATGTGATTGATTAGATGGGTGGGAGGGGGTAGGAGATCGAAAAAAGAGAGAAAAAAGGAGTAGCTTTATGAGGACCCCACCATAAAATGGTACTATTCCTTCTCAATATAAAGCTGCCATTAGTTGTCCAACTAAAGCCATTAGTTGTCCAACTAAAACACTAAAAGTAATTTTCCTTTTATGTTGCTTAGTACTACGTATTGATACCTTATACAGTAGTTATATTATTATATTTTCCTTAATCTTTATAAATACCTTGACTAAAGTTTATATGAGTATATCATTTTTGAGTGAGAATGGAGGAACCAATAGAAATGTGCCATGTATCAATAATCTCACTTTCCCCCACATTTTTAAAAATTAAATATCTCTCAAACGATAAGTCGATAAATCACAAAAATTGCACAATAATAATCGGCGTTTATTATGGTACCGGCGGTACCGGCTAGTAACACATGTGGTACCGGCTAGTAACATATGTGGTACTAATTTTGTACAATTTGTAAAACCCAAAAACAAAAAATCATCGAAAGTATACCTTGTCACATATCTAATCGGAGAGAATTAAATGTTGATTATTATGGTGCAATTTTTGTGATTTATCGACTTACCGTTTGTGAGATATTTGATTTTTAAAATCGTGGGGGAAAATGGGTATTATGACAAATGGTGCATTCCTATTGGTTCTCCTATTCTCACCAAAAATTCTATTCTCATTTGAACTTAACTCTAAATACCTAATAAATACTAGCAGTTTCCCGCGCAAAGCATCGGGTAGTTATCACAATCTATTTGCTTGATATTAACAAATGAAAATGAAAATTGGATGTTTATAAAAAAGTACTACGTATAATACTATAGGAATAGTTTGTTAGCAAAAATTTAAGTAAGAAAGTATGTGGTCCACATTATTATTATATTTTGACTATATGATATATATTAAGGATCATGATTTACATTTCTAGGCAAGTTAAGAAATGTGAAAGGATGCATTTATCTGAAATGAGTTAGGATGTGTAAGAGTCATGATCATTTAATGTTGACCTCTTGATGGAAGAGTCACATGAAGATTATAAATAGGATGTAATTGGTCCTCTTTCCAACTCACTTCACCCATTTACGTTTCACAGCAAATTATTTGATTTCCATCACTATTGGGAGAGTTAAGGGGAGAGAAACCATTGATCCACTGTTTTAAGGAATACTCATGGATCAAGGTATGCATCAATCACCAAATCATTATAAGTATGTATGTTCAAGTGAAAGTGTATTGTTCTTAAGATCCAAATTTATTTATAAGTCATTTTATTCTAATTACATAAAACTTTTTCTAACATAGTTTACGTATGTATCTTTTGGTTTGTTTTATAATTTGAGATTATTGCCACTAAATGATAAATGATCGGTTTATAAAAAGAAGTTAAATTAATTAATGCAACAATTATTTAGAGATATAATAAAAATGGTTTCTTAATTAAAGTTTCCATTCCTTTATTTTGTGGGGATAGTGATGTAATTTTCCATCTTGAAAATCCTAAGGCACTAAAGAAAAAGGCAAAACAAATTATAATGTAGTATAGATATAGATAACTGTTATGGTTTCACAGGAGTATCAGTTAAGTAGAGGTGTGATCAAAACTCTAATATAATTCAAAACTTGCAGTATGAGATTAAACTACTTACATAGTATAGTATCATTATTGAAATCATATATCATATATTATTGATAAAATAACCTTTTACGTAACTTTAAAAACGTTAATGAACTTCTTTGACATATTTTTTGAATTATGATAACCGCGTAATATTATATACGATAAAAGGTATTTTGCATAAGCACAATAAAAGAAGGATAAACCGATCCTTTAGCGGTCCCTCATCGACTGATCTCACGATCAAAATGAGATCTTGTAACCCACGATTAAAGATAAATATGGATGGGATTTGAAACGTAACCTTCGGTTTATGTTGTATGTCCTCCACCACCAGTCTATTAATTGAAGGGACATAAACACGATAACTACATCATCGCCATGGTTTCATGTCATCCTTTTGATTTATAATTATGAATTTATATTTCATGTACAATAAAAATAAAATCAAAAAAATTTGGTTATTCATTTCATAAGGGGAGTGATTCGTACATCACTATTTGTGCATTATGGTGTTGTACAGTACAACACTGTAAAACACAGTTAATGATATACGAATAATTTTGATGATGTACGGATCATCACTCATTTCATACATATATATTTGGTATCTTACATGATAATTGGCAAAGTAATGTACAATATCTACGGTTGTTTTTGAAAATCATTAATGTCCCTAAAATTGTCTAGGCATTAATTTGATTATTTGTAAAACATGTTAATTATTATTGGGACTAATTTGAATGGGAATTGATAAATACAACATGATTTTTGCTTCATACACCAAAACTGTGCAGTGAAGAGTTGTACTGTATGCATTAATATTAGAAATTTTGGTGTATACATCACAATTTTTTGTTGTATTTATCAACACCCAATTTGAATTGGTTGTTTGATTTACAGTTTGAAGAGATCTTTGTCTGTCATTAATTAATTTATAAAATTATATTATTTATTTACTACAAACAAAAAGTCAAAAAGTCAAAAAATTTCTTCCTTCCCCTTCCTCCAAACCGTCGGCCTTCACTCTCCATCACCAAACCTCCATTTCTCCACCATTTTTGATGATTTAAAGCTTCAAGTTCTTCATTTTATCATCTCTCTTGCATACATAACATCATTTCATCACTTGCAAGGTAATTCCTAACTCAAATCTTTAAATTTCATTAACTCACCTAAAATGTTAGGGTTTCAACTTTTGATCTATAAAATCCATGGTGAAATCTTGTGTTTTATGGTTCAAAAGTGTTCTTGCATAGTTGCTTAACATGATTACATACTTGATTGAGTAGATTACTTGATAATTTGTGCTTTGATCTTCAAGTGTTGACTTTAAATTGTCAAAGTTGCTTGATTTGTTGACTTTTGGTAACTAGTAGTTTGTTTTGACTTGTTTTGATTAATTCATGCTTAGTATGACTTGATAAACATGTTTACATGATTGCTAGTTCATTTTGAATGATCTTTAGGATTATTGAAGGTTAAAGTAAGCACGTTGTGATTAAAAATTAACCAAGTATCATACTTTATTCAATTTTTAAAATGGTACTTGTGTTAATTAAATCATGGCAAGTTTCTTAGATTTTCAATAAATCCTTAGTTAGCTTTTGGTCCTTGAATATTTTAATTATTCACCACCTTAATTAATAAAGTGTCGAATATTTTTAATATGACCATCACACGTAAGCTACCGTCATTCATTTATCAAAATCTTTAAAACTTGCAAAGTTATTAACCGAACAAGTTAACACGTGTCTTTAACCATATGGTATTTGCATAAATAAATTAGTTTATGCTCTTTTTGGTTCACTTGATATATTTGAGGTAATTACATGGTTAAGCTCACTTAGATTAAGTTGCCATGAATAAAAGTAAAAATATTTGCTAGTTGTTTGAAATGACGAGCTTATTTGGATTAAACACTAGTTTTATTGTTGCTTTAATACCCTTGGAATAGGTTAGACACTTATGGTTGTGAAAATTGCGGATTGAGGATTGATTAGGCCTAGATTTAGTTTAAAATAAATTGCGGATTTATTCATATTTTAAAGCCTACATTTCCAATTTTTGTTTAAAATTTGGAAATGTACTTAGCAATTTGTTATTACTTATGCATCTCATTTCCTTGTCAACAGATGGATCTATCAAACCCTTCGTTGAGGAAGCTTGCTTCATCCCCCCAGAATATGGACGATATTGAGAAATGGATGGGACGATACTTAGGGTCAAACAGAGTCTTCATGTGGCTGGATATGAGACGCTTGGGTATTAGGGATGAGTTGGAAGAGTTGATTAAGTATGATAAAGATGGCGAGGAACATGCTGCATTTTTCCATCTTTTCTCCATTGATGAGGCTATATACCGAGAGGTCGTCACTGAGTTTATGATGACTTACGAGTTCCGAGAGAGATTGGAGATCACTGATAAGAAGAAGATCACTTTTCGGTATCGTGGTAAGAAATATCATATGACAGTTGGAGATTTTGGAGTATACCTTGGCCTTTAAACACAGTCACAGGCCAATTCTGATTGGTTCACCAGCAGTTTCCAGTCTATCTCCAGTTTACCATCACGGGATCACAAGGAGATATGGAGAGGATTGACGGGGACAACCTTCAGGAGTGGAGTGAAAGCTTCACTCATGACCCGACCAGTTCATCACATTCTTCACAAGCTCCTGTGCTGTACTATCTTTGGGAAAAGAGATGCTGGACCTGCTACATCAGAGGAGCTTAAGTTCATTGATGCGATCATAAGGAAGCAGAACCTGAATGTCGCATACATCATCGCGGATAGATTGTGGAAGGAGAAGAGAGAGGATAGACGCCACGTATTCATGGGAGCCATTATCACGAGATTGTTAGTCGGCATGGGGATTCTCACTGACCGTCACCGTGAGGATTACACCCATCACGCTAGCTTGCAGCCGTTTGATCTAGAGTACTGCAAGTTGATCAGGATGATTGATGAGGGACCTGAGAGACTGTGCTTATGGTATCAGACTTGGCAGCCCATTCCTGGATGCTTCATGACCAGGAAGCGCGTGACTACAGAGGATAGAGATGTTGGTCCCCAGCCACATAGACCAGTTGCAGCAGAGATACCTGAGAAATCACGAGGAGCAGACACATCAGTACTGCCTACATAGGCCGTTGTGCATCACACGGATCCGGTCACTCCTCTTACTCAGTACTATCTATTACATGTTTTACAGGTTATCCGTGATCAGCAGGTTCTGACAGCTAGGACACAAGGTTCTCCTGAGCCTGATCACTTCTTATACAGATGTGGACCACCACCTCCACCCACTCACCCATACACCACCACTCGCCCATACACCACCTTTCCTCCACCACATCTACATACCTCCACTCAGCCACCACATCCATATAGACGCCCACACACACCTAACACATACTCCGCACCATTACCCACTCACAGATCCACATCTGATATAGCCAGAGTCTGCTCAGTACACATACCATCACCAGCCCGTCAGCAGGCATCATTGCCTCATCCGACTGTACCCATTCCGACCCATGACAAGCATCCAGAGGCTAGCACATCATACAGACCAGATTTGCTCTACATTGGCACCGATGCATTGTTCACTAGTAGCATCGGCCCTTACTTGGATTTGGGCCCCATCTTCTCAGATCAGGTTCCTACTGAGAGCACTCTCAGGCAGCTCTACCTTGATATGTTACAGACGGCAGGTGTTACCACTGAGGACATGCTCGCATAGGGTTATGATGATATGATGGCGCTTCCAGCGATGACTCTCAGGCAGATATTGATTCAGCGAGGATTGATTCCTCCAGATGAGCAGAGGGTATCTAGCGGACAGCAGTCAGTTGCAGGACCTCCAGCTCAGCTTGATAACATACCAGCAGAGGATCCTCCATTCTAGACTGCTTATCTTGTGATTTATATTTATATCACTGACTTCTGTATTGTATTGATTACAGTGATCTCTATCTTGCACTTGGTTAAACTTTTGGGATATTTTTTGACCGTTATGGTTGAAACTTTATATTTCGTTTATCGTAGTTACTTATTATGTTTGTTTCTTTATTTTAGAATAAGTGATTGAATGTGTGATGAATGAAAAATGAGCCCGCACGAGATGACGAGCGTTCAAGAAAGAACCGTGATGTCAAAAGGCAGACAACCAAGGAATTCACAACTGCAGACCACGGAACTTACACACATCTCAGGAGAGGAGCTTTGGTCTATCTTCTTCTGAAACTCGCACATGCACCGCAGACTCTTCAAAGATCTAAGTGTGGAATCTCAACCCACACTCCAAGACATCTTAGCCAGAATCGTCTCCAAATCTTAAATCACAAAAGTGTGAAATTCACTAATAAGAATTTCCACTTACATTAGGGATCGACTCTTAGCTAAGCATGAATGAGAAGCGCTGTGCACCAGAATAGGACATGAGGAGCTGAATCACTCTTAATGAAGATCTTCGAATCCTCAGCTTTAAACGATAAATCGTCATCTGGGGAGTTTCTTACCTTTCACCTCGTTTACATTGATTCATTTTGTTAGCTTAGGAATGCAAAGTAATCTATACTCTATCCTAAACTTATCACTAAGTGTGGGATTCCAGCCCAAACCAAACACTTGAGAAACATTTTCTATATGTTCAAACTCTAAGTGTGGGATTATATTTTCAAATATAATCTCAACTCAAGAGAACATTAGGGACAATGTTCCTCTAAGTGTGGGATAGCAGGTATAGAATACCTTGAATTAGATGTTCACAGATTTTAATGACCAAATAGCTTTACTCAGAAAATGTTCCTCAAAATTTTCAAAATTTTCAAAACTTTTTAAACAAAAATAAATAAAGTATGAGCCAAATCGCCCGATTAGCTCTACTATTTTTGAGTTACGATATCTTTCAAAGAGGAACCATTTCTAATATGAGTTAGTTATTCAAGAATATTAGGGAAATTAAGGTAGAAATTTCTTAAATAAGTATTAACAATCTAAGGAGCATGGCTAGGCACATACAAACCCAAATTTGCAGTGAGGTTTTGAGCCTTAAAAGCATTCATTTTAAATGCTACATTGTTCATTTCTTGTGTGTGCCGATGCTAGTATCTCTAAATTAGAACTTGTTCCTGATATACGTTTCGAGACCACATTGGAGAGTACCGTACGCGGTATAGGTGCAATTAGATGATCTCGACATTCCTTAGGATTAAACCCATTCTTACATGCCTTTTCAATCCCAAAACCCTTCTGATACTCATTTTTAGTATCGATGATCCGCCTAGAAAAACCCTTTGAGCCTAAACCTTTCGTTTCTTCAAAACCCTATACCTTTAACCATTTTTCCAAATTCCCAACAACTTATCTTGGAATTTCTAAGGTTATGAAAAACATCTTGAAGAATCTCTTTCTAAATTGATCTACTCCTCCGTGATCACCAAAATCAGAAAATCAAGAGTGCGAAAAATTGGCACCAGAAGAGAAGACTCGAAGAAGTCCGTGATAAGAAAGAAGAGATTTCCGAAAGAAAATCAAAAATATCCTTGAAAGTTCTCTGGCAAGGAAGTTCTGAAGAAATAAAAGAAAAGAAAAAGCAGAAAAAGAAAGAAAAGAAAAAGAAAAGAAAATAAAGCTAAAGTGCTTCAGAGTATCAATCTTTCAAAGAAAGATCCGATGAAATACGAGTAGCTATCTTCTCCGTTCTACAATAAGTTTTTCATGATTCTTAGAATGCCCATGATAAGCAACCCCTTAAACCAAAAATCACCACTATTCATACCCCTGAACCCTCACAAACATTACAACCCACTCGAATGTCTTGGGATAATTAGCGCCGTCCTCTTCCTAAGTGGTGGAGATCCGATTCTCGATCAAGCTTATGATGATGAGTAATGCATGACTGGCTACTTGAGCGATTTCAATTGTGCTAGATTGATAGGAAACCCGATACACTCTGAGTGAATTGAGTAACCACCTTTAGTGAGATCGCCTAGTCATGTATACTCCAAGATCACGAGATTTGGAAAGTATGCCTGGGAAAGTCAATACTTATTTCTAAAAGGATCATCTTAGCTTTCCCTATGTTCTCTAAATAATTTTCCCATATGACAAAGTGGTAACTTTTTGGAAGTGCTCTAACTCATCTAAAATCTATAAAATGTTTTCACAGGGACACAACTGAGTGTTGCTTGAGGACAAGCAACGCTTAAGTGTGGGATACTTGATGTGACCCAAAAAGTCATGTTTTAAGTACTTATTTCCGCACTTTTTGGACTATTCTTTGGTAAAAACATTTCAAAACAATCATTTATCATCAGAAATCACCAAGGTAGTCTAAATACGGGCGTTGCTACAAAAATCAGTAAAAACATTCATTTTGCACGTAAACCGAGGCAAAAACAATCACCTTAAAATTCCATTCTTGATTATCCTATCAAAGTAGATCTTAATGCATATTTTATGATTCAATAGGAAAATCCAAGATCGGTGTTGAAAGAATCAATAGAAACGGGTGAAGAACGAAGAAGATGTGCAGTCTAGAAGCCCGCCAATCGTCATCCGGAACACGCAAAAGTCAAACACTTCCAAATTTGTCAAACTCAGTGTCATTAGAAGCGTAACGGAAAAACGAAGCCAACGGCGCAAGAATCAAGCAAATCGGAGCCCAAACGAAGAAGATACGGACGAACCAAGCAACCGAGAAACAAGCGGAGGCCAAACCAAACACCAACCCCCCCGCCCTTGGCCCTAGGTACCGTATACGGTACCCTAGGTGCTGTATACGGCCCTTGGGGTGCCGTATACGGGGTCTGGTGGCTTGTGAGGTGCCGTTTTCCCCCTTGGTCCGATGGTCCCGTATGCAGCTTGGATGCTTGTATTTCATGCTTCAAGACTTGTACCAAGATCAACTAGCTTCTCCTATAAATACCTCATTCATTCCACCATTTCAAAACACACCTTACACCATTCTTCTCTTTCTCTCTCTAAAATTCTCTCTCTAGCACTACTCTTAGGAGTTAGAGGAGAATTATTCTTGTAGTTAGTTCTCTCTCTAGTTTCTCTCTCTAGCACTACTCTTAGGAGTTAGAGGAGAACTAGAGAGATATAAGTTAGCGGTTAGAGCTAGAGGAAAGTTGTAATTGGGTAATCAAGCTGTAGCAAGGTTATTCAAGTCAGACTGTTGTAATCCTCAGTATTACTCTTCTAATCCGGTGATATTATCTTACTTTCTTACTGTTATAATGTTTACTTTGCATATTATTTCAGTACGATTTATGATTGTTGCCATGCTGATTAGCTAGATTAATATGTGATTGTTGAAATGTAGATGTTAGGATTAGGGATGATGTTTAATTAATATATCTTATATATGATCGGTAGTTGTTATGCTGCATACATGTTTAGACTTATCCTGGATGTAGACTTAATTAATCACCCTTTCTGGTCTCTCACGTGACTGTTGCCTTAGGATATGATCTGATCAACCCTAACTACGAATACACAGTTATTTCCTGTTTGTATGAAACTGTGAGATCGCCATAACACGTCAGAATACTTGGTATAGCGTTGGAAATACCGCTCGTAGAGTACAAATACGTGGAAGCCAAGGAAATGCCAGTGGACTATCTCACCGTGGATTACCTGGAAGCAACCCTTCCAGACACGGGTCTAGGTCTTGTTAAGCCGTGAAAATGCTATAGTACACCGTTAAACTACCTCTGGTTATAAAGCTGTGTAAAGATACATTAGGTCTTTAAAACACCGTAGATATACCTAGGGTTAGAGTACTGTGGAAAATAAGGTCACTATACACTGTACGCATGCCTAGGGATGAACGATCGATGGCAAATGAGGGTCTAATCCATGACGGAAGTATTAGAACAAAAACAGATAAAACATGAGTTAGGAAATGAAAGCAAGGATGCCGGCTATTTTCCCAGATGCTTAAAACCCCTAAACTCTACTTAACCGATAGTTTAACTTATTCAGCATACAACCAGTATTACTCTGTTAAAATTAGATAGACATAGGTGTTAAGAAAAGTCAGTGTTGTGGACTGTCGCCTTATTCCTTAACCCCATTCAGAGGGTCGCTTGGTCTCCGAAAGAGACGGTGAGGTGGGTCTGAAGACAGCCCCATCTGACCAGAATCAGGATAGCCTAGGATTCAGTGACATATGCTTTAGGGTTACACCTAGACGTAGGGTCCTAGTGTTTACACCGACTGTTTAGAAGATTCTTAACCAGATTAATCACCTATCATCAATATAATATCATCCCGAAACCCTAATCGTCGAAGTTTCAGCAATCACTCTCTACCTGCTGCTTATAGTCTTGTTTACTTTCTTGCACTTTAATTTCTGACTTTAGATTAGATTAGATAAAACCAAAACCCATACCTACCTTGTTTTAGACCCATCCTATTGTCAAGTTATCTTTGGTAGGTTCCAATTCAATTCAATTCGTTCCGATTTTGGACGACACTCGAGTTATACTTGCCACCTTACCCACAAGGTAGGTAGCTTGCATAGTTTGAGCCCAGCAAATATAAATTTTTAAAACTTTCAACCGCTCGCGCGTCTCGGTGGCCGTCGGTGCAACGACTCGGATTCTAAAACCCGACCGACCGCTGGGATCGCGACAAGTTTTTGGCGCCGCTGTCGGGGATCGGTTTCGTCAAGAATTGAATCCTGCCTTAGATAATTAACTTTAGGAGATCCTTCCCTAAGATTATCATTACTTAGGAAGTTAATTGCTTTATTTAGTTAGATAACTTAGTTCTTAAACCCTAGAAAATACATAAAAAAATTAGAAAATGAAAAACCCTAATTCTCCTTCAAACCCCATCTCTTCTCTCAATCAAATGATGACGAATGAGATGACGGTTTTGGAAGATGCGGAATTCTTTGACTGTCCAGAGTATGAGACAAACTCCTCTGACGTTTGAGAGATCTGTGTTAACCATGAAGTTGAGAACCCAAAAATATCAAGCTTAGACTTAGGTTTTAATGAATCTCAGCAGAAGATTCCAGCTTCTGTTACTTTAAGTGGTCAACCCACACTTGCCCTGAAATTCTGTCAATCTTGTCTAGGTATCCACACTATATTAGACCTGCTACTTTACCTGATGATGAACCATTTGGAATCGAAGTGTTCTTCTATCCACCCATGCCTTGGATGGATTTGAATGAACGTCTTCATTGTTTAGATGAATACTTTGAGTACGATCTCCCAGATATTTTGCGAGCCCACCCCACTACACTTTATTCAAGTGTTGTTGAGGGAGAGTGTCTCCAATATCAGGTTGAGAATGAACTTAGGATAGAAACACCAACCCGATTAAACACTGAATCTAGGAATCATCTACCTAAATCAGAAACAGACCATCACTTAGGAAATTCTCTCAAGCCCAATAGGAGGATAGATATCCATGCCAACTTTCTGAAATATCTTAAGATATCTGATTTTCCATTTACATTTGAGCAGAGAAAGACCTTTGTTGAGATTGATAGGATTATTAGACTTCTTCGTGCTAAACACAGTAGAAAAGACGAGCTATTGTTAAAATCAGAATTAGATCTTTTAATGGATTTACTTGCCAACACCGATTATCCCTCTGACTCACAACCTAGGATTAATCGCTATGTTGCGCTCCTGATTGACGAGCTTGAATTTTGGATAGAAAGAAGCTCTATCAAGTCTAACATGATTCTTGCAGATATTCTATTCTTTGTTGATCCTGCTACTTATTTAATTAATGAACTTAGAGCTATTTTTCCCGAATCAACTGAGGAAGCTATGGACGCTGCTTTCTTTGCAAAAAGGAAACAGATCCATATCCAGCTAATCCAGTTATTCCAAAAAACCAAATTCCCGTTTACTAACCAACAGAAGATTTATATCGAAGAACTTTCGCAAGCAGTTCACACTACTTACGGAAATCCCGTTTCTTCTGAGGAAACGGAATTTGTGGATTTACTTTCAAAACTGCTCTATGATCTGTCTTATCTAGATACAGGATTTAGGGATGGCATTTTAAACCAGAAAAAGGTGAAACGGGAATTTAATCGTTTTGTCGATGCATTGTTACAACTCAGTCAGGAAGAACGAGAATTCTTAACAGAATTTGAACGGTATTTCATAAATCCTGCTGATTTAGTTTACTATGTCATCCGAGCTCTCCGAGGTACGTTTATTTCCCGCTATACCTTGTCTCTATCCAAAGCATCAACTGTACCCAACAGTGTCATCTCGGACACTATCCGGTAAAACAGTAAGTCTGGTATGGACGAGCTTTCGTCTTTAACAAAGCGCTCTTGGGAGGCACCCCAAGCCTATCTAGATTATTTAATATTAGTTAGTATTAATTTTAGTTTGAATTAATTTTTCGTTTTAAAGCTTTCGTTTAAAAATCAAGAAGACGTCCTTTAAACTTTAAACTCGCGCAATTTGCGTAAGTTCAAACTTTTCAGAAAAATTTAACAAAGTTTTAATTTTAAAATTTTGGTAAATTAATTATGATTTGTTTTAAAAGTTTAAAGCACACAAAAATATTGTTTCGTTTTTAAATAAACTCGTTTCTGTTTAAACGCAAAGAATTTTTCGCGCGCAATTTAAACAACAATTTTAATTCGCGAAAACTTTTTATAAAGATTCGTATTTACTTTTGGTTACTTTATTAAAAATCTTAAAACCTTTCGAAAATCAATCGTACGTATCGTATCTTTCGCGTTTTAAATCGAAACGTATTTAAACCAAGAGGAAGGGATCCATGATGTGTAAAATCTAGTTATTAAATTTATCGTTGTAATTGAACTTAGAAAGTACCGTGATTAAGACTATAACACAACCAGGCAGTGTACCCTGTCGTGAAGTAGTATAGTATTGGTAAATCCGAGATTCGATCGCAGGGAATGTTATTATTAAGAACTTTGAATATAATGCAACTAATTTGAAACAAGGAAATAAAATGTGGGTTTTGGTGCAACCAAATTGTTGCTTTGCTTAATACTACTTGATTCTAAAACTAGGCAATTGGGCTTTTAAGAGCCGGATTTAAATGGATGGTTAAATCAAAGAAAACAAGGATACTTGCTCGGATTATTTCACTAATGATTCGGGGTGTATGGAAGTTAAAACCAGTTCATTTTCTCTTAAGATTTATAGAAGATTTCCTCAAGACGAAGTTCTTCAAATCTTGTATCCAAATTCTAAGTTAAAAACATTAAGATTCAATCAAGTAAGTTATTTTCATAAACATTACCATCTTGCACAAATTAAGCTTATATTATTAACTTGTTCTAGTTATTTATTTGATTATAACTAGACAATCATTCATAGACAAACAATTGTAACAAATTACTAAAATGATAAAAACTTTGGTTGATTATCATTTAATAACTTACCAACTAGATAATGGAATATATAAACTCAAAATTGCATCTTAAGTTATTAACTAGTTTATAATCTAATCTTTTAGCAAATCACTTCCGTAGACTTACCAACTAACACAATTGAGTTTAATGGATAATCTTGTTTAAAATCATGTGTTCATGATGAAATCAATAGTTGTTCATAGACAAATAACTAAAATAAATCAGTTATATAAAATGTTTTCACAAGTTTACACTTCTAAAACATCAACAAGATATATTCATGAATCAAAACTCAAACACATTAGGTTCTCGATTAAACATAAACTACTTAATAAATTAAACTCTAAATATTACACCCCTAATCATATAGTTATTTCATCCAAGCAAGTATATAAGAACTTAGCCAATCATTTTCATAAATAAGCAATAACAAACTAATATTAAGTTCATGACAGTGTTAAAATCTAATCAAATTGATTTTAATAAAATGAAGGATTGCTTACAACAAGAGTGATTATGAAGTTGTAGTAATTCCAATACAGAAGAAACAACTCCAATAATACTAGCTTGAATTCCTACTCCGTGTGTTCCTCGAAGGTGAATAGTAACAGTGGTAAAATTTGTATTTGGATGGTGAAATGAGTGATTTGGGTGTTGTTAATACTTGTGAGAATGAACAACTATGAATATGGGTTGTGAAATGAGTGAAATAAGATTACCAAAACTACTTCCGTGTGTTCTCCGATTCACCAGGTTTTTCTTCCCCTCTTTGAGGATGAAAACCCAGTTGGGTTTTATAGATGAAAATATGGTTGAAGAAATTTAATGCTTCCACATGCCTAGAAATCTTCCCCATCCGTATTTGATTTGAGCGTGCGATTATGGTTGAGAAAATTGGCGAGGAAAAGATTTCTAGGATTGTAAATCTCCTTTTGGCTGCTGTTTGTCGACTGGTATGTTTTGGAATTGGGTAGGTGAGAGTTGCAGAATTAAAAACTGAGGTTGGACTTTCTGGAGAGGGGAATACGTTCGTATTCATGGGAATACGTCCGTATTCCCAAGAGTATCCAGCATAGTATTCACAAACGTATTCCCTCCTAATGGTGGAGATTTGCACAAGGGGAATATGTACGTATTCATATGAATACATCCGTATTCCTATTGTCTCAGATTATTTGTAGATTTTTCTTCGTTTTGATGCTTGTTTCTCCATTTAGATCCTCATTCAGCAGCTTTGGTACCTGAATTCATTTTCAAAGGAATAAGTATCGAAAGTTCATGAATTCCACTAAAATAGTAACCAATTCTCAATGATATCGCGCCTAAAAATATGTATAATTTATGCGATATCAAATATCCCCACACTTGAACTTTGCTTGTCCTCAAGCAAACCATATTTTACAATTCAAAACAATACCACCTGCATCCCAGAATTTAAGAACAAGTTCTCCAAAATATAACTAAACACATTCACATAAGTGATCATGTTAGTTTACATGAATGATTAGAAACTACAAATAATTTGTCAAGCATGAATTTGCACAACTTAGCACCTCTCAATCAGGATATGTGTTTAAATCACTCACACTCAACCTATAAACTACAAGGTAGGGGTATAAATGATATAATCACTCAATCAAGCCAAGTCGTGATGTGTTATTACCATATGCTTGCCAAAAGATCAAATCTCCTCCGTCTTGGCGTGAGCACCAAGCAAAGTATCAAAAATGGTATTCTAAAATGTGTTGAAAATATAAAAGTGAGGGTGAAGTTGTGTTAAGATAGACTCTTTAATTGTTGAAAATGATAGTCAAAAGTTTTTGTGAAGTGTTACCTTGAAACCTTAATGAAAATGTGATCACAATTAACCTTAGGCTTCATCTTTTTTTTCTTCTAACAATATATCTCTTCAATTCTTGCATCCTTGGATAAATTTTCAGCAACTTTCATTCATGATTTTGTTTGGTTTCTGAATTTGCTTAAAGTTTTTGAATTTTCACCTCGGTCTTTGCTTTCTTGAATAAATAATCTTCATGTAACTCTTTCCAAAAGGTTGTTTTTGAAATCACATTTTGTAAACTGATTTGCAATATTACAAGGCAACTTTTAAGCTTTTGACTACACAAAAAAAATAAGGGTAAGGTAATAATTGGGGTGGAAATGTATGTGAAGGGTATCTAAGGGTTTCTTAGCACTAGAAATGAGTGCTAACGACCTGGGTGGACTGGATATAAATGATGTTAAATTAAAACCTACATAACTAAATCCTAAAGAATACCAATTCATCGTCTACTTTACTTATATCACACGAATGTGATCCCACAATGGTCTCGAAATGCATCATTAAGGCAAGTTCTAGAATAAACTACAAACACCGGCACACTAATAGCAATTGGAATAAATAAACACTAAAGATAAGTGTTTCTCAATAAGGCTCAAGAATTCTCACAATTTTCAGTAAGGCTATAAGTGTGCTAGTTATGCAATTCTCTTAGTGCGGATGCTTCTAGACAAAATTTTTAAGAATGCAGAGGGGTTTAAGATTAAAGTTACTTATAAGTATGGCAAAAATTATCATAAAGCAACTAATCTTATAAGGACAAAGCTTATTCAAAGTGAATTACCATTTCCAAGTTTAGTTATTGGGATTCGAAAAATATTTTTCATGAAATGTGTATTAAACCCAATAAGAAGTTAGAAACAATACTTCACTTGAAATTCAAGTTCAAGTGAATACCATCCCCACACTTAAGATTTGCATTGCCCTCAATGCAAAAGTATATAAGCAGTTAAAGAATTAAAGTGTAAAGGATAAAAGGGAGCGAGAACTTCCCCGCGGGTCTTGCCAAAAGATGTAGAATGCTTGCTTGAAACCTATCGCTGAACTTACTGCCATCTTCTACTCACTTGAAAAGCATTCCATCAACCAACATCATAAAAGTCAAGAACTTTTAATAGATACCTAAGAAAACACACAAAGTTTAAAGAGTTTGGGGTGACATTGTACAAACTGTACCCAAGTGTCACCCAATGTTAAGCAGTTCAAATGTTAAAGTATTATCCTAAAGGTACTTAAAGCATAAAATAAATTGTTCAACAAGGGAGGCACGCAGGCACTCCAAATAAATAATAATAATAATAATACTAGTGTCTGAAAATAAGCTGGACCATCTACCAAGACCAGCTCCAACCACCACCACTGCTCCTGTTTTGTTCCTCTTGGCGTCGCCTAATTTCTTCCTCACTTGGCCATGCAGTCCAATCCGAAGGCTCTTCTCTTTCTCGCCACTCCTGCTGCAAATTTCTGTCATACTCTTCTTGGTGGCATCGCTGGGCCTCCTCCAATGCCGCGTCATGATCATAAACCGGAGGTGGGAATTGTTGTGCCTCGGGAGTTCCCCATTGATGCAATGGCTCGGGACGAGTAATGTGATAGCCTTGTTGTTCAGCTATCCAGGATAGGTTTCCGGCTGTCCAATCTGTACGATACTCAATGTTCCCCAATCGGTAATTCGTTTCATTTCTGAAATCGCTAAAATCATTCCGGAGGTTTTGATTTCCCACTTCAATTCTTGAAATACCCTGCATAATATCAGTCATAGAAGGAGGAGCAGGATGAACATACTCTGGCCCATGCGATGGAGTCTCATACCCCTAAAATAATCCCTCCTGAAAGTTGCCCTGATGATGAACATTTTCCACTTGTTCACGTGCATTTGACGTGCCTTCGTCGGTCCTTTGTCTTTGGCGAGGTGGTGATCCTTCCTCTTCTGGATATGCAACATAAGAGTTACCTGCTCTTTTAATTGCTTTCACTTGAATATACATTGCGTCACCAACCCAAATCATAGGGTCTCGCACCACAGTCAACCCTGTCAAATCAATGTCGAAGAAACGGGCGAAAGCAGTAATGTAATGCCCGCCACTGATTGGTGAATTCACTTGCCTTCCCACCGCCTTTTTTACCAAGAACCACGCCACACCATGAGGAATATTTACCAGCTCAAGTTCCTCAAACCTTTCCAAGTACCACATATCTTGAAGATTCAATCTTTCGGTATTTTCATCCCGTTGTGTAATTGTGTGAGCTAGAATACGTTGAATTACACGGAGATGCACATTTGTCACTTCAGTGATTTTGTTTAAACTGGTGATATAGGGTTTGGTAGACAGCTGCCTCCATGGAGAACTTGACAATTTGTTGATTCTTGCTCCCGCCATCAAAAATTCGTTAAAATAATCAGAGGTAATCTCTTCTTCAGTATAGATCCCTAAACTGATAGCGATATCCCGATACGACATTCTACGATCCTCTCCTCCTAGCCGGAATGTCAGAAAACTCCTATCAGTGGCGGTTGTAGCACCTTTTTCTTTGATTTGGGCCGTACACAGGAATTCCAAGCACAACTCTTTAAAAATGGGATTCCATATAGCGAAAAATTTTACCCAATCTTCATGGTCTATATGACCCTCATCGCTGTCTGTGTCATATTGGGATGTTAACATTCTTCTGATTTCGTCACCAACTCCTGCCTGATCTAGAGGACCCCAATCCGGTACCCTTGGACATAGAAACTGCTTTTCACGAATCTTGAGATACTTTTCACTGTAGGAATTAAAAAGTGCTCCAGGTCTACCAAATCTTAACCAAGGGTGAACATTATTTGGCATTTGCATGGCATATGCACCCAATGGTTCCATTTGAACCGGTGCTGGTTGTGGTGATCTTCTTCCAGATGTAGATGTAGATGCCCTTTCGCTAGCTTTTCTGCCTCTTGTCTATACAAACAAAACATTACAACAAGAAGAATCCAATTTTGTGAAGTGTTAGTGTTAGCTTATAGGCATATTGTACATCAAAGTTCTAGCTAACCACAATCAACAACTCATTGGCAACAAAGGTTTATCATCCTGTTGTTCATCTAATTCAACTCAGGGCAAACACAACCATTTTCAATTATGCACATTCATACCACTATTAACACACTCAGAAAATCAGAGAGAAAGCATGTTATCAACTAATTTGCAATCACCAACATTATCGATTATCCTATGTTGCGTAAAATACTCATAATAGTTTCAAGACAATCGAGCAACATCAAACTATGGCATCAACAATGTACATCCCAAATATCATCATAAATTGTACCAGAAGCAATCCTCATTCATTTACAAACTCAATTCATGCTCTTATGTGATTCTAAAAATTCACTTAGTTGTGCAATCAATCAAACCTTAACAATCAAGAGCATAATTGAATAATTTAAACTTATTCTATCCTCATTAGCACAAGAATCAACAAATATTAACACAAAAATTCCATTAGAGCATTTTCCCCAAATTGGTTCATATGAACCCTAATTCTAAAATTCATCAAATCAAGTAATGTAGCAAGTAAATCATGTTACTAACACATAAATAAGCATGAATGTACAATTATAACATGAAATAATCGAATAAAAAGCATCCCCACACTTGATTTTCACTAAACCCGATTTACTCCAAAAGTAGTGATTAAACCATGAGAAAGTAAAGAAATCAAGATGTTTTGGTGTTAATCATACCTTTGGACCCATTGTGATTAAGATTTGTGGTTGAATTGAGGAAAAATCGCGGTTTTTTGGGGGTGGTATGAAGGTATTCGGCGCTGGTTTGAGAGAAAAAAAATGGTAGGTGCGTGTGTGAGTGAGAAAGAAAAGTGCAGATCGTTCAAATAAAAAGGGGGAATACGTTCGTATTCCCGTGAATACGTACGTATTCCGGTGAAAAGGACACGTGTCACTCGATGGCTTACCCTAATCCTGCATTAATTACTTCCTTGAATACGGTCGTATTCCAGTGAATACGTACGTATTCACAACCGTATTCATTTGAGTACGCCGTATTTCCCGAACGTATTCCTTGGAGATGGTTCTGAGAACGAAACAAACGAAAACTGGAGTTGAATACGGACGTATTCCCTTGAATACGCCGTACTCCTTGCCGTATTCATGTGAATACGCTGTATTCATTTCCGTATTCCCTTTATGTTTTCAACGAAGAGCAGGAATACGACCGTATTCAATGAATACGAACGTATTCATGAGACGTATTCGAGATATTCGACCGTATTCCCTTTTTTAGCCAATTTAATTATTTTCTTACCCCAACGCTCATCTCATGTTCGAACTTAACAAAAAGCAGAAAAATGAGCATACTTCTATCCTAAACATGCAAACAACTAAAATTTTAAACAAGCAAACAAGCAATCAAAATAAGCAAAAATTAAAGTAAAACATACTTAAAAGAAAGAAAGGATACGAAACGGGTTTTGACCCGTTCTGGTGCTTATTTTATTAACGAGTCGTAAGCTTGACTCGACCCCGAATTCATTTGTCCTTGGGGTATACCACTAGCTCCTCCCACTCGTTTCCTACATCTTCCATATGATATTGCTTCAACCTATTCCCATTTACTATAAAGCTTCCACCCTTCTTGTCATAAAGCTCAACATATCCGGACGGGTATGCCCGTTTAACCGTGAATGGTCCAGACCAACGTGGTTTTAGCTTGGGTTGCTTCAATTTAAACCTGGACTGAAATAACAACACCTTATCTCCTGGTTGAAACTCCTTCATCATTCTGAGCTTTCGATCATGCCAAACCTTGGTTCGTTCCTTGTACAATCTTGAATTTTCATATGCTTGCATTCTCAGCTCATCCAACTCATGCAATTGGAGAAATCTTTTCTCCCCAGCTTCAACTAGATCCAGATTGCATTCCCTTAATGCCCAATATGCTTTGTGTTCCAATTCTAAAGGTAAATGACAAGTTTTGCCATAGAGCAATCTGTATGGTGTGGTTCCGATTGGAGTCTTGTAAGCTGTCCTAAATGCCCACAAAGCATCCTCTAACTTCTTAGCCCACACAGCCCGATTGTTTTGGACTGTTTTCTCTAATATTCTCTTTAACGCTCGATTAGTATTCTCCACTTGACCACTCGTTTGAGGGTGGTACGAGGTAGAAAACCTATGATGCACACCATATCTCTTCAGAACCTTTTCGAGTTGAGCATTTGCAAAATGAGTTCCTCGATCACTAATTAAGGCCTTGGGCATCCCAAACCTAGCAAACAAACTTTTCAAGAAATCAATCACAACTCGTGCATCATTTGTTGGTAATGCTTTGCCTCTGCCCATTTTGAAACGTAGTCCACTGCTACCAAGATATATTTACACTTGAATGATGGTGGAAATGGCCCCATGAAGTCTATACCCCAGATGTCAAATACTTCACATACCTGAATGCTGGTCTGAGGCATTTCATCTCTCTTTGAGATGTTACCCATTCGTTGACATGCGTCACAGGTTTCACAAAGTGTTTTTGCTTCCTTGAATATTGTTGGCCAATAAAATCCAGCATCAAAAACCTTCTTTGCTGTGACCGATGGACCATAATGACCTCCGGTTGGACCATAATGACAAGAGTTCAGAATTTCTCTTGTTTCACCTCCAGCAATGCATCTTCTAATCATACCATCAGCACAGACCCGGAACAAATGTGGGTCTTCCCAGAAATAATACTTCAAATCAGAGAAGAATTTGCTCTTCTCTTGGTGAGTCATCCCTTTTCTTAGCACATCTCCAGCCAAGTAATTTGCATAATCAGCAAACCAAGGTGCTTCCTCTTCCTGCTCCAATTGTTCACCTACCTGCATCAAAAATTCCTCGGGAAAGGAATCATCAATATTAGAATCGCCTTGCTCATCAAGGTTTGGATTCTCCAACCTTGACAAGTGATCGGCGGCAAGGTTCTCGGCCCCTTTCTTATCTTTTATCTCAATATCAAATTCTTGTAACAAAAGAATCCAACGTATGAGACGTGGCTTAGCGTCCTGTTTAGCAAACAGATACTTGAGGGCCGAGTGGTCAGTGAAAACAACAGTTTTAGACAAAACAAGATATGGCCTAAACTTATCAAAAGCAAACACTACAGCAAGTAATTCTTTCTCTGTTGTGGTGTAATTCTGTTGTGCTGCGTTTAATGTTTTGCTAGCAAAGTAAATAGGCTTGAAATGTTTATCTTCTCGTTGTCCTAGAACAGCTCCTAATGCATAGTCACTCGCATCACACATTAACTCAAAGGGTTGTGACCAATCAGGAGAAACAAGTATAGGTGCATTGGTTAATTTCTCTTTTAATATTTCAAATGCACTTAAACATGACTTGTCAAAAACAAACGGTGAGTCCTTTTCAAGAAGTTTAGTTAGAGGTCTAGTTATTTTCGAAAAATCCTTTATAAACCTGCGGTAAAATCCCGCATGACCTAAAAAACTTCTGATTCCTTTTACGTTTGAGGGTGGTGGTAACTTAGCAATGACATCTACTTTGGCTCTATCCACCTCTATCCCCACACTTGACACTTTATGTCCCAAAACTATGCCCTCCTTGACCATAAAATGGCACTTTTCCCAGTTTAAAACCAAGTTCGCCTGTTCACATCTTTCAAGCATTTTATTAAGATTAGACAAACAAGTTTCAAATGAATTACCAAATACTGAAAAATCATCCATGAAGACTTCCATGGAGGTTTCTATCATATCTTGGAAAATTGCAATCATACAACGTTGGAAAGTAGCCGGTGCATTACAAAGTCCAAAAGGCATTCTCCTATATGCGTATGTACCAAACGGGCAGGTGAAAGTAGTCTTTTCTTGATCCAAAGGATCAATTGGTATTTGGAAATACCCAGAAAAGCCATCAAGAAAACAGAAAAATTCATTACCCGCCAACCTCTCTAACATTTGGTCAATGAATGGCAAAGGGAAATGATCTTTTCGGGTGGCATTATTTAACTTCCTGTAGTCTATACATACCCTCCACCCGGTAACAGTCCTTGTTGGAACTAACTCATTTTGGTCATTGGTTATTACGGTCATTCCCCCCTTTTTGGGTACACAATGGACAGGACTCACCCATGGGCTGTCTGAAATTGGGTAAATTATACCCGCATCAAGCAATTTAACTACCTCTTTCTTGACGACATCTTTCATATTCGGGTTAAGCCTCCGTTGTCTTTGGACAACGGGTTTTGCATCTTCTAAAAGATTAATTCTATGTTTGCAAAAAGATGGGCTTATACCCGGTATGTCCGATGTACGCCAAGCAAAGGCACTCTTATGAGCTTTCAGGACATCTAATAACATGCATTTTTCAGAATTAGAAAGGGTTGAAGAGATTACAACAGGCAGTAAGTTCTCCTCATGAAGGTATGCATATTCCAAATGGTCCGGTAGTGGTTTTAGCTCCAAGTCCCTTGGTGGATCTTCAACGGATGTCTTTATTCTGATTTGATCCTCCTTGGCTAATTCCTCATAGGGTACATTTCCTTGTTGCTCTTCATCATCAAAATATGTCTCCATGCCTTTGAGCATTTCCAAAGTATCTTCGTCTCCAAATGACTCCAACATGCCATCCAACCTTGATTCCAATCTCAGCAGCTCCTGGAATTCTTCATCAACAGCCTCGTCTACAACATCAATACTAAAACAAGTATCGTCAGTAGAATAAGGATGCTTCATGGCCTTATCGACCGTGAAAGCAATCCTTTCGTTCCCCACCCCCAAGGTCAGTTTCTTATCCTTTACACCTATGATAGCATCAGCGGTATGTAGGAATGGTCTTCCTAAGATTAGTGGCACTTTACTATCCTCTTCCATTTCCAATATAACAAAATCAACTGGAAAAGTAAACTGCCCTACTTCTACCATCATATTTTCAGCAATACCAACGGGGTATTGAAAAGACCTATCGGCAAGTCTAATGCTCATGTGTGTGGGTGTTAATGAACCTAAGGACAGCTTAGCATATAATGAATATGGCATTAGATTAATGCTAGCCCCTAGGTCAGCCAATGCATCACAAGTATAAATTTACCCAATGTACATGATATAATGAAACTTTCGGGGTCACCAAGCTTTGGTGGAATCTGATTCTTGACAATTGCCGAGCACTCTTCATTTAAAAACAAAGTCGATGCCTCAGAAAGTTTCTCTTTGTTGCTTACCAAGTCTTTGATAAACTTGGCGTAATTCGGCATACCGGCTAAAACATCAACCAAAGGCACATTGATTCGAATGCCTTTTATCATGTCCACAAACTTTCCGTATTGTGCAGAAATCTTTTCTTTCCTTAACCTTTGAGGGTAGGGAATCTTAGGCTTGTAAGCTTTTACAACCGGAGTAGGAGTGGAAGGTGTTGGTGTGGTTGTTGGAACCTCTTTTGCTTTTTCGGGACTCTCCATCTCAATTTCTTCATCAACATCATCATCTTCAGAATCCTGCAAAACATGGTTAGTAATATTTGAACTCTTGTTTTGTGGTGGCTCCAACTCTTTACCACTTCTTGTTGTGATGGCATTTACATGCTCATTCCGTACGGGTGGTGGTTGATACGGTCTTGGATCATTAGACCCTCCAGAAATTGGAACTTGTCTTGTGTTTTGGCTAGGATTTTGTTGCGTGTTGCTCGGTAGACCTCCGGTGGGTCTACTACTTTGGCCTTCAGACAATCTATCCATCTTTCTTTCTAAGTCTTGAATCGCAGCCTGCTGACTTTTCTGGCCTTGTTCAAATCCAAGCTTCAAATTGGTCATTTGAGCCTTGAGCCTTTCCGTAGTGGCTTCCTGTTTTGAAATGAAGCTATCTTGTTTAGCCACCATGTCTTGCATCATCTTCTCCATTGGTGTTAACCCCACCTCCTGTTTTTGGGCTTGTGAGTAAGTGCCCGATGAAGTGCCTTCTCTTTGTTGAGCTTGGTTGTTATAACCTTGATTTGGTCGGGCAAATCGGTTATTTTGGTTGTAGCTTCCCATATAATTCCTGCTTTGGAAACCACCACGTTGGTAATTTCCTCCTCCTTGGTAATTATTTTGAAGATAATTAACATCTTCATAACTACCTTCTCTTATTATGGGTTGGTTCTCATCATCATGTTGTATGCAATTAACCGTTGCATGATTACCTCCACAATGCCCACAACCATCTCTAAGCTCCTGAATTTCTTCCTTCAAGTTCTTGAACTTGCTATCAAACCTAGAAGATAGAGCTTTCAATTCTGCAATCACCGATGAATTTTCTGATTTTGAAGTCCCTTCTACAAATGCCACTTGTTTCTTTGTTTGCCTAACCGTTTCATCCTTAGCCCAATTTAGGCTTTGGATGACCTTATCTTCAAGCATTTGCCAACAATATGGTGCTGATTTATAAAGAAATACACCTCCTCCGGCGGCATCAAGTGTATTTTGTGTTTCGGCATTAACACCCTTGTAAAACAACTTAATCTTTTCAGACCTAGTAAGCCCATTACCATGGCAATTCTTGAGCATCTTCTTGAATCTCTGCCATGCTTCAACTAGAGTCTCTCCTTCTTTTTGTTTAAATGATCTAATATCATTCAACAACTTGTCGGCTAGAGCAGGTGGATAAAATCTGCTCACAAATTCTTCTCGCATTTCCTCCCATGTTTCAATAGAATCCGGTTCAAGGTCTTCATACCATTCTTTGGCTTCTCCGCATAAGGACATTGGAAAGGTCCTTAGTTTGACGGCTTCATCCATGTTCGCACCGTATTTGAACATGTCATTTATCTCCAAGAAATCTGCAACATGCTTGTGAGGATCGGCCCTCACTCTTCCATCGAAATGTAGTTCTTTGATGGAAGAAATGTGATTTCCTTTTAAGGAGAAATTGTTGTTTTCAACTCTTGGCCTTTGGATAGCCGATGTGGGAGTTGGTGCAACATCTCGAGTTTGAGACCAGATCGGAGTATTATCTTCGTCCGCCATGAGTGCTTTATTGAATTCTTGATCCTCTTCTTCAGATTCTTCTTCTTGATCGTGAGGATCACCTTCTTCGTAAGTTTCTTCAATGATGTTATATGAAGAAGAAGAAGGTTTGGGTTGGTGTTGTGTTGGTTTAACCGGCGTGTTTTCCAGCTTCTTTTTGCTTTGTTTCCTTAAGATCTTTTCAGGACTTGATAGAGGACTTAGGATTTCTTTTCTAGATTTCCTAGTGCTCATTCATTACCTAATTAATCCTGCAGAAAACACAGAAAATAAAACCATAAAACGCACCGATTCACCCCAAATTAAAACAGAAAGTAACTTTCCAAAGACGAATCCTTGGAAAGGATCAATTAATCACACTAAAACAAAGTCTTAAAAATTACACTCCCTGGCAGAGCGCCAAAAACTTGATGTGTAAAATCTAGTTATTAAATTTATCGTTGTAATTGAACTTAGAAAGTACCGTGATTAAGACTATAACACAACCGGGCAGTGTACCCTGTCGTGAAGTAGTATAGTATTGGTAAATCCGAGATTCGATCGCAGGGAATGTTATTATTAAGAACTTTGAATATAATGCAACTAATTTGAAACAAGGAAATAAAATGTGGGTTTTGGTGCAACCAAATTGTTGCTTTGCTTAATACTACTTGATTCTAAAACTAGGCAATTGGGCTTTTAAGAGCCGGATTTAAATGGATGGTTAAATCAAAGAAAACAAGGATACTTGCTCGGATTATTTCACTAATGATTCGGGGTGTATGGAAGTTAAAACCAGTTCATTTTCTCTTAAGATTTATAGAAGATTTCCTCAAGACGAAGTTCTTCAAATCTTGTATCCAAATTCTAAGTTAAAAACATTAAGATTCAATCAAGTAAGTTATTTTCATAAACATTACCATCTTGCACAAATTAAGCTTATATTATTAACTTGTTCTAGTTATTTATTTGATTATAACTAGACAATCATTCATAGACAAACAATTGTAACAAATTACTAAAATGATAAAAACTTTGGTTGATTATCATTTAATAACTTACCAACTAGATAATGGAATATATAAACTCAAAATTGCATCTTAAGTTATTAACTAGTTTATAATCTAATCTTTTAGCAAATCACTTCCGTAGACTTACCAACTAACACAATTGAGTTTAATGGATAATCTTGTTTAAAATCATGTGTTCACGATGAAATCAATAGTTATTCATAGACAAATAACTAAAATAAATCAGTTATATAAAATGTTTTCACAAGTTTACACTTCTAAAACATCAACAAGATATATTCATGAATCAAAACTCAAACACATTAGGTTCTCGATTAAACATAAACTACTTAATAAATTAAACTCTAAATATTACACCCCTAATCATATAGTTATTTCATCCAAGCAAGTATATAAGAACTTAGCCAATCATTTTCATAAATAAGCAATAACAAACTAATATTAAGTTCATGACAGTGTTAAAATCTAATCAAATTGATTTTAATAAAATGAAGGATTGCTTACAACAAGAGTGATTATGAAGTTGTAGTAATTCCAATACAGAAGAAACAACTCCAATAATACTAGCTTGAATTCCTACTCCGTGTGTTCCTCGAAGGTGAATAGTAACAGTGGTAAAATTTGTATTTGGATGGTGAAATGAGTGATTTGGGTGTTGTTAATACTTGTGAGAATGAACAACTATGAATATGGGTTGTGAAATGAGTGAAATAAGATTACCAAAACTACTTCCGTGTGTTCTCCGATTCACCAGGTTTTTCTTCCCCTCTTTGAGGATGAAAACCCAGTTGGGTTTTATAGATGAAAATATGGTTGAAGAAATTTAATGCTCCCACATGCCTAGAAATCTTCCCCATCCGTATTTAATTTGAGCGTGCGATTATGGTTGAGAAAACTGGCGAGGAAAAGATTTCTAGGATTGTAAATCTCCTTTTGGCTGCTGTTTGTCGACTGGTATGTTTTGGAATTGGGTAGGTGAGAGTTGCAGAATTAAAAACTGAGGTTGGACTTTCTGGAGAGGGGAATACGTTCGTATTCATGGGAATACGTCCGTATTCCCAAGAGTATCCAGCATAGTATTCACAAACGTATTCCCTCCTAATGGTGGAGATTTGCACAAGGGGAATATGTACGTATTCATATGAATACATCCGTATTCCTATTGTCTCAGATTATTTGTAGATTTTTCTTCGTTTTGATGCTTGTTTCTCCATTTAGATCCTCATTCAGCAGCTTTGGTACCTGAATTCATTTTCAAAGGAATAAGTATCGAAAGTTCATGAATTCCACTAAAATAGTAACCAATTCTCAATGATATCGCGCCTAAAAATATGTATAATTTATGCGATATCAATCCACTACAAACAAAAAGTAAAAAAGTCAAAAAATTTCTTCCTTCCCCTTCCTCCAAACCGTCGGCCTTCACTCTCCATCACCAAACCTCCATTTCTCCACCATTTTTGATGATTTAAAGCTTCAAGTTCTTCATTTTATCATCTCTCTTGCATACATAACATCATTTCATCACTTGCAAGGTAATTCCTAACTCAAATCTTTAAATTTCATTAACTCACCTAAAAAGTTAGGGTTTCAACTTTTGATCTATAAAATCCATGGTGAAATCTTGTGTTTTATGGTTCAAAAGTGTTCTTGCATAGTTGCTTAACATGATTACATGCTTGATTGAGTAGATTACTTGATAATTTGTGCTTTGATCTTCAAGTGTTGACTTTAAATTGTCAAAGTTGCTTGATTTGTTGACTTTTGGTAACTAGTAGTTTGTTTTGACTTGTTTTGATTAATTCATGCTTAGTATGACTTGATAAACATGTTTACATGATTGCTAGTTCATTTTGAATGATCTTTAGGATTATTGAAGGTTAAAGTAAGCACGTTGTGATTAAAAATTAACCAAGTATCATACTTTATTCAATTTTTAAAATGGTACTTGTGTTAATTAAATCATGGCAAGTTTCTTAGATTTTCAATAAATCCTTAGTTAGCTTTTGGTCCTTGAATATTTTAATTATTCACCACCTTAATTAATAAAGTGTCGAATATTTTTAATATGACCATCACACGTAAGCTACCGTCATTCATTTATCAAAATCTTTAAAACTTGCAAAGTTATTAACCGAACAAGTTAACACGTGTCTTTAACCATATGGTATTTGCATAAATAAATTAGTTTATGCTCTTTTTGGTTCACTTGATATATTTGAGGTAATTACATGGTTAAGCTCACTTAGATTAAGTTGCCATGAATAAAAGTAAAAATATTTGCTAGTTGTTTGAAATTACGAGCTTATTTGGATTAAACACTAGTTTTATTGTTGCTTTAATACCCTTGGAATAGGTTAGACACTTATGGTTGTGAAAATTGCGGATTGAGGATTGATTAGGCCTAGATTTAGTTTAAAATAAATTGCGGATTTATTCATATTTTAAAGCCTACATTTCCAATTTTTGTTTAAAATTTGGAAATGTACTTAGCAATTTGTTATTACTTATGCATCTCATTTCCTTGTCAACAGATGGATCTATCAAACCCTTCGTTGAGGAAGCTTGCTTCATCCCCCGAGAATATGGACGATATTGAGAAATGGATGGGATGATACTTAGGGTCAAAACAGAGTCATCATGTGGCCGGATATGAGACGCTTGGGTATTAGGGATGAGTTGGAAGAGTTGATTAAGTATGATAAAGATGGCGAGGAACATGCTGCATTTTTCCATCTTTTCTCCATTGATGAGGCTATATACCGAGAGGTCGTCACTGAGTTTATGATGACTTACGAGTTCCGAGAGAGATTGGAGATCACTGATAAGAAGAAGATCACTTTTCGGTATCGTGGGAAGAAATATCATATGACAGTTGGAGATTTCGGAGTATACCTTGGCCTTTACACACAGTCACAGGCCAATTCTGATTGGTTCACCAGCAGTTTCCAGTCTATCTCCAGTTTACCATCACGGGATCACAAGGAGATATGGAGAGGATTGACGGGGACAACCTTCAGGAGTGGAGTGAAAGCTTCACTCATGACCCGACCAGTTCATCACATTCTTCACAAGCTCCTGTGCTGTACTATCTTTGGGAAAAGAGATGTTGGACCTGCTACATCAGAGGAGCTTAAGTTCATGGATGCGATCATAAGGAAGCAAAACCTGAATGTCGCATACATCATCGCGGATAGATTGTGGAAGGAGAAGAGAGAGGATAGACGCCACGTATTCATGGGAGCCATTATCAAGAGATTGTTAGTCGGCATGGGGATTCTCACTGACCGTCACCGTGAGGATTACACCCATCACGCTAGCTCGCAGCCGTTTGATCTAGAGTACTGCAAGTTGATCAGGATGATTGATGAGGGACCTGAGAGACAGTGCTTATGGTATCAGACTCGGCAGCCCATTCCTGGATGCTTCATGACCACGAAGCGCGTGACTACAGAGGATAGAGATGTTGGTCCCCAGCCACAGAGACCAGTTGCAGCAGAGATACCTGAGAAATCACGAGGAGCAGACACATCAGTACTGCCTACACAGGCCGTTGTGCATCACACGGATCCGGTCACTCCTCTTACTCAGTACTATCTATTACATGTTTTACAGGTTATCCGTGATCAGCAGGTTCTGACAGCTAGGACACATGGTACTCCTGAGCCTGATCACTTCTTATACAGATGTGGACCACCACCTCCACCCACTCACCCGTACACCACCACTCGCCCATACACCACCTTTCCTCCACCACATCTACATACCTCCACTCAGCCACCACATCCATATAGACTCCCACGCACACCTAACACATACTCCGCACCATTACCCACTCACAGATCCACATCTGATATAGCCAGAGTCTGCTCAGTACACATACCATCACCAGCCCGTCAGAAGGCATCATTGCCTCATCCGACTATACCCATTCCGACCCATGACAAGCATCCAGAGGCTAGCACATCATACAGACCAGATCTGCTCTACATTGGCACCGATGCATTGTTCACTGGTAGCATCGGCCCTTACTTGGATTTGGGCCCCATCTTCTCAGATCAGGTTCCTACTGAGAGCACTCTTAGGCAGCTCTACCTTGATATGTTACAGACGGCAGGTGTTACCACTGAGGACATGCTCGCACAGGGTTATGATGATATGATGGCGCTTCCAGCAATGACTCTCAGGCAGATATTGATTCAGCGAGGATTGATTCCTCCAGATGAGCAGAGGGTATCTAGCGGATAGCAGTCAGTTGCAGGATCTCCAGCTCAGCTTGATGACATACCAGCAGAGGATCCTCCATTCTAGACTGCTTATCTTGTGATTTATATTTATATCACTGACTTCTGTATTGTATTGATTACAGTGATCTCTATCTTGCACTTGGTTAAACTTTTGGGATATTTTTCGACCGTTATGGTTGAAACTTTATATTTCGTTTATCGTAGTTACTTATTATGTTTGTTTCTTTATTTTAGAATAAGTGATTGAATGTGTGATGAATGAAAAATGAGCCCACACGAGATGACGAGCGTTCAAGAAAGAACCGTGATGTCAAAAGGCAGACAACCAAGGAATTCACAACTGCAGACCACGGAACTTACACACATCTCAGGAGAGGAGCTTTGGTCTATCTTCTTCTGAAACTCGCACATGCACCGCAGACTCTTCAAAGATCTAAGTGTGGAATCTCAACCCACACTCCAAGACATCTTAGCCAGAATCGTCTCCAAATCTTAAATCATAAAAGTGTGAAATTCACTAATAAGAATTTCCACTTACATTAGGGATCGACTCTTAGCTAAGCATGAATGAGAAGCGCTGTGCACCAGAATAGGACATGCGGAGCTGAATCACTCTTAATGAAGATCTTCGAATCCTCAGCTTTAAACGATAAATCGTCATCTCGGGAGTTTCTTACCTTTCACCTCGTTTACATTGATTCATTTTGTTAGCTTAGGAATGCAAAGTAATCTATACTCTATCCTAAACTTATCACTAAGTGTGGGATTCCAGCCCAAACCAAACACTTGAGAAACATTTTCTATATATTCAAACTCTAAGTGTGGGATTATATTTTCAAATATAATCTCAACTCAAGAGAACATTAGGGACAATGTTCCTCTAAGTGTGGGATAGCAGGTATAGAATACCTTGAATTAGATGTTCACAGATTTTAATGACCAAATAGCTTTACTCAGAAAATGTTCCTCAAAATTTTCAAAACTTTTTAAACAAAAATAAATAAAGTATGAGCCAAATCGCCCAATTAGCTCTACTATTTTTGAGTTACGATATCTTTCAAAGAGGAACCATTTCTAATATGAGTTAGTTATTCAAGAATATTAGGGAAATTAAGGTAGAAATTTCTTAAATAAGTATTAACAATCTAAGGAGCATGGCTAGGCACATACAAACCCAAATTTGCAGTGAGGTTTTGAGCCTTAAAAGCATTCATTTTAAATGCTACATTTTTCATTTCTTGTGTGTGCCGATGCTAGTATCTCTAAATTAGAACTTGTTCCTAACATACGTTTCGAGACCACATTGGAGAGTACCGTACGCGGTATAGGTGCAATTAGATGTTCTCGACATTCCTTAGGATTAAACCCATTCTTGCATGCCTTTTCAAGCCCAAAACCCTTCTGATACTCATTTTTAGTATCGATGATCCGCCTAGAAAAACCCTTTGAGCCTAAACCTTTCGTTTCTTCAAAACCCTATACCTTTAACCATTTTTCCAAATTCCCAACAACTTATCTTGGAATTTCTAAGGTTATGAAAAACATCTTGAAGAATCTCTTTCTAAATTGATCTACTCCTCCGTGATCACCAAAATCAGAAAATCAAGAGTGCGAAAAATTGGCACCAGAAGAGAAGACTCGAAGAAGTCCGTGATAAGAAAGAAGAGATTTCCGAAAGAAAATCAAAAATATCCTTGAAAGTTCTCTGGCAAGGAAGTTCTGAAGAAATAAAAGAAAAGAAAAAGCAGAAAAAGAAAGAAAAGAAAAAGAAAAGAAAATAAAGCTAAAGTGCTTCAGAGTATCAATCTTTCAAAGAAAGATCCGATGAAATACGAGTAGCTATCTTCTCCGTTCTACAATAAGTTTTTCATGATTCTTAGAATGCCCATGATAAGCAACCCCTTAAACCAAAAATCACCACTATTCATACCCCTGAACCCTCACAAACATTACAACCCACTCGAATGTCTTGGGATAATTAGCGCCGTCCTCTTCCTAAGTGGTGGAGATCCGATTCTCGATCAAGCTTATGATGATGAGTACTGCATGACTGGCTACTTGAGCGATTTCAATTGTGCTAGATTGATAGGAAACCCGATACACTCTGAGTGAATTGAGTAACCACCTTTAGTGAGATCGCCTAGTCATGTATACTCCAAGATCACGAGATTTGGAAAGTATGCCTGGGAAAGTCAATACTTATTTCTGAAAGGATCATCTTAGCTTTCCCTATGTTCTCTAAATAATTTTCCCATATGACAAAGTGGTAACTTTTTGGAAGTGCTCTAACTCACCTAAAATCTATAAAATGTTTTCACAGGGACACAACTGAGTGTTGCTTGAGGACAAGCAACGCTTAAGTGTGGGATACTTGATGCGACCCAAAAAGTCATGTTTTAAGTACTTATTTCCGCACTTTTTGGACTATTCTTTGCTGAAAACATTTCAAAACAATCATTTATCATCTGAAATCACCAAGGTAGTCTAAATACGGGCGTTGCTACAAAAATCAGTAAAAACATCCATTTTGCACGCAAACCGAGGCAAAAACAATCACCTTAAAATTCCATTCTTTATTATCCTATCAAAGTAGATCTTAATGCATATTTTATGATTCAATAGGAAAATCCAAGATCGGTGTTGAAAGAATCAAGAGAAACGGGTGAAGAACGAAGAAGATGTGCAGTCTAGAAGCCCACCAATCGTCATCCGGAACACGCAAAAGTCAAACACTTCCAAATTTGGCAAACTCAGTGTCATTAGAAGCGTAACGGAAAAACGAAGCCAACGGCGCAAGAATCAAGCAAATCGGAGCCCAAACGAAGAAAATACGGACGAACCAAGCAACCGAGAAACAAGCGGAGGCCAAACCAAACACCAACCCCCCCCCCCCCTTGGCCCTAGGTACCGTATACGGTACCCTAGGTGCTGTATACGGCCCTTGGGGTGCCGTATACGGGGACTGGTGGCTTGTGAGGTGCCGTTTTCCCCCCTTGGTCCGATGGTCCCGTATGCAGCTTGGATGCTTGTATTTCATGCTTCAAGACTTGTACCAAGATCAACTAGCTTCTCCTATAAATACCTCATTCATTCCACCATTTCAAAACACACCTTACACCATTCTTCTCTTTCTCTCTCTAAAATTCTCTCTCTAGCACTACTCTTAGGAGTTAGAGGAGAATTATTCTTGTAGTTAGTTCTCTCTCTAGTTTCTCTCTCTAGCACTACTCTTAGGAGTTAGAGGAGAACTAGAGAGATATAAGTTAGCGGTTAGAGCTAGAGGAAAGTTGTAATTGGGTAATCAAGCTGTAGCAAGGTTATTCAAGTCAGACTGTTGTAATCCTCAGTATTACTCTTCTAATCCGATCCAGTGATATTATCTTACTTTCTTACTGTTATAATGTTTACTTTGCATATTATTTCAGTACGATTTATGATTGTTGCCATGCTGATTAGCTAGATTAATATGTGATTGTTGAAATGTAGATGTTAGGATTAGGGATGATGTTTAATTAATATATCTTATATATGATCGGTAGTTGTTATGCTGCATACATGTTTAGACTTATCCTGGATGTAGACTTAATTAATCACCCTTTCTGGTCTCTCACGTGACTGTTGCCTTAGGATAGGATCTGATCAACCCTAACTACGAATACACAGTTATTTCCTGTTTGTATGAAACTGTGAGATCGCCATAACACGTCAGAATACTTGGTATAGCGTTGGAAATACCGCTGGTAGAGTACAAATACGTGGAAGCCAAGGAAATGCCAGTGGACTATCTCACCGTGGATTACCTGGAAGCAACCCTTCCAGACACGGGTCTAGGTCTTGTTAAGCCGTGAAAATGCTATAGTACACCGTTAAACTACCTCTGGTTATAAAGCTGTGTAAAGATACATTAGGTCTTTAAAACACCGTAGATATACCTAGGGTTAGAGTACTGTGGAAAATAAGGTCACTATACACTGTACGCATGCCTAAGGATGAATGACCGATGGCAAAGGAGGGTCTAATCCATGACGGAAGTATTAGAACCAAAACAGATAAAACATGAGTTAGGAAATGAAAGCAAGGATGCCGGCTGTGTTCCCAGATGCTTAAAACCCCTAAACTCTACTTAACCGATAGTTTAACTTATTCTGCATACAACCAGTATTACTCTGTTAAAATTAGATAGACATAGGTGTTAAGAAAAGTCAGTGTTGTGGACTGTCGCCTTATTCCTTAACCCCATTCAGAGGGTCGCTTGGTCTCCGAAAGAGATGGTGAGGTGGGTATGAAGACAGCCCCATCTGACCAGAATTAGGATAGCCTAGGATTCAGTGACATATGCTTTAGGGTTACACCTAGACGTAGGGTCCTAGTGTTTACACCGACTGTTTAGAAGATTCTTAACCAGATTAATCACCTATCATCAATATAATATCATCCCGAAACCCTAATCGTCGAAGTTTCAGCAATCACTCTCTACCTGCTGCTTATAGTCTCGTTTACTTTCCTGCACTTTAATTTCTGTCTTTAGATTAGATTAGATAAAACCAAAACCCATACCTACCTTGTTTTAAACTCATCCTATTGTCAAGTTATCTTTGGTAGTTCCAATTCAATTCAATTCAATTCGTTCCGATTTTGGACGACACTCGAGTTCTACTTGCCACCTTACCCACAAGGTAGGTAGCTTGCATAGTTTGAGCCCAGCAAATATAAATTTTTAAAACTTTCAACCGCTCGCGCGTCTCGGTGGCCATCGGTGCAACGACTCGGATTCTAAAACCCGACCGACCGCTGGGATCACGACACGGTGTCGCGAACACGTAGTTGGTGATAACCTGACCGAAGATCGATCTTTGAATAAAAACTCGACCCTTGAAGTTGGTCAAACAGGTCATCAATGCGCGAAAGTGGATATCGGTTTTTGACGGTCAACTTGTTCAACTCTCGGTAGTCGATACACATTTTGAAAGAACCGTCTTTCTTTTACACGAATAAGACCGGAGATCCCCAAGGTGAAGAACTCGGCCTAATGAATCCTCTATCCAGGAGTTCCTGTAATTGGGTTGACAACTCTTGAAGTTCGGATGGAGCTAAGCGGTATGGTGCTCGGGCCACAGGTGCAGCACCTAGCACGAGATCGATTGATAACTCAACCTGTCTTGGTGGTGGTAGACCATGCAGTTCTTCGGGAAAGACTTCTGGAAAGTCTCGACTGATGGGCACATCCTCAAGTCGCTTCTCCTCCGACTTTTTCTCCAAGATGTGCACGAGGATTGCCTGATAACCCCTTCTCGGAAATTTTCGGGTTTTCAAACAAGAGTTGATGTTTAGTCTCGTCCCACCGGTCTCCCCCTGTATGACCAAAGTTCTACCAGCGGCGAGAGGAATGCGAACAATTTTGTCATAACAAATGATTTCAGCGCGGTGTTTGGACAACCAGTCCATACCAATGATGACGTCGAAATTTCCAATTTCAACAGGCATAAGATCGATTGAGAAAGATTCATTGGCGAGGTTTAGAGTGCAATTAGGTATTACACTATCGGTTTCTATGAGTTTACCGTTCGCTAGTTCTACAGTGTACTTAACATCTAGAGCAATAGGTGTGATGTCAAGCAGTGGATAAAATTCATCAGAGATAAAGCTCCTATCGGCACCAGTATCAAATAGAACAGAAGCAGATAAGTTGTTGAGGAGGAACATACCCGAGACCACATTCGGGTCTTGGCGGGTGTCCCTAGATTTGAGTACAAAGGCTCTACCTCTTGCGTTGTTGTTGTTGTTGTTACTGCCCTTGTTCTTCAGTTTAGGACATTCACTTCTGAAATGCCCGGTGTTTCCACACTCATAACAGAATTTGGGCTGTCTGGAGTTGTTGTTAGAGGTGTTGATGTTGGTCTTGGGAGCTCGACAATCCTTGGTCGAATTAGGGATGGCAATGGGCGTGAAAAAACCCGCAACCCGTGGGTACCCACCCATCGTGGGTGGGTAAACCCGCAAAAATTACACCCGCGGGTGGGTTACGGGTATGAACTTTTACCCGTTGGCGGGTCAAGGGCTAGTGATGGGTATAGACTTTTACTCGGGGGCAAACCCGACCCGCGAACATACAAAACACACTATAGTTATCCTCAAGTGGATTTTTATAATTTATCACATATATATGTATATTTAATGGTTAATTTTAACAATATATAATGAAACTATAAATACAAAGACTAAAGAGCATATTATTAATGTTTCGAATAGCAAATTTATGAAATGTTCAAGGAAAAAATATCAAAAAAATTAATAGTTATCGAACTAATAGTTCGCATGTCTTAAATTTTAACAGTTTAATTCGTTTAAAATTACGATACGTTGATTTGAACATGTTCTAAAATATTTTTTTAGATCAAAATTATATAAAATATATTGATATTTGATAAAATATTTTTATTATTTAAAACCCGCGGGTTACCCGCGACCCACAGATACCCGCGGGTTGTGGGTATGGGTGTAAAAATAAACCCGCTAGTGGGTATCCGCGGGTTCACGGGTAAAGAAAAACCCGCGCGAGCGGGTGATGGATTTGGCATATCCGTACCCACGACCCGCGGGTGCCATCCCTAGGTCGAATGCCCGTACCTCCTACAGTTATTGCAAGGGGTACTGCACGGACCATCATGGTGGTGGTTACACTTGGAACAGTATGGTTTGCTCCCCGTGTAGCCACATTTGGGCTCAGAGTTTGAGGTGTACATTTGGATGGCATTGGGTTTCTTGTTCGGTTGGTCGTGGTGTTCAGTAGGTTTTCATTTGTTGTTGGAAGGTGCGGTGGATGCTTCACGGCAGACAATCATCGCCATGAGTTCATGTGCAAGCCGGATAGCACTTTGGATGGTGGTTGGTTTGGATGAGGCGACGTTACCCTGGATATTTTCTGGGAGACCGCGGATGTACTTCTTGATGCGCTTTTTGTCCGTGTCTACCAAACCCGGACATAGAAGGGCAAGTTGCTGGAATTTTTTGGTATAGCCAGTGATATCATTGCCCTGAACAGTTAGGTGCCAGAACTCTTCCTCCAACCTGTGGAGTTCTTCGTTGGGACAATACTCGTCCCTCAGCATTTTCTTTAGATTCGCCCATGGAAGTTGGTTGGCTACATCAATGCCCACAGAACTGGCATAAGTATTCCACCATGTTAGTGCACCTTCCTGAAAGGTGTAAGCAACGACTTTAACCTTGCTGTCCTCCGTGCAGTTGCACAAACTGAAAACTGATTCAATCCTTTCTATCCACCTGATCAGACCAATGGCACCTTCCGTGCCCTTGAAGATTAATGGTTTGCATCTAAGAAAATCCTTGTACGAACAGGGTTTGACAACAGGGGTGGTGTCGACAATTTGATCGCTGGTTCGTTGGGAGTTCTGAGCAGCCAAAGCATCGGCTACGGCTCGGGAAACTATAGCATTGATTTCAGCATCACTATAACTTTTCTTCTTTGGCGGCATTATTCTTCAAGAAAGAAACAAAGGGTACATGAGAAACGTACCAGAGTGATAATTACAACAGATGTATATATATAAAAGCGGTAATATACAACATCACAATGTAAAAATCAATAATGTAGAATTATCGAGGGAAATTGTCAATTGATATTACGAGTCTAAAAGGTGATAGACAATTTCGAGTTATGAGTTCCAAAAGTTACAGACTTAGATGTTTTACAAAATCACCGGGAATTGTTACATCCGGTCGAATTACATAGATCCTACGAAAACATAATAGAGTACAGATTCAACCTAAGCTAATTCTGACGTAGATTGAGTTGTGGCAGTAGTGCGGTGAGATGGTTCACAGATTCAGCAAGTCTATTAACCACTCGGAGGGCGTCCTCGGTTTCCCTTAGACGTGTCTCACACTCTTGTAGCCTTGATTGTAACACAGAGATCTCGTTTCGGTTACTGATTACTTGGTTATGAACGATCTCCATGGTTCGAGTGGTATCTTCCATCTGATCGTGAGTACGGTTGACAGTTACAGATAGATCTTCCTGATCTAAGTAGATTTGTGCAATGCGGCTCTGAGCCATCATCATCCAGTTCTCCCGAGTTTCTTGAAGTTCAATTTCCATGTCGTGCAACCTACGTTCATGACAGTGCACGCGAGCAGCTAACACTGGTACAGTGTGGTGTGTCGGTTCTTGAGTGTACGGGGAGATATCCATAGGTGAACATCCTCCGACGTCGTCAGGGATTTCAAGGTGTTCCTCAATCCTCCAGGTGGCCATAGCGGCAGGTAACCAGCTCCAAAAATGAGCAATTGCTCGATGGCGAGCTAAAGTATATGCGTTACCAGTAGTGGCAGGATTGGCATAGGGGCTAGCTCGGCACGAGCTACCAGTGCGTCTAGACACTAAGGGTTCCGAGTGGCTACGACGTGAGTGAGAGAGAGATGATGGAGTACGTGTAGTTTGCCTAGATGATGAGTCTGCCATTTCTATGGCAAGAACGTTTAATGAGTGAGGCCTATCATATACATATATATATATATATACATATATCATATAATAGCCTAATGTGTCCAGCACAAACAAGTATTAGTCCCGGTTTCTCTTGTGGTTAGAGTCAACTAATGTATTCCTGTTCATCATAACCATTTCAGACCTCACATCATCTTTCCTTAATTGTACATAGTTGATCAGGCTATGTTAAATTAAAGTCGTATGCTGTAATTCCTGAACCAGTCATGCCTAATAAGGAAATACTGCCTAACGGTCATAGTCTAGGCCCACTAAATGCAACCTAGTTCACTATAACCTTAGGCTCTGATACCAATCTTTCGCACCCCCAAATTATGATGCGGAAGCGATTCGGGTCGGGGCGCGACTAATACGGTAATCACAGCACAAAGATATATAGTAAACGACTCTATATGCGTCGATTTAACAAAATATATTGATATAAGAAATGTTTACAACATTTGAAGCTATACATTTCCTTTGACATTAACAAAAACCTTTGGATATGATCCATTTCCTTTGAAATGTCGGAAAAAACGACTGCTAAACGCAGCTGGATCCGTGTTAACTATCTAATTCCAACACTTTCAGCATTTGCAAATTACGACCTAGTCCACATTAAAGTTTAAAGCATTTCTTTATGTCCAATTCCACACCTTTTAATAGATGCAAATTAGTGAATAACGTACTTTAGTCTTTTTCCCAAAGTATCATCTCCATCTTTTTTCTTGTCTTCACCATAAGTGTACATGTAACATTAACATGTACTTCATGAAATTTTTTTGGAAGAAGTAGACATATATTATTACCAGAGAAACAGGAAACAAAAAAACGTTCACAACCAAGGATCACTGCCTTGACCCAAATTACAAGATGTAAATTAGGCCAAAGAGAAGCATCCAAACTACATCACCCCTGACACTAGTTTCATTACAAAACAAAGATGCAACAGGCCAAAACACCACCACCACCTAAACATGACACAAACCAAAAACAAAAAGAGTACATATATCACAAAACTATCAAACTGAAGCCAGCAACAAGAGCTTCCAGAAACCATCACTTTTTCCATTGCTCCCATTTTTTATTTCAAGAGACACGTACTTTATGAATTCACATCCTTATTTATTTACCTAGCTAGTACTATACCAATCAGTTTAACATTCACGTACGGTTCACATCTTTCATTACCACCTAACGCGCAAAGCATCAGAATTCAGAAGGCCGGTGAAGTAAAAAATAAAAAATGGAGGCTATCAAGACCGCAATTAAAAATTCGGTTGATTGGCGAGTCGCTGCGAAAGCAACGTCATTAACGCTGGTGATGCTGATGACCGTTGGGATGGGTGGCATCCACTACAAAGAAGAAGTGAAGGATGCCCCAAGAATCACTGTCTTTCTAATATTTTACGGTATCCTTTGCGGATGTTGTTGGAGAATGTATTGGCTGTTAAGGATAAGAGTTAGACTTGGTCTATGTATATCTCTTGTATAGTTGGTTGTGATAATAATCCCTATTAGTGTGGTAACAGGCTAGTTGTAATCCCTAGTTTATCTCTTGTATAGTTATCACTTTATCATGTATCTATATATTGTAGCTACATACGTACAATACAAATCAATCATTCATCAAACTCTCTTCATGGTATCAAGAGCCTATTGATCCATCGTCATTTTATTTTTATTTTTCTTCTTTTTAATTTCTTCATCCCGAGCATGGTACAATGAGCTTACTAATTTCCTTTTGAGTCTTGGGTTCAAAAGGTCAATTTCCGATGCATCATTATTTATTAATCGCACTCATCCAGCTCCTATTTACCTTATTGTTTATGTGGATGATATTGTTCTTACATGTCACACCCCCAAAATCGGTAATCGCGTTTATTAATGGTTTAGCGGAAGCTTTATTTAATTAGCGGAAGCATTTTAATAATAGTTCAAACAGCGGGGGTGCTGACGTTACAATAGTGCATTCATTGTATCAGAGCATATGATCATATAGAACATATATAAATATTTAAGATGCCATAAGTTTAAAGTTATTACAAAAGATACGACTTATAAAGTCGTACATAAGTAGGGTTGTCAAAGACAACAAAAGTATTTGCAAATACTAGTTTATAAAAGAGGGATTTCGTAAGTATAACCAATGAAATTGATAATACAAAGGAAATCCAAGTGTCCCAAAAGTGGCATCATAAATAGTCGGGTTGCCTACGTCCTTGAATGCGAATGCAGTACCTGAGATCCTAATTCCCTGAAAAACATAGTAAACCGTCAACATTGAATGTTGAGTGAATTCACAGGTTTTGTATAAATCATACATGTACACAAACATAATGTTTATATGTATAGTAGGAAACACAAGTATTCTAATTGAAGAAAACATTTCCTAAATATGTAAGAATGTCATTCTTACGGCTAGTAATAGCAGTGTAGGAAACACAAGTTTAATCATAAATATTTCCTAATAAATAGTGCAGGAAACACAGGTTTAACAATTAAGTAAACATTTCCATTCAGATAGTTACAGGAAACACATGTTTAACAATTAAGTAAACATTTCCATATAAGTTGTTGTTTTGTAGGGAAACCAAGTTTATCCAATTAAGGTAAACGTTTCCTAAAAGTAGTCATGAGTAGGAACACCTGTCCTATTAGTTATCACAGGGAATACCCTTCCCAAATCAAGTTGTAGTTTAGTTATTTAGTTATGTGGGAAATTTAGACTATAATCCCTCTAAGGTGAGCGACACCTTTAAAGTTAAAGTAACGATACCTAGTACTATAACCAATCCATGACTAGTTGTTTTGTTGTTGCCTCAGTAATGTAACATCCTCTCTTCTGGTCCGGTAATTTCTAATTTTAAATTGATGTATTTAATTGTATTAGAAATTATTTGATAAATATGTTTAAATTTCGAAACTTAGTTAAATAAGCCTCAGGACTTATTGTGCTTAGTAAATTATTGATTGTTTTGATTTACTATAGTTGACGGTGCAATAAAAGAAGTTTCTCGCAAATGATTTTAGGTTCCAGGCAATAGATTGAAAAGAGACTAGTTTTAAGTGGATACGGGTCGGTGTAAAATCTTAACCGCCTTAAATATTTCCTTTTTAGGAAAGTTTTACACTTTCCCTTTTTGGAAACCATAAACCCTAAAGCTAAAAACCTTTAAACCCTTAACCCTTGCAACCAAAGAATTAAATCAAGTGAATCAAAGACTTTGTGGTGATCTTGAGCTGATTGTGATCTTGTGTTATCATAATCATCATCATCTTCTAGTGGTAATTCCTTGATTGTAAGTTAGTTTTCATGTTCAAATTCATGGTTATGAGCATTTGAAGTTTTAACATGAATTGATATTGAACTTATGCTTTAAACATGTTATGGTATGTATATATGATGAATTGTGAGCTGAAAACTGTTGCTGTACTTGAATTATGGTTAGTTTATATAATTTTCGGAATTTGGGTTTGAGCTGTGTGTTTGCAGGTCTGCACCTGAGCTAAAACGCGTAGGAACGCGATCCTGAACTCTTGCCCGGATTGCGTTGCCTAATGAAAAATTGATTCCATAACGTTTTCTTCTTATGAACGCGATCCAGCCCTAGTTCCCGGATCGCGTTACCAAGTGTAAAACGGTGACAGAACTTTTTAAAAGGGTGAACGCGATCCCACCACCCTTGCCTGGATCGCGTTTGCATGAATAAATTTGATGGTGTTTTTAGTGGCACTTCTTATGTCATATTCCTTTAGTGGCACTTTTGTAGAAAGATATTATTGTTACTTATGTTTGGAATTGATTAACAATGTGATTACTTATGTAATGTGTTTAATTATATAAGTACCATTAGTTGAAAACAAATTACTAACTTATGATTGATTTTATGTTCTCAGATAATCCAAGGGCTCAGCGAGATAAGACTGCTGAGTAAGTAACTGAGACGAATCAGGTGAGTGGATTTGAAACTCATAGTTTGATTTGGTTGTGTCAGTTTGATTTCAATCAGTAATTATAGGATTACTATTGATAGAATGTTAACTTGGAAATGATATGCCATTTGATTGGTGGTTTGATTAGCCTGTGAGCTTGATTGATGAATACAGAGGTCAACTAGATTGTCGGTTGGACTTGATTTCTAATGTTGGTCAACACAGGGTTGCGTACATGTGTTGATAGAGATTAGCATTTAGTTAGCGGTTAATCACTGTTTTGGCCTACAGTTGATTTAAGTGTTCTGATGGGGCCACCCGGAACAGGGTCCTTAGGAACCACCGTTCCTCTTGACGATATTTGTTGCATTATTGATTGTGAACAGATTGCTAGCTAAATTGAATTGTAGTTGATTATTCATTCACTTAGCTTCGTGCTAATCCCTCAATTTACTTCCTGCAGGTTATGTTTAATTATGTGGGTAGCCAGGAAGGGACCTTTTGATGCTGGGAATGTTTGAAACTTGCAACTCTGATCCAGTTGTAATAAATAATGTTTTATAGTATATAATGCCCCGGGTTTGTAAACATGTTAACTATGTTTGTTTAGTAGTTAAACATATTGTATAAAGGGTTGCGAAAATTTCTAGCAGGTTTTAATAGAATATGTATCTCAAGTAGTCGCTTCCGCCAAACTTAATATTATATTGTTGTATTAAATGAGGGGCGTTATAAGTTGGTATCAGAGCAATAGTTTGGGGCAATTGAATATGATTGTATGTTCAATCCTAAACTTTGATTGTGTTGTGTCAAACATTCTTGGGAAAGGGATTATGTACTGAATGTGAATCGGTTAGTAGAATAGGTGCTAACGACTAATGATTTGTAAGCTGTTGTGGTGTTTACAGATATGGCGGATAATGAGCAACTACCTGTTAACCCTAATAATGCCTCAAGGCCTGAAGTTGCTGCTGAGACTCATGATGACCGGAATGAGAATGCTGGTACTTCTTTCCATGCTAGAGAGGAGGCAGAAAGGGATCAGTATCTACTTCAATTGGAAGAGGAAAACCAAGCACTTAGAATGTATAAACAACAAAAAGAGGCTGAATCATCTCATCCTATGTTTGGTACGATTTCACCGCCAAAGCAAAAGGTGTGTTCCTTTAAAACCTTTATGAGCAGTAATCCGTCTGTGTATTCGGGTAGTACGAATCCTTCTGTAACTCTAGATTGGTTGAGAGATGTTGAAAAGAAATTTGAAGTCTGTCAATGTGAGGAAGAACTAAAAGTTCCTTATGCAACTCAACTTTTAAAAGGAGCAGCTATGAATTGGTGGGATTCGATTACTTCTGTATTAACTTCTTTTCAGAAAGCATCTATCCGATGGTCTGATTTTCGTAATGAAGTTTGTAAGCAGTATTGTTCAAACTATGATATAGCTCGGATTAGAAAAGAGTTTATGGATTTGCAATTAACTGATAACAGGTCAATGGATGATTTGATAAATCAGTTTACAGAGAAACTCAGATTTGTTCAGCAGTGGGTTCCTGATGAGAGGACTCAAATAGAACAGTTTGTGGGTACTTTACCTAATCATTATCGAACTTCAGTGAGATTAGCGGGCTCTCTTTCTCAAGCTTTTATGTTAGCTCGATCAGTTGACAGTGATTTGAAACCTCAACAAGCATTAAGTAAGGAAATGACTACTCAGAAATCTAGGACATCTTCTGGTAAAGGTAAGCAGCGGTGGCAAGGAAATCAACAGGGTAAGAAACAAGAAAGTCGTGGTGGTACTTCTGATCGTCCCAATTGGTGTATTAAGTGTAGAGCTAGACATTTTGGGCCGTGTACTGTGCAAACCACTAGATGTGTGAAATGTGGTGTGATTGGGCATGAAGCCAAAGATTGTGTTTTTCCTACTTATGTGTGCTGGAATTGCCATAAGGAAGGTCATCGTGCAAATCAGTGTTCTGAGGCTAAGAGACAGGGTTCGGGGACAGTTGTTGGTTCATCAGCTTCTTCCGGTCAGAAGCGGAAGAATCCGCCATCTGCAGTTAGTAGGGCTTTTCAAATGACAGTTGATGAAGCTGTCCATACAGATGACGTGATCACGGGTACTTTTCTTGTAAATTCTGTACCAGCTCGTGTTTTGTTTGATTCTGGTGCAAATTGTTCTTTTGTATCCATGTACTTCTGTGATAAGTTGAAAATGATGCCTACTGTGATAACAAACCCAGTTGAAGTAGAAATAGCTAGTGGCAAATCGGTTCCTGTTACCACCTCGGTAATTGGAGCTAGTATTATAATAGATAGCCAGACTTTCCCAATTTCCTTTCTGTTGATGCCAATTGCTAGTTTTGATGTGATTATTGGTATGGATTGGTTAAGTCAGTATAAAGCAAGCATAGATTGCCACAATAAGCTGATTAGAATTCCAATCTCTGAAAAGTCATATGTCGTGGCTCGAGGAGAACGGGATAATGTTTGTATACCTTTGATTAGTATGATGAAAGCTAGGAAATCTTTGTCCAAGGGCTGTGAATCGTATCTAGCTTATGTGATTGATGCTAAGTTAGAAAAGAAGTCCCTTTCTGATGTACCGGTTGTTTCTGAGTATCCGGAAGTATTCCCTGATGAATTACCTGGTTTACCACCGGTTAGGGAAGTTGAATACCAGATTGATCTTGTTCATGGCTCTTCACCTATAGCCAAAGCCCCTTATAGATTAGCTCCGTCTGAGATACGTGAAATGATGAATCAGATACAGGAGTTGTTGGATAAAGGGTTTATTAGACCGAGTTCTTCTCCCTGGGGTGCACCAGTTCTGTTTGTGAAAAAGAAAGATGGGTCTTTTAGAATGTGCATTGATTATAGGGAATTGAATAAACGGACAGTAAAGAATAAATATCCTCTGCCTCGGATAGATGATTTATTTGATCAGTTGCAGGGATCTTCATTTTATTCAAAGATTGATTTGAGATCAGGTTATCATCAAGTTCGTGTTAGGGATTGTGATATTCCTAAAACTGCATTTCGAACCAGGTATGGTCATTTTGAATTTCTGGTTATGCCTTTTGGTTTGACGAATGCTCCAGCAGTTTTTATGGATTTGATGAACCGTGTTTGTCGACCTTTTCTTGATAAATTTGTGATTGTATTTATCGACGACATTTTGGTATATTCTAAATCCGAATCAGAACATGGAATGCATTTGAGGTTAGTATTGGAAACCTTAAAGAGAGAACATTTGTATGCAAAGTTTTCTAAATGTGAATTTTGGATTCGGGAAGTACAGTTTTTGGGTCATATTATTTGTAATGATGGTGTGAAAGTTGATCCTTCGAAAATTGAAGCTGTAATGAATTGGAAAGCTCCAAAGTCTGCTTCAGAAATAAAAAGTTTTCTTGGTTTGGCGGGTTATTACCGGAAGTTTATTAAAGATTTCTCTAAAATTGCCGGTTCGTTGACTAAATTGACCCGTAAGGATGAAAAGTTTATATGGACTGAACAACAGGAAACAGCTTTTCAGACTCTGAAACAGTTGTTATGTCAGGCTCCTGTGTTAGCATTGCCAGATGGGTCCGATGATTTTGTTGTTTATTGTGATGCATCGATTGCTGGTTTGGGATGTGTTTTGATGCAGCGAGATCGTGTGATTGCTTATGCTTCTCGTCAGCTCAAACCTCATGAAAGAAATTATCCTACCCATGATTTAGAGCTTGCAGCAGTTGTGTTTGCTTTAAAAATCTGGAGGCATTACTTGTATGGTACTAAATGTGTTATTTGTACAGATCACAAGAGTCTTCAGTATATATTTTCACAGCAAGAGTTGAATATGCGGCAGAGACGATGGTTAGAATTAATCAAAGATTATGATTGTGAGATTAAATACCATCCAGGGAAAGCCAATGTGGTTGCTGATGCTTTAAGCCGCAAGGTAACTTCTGATCGAGTTTATTTTATGCGTTTAGAAGTTTCTTCTGATTTGGTGGGTCAGATTAAAGCTGCACAATTAGAGGCTTTGTTAGATCATAATTTGAAATCTGAAATTATGTTGAATCGAAAGGAATTGTTATTGGATGATTCGAGAGGATTAAAAACCTTTCAGTCTCGTGTTTGGATTCCTTTATTTGGTGGTCTTCGGGATGTTATTCTGAATGAAGCCCATAAGTCCAGATTGTCTGTACATCCTGGAAGTACTAAAATGTATAATGACTTGAAACCTTTGTATTGGTGGCCTACAATGAAGATGGATGTAGCAAGGTTTGTTAGTTCTTGTCATATTTGTTTTCAAGTTAAAGCTGAACATCAGAAGCCGTATGGGTCGTTGAAACAGCTTGAGATTCCTGAATGGAAGTGGGAACACCTGACTATGGATTTTGTTACCAAGTTGCCTAGAACTGTCCGAGGAAATGATATGGTTTGGGTCATTGTTGATCGATTGACTAAGAGTGCTCATTTTCTAGCTACCAATGAGACTGCCTCTTTGACTAAACTTGCACAGTTGTATATGAATGAGATTGTTACTCGGCATGGTATTCCATTATCGATTGTATCTGATAGAGATCCGAGGTTTATATCTCATTTCTGGCAGAGTTTGCAGCATGAATTGGGTACCCGTGTGAATCTTAGTACAGCTTATCATCCTCAAACAGATGGTCAGTCAGAACGTACGATTCAAACATTGGAGGATATGTTAAGAGCTTGTATTCTGGAATATGGTGGTTCTTGGGATTCTCATTTGCCATTGGTTGAGTTTGCTTATAATAACTCTTATCATTCTAGTATTGGCATGCCTCCATATGAAATGCTTTATGGACGCCGTTGTAGAACTCCAACTTGTTGGCTAGAGGCAGGTGAGAAACAGTTTGCAGGTCCAGACATTGTTCAGATGACAGCTGATAAAGTAGCAGTGGCTCGTGAAAAGTTGAAAGCTGCACGTGATAGACAGAAACAATATGCTGATCCTAAACGTCGACCAGTTACTTTTGTTGAAGGTGAACTTGTTTACTTGAAAGTTTCGCCTTGGAAAGGGGTAATTCGGTTTGGGAAACGTGGCAAATTAGCTCCTCGGTATATTGGACCTTTTAGAATTCGACAGATTGTTAATGATCAGTCTGTTACATTGGATCTTCCTCCAGAGCTTGCTGGTATTCATGACACGTTTAACATTTGTTATTTGAGGAAATGTAACGTTGAAGACCAGTCTCAGATTCTTCCTTTGAAAGATTTGAAAGTTGATCAGAGTCAGAAGTTAGTAGAAGAACCAGTAGAACTTCTTGACAGAAAGGTTACTAAACTTAGGAAGAAACAGATTCCCATGGTGTTAGTGAAATGGAAACATAGTTTAGGTGAAAACCTAACTTGGGAGACTGAGGAAAGTATGAGATCCAGATATCCTGGATTATTTGATCGTGATGAGATTTCGGGGACGAAATCTTTCTAAGGGGGGGAGAGTTGTAACATCCTCTCTTCTGGTCCGGTAATTTTTAATTTTAAATTGATGTATTTAATTGTATTAGAAATTATTTGATAAATATGTTTAAATTTCGAAACTTAGTTAAATAAGCCTCAGGACTTATTGTGCTTAGTAAATTATTGATTGTTTTGATTTACTATAGTTGACGGTGCAATAAAAGAAGTTTCTCGCAAATGATTTTAGGTTCCAGGCAATAGATTGAAAAGAGACTAGTTTTAAGTGGATACGGGTCGGTGTAAAATCTTAACCGCCTTAAATATTTCCTTTTTAGGAAAGTTTTACACTTTCCCTTTTTGGAAACCATAAACCCTAAAGCTAAAAACCTTTAAACCCTTAACCCTTGCAACCAAAGAATTAAATCAAGTGAATCAAAGACTTTGTGGTGATCTTGAGCTGATTGTGATCTTGTGTTATCATAATCATCATCATCTTCTAGTGGTAATTCCTTGATTGTAAGTTAGTTTTCATGTTCAAATTCATGGTTATGAGCATTTGAAGTTTTAACATGAATTGATATTGAACTTATGCTTTAAACATGTTATGGTATGTATATATGATGAATTGTGAGCTGAAAACTGTTGCTGTACTTGAATTATGGTTAGTTTATATAATTTTCGGAATTTGGGTTTGAGCTGTGTGTTTGCAGGTCTGCACCTGAGCTAAAACGCGTAGGAACGCGATCCTGAACTCTTGCCCGGATTGCGTTGCCTAATGAAAAATTGATTCCATAACGTTTTCTTCTTATGAACGCGATCCAGCCCTAGTTCCCGGATCGCGTTACCAAGTGTAAAACGGTGACAGAACTTTTTAAAAGGGTGAACGCGATCCCACCACCCTTGCCTGGATCGCGTTTGCATGAATAAATTTGATGGTGTTTTTAGTGGCACTTCTTATGTCATATTCCTTTAGTGGCACTTTTGTAGAAAGATATTATTGTTACTTATGTTTGGAATTGATTAACAATGTGATTACTTATGTAATGTGTTTAATTATATAAGTACCATTAGTTGAAAACAAATTACTAACTTATGATTGATTTTATGTTCTCAGATAATCCAAGGGCTCAGCGAGATAAGACTGCTGAGTAAGTAACTGAGACGAATCAGGTGAGTGGATTTGAAACTCATAGTTTGATTTGGTTGTGTCAGTTTGATTTCAATCAGTAATTATAGGATTACTATTGATAGAATGTTAACTTGGAAATGATATGCCATTTGATTGGTGGTTTGATTAGCCTGTGAGCTTGATTGATGAATACAGAGGTCAACTAGATTGTCGGTTGGACTTGATTTCTAATGTTGGTCAACACAGGGTTGCGTACATGTGTTGATAGAGATTAGCATTTAGTTAGCGGTTAATCACTGTTTTGGCCTACAGTTGATTTAAGTGTTCTGATGGGGCCACCCGGAACAGGGTCCTTAGGAACCACCGTTCCTCTTGACGATATTTGTTGCATTATTGATTGTGAACAGATTGCTAGCTAAATTGAATTGTAGTTGATTATTCATTCACTTAGCTTCGTGCTAATCCCTCAATTTACTTCCTGCAGGTTATGTTTAATTATGTGGGTAGCCAGGAAGGGACCTTTTGATGCTGGGAATGTTTGAAACTTGCAACTCTGATCCAGTTGTAATAAATAATGTTTTATAGTATATAATGCCCCGGGTTTGTAAACATGTTAACTATGTTTGTTTAGTAGTTAAACATATTGTATAAAGGGTTGCGAAAATTTCTAGCAGGTTTTAATAGAATATGTATCTCAAGTAGTCGCTTCCGCCAAACTTAATATTATATTGTTGTATTAAATGAGGGGCGTTATAAGTTGGTATCAGAGCAATAGTTTGGGGCAATTGAATATGATTGTATGTTCAATCCTAAACTTTGATTGTGTTGTGTCAAACATTCTTGGGAAAGGGATTATGTACTGAATGTGAATCGGTTAGTAGAATAGGTGCTAACGACTAATGATTTGTAAGCTGTTGTGGTGTTTACAGATATGGCGGATAATGAGCAACTACCTGTTAACCCTAATAATGCCTCAAGGCCTGAAGTTGCTGCTGAGACTCATGATGACCGGAATGAGAATGCTGGTACTTCTTTCCATGCTAGAGAGGAGGCAGAAAGGGATCAGTATCTACTTCAATTGGAAGAGGAAAACCAAGCACTTAGAATGTATAAACAACAAAAAGAGGCTGAATCATCTCATCCTATGTTTGGTACGATTTCACCGCCAAAGCAAAAGGTGTGTTCCTTTAAAACCTTTATGAGCAGTAATCCGTCTGTGTATTCGGGTAGTACGAATCCTTCTGTAACTCTAGATTGGTTGAGAGATGTTGAAAAGAAATTTGAAGTCTGTCAATGTGAGGAAGAACTAAAAGTTCCTTATGCAACTCAACTTTTAAAAGGAGCAGCTATGAATTGGTGGGATTCGATTACTTCTGTATTAACTTCTTTTCAGAAAGCATCTATCCGATGGTCTGATTTTCGTAATGAAGTTTGTAAGCAGTATTGTTCAAACTATGATATAGCTCGGATTAGAAAAGAGTTTATGGATTTGCAATTAACTGATAACAGGTCAATGGATGATTTGATAAATCAGTTTACAGAGAAACTCAGATTTGTTCAGCAGTGGGTTCCTGATGAGAGGACTCAAATAGAACAGTTTGTGGGTACTTTACCTAATCATTATCGAACTTCAGTGAGATTAGCGGGCTCTCTTTCTCAAGCTTTTATGTTAGCTCGATCAGTTGACAGTGATTTGAAACCTCAACAAGCATTAAGTAAGGAAATGACTACTCAGAAATCTAGGACATCTTCTGGTAAAGGTAAGCAGCGGTGGCAAGGAAATCAACAGGGTAAGAAACAAGAAAGTCGTGGTGGTACTTCTGATCGTCCCAATTGGTGTATTAAGTGTAGAGCTAGACATTTTGGGCCGTGTACTGTGCAAACCACTAGATGTGTGAAATGTGGTGTGATTGGGCATGAAGCCAAAGATTGTGTTTTTCCTACTTATGTGTGCTGGAATTGCCATAAGGAAGGTCATCGTGCAAATCAGTGTTCTGAGGCTAAGAGACAGGGTTCGGGGACAGTTGTTGGTTCATCAGCTTCTTCCGGTCAGAAGCGGAAGAATCCGCCATCTGCAGTTAGTAGGGCTTTTCAAATGACAGTTGATGAAGCTGTCCATACAGATGACGTGATCACGGGTACTTTTCTTGTAAATTCTGTACCAGCTCGTGTTTTGTTTGATTCTGGTGCAAATTGTTCTTTTGTATCCATGTACTTCTGTGATAAGTTGAAAATGATGCCTACTGTGATAACAAACCCAGTTGAAGTAGAAATAGCTAGTGGCAAATCGGTTCCTGTTACCACCTCGGTAATTGGAGCTAGTATTATAATAGATAGCCAGACTTTCCCAATTTCCTTTCTGTTGATGCCAATTGCTAGTTTTGATGTGATTATTGGTATGGATTGGTTAAGTCAGTATAAAGCAAGCATAGATTGCCACAATAAGCTGATTAGAATTCCAATCTCTGAAAAGTCATATGTCGTGGCTCGAGGAGAACGGGATAATGTTTGTATACCTTTGATTAGTATGATGAAAGCTAGGAAATCTTTGTCCAAGGGCTGTGAATCGTATCTAGCTTATGTGATTGATGCTAAGTTAGAAAAGAAGTCCCTTTCTGATGTACCGGTTGTTTCTGAGTATCCGGAAGTATTCCCTGATGAATTACCTGGTTTACCACCGGTTAGGGAAGTTGAATACCAGATTGATCTTGTTCATGGCTCTTCACCTATAGCCAAAGCCCCTTATAGATTAGCTCCGTCTGAGATACGTGAAATGATGAATCAGATACAGGAGTTGTTGGATAAAGGGTTTATTAGACCGAGTTCTTCTCCCTGGGGTGCACCAGTTCTGTTTGTGAAAAAGAAAGATGGGTCTTTTAGAATGTGCATTGATTATAGGGAATTGAATAAACGGACAGTAAAGAATAAATATCCTCTGCCTCGGATAGATGATTTATTTGATCAGTTGCAGGGATCTTCATTTTATTCAAAGATTGATTTGAGATCAGGTTATCATCAAGTTCGTGTTAGGGATTGTGATATTCCTAAAACTGCATTTCGAACCAGGTATGGTCATTTTGAATTTCTGGTTATGCCTTTTGGTTTGACGAATGCTCCAGCAGTTTTTATGGATTTGATGAACCGTGTTTGTCGACCTTTTCTTGATAAATTTGTGATTGTATTTATCGACGACATTTTGGTATATTCTAAATCCGAATCAGAACATGGAATGCATTTGAGGTTAGTATTGGAAACCTTAAAGAGAGAACATTTGTATGCAAAGTTTTCTAAATGTGAATTTTGGATTCGGGAAGTACAGTTTTTGGGTCATATTATTTGTAATGATGGTGTGAAAGTTGATCCTTCGAAAATTGAAGCTGTAATGAATTGGAAAGCTCCAAAGTCTGCTTCAGAAATAAAAAGTTTTCTTGGTTTGGCGGGTTATTACCGGAAGTTTATTAAAGATTTCTCTAAAATTGCCGGTTCGTTGACTAAATTGACCCGTAAGGATGAAAAGTTTATATGGACTGAACAACAGGAAACAGCTTTTCAGACTCTGAAACAGTTGTTATGTCAGGCTCCTGTGTTAGCATTGCCAGATGGGTCCGATGATTTTGTTGTTTATTGTGATGCATCGATTGCTGGTTTGGGATGTGTTTTGATGCAGCGAGATCGTGTGATTGCTTATGCTTCTCGTCAGCTCAAACCTCATGAAAGAAATTATCCTACCCATGATTTAGAGCTTGCAGCAGTTGTGTTTGCTTTAAAAATCTGGAGGCATTACTTGTATGGTACTAAATGTGTTATTTGTACAGATCACAAGAGTCTTCAGTATATATTTTCACAGCAAGAGTTGAATATGCGGCAGAGACGATGGTTAGAATTAATCAAAGATTATGATTGTGAGATTAAATACCATCCAGGGAAAGCCAATGTGGTTGCTGATGCTTTAAGCCGCAAGGTAACTTCTGATCGAGTTTATTTTATGCGTTTAGAAGTTTCTTCTGATTTGGTGGGTCAGATTAAAGCTGCACAATTAGAGGCTTTGTTAGATCATAATTTGAAATCTGAAATTATGTTGAATCGAAAGGAATTGTTATTGGATGATTCGAGAGGATTAAAAACCTTTCAGTCTCGTGTTTGGATTCCTTTATTTGGTGGTCTTCGGGATGTTATTCTGAATGAAGCCCATAAGTCCAGATTGTCTGTACATCCTGGAAGTACTAAAATGTATAATGACTTGAAACCTTTGTATTGGTGGCCTACAATGAAGATGGATGTAGCAAGGTTTGTTAGTTCTTGTCATATTTGTTTTCAAGTTAAAGCTGAACATCAGAAGCCGTATGGGTCGTTGAAACAGCTTGAGATTCCTGAATGGAAGTGGGAACACCTGACTATGGATTTTGTTACCAAGTTGCCTAGAACTGTCCGAGGAAATGATATGGTTTGGGTCATTGTTGATCGATTGACTAAGAGTGCTCATTTTCTAGCTACCAATGAGACTGCCTCTTTGACTAAACTTGCACAGTTGTATATGAATGAGATTGTTACTCGGCATGGTATTCCATTATCGATTGTATCTGATAGAGATCCGAGGTTTATATCTCATTTCTGGCAGAGTTTGCAGCATGAATTGGGTACCCGTGTGAATCTTAGTACAGCTTATCATCCTCAAACAGATGGTCAGTCAGAACGTACGATTCAAACATTGGAGGATATGTTAAGAGCTTGTATTCTGGAATATGGTGGTTCTTGGGATTCTCATTTGCCATTGGTTGAGTTTGCTTATAATAACTCTTATCATTCTAGTATTGGCATGCCTCCATATGAAATGCTTTATGGACGCCGTTGTAGAACTCCAACTTGTTGGCTAGAGGCAGGTGAGAAACAGTTTGCAGGTCCAGACATTGTTCAGATGACAGCTGATAAAGTAGCAGTGGCTCGTGAAAAGTTGAAAGCTGCACGTGATAGACAGAAACAATATGCTGATCCTAAACGTCGACCAGTTACTTTTGTTGAAGGTGAACTTGTTTACTTGAAAGTTTCGCCTTGGAAAGGGGTAATTCGGTTTGGGAAACGTGGCAAATTAGCTCCTCGGTATATTGGACCTTTTAGAATTCGACAGATTGTTAATGATCAGTCTGTTACATTGGATCTTCCTCCAGAGCTTGCTGGTATTCATGACACGTTTAACATTTGTTATTTGAGGAAATGTAACGTTGAAGACCAGTCTCAGATTCTTCCTTTGAAAGATTTGAAAGTTGATCAGAGTCAGAAGTTAGTAGAAGAACCAGTAGAACTTCTTGACAGAAAGGTTACTAAACTTAGGAAGAAACAGATTCCCATGGTGTTAGTGAAATGGAAACATAGTTTAGGTGAAAACCTAACTTGGGAGACTGAGGAAAGTATGAGATCCAGATATCCTGGATTATTTGATCGTGATGAGATTTCGGGGACGAAATCTTTCTAAGGGGGGGAGAGTTGTAACATCCTCTCTTCTGGTCCGGTAATTTTTAATTTTAAATTGATGTATTTAATTGTATTAGAAATTATTTGATAAATATGTTTAAATTTCGAAACTTAGTTAAATAAGCCTCAGGACTTATTGTGCTTAGTAAATTATTGATTGTTTTGATTTACTATAGTTGACGGTGCAATAAAAGAAGTTTCTCGCAAATGATTTTAGGTTCCAGGCAATAGATTGAAAAGAGACTAGTTTTAAGTGGATACGGGTCGGTGTAAAATCTTAACCGCCTTAAATATTTCCTTTTTAGGAAAGTTTTACACTTTCCCTTTTTGGAAACCATAAACCCTAAAGCTAAAAACCTTTAAACCCTTAACCCTTGCAACCAAAGAATTAAATCAAGTGAATCAAAGACTTTGTGGTGATCTTGAGCTGATTGTGATCTTGTGTTATCATAATCATCATCATCTTCTAGTGGTAATTCCTTGATTGTAAGTTAGTTTTCATGTTCAAATTCATGGTTATGAGCATTTGAAGTTTTAACATGAATTGATATTGAACTTATGCTTTAAACATGTTATGGTATGTATATATGATGAATTGTGAGCTGAAAACTGTTGCTGTACTTGAATTATGGTTAGTTTATATAATTTTCGGAATTTGGGTTTGAGCTGTGTGTTTGCAGGTCTGCACCTGAGCTAAAACGCGTAGGAACGCGATCCTGAACTCTTGCCCGGATTGCGTTGCCTAATGAAAAATTGATTCCATAACGTTTTCTTCTTATGAACGCGATCCAGCCCTAGTTCCCGGATCGCGTTACCAAGTGTAAAACGGTGACAGAACTTTTTAAAAGGGTGAACGCGATCCCACCACCCTTGCCTGGATCGCGTTTGCATGAATAAATTTGATGGTGTTTTTAGTGGCACTTCTTATGTCATATTCCTTTAGTGGCACTTTTGTAGAAAGATATTATTGTTACTTATGTTTGGAATTGATTAACAATGTGATTACTTATGTAATGTGTTTAATTATATAAGTACCATTAGTTGAAAACAAATTACTAACTTATGATTGATTTTATGTTCTCAGATAATCCAAGGGCTCAGCGAGATAAGACTGCTGAGTAAGTAACTGAGACGAATCATGTGAGTGATTTGAAACTCATAGTTTGATTTGGTTGTGTCAGTTTGATTTCAATCAGTAATTATAGGATTACTATTGATAGAATGTTAACTTGGAAATGATATGCCATTTGATTGGTGGTTTGATTAGCCTGTGAGCTTGATTGATGAATACAGAGGTCAACTAGATTGTCGGTTGGACTTGATTGCTAATGTTGGTCAATATAGGGTTGCGTACATGTGTTGATAGAGATTAGCATTTAGTTAGCGGTTAATCACTGTTTTGGCCTACAGTTGATTTAAGTGTTCTGATGGGGCCACCCGGAACAGGGTCCTTAGGAACCACCGTTCCTCTTGACGATATTTGTTGCATTATTGATTGTGAACAGATTGCTAGCTAAATTGAATTGTAGTTGATTATTCATTCACTTAGCTTCGTGCTAATCCCTCAATTTACTTCCTGCAGGTTATGTTTAATTATGTGGGTAGCCAGGAAGGGACCTTTTGATGCTGGGAATGTTTGAAACTTGCAACTCTGATCCAGTTGTAATAAATAATGTTTTATAGTATATAATGCCCCGGGTTTGTAAACATGTTAACTATGTTTGTTTAGTAGTTAAACATATTGTATAAAGGGTTGCGAAAATTTCTAGCAGGTTTTAATAGAATATGTATCTCAAGTAGTCGCTTCCGCCAAACTTAATATTATATTGTTGTATTAAATGAGGGGCGTTATAAGTAACACGGTAAGTATACACTCCTCGTTACGACTGCCGTCGTGTGGTTGGAATGACCAACGAGTAATATCCTGGGAGGGTTGTCAAATCGATAGTATTATCTGTATACTCAGTGGCTAGAGTCACCTAGCTAATGGTTATAGGTTGCAAGCACTGGGACTTATGTGCACTACAACTACCTCACGTAAACCTAGGATCGTACCAAGATTTGTTGTCTTATTCCCAAAATGTTGTGAAAACGTTTCATATAATTAGTTCAAGTTCAATCAATATGAAAACATTTCACAGTAACAGTTTAAGTTTAATAGCATGAAAGTATTCATGTTAATCAGTTTCACATAATAGCAAGCAGCGTAATAACATAAGCAAATAGCATGTTATATCACATTGTTCTATGTTTTCCACCCCTGGTTTTAAAAGCATTTAAAACAATAAAAGGTAGGGGCTGTGAACTCACGGTTTGCAAGTCTTCAGCTAGTAATACACAGTAGTCTTAACGTGCCTCTCAAATACCTAGACACAATTAAATATACTTTACATAAGTATATGGACTAATCGTTAAGTTGAAATGTTTATAACACTTTAGTTGTTGGTGATATTTGCGTTGAAATAATCGTTGCGTACAAGTATATATTTACATATACTTATTAGTTGAATATATATATTCTAATATATATATATATTATTTGTCGTCATTGATTATATATATATATATATATATATATATATATATATATATATATATATATATATATATATATATATATATATATATATACGTAGTTGTCATTGTTGTTGATTATGTTCCCAAAAACATAATTATAGTAGTTATAAAAATAACTTTGTTAAATCGTATATATATAAATACACTTGACAAATGGTCGTGTCTATATATATAAGTAGGTTTAAGTTGTCATTTTCTATTTATCGCGTTACTAATATCGTTTGTTCTCGTTTAACTTGTTTCACGTATATCACCGGTTATAAGTTTGCGTTTTACTCATTTGGGCCTTGGCCCAATAGTTCGGCCCACTAACTAAACCCATTTAGTTTAAGCCCAATAACAAGGCCCAATAGATGCAGTCCAAATTAGTATGGCCCAAATATATTTAACCAATTATTTTAGCCCATTAACATACTGATAATTTTGGTCCGTTTTATATTTGACCCGTTTGGCCCAAACAGTTATATCGTTAGTTATTTGTGTCAAAATATTGTCGTTTCGTTTTTGAAATACATTAAATTCGTGCTCGTTTTGTTAAAAATTAATCACTTATATTTTTATTTACTCGAACTAATTATTTATATATGCATAAAAATAAAAGAAACAAAAGAACACATGTCACTTCTCGGTTAACACTCCCATACCGAACCATTTGATCTAAGTGTTCTTTTAGTCCCTTATTTATGAATCTAAATATATATGTATGTGTAAAAATTAAAAGAACAAAAGAAAACTGGTCACAGGTTTCGAACCTGTGACCTTTGCCATATCCCACACACAAGTTAACCACTTTGCTAAGTGATCATTTGTTACTCATTTCAAGTAGTTTATATATATATCCGAAAATATTTAGGTGATATTGTAACCCACTGTGTTATCTCATATTGTTCTTTATGGTTTTTTTTCGATCAGATTCTTTAAAGTCCCAAATCGTTTATGTAAACAAATATTAACATTTTAACAACTTATTAATACATCCTATCATGTTTGTATGTATAATTCTTGGATTCAATGTTTTGTTTTCTCAAAACCCATTTCAAGAACATAATAGCATCAATCATCAAATCAGTGAGTTATATATATGTATTATGATGTAAAGACAATATAGATAACGAAATTTAATAAGGAAATTAAATATAGAAGGTTTTGCTCACTTTGATTTTTGGGTGTTGAGGATGATGCCGATCGATGATGATGATGACAAAATGATGGTGATGATAATTATGATGAAGATGATGATAGTAATATATGATCAAGGAAAATGATATTAGGATGAAGTTTTCTGGGTTTTTGTTGAAGTACCGTGAGATAATAGAGAGTGAGGGAATGAGAAGTTCATTATTGTATGTATGTGTATGAAGTCAAGGTATAGGTAAGGTGATGATATGTTTGTTTGACTTGTGAGTCGACTGAAGTGAGGCAACAGCATGGTTTCAACCTCAATCTGTCTCTTAGATATTTTGGGGTTGATTAAGTAATATTTTGTCCGTTAATTTCGTGTACGGGTATAATTAGTTGCACCCCATATACCGCTCAATTACTCGTTAGTTTAAATTATATAGTAAACTTAGTAATTGATAATTATAAAAATGAATTATTTTATCAAAGTAATTAATAAAATAATTTACAGTAGTGGTACTGTACAGTTAAATTGCGTGCCAGATTTCAGTCAAATTTGGAATTTATATTTTGAAGTAATGTTCCAAATACTAAAACAGTAACGGGAAAATAAATATTTTTATTATTTTCGACCTTTAGGTACGTTTTATAATTGTTTCTGTTCGTGTATAACGCGTCCTAAATAGCAGTCTAAAAGTTTCCGTTTTATTTTTGTTCTAATACTTTTCTATAATGATTTCAAACAAAAATTATTCAAAAGTATTTTGAAGTTCTTTTTGGAACTTTATGATTCGTGTTTGATACGTTTAATATAAAACGTATAAGTTATTATATTATTTCAATAATATAAATATCTAATATTTGTAATTAATAATTTTCGAATTATTAATTATTTCGTATCACCAACTATATTGTATTCAGTTTGTCGAATTTAATATGTTCATTTCGTACGTAATTATATATACATATAACTACAAGTCTAATACGTCACGTACCACATAGTAAGTTTCTCAAAACTTTACACATAAAATCGTTTTGAATTCACTAATCAGGGAATTACTCTAGGTAATGCATGTAATTAGATAAAAATTAGTACCCTAATTTGAGGATTGTCACATTACAAGTCCAGACTCATGTATACTTGATGAATTTATCAAGAGTCTTGCAAGTAAGTTTGCACTTAAGGATCTTGGCACACTTTCATATTTTTTAGGGGTTGAAGTTATTCCATCAGTCCATGGGTTATATCTAAGCCAACGTAAATACGTTATTGATTTGCTTGAACGGGCCAAGATGGCTAATGCCAAACCAGTTTCTACTCCCATGGCAGCAGATTGTAGACTCACCTTACATTCGGGTGCACTAATCGATAATCCAACTGAATATCGTGCATTTGTTGGAAGCTTACAATATCTTACTCTCACCAGGCCCGATGTCGCATTTGTAGTGAACAAGTTATCTCAGTTCATGCATGCTCCAAGAAGTACTCATTGGGCTGCACTAAAAAGACTCTTGCGTTATCTCGCTGGTTCACTTGATAAGGGTGTAACAATTTATCGTGATTCTAGCTCCTCTCAACCTTCATGCATTCTTTGATGCTGATTGGGCTGGAAATAAAGACGACTACACATCCACTATGGGTCTGTGACACCCGGTCAAAATAACCCAAAATTAGCACCGAATTTAAATTTTTAAAACACGTAATTACATACGTGTCAATACTCAAGTACACAAGTATTATATATATATGTATATATATAAACCGAAACGATTAATTAACAATCGCAAAGACACGAATTTAACAAAACGTAGAAACTCAAAATTGAAAGCGAGCGAAAAACATTTTTAAACAAAGTATTATTATTGAGGATAATAATTACGTACTCCATTTTAAATTTAAATACATTTTGGATACTGAAAACTATCTGTACATTTTAAGTTAAACAAAGATATATTTTTATATCTCTTTAAAAAGTATTTTTATAAAATACTTTGATTTAAAACGTATACGATTCTATTTTTAGAAAATTATCATTTTAAAAGATTTTACTATTTTACTATCGGATACGCAAACACGGGTCGAAAATTTCCAACTACCTCAATAATTGAGGCCGGTTATAATACCCGACCTCAATTATTTGTATCACACACACGCACACAATTTTTGATCACTCTCTCTCGGTCTCTTGCTCCCTCCCTCTCTCGGCTTTGATCTTCAAACAACAACAACATAAACATAATCATCATCATCATCTAGCTACTTCATCATCATCACCATCGTGATCTTCATCATCATCAACATCCGTTCGTTTTCAAAAATTGTAAGGAATCAATTCGTTTTTCTCTTCAATTTCGTGTTTAAGTATGTTATATTACATGTATTAGCTTTGTATTAAGTTGTTGTAAGCGGAATTTGGATTTAGAAATGGTTTTGTATGTTTTCTGTGCGTACAGAGTCGAACCAGTTACGTGAATCCGGCGGATTCATGATGAATCCGGCGGATTCCTACCCAGAAAACATGAACACGGCGGATTCAAGGGAATCCGGCGTATTCCCTAAACTTTGAGCCCAATCCGGCGGATTCGGGTGAATCCGGCGGATTCCCCTCGAAATCCATTGAATCCGGCGTATTGATTTAAATCCGGCGGATTCGACCCATTACCGTTTTACCCAGCGGGTACCTCGACTACCCGGCGGGTACCTAGCCCAGCCCAGTTTTCTGATTTCAATGTTAACTAAAACGAATACAAACATTTATATGGATACAATATACGTTTAAATAAACATTTTTACATAAAACAAACTTAATTATATTTTTGAAATATAATTGTAACCTGATGACTACGAGTCGTACCTTTTTACAAACTAAGTAATCAACCACATGAACAACTAAACAAACGAACTACTACGCGTACACTTACAAACATACAATCTTGCGTGTTTAGGACGTTAGGAGATTACTGTTGGGATACGTACGCACAATAGGATTGCTCGCTCTACAGGTGAGTCTCACAGCCCCATTTTTACTGTTTTAAATATTGGGGTGAGATACAATGCTTACATGTTTTCGTGATCATATGTTATTTGATTAGCTAATATGATTATTAACTCAGGGAATTAAATGATTATTTAATTCAGTTAACTATATTAGTTACATTGTTTGGCTACCATTCTTTGGTCTTGATTAGCATTGTTAGATTTCACATTTGTCGCAAACCTGCGTTGGTTTGTTCCATGTGGCGAAATCTGCGTTGGTTTCATCACTGTTTAATTGCACATTGTTCGAAGACCTGCGTTGGTTTGTTCAATGTTACAAAACCTGCGTTGGTTTCATCATTGTCTAATTTCATATTGTTCAAAAACCTGCGTTGGTTTGTTCAATGTTCCGAAACCTGCGTTGGTTTCATCCTAGTTGGTTTCGTTATTGTTTAGGGAACCTGCGTTGGTTCAAATCATTATTTAGTAACCGGAATGGTTAAATCATTGTTTTGAAGCTTAATTGATAAATCACCATTTAGAAAACCTGCGTTGGTTTAAATCATTGTTTAGGAACCTGCGTTGGTTTAAAAATCATTGTGTGAGTAAATTGCTTAAATCACTATTCATTTATAACTTTTTATTATCGTCGGATAATCATATTGATCACATCAATGTTTATATTAAAACCTGTGAGATTCACCAGCTTTATAGCTGACCTTTTAGTGTTGTATTCTCAGGTGCTCATCAATATTAGGAATGGCCTACAGGATAAGCTACCTATCACGAGTCGCATGCATCCATTTAGACATGAAGATTTTCTTGCATTATATTTTGTATAATGGTTATGTATTAAAATCTTCTGAAATCATTTTGCGAACTCACTACTATGTTTTAAATTTATGACTTAAACTTTGTATTTCTTTTGGAAAACTAATGTAATGTAATGTGTTTCTAAAACGTCTCATTTAGAGTCGTTTGCTTGTACTTTGGTGTTTTGATATTTGATTAGTCACGCCCAAAAACAATCGCTTCCGCAAAGCATGAAATTGGGGGTGTGACAGATTGGTATCAGAGCCTAAGGTTATAGCGAACTAGGTTGCATGTAGTGGGCCTAGACTATGACCGTTAGGCAGTATTCCTCATTAGATATAACTGGTTCAGGGATTTCATCATACAAGTTTAATTTAACATAGCCTGATCAACTATGTACAATTAAATAAAGATGATGTAAGATCTGAAAGGGGTTATGTTGAACAGGAATGCATTAGTTGACTCTGATCACGAGAGAACCGGGACTCATAATTGTTTTATGCTAGTCACGACTAGGTGGACGATATGTATATATGGTTTATACAATTAGGCTATTATATAGTATGGATAATAATACGCCTCAGATACTTGTTAACATAATTAATGATATGATACATTTTAGAATTTGCCTATGGTAAGTTGATCTAGTCAGGAAATATAGTATCGGGATGTGCCCTACCTGAGAGGGTCATCTCTTCGAAATAGGCTTACCCTAGTTAGAGATTAAAACTTCAATATCTTATTTGACATCAACTGGTCATCAGAGGACCATCCTTCGCTCACCCATCAGTTTTAACATTCGAATCCAGTATTTCTTTAAGTACAAATCTTTTCCTACCACCTATCATATTCCGCTTAACTGCTGATACATGTACGGATGTAATATCCCTTTCACTTTTGTAAACCCTAATCCTCGTAATCATTTGAACTCGCATGTTAAATGATTGCAATCTTCTTTATTCTACACTATTGATTGTCATTTGTGTTGTGGTATATTATTGTTATATATACAACTACGATGATCATATTCTTATACGAAACTCTGACATGTCCCTTATCTTCATTGAAGGAACATGCCTCCACGTCGCCAATTCACTCAAGCTCAGGTCGATCGACTGGTTGCTGACGCAGTAAGTGCTGAGCGACAACGATCCAGCGGCGCTGAAACACCACCAAATGCCCCTGTAGTGAAACCCTGCACCTACAAAGACTTCCTCAACTGCAATCCTTTGACCTTCAAAGGCACAGAAGGTGCCATTGGGTTGTTGCGATGGATGGAGAAGACAGAAGCAGTCTTTCGCATCTGCAGTTGCCCTGAGAACTGTAAGGTCAAGTTCTCCACCTACACTTTCATGGATGATGCTCTGACATGGTGGAACACTTATGCTGACTCCATAGGCGAAGACATTGCTCTGGAAACTCCCTGGGATGAGCTGAAGAAAATGCTCAAGGATGAGTATTGTCCTAGGGATGAAATTCAACAGCTTGAGTCGGAATTCTGGAATCTCTCCACTCAAGGGAACGACATTGCCAGCTACACCTCTCGATTTAATCAGTTGGCCCACCTGTGTCCATCTATGGTGGATACGGAATCCAAGCGAATTGAGCGCTATGTCTGGGGACTTCCTCCACAAATTCAAGGGATGGTTACTTCATCCAACTCTCCTACATTTCATGGTACTGTGCGCATGGCACATAAGCTGATGACACAGATCGTTCGCCAAGGAACGTCTGTTGTCAAGAGTACTGTAAACCACCCTAGTGATAACAAGAGAAAACTTGAGGGAAATCCTGATAATCAAAGCTCGGCTAACAAAAAGCCTGCAACCATCAAGGCCAACACCTCTGGGTCTGAAAACAAGAAAGAGTACGCTGGAACCAAGCCCTTCTGTTCAAAGTGCAAACGCCATCATGATGGGCCTTGTGGCGACCACTGTGAGAAGTGCAAGCGTTTTGGGCATCTTGCTAAAGATTGCCGTGTGAAAGCCTGTTTTGAATGTGGAACTGTAGGTCACTACAGAAATGACTGTCCGAATCTAAAGGACAAGAACATCGGCCCTGCTCGAGGAAGAGCCTACGTACTCAGAACTAGGGATGACGACCAGAACCCTAGACTCATTGACTTGCTCAACACTGGTATGGTCACTCATACATGACCTAATTGCTTTACACTGTTTACATGGATAGATATTACTTGTTGCTTGATATCTTTTATGTTTTCCCTAGATCCTAACTGTACGATAGGGTTAGGGCAAGGTGACAATTTAGGTTCTATAGTTTCTTTATGAGACGAGGTTTAGCTTGCATAAGTGTTGGGATAACAAATCCTACATTGTTTTATACCGGAAAACACACCGGTTAATATTTTTATGAAAACAATGGGTCACATCCCATATAAAGCTAATGTAGGCTGAATCATTTCGTTTCTGTAGGAGACTGATAGAGTCTAAGGTGGGCTACTGGTGCAAAAAGTAGTTGTACTCAAGCAATTGGCTAAACGACAAACTTTGTCCTACCGACCAAACCATCAAGGATTTACTGAATTACTTTAAGCTACTAGTACACATTGTAGCTACTCCCTAGTGATCGACTGGACTGATCATGTAGGCACAATAGTTAAAACATCTTGAAACCTCATTTCGAACTCCTTAGTTGCCGGAAGGGCACTAGTTCAACAAGGGGAGATAGACAACTCTAGATAGGTGTTGTCAGACTTACGTAGATAACACGCAATCTACAACTTAAATACAACGATAAATACTACGAACAAATTTCGGGACGAAATTCTCCTAACAAGGGGAGAATGTGACACCCGGTCAAAATAACCCAAAATTAGCACCGAATTTAAATTTTTAAAACACGTAATTACATACGTGTCAATACTCAAGTACACAAGTATTATATATATATGTATATATATAAACCGAAACGATTAATTAACAATCGCAAAGACACGAATTTAACAAAACGTAGAAACTCAAAATTGAAAGCGAGCGAAAAACATTTTTAAACAAAGTATTATTATTGAGGATAATAATTACGTACTCCATTTTAAATTTAAATACATTTTGGATACTGAAAACTATCTGTACATTTTAAGTTAAACAAAGATATATTTTTATATCTCTTTAAAAAGTATTTTTATAAAATACTTTGATTTAAAACGTATACGATTCTATTTTTAGAAAATTATCATTTTAAAAGATTTTACTATTTTACGATCGGATACGCAAACACGGGTCGAAAATTTCCAACTACCTCAATAATTGAGGCCGGTTATAATACCCGACCTCAATTATTTGTATCACACACACGCACACAATTTTTGATCACTCTCTCTCGGTCTCTTGCTCCCTCCCTCTCTCGGCTTTGATCTTCAAACAACAACAACATAAACATAATCATCATCATCATCTAGCTACTTCATCATCATCACCATCGTGATCTTCATCATCATCAACATCCGTTCGTTTTCAAAAATTGTAAGGAATCAATTCGTTTTTCTCTTCAATTTCGTGTTTAAGTATGTTATATTACATGTATTAGCTTTGTATTAAGTTGTTGTAAGCGGAATTTGGATTTAGAAATGGTTTTGTATGTTTTCTGTGCGTACAGAGTCGAACCAGTTACGTGAATCCGGCGGATTCATGATGAATCCGGCGGATTCCTACCCAGAAAACATGAACACGGCGGATTCAAGGGAATCCGGCGTATTCCCTAAACTTTGAGCCCAATCCGGCGGATTCGGGTGAATCCGACGGATTCCCCTCGAAATCCATTGAATCCGGCGTATTGATTTAAATCCGGCGGATTCGACCCATTACCGTTTTACCCAGCGGGTACCTCGACTACCCGGCGGGTACCTAGCCCAGCCCAGTTTTCTGATTTCAATGTTAACTAAAACGAATACAAACATTTATATGGATACAATATACGTTTAAATAAACATTTTTACATAAAACAAACTTAATTATATTTTTGAAATATAATTGTAACCTGATGACTACGAGTCGTACCTTTTTACAAACTAAGTAATCAACCACATGAACAACTAAACAAACGAACTACTACGCGTACACTTACAAACATACAATCTTGCGTGTTTAGGACGTTAGGAGATTACTGTTGGGATACGTACGCACAATAGGATTGCTCGCTCTACAGGTGAGTCTCACAGCCCCATTTTTACTGTTTTAAATATTGGGGTGAGATACAATGCTTACATGTTTTCGTGATCATATGTTATTTGATTAGCTAATATGATTATTAACTCAGGGAATTAAATGATTATTTAATTCAGTTAACTATATTAGTTACATTGTTTGGCTACCATTCTTTGGTCTTGATTAGCATTGTTAGATTTCACATTTGTCGCAAACCTGCGTTGGTTTGTTCCATGTGGCGAAATCTGCGTTGGTTTCATCACTGTTTAATTGCACATTGTTCGAAGACCTGCGTTGGTTTGTTCAATGTTACAAAACCTGCGTTGGTTTCATCATTGTCTAATTTCATATTGTTCAAAAACCTGCGTTGGTTTGTTCAATGTTCCGAAACCTGCGTTGGTTTCATCCTAGTTGGTTTCGTTATTGTTTAGGGAACCTGCGTTGGTTCAAATCATTATTTAGTAACCGGAATGGTTAAATCATTGTTTTGAAGCTTAATTGATAAATCACCATTTAGAAAACCTGCGTTGGTTTAAATCATTGTTTAGGAACCTGCGTTGGTTTAAAAATCATTGTGTGAGTAAATTGCTTAAATCACTATTCATTTATAACTTTTTATTATCGTCGGATAATCATATTGATCACATCAATGTTTATATTAAAACCTGTGAGATTCACCAGCTTTATAGCTGACCTTTTAGTGTTGTATTCTCAGGTGCTCATCAATATTAGGAATGGCCTACAGGATAAGCTACCTATCACGAGTCGCATGCATCCATTTAGACATGAAGATTTTCTTGCATTATATTTTGTATAATGGTTATGTATTAAAATCTTCTGAAATCATTTTGCGAACTCACTACTATGTTTTAAATTTATGACTTAAACTTTGTATTTCTTTTGGAAAACTAATGTAATGTAATGTGTTTCTAAAACGTCTCATTTAGAGTCGTTTGCTTGTACTTTGGTGTTTTGATATTTGATTAGTCACGCCCAAAAACAATCGCTTCCGCAAAGCATGAAATTGGGGGTGTGACACATTACAAGTCCAGACTCATGTATACTTGATGAATTTATCAAGAGTCTTGCAAGTAAGTTTGCACTTAAGGATCTTGGCACACTTTCATATTTTTTAGGGGTTGAAGTTATTCCATCAGTCCATGGGTTATATCTAAGCCAACGTAAATACGTTATTGATTTGCTTGAACGGGCCAAGATGGCTAATGCCAAACCAGTTTCTACTCCCATGGCAGCAGATTGTAGACTCACCTTACATTCGGGTGCACTAATCGATAATCCAACTGAATATCGTGCATTTGTTGGAAGCTTACAATATCTTACTCTCACCAGGCCCGATGTCGCATTTGTAGTGAACAAGTTATCTCAGTTCATGCATGCTCCAAGAAGTACTCATTGGGCTGCACTAAAAAGACTCTTGCGTTATCTCGCTGGTTCACTTGATAAGGGTGTAACAATTTATCGTGATTCTAGCTCCTCTCAACCTTCATGCATTCTTTGATGCTGATTGGGCTGGAAATAAAGACGACTACACATCCACTATGGGTCATGTGATATTTCTTGGTCGTAACCCGGTGTGTTGGAGTTCAAAGAAGCAAAGGTTTGTGTCGCAATCTTCCACAGAGGCTGAGTACAAGGCGGTTGCTGCCACTGCTGCAGAAATTTTATGGCTCCGTAATTTATTGCATGAAATGGGTGTGCCTCTTTCTCATATTCCTGTGATTTATTGTGACAATCTTGGTGCTACTCAGTTGAGTGCTAATCCAGTTTTTCATTCACGCATGAAGCATTTAGCACTTGCCTATCATTTTATTCGCGAGCAGGTTCAGCATGGGTCTTTACGTGTTAGTCATGTCTCAACAGGTGATCAACTTGCTGATCCTTTTACAAAGCCCCTTGCTCGTTCCAAATTTGATTTGCTTATGTCCAAGATCGGTCTCTCACATAGGTCGTCCGTCTTGCGGGGGCATCTTAAGGATAAGAGTTAGACTTGGTCTATGTATATCTCTTGTATAGTTGGTTGTGATAATAATCCATATTAGTGTGGTAACAGGCTAGTTGTAATCCCTAGTTTATCTCTTGTATAGTTATCACTTTATCATGTATCTATATATTGTAGCTACATACGTACAATACAAATCAATCATTCATCAAACTCTCTTCATTGGCATTCCAGACGTTTATATTTTGCATATAGAGTTTGATCATCAAGATGCTGCCAAGATCATGTTGAAAGCTTTAAAGTTTGATATTTGTAATCATGTGGTAGCCGTACTAGAGATAGTATTCACGGTCGGTCAGGTTACATTATATTTTTAAAATTTTCTTTTTTAATTTTTTATTTATCTAATTAGTATTTAAGAAAAAGAGTTAGCCAATTATGTAATGGTATGAAATATGTATATTATGATATGAATTTCTTTGTCTATTTACCACATTCATGTCTATTATTTAAGATCAAACGTAATTGAGAGAAAAACTACATCTCATTGATTGAAAAAGTGAAGAGTTAAATTACAGAATTGTTGATGAACCTATTATATACACAGAGTAAAGTCAAGGCAGTAACTAACTAGTTCTAACTAATTACATATTGCTGCACGTGGTGAGATGTCTGTGATGTTTATCATATTGACTTGAGGTGAGGTTGTTGACTTGATAAGCTACTGCTGCCTCTTTCCCTTTATCCCCCCCGCAAGTTGGCAGTGTGTACGGATCACAAATGCCAAACTTGGAGATACAAGAGTAATGTGGAGAACGACTTAAACCTTTGGTAAGTACATCAGCTACTTGGGATGGAGAGGGGATGAAGACAGTGGAAATTTGACCAGCTTTAATCTTATCACGAACAAAGTGACAATCTATCTCAATGTGTTTAGTTCTAGCATGTTGGACGGGGTTGGAGGCAAGTGCAATTGTTGATGCATTGTCACAGAAAACTTGAACAGGCTTTGTGAGTGGAACATGTAAATCATTGAGTAGACTTTGAAGCCAAGTTATTTCACATGTGCAGTCTGCTAAGGCACGATATTCAGCTTCAGTAGATGAACGAGAAACAACAGTTTGTTTCTTTGATTGCCAAGAGAGAAGACATGAACCAAGGAATATACAGTAGCCTGTGATCGATCTTCTAGATGAGAGGCAATTAGCCCAGTCACTATCACAATAGGCCTTTAATGTGAGATTACTTGTAGATGAAAAATGAAGTCCTTGGCCTGGGCAGAGCTTAATATATCTGAGAACCTTGTAGAGAGCCTGCATATGAGTAGTGGTGGGATTTTGACCAAACTGACTAAGAGCTTGGGCTGCAAAAGACAGATCTGGTCGGGTGATGGTAAGGTATAGTAATTTTCCAACCAAGGTTCTGTACAAAGAAGCATCAGGTAATGGGTCACCAGTATCAGCAGAAAGTTTATGATTGGGATCAATGGGAACATTAGAGGGTTTTTCATCTAGAATTCCAGCAGAGTGTAAAAGTTCTAGTGCATATTTCCTTTGAGACATGGTGATTCCAGAAGAGTTTCTAAGGAATTCGATACCCAAGTAATAGTGTAAAGGACCAAGATCTTTGATGCTAAAAGTGTGATCCAGTTGTTGTTTGATCTTGGTGATAAGAGGAAAGTTGTTGCCTGCTAATAGTAGATCATCAACATAGATGACAATGGCAAGATAGACACCACTGTGGGCAAATGTAAACAATGATGTATCAGCATAACTTTGCTTGAAACCTTGTTGAAGTAAGAAAGTAGTAAGCTTGGTAAACCATTGACGATTTGCTTGTTTCAATCCATAAAGAGACTTCTTGAGTCTGCAAACTGAATTAGAGGTAAGATTGGTGTTGTAACCTGGGGGAATTGACATGTATACTTCCTCATGGAGATCACCATGGAGGAAAGCATTGTTTACATCAAGTTGTTCAATAAACCAGTTGTGATGTACAGCAGTGGCTAAGAGGGCCCTCACAGTTACCATTTTAGCAACAGGTGCAAAGGTTTCTTTGTAATCTGTACCTTCCTTTTGAGTAAAACCTTTGGCCACTAATCTGGCTTTAAATCTTTCTATTGAGCCATCTGCATTGCACTTAATACGAAAAACCCATTTGCACCCAATGGCCGTTTTGTTGGGTGGTAGAGGAGTGATTTCCCAAGTATTATTTGCTTCAAGAGCTTGAATCTCTTTTTGCATTGCTTCTATCCATCTCTTATCTTTAGATGCTTGGAAGTAAGAATGTGGTTCCACAAGTGTGTTGACAGTGTTTATGAGATGTCTAGTGGAAGGTTTGATGATGTTGGAGTAGTTTAAGTATTTGGAGTGATGAAACTTAGAAACAGAATTGATAGTAGATTTAGGGAAGGAGCAATGGTAATCTTTGAGCTTGTTGGGTAGTTTATGTGGTCTGGTGGATTTTCTGACAGGAATGGGAGAGGTAGATGGAATATTGGTAGAGGTTGTACCATTAGAATTTATTGGAGATGGACTAGAAGTGGGTGAAGATTGTGTTTCAGCATTGGAAGAGTCATCAGTTGAAATTTGATTGGAATGATCAGATGATGAATTAGAGGTAGGTGAAGAAGCTTCAGTAGTAGGAGAGGAAGTATTTGGAATGGGACTATTGGAAGAGTGTGGCACTGGAAAATTTGGAATTGACGACTCAGTTGAAGATTGACGGGAAGGAGTGAGAGATAGATTTTTGAATGGAAATTTTTTCTCATTGAAAGTGACATGGCGACTAACAAAGATTTTGTGAGTTGTTAGATCATAAAGAAGGTAACCTTTTTGAGTGGTTGGATAACCAAGAAGTACAGCAGATATTGATCTTGCTGCAAATTTATCAAGTGTTTGACAATGAACATTGACTTGGCAGCCAATAATTCGTAGATGATTGAAGTCAGGAGCTGATTTGTAAATGAGTTCATATGGACTGAGGTTGTGTAGAGGTTTAGAAGGAAGTCTGTTGATGAGGTAAGTGGCAGCAAGTATGCAATAACCCCATAAGTGAATAGGCATGTATGATTGAAAACGGATAGCTCTAGCAACTTCTAAGAGTTGTTTATGTTTTCTTTCTACCCTAGCATTTTGCTGGGGTGTATAGGGACATGTAGTTTGGTGTAAGATTCCATGTGAATGGAAAAATTCTTTGAGTGAGTGATTGACAAATTCAGAACCATTATCACTTCGGATTGTTTTTATTGATATTTGAAAGTGATTAAGAATAAATGCATGAAACATTTTGATATGAGAGATAGCATGATGTTTACTAGGTAAAATATATGTCCAAGTGGCCCTTGAATAATCATCAACTATTGTGAGAAAATACTTGCAATTATTCATAGTGGTATGTTTGTAAGGTCCCCATACATCTATGTGTACAAGGTCAAACAAGTTAGCAGCATGTGAATTACTAACAGAAAAAGGAAGAGCATGTTGTTTAGACAATGGACAAACATTACAATTATTTGAAATGGAAGTGCACTTTATTACATGAGATAAGTGTGGAATATGTTTTAAAACATGGAAAGAGGGATGGCCAAGTCTTGAATGCCAGAGAAGAGCTGTATCATCAACAGTAAAAGATGTGCTTGCTTGATGAATAGAGTGAACTTGTGCTTGCTTGTCTTGTTTGATGACATAGAGACCATTACAAAGGGTGCCATGAGCAATCCTCTTGTTGTGGTCCTGAAAATAGCAAGACAAGGGAGTAAATAGGACAGAGAGAGGTAGATGTCTACCTAATTTACTTACGGAGAGTAAATTGTAAGAAAAACTAGGTATGTAGAAGACATCTTGCAAAGTGATGTCAGAATTGATGGTAACAGATCCACATTGAGTGACTTTTGTGTTATAGCCATTTGGAAGAGTGACATAGATAGGAGTAGAACGATTGTGGATATTATGCATATAAGATAATGATGTGGAAATATGGTCAGTGGCCCCACTATCTACTACCCAAGCATCTGCTAGATTAGAAACAATAGATGCAATGAAATTGTAAGTGTCTGCAGTAATATGAGATGCAATAAGTCTGTGTGTACCTGATGCTTGGGCATTTGACATGCCACTGTCATTGTCTTTTTGTGAAGATTGCATCATTAGCAGAACTTGATTCAATTGATTTTGCAACTGGTCCATTCGTGCACTCATGGCAAGTTCAGGAAGAGTAGTGTTACTAGCAGAAGTTGTGGCAGCATCATGTCCCATTACCATGTTCACAGTTTTAGGAGAATAGGTATTGTGAGGTGTTGGTTTATTTGGTGGTTTGTACTTCCCATGCAATGGGTGACCAACTGGATAACCTACTATTTTGTAACATTCTTCCTTTATGTGTCCTTCAAAGCCACAATTGCCACAGAAAATTCCCTTCTTAAATGTGCTTTTCCTTTCATAAGAGCCATTTGTATTTGGAGCTTTATTGGAGTTCCACCTGGATGAATTGTTGTTGTAGTTTCTGTGATTGTTAGATTGCACAGATAGTGCTGCAGAGACAGGTAGTTGGACATTTTGATGTTCCCTTTGCTTTTCCTCTTGCCTGATCATACCATAAGCTTTAGCAACAGTAGGCAAAGGTTGCATGAGTAGTATCTGACCTCTAATATTGGAGTAACACTCATCCAAGCCCATGAGGAACTGCATTAACCTCTTTCTTTGATCCCTTTCACCATTAATTTTTCCATTTTCACATGTACACAGACATGTACACATATAAGGTGCCTCTAGTGCATCAATTTCATCCCAAAAACCCTTCAATTTGTGGTAATAAACCTCAATTGTGCAGTTATTTTGTTTCAATTGTACTATATCATTGGTTAACTGATATATCCTATGTCCATCCAATTGAGAATAATGTTCTTGCAATTCTTTCCACAAATTCGCTGCAGTATTAACAAAGTTCAGTGAATTACCTATTTGATCGGTAATTGTGTTGAGTATCCATGAGATAATCATGTCATTTGTTCGTTCCCAAAGTGCCCTAGCTCTTGAGGTTGATTCTGGTTCAGGAAAATTGCCGGTTACAATTTGCAGCTTGTTTTTGGCATTGAGTGCAATCATCATAGAGCGTCTCCATGAGCTGTAGTTATCTGAACCGGTAAGCTTCTTTGAGATGAGAATTAGACCTGGATGATCATGTTGATTTAGAAATAGAGGATGATTCGGTGAGTTGAAATCCTCTTCATTATTTGGAGTAGAATTTGGAGAAGATGATGAATCGTTCGTCATCGTTTTCAGATAGCAGTTGAATTAGGTCAAAATTGATGATTAAATTGTGAAAAATTGACAGAATTGAAAAATTAGGGCAAAATTCAATCCAGATCTGGTTGAGTACGATCAATGTGAGATGAAATTGAGATTAATTTGGTAAGAGAATCAATTCTTTTAGTGAAATTGATGAGGATCGATGATAGAAATAGAATCACATGATTGTGATCATCGCTCTGATACCATAAGATCAAACGTAATTGAGAGAAAAACTACATCTCATTGATTGAAAAAGTGAAGAGTTAAATTACAGAATTGTTGATGAACCTATTATATACACAGAGTAAAGTCAAGGCAGTAACTAACTAGTTCTAACTAATTACATATTGCTGCACGTGGTGAGATGTCTGTGATGTTTATCATATTGACTTGAGGTGAGGTTGTTGACTTGATAAGCTACTGCTGCCTCTTTCCCTTTATTATTTACATTATATTTCTCAAAATGAATTGTTTTGTAAGATTATTTAGTGATAACGATTATAAATAATTCTCCATAACCATGATTTGCATCTGTAAACTATTGGTAACTACTAAATAAGTAAATATTGGATAACTATATTCGATCTCTGCGGGGGTTTTTTTTTTTAATAATCGTAGGGCTCTTTGTAAGGTATCAACTATGTTCATAATGCAGTTCCTGCATATATATACTTTTTTTAGGAATGCAGAATTTATATTTTTATATTTTTACTTTGTACACGTTACGTTCATCTTAGAAATTGCCGGTGACATCAGAATTAGCACAGTTCTTTTCATTTGTAAGGTCTTTTGGACATGAGGGTTTATAGGTATCTATAAACCCCAAAATCCCAAAACCCAAACCCTAAACCCTAACCCCAAAACTCCAAACCCTAAACGCTTTATAAAACTCTAAACCCTAAATCATACTAAACCCTAAACCCTACTAAAGCATAAAATCTAAACCCTAAACCATGAACCTGCTAAATCCTAACCCTAAACTCTAACCCTAAACGCTAACTATAACCGTAAATAAAATGTACAATCAATCACTAACACACGTGTTACTAATTTATAAAACCCACCAAAAACCAAATTTTTTTTATCGAAAGTATGCCTTGAGGGACGGAAAATCGAAGAGGATAAAACGCTGAAAAATATGGTGCAAGTTTCATGATTTTTCGATTTGTCGTTTGTGAGATAATTGATGTTTGGGGTAAATGGGTTTTGTAGTATGGAACATTCTCTTTGTACATGTGGCATGATATCATTGGTTCCCTTAATCTCACTCAAAAATCATGGACTCATTTGAACCTTACTCTTAAATTTAGTAATAAGATTTCTTACAAAGGGGTCTGGGGCTACTGGAGCGTGCTAATGGAGCTACTCGATCGGCACATGTGTTGTTGCAGCTTGGTGGGCTCGTTTAATCGGGACATGTTGGTGATAAAATCTCGGTTTAACTCGAGTAGCTAGTGCTTCGGTGTGGTTATGTAGTCTATGGAACCACAAGTGGTTATGTATTAGTCCACCTACACATACCCTGTTGACCATATTTTGTAGATGTCATCATATTACCCTTTTATGATACAGAATGGCATCCTAAGCAATGGTATTATACTAGAGCATCATGTTAGATCATTCGTGTGAGTTTAAAAAAGGCTAAGATTTGATTCATACCATACGCATATTTATCAGTTTATCCGTTTGAGTTAACAAGATCATGAATTCTTATGATCGAGTCGACTGCTATAAGTTTTTCCAATCAATCATTGCATTGTATAGGATTATATCGAATTTTATAATCAATTTGATACGAATAATGTTCTTGATTTGATTATTAACCTGTCATGCGTTTTCATACAACAAAACATATATACTGTTTAGATATCATTAACTTCATTTTTGTTTTTCGGAGAATCGCAATGTTTCAGAAGAGCCTCCCGAATATTTCTTTGGGCGCTTGATATTGTGATCATTCCAAGATTGTATACGTCATAGCTTGAGAGTAAATCAAATGAATTAACTATCGGAAAGAGTGAAACTGTCACAAATTATGAGCCATCTGAATTTTTTGGTCTAGCTTAACTCTCTGAATTGTCACTTTTGCTGATGGAAAACTGATGGTGCAGAGAATCAAACATTCATTTTGTTCAGAAGACTTGAAAATGAAAATGAAAGCGCTCCCGTTTGTACCGCAAATTCTTTCTTTTCAAGTAATGCAACTTCCAAACATTTTGCCAAATATTCAGGTTTGGTGACTAGAATTTGCATATCTGCCTTTCATGCATAGCTCAAGCTTACCATATGCATTGTAATTGCCTGCATTCGAATTCTGCATGATGGTAAGTACACATTCTGTTACAGCTTTAATGTCGATATTCCTTGAACCTTGAGTTTAGGTATTTCTATGTGTGATTAGAGATGTCAATATCCGCAATCCCACCAAAAATCGACACCGAAATAGACAGGTTAGAGTTACCCATACTTTATAGTACATCTACCTCTTATTTTAGCGTAGTTTTAAGAGACTTTTACTCTCATTACACAAAAAATACTAGATCATAACCCACAAAATTTGCAGAATAGTCCAGTTCTTCTATTCAAAATTTATAGTATTAAGTAATTTTGTTGTATATCGCCGGAATGCATTTGGTAGATGACTCTTTCAATATGTTATCATTGTCAATATGTCGACACATACAATTTGTCATTGATTATTATAGTTGACTGTGCTGAATCAACATTTATTAAAATTGTTATATCAGTTGATTGAAAAGCAAGTTGAAGCTACTGAATCACAATTGAGCAATATACGCCGTTTAATAGAGAAAGTGAGTATTGATGAAAATGTTTTATTTGAGGCAACTTTAAAATTGCAAAACAATATTGGAGAATCTATGATTAATGGTTCTATGACTTCGTCAAATATTTCACCAAATATGTCCACTTACATGTCTCAAATGGCTAAGGCTATGGGTAAATTTGGAGCTGTAGAGAATTAACCTACAACAGGTATTTACATACTTAAATAACTTTGAATAATAACTTAGTCCATTTGTTTTTCTGTACAATGCTATATGATATTTATTTTGGGTGAATGATTGAATCCTTTTCACTAACACATTTCTAGGCTGATTTTCTTCATGTGAATACATTGAAAGGAATTCTCGAAATTTTAACAACACGACAATATGCTTTGGCATGACTTGCAATTTCAGACTACTTCGCTAGGCTTCAGGTTGTGCAAATGAAGCCTAGAACGATTTAAATGAAGATTGCAAGGGCGCGAGTTGCAAATGAAGATTGAACGATTCACTTATTTCCTTGATGTTTATAGTCATTTTAAATAAGTATTTAAACGATTTAAACAACATGCTATTATTCTTGATTATATTAATTAGTAGAAAGTCATTATTGATTGAACTTTTGATATTTATTTGATGTTTGCATTTTATTTAATGACACCCAAATGATTGGATTCTTACAACAAAATATGTTTTCAATTATTTTTTTTCATCTCGCTATATTATATCATTTTGCTAACATATACATACACATTCATCAACAATAAAGTACCAAATGCATTATTGCGATATACAACAAAATTACTTAATACTATAAATTTTGAATAGAAGAATTGGACTATCCCGCAAATGTTACGTGTTATAATCTCGTAAAATTGGTAAGTCAGTGGTATATCATAGACTCTTTGCATATTTTTATTTCAATAATATTTTGTGTTTATAATTTTATATATAATATGATATATGTTATTATAATCTCCTAATTTCTATTTAATGTTAATATTAATATTAATTTTTAATATTACTAATAACTACTATGTCCATTATTAATCAATAGAGTATTAAATATTTTAGTGATTATTGAATTAGTGAATAACTTCAAACAGCGGACTGGATCAAACTAATTTGAATTATTTATTAGAAAATATTAAATACTCCCTCCGTCCCGATTTAATAGTCCATTATTTCCATTTTAGGATGTCCCAAATTAATTGTCCATTACCAAATATAGAAAGGTAACATGATTCTTTTTACTATATTGTCCTACTTTAAAAATTAAATTACAAAAGTGAAAGGAAGTTCAAATTAATTGGTTAGGGGTAAGAATGTCATTGTGCAAAAAGTAAGTAATAATTATTGTGTTTATCTTAAACTGCGTGTAGTTCTGTCTGGGGACAATTAAATTGGGAGGGACGGAGTATCAAATACGGAGTATCAAATACGGAGTATCAAACTAATGAATTTATATTTATATTTAGATCTAAATGTACAATTAATGTTGTCTATTTGACCATATAATAAGGATTAGACCGATGTAATTTGGAGGGCAATTATGGAAATTAGGTGCAAAGTATTATCAAGCTTAATTAATCCAAAACACTAATGAGTATTAAGGGTCTAGATTAGAGTTACCTAAAACATTAAAGACCAAGATTAATTCTTAAGGGGCTATTTTGTAGGTGATTAAATAATTAACCATCTCTTTTATTACCGAAGAAAGATGAGTATTAAGGGCCTAGATTAGAGTTGCCTAAAACATTAAAGACCAAGATTAATTCTTAAGGAGCTATTTTGTAGGTGATTAAATAATTAACGATCTCTTTTATTAGTGAAGAGAGATATCCTCTAAGATGGATGTTTTTACTTGAAAACTTCAAATATGTGCATTTACAATCTTGTTTCGACATGTGGACATTGCAATTAGGGTGAGCTACAAAAACTGAAAAATCGAAATGTAACTGAAATAACCGTAAAAAAAGGAATAAAAAAATCGAACAGAAGGTGAAACCAATGGTTTGATTTTTAATAATACAATAACTGAAGTTTTTCGTTCAATTCGGGTTTTACCTAAAAAGAGAACCCTTAAATAATTGAACCAATATTTAAACTATAATTGATTAAATAATTTTATATTATACTTGCTATACAAATTCATAGAATATTTTAAGTTATTGACTTACGAACTTAGAAACACGTACATGATCTATTATTTCTAACATAAAATTGTATGTGTATCTAACTTTTACATTATATACTTGACTAAGTGTGTTGTTAAATCTTTGAATGCATTAATTGACTTATCCTAATTTATATTGTATATTATAAATATGTTTACTTTAGAGTATTTATCTTTTTTACGAAATACTTCGTAATACATTTTTGTTCAATATTGTAGCCAAAACCTTTAGCTCATTACGTAACATACGATTATAAACCATTATAACCAACAAGAAACCGAGAAACAGAATCGTAGAAAAACTGAAATCGAACAGATTTGATTATTAAAATACTAAAATATTCAGTTTGATTTGATTTTCGCCAAAAATAAAATCGAATCGAATCATGAACGCCCCTAATCTGCAATACCTTACTCATGTACATTAGTACATTACTCTATTTTTTGTAGTGAAGGTGATTTGTACACTTTATTTTGGATATTCACATCACAATATACAACACCTTTAATGCCCCAGTTGCGGTGTATACGTTAAAAATCAAGTATCCAAATCACCTATCTTTTTTATTACATAATACTTATACGCAACTAATATATGAATGTGAGATATTACACATGCATATAGTTTTCTCAATTTCTTTTCTTGTTGAAGATCTACAAAGTCTTGAAATCGCATATTAAAACCATAACTTTGTAGTCATGGCCAATGTTAATGCCGACATATTCAAAGATCTGAAAGAAAGGTAAAAAGAACATTGTTTATCTTCTTAATTAATACTGCTATAAGAGTCAAAGTCTTGAGAGCAGGCTATTTAGAAGGTAGGGGTAACACTTGCTACGGACCATTCGCTATATGTACTTTTAAATATTTTATAAAAATTGCCTTTTAATTACGTTCTTTATTTATGCTACAAAGTTCACAAAAATTGAGATAGCAATGCTACGTGTCACCTTAAATTTTGGATTCACCGTTAGTCAAATCCAAAACCTCTTATATTTAACTTGACTCGATTGGTTAACAGTCTACGTAAATAGAATTTAAAAGTAAATTGTATACAATGTAAATTATATACTCCTCCGTCCCATATAAAACGTCCACATTACTATTTTGGGATGTCCCATTATAAATGTCCACTTTGATATTTAACCAATCAAAAAAGACTTTAATGGGTAGATTTAATATTTAATTGGTGAAAAAGTATAATGAGTGAAAAATCATAAAACTACGTACAAAATCAAAATGAAAATTTTAAATGGGACAAAGATAAGTAGTTTAAGTTTAACACATAACCAACGTTTTAAGACCCGGTTCGACCGGCCCGGTCGGATCGGTCGGACCGCACTTTTAGAGTTTTCCGGGCCATTTAAAACCGGGTTTTTCAAAATGTTGACTAGTCAACGACCCGGTTGACCCGGTCGGTCGGACCGGGTTGGACCGGGACCCGGAAAGGCACATTGACCCGGGTTTCATATATATATATTTTTTTAATTTCTATGTACATTTAATCATTTATATATAGGGAATGTTTACTGATTGTGTATTTCAAGAATAATAAGGGTAATAAGTGAATCTTTGACTGATGTGTCATCACCATTTATTACTCTATGGATTATATAATTATTATATTGATGTGTATTCCAAGAATAATAAGAGAATCGATGTGTCATCACCCTTTATTACTCTATGGATTATAATTATTATACATGATATAATTAATAATTATATTTATAATTATAAAAAAATAAAAAATTCACTAAATATTACTATTGTATACTATTATTAAATCCGGTCCGACCTTCCAGCCCAATCGTTCTGACCGATCCGACCAGAAAATAATAATTTTCCGAGTCGACTAAAAACCCGGGTTTTAAAACATTGCGCATAACATCAAAAACACATCGTACAAGATCCACTAGACCCCACGCTCACACTTATTAATATATTCATTACGTGTCAACAAATCGATACTTTTCCCTTACCCACCCGGCTCACTTTAGCATCTTCCACCCTATATTCCTCTTCTTCTTCAACAACTTCATACACTCCTCCTTCATTGTTCCCTTCGCCTCTACATATATCCCGCCGCTCATTTTAGCACAACCCCCAATCACTCAATCCCCAAATAACAAAACCCTAACACTAAACATGAGTGGTGCAATTAATACAATTTCAGTAACAAACCCTAACCCTAACGAGCTTTGTTTAAAACGAGCTTCGATTGAGTCCGTATGTCGGGTCGGGTCTATTATTCGGAGTCGGAACTCCGGTGTACTCACACTTGCGGTTTCTGCTTCCGGTTATCCGAAAGGACTTCGCCCCGGTTTATTCGTTTCCGGTTTCAATTACCGGAACCGGTCCATTTTCTCGTTTGCGGCGTCCCATGAGGATTCGGTGAGTTGAATTTTGTTTAAAGTTTGTTGAATTATTCTACTGTGTATAATTTATTTATATTTTGGGGGAAAAAGTTGCTGTCTTCATATTTTGAGTATGATTGTTTATATAGCAAAATGATGGTTTGAATTGTTGGTCGAGATTGTATTTACAGTGTAGCAGGTCTGATATAGGATTGAAGTGTAGTTTATTATTACTATTAATTAATCTGAGCTTAGGGTTAAATGGAATTTTTGTTCCTTTGAAATAGATTCTGTAATTGGAAAATAGTTCAGAAATGTTTGTTTGGATTGAAAGTAGAGAAATATGAAACATGGAAGAAATTTGGGAAGATTGCCAACAAAAGTAATCGATTTTCTAAACTTTGACAAAATGAGGTATCAAATGTTTTTTTGCTCACCGAATGGAGTGGAAGTTTAATCTTTATAAAAATAGGTTAAATTCTTTCAAATTGAACCAAATGAGTCAAAATTGAACTGCCATCTTTTGTATGTGTGAGAAACTTTTTTAGGTTACCAGACTATATTCATTTTTGTAATATTTTTTTAACATTCTTTGCAATTTTCCAAAGTACATTTGAAAGAAGATGTACAAGAAATGTAGATGAGTAAGTAGCATGTATACGTGACTACGTATAAATGCAGACATTTATTCTTAAATATGTAATTGACCTAGAGTAAGCAGAATTAGGAGTTTCAGAATATGATATTTGGTAGTAAATGCGGTTCTTGTGTGTGTGGATGACAGCCTAGTAACTTAGATGTAATTAGTCATATTCCTCATTAAGGATCGGCTAGAGTGCTTGTAGGTGGGTTTTTACTTTGAGTTTGTTTACATTGTTGTAAACTTGTAATGCTAGTAAGATTGAATAGGTCCCTCTACCAGTTGGCAAATGAGGTTTAACTTCAGAAGTCAGAAGCTGCCATAATACATGGAGAGAATCCCTTGTGGAGGTTATCTGGGTGCTTTGCTCATCGTGTCTGTGATGTAGCTATTCCTACTACCGTCGAAGTGCCTTATTCTCTAGTATTGTTGGTCTATTGGATGGTTTAGTAAGATGGGTTAACATGGTTTCTGCCCATACTTTATAACATAAGGGTAATGACTAATGATGCTGTCTGTTTGCATTTTTAGAAGCCTTCAGATATTGAAATAGAAGAGGAAGCAAGTAAGCTAAAAGAAAAGGCTGAAGAATCTGAAGAAGCGTGGAAACAAACTTTGGTTTCTTACAAAGAACAAGCATTGAAAATGCTGAATATTTCCCAAGAAGCTTATGAAGAATATTTAAAGAAAGCTATAGTGGTACTGAAGGAGACCTCGGAGCAATTGAAGATCCAAGCTGATAAAGCGAGTGAGGATTTGAGTGTTATTGCTAAGGAACTTAGTGAAGAAGGTAAAGTGTATTTGTCCGCAGCCGCAGAGAACTCTCCTGAACCAGTGAAGGATATTGTGGAAACATTTGCTTCTTCAACTGATGACCTGAAAGATGTATCACAAGTGCTTGACTTTTATGTTGGTATCCCATATGGTACGGTTATTCTGTCATGCATCGGTTTTGTAGACCAAACTGTTTGACAAAATCTTGATGTGGTACTTAAATCTTTATGTACTTTTTATGTTATTAGGTGGGCTGCTTACTTTAGGTGGCTTTCTTTCCTTCATGATCACTGGAAGCATTTCTGCTATTAGATTTGGTGTTATTCTTGGTGGGACTCTTTTGGCCTTAGCTGTCTATAGTCTAAGATCATGGAAAAAAGGGGAATCTACTACGGTTGCTTTGAAAGGCCAGTCAGGTTGGTGTCATAATATACCTTCTGATTCTATCCTAGTAGTGCTTGTGTATGATTTACTGTTAACCACATAGTCATCTCTGGTCAAACAGAAATATTTAGTGATCCGAATTCAAAAGTAATGGCTAAATGGTTAAGAAGGTCGTCTTTTTTCTAGCGCTTAGCAGTGAGACTGTAGTGTTTGCTCTGCTTAAGCCTACAACACTTTGTCATATCATTAGGAAGCTGATGACCAGTTCTCTCCATGTCCATAAAATTTCCAAAGGACCCGTGTTTGATGCTTTCTTCTTGATTTACTTAAATAATGACTCATCCTCCAAGTTGTGACATCTGAAGGCTGATTTAGACCCAACCAGTGTGTTACATGCGTTTTCAGTTGGATCTGTAGCTAAGGATGTAGATTGCAGCCTTGTAGCGTGTATAAAATTTTTCTAGCCTTGAAGTATTGTTTTTTACATTTCTGAATTTGATGAAGAACTGTGGATTTTGCAGTTATTGCTACAATATTGTTTTTGAGGGATTTACGCCTTGTGTTCACGGTAAGAATGACAAATAGTTGTATGCATATCTATATATCTATATATACATATGTGTGTGCACTCTAATCTAATCTTCATGACACTAACATCTGTTTTGTTTTCATTCTCTACAGAGGCCAGCATTCACCAGATATACTGCACTTATAATCAGGTTTAAAATATTTCACTCATGTCTAGCTTAAAAGCATTCCGTGTTATGGGTTTCATGGTTTAGATCTTTTATACCACAATGTGATTGTTTTCATTACTCCTATCTATCTATCTTGAGTGTCTTGATTTCTGAAAGATTAAACAATATTACATGAATAGACATTGACGGGAGTTGGTTTATTTCAATTCAAGCAAGTTTGTTTGGTTAACTCTATGATATTTGAGTGCTAAACTGGCTGCTTAACCTAATATCTATTATAAAGACATACTCATGATTTGGAATTATGTTATCTTAATGAAGCGCTCATTATTAAAGAGTTGGTTATAGTGTTTAATATGGCTTTAACTGAACCATAAGACCAATATCTTCGTTTACATTTTTTCTATCAATTGTCTTCATTTTATTTTTTTGCAAACCGTCGGGACATATATCGAACAAATGTAAATAGTAATCAATGAACACAACAATGTGATAGGTAAAAAACTTATTTATGGAGATGGTTCAGAACTGCCATTGACAACAATGTGATAGGTAAAAAACTAATTAATGGAGATGGTTCAGAACTGCCGTTGACCTAATTGCAGGCTAGCCATAGGGTGTTACCTACCCATAATGACAGCTGATGTGTCCTATGTCATGTATGAGAATGAATTTATTTATAACATTACTAAACCTTCATTCATCCCTCTTCTGTTAGAATGTCTCAAAACTAGCATCTTATCATGTAACTTTAGCAGTTTATATCGGAAATATTATTTTGTTATTCACTCTTTTTCTTCATTATCTACATGCAGTGGTGCAGCGCTGGCATTTTATGTCTATAGAATCACATACTCTCGTGGACAGTCAACAGGAGGATCAAATATTGAGACTGAGACAGAAAGTTAGGTCTATGTATCAAGGTCAGTATTTGATCTGTATCCATGCTTTTTAACTGCTACAGTTAGGGGTGAGCTTGGTACCATACCGGTACCGAACCGGTTGGTACTGGTTTGTTTTTGGCCCCAAATCAAATACCGAATACCGTACCACTTGTATCGGTTCGGTACCGGTTCGGTCCGGGACCGGTGCGGTTCCGGTTCGGTTTAGGTATTTTGGTGTGTATGTACCATGCCGGTACCGAACCGGACCGAACCGGTTAGTACCGGTTTGTTTTTGGCTCCAAATCAAATACCGAATACCGTACCACTTGTATCGGTTCGGTATCGGTTCGGTCCGGGACCGGTACGGTTCCGGTTCGGTTTCGGTATTTCGGTGTTCATGCCCATCCCTAGCTACAGTCACTCCAATGAAAAGGTTTTCCGATTGGTGGGCACATGTCAATTTCTTGCCCTAGACTTGATTAATTTTCAAATCTAACATGTAACCTAGGTCGTTAGAGAAGGAACATGAGGTGTATTTTTGGTTGCAACATACCTAATTACCTAGGTTATATCTTATAAAATCAACATCTTGGTCTCTAGACCAGGGCGGGGGCAGCGGGGGCAGCTTCCCCCTTAAGAATTTATAAATTACGTAAAAAAGAAAGTTTTTTAAGGTATTAATGACATTGTGAAATTTTCGCCCCCACAAAACTATAAAAGAAACATAAATAATTTTTTTTCGCCCCCTCCATTTGGATTTCCTAGCTCCGCTCTAGGTCTCTACTACGTGAATCAATTTTATTACACTTGTCGATCTGTATAAATGAATAAACTGTTCCGTCTCTAAGTATGCGTAGTTTATCTTTCTCATCGTATAAGTTAAATTTCTCTCTTTGTAAGCGTATTTGGAGCTTGGGAAAAATGAGTGACTAAGTGTATTATTGCTTTTGAGAGTTGAGACCTTAAATGGCCAAATCTTCTCCATTCACTTGGTTGCCTCCAAGTTGGTCTTTATTATTAAACTCCATATGATATTGTATTTGGTCTGTATGTAGTGTATTGTTACAAATTACAAATATCAAAGATTCAAAGTCCTTTCTGAAACAGGGGGAAACGGTTTCAGTTATTCCAACTGGCCAGCCATGCTAACTACTTGTATACGTTTCAGGTTTGTAGTTGTGCCCTTGTGTGATGACTTGGATGCAGGATTTGGTGTATGCTTCTTCAGATTGAAAGCCCCGATCTACTTGCATGTTAAGACCTATTATCTTATTATTATTGTTAGAAATTTGAAAAAATAATACGCCCAAACCACCTTCGACGCTCACATTGCGTCAAGTTAGAAAAACTGCCTTTGGTAAGCGAGAGTTGCATCATGGAACGGGTACGATTGTAGTAGGTGCTTATGTTTTGTGTCCTTAATGTAATTGGTGAGAGAATAGGATCCGAATTTTGTTCTAGTTTTCTTTATTTAGCCTAAGGGAGTGAATTTGGTTAATGAGCACGTGCTTTGTATTTGGAATTTCGTTAAACATTTGTTTTAGTAAAGTGCAGTTTGCTTTCATATCCGTTTTATACGAGTGATGTTATTTTTCTCTTTAAATTATATATCTTTTCGTTTGAGACAAAGTATATATATGGAGTAATTACGTGATTGGATTACTGGTAAGTTTTAGAATACGAACTAGGAATTGTATGGTTACAAGAAAGAAATAATATAAAATTTGAATCTGACTTCTATAAATTGGTTTGTAAAAGCAATCTGGATAATAACTTGTCTTTAATTCAACGTTTGAGACGAGATTGAGATGCTTTATATATTATATTACTCCATCTGTCGCAGTCAAAGTGTCCATTAAAGTTTTAGGATTATTCACGAACAACAATTTTCATTAATCATATATCATATCTATCCACTAAAATTTATTATAATTGGTTGAAATATGAAATGGACATTTGTGTTGGGACAACTATAAATAGAAAGGAATGGGATGAGATGGAGGGAGTATTTATAAAAAATCACATATCAAAAGATGGAGATGTTCCTTAATCATAGTGAATAGAAATGGGTGCTATAGGCTGAGCCACAATGTTCCTTAACCGCGCTGCTTCTTTACCGACCGCTGCTAATGCTACAAACTCGAATTTCATAGTCGAGTTGGTTTTGAAAATTTGCGTCTTGAAAACACATTGAAATGACACCTCCTTTAAACGATAATACTCATCCACTAGTAGAAGACTGATCTTTCCGAACATAGACACTATGTTCTCTCCTTGATTATAAGGACCAAAGAAGAGAAATGAGAGGAAATGAAAAGTAACGCGTGTTTACAAGTTTTATGAGTAACTTTCACGTACTTCTCAAATGGTGGTGAGTGAGGATTTGAGTGTGATTGCTAAGGAAATTAATGAAGAAGGTAAAGTGTATTTGTCCGCAGTTGCTGAGAACTCCCCTGAACCAGTGAAGAATATTGTGGAAACATTTGCCTTTTCAACCGATGACGTGAAAGATGTATCAGAAGTACATGACTTCTATGTTGGTATCCCATATGGTAAGGTTATTTGTCATGCATTGTTGTTCATTGTTTAAACTGCTTGACAATTCCTTGTTCTGGTACTTAAATCTTGATGTATGTTATTATGTTATCAGGGGGCTGCTTACTTTAGGTGGTTTTCTATCCTTCAAGATCACTGGAAGCATTTCTGCTATTAGATTTGGTGTTATCCTTGGTGGAATTCTTTTGGCCTTAGCTGTCTATAGTCTAAGATCGCGGAAAAAAGGGGAATCTACTACTGCTGCTTTGAAAGGCCAGTCAGGTTGGTGTCATATTCTACCTTCTGATTCTATCCAAGTATTATGTACTTGTTTGTAATTTACTGATTGATTATCTCTGGCCAAAACAGCAATATTTTGTCATCTGAAACTAAAAATAATTGTTAAGTGGTGAAGGTCATCTTTTTTTTTTTCTAGTGACTAGCGATGAGAGAGTAGTGTTTGCTCTACTAAAGCCAACAACACTTTGTCATAATAATAGGAAGCTAAAAGCCAATTTTGTCCGTGTTATTAGTAATTCTGAAGGAACCCGTGTTTGATGCATCATTTTAATTTACTTAAATTGTCTCCCATCTTCGGACTTGTAATATAATATCTGAAGGCTGAAGTAGACCCAACCAATTACCAGTGTGTGTTGAAAAATTTTGAATTTGATCTGTAGCTAAAGATGCAGATTGCAGCCTGTGCAGCGTGTATTTGATTTATCTATCCATGTAATATCGTTTTCTGGTTATTATAATTTTTGGAACTGTGGATTTTGCAGCCATTGCTGCAATATTGTTTTTGAGGGATTTACGCCTTGTGTTCACGGTAAGAATGACAGATAGCTGGATGAATATTTATACTTATCTCTCTCTCTATATATACATGTATATCTGTGTGCTCTAGTCTTTATGACACTAAATCTGTTACATTTTCATTCTCTCAGAGGCCAGCATTCACCAGATACATTGCACTACTTGATCATGTTTCAGGTTTGAAGTTGAAATGAAATTGACTATGTCATTAGTAGTTGGGCCTTTGTGTGATGACTCGGATGATGAAGGATTTTGTGTATGGTTCTTCAGATTGGAAGCCCCCATGTACTTTTATGTTATGACCTAGTATCTTATTATTAGTGTTAGATTTTTTTTCTTTCTAAAAAGTAATAATAATACGCCCAGACCACCTTCGACTCTCGCATTGCATCAAGTTATTAAACTGCCTTTTGTAAAGTGAGAGTTGCATCATGGAATTGGTACGATTGCAGTAGGTGCTTGTGTTGTATCTGGTGAGAAAATAGGATCCGGCTTTTGTTTTAGTTTTCTTTTTCAGCGACGGGCGTGATTTTAGTTAATGAGCTATAAACATATTAGTATCTGGGATTTCATTATTGAACATTTATTTTAGTACACCACAGGTCACTTCCATTTCATTTTTATACGACTATGTTATTTGTTTTTTTCTTTTCTTTTCTCCTTACATTATACGGAGCGTCTTTTTTGTTTATGTTTTGGGTCTCTGATAACTAATTCGACACACTTCCAGTTCACATAATCAATTTGTATAGATCATGATTGATGCTATATAAAATCATGTTTTATTAATAGTGTCGTTTTGCTTTTTATGTTGAGTTTTGCCTTTTATGTTGAGTATTCGTTCTGTATTCAAGTAGCATTATGCCCCTGCCAAACGACGGGTTACTTCTTATTTATTATGTTCGATTAGTTCGTTTGTTTCCGATGTTTAATTCCGGTTGAAAGCTTTGTAGGTCAACCGGTTGAATGGTTACTTCTTATATTGGAATTGTGTCCAACTAATTGAATGTCTATCTACAACAACAACATCATCATCATACTATGTATGATTAATAGGGGAAGGCTCAAATGGATCAACTCTTAAGACCATTCCCACTGACCACTTCAGTTTGACAATCGACGCACCACCGGAAAACGAGTCCATTGGCACGGTCCCATCGGTGGGCGTGTTGGTTTAATCATTCGTTTGGCGACAGAAAACCGAAGGAAGGTGTGGGGCCCGACATTAAAAAATACTCCCTCCGTCCCAATTTAATTGTCCCCAGACAAGACTATACGTAGTTTAAGATAAACACAATAATTATTACTTACTTTTTGCACAATGACATTCTTACCCCTAACCAATTAATTTGAACTTCCTCTCATTTTGTAATTTAATTTTTAAATTAGGGACAATATCGTAAAAAGAATCATGTTACCTTTCTATATTTGGTAATGGACAATTAATTTGGGACATCCCAAAATGAAAATAATGGACTATTAAACCGGGACGGAGGGAGTAAATTTTTTGATTTTTTTTTAAGGTTAAGTAAAAAAATAAAAAGTTTAATAACAATGTATGGCCCTTTTTCTGAAATTATTTTATTTATTAATTTTTTGTAGCAAATATTTTCAATCCTGTATATAGACACACTTCTAACATTTAATTTTCACACAACTCTTTATATATAAATTACTCTTTTTCACACTTTAAACTATAACAAAAAATGCCTAAACACCACCACCAAAACTTAGATTCAAGATCCAACGATATGTGGCAAAACATAACAAAAAACCCTAAGTCAAATCCAAGTTCACCTACGGGTTCGTCTTCCGTTCAATCGAGTTATCGATCACCTAGTAATCCAATCAGATTTGCGCATTTCACATCAATTACAAATCCGTGTATGATAGCACCCGACGACCCACGATCAACTTACCAAATCCAAAGATGGTATCTGCAACCTCAAAAACAAACAATTCCCACTATATCCATACCAACAACAATTTTCACATAACGTACCAACACAATTCTATCCATACCCACAAACACTCATATTACTAACTTAAAACGAAAAAACCCAAACACCACCACTGGTTGACGTCAAACACGAAGAAGAAAATGAAAACTTGGTCGACCCCGAACCACAAGATGCGAAGCAAAAAGAAAAGAAGGTAGATGGACTGATGATGAGGCCAAATATTGGCCAAACGGTGGATGGACGCGACTGAATATTGTATCGAAAGAAATTCACAAACGGAGGCTAGTTTTTGAAGCGATGTAAAAACTACTACATTCTATAGTTCATGTTAAGCGTAATGTTAGTCGACTAACCGACAAATGGAACAAAATTTTCAAAGACGTCGAGAGTTTCAACGTAATCTACAAAAACTACGAGCCTCGTCAAAGCGGGGCACGAGACGGAGACGTTTTGGACGCATCCAGTGACCATACCAAGCAACAAGTTGAACAAAAGTTCATTTACGAGAAATATTGTAACGTACTAAACATCCTCTGTGAGATTCAATGTTGCTTTACTTTGCCATATAATTATTAACTATTCTGATTGTTTTTCTGAAAAATTGTATGGGTAGTTTCATTTTAACATTTACTACGTTGTTATCATTAGTAATTATTACTATTTATAGTTGTTTATTGGACGGGTTGAACACTAATTCCAATATATCTCTTACGTTTATGCTCTGTCCAAAACATAAAAAGTATTATAATTGCTTATTAAATATTTATATACTTATATATACTTATTGTTTATTTTTTATTTATTATTCATTACTTATAACAGATAAAAAAATTAATCTAAAACAAAGTATTTAATTAAGCCGACAGGACATAAATTATAAAAGCAAGCAAATACGTATTCGTATAAATTATAGTATAAGCTTAACGAAGGTTGCAACATGTATATTTTTTCATGAGACTTGCTTATTTAAAACTATTTAACGTAGAAACAAAAGCCAGATCTGGTCTACCATTTTGATTTGAATTTGGCCAGCCTAACTTTTAAAACATTACATTTTCTAAAAAAAAAATACAATAATATTTTTTTTTATCATTTTCCTTAAAATAAAACAAAAGCCAGATCTGGTCTACCGTTATATACACATATATATTTTTAAACCTTTTTTTCTATTGATGCCAAACGGTGACTCATGATTAAAAAAAAAAAAAAATATTCACTCGGGCTCCACTTTTTCCAACCGATTACAAATCGATTATCCGATTTGAGTCCCAACCGATTACAAAGTGGTTGGACGGATTGCACGAAAAAGAAAACCGGTTGACAACTGGTTTGCAAACCGATTACACTTGGATATGGTCTAGAGATTGGGATGATGGCTGCATTTTCAAGTGGGCCATATCATTTAAGTGTAAGTATCTTCCCCTAGTTTTAGATCTATAGCTTGTAGATTTAGTTATAGGTTGAATTTTTTTGTATTGTTTTATGTTGCTTTCTAATAAATAAATATACGTGTTGCCTTAAAAAAAAATTGAATAAAACTGAAAGGATATAATAAATATAACCATCTTCTATCTCATGGACTTTCAAACTCATCGTCACTTTTTAACCTCATCTCTGTTTTCTCCATTCTAACTTCCATAAAATTTGCGCTCTTTCAACATCACAAAAGATACAAATTAAAACATAGAAATGGTAGTATATATCTAATGCATTATTTTAACAGATAAAACGAAAGCTAGCGGTAAGGACGGGGTTCTCCAAAAACCAGTAAAAGGAAAAAGGGTAGATCAAATGCGATATTTTAACAGATATGGTCGAAGATACAAGCCTAGTTTCTTCGTTAAAGGATGCGGTTGATGATGATTGCCAATTGCCTCCGGAAAAAGATATTCTTGACGTTCGTCCGGTTGTCGGAAAACTTATTAATATGAATAAAAAAGAGAATGAAATGGTCAAGTTTAGTCATTTTATTCAAAGTTTGATTGATAGCGATAATTCTTCACCCAAAAACTAAGATGGATTTTATTTTTTTGACGTTCATGCTTCTCAAAATCATATCAACATAATATATTTATATATTCAAGATGGTAACTTTTGTTGAGATGGTTGGCTTGGTTGATGATTCATTGATTCAAAGAAGATAAAGATTATAATAGTCACATCCGATTTAATAATCATCAAAAACCAGAAACACAGGTTACGATGAGAGAAACTGCGGGATTGACACTGAAGATTTTCTTAGGTGCTAAGACTTGGTTTGCGAATGTCCCCATCGTTATTGTCTCCGTCAATACAGCAGTATAGAGTTGGCACTTGTAAAGCCATCATCGTTTGGGAAGAAGACAGCACAAGCATAAAACATATCGTACCAATTATCGAAAGATAGGTTAAAGCTTTCATCCCCGTTGCGTGAAGTTCTGGTATTTCAGTTGCAAGATGAGCCACGACGAGTCCTAGAGCAGTCGTTGGCATAAAACCAATACCCCTTTGAATTATTAATGCGATAAGCTCTTGGTCTTCTTGACGTTGTTGATTATCCATTTTTCTTATTTGTTTTGAAATTTTTGTGCGTGATAAAACGATGGTGATAGTGGGCTATATATATATAGCCAACTTGAGGTTGAGATGTGAAGGTTGCAAAGGAAAATACATTGTTCGTTTCAGAGTAGTTACGTTTTCATGAAAAAGTATACAACATACTTTATGAAACCTACTGAATGCATTAGATACTACCATTTATATGTTTTAATTTGTATCTTCTGTGATGTTGAAAGATCATAATTTTAGAAGCAAATTTTATGGAAGCTAGAATGAAGAAAACAGAGATGAGGTTAAAAAGAGATGATGAGTTTGAAAGTGCATGAGATAGAAGATGGATGTATTTATTACATCCCTTTAATTTTATTCAAATATTCTTTTATACGATGCGTATTTACTTGCTTTTATAATTTCCGTCCCACTGGTATACGAGTCAAACTGTTGGCTTAATTAAAATCATTGTTTTAAATTAATTTTTTTTATATGTTAAGCCCGTCACTATGGTACTTCGGTGTGGTACCATCGGTTAGGGGAAGGAACCGACGCCATAGGCAGCGCACGTCGGTTCTAACCCGTCGGTGCTTTCCGTCGCCAAACCGAAGAGAAAAGAGGAAGAAAGGGGCCCGCGTCACTTGCTTTTTTGTGTTTAAACGCCAATAAAAAAAATGAGATATCCGTTGGGGAGCAAAGGTAAAGAGCCAAAAAAACCAAACCATTCCAACATTTTTAACACTATATATACACACCACCATCAACACATTTTTTTAACCCATTTCCACTTCACAATATAAACAATATATACACACCTCTTTCCGATCGCGTTAGCTACTTGTATTTTTTAATTCAATAAATGAATTTTTTTTCAATAATTATTTTTATTTAATATTTGTAATGTTTTATTTGTATTTTATGTAATGTTTTTAATTTTAATGAATATGTTTTATTTAAGTTTGTGTTTTAAATAAATAAAGAAATTAGTGTGTGGGTCCAAAAAAAGAGAAGTGATGTTAATTGATGTTCACAGTAGGCAGTGCAGTGTCAGTTTGTGTCAGTTTTGGAAAAAACTGACGTGGCGCTGATGTGGCACAAACTGATTCGTCAGTTGGTCACAACCATAGTGAGGGGTCTTACAAATAATGAATAATAAATAATAAAATAAACAATAAGTATATAAATATTTAATGGGTACGGTTCACAAGGGAAGGGAATTGGAGGGGCAGGGACTAAATTGCAATTTTAATAAAGTTTTGAAGCTGCCCAAAAAACTATCCAAAAACTGTCCTAAAAATGTTCAAAGATTTGTACCGTCAGAAAACTTAAAAATATGCAAGATCCAGTCAAAGTACTAAGGAACGTAAGATGCGGTTACAAACATACATGATGCTGTAAGAAAATATACATGATGCAGTAAACAATTATAGTAATTTTTTAAATTCAAAAATAAAATCAAGATTTACAAACACATAAAAAATGTTAAAAAAAACCATAAGATGCAGTAACAATATACAAGGTGCAGTAATTAAGTACTACTAGGTTGTTTTTTATTATTTCAACACATAAAATGTTAAAAACATAAGATGCAGTAACAATATACATGATGCAGTAAAAAGTACTAGTAGTTTTTTATTACAACACATAAAATGCTAAAAAAACATAAGATGCAATAAAAATATACAAGATGCAGTAGACGAATACTAGTAATTTTTAGATTTCGAAAATAAATCAAGCTGTATAAACATATAAAAATGCTAAAAAAACACAAGTAATGTAAGATGCAATAGAAAAAACTTTGGATGCAGTAAATAACAAATATACACTAGTAATGTAAGATGCAGTAGAAAAAACATAAGGATGCAGTTGATTTCTTTTCAGATCTAAAAACTACATATGTTATGTTACGATGGCTTCGGATGAGAGAAGGTAGTCGTAGGTTATGTTTAGACGTATTGGTTTCAGTGAAAAGCCAAATAGAGAGTTTTGCGTGTGCCTGCTTTAATAAGAGTAAGGCCCATCACATCAAAATAATGTTAGCGGTCTCTACCCAAGTGGCTGTTCTCCACTAACCACAATAATATAGGGACTCTATATTTCATCTTTGGTGCCATTGCTGGAGTGATGGGCACATGCTTCTCAGTACTGATTCTTATGGAATTAGCACGACCAGGTGATCAAATTCTTGGTGGTCTAGTAGAAATATGCTAAAATTCATAAAATGCAGTAACTATATACAAGATGCAGTAAATAAGTAGTAGCACAAATATAGATTAATTGTATCCAAGATGCAGTAGGAAAAATTTACGTTGCAGTTGATATTTTTCAGATCTAAAAAGTAGATCTAGATCTAAAAAGTAGATCAACTTTTCAGATGTACTTTTAGATCTAGATCTACGAGTTTCAAGATCTAGATCTATATATGGCGGTGATAGTAAAGATGATGACGTAAGTGATGGTGACGGTTGACGCGGCGGTCGTGGCGGTGGAGCGACGATGTTAGAGGTGGAGCGGCGAGATAAGAAGGTTAAACAATCACGGTTGGTTACATCCGGTGGAAGCCGGTTCACCAACGTGGTGGTTCGCCTCAACTCTCCGGCCACTAAACCGTCGTTGTTTCTCCTCCTCTTTTTCCGGTCACGATGACGGTGACGAACTGGCGGTGGTGGTGACGGTGAAGCGGTGGTGCGGCGGTAGCGAACGGTGCGGAGGTGGTGGACTGTGGTGGTGTGTGAGTTAGTGTGTGAAAATTAGAGAGGTTTTGTGTATGTGTTTTTTGTGTGAATGAGTGTAAAAGTGAGCTGCCCTAGTTACTCCATTTCATCCAGACTTGGTCAAAATTGCAAGTTTATCCCTCCGTTAAAAAAAATTGCAAATTAGACCCTTATGATGTGTCATGATCTACACCATTAATAAATGGAATCGATGGTGGATCTTTTTTGCCCCTCTTAGCTCTCTAAAAAGAGCCTTCTCCTCTGATCTTAAATCATATTTAATAATCAATTATAATACTTTTTACGTTTTGAACAGAGCATAAACATAAGAGATATATTATAAATAGTCTTCAACCCGTCCGATAAACAACTATAAATAGTAATAATTATTAATGATAAAAGTGTATTAAATGTTAAAATGAAACTACCCAACCAATAAAAAAAACCTGACCCGAAAGTTCAAACTGGAATACAGAACATACCCGACCAATTAATTGTTGTCTAGGTTGTGCATACATACTGACTAATTCCTAAATCCGCCATTGGATGGTGTCGTCGTTAAGTTTATGGGTTTTAGTTGTTAGCTTGTTTAGATGTTGTTTAGGCTGTTTGTAGAAGGTTACTGATATCGCTCGTTTTGTACATGTTTATCTCTCGCGATATCATTGTTTTTGTACTTATTTCTAGTCGATTTCATGAACTTTTGGTATTTATTTAGTTGGAAATTGATTTCATGTATTAAGGTTAAAGATTGAGAAAGAAATGATGAAAAGATGGAGGATTTTGCTGATTTTGCTATGCTGCACCGTTTTGGCCATATCTCCCTCATACGAACTCGGATTGAGGTGATTCAGGTGGCCAAACGAAGCTAACTCAGAGCTCTACAATTATCCAGAAGATAGTCAGCCTATCTGCTGAGATTCATAGCCGATCGGCTAAACTAAGCAGATCGGCTTGTTTTGTACAAAATCCACTCAGAAGTTCGACCTTGTGCAATGCCCAGTATCTTAGCCGATCTGCTAAGTTTAGCCGATCTGCTAAGCTTAGCAGATCTGCTAAGCCTTAGCCGATCTGCTATGATGCGCGGGGAAGTCTATTTATGTATTGTTTTAGGGTTCCACATCTCACCTAACTTTTTCACCCTCGAACCAGCAGCCCCCATGGGCGATTTTTAGGGTTTCTTGAGCTAATTTCATCATTTTGAAGATCTTCCATCATCCTTAATCATTTGGTTACGAAGAATCATCATCCAAACAATGTAATCACTCGGTTTGCATTTTTATTCGAATATAACTATGTTTCCTTTGATTTCAATAATTATATTTGTGTGTTTTGATTTGATTATGTTTAGTGGCTAGTTTTATATGCTTGCTTGGGTGAAATCACTAGTGATTAGGGGTGTTATATTTTGGTGTTTGATTATGCTTGAGTTTAGAATTCCTCCATGAATTTATATGTTTTTAGCTCAAATAATTTATGGAATTTGTTGGTAATTCTAACTAGCAATTATAGCGAATGTTTGTTGTTAGTTGGAATTATTTTTGTTTGTATGTCGATGTACAAATGAACCTTTGTTTGTGGATGCGAAAATTGGTATAAGTAACATAAATGAGCTAAAATATATTGAATTTGGCGAACGTCTTTCATTTGGATGAATTATAAACTTGTGAAACTTGAACTTTATGTTTAATCGTGACCCCTTGCGTGATTGAGTTTAAAATAGTTTCTTTGCTTATTTGGTAAATGACTAGTGAATATAGCGAACGTTTTTCATTGGTAATTTGCTATCAATTATTTGTCTATAGATGATTGAACAAACATTGCGAACGTAGATTTGGAATAAGCAAGATTCTTTAGGCTTGATTGTGCAAGATGGTAACCATGGCGAGCGTCCGTTACTAGATTAAATCATAGGTTTGTAAATTGAAGTTGAATCATTAGGAGATAGCGAACGTTAATCCTATGTTAAATGGAAATTTACTTTTGCATAATATAAACTGGTTATAACTTTGCACCCCGAAATCACTAGTGACATAATCCAAGCAAGCATTGTTTTTAATATTTGAAAAGACCAAACAATCAAACCGACTCTTCAGAGTCCACCTGCCTAGATTAATTAAAGAAAGTAGTTCTTAAGCAACGTGACAATTCGGTCACAAAACCCCCACATTTACTTTTCTGTATAAATTACTTGCACTTGAACATAATTCTTAAACTCACATTCCCTGTGTTCGAACCCGAACTTACCAAACTATACTACCACACGACAGGGTCCACTGCCCGGTTGTGTTTTGGTCTAGCTCGGTACTTTTTGGTTTACTAAACAACGATAAATTTTAATAACTAGATTAACCACATCAGTTACCTTCTTGTTATATGTATCATCGTTTTGCTAGTTTTATTTATGCTACAAATTTAGAGTTTGAAAAAAATATGTGTTGTTTGTTAACACTGGCTGCTGCATGAATGAGTTGTGCTTTATATATAAAAGGGTGTGGGACCAAAAGAAAAGGATTATGGTAAGAAGTGTGAGTGCGTAGGTAATTTTTTACCAAATTTTTTATAACCAAATTAATTGCATTTTGGTAAACAATTACGAAAACTAGTGTTTTTTTTCAAACCATTTATAAAAATAGTAGAAAGCGTTTGACAAACCCGACTTTTAAGGTCGAATTTTACACAAGGCTAAAAATTTATAGAGGGCCCATTTTTTATGTACCCCGTGTAGTGTAGTACAGTATATATATGTGTAAAGTTTTGGCCCAATTTAGTAATTTTGGCCCATGTACCACTCTCCCAGCTACCCTTCCAACGTGCCGGACGGAATCGACATCAAATATATTTTGATAGTTTTTATTAAGTGGGTGTTTGTGGGAGCTTATTTTCTTGACTTATTTGCTTATTGTGATACAATAAACTTGAGATTTAGTGTTTGGATGAGCTTATTTGGTGAGCTTATTTGCTTACGGGATATTATAAGCTCAAAATAAGCTACGATTTTTGAGCTTATTTGCTTATAAGCAAATAAGCAACAAATTAAGCTCCCCAAACACCCCCTAGTTTTTTATAATTTGAATCAAATAAAAAAACTTCTTAATTACTCCGTATATAACAAGTTAAAACATGTCGACACCAAGTTTACGATTTCGAAATGCACACGTCAGACCATTTAGAGGTATATGTTCTTTAATTATGTATTTTTTTATATAGTTTATTAATTTAATTATTATTCATTCAATTCCAAATTATGTATTCAAAGTTTGATTGTTGCTGATCTATGTTATAAGACTAGAATCTGACAATTTATTTACAATCAATTAGACATAATAGTTTGGGATACTGATATCGCGTAAAAAGTCACGTTTTTACTACCGATATCTCTCTCATTCTGGAATGATTCTTGGATTTTAACTCAAATATAGTAAAAATCAATGAAATTATGCCAAGATAGTCAAAACAAGGTTGCACGATAAAAATCAAGCAAAACGGATGAAAAACGAAGATTCCACGCACGTTTGAAGATTCAAGGCATCAAAACGAGATTTCAAGACAAAAGTGCCCATCACCAACATCCATCTCATCCAAGATGTTCGTTTTCAAATTACAAATCCAACTGAAGAAGAATCAACAAAAACGGACGAAGAATGAAGATTCTACGTACGCCGGAAGATCCAAATGATTCGTACGAGACATCCAAAGATGGGAGACATATTTTTGGGATATCTTTTAATCAAAGTCTTCTTTTTTGAATTACGAATCCAACGCAAAAAGAATCGACAAAAACGGACGCATAACGAAGAAGATACGCACGAAACAAGAAACGAGCAAAAGAAAGCGAACCGGGGCGGTACCCTGCCACTGACCGGGGCAGTGGTATACCACTGACCGCCGGCCACCCACCCCCCATCCATTTTGCACTTTTTCGTCCTTGCTCGTACCCGGTGCACCACCTTTACATGCTTTTTGGTACCCGGTGCACCACCTTTACGCGCTTTTTGGTACCCGGTGCACCACCTTTTTCACCTTTTTCTAATGTGAGCCTCTAGTTGCTAACTTGAGCCAAAATTCAAGTATAAATAGGTGCCTTGGGTTCACATTTTAGGTACCCCTTACTTTCTTTCTACACACCTTCCTACATTCTCTAAAATCATTAATTATGTAATAGTTAGTAGTAACTAGCTTAGCAATGTAACGCTTTGAAATATTTGGAAGTAATATAAGCATCGTTTCGCTCGCAATAATTATGGGTAATATCTATCCTTTTCTTTTATTGATTATTTGTAATGTTCTTGTTTGATGTTTATGATTTATTAATATTAGAAATGTTTATTGTCATGATCCGCGAGTAGTTGCTTATATGTTTGCCATGATTTAGATAGTTATAATGGAATGATATTAAATATTGTGAAGTAATGTGACGGCCCCTATTCGACTGTTCTCGGATATAGTGCTGGAAACGCTTTATGCGGAGTACAAATGTACGGAAGTCTGAGAACGACCGAAGGTAGTTATATTACGGATCAATACTATAAAAGTGCTAAATGAATTTATGTTTATAGTTTATAATAATATTATGAATGAATGACGGCATGTTTGGCCAACCGCTTATGACCAGACTACCCCAACTTATTTCGGTAGGGTAAAACCTATTTATGCGACTATTTATTCAATAGACCATGCCATGATACGGACATCTCTGACGACCGAGATTGGGGAATAGGATTCGAGGGTAGTCGTTGGCCGATGTGTTCAGTACATTTGGGAGAACTTCCGGTTTATTGTAATTGTTTGTGTTTACTATCCATGTAACATATCTTCTATCTGATTGCGGACAACTCTACGTTAGTTAGTTGATAGGATCATAAAAACAACTCATTCTAACATAGTTTAAATTTATAAAAAGAAACTTATATGAATGGGAATTATTATACTTTGAAATTGTTTAAATATATGACACTAGACCTAATTTATGGAGTACCCTTTCCAGTTATCCACGTGACTACAACTTAGATATTAGGGAGTCATGAACCTTAATTGTGGTAAGTAGTTATCTGTGCCCATGACATGCAATAAGTAAGACACAATGAAACCACTCGTTGTACATATTAGATTTACATTTCTGCACTGCTTTACATTTAGTTAGTTTAGAGTGTCAATTTCACTGTCAATTACTCTTGACCGCATGTTGGATGTAAGAACCCGTGGAACTACCATGTAAAGTACACTGTCTAATTACTGAAAGGCATGGTCTGCATATGAAACACGTTTTAACAAACTGCGAATAATCCAGGGATGTATAACTGTTTGAAAAGGAGAGGTCTAAGTCATAAATCAAAGTAATTAGAGTTTAAGAAAGGTATTAACAAGATCTAGGAAAGTAAAGTCCAAGTGACCTAGGATACATAAACCCCCTGATCTTACATATTTGATTATTTAAACATAACAAGTAAATAATTAGTTACACAATTAGAAGAACGAGAGATAAGCTTAGGTGTTAAGAACGGTCGGAGCTATGAGATGATACGCTACTTTATTCATGTACCTCGGTGTTTAACCAAGATAGGTTGCTTATCTTTCAACTAGTTAAGTATTGGAAGTCTAGCGTATTGCTCCGATCAGAATAATGATAACCTAGCTCCTTGTGACATGCCAATGGGAAATTAGTTGGTAGGGTTCTAGTGTTTACACCAAATTCTGTCAATCTATTACTCTGAAAGTGTCCCCATCATAAACACCTTCCCGACATTATCTCAAGTCATGGCAAAACCACGTTTTCCTTATCCTTAGTTGTTCCTTATATGCTAGCTAGCTCATTTTAGTTTTATTGCTTTAGTAGTTTAAATTAGATAAAAACCCAAACAAAACCAACTATCTAAACCCTATCTTGAAGACTTAATTATCCAAACAAGCTCTGTTTCAAATTCGACCGTCTGGAGATGACCCTGATCATCCTTACCACATACTAGTATCAGGTACTAGTACCTAGTACCAGATATGGAAAACTTAATCGTTTGTATAAAATCAAAATAACTAAAGGGGAATTTTTCAATATAAAATATAACGTGGGTAAAGTAAATTATCGAGTGGGCTTAAAATAGCCAACAAAAGGAGCAAAGTGTAACTGTGTGAGGATCAAATAATAAAAAGGTGATTGCAACTTCAAAACCCAATTCTATGGTAGTACAAAACCCAAATTGAAGGTGGTTCAATAGAAAAAAATCACATATTTTGTAAAATAAATTTGAAACTCAGGTGGTTCAGTTGACCTACTTAATTGTAGTGTAGATCCGCCCTTGCAACCGGTTTGCAAACCGATTACACTTGGAAATGGTCTAGAGAGAGAGATGATGGCTGTATTTTCAAGTGGGGCATATCATTTAAGTGTCCGTGTCTTCCCCTAGTTTTAGATTTTTAGCTTGCAGATTTAATTATAGGTTGAATTTTTTTGTATTATTTTATGTTGCTTTCTAATAAATAAATATAATTGTTGCCTTTAAAAAAAGGGTCCGGTTCATAGGGGAACCCTCCATTTGGAGAGGGAGGGAGTGCACTTTCACTATTACCCCTCCAGCTTTTCAATTTTACATTTATCCCCCTGCTCATTACAAAACACTCATTTTCTTTATTCATTTCACAAAACACACACACACAAAACACTCTCATCTCTCTTTCTTCACCACTCACACACCACCACCGGAAACCACCTCCGGCCACCACCACTACCGGCAACCACCACCACCGTCAAGCACAGCAAATCCATCGTAACTCAACCGCCACCGCCACCACCAACGTCACCATCGCCGTAACCGCAAAAAAAAGTGGATAAAACGATGACGGTTTTTTGTGGTCGGAGAATTAATAGCAAACCACCACTGTTGGTGAACCGGCGTCAACCGGACGTAACCAACCATGATCGTTTCCCCATCCCCTACCACCGCCACCGTCGTCGCCGCCACTCCACCGCCACCAATCGCCGATTAAACATCACCACCATTTACCACCACCAACGCCGCTCATCTACCTCCAATATGTAGATCTAGATCTGAAAATTCGTAGATCTAGATCTAGATCTACTTTTTAGATCTAGATCTACTTTTTAGATCTGACTGCATCGTACATTTTTTTCACTGCATCCTATGTTCTTTCTACTGCATCGTACATTTTCAATTGCATTGTTCCTTTTTTAGTTCCGAAAAAAACTACTACGAAAGTAGTACATATTTGCTGCATCTTTTTTAAGATGTAATGATAAGATGAAATGCTTTTAAGATGCAGTGATGTCTTTTTGTTAGTGCGTTATGAACATTTTTTCACAAACTATATGTTAAAATGAAATGCTTTTACTGCATCTTACTTTTTAGATATATAAACATGATGCAGTGATTCTAACTAAACATGATGTAGTGTGTTTAATTTAAAGTATGATGCAATGTATTTAAATGATGCAATGTTGCTAATTAGAAAACATGATGCAGTGGTTTTAATTTGATTCAATGTATTAATTTAAAATCAAGATGCATGGTTTTAAATTAAACACATGATGCAGTGGTTTTAAAAATATGATTCAGTGGTTTTACATTGTCATGAAATATGATGCAGTGATTCTAATTAAACACAAGTTTTAAAAGTATGATTAAGTGGTTTTACATTGTCATGAAAACATGATGCAGTGATTCTAATTAAACATGATGCAGTGTATTTTATTAAAAAGAATGATATAGTGTTTCTAATTAAAAAATATGATGCAGTGGTTTAAAGTAAACACGTGATGCATTGACTTTAAAAAGTGTGATTTACAAAAAAAAAAATTAAAAAAAAAGATTTCTTTAGAAAAACCAATTTTTTTTAAAAAAAATAAAAAAATTGCCGCCGGAATCTGACGGCGGCGGCCGGAATCCGGCGGCGGCTAGGTGGGGGTGGTGGGGAATAAGATGGAAGGATGAGAGATAAGAAAGTAGAGGGGTAAAAAATAAATGAGATGAAATGTGGAAGGGGTGTAAATGTAAAATAAATGTTATGTTTTTTTCCCTTAACATATGACCTCACTTTTCATCCTAATTACAAAAATGCCACTCCACCCTTTTTTTTGTTGGTGCCCTTTGGTTCCCTCCAAAAAGAGGGTTCCCCTCTGATCCCAAACCTTAAAAAAAGGAATATTTGAATAAAACTGAAAGGATGTAATAAACTAGGGTGTATGCTGGCGCGTTGCCGCCGATAACAGATATACATTAATTCAGAGTTCATTTAATTATCGCGTAACACATGCTTATAAATTGGTAAATATTATTCTCATTCACTTGGAAGTTAACAAAAAATTGTTTGCTAAGTTTCTGATAGTAAAACATTCGATACTTACCTTTCAATTCAGTTTACTAAAATCGATGAATAACATATTTTAGTTTACATATTAGTTCGTGAATTGTATAAAATTACACATATTATAAAATAATTATATTAAATTTAACTATAATATGATAAAAGGTAACCAAATAAGAAAAAAGAAAAGATACGTAATTTCTTTTTAATCTGTTTTTATAAGTACATTGGTGTCCCAGTTCGATCAAAATATAGTGGCGGATCTTGAACGTACTTTTTGGGGGGCATAAAAAATTAATGCGTGAGACGTACTTAGACATTGAACATCTATTTGGTTATGCTAAATGAGTATACAATCAAGTTTATAATTTCCTTTTGATATGATTCAAATGAGTAATTTATCAACAAACTTATTATCATTTATAGATGTCTAACTCATAATTTAATTAATGGTTTAAACACTTAACTCATGATTCGACAAGTAAGGGTAGTAAAATTTTAATATACAACTTGTAGAATTTAGAATTACTATATATAATATACAATTATACAATTAAAATTAAAACATATTTACGAGTTATTTTCATAGCAGAATGTAGATTTGAAAAAATGCTTACGATTAAACTAAAACAAAATACAAACATTAAAAATTAAAAAGTAAATACTATTAGAAAACAATAAAAGAAAATCAAGTGAAAACAGGCTGTCAAAATTGGTCATAGAAGTGATAGAACACCCTTTTATTTTCACGTACTTCAAGAAAGCAAAAAGAAAAGAAAAAAGAAAAACAAAAAACAAGTTATATACTTCATCTTCTTCAACCTCCATTCTTCTCTCTTCTCTGTTCCTTTTTTCACAACCAAATTAATCACCTAAAATCATTAACTTACCCTAAAATCACTTAATATAAACATTACTTGCTTAGAATTTAGGGGGGCCAGGACCCTTCCTGCCCCTCTTAAGATCCGCCGATGTCAAAATATAAAACGTAGAAAAGCAAAATATAAAAATGTCTATATTTTATTTACATGTATAATTATAAGTAACTAGTTTATAACCCGCGAAATCGCGGGCTGATTCATATTTTTATTGTTCAATTGATCGTAGTAACATGATACATTGAATATATTCAACAATACATTGTGTTAAACAGTATTAATTTATTACATTAAAATTTTGACCAATAAAAAAGAAAAAAGAAACCACATATACTAATTGTAAACCACAGTAAGATTTAGAAACAATCACGTACTTTAAATCAAGTAACGTGTACTTGGACCCATATACATTTTAATCAGGGTGTAATATAACCAATCACCAAACTTAATATAGAGTATCATAGCTTTTGACAAAAGTTTAATCAAGCTAACGTGGTCTCACATGTATATGTTTGAGTCATCAGAAGTGAAGGAATGAAGGATGCTGGCATTTGGCTTCTTGAATTCTAATTCACCGTTGACATGGAAAAAACTCATATGACATAATATAGTTCTATAAAAAAAGCAATAAGTTTCTATAACTACAATGAAGAAGGAAGTAAGCAATATATGTAACTTTGAATTTACCGACAACGATGATTCGATGATTCCATAGAACCTTGACTTGCATCTCAGAAGATGAGTCTATAACTTTCCTTAAGTCAGTTGGCAGACTGGTTGAAAAATTACGACTTTTATAAATATATGTAACAAAATAGACTAACAATGCGTAAAAAGAAACTAAGAAACATTGCCTATACGGTTATACTTGAAATGCAGAAGACAGTCCATAACTCTCCTCTAGTTCATGTTGTTATAGCATTCTATTCTACTTTATTCTGAAAATAATAAAATTATGTACATACCTTGCTGTAGATTATAATGCACATAATAAAAAAGAGAAATATGGTGGGTTCGGAAGAACTTTATTGAAGGTCTTGTATCAATTTATTTTGGAGAATATATATAGCTTCTCACCATTCGCAATGCATCAACATTAGTGAAGTTCACTCGTTTGAGTCATTAGAGGCGAAATATAACCCGAATCGTCCCATTCAAAGTAAATGGATGCAATTGCCACCTCTGAGTAAAGAGTAAGTACAGATAAGAACTGGACTAAGAGAAGGACCAATCTGAGATCTCTATTGTCCATATATCGAGTGCAAAACACAGGTGTCTGTTTCCTTACCTAATAATCGCAATTGATGATCTTTATTAAGGGATAAATCAAACTTCTTTATGCTTGATTTGCAGCAGTTTCTGTTTCTTTTTTTCTAGGTTTGAACAATAATTCTTCATCTCGACACTTAAAACATGCACGAGTGGCCAAAGTCCATGGGCACAACCACTTCTATTATGAACGGACCGTACACAGTTTCAAATTTTTCATTAAACAAAATGCATAACAAAGTGAATATTTTTATTTACATGGACACAGGTCGCACAAAATATGCAGAAGCTGTCAAAGATGAGATTAACCGAAGAGCATATACTATGAAACTACTTCTGCTTTCTAAACGCCCACCATATTAGTTAGAGAATCCAGATGTCTCAACACTTAGGATATGTGTATGGTGAGATTTCACCATATATAGATACTTTGTGAGTTAAATTTATATCATTGAAACTAATTCAATCGTAGGCAAACAGATGATTATTCGAATTAAAGATACCAATCTTTCAATAAAACAATTCAAAGGGTTGTGTGAACCATCACTAACGTTGGAAGCCATTCATAAGTAACTGGGACAAAATTTTCACTTGTACAAAAAAGTCTAAATAGTTGACATTTAGAGACAACAATTTTACCTGTGTGTGAGCCAAGACCCTGATAACTGTTCCACACTTCATTTTCTCCCACTGAGACCGAATGTCCTTCTTACCCTCGTTAGATTAAAACTTCTTGGAATATTCAGCAAAAGCCTTCTTCTTGGACTTGCACCAATTCTTGTTGAATCTCCTCTTGATATCTTCACTCAAATGTTGAGCCCAAACAGTGTTCAATGATCGAAGACCACGTGGTCTCTTAATGTAAGCTACCACACCAATAATCACCATGGGTGGGGTCTCAATGATGGTTACAGCCTCACATATCTCCTAAACCTCTATATAGTAGAATTAATCATTAGTTAATAAAGTAGTCAATTGATATGCCAAAAATACGAAAACATCTAAAGTAGCTTACATGATCCAGGCTTCTCAACCTCTCTAGACAAAATGGGTCATCCCAGCCTTGTAACCCAAGAAAGCAATTAGCTTGCATGGTTTGGTTAAGTCATCCTTGGGAAACTCCTTCACTGTGAGTGACATGACAGAACATTTGATGAGTGTAAACTAAAATTCACATTAGGTAAGAAACTCGTCAAATTCTCGAAAACACCATTGCTATGTCATGAACTTATATTTCATTATTGAGCAAATTTCAACTTTACCTCGAGCATAGAAGACAACAAATAAACCACACAATCAGAATCCCACACATAGAAAGTGTCACACATATAATTACAGGGACGATTTTGACCCATTTACTTATGGGTTGATTACTTTTATAAGGGTAAGCAGACGATTTCAAGATATTTAACTATAGTTATGCTCGCAATAGTTAATATTTAGTTTGAGACAGATGAGACTAAGATAGCTATGTAGTCTTTAATCCAGATCTTTATTGTAATAATTTCCAAACGCAATGCTACATTATCTGACTTGGTGACTGATCCATAAAAATTGCTTGAAGAAAGCAATAATTACCTACATTGACAACCATCTTGGTTTATTGCAAGCAACAGTACACCCACCATCAGCCCACCATGCTTCCTTAAGATACTGCAGTATTTCCATACATTGGAAAACTAAAAGCGAATATAGGTCAAACTGTACATTGGAGATATTAAGATGGGAAGAATGGTCTTAAAAATGAAATTTGCAACCAAAAGGAAGACCAAGACGGAACCTCCAAATATTAAGGTTTGATAGTTCCACTGACCAAAGTTGTTTCATAAGTAAATATCTCAGTGTGAACAATTTATAGATTAACAGAGTAGGAAGTAACCATGAGTCGTTACCATATTTTAGAATATTGTATACTGATTCAAACACACATTTTGGTATGAGGATCAGTAATCAAGTTTTAAAATTTCAACCCTTAATCAACCTTAGTGAATTTACTATATCAAAACTCATGCTAATAAATCCACAGTTAATCTGTATATATGTGTACATAGAACCGCAGAAAAGGTTACCTTGCTCTAACACATGTAATAGGCAGGCATAGCTTGATTGTAGTAGTCCAAGAAAAAAGGGGGGGGGGGGGGGGGGGGGGGGCAACTACCTGATACAGAGCCTTCAGATAATAATACCAGTACCAGCAATGTTGTTCAAGAACGGATGGGAGAGAGAGGAAGCAGATGAAAGTGATATAGATGAATCAATCAGTAGTACCTGATCCCCTATTTTTGACCCGTTTGAGATAAAAAGAACAGAAAATCACTCATTCAGAAGTCAACGGGTCAAATTCCAATATCTACACATAAAACATAGACATAAAGATACATGGTTTGAGCATTCACCATTATACTTGTACATCAAAATGCTTCCGAGAATCGTTTAAAAAAAACACCCATAAAAGCAAAGATGCCACATAGCAAAAACATTCATTCAAAGAACATTCACATGAGCATAAATTTTTTCAAGTATGACTATAGCGGTACTGCTTATCTAACACAGAATGAGCATACCTAGATTTGGACCTTTTGCGAGACTTGAACCACAAACCATGTCAAACGCAGTCGTCTGCAAAAAAATAAATAATAATAATAAATAAATAAATAAAAAGGCAAGTTTAACTCAACCAATATTGTAAAGCATGTCCATGTATCCTATGTGCCAACATTTATTCAAGTTTTATACAACTAAGAATATGGTATAGCAAAATGAATGCAAAGCTAAATTTCAAAAAGTTTCTGTAGTGGTGATGTGGTATCAACTACTTATAGGCATATAGCCTACACAAGATTAGAAACACGAGTAGCGATACAGTAGTACCTAGAACAAAATAGAATATCTTATGGCAAGCATAGAGAAAAAAGGTGTCCTTGTATTACAAAGTATTACATAGTAGATATTTAATACTCTCCTTCAACACTATATGTTTACAGGTAACGAAATCAAATTCATCATGACCAGATAAATGGGATGTATATGTTGTGATCTAAGTAGAAAGGTGAAAATGAATGCTAACGATATAGCTTTCCAAACTGTAATGTGAGCCAATTAGACCATAAAATACCTCAAACAACCATGTAGTCTCAATATATACGCATACCAAAGGAGTTTATGACCGTGAAGTGTATAAGCTCACGAACAGTATCCACAAAAGGAGTTAATGACACCACGGACCCCATAATCCTGCTACTGCACCATATAATATACAAACATATTATTACAAAATCATGTTGTTGGCCTTCCATATCAAAATGGAACAAAGTCTTCGTTATAATGATTAATAGTCCGCATTACTTGTCTGACGTAGTTCTCATTTTCTCATTTCAATCAAGAGCCTCAACATTCAAAACACAGAAAGTCAGATTCCAATTATTAAGAATACATATTTCAACAATATATATCAAAGAAAACTAAAAACTATTTCTTTTAAAATTATCGTTATATTAGGACCAATATATATAAGAAACTAAAAATGTTATTTACCATACCGGCCTACCGACAGTTGCAATATACACCCATCCCTTTAACATGCGATGCTGTTTATTGAACCATGGCATATAGGGCATCAATGAATGGGATTATGTACAAGCGAGTTTACATTTACACATTTTACTATATAAACCATCAAAATAAGTATGTGTATATAGATGAATCAATCAGTAGTACCTGATCCCCTATTTTTGACCCGTTTGAGATAAACATAACAGAAAATCACTCATTCAGAGGTCAAATTCCAATATCTACACATAAAACATAGACATAAAGATACAGGGTTTGAGCATTGAACATTATACTTGTACATCAAAATGCTTCCGAGAATTATAAAAAAAAAAAAACACCCATAAAAGCAAAGATGCCACATAGCAAAAAGATTTATTCATAGAACATTCACATGAGCATAAATTTTTTCAAGTATGACTATAGCGGTACTGCTTATCTAACACAGAATGAGCATACCTGGATTTGGACCTTTTGCGAGACTTGAACCACAAACCATGTCAAAGGCAGTCGTCTGCAAAAAAATAAATAATAATAAATAAATAAATAAAAAGGCAAGTTTAACTCAACCAATATTGTAAACTTGTCCATGTATCCTATGTGCCAACATTTATTCAAGATTTATACAGCTAAGAATATGGTATAGCAAAACCAATGCAAAGCTAAATTTCAAACAGTTTCTGTAGTGGTGATGTGGTATCAAATACATATAGGCATATAGCCTACACAAGATTAGAAACACAAGTAGCGATACAGTAGTACCTAGAACAAAATAGAATTTCTTATGGCAAGCATAGAGAAAAAATGTGTCCTTGTATTACAAAGCTTACATAGTAGACCATCAAATAATTCAAACAACCATGTAGTCTCAATATGTACGCATGTCAAAGGAGTTTAAGACCTTGAAGTGTATAAGCTCACGAACAGTATCCACAAAAGGAGTTAATGACACCTTGGACCCCATAATCCATTGAACATGCGATGCTGTTTATTGAACCATGGCATGTAGGCCATCAATGAATGGGATCCTGCACAAGCGAGTTTACATTTACACATTTTACTTTATAAACCATAAAGATAAGCATGTGTATATAGATGAATCAATCAGTAGTACCTTACTGTAGTGTGCATTTGAAACATGGAATTGAGTTGGTTCCTTGATTAAGGTTTCCTTAGCTGAAGACACTTTTGTATTTGAAAAATATTTATCTTTGATACGAGTAAGTAAATAGAACAGCGCAGGCAGACCAAATCACAATGTAAGAAGTGGCAATTTCAACCCATTTACTTGAGCCGGTCATTTTTAATTTTCAATCCAAGAGGCTTGTACTAATTAAAAAAAGAGCTAAAAACATAATGGGTCAAATGCAATTACGTGTTAACTGTAACACCCGCCAAATTAGGACTAGTAATTAGTGCCTAATCATATGTTAATACATGTAATTAGTTCTGTGTTAGGCTAATTTATGTATCGAAATATATATTGTTGAATATATACGAAAATGCGATTTGATTAAATCGTACGCAATTTAAATCGAATGTATTTCGGTTCCATAAATACGGACGTTGGTGACACAATTATATTTAAGTATAATACATTATCTGAAAACATTACTGGGTCCAAACTACTGTTTAAATGTTATTCCCAAAGTTGTCCCGCTTCGTACAATTGAAACTTACTTAATCAACAACAAAATACGCAAATTATTTAAATCACATTTTAAATCTTTAAATTATTAGATAATTGGTAAAACAATTTAATTAAATTATTAAACAAAATTCGTATTTTAAAATGGTTAATTAATACGCAAAATATTTATTAAAATGTTAAAAGACGGAGAAAACGAACACCACGCGGAGCGCGGGGCGAAGACTGAAAAGTGGAGGATAACCTCCACCTCTCTTTCTCTTTTCCTCATTTCTTCACATCTCTCTCTCTCTCTCTCTTACTCTCTTTCTTCTCTCTTTTCTCCGAAAATCACCAAACCACCACATTCACTAAAATCATCAAATAACACCCTTATACGCACTCGGATCACCAAGATTTTTAGAGATTCACGACCACCTCGCAACGATCTACACTTCTATCTTTCCGGATTTCCATTTCGCCACTTTGTAAGTTTCCGACAAAATCCCGAAACCTCTCGATTCTTAGTATTTTCACTTGTTAGTTGTTTATATAACTTATATATGTCCCTTACAAAGAGTAGAACACGGTTTTATAGCTTAAAAATGAGTTTGAATTGGGTTTTGGCCGGAAAAATCTCGGCAGTCGAAACTTTCTGGGCTGGTGTTCTTCAATGCGACACAAGCCTTGTGTCGCATGTTGTGTCGTATTTTGCCTATTCTGTCGTATTTTGTGTCGTATGAAGCCAGTTATGTCGTATCCTATGCGACACAATATTGTGCCGTACCTTATGTCGCAATTACTATACGACACAATCACTATGTCGCTGTTGAATCAGCATCTCGAATCTATGCGACACAACCTTTGTGTCGTATAGATATTGTGTCGCATATTTTATGCGACACAACCCTTGTGTCGCATGACGTAACCCTTGTGTCGCATTATAAACCTTGTGTCGTATACTGTGTCGCAAAACACAGAAAACTCAGATTTTTCACTAAGTGTTGGACTAGTAAAACTTTAAACTTTACACTACACGACTTCGGAAATACATTGGTATAGATACATGATACAAGCTAAATACTTTGAAAAACAAGATAATAATGTTGAGATTAATACTATAAACCTGTCACCAACGGGCCGTACACGTTTTCAAACACTTAACAAATCAACCAAATAGTAGTAATTTGGACATATATATAGTTGTGTAACAACTACGAGGGTGATCTTTTGAGATACCCAATCATGTTTATAACCATCGCGTGTCGTGGACACACTCAGGTTACAAGTCTTTGGACTTCATTACTCGGCTAATCAACTCAAGTTTATTAAGTTAAACTCACAAGACTCACGTGAGTCTCATAGCCCCTCTTTTTACTGTTTTACTCAGGGGTGTGATATATTGCTCATTTTAACATGTGAACGCAAGTACAAACATTTCATATACTACATGAGTTTTTCATAACTAATCATTTAAAGTCCTCCGTCAGCATAGTTGTTAATACGTTGTAGCGTGAATATTAGTATATGGTACCATATAGGATTGACCCTCCTCGTTCGGGTTAGCAAGCACTAACCGGGTAAACGGAGGTACTAATATTTGGGAAGACGAATGTTGATTAGGCATTCGTGGAGGCACCTAACCAAGAATTCTCTATAGGGGACCCGGCCCTCGAGTTAAGCTCAACTATGTGCTCATAGCTGTATACACGATTACTATCATTTTATTTGCTGGATGCAAATCATTATTAAATCTTGCGGTTCATACTATATTACTTGATTTCAAACCTGTGAGCTCACCAGCTTTAGCTGACCCATTTAGCATGTATCGCAGGTACCAAGCAGTAGGTTGCTTCGGCTTCAGGACTTTAGCTCGAGTCAGCATACAGACGTTTGAGATTTTCTTGCATTAGTATATTTTGTACAAGTACTTATGTACTGAAATCTCATTTTATTTTAAACTTGAGCTATGTAATGCTATAAATGTTGTAAACATTTCAATATTAATATATTTTGTTAAAACGACGCATATAGAGTCGTTTACTATATATCTTTGTGCTTTGTTATTGATTAGTAACACCCAAATCGTGCTTCCGCAAATCATTAAATTTGGGGGTGTTACAGATTGGTATCAGTGACTAAGGTTATAGTGAACTAGGTTGCATTTAGTGAGCCTAGACTATGACCATTAGGCAGTATTCCTTATTAGGTATAACTGGTTCAGTGATTACGTCATACGAGTTTAATTTAACATAGCCTGATCAACTATGTATAATTAAGCAAAGATGATGTAAGATCTGAAAGTAGTTATGGCTGAACAGGGTACACTAGAAGACTCTGACCTCGAGAGAACCGAGACTTAAACATGTTTGTGCTAGACACTCAATAGGCTATATTATATAGGAACTATATGAATATAGGTCTCACTCTTACTTACTAACGCTTTGTCTCAGAAATGGCAAACATCCCACCCAACTCATCGCGCTCTCAATCCGGGTCGCAGAACCCAAGGGTAGCAAGGAGGAACGTCAGGTTGCCTCGAGCTGGCCCGTACCCTACTCACTTCACCTTGCCAGCCTTAGCCGCTAGGGTGAACCAACACGAGCAGCAACTTCGCACCATGGATGTCGTGTTGCAGGAAACGAACGAAAATTGGAGACTTACATCCCTCGAACGCATCGAACAAGTCTCCGAGGATCACGAAACCACCATTAACAATGTAGACGTTCTTTTCAACAAGGTGGTGGAGATAAGCGTAGAAACCGCCCTTTTGAAACACATACTTGAAGAGTGTGAGCAACGCTCATGGGTATCAGAGGAATACGTTGGCAGTTTAGTACAACGACTGGCCTTGGCTGAAGACAACGCCCGACAGGCTAACAGACTTGCAAACACTGTGGATCGCCTCATTGAAATGATGGAACAGATTAATCTACGTTAAAACTAGTGTAGTCCTTGTCTTGTAATCTATCTTGTAGTCTAATAACTATCTAAGCACTACTTTATGATTCGGTCGGATGTAACAATTCCTGACGCCTTTTGTAATACATCCGTGGGATGTAACCTTTGAACTCGTATTATCTATCACATATTCCTTGCTGTTTCAACCCATATAAATTGCCATTTTTCATATTAATGTTATGTATTACCGCTCTTATACATGAACATTTGTGACAACTACAAATTCTTACAAAATCTCACGTATCTCATTTCTTTTATTGAAGAATCATGCCGCCAAACACAAGACCATACACCGATGCTCAACTTACATCACTCATAACCCAGGCTGTGACTGAAGCCTTGGCTCGGAATACTCCACAGAATTCCGCGAGAAACAGCGATGCCGCTGAAACCCCTGCTGCTAAACCTTGTTCTTACAAGGACTTTCAGAGCTGCAAACCCTCAAGCTTCAAGGGTACTGAAGGAGCCATCGGACTAATTAGATGGTTCGAGAAGATGGAAACTGTTTTCCGTGTCAGCAAATGCGCTGAAAATGACAAAGTAAACTTCGCCACCTGCTCTCTCGAAGATGATGCCCACTCTTGGTGGAACTCATATTCTCAATCCGTGGGTGCTGACACTGCCTACCAACTCTCTTGGGAGGACTTGAAAGCAAAACTCACTGCCAAGTACTGTTCGATCGACAAACTCCAAAAGCTGGACGAGGAGTTTTGGAACCTAAAAGTTCAAGGCAGTAATATCGATGGTTACACCACCAGGTTCCAGCAACTCGCTGCCCTCCGCCCAGCCATGGTAAGCACAGAAAGTGATAAAATCAGGAAGTACATCCTTGGTCTTCCTGAGCCTGTTCGGGGGCACGTCGCGCCTCTTCAAATCAAACCACCATCGACGGTGCAATTCTATTAGCCCAAGATCTCATGGCAATGAGCCAAGTTTGTGAACCACCCACTTCATCCTCCCACAACAACAAAAGAAAGTGGTCCGACTACCACAACAACCACCCAAACCAACAAAACAAGAAATCCGACACCATCAAAGCCTACAACACCTCCACATACATCAAACGGGGCTACACTGGGAGCAAACCCTATTGTTCCAAGTGCAGTCGCCACCACGAAGGTTCTTGTGGTTCCTTTTGCAGCAATTGCAAGAGGCATGGTCACCTCACCCAGGATTGCCGTTCCCCCACCAACAACAATTCCAACAACAACACTAGGCCACCCAAGGTCTGCTTTGAATGTGGGAACCCCGGGCACTTCAGGGACACGTGCCCAAAGCTGAAGAACAACAACAACAACAACAACAACAGCAACAACCGCAACAACAACAACACCCGAAGTAGAGCTTTCGTCATCAACTCCGGGGACGCCCGCCAAGACCCAAATGTGGTCTCGGGTATGTTCCTCCTCAACAACTTAACTGCTTCTGTCCTATTTGATACTGGTGCTGATAGAAGCTTTATCTCTGATGACTTTTGCCCACTACTTGACATCACTCCTGTTGCCTTAGATGTTAAGTACACTGTAGAGCTAGCAAATGGGAAACTTATAGAAACAAATAGTGTGATACCTAATTGCACTTTAAACCTAGCTAATGAAACCTTTTCAATCGATCTTGTACCCGTTGAAATTGGAAGTTTCGACGTCATCATTGGAATGGACTGGTTGTCCAAACACCGAGCTGAAATCGTTTGTTACGATAAGATCGTCCGTATCCCACTCGCCGTCGGTAGAACCTTGATCATACAGGGGGAGACCGGTGGGACGAGACTCAATATCATATCTTGCTTAAAAACCTGAAAATTTCTGAGAAAGGGTTACCCTGCAATACTCGCACACATCACAGAGAAGAAGTCGGAGGAGAAGCGACTTGAGGATGTGCCAATTGTTAGAGACTTTCCCGAAGTCTTTCCGGAAGAACTACCTGGTCTACCTCCACCTAGACAGGTTGAGTTCTCAATCGATCTCGTGCCGGGTGCCACACCGGTGGCCCGCGCACCGTACCGTTTAGCCCCATCCGAACTTCAGGAGTTGTCCACCCAGTTACAGGAACTCCTGGATAGAGGATTCATTAGACCGAGTTCTTCACCTTGGGGAGCTCCGGTCTTATTTGTTAAAAAGAAGGACGGTTCATTCCGAATGTGCATCGACTATCGAGAGTTGAACAAATTGACCGTCAAAAACCGATACCCACTTCCTCGCATTGATGATCTATTCGACCAACTTCAGGGTTCAAGTTTCTACTCAAAAATCGACCTGCGATCAGGATATCATCAGTTACGGGTTCGCGACACCGATATTCCAAAAACTGCTTTCAGAACTCGTTATGGGCATTATGAATTCCAAGTGATGCCCTTTGGATTAACCAACGCACCGACTGTGTTCATGGACCTTATGAATCGGGTGTGCAAACCTTACCTCGACAAGTTTGTCATTGTCTTTATCGATGACATACTCATTTACTCGCGCAACGAGCAAGAACATGCGCAACACCTCAGAACCATTCTAGAACTACTTAGACACGAGGGGCTTTACACCAAATTCTCTAAGTGTGAGTTCTGGATAAAAACCTTTCAATTCCTTGGTCACGTGATCGACAGTCAGGGAATTCACGTTGACCCGTCAAAAATCGAGGCTGTCAAAGACTGGCAAGCACCCACCACTGCAACTGAAGTACGTCAATTCTTGGGTCTTGCTGGGTACTATCGGCGATTCATCGAAAATTTCTCCAAAATAGCTCAACCACTCAAGGTACTGACTCAGAAGGAAAAGAAGTTCGATTGGACTGATAAACAAGAGTCAGCATTTCAATTATTGAAACAAAAGCTTTGCAGTGCTCCAATCCTATCGTTACCCGAAGGCACCGATGACTTCGTGGTATACTGCGATGCTTCCCACCAAGGTCTCGGTTGTGTGCTGATGTAACGAGACAAAGTCATTGCCTATACTGCGATGCTTCCCACCAAGGTCTCGGTTGTGTGCTGATGTAACGAGACAAAGTCATTGCCTCTCCTGTTCTTTGACTTCTCTCTTGGAGCTGTCGTTTTTGCTCTCAAAATCTGGAGACATTATCTCTACGGCACTAAGTGCACAATCTTTACCGACCACAAAAGTCTCCAACACATCTTCGACCAAAAAGATCTTAACATGAGGCAACGTCGATGGGTCGAGTTGCTTACAGATTACGACTGCGAAATCAGATATCATCCAGGGAAGGCAAATGTGGTTGCCGATGCCCTCAGTCAAAAGGAACGACCAAAACCACTTCGAGTCCGAGCCCTCAGTATGACCATTCACAATGATCTTACCATTCAGATTCATACCGCTCAGATCGAAGCCCTGAAACCTGAAAACATCAAAAACGAAGCCTTACGGGGTATTGACAAACAATTTGAAATCAAATCTAACGGGATTAGGTATTTCTCAAACCGAATCTGGTTGCCTAATTTCGGGAAACTACGAGACTTGGTGATGGATGAAGCTCACAAGTTCAAATACTCTATCCATCCAGGATCCGATAAGATGTACCACGGAATCAAGGAATTTTATTGGTGGCCGAACATGAAAGACGAAATCGCCACTTATGTCAGCAAGTGTATTACTTGCTCGAAAGTCAAAACCGAACATCAGAAACCTCCTGGCTTACTCCAACAACCTGAAATTCCTGAATGGAAATGGGAACAAATTGCCATGGATTTCATAACCAAACTACCCAAGTCGTCGAGCGGTTGCGATACCATTTGGGTGATCGTCGATCGTCTCACCAAATCTGCTCTTTTCCTGGCAATTAAGGAAAACGATAAAATGGAGCGCCTTGCACAAATCTACATCAAAGAAATTGTTTCTCAACACGGTGTTCCAATCTCGATCATCTCTGACAGAGATGCCCGTTTCACCTCTCACTTTTGGCAATCACTTCAAAAAGCATTGGGTACTCGTCTCGATATGAGCACCGCGTACCATCCTCAAACCGATGGCCAAAGTGAACGAACCATCCAAACACTGGAAGACATGCTACGAGCCTGCGTAGTTGATTTCGGTACAAACTGGGAAAGACACCTACCGTTATGCGAATTTTCCTACAATAACAGCTATCACGCCAGCATTAAGGCTGCACCTTTTGAGGCACTGTACGGTCGTAAGTGCCGATCACCGATTTGTTGGACCGAAGTGGGAGACAGCCAACTCACTGGTCCTGAACTCATACACGCCACCACTGAGAAAATTGTGGAAATCCAAAACCGACTCAAAGCTGCACGTGATCGTCAGAAAAGTTACGCTGACGTGAGACGCAAACCACTCGAGTTCCAAGTTGGAGATCGAGTACTCTTAAAAGTATCGCCTTGGAAAGGCGTCATCCGTTTGGCAAACGCGGGAAGTTAAATCCCAGGTACATCGGGCCTTTTGAGATCCTCGAAGGGATTGGCCCCGTAGCTTATCGATTGCAGCTGCCATCCGAAGTCAGCAGCGTGCACCCCACTTTTCACATTTCTAACTTAAGGAAATGCCTATCCGATGAGATACTTATCATACCACTTGACGAGATTCGCGTCGATAACAAACTTCATTTTGTTGAGGAACCAGCTGAAATCATGGACCGTGAGGTCAAACAACTAAAACAAACTCGTATTCCCATCGTCAAGGTCAGATGGAATTCGCGGAGCGGTCCGGAATTCACCTGGGAACGGGAAGACCAAATGCGACTCAAATATCCTCAGCTATTCTCCGATTCTACATCAACCGCGACCTCGAGCTAAATTTCGGGATGAAATTCTTCTAACAGGGGGAGAATGTAACACCCGCCAAATTAGGACTAGTAATTAGTGTCTAATCATATGTTAATACATGTAATTAGTTCTGTGTTAGGCTAATTTATGTATCGAAATATATATTGTTGAATATATACGAAAATGCGATTTGATTAAATCGTACGCAATTTAAATCGAATGTATTTCGGTTCCATAAATACGGATGTTGGTGACACAATTATATTTAAGTATAATACATTATCTGAAAACATTACTGGGTCCAAACTACTGTTTAAATGTTATTCCCAAAGTTGTCCCGCTTCGTACAATTGAAACTTACTTAATTAACAACAAAATACGCAAATTATTTAAATCACATTTTAAATCTTTAAATTATTAGATAATTGGTAAAACAATTTAATTAAATTATTAAACAAAATTCGTATTTTAAAATGGTTAATTAATACGCAAAATATTTATTAAAACGTTAAAAGACGGAGAAAACGAACACCACGCGGAGCGCGGGGCGAAGACTGAAAAGTGGAGGATAACCTCCACCTCTCTTTCTCTTTTCCTCATTTCTTCACATCTCTCTCTCTCTCTCTTACTCTCTTTCTTCTCTCTTTTCTCCAAAAATCACCAAACCACCACATTCACTAAAATCACCAAATAACACCCTTATACGCACTCGGATCACCAAGATTTTTAGAGATTCACGACCACCTCGCAACGATCTACACTTCTATCTTTCCGGATTTCCATTTCGCCACTTTGTAAGTTTCCGACAAAATCCTGAAACCTCTCGATTCTTAGTATTTTCACTTGTTAGTTGTTTATATAACTTATATATGTCCCTTACAAAGAGTAGAACACGGTTTTATAGCTTAAAAATGAGTTTGAATTGGGTTTTGGCCGGAAAAATCTCGGCTGTCGAAACTTTCTGGGCTGGTGTTCTTCAATGCGACACAAGCCTTGTGTCGCATTTTGTGTCGTATTTTGCCTATTCTGTCGTATTTTGTGTCGTATGAAGCCAGTTATGTCGTATCCTATGCGACACAATATTGTGTCGTACCTTATGTCGCAATTACTATACGACACAATCACTATGTCGCTGTTGAATCAGCATCTCGAATCTATGCGACACAACCTTTGTGTCGTATAGATATTGTGTCGCATATTTTATGCGACACAACCCTTGTGTCGCATGACGTAACCCTTGTGTCGCATTATAAACCTTGTGTCGTATACTGTGTCGCAAAACACAGAAAACTCAGATTTTTCACTAAGTGTTGGACTAGTAAAACTTTAAACTTTACACTACACGACTTCGGAAATACATTGGTATAGATACATGATACAAGCTAAATACTTTGAAAAACAAGATAATAATGTTGAGATTTGTTGGGACATAGAGTGTGACAACAGATCTAGCTTGAAATAGGACTAGTGTAATTATTATTGTGTTTGTATATTGGTTTGGATTTGTAAAAGAATATTTGTTTTGTTAGTGATATTCGTTAAACATATTGTTTTGTTAAGTTAGACGAATAATTAAATACAAAATAAATAATAGACGTTTGATGCGTAGCGAGTCGAGATCTCAGGTCGCAGCGAGTCGAGCTGTGAGGTGAGATCTGAACTCGCGTAGATTGAGTTTGGCGAGCCGAGTCACTGGGCTGACTTGGGCTGCGAGTTGGACTGAACTCTCAGGCCCATGCGAGCCGAGCCGAGACAAAATATAAAAGGTTTTTCAATCGTGAAAAACCTTAACACTTTTGATACTTTTACATTCTGCGATTCCAGCAAACCAGAGAAAACATAACCTACGACTAGGTTTTGACGATTTATCGTTTAAAGCTAAGTCTTATTAAACGCAATACGAACATATTCGTTGTTAGTAAGATAACACCGTATTGAGGGATTCCGCACCTTAATACTACAGATAACAAAGTTATCGATCCTAAAACTAGGGGACTTACATCTGGTATCAGAGCTTTCGGGCTAAATACGAGTGTGTTCATAAGTTTTAGTGTTATTGCGTTTTTGATTCGGGTCGTTTTTACGTGCATTCTTGCAATACTAACGATCAAAATCATTCTCTGGACATTTTAGGGTTTGTTTACAGCCGAAATTTTAAGTTTCAGTCGTAAAAATACCTTAAAAATTCGTTTTCGGGTTTAACAGCCGTTTCACGAGTCGAGATTAGGGTTCCAGCGTCGCCTGCGAACCGAGTTGAACTAGCGAGTCGAACTGAGGCTTGCGAGTCGAACCAAGATCCCTCGCGAATCGACATCACTTGCGAATCGACATCTTTTAGCAATCCGAACTGAGGCTTGCGAATCGACGAATTCTGCGAGTTGAGCTGAGATTGCGAGTTGAGCTGAGTCTTGCGAGTCGAGTTTTCTGAATTCGCTGAAACAGTTTAATTTTACGTTTTTAAGATGTCTAACTTAAGTAGAATGATCGAAATGGACCACGAGGTGGGAAAGTCAAACGTTCCACCTAAGTTGTTAAGAATCGAGGATTACCACAATTGGAAGGACAGATTTGAATCTTACTGTAGATTCCATGACCTGTCAATCTGGATGTGTATCAAGAGTGGATACACCCCACCTACTCAAACTGTTCAAAATGCTACTGTGGTTCTTACCTATGCGAACATGAGTGATCAAGAGAAGGAAGCTTACAGAAATGAAAATAAATCACATTCTTGCATAAAGATGTGTCTTCCTAAAGAGATTGCTCATCAACTGAAATCTTTTCATACTGCTAGAACGCTCTGGGAAGCTCTAGAGAAAAGAGGTGAAGGAAGTCCACAAGTGAGAGCTGGCAAGAGGAGTCTTCTTAAAAAGCAGTTTACTATGTTTAAAGCTTTAAAAGGAGAAGATCTTGATGCCTATGTCACGCGTTTCTACCATCTGCTAAGTGAATTAGAATACCATGAGATTGTTGAAGAAGAAGTATCTAAAACCGACAAGTTTCTTGAGGGTTTGCCTTCTAAATGGGAAATGTATGGTGTTATGATTAAGGATAATGAAACTAGGTATTCTACTATGACCTTAGAGCAAGTCATTGACAAGCTGAAAGGTTATGATTTCTCCAAGAAGTCAAGAGATAGTGATTCTGATCAGGTTTAGAACCCTGGGTTGTATCATGGAAAGTCAAGTCTTTCGACTGCGTCATCTAGTTCGACCACTGCACTGTTAGTAGGTGATACTAGTGAAAATGGAGAAATGATTACTGAAGATCTGTGTTTTATTTCCTCCTCTGGTGATGAGACAAAGGGAAAGAATTCTGAGAAGTCACCTCAAGAGCATCAGAAGATGCCGATGAGTGTGAAATCTGCTGAACAGCAACTGTCTGTTCTTGCTTCCTTTGTGGCATCATATGAGAACTACATAGAGGGAAAGATCAATGATCCTATTTTGTTTGATGAGGATTATGAGCAGATAGATTCTGATTATCTTGAGGAATTGGAGCTTCAAGATCAACTAGCGTTGATATCTAGAAAGGTGAAGAATTTCCTCAAGAGAACTGGTAGAAAGGTGTTGGGCAATAGATCAGGGTTTGACAAAACCAAGGTCAGATGCTTTAACTGTCAGGGTATTGGTCATTTTGCTAGAGAATGCCAAAGACCTAAAGTAGAAGCACAAGGAAAACAAGGTTCGGGAAGTACTCTCGCTTCCAAAGCCTTAGTGGTGAAGCAGTTGGATGGCTCTTATGATTGGCAAGCTCATTCTGAGGAAGCCTTGATGGCCGAGATCGAAGAAACAACTGCTGGATCAGTTTCCTACATGCCCACTGATATGGAACAGAGAGTAGAGGTGCCTAAGTCTGAAGTGAAGGCAAGTGATGATGACGTGCTATATATGGATTCAGCTCCAGATATGAGTCCTGAGGAATTCGTGGCACGCATGGCTGAATTACAAACTGACAAGAAGAAGGTATGTTTAGATATTCTTAATCTTGCTGATGTTTGTTACTTAGTTACTGATTTACAATCTCAGAATAGTGTCTTAAATGTGTCATATAGCAATTTGTCATCACAATTGAATATGGATAAGGAATCCTATAAGACTGTTAGATCTGAACTTGATCAAGCCATTATGGATATTCGTAGATTAAGTGATGATAAACATGTCTTAAAAGATAAAATTAAGTCTGATGCTTTGGATAGAACAAAACTTAGAGATACCATAAGTGAAAAATCTGTGGTCATAGATGGTCTCTATATGAATATTAAAGACTTAAATGAGACAATTGCTAGTAAGGATCAGGAAATAGTAAACCTTAACTTAAGGTTAATTGAGCAAAACCGTAAACTTGAGAACTATAGGACATCTCAAATGGATAAAATGTTAGATGCTCAACGTAGTGTAAAGGACAAGACTGGGTTAGGTTACAATGATGTATCCCCGCCTTTTAATGCCAATTACACTCCTATTCCTGAAGATTCTGAGATGACTGAAGTTAATCCTGAGATTTCAGTAGCTGATAAACCTGAACAGTCAGAGGCACAGAAAGATGTTATTAAGAACGTATCATTAGGTAATAGCAAGGCTTCTCAGTTCACCAAAATACAGTTTGTATCGGGTGGAGTGATTAACGATGCTAAGACTGATGATAAAGTTGATAAGGAACAGCTTAAACCTTTAGTGCCTAAGACTCCGGATGAGAAAGCAAAAGTGAGTAAATCACGCAAGCAGATGTCTTGTTTCAAGTGTCATCAAAAGGGACACGTGGCTTCGTGTTGTCCTAACAAAAAGCCTGAAACACCACATAAGCTTGTGATTGATGAAAAGACACAGACTGACTCTAGTATGACTGTAGATGGGTTAGATACCAAACCTAAGTTAGGTAATAAACCTGTTAACATTCTTAAAAGAGATGGTAAGCATAGTGTCTCCCCACCTAAACCTAAACGGCTATATACTCAAAGTGATAATTCTATCCATAAGTATAGGGATGTGACACCGTCGAGGTTTAGAACTCCAAGTAGAGGCCATAGTCATTATGAGAGTGGTACTACTTCACGATCACATGAGTTTAATTATAATTATCATAATAGAGCTCATAATTATGTGCCTAAGAGGTTCTCCTCAAATTCACCTCTTAAGGCTGATCGTCCACAAACTCAAGCTACTTTGAAAGTAACCAAAGCTCCTGATGGGAAGGATGGTTATTTTAAAGAGCTTAAGTTTGTTGATGATAAGTGACAAACCAAGACCGTAATGGCTTGGGTCCCTCTTGATAACTGATCGTATTTTATGTTATGTGCAGGAGCATGCTGTGAACAAGGACAGCTGGTGGTATGTAGACAGTGGATGCTCAAGGCACATGACCGGAGAAAGAAGTCTACTGAAGGACTTCAAGGATAGTCTCAAGCAAAAAGTAAACTTTGCAGGAGATAAAGGAGGAGTAATTTCGGGAAAAGGAAAAGTTTCAAATGGAACTTTGACTCTTGAGGATGTGAACTATGTTGAAGAACTTACTCACAACCTAGTGAGTGTTTCCCAAGTCTGTGATAAAGGTCACCCAGTTTATTTTAATGAAAAGGAGGCCTTAGTCCTGAAGCCAGGTTTTAAAATTCCTGATGAATGGATATTGATGAGGGCACCAAGGAAGAAGGACATCTATGCTATCAACATGGGTGTTCCTAACTCTTCAATGGTGTCTACATGTTTATTATCCAAGGCTTCGGAAACAGACGCATTGTTATGGCATAGGAGAATGGCACACCTGAACTGGAGAAAGATGAATTATATAACCAAAAATGGTTTGGTTCTAGGTGTACCACAAAAACGTTTCGAGTCTGAGGATAAGTGTGTTCCTTGCATGAAAGGAAAGTAGCACAAGAAACCACACAGACCTAAGACTGAAAACTCTATCTCCTCGCCGTTTGAATTGCTACATATGGATCTCTTCGGCCCTATAAGCAAGAGAAGCATAGGTGGCAAATGGTACTGTTTGGTTGTCACAGATGATTATTCTAGATTCTCATGGGTATTCTTTTTGGGATCAAAAGATGAGACTCCTGGAATTCTAATTGAATTCTTTGATCTAGTAGAAAATGTCTATAAAAAGAGAGTAAAGCGTATTCGTAGTGACAATGGAACATAGTTCAAGAATTCAACGTTGAATATCTATTGCTTAAGCAAAGGGATATTACATCAATTCAGTGCACCTTATGAACCTCAACAGAATGGTGTTGCTGAAAGGAAAAATAGGACGTTGATTGAAGCTGCTAGAACAATGCTTGCTGATTCAAAGCTTCCGATCATCTTTTGGGCAGAAGCAGTGAATACAGCATGTTATGTTCTTAATAGAGTTCTTACGGTTAAGAGACATAACAAGACTTGTTATGAGCTTTTGAACAATAAGAAACCTAACTTAAAAGGGTTTGAACCCTTTGGAGTTTCATGCACTATATTAAAGACTGGACATCAAGCTAAATTTGGTGAGAAGGCTGACGAAGGATTTTTCCTAGGTTACATGCCCAATTCGCCAAACAAGAGAGTCTTTAATAAAGTCACAGGACGTTTGGAGGTAGTTTATAATATTGAGGTTACGAGCTACTCACCTGATGTTCATAAGGGCTTAGATTGGCAATTTGATTATTCTGATCTTTTTGCATCATTTAAAGTTCCTATTAGTGACTATGTCAGTGATTCAGAGATAGCTGAACATTTATTGTTTGAAGATGAGAATATTGGTCCCGCTTCAACATCAAGTGTTAAGCAGTCTGGAATTAAGACTAATGTTGACTCAGATAAAGCTTCCACAAGTGAGTCACAACAACCTTCAGAGGATAAGTCTCAAGAAACAGAAGATCCTGATGATCTTACTACAAAGTTTGATGATATACTTACTCCTTTGAAACATTTAAGGATATATTCAGCACGTACGGAAGATGTACCTGAATTGGAAGAGATTGGTACTAATTTGGAAGATGAGATACCGGTTGAACCAGTTACTACAACTAGAACGAGTAAGAATCATCCCGTTGAAAACATCATCGGTGATATTAATACTCCGGTTCAAATTAGGCATCAATCCAGAACTAGTACGTCTGAGAATTCGGAATACCAAAGCTTGTATACTGCAATGAAAGAGACAGGGATTCCTAATCAATGTCTATATTCATGCTTTATCTCACAAGTCGAGCCTAAAAATGTTCAAATGGCTTTAAAAGAAAGTTCGTGGGTAGAAGCAATGCAAGAAGAACTATCTCAGTTCTCTAAATTACAAGTATGGGAGTTGGTTGACCTACCAAAGAGAGTATATCCAATTGGAACTAGATGGGTATTTAAGTGCAAGAGAGATGATAAAGGAATCGTTACTCGCAATAAAGCTCGTCTAGTAGTTCAAGGTTTTAATCAACAAGAAGGTATAGATTACAATGAAGTGTTTGCACCAGTTGCTAGGCTAGAAGCAATTAGAGTGTTCTTAGCATTTGCATCTTATTTTGGTATAAAAGTGTATCAGTTGGATGTTAAGAGTGCCTTTTTGTATGGCAAAGTAGAAGAATTGGTGTATGTTTCACAACCGCCAGGGTTTGCTGATCCTGAGTATCCAGATAGAGTATATCGTTTGAATAAGGCTCTATATGGATTACATCAAGCACCTAGGGCATGGTATGGAACACTATCAACGTATCTACTTGAGAATGGATTTACAAGAGGATCGATTGATAGTACATTGTTTGTGAAATGGAAAAAGAAAGACTTTCTTCTCGTGCAAGTTTATGTTGATGACATTATCTTTGGATCATCTGATGAAAAGATGTGTCAAGAATTTGAGAAAGTCATGAGAAAAAGGTTCGAAATGTCTGCAATGGGAGAGTTAAATTTCTTCTTAGGATTACAAGTTGATCAAAAGAATGATGGATTCTTTATTCATCAATCTAAATATACATATGAGCTATTAGAACGCTTCAAGATGGATGAAAGTAAGGTCTACAATACTCCAATTCCAGTCAATCATGGACTAGGTCCAGATACATCGAGTGATAGCGATGTGGATCCAACTCTTTATAGAGCCATGATCGGATCACTAATGTATCTTACAGCCTCTAGGCCTGACATAATGTTTGCTGTTTGTTTATGCGCAAGATATCAGGCTAATCCGAAAGAGTCACACATGCAAGCTGTTAAACGAATCTTTCGTTACCTCAACGGGAAACCTAAGCTTGGTCTTTGGTATCCGATTGATGGAGACTTAGATCTCGTAGCTTATACTGATTCGGATTATGGAGGATGCAATCAGAATAGGAAATCTACGACCGGAGGATGTCAATTCCTAGGAGGTAGATTAGTGTCCTGGCAGTGCAAGAAGCAAACCTCGGTAGCCATTTCTACATGTGAAGCTGAGTATGTTGCAGCTGGCAGCTGTTGCTCACAAGTTCTTTGGATTCAACAGCAACTACGGGATTACGGGTTAAATATAACCAATACTCCTATGATGATTGATAACGAATCTACTATGTCGATCACCAATAATCCGGTGAAGCACAGTAAAACTAAGCATATTGATATTCGACATCATTTTATTAGAGATTGTGCTGAAAAGAAATTGATAAAGTTAGTTAAGGTTCCATCATTGGATAACTTAGCAGATTTATACACAAAGGCGTTCGACAGAGCAAGATTTGAGACGTTGGTTCAACTAAACGGAATGAGAAATCCAGAGTGATTAGTCTTCCAAGGGTATTTTTGAAATAGTTAGTATTTCTGTGTTCATTAAAAAAAAAAAAAAAAAAAAAAAAAAAAAAAAAGGGCGTATGGCATTCATTTGCTTGTTACCTAAGGGGAATCGCCTTCATTTAAGTTTTTATTTGCAAAAACTAAGGGAAATGATAGTACATTAGGAGAATAAGCTTCTCAATAATAAGCTTAAGTCCTAAGTATGATATGGTAGTAGGTTCAAATAAAGTTGCTTTAGAACTACAGCGGTTCTATCAGGTATGTGTTTATATTTATTTGATTATACACCTATATCCACTAGTTATAATTTGTTTATTTCTATTAAAACTTTAGATGGCTTCATCATATGATATACTGGTAGGCAAATTATATGAAATTTTCTAAGCTTTAAGAAGTAAATTAACTACTTGCTTATTATTTTGTGTTACTATTCTATGATGTATGACATTAAGTCTTAAATGTTGAATGATGGTATTACTATACACTGTTATCATGCATCTTAATTTAAAGTGACAAATAGTAGCAATATGGGTATTAACTTAATTACTGGTAACTTTGTTGTACTTAGTACAGAACTGAAACCTTTAATTAAATTAATATTCTCAAATATATTTTGAATTATGCTAGAAGGGATCTTCTGTTGTACTACGTACAGACTTAGATAACATAGCATATTCAAAGTATGTTTGATATTTGTCTAATCTTAAAAAAAAAAAAAAAAATTCAAGTGTATGTTATATGTTTCGAAAAGATACATCATTTAGTAACCGCTACCTTGAAAATTTAATGAGGTAGTGTTATGTGTTTTACTTGAATTCTTCAGTATATCATATAATAGGGAGCAGTTGATAATACTCATACTAACAATAAAGAGTTTGCTTAGAAAATTGAGTCTAATTTGTTTATGTGGATCATAATACCGGTAATCGTCTTGAACTATCTATAATTAAAATATTCACTTTATGTGAGTAATGCATTTATTAATTATGCTATGTGGATAAAGGTACCTAAGATATAGTTTTATAAATATAAATGTATAAATGATAAATTTAGTTGTAATTTTACAGTGATTTACTTGAATTTCATAAGGTATGTATACTACCAATCTGCTTAGACTTTTTAATATATAATTAATTGCTTATTCTTACTAATATGATCCCTAAGCAGATAAAATCTTATTTACTTTGTATATTTACTTTGTTTCAAGTGATTAATAAAATGGTACTTGATACCAAAGTTTATATAGTTGTATTTTTATCTTATTTTTATTTGTTTTTAATTTTTGTGTTTATCTGAATTTACCCTTCGGAATTAAATTATACTGTATATTTTTGAGTTGAACAACGTGACAAATACAAGTGAAAATTAATCATAATTTAGACTTGTAAAATATCGGGTTTTTATTTATACTTAGCATTAAATTCGTGTTTTTAATTGTTTCTGCGAGTTGGCATCAACTTGCGAGTCCACTTAAATCTCGCGAATCGGATATGTAGTATAAAGGGGGTCAAACGAGTCAAACCAGCCCACCGAACCCACACAAATCTCGCGAGTTCACTAAACTTTGCGAATCCGTCAAAAAGGCGAAACGAGGCGATTTATAGTTTTCGTTTGATTTCGATTTTACGAGTACGGGAACGAGTTTTTGAATCCGTAGATTATATTCAAGACTTCTTTGCGAACATTTTGAGGTATAATACAATGGATTTCACCGTTTAAATTGCACGAAATCGAAGTTTTAATAAACTTAGGGTTTCGGTTTATAATTCGAACGATTCACGTATATTAAAGGACTATTAGAACACGAATCCTTGTGGTTTATGTTAAATGGATGTTAATAAACGTAAATCAATCGATAGATCATGTTAAAATCAACAGATGAATCGATTTTAATTGAAAATTCGCGACGGCAGTTCATCGAACGAGTTGACATTGTGAATCAACTCGCAGCGAGTTGACTAGCGAATCCATGAGTTGATAACTTTAGCGAGTTGATCAATGTAGCGAGTTGATGAGTATAGCGAGTTGATAAGCAAAACGAGTTGAACTCAACTCGTTAGGCCAGTTTATGCGAGTCCGGAATTTACAAACATTTTTATTTTTTTTGTTTTGTAATAACTTTTATATAATTAATTTAAATTAGACTTAAGACTTTTAGTTATAAGTTAAATTTTTATATACGACTTGAGACTATTTATGTAACAAGTTATATATAATTTCAATTTTAAACTAAGATGTTTGATGAATCTCGATTCATAATACGTAATAGTTTAAATATTTTTAATCGTGCATTAAATTATATCTGTTGTTTGTGTTTACTTTACAGATATGGCTAGAGCATTTGATAAGGGTCACAACGTTTTGGTTGATCTGAACCTTGAGGCCAAGCGGGCTGATAGGGTTGCTGATATTCTACGTTTTCTAGCACGATCACGGATTCGATACGCTATTACGGCCAATCCTCCTATTTCTCAGGCTATACTGAATGATTTCTGGACAGATATAGTATATGACGAATCTGTCAACCCGCCAGAGATTAGAGCTACAGTTAGTGGTCAGCCTGTTACATTTTCAGCTGGAAATCTTCGTGAGATTTTGCAGCTTGGTACAGTAGAACAGGAGAATGGGGATATTGAGTATCCTATGGATTTTATTGAGGGTGCTATCGGTCGTATGGGTTATAGCGGAGACAGACGCGGACGTCAGTTCCAGAAGCCTCTGGTCATTGGTCAGTGGAGGTTTCTCTGGCACGTGATGAATATTGTATTTGCAGCGAAGAAAGGTGGATTTGATGAGTTGAGTCCTGCTGTTCTATCAGCTGCACTGTCACTGGTTTATAATAAACCATACAGTTTTTGTGACTATATTTTTGGTGAGATTGCGAAACAGATATCGGGATCTGTTAGATCAAGATTTTTGGTTTACCCGCGATTTTGCATGCTGATTATCCGTGCACGTCTACCGGATTTGGCTATACCTGAACCACATCTAGTGGTTAATACGATTGACCATCGTGGGTATAACGTCATGTTCATGCAGACAGTCAGGAAGGAAGGAGTGGTGAAACCGGAAGTTAGACCACTTTTTGGATATGTTGTTGATCCGAACTACGTTGCACCGCCAAATCATGGGTGGTTAGATGTTGCTTCTGCTGCTGCTGTTGCTCCTGCTGAGGCTGATGTTGTACCAGAACCTGTAGCTGAGGAAGCTCAACCTGAAGATCCACAAGGGCTCCTTGAGGATGTTCTTATTCAGGCTGGTCAGGTTGATCAGCAAGTGAATCAAGATGTTGCTGCACAGGTTGTGCAAGAGGTTTTGGAGCAGAATGATGATGCGACAAATCCTTTGCTTCAAGACATTGAGAGTTATTTAGCACCACCTGAGGTAATATTTTACTTATATAATAATATAGATGCTTAGTTGATAGATTGTTGTTGCTAATCATATATGCATAATATTATTATATATTATTTATGATATTAGATATTTAGTAAATTGGATATTATTTCTGATTTTAAAATATAAATATCATTACACGAACAGGATGCTGAAGCTGAGGCTGCAAATCCCGAAGTTATATTACTTGAGGATGAGCAGATACAGCTTGATAGATCAGTTGTTGTACCGACTAAGGTATTATATCTGATTAATCTTAAATATATAGAACTTGTATGATAGAGCTTATGCTAATCATAAATGTTGAATATATTTAAACTTTAGGAGACTGTTAGATCATCTAGAGGTCGTGATGGTGAGACGGCTTCAGATGAAGATTCTGATAATACACCTTCTCCTCCTCCATCTGCTTCTGAAAGGAAGAGAAAAGGTAAGAGTATTCTGGAGGAAGGTACTGAGGAAGTTGAGATTCCTTTGATGAAGCGTCCGAGAACGCTTATTATTCGAGAAGGTTAGTATTGATTATAAAAGTTAAATAATCATAACTTGTTGTTTATCAGGAGTTGAACTAAGACAGTTAATTCTGTATACAGTTGCTCAGGATACACCACAGGTAGAGATGGATGCACCGGTGGTTACTGAATCGATATCTTTACCGCTTCAGGTATGAGATATAAGTTCTATAACTATGAGTGTTATACAATTAATTAGAGTTTGAGACGGAGTAATCTGTAACAATAACTGATTTTAATTGTGTTTAACTTTACAGCATGAGGTTGCTGATCTAGTTCGTGGAGCTAATTTTCCGACGAACAAAACAGCTAGATTTGTGACAAGTTTGCTTACGCAAGCTTTGTCTCAACCTCATACACCGCTTACCAGAGACTGGCATATTGAGTCTCTTACACCGCCTGGACCAAGAACGATACCTGTTACTCCGACGACTGATGCAGAAAGGATTACATCCTTAGAGTCGAGGGTAAAGGATTTGGAGAAGCTTACTTCTCAGATTCCAGAGCTGGTGTCGAGCAATCTTCTTCTTTCACAACAGATTCTCAAGCAGAGTGAATCGTACAATCTGTTGATGAAGACTCATGAGACTTTGCTTGCGGACTTCAATGTACAGAGACTGAAGTTATCTTCTTTAGAGAGTCTGGTCTTGAGATCGCATTCAGGACAGTCTACTCAGGGGGAGATATTGGTATATCTGGAGTCTTGCAGAGAGGATGAGCTGAAGAGGAAGAGAGATCAAGACAAGGACGATGATCCCAATGCACCGAGTGGTGAGCAGACTGGTCCTTCAAAGACTGGTGAGCAAGCTACTATTCAGGGGGAGTCTGGTGCTGGTGCTAGTGGTTCTGGAGTGGATACAAGTGCAGATAAGACTGTACCGGGTGATACTGAAGCTGGTAAGATAGCTTAGTATTATCATAGTACTGTAATATTTGTAATAGTTTGTAGTGAACAAATGTAAACTTAATTATTGTGTAAATATATTTGGCTTAGGGTTATTATTATTTTAAGTAAAATATGTTGGGTAATTTAAGTTTATATAATTATGTTAAGATAAAATCGTGATCGAAAGACTTCCGACTCATTGAGTAGTCGAACGGCGTGTTCCGATTAATATCGGCGGTCAAAATTTTATAATAACATATGCATTTTAGATTTGATTATGGACTTAAGACCGTAAGGTATATAAGTAATTAACAAGTTAAAAATGTATTAGTGTTAACTAGACAAATGATATATAATTTAAAGGTTAAGTTGATAATAAATGAGATCAATTAACACTTGGAAATTATATAAGGTAATTAATAGTAAATTTAAATGTTTGGTGATTATTCACAATGCATTAGAATTTAAAATTAATTAATATTTGTTAAGTAGACTTAAGAAATTTTGGATTGATTCAGGGTAATCAATAAAAGATTTTATAAGTTGTATGTAAATTGTGTTTATATGTTAGGTTAAAATATACAAAAGAATTAATAAAGAAATTCTTAGATTGGTTCAGGGAAATCAATGAAGAATTTGAATTATTAATATATTTGTATTTATGTTTTTCTCTAGGAATGGAAATGCTTAATCTATCTGATTCGGAAGATGATATTTTTGATGAGATAGATGAAGATATTGATTATGATCTTGAGGATGGAGAATTTCAACCACCTACAGATTGGACTGCTGTACCTGAGAATGTGCAAGACATGGGTGTAGATCTAGATGCAAACATTGATGAACACCATGTGAGCCCATCTAGGACAGAAGTTGTTATTGAAAATGAACAAGGTCCAACAATTGTTGATATAGATGAAGATATTGATGATTCAACCTCTGATGAAGAAGAAGAAGTTCTTGTTCAAACCAAAAATCCTGCTGTTGTACTTAGGAAACTTACAAAGAAAAAGAAGAAGATTGGAATTTCTGAAGTTGATGTTACGAAAAAGCGTGTACCACGTAAAGGGATTATTGGTTGGTACTTTAACTCAGAACTAAAGCTTTTTGCGATCAAAAGGTTTGACGGAGTTCAATATTTTGAGCGAAAGCTTGCAGTTTTTAGTTCTCTACCACGTTATGAAATACTTGATTTGGCAAGATTAGAGATTAACAATCCAAGTCGTGATGATTATGCTGATCGTGTTGAAAGAATCATTAGACATGAGGTTGGTACGAATAAGTTTGTTCAGATTAAGCCAAGAAAGGGAAAAACTGTGAAATTACAAGAGAGAAGTCAAAGAACAGGAAGAAGAAGAAGGAAGAAGATATATCCAGCTGTTAGATGCATACAGCAGATTCCACTAAAGACAATGCCACAAGATATTCTGGGTAATATGAAGAGATGGCATGTAGATTCAGGAACTGGAGAAGCTATTATGGTTGAAGCTGATGATGAGGTTGATGGTGGTGAAAGAGAAATCTTCAGAGTCTATGACCATCGACACCTAATGAACATGTCGAAGAAAGATTTGATTAAGTTGAATGAAAATAGAATCTTGACGACAGACGCATGGGGTGATTTAGGACGAGATTATCAGATGATGGTTAAGACATGTATCAAGATGAAGATTTACGCAGGCAGTAAGATTTACAAATGAAGACCAAAGACAAGCGTGAAGATAAAGACGCTAGAGCTATTGTCAAGGGGGAGTCTGTTGGGACATAGAGTGTGACAACAGATCTAGCTTGAAATAGGACTAGTGTAATTATTATTGTGTTTGTATATTGGTTTGGATTTGTAAAAGAATATTTGTTTTGTTAGTGATATTCGTTAAACATATTGTTTTGTTAAGTTAGACGAATAATTAAATACAAAATAAATAATAGACGTTTGATGCGTAGCGAGTCGAGATATCAGGTCGCAGCGAGTCGAGCTGTGAGGTGAGATCTGAACTCGCGTAGATTGAGTTTGGCGAGCCGAGTCACTGGGCTGACTTGGGCTGCGAGTTGGACTGAACTCTCAGGCCCATGCGAGCTGAGCCGAGACAAAATATAAAAGGTTTTTCAATCGTGAAAAACCTTAACACTTTTGATACTTTTACATTCTGCGATTCCAGCAAACCAGAGAAAACATAACCTACGACTAGGTTTTGACGATTTATCGTTTAAAGCTAAGTCTTATTAAACGCAATACGAACATATTCGTTGTTAGTAAGATAACACCGTATTGAGGGATTCCGCACCTTAATACTACAGATAACGAAGTTATCGATCCTAAAACTAGGGGACTTACAAGATTAATACTATAAACCTGTCACCAACGGGCCGTACACGTTTTCAAACACTTAACAAATCAACCAAATCGTAGTAATTTGGACATATATATAGTTGTGTAACAACTACGAGGGTGATCTTTTGAGATACCCAATCATGTTTATAACCATCGCGTGTCGTGGACACCCTCAGGTTACAAGTCTTTGGACTTCATTACTCAGCTAATCAACTCAAGTTTATTAAGTTAAACTCACAAGACTCAGGTGAGTCTCATAGCCCCTCTTTTTACTGTTTTACTCAGGGGTGTGATATATTGCTCATTTTAACATGTGAACGCAAGTACAAACATTTCATATACTACATAAGTTTTTCATAACTAATCATTTAAAGTCCTCCGTCAGCATAGTTGTTAATACGTTGTAGCGTGAATATTAGTATATGGTACCATATAGGATTGACCCTCCTCGTTCGGGTTAGCAAGCACTAACCGGGTAAACGGACGTACTAATATTTGGGAAGACGAATGTTGATTAGGCATTCGTGGAGGCACCTCGCCCGGAATTCTCTATAGGGGACCCGGCCCTCGAGTTAAGCTCAACTATGTGTTCATGGCCGTATACACGATTACTATCATTTTATTTGCTGGATGCAAATCATTATTAAATCTTGCGGTTCATACTATATTACTTGATTTCAAACCTGTGAGCTCACCAGCTTTAGCTGACCCATTTAGCATGTATCGCAGGTACCAAGCAGTAGGTTGCTTCGGCTTCAGGACTTTAGCTCGAGTCAGCATACAGACGTTTGAGATTTTCTTGCATTAGTATATTTTGTACAAGTACTTATGTACTGAAATCTCATTTTATTTTAAACTTGAGCTATGTAATGCTATAAATGTTGTAAACATTTCAATATTAATATATTTTGTTAAAACGACGCATATAGAGTCGTTTACTATATATCTTTGTGCTTTGTTATTGATTAGTAACACCCAAATCGTGCTTCCGCAAATCATTAAATTTGGGGGTGTTACATTAACCTCACTAAAATCAGCCTGCAAGTTCACCAACTGAGCCAGTAGATCCTTTGCAACATATGCATCGATATATTTCTGAAAATTAATTCGGTTTTTTCTAGCTGATGACAAGATATTTTCATAATAATTGAAAATTAATTATAAATACTTATAATGATTTTGTAATCCTACATTAACAGACATATTGTATTTAAAAAGGTTGAATGCCAGAAATACACCAAAATCATACCTGCAACACCCGATGAGTCCGAGGGTGTTTTGATTAACATGCGGGGATGTTTTTGGACTGTGTTTCTCGTCAAACTATTAGGATACATAATGATAGCATCTTTACCACGACAAAAACCTTATGCATTATGGTAGGCACTTTGGTGTAAGATTACTCGCCAACCTGCAAGTATGAAATCAAAATTACCAATATCATTCTGTTAATTCATTTGATGGTGATTGTTGTGCCTCAACAAACCAGTCTATTAATTCTGGACACATCCTCGGCTTAATGTCTTTCTGCAAAATATACATTAATGCAAACTGAATGCCATTTATTTGATTGAAATCACTAACAAAAATGATTGGTAAACTTCTCAACCAGTACATATTATTCATATATAAATCCGAATATTGAAGACGAAAAGATGACAAATGCACCTAACCTGAACACAACTGTTTTTCACATGAAGCCAAAACCAAGATCAACCATCTTCGTACCAGTCCCGTTATCCATAAGTATCTATCGCTTGCACACATTTCCTACAAACAACCTATTTAAGTGAAACTACCTAGACAATGCTAAGAATTTAAAAACCAAATAGCAACTTAAGTACATCAGAAAGCTCTCAAAGAAACTGAATGTCTTACCATAGCACCACCATCATGAGTTCCCGTTTCTATTACCATGAAGGGTTAAAACAATCAATAATTAGTTGGCTGCCCTGCATAAATTCAACTACTAATCATAATGCATAGTGATATATACCAATGAGAGTGTGGAGTATACAGTCTACGTCCAACTTGCAAATGAAACCAACCATGTTTTTAAACCTCACAGTGATGTAGAGTTTTTTTTGTATAAATAGGGAGCATTTATACCAATAACAATTAAATGCGAAAAGTTGCATTATTGTTCCTCTTAATGGTTGGCTAATTAAGCACCAAGACATATTTGATTTTGTCATTGAACCAAAACTCAACATCATTCTTTCGATCACAATAGCAGATTAAACATGAATCGTAAATATTAATACTAAAGGGATTTCTTCATTTTCATTTATTTTGGAGCAAAATAAGTGGCCTTGTCAAAATTACTCTGAAAGTGTTTATAAGATGTAAACAATATGTAGCTATATTAAACTGTACCTCACTATTGCTTAACTATCTTCATCTCCCTGCATTGAAATATCTGATGAGACCCTCCAATAACAAAGCTTGATTTCCAGGAAATTAGGAAAGTTATGCAATCCATATAGAATTTCAGGATATGAAATCAAAATTACCAATATCATTCTGTTAATTCATTTGACGGTGATTGTTGTGCCTCAACAAACCAGTCTATTAATTCTGGACACATCCTCGGGTTAATGTCTTTCTGCAAAATATACTTTAATGCAAACTGAATGCCATTTATTTGATTGAAATCACTAACAAAAGTTATTGGTAAACTTCTCAACCAGTACATATTATTCATATATAAATCCGAATATTGAAGACGAAAAGATGACAAATGCACCTAACCTGAACACAACTGTTTTTCACATGAAGCCAAAACCAAATTCAACCATCTTCGTACAGTCCCGTTATCCATAAGTATCTGTCGCTTGCACACATTTCCTTTGCCTCTACCAATACCAGTCACTTTCTTCACGGGTGTCGCCGCCACCTGCCAAAGCTTCTACTGTTTGCTCATTTACCTCCTAATACTACCTAAAGGAATTGAAAAGATGTGTTCAGTTTGCTCATTAATCTCTACGTCTACTGTCTGCACAGAATCCACATTACAAAATCATAGTTTTTCGTTTTGCTAATTCTTCATAAACGCATTTTTTAAGGCACTTCCAAAAATGAAACAATACTTGTAATCGATTATTACAAGTATTCATCGGTTATTCCCTTGTAAATTATGAATAGATACAAATAACCCCTGTTTGATTCATATACATATTAATATATAGAAACCCAAAGAATACTGTATATGTTCAAATACCCCTCCCCACCCTTTTTGACACTGATTGATTTCGTATTTGTATAGGAGGGATGAATACATTCAAACAGACACTCGATAGAAACCCAAACAATACATATATAGGAAACGCATATACATAAGCAAAATAACTAAGACGATTAATCATATAAATCGTAATTAAGCACCATCACATACCTGGTTTTCAAATCGAACAATCAACACCATCTGCGGTTACCATCTTAGCACCAGAATTCCGATTTAACCAAGCAAGCGATCCGGAATCATCTATATTTTATGTGAGATCCGTGGGTTTAAACAACACCACCACATGCCTTATAGAAATCTCATATCTGGTGCGGAAGACAATCGTTCCGGTTGCAATCGTGGAGGTTTCAGGCGATGGTGGCACGTCCGATTTTTCAAGGCATATCCTTCTTCATTCACCATGTTCGTTTTTTCAGTCGGGCAATCGACAAACCCTCACAGACAAATGTTGGTGATTAATTTTGAATCAGGGGCAATCTAGTAATTTACAACACAATAATTAGGGCTAATGACGTCATTACTTGATCTAATGGTTGGCTAATTAAGGATTAGCTTTTAATCCATGGGGAGATTTCTTTAAGGGTTTTCTTTTATATATATATATATAGATAGAAGATTTAGTTGAATTGTATCTATTTAATTATGAATACTTTAGTATTTATCTAAGACAATTTGGTAAATGAGTATTTAAAGAAATAAATATTTAATATGATTCATTATTAACCACATTTGGATTGGATAACCTAATAGTAAGATTATATCGTAAAATAATAAGTCAATAATACTCCCTCCGTCCCAAATCTATAGTCCATATTTCCATTTTGGGATGTCCCAAATTTATTGTCCATTTATACTTTTCAACTAATCAAAATATTTGTATGTGGTGAGAGATTAAATCTTATTGGTTGTAGAGTACAACAAGTACACTTTTCTTAAAGTGCGTGTTTTTTATCTGTGGACAATAAAAATGGGACGGATGGAGTATAAGTTTTTAATTAGTACGTTGTATACTTGTATGTTACATTTTATTACTCCCTCCGTCCCAATTTTATTGTCCCTAGACAAAAAACACACAGTTTAAGAAAATATCACCCTCTCTCTTACTTTTTGATAAGAAGACAGTTTTACCCTTTACTTTTTACCTACCTTTTTATCTTACATATATAAATTAGGGGCATAAATGAACTTTATCTCGTTATTCTTATATATTTATGGAAGTGGACAATAAAATTGGGACATCCCAAAAAGGAATACTGGACAATAGAATCGGGACGGTGGGAGTATTATTTATTATTATATTATGAATAAAGAATATTGTTAGATGGATTTGTAATCAACAGTCATCTATATTCAAGTCAAGTGTTGCAAGGGTTTAAAGTTTATGATCTAACCTTTGAACATATGTAATATTTATAAAAGGTACAACCCATTACAAAGCACGTAGAAAATGGTATTTTTTTATTCAAAAAATAAAATAAAGTAAATAATTAATACATCAAAACCACTCACAGATTTGAAAAAACTGTGGGCTGTTTGTTTATTTCTTAAACGTACGGTGGTCATATTTCTCTCTCCTCTAGTTTTGTTGCTTGAAAATTCTCAATTCTTATTTATATTTCCCTCTCCTCCGGCCTTTTTCATCGTCGCCTTCGCCGGCGATCACTACCGTTCTTCTGGTTTTCCATGTCTCAACCGCCCTTTTCCTCTTTATCTCATCTACAAAAACGACATGTAATTACTTCTGCCTGAACTTGGTTTTACAAAAGAGTTTATGCATTTCATATTTTTATCAATTTTCATCAATAAAGCCATAGATATCGGAAATCGATCACTTCTAAATTCTAATATATGTTTTTGAATGTTAATCTCAAGATATGGTTTTTAAATATTTTTTTAACAAAATTATTTTTTAAATTTGGGATAGGTTTTTAAATTTCCTCATGCAAATTTCTGTGAAAAAATGGAGAGTAAAAGGTAAACCAAAGTAGCCTAAATGTATATTTAGCTTTGTGTTTGATGATTGTTGAAGAAACAAAGTAAAAAATAGGAAGAAATAAGCAAAAGTATTGATTGCAAATAAGCAATAAGCAATATTAGAGGAAGGTTCAACACCACCTTCGTTCTTGAATTCACTGGCACGATTCCGGCCATCTTCGGCGCCGTTCACCACCATTGCCGCGACATTTTCTACCTCTCCCGCATCACCGTTTTACCTGCCGGAATCCTAGGCCAATTTCCGGCAACCATTTTTTTTATACCGTAAAAAGGTATTGTGTATAAGGTAAGTTTTTGTTTCAATTTTACATTTAAACCCCTACAGAATGAAAGTTACATTATTAGTCCCTAATGAACAGTAGCAAACCGTCCACTACAAATTTGTATAAGGTAAATACAACCATCTTCTATCTCATAGACTTTCAAACTCATCGTCTCTTTTTAACCTCATCTCTGTTTTCTCCACTCTAGCTTCCATAAAATTTGCTTCTAAAGTTATGATCTTTCAACATCACAAAAGATACAAATTAAAACATAGAAATGGTAGTATCTAATGCATTCATTAGGTTTCATAAAGTATTTTGAATACTTTTTCATGAAAACGTAACTAGTCTGAAATGAACAATGTATTTTCCTTGGCAACCTTCACGTCTCAACCTTCAAGTTCGCTATATATATAGCCCACTATCACCATCGTTTTATCACACACAATATGTAACACCCGCCAAATTAGGACTAGTAATTAGTGCCTAATCATATGTTAATACATGTAATTAGTTCCTTGTTAGGCTAATTAATGTATCGAAATATATATATTGTTGAATATATACGAAAATGCGATTTGATTAAATTGTACGCTATTTAAATCGGATGTATTTCGATTCAATTTAATACGGACGTTGGTGACTCATTTTATTAAATAACGCTTTTATGTTAAAAATATTATTTTGATAATATTTCGTATTCATTCGTATCGTACAAACCAAACTTACACGATTTAAAACATTAAACCGAGCAAACTAAATAAACAAACTTATATTTTATAACTACAATATAAATTAAATTGTAAAATATTTAAACAATATATCGCATAATAAATCGTATTTTAAAACTTATAATTAAAATGTAAATAATTATTTAACGTTAAATGACGGAGCAATCGAACACCACACGGGAACGCGGGGCGAAAATGGGAGGATAACCTCCCATTCCCACCTTTTCTTTCTTCATTTCATCATTTCCTCTCTCTCTCTCTTTTTCTTTTCTCTCTAAACAAACAAAACCACCAAACTATTAAAACCGCAAAATACTACCACGAAACGCGACCGGATCACAAATATTTTTAGAGAATCACGACCACCTCGCAACGATCTACATTTCTACCTTTCCGGATTTTCATTTCGGCAAATTGTAAGTTTCCGACAAAATCCCGAAATCTCTCGATTCTTCGTATTTTTCGTTTGTGGTTGTTATTATAACTAGTATATGTCCATTACAATGTATAGAACACGATTTCATAGCTTAAAAACGAGTTTAAAATGGATTTTTCGCCGGAAAAACGTTAACAGCCGGAATTCTGGGCTGGTGTTCATCCATGCGACACAAGCATTGTGTCGCATGTTGTGTCGTATTTTAGCCTTTATGTCGCATAAAATCCCTTGTGTCGTACCTTATGTTGTACCAGATATTTAGTGTCGCAAGTCCTGCGACACAACCACTATGTCGCTGTTGAATCAGCATTTCGCATCCATGCGACACAACCCTTGTGTCGTATGGACATTGTGTCGCACTCCTATGCGACACAACCTTTGTGTCGCATAATTCATTTAGTGTCGCATGATTGTGTCGCATAAAACAGCAGGTTTTCAAATCTCAATTTCACTAAGTGTCGGAACTATATAACATCAAACACTTATACGATACGACTTATAAAACACATTGGGACACACTTTTAAGTGCAAAACGCCAAATACATGATAATAATCCTTAAAGTTTATTATTTCAAATCCGTCACCAACGGGCCGTACACGTTTTCAAACACTTATTAAATAAACCAAATCGAAGTAATTTGGACATATATAGTTGTGCAACAACTACAAGGGTGATCTTTTGAGATACCCAATCATGATTATAACCATCGCGTGTCGTGGACACCCTCAGGTTACAAGTCTTTGGACTTCATACTCGGCTAATCAACTCAAGTTTATTAAGTTAAACTCACAAGACTCTTGTGAGTCTCATAGCCCCTCTTTTACTGTTTTACTCAGGGGTGTGATATATTGCTCAACTTTTAACATGTGAACGCAAGTACAAACTTTTCATATACTACATGAGTTTTTCGAAACTAATCATTTTAAAGTCCTCCGTCAGCATAGTTGTTAATACGTTGTAGCGTGAATATTAGTATATGGTACCATATAGGATTGACCATCCTCGTCCGGGTTAGCAAGCACTAACCGGGTAAACGGACGTACTAATATTTGGGAAGACGAATGTTGATTAGGCATTCGTGGAGGCACCTCGCCCGGAATTCTCTATAGGGGACCCGGCCCTCGAGTTAAGCTCAACTATGTGCTCATGGCTGTATACACGATGATTATCATTTAATTGCTGGATGCAATTCATTATTTAATTGCTGGATGCAATTCATTATTTAATTGCTGGATGCAATTCACTATTTAAATCTTGCGGTTTATACGATATTACTTGATTTCAAACCTGTGAGCTCACCAGCTTTATAGCTGACCTTTTAGCATATGTCGCAGGTACCCAGCAGTAGGATGTTCTGCTTCAGGATTTAGCTCGAGTCAGCATACAGACGATTGAGATTTTCTTGCATTAGTATATTTTGTATAAGTACTTATGTACTGAAATCTCATTTTATTTAACTCGAGCTACGTAAAGCTTTAAATGTTGTAAACATTTCAGTTATTAATATATTTTGTTAAAACGACGCATATAGAGTCGTTTGCTATTTATCTTTGTGCTTTGTTATTGATTAGTAACACCCAAATCAAGCTTCCGCAAATCATTAAATTTGGGGGTGTTACAGATTGGTATCAGAGCCTAAGGTTATAGTGAACTAGGTTGCATTTAGTGAGCCTAGACTATGACCATTAGGCAGTATTCCTTATTAGGTATGACTGGTTCAGGGATTACAGCATACGAGTTTAATTTAACATAGCCTGATCAACTATGTACAATTAAGCAAAGACGATGTAAGATCTGAAAGTAGTTATGGCTGAACAGGATACAATAGAAGACTCTGACCTCGAGAGAACCGAGACTCAAACATGTTTATGCTAGACACTCAATAGGCTATATTATATAGGAGCTATATGAATATAGGCCTCAATCTTACTAACGCTTTGTCTCAGAAATGGCAAACATCCCATCAAATTCATCTCGTTCTCCATCCGGGTCGCAGAACCCAAGGGTAGCAAGGAGGAACAACAGGTTGCCTCGAGCTGGCCCATATCCCACTCACATCGCCTTACCGGCCTTAGCCGCTAGGGTAAATCAAAACGAACAGCGACTTCGCACCATGGATGTCGTGTTGCAGGAAACAAACGAAAACTGGAGACTTACATCCCTTGAACGCATCGAACAAGTCTCCGACGACCTTGAAACCACAAACAACAACATGGATGTCCTTCGCAACCAAATAATAGAAATAAGGGTGGAAAATGCTCTTCTGCAACAAAGGATGGAAGAATGTGAGCAGCGCTCACTTGAAGCAGAAGAGTATGCGCGTGGACTAACTCAACGACTAGCACTCGCAGAAGACAACGCCCGACAAGCTAGCAGGCTTGCAACCACTGTGGACCGTCTTGTCACGATGATGGAACAAATTAATCTACATTAAGACTAGTGTAGTCTTTGTCTTGTAATCTATCCTGTAATCTAGTATCCATCTGCGCGCTACTCTATAATTCGGTCGGATGTGACAATTCCCGACGCCTTTTGTAATAACTCTGTAGGATGTAACCTTCGAACTCGTATCATCTATCAAATATCCCTTGCTGTTCCAACTCATATTAATTGCCATAATTCTTTTTCATATTGATGTTATGTATTACCACCTTTATACATGTACATCTGAAATAAATACAAGTTTCTTACAAAATCTCATGTATCTTCATTTCTTTTATTGAAGAATCATGCCGCCAAAGACACGACCTTACACAGATGCTCAGATCACGTCACTCATAACCCAGGCTGTTACTGAAGCCTTGGCACGGAATACCCCACCCAACTCTACAAGAAACAGCGATACCGCTGGAACCTCTGCCGTCAAACCTTGTTCTTACAAGGACTTCCAAAGCTGCAAACCCTCGAGCTTCAAGGGTTCTGAAGGAGCCATCGAACTGATCAGATGGTTCGAGAAAATGGAAACTGTTTTCCGTGTTAGTAAATGCGCGGAGAACGACAAAGTAAACTTCGCCACCTGCTCTCTTGAAGATGATGCCCACTCTTGGTGGAATTCATATACCCAATCAGTGGGTGCTGACATTGCCTACCAACTCACATGGGAGGAATTGAAGGCAAAACTCACTGCCAAATACTGCTCTATCGCCAAACTCCAAAAGCTAGATGAGGAGTTCTGGAACTTAAAGGTTCAGGGTGGTGATATCGATGGTTATACCACCAGGTTTCAACAACTAGCTGCCCTCCGCCCAGCTATGGTAAGCACTGAACCTGATAAAATCAGGAAGTACGCCCTTGGTCTCCCTGATTTTGTTCGGGGACACGTCATCTCTTCCAAACCAACCACCATTGACGGTGCAATCTCATTGGCCCAAGACCTGATGTCTATGAGCCAAGATTATGAACCACCCACTTCATCCTCCCAAAACAACAAACGCAAGTGGTCTGACTACCACAACAACCACTCCAACCAACAAAACAAGAAACCTGACACCATCAAAGCTTACAACACCACCACTGACATCGTCCGGGGCTACACTGGCAGCAAACCTTATTGTTCCAAGTGCAGTCGCCACCATGAAGGCTCCTGTGGTCCCTTTTGCAACAATTGCAAGAGGTACGGCCACCTCACAAAAGATTGCCGCTCTCCCGCCAACAACAATTCCAACAACAACACCAGACCACCCAAAGTATGCTTTGAGTGTGGGAAACCTGGGCATTTCAGAGATTCGTGCCCAAAACTGAAGAGCAACAACAACAACAACCGCAACAACAGCAACAACAACAACAACACTCACAGCAGAGCTTTCGTCATCAAATCTGGGGACGCCCGCCAAGACCCGAATGTGGTCTCGGGTATGTTCCTCCTCAACAACTTAAATGCTTCTGTTCTATTTGATACTGGTGCTGATAGAAGCTTTATCTCCGATGATTTTTGCCCATTACTTGACATCACTCCTGTTGCCTTAGATGTTAAGTACACTGTAGAGCTAGCAAATGGAAAACTTGTAGAAACCACCAGTGTGATACCGAATTGCACTTTAAACCTAGCTGACGAAACCTTTTCGATCGACCTTATACCCATTGAAATCGGAAGTTTCGACGTCATTATTGGAATGGACTGGTTGTCCAAACATCGAGCTGAAATCGTTTGTCACGATAAAATCGTCCGTATCCCACTCGCCGTTGGTGGAACCTTGATCATACAGGGGGAGACCGGTGGGACTGGACTCAATATCATCTCGTGCTTAAAAACCCGAAAATTTCTGAGAAAGGGTTACCCCGCAATACTTGCACACATCACGGAGAAGAAGTCGGAGGAGAAGCGACTTGAGGATGTGCCGATTGTTAGAGACTTTCCCGAAGTCTTTCCAGAAGAACTGCCTGGTTTACCTCCATCTAGACAGGTCGAGTTCTCAATTGATCTCGTGCCGGGTGCCGCACCGGTGGCCCGCGCACCATACCGTTTAGCCCCATCCGAACTTCAGGAGTTGTCCTCTCAGTTACAGGAACTTCTGGATCGAGGATTCATTAGACCGAGTTCTTCACCTTGGGGAGCTCCGGTCTTATTTGTTAAGAAGAAGGACGGTTCTTTCCGAATGTGCATCGACTACCGAGAGTTGAACAAATTGACCGTCAAGAACCGTTACCCACTTCCTCGCATTGATGATCTATTCGACCAACTTCAGGGTTCAAGTTTTTACTCAAAAATCGACCTGCGATCAGGTTATCATCAGTTACGAGTTCGCGACGCCGATATTCCAAAAACTGCTTTCAGAACTCGTTACGGGCACTACGAATTCCAAGTGATGCCATTCGGCCTAACCAATGCACCGGCTGTATTCATGGACCTTATGAATCGGGTGTGTAAACCTTACCTTGATAAGTTTGTCATTGTATTCATCGATGACATCCTCATATATTCACGAAGCAAAGTAGAACATGTGCAACACCTTAAGACCATCCTTGAACTACTTAGACACGAGGAGCTTTACGCTAAATTCTCTAAGTGTGAGTTCTGGATTCAAACCGTTCAATTTCTTGGTCACGTGATCGACAGTCAGGGAATTCACGTGGACCCATCAAAGATCGAGGCAATCAAAGACTGGCAAGCACCCACCTCTGCAACTGAAGTACGTCAATTCTTGGGTCTTGCTGGGTACTATCGGCGATTTATCGAAAATTTCTCCAAAATAGCTCAATCACTCACGGTACTGACTCAGAAGGACAAAAGGTTCGATTGGACCGATAAACAAGAGTCAGCGTTCCAACTTCTGAAACAAAAGCTTTGCGGTGCTCCAATTCTATCCTTACCCGAAGGCACCGATGACTTCGTGGTATACTGCGATGCTTCTCACCAAGGTCTTGGTTGCGTGCTGATGCAATGAGACAAGGTCATTGCTTATGCCTCACGACAGCTGAAAATTCATGAAAAGAACTACAACACTCACGATCTCGAACTTGGAGCTGTCGTTTTTGCTCTCAAAATCTGGAGACATTATCTCTACGGCACTAAGTGCACCATTTTTACCGATCACAAAAGTCTCCAACATATCTTCGATCAGAAGGATCTCAATATGAGGCAACGTCGATGGGTCGAGTTGCTTACCGATTACGATTGCGAGATCAGGTACCATCCAGGGAAGGCTAACGTTGTAGCCGATGCCCTCAGTCGAAAGGAACGATCAAAACCACTTCGAGTCCGAGCCCTCAGTATGACCATTCATAACGATCTTACCATTCAAATTCATACCGCTCAGATCGAAGCCCTGAAATCTGAAAACATCAAAGATGAAGCCTTGCGGGGTATTGACAAACAATTCGAAATCAGACCTAACGGGATTAGGTATTTCTCAAACCGAAGCTGGTTGCCAAATTTCGGGAACCTAAGAGACTTGGTGATGGACGAGGCTCACAAGTCTAAATATTCTATTCATCCGGGATCCGATAAAATGTACCACGGTATCAAGGAATTTTATTGGTGGCCAAACATGAAAGCCGAAATCGCCACTTATGTCAGCAAGTGTCTTACTTGCTCGAAAGTCAAAACCGAACATCAAAAACCACCTGGTTTACTTCAACAACCTGAAATCCCTGAATGGAAATGGGATCAAATTGCCATGGATTTCATAACCAAACTACCCAAGTCGTCGAGCGGTTGCGATACCATTTGGGTGATCGTCGATCGTCTCACCAAATCCGCTCATTTCCTGGCAATCAAAGAAAACGATAAAATGGAACGCCTTACACAAATCTACATCAAGGAAATCATTTCACATCATGGTGTTCCAGTTTCAATCATCTCTGACAGAGATGCCCGTTTCACCTCTCACTTTTGGCAATCACTTCAGAAAGCTATGGGTACCCGTCTCGATATGAGTACCGCGTACCATCCTCAAACCGATGGCCAAAGTGAACGAACCATTCAAACACTGGAAGACATGCTACGAGCCTGCGTAGTTGAGTTCGGTACAAACTGGGAAAAACATCTACCGTTGTGCGAATTTTCGTACAATAACAGTTATCACGCCAGCATTAAGGCTGCACCTTTTGAGGCACTGTACGGTCGTAAGTGCCGATCACCGATCTGTTGGACTGAGGTGGGAGATAGTCAACTCACTGGTCCTGAGCTCATACACGCCACCACTGAGAAAATTGTGGAAATCCAAAACAGACTCAAAGCCGCACGTGATCGTCAGAAAAGTTATGCTGACGTGAGACGCAAACCACTCGAGTTCCAAGTTGGGGATCGAGTACTCTTGAAAGTATCGCCTTGTAAAGGCGTCATCCGTTTTGGCAAACGCGGGAAGTTAAATCCCAGATACATCGGGCCTTTTGAGATCCTCGAACGGATTGGCCCCGTAGCTTATCGATTGCAGCTGCCATCCGAACTTAGCAGCGTGCACCCTACTTTTCATATCTCAAATTTGAAGAAGTGTCTGCCTGATGAGACACTTATTATTCCATTAGATGAAATTCGTGTTGACGATAAACTTCATTTCGTTGAGGAACCCGCTGAAATTATGGACCGTGAGGTCAAACAACTGAAACAAAGTCGTATTCCCATCGTCAAGGTTAGATGGAATTCGCGGCGTGGTCCGGAATTCACCTGGGAACGGGAAGACCAAATGCGACTCAAATATCCTCAACTTTTCACTGATTCCACATCAAACACGACTTCGAGCTAAATTTCGGGACGAAATTCTTCTAACAGGGGGAGAATGTAACACCCGCCAAATTAGGACTAGTAATTAGTGCCTAATCATATGTTAATACATGTAATTAGTTCCTTGTTAGGCTAATTAATGTATCGAAATATATATATTGTTGAATATATACGAAAATGCGATTTGATTAAATTGTACGCTATTTAAATCGGATGTATTTCGATTCAATTTAATACGGACGTTGGTGACTCATTTTATTAAATAACGCTTTTATGTTAAAAATATTATTTTGATAATATTTCGTATTCATTCGTATCGTACAAACCAAACTTACACGATTTAAAACATTAAACCGAGCAAACTAAATAAACAAACTTATATTTTATAACTACAATATAAATTAAATTGTAAAATATTTAAACAATATATCGCGTAATAAATCGTATTTTAAAACTTATAATTAAAATGTAAATAATTATTTAACGTTAAATGACGGAGCAATCGAACACCACACGGGAACGCGGGGCGAAAATGGGAGGATAACCTCCCATTCCCACCTTTTCTTTCTTCATTTCATCATTTCCTCTCTCTCTCTCTTTTTCTTTTCTCTCTAAACAAACAAAACCACCAAACTATTAAAACCGCAAAATACTACCACGAAACGCGACCGGATCACAAATATTTTTAGAGAATCACGACCACCTCGCAACGATCTACATTTCTACCTTTCCGGATTTTCATTTCGGCAAATTGTAAGTTTCCGACAAAATCCCGAAATCTCTCGATTCTTCGTATTTTTCGTTTGTGGTTGTTATTATAACTAGTATATGTCCATTACAATGTATAGAACACGATTTCATAGCTTAAAAACGAGTTTAAAACGGATTTTTCGCCGGAAAAACGTTAACAGCCGGAATTCTGGGCTGGTGTTCATCCATGCGACACAAGCATTGTGTCGCATGTTGTGTCGTATTTTAGCCTTTATGTCGCATAAAATCCCTTGTGTCGTACCTTATGTTGTACCAGATATTTAGTGTCGCAAGTCCTGCGACACAACCACTATGTCGCAGAACCCATACGACACAATCACTATGTCGATGTTGAATCAGCATTTCGCATCCATGCGACACAACCCTTGTGTCGTATGGACATTGTGTCGCACTCCTATGCGACACAACCTTTGTGTCGCATAATTCATTTAGTGTCGCATGATTGTGTCGCATAAAACAGCAGGTTTTCAAATCTCAATTTCACTAAGTGTCGGAACTATATAACCTCAAACACTTATACGATACGACTTATAAAACACATTGGGACACACTTTTAAGTGCAAAACGCCAAATACATGATAATAATCCTTAAAGTTTATTATTTCAAATCCGTCACCAACGGGCCGTACACGTTTTCAAACACTTATTAAATAAACCAAATCGAAGTAATTTGGACATATATAGTTGTGCAACAACTACAAGGGTGATCTTTTGAGATACCCAATCATGATTATAACCATCGCGTGTCGTGGACACCCTCAGGTTACAAGTCTTTGGACTTCATACTCGGCTAATCAACTCAAGTTTATTAAGTTAAACTCACAAGACTCATGTGAGTCTCATAGCCCCTCTTTTACTGTTTTACTCAGGGGTGTGATATATTGCTCAACTTTTAACATGTGAACGCAAGTACAAACTTTTCATATACTACATGAGTTTTTCGAAACTAATCATTTTAAAGTCCTCCGTCAGCATAGTTGTTAATACGTTGTAGCGTGAATATTAGTATATGGTACCATATAGGATTGACCCTCCTCGTCCGGGTTAGCAAGCACTAACCGGGTAAACGGACGTACTAATATTTGGGAAGACGAATGTTGATTAGGCATTCGTGGAGGCACCTCGCCCGGAATTCTCTATAGGGGACCCGGCCCTCGAGTTAAGCTCAACTATGTGCTCATGGCTGTATACACGATGATTATCATTTAATTGTTTGATGCAATTCATTATTTAATTGCTGGATGCAATTCATTATTTAATTGCTGGATGCAATTCACTATTTAAATCTTGCGGTTCATACGATATTACTTGATTTCAAACCTGTGAGCTCACCAGCTTTATAGCTGACCTTTTAGCATATGTCGCAGGTACCCAGCAGTAGGATGTTCTGCTTCAGGATTTAGCTCGAGTCAGCATACAGACGATTGAGATTTTCTTGCATTAGTATATTTTGTATAAGTACTTATGTACTGAAATCTCATTTTATTTAACTCGAGCTACGTAAAGCTTTAAATGTTGTAAACATTTCAGTTATTAATATATTTTGTTAAAACGACGCATATAGAGTCGTTTGCTATTTATCTTTGTGCTTTGTTATTGATTAGTAACACCCAAATCAAGCTTCCGCAAATCATTAAATTTGGGGGTGTTACACAATATGTTTCAAAACAAATAAGAAAAATGGATAATCAACAACGTGAAGAAGACCAAGAGCTTATCGCATTAATAATTCAAAGGGGTATTGGTTTTATGCCAATGACAGCTCTAGGACTCGTGGTGGCTCAGCAAGCAACTAAAATACCAGAACTTCACGCAACGGGCATGAAAGCTCTAACCTATCTTTCGATAATTTGTACGATAGCTTTTATGTTGTGTTATCTTCTTCCTAGACGAGGATGGTTTTACAAGTGCCTACTCTATATTGCTATATTGACAGAGGCAATAACGATGGGGACATTCGCAAACCAAGTCTTAGCACCTAAGAAAATCTTCTATGTCAATCCCGCAGTTTCTCTCATCGTAACCTGTTTTTTCTGGTTTAGGTTTAGAATCAACAGGTTACGATGAGAGAAATTGCGGGATTGACAATAAAGATTTTCTTAGGTGCTAAGACTTGGTTTGCGAAAGTCCCCATCGTTATTGCCTCCATCAATACAGCAGTATAAAGTAGGCACTTGTAATGTCATCCTCGTCTGGGAAGAAGATAACACAACATAAAAGATATCGTACCAATTATTGAAGTATAGGTTAAAGCTTTCATACCCGTTGCGTGAAGTTCTAGTATTTTAGTTGCAAGCTGAGCCACCACGAGTCCTAGAGCAGTCGTTGGCATAAAACCAATACCCCTTTGAATTATTAATGCGATAAGCTCTTGGTCTTCTTGACGTTGTCGATTATCCATTTTTCTTATTTGTTTTTAAATTTTTGTGCGTGATAAAACGATGGTGATAGTGGGCTATATATATATAGCCAACTTGAAGGTTGAGACGTGAAGGTTGCCAAGGAAAATACATTGTTCGTTTCAGAGTAGTTACGTTTTCATGAAAAAGTATACAAAATACTTTATGAAACCTAATGAATGCATTAGATACTACCATTTCTATGTTTTAATTTGTATCTTTTGTGATGTTGAAAGATCATAACTTTAGAAGCAAATTTTATGGAAGCTAGAATGGAGAAAACATAGATGAGGTTAAAAAGTGACGATGAGTTTAAAAGTGCATGAGATAGAAGATGGATGTATTTATTACATCCCTTTAATTTTATTCAAATATTCTTTTATACGATGCGTATTTACTTGCTTTTATAATTGGTGTCCCACTGGTCTATGAGTCTATCTGTCGGCTTAATTAAAATCATCGTTTTAGATTAATTTTTTTATCTGTTATAAATAAACAATAAGTATATAAATATTTAATAAGCAACTATAATACTTTTTATGTTTTGTACAGAGTGTAAACATAAGAGATATATTATAAATTATAAATAGTGTTCAACCCGTCCGATAATCAACTATAAATAGTAATAATTATTAATGATAACAGCGTATTAAAAGTTAAAATGAAACTACCTAACCAATAAAAAAACCCGACCCAAAAATTCAAACTGTAATACCGAACATACCTGACTAATTAATTGTTATCTAGGTTGTGCATACCTAATGACTAATTCCTAAATCCGCCACTGGATGGTGTCGTCGTTAAGTTTATGGGTTTTAGGTGTTAGTTTGTTTAAATGTTGTTTAGGCTGTTTGTAGAAGGTTACCTTCTCGTTCTATGTATCATCGTTTTGCTAGTTTTAATTATGCTACAATTTTAGAGTTTGAAAAAAATATGTGTTGTTTGTTAACACTAGCTGCTGCATGAATGAGTTGTGGTTTATACATAAAGGGTGTTGGACCAAAAGAAAAGGAATAAAGAATAAACAATTGAGACAGGATTATGGTAACTCCCAATGGCTAAGTCGGTTGGCCGTCGGTTTCAACCGACGGAACTGACGCTGATGGCACGGACTGTCGGCCGTCGGTTGAAACCTTTGGTTTCCTGATGATCCGTCTCTTTGTTTGGCGTGGGTCTGAGGTGGGGCCGGGTCTGGGTTGGAGCCGTTGGACATAAAAAAATTGAAATTAAAAAAAAAAAAACGTGCATATAGCTGTTTTTTTGGATTTTTTTTCAAAGTTTTTTTTTTAAAAAAAAACCCCATTTTCACTATAAAATAACACCTCATTTTATCAATACTTCACACAACCATTCTACTTCTCTCCTAACACAAATCAACTCACTGCAAACACTACCTCACCATGTCAAACAACAATAACAACAAATCCCAATCCAAATCCAAATCAAAACAAAATGAGCAACGAAACATTTGTAACGATATGTGGCAAAATTTATTTAACAATCCGCTACCCAACCAACCAACCACCCACCCAACCTCCACCTACGGGATTTGCGAGTTTCGCACCCATTGCAAATCCTTACTCCATGTCACCCGAAGACCCCCGAAACAATTACCAACATCAAGGTTGGTACCAAAAGCCCCCAATTTTCACCACGAGAACAAATGTCACCAAACACATACTGTGGCACCACCTCATCAAACCCGCTCGGGTACCAACACACACCTTCACGTTATTCACAAAACACATCAAACCCGAACTTCTCCGTACCCGAAACTCAACATCAACATTTACTAGAAAGTTCGGACGAGACCGAGCCCGAGCCTGGGTTCGAGGCCGAACCCGAGCCCGAAAGCGGCAAAAAAAGAAAGAAAAGGGTTCAAGTTAGGTGGACCGACGACGAAGCAAGAATATTGGCGGAACGGTGGATACACTGTTCTGAAAATGGCGTCCAAGGAAACAATCAAACAAACTAGAGTTTTTAAAGAAACGTCCATTCGGGTTACAATTTGGTGGTTTACACTAGACGTAACTTTTAATCAACTAACGGGCAAATGGAACAAAATTTCGCACGACGTAAAAGCCTTCGAAGGCATTTACAAAAAATTTAAAGAGGTTTTCCCTCAAAGCTGTGCCGGAGACAACAACGGTCTAAACGCGGCTTGAAAAGGTTTTAAACAACAAATGAAAGGCCGCAAATTCATTTACGAGAGTTGTAGGGATGTACTTAAACATTACCCAAAGATCTTCGCCGAGCAAGGAGTCATGAGCAACAAACGCCCATTCCAACCCGAACCCGAACCCGAAGCCACATATCTTGGCGGAAATGACAACCCGATGCCGACGTCTCTAGAAGCAAACATGAGAAACTTGTTTTAAGACGACCCAATACGTCATCCACCGGGTCGAAAAACGACAAAGTGTTATCAATCCTTGGATGCCGGTTCGTCTTCACGAGGTAGTATTTCGTCCGAAAAACTTGAGGCCCTTGAAGCGGTTAAAAAATCTGCCATAGTATCCCGAGACGCAATAGCAACAATTAAGCAAAACAATATCAAAAAAATGACATTTAAGGCTTTGAGCTTTCTTTGCAAAAACATTCCAAAACGGGCCTCAAAAAAGGAACTAAAAATAATAAAAATGGCTCGCAAAGAAGTCATTGAAGAATATCAAAATGTGTACGGAGGCAACAATTCTGATGAAGACGAGAACGAGCCCGCGAACGAAGATGACGAATCGAGCTCGGATTAGGCTACTTTTTTATTTAATTATTGTATTTTTTTTATTTAATTATTGTAATATTTTTTTTTAATTTTTGTAATGTTTTTTTTTTATTATTGTAATCTTTTTAATTTTAATGAAATGTGTTTTATTTTAATTAATTGTGTATTGTTTAATTAATTTATTAGTTGTGGGTCCCTGAAAAAAAGTGACGGACCTCCATTGACAGAGGGCTGTCAGTTTCTGTCAGTTTTATGAAAAAGTTAGCGTGGCGCAGACGTGACACGTCAGTTTATGTCTTCCATTGGGAGTGGTCTCAGTGCGTAGATAATTTTTTACCAAAATTTTTAACCATATTAATGCATTTAGGTATACAATTACGAAAACTAGTGTTTTTTTTTCAAACCATTTACAAAACGAGCAGAAAAGTGTTTGACAAACGCGACTTTCAAGGTCGAATTTGGGTCTGCACTACAACAAATGTATCATTTATCCACACTTTTTTCCACACTTTTTAAAAAGGTGTGGAATTATGTGAAATTATCCACACTTATAATCGTGTAAAATATTATTACAACAAAAAGTGTGGAAATTACTACAATCTTCACATATATAAGTGTGAGGAAAAAAAAGTCTACACTTAAAAGTGTGGAGAAAATACAACTTCTCAACACTTAAAAGTGCGGAAAAAATTTTGTAACACCCAATTTATCCACACTTTCTCTTGTGTGGGAAAATTATGTGATACAAATTTTTTTCCACACTTTTAAGTGTTGAAAATTTGTAATTTCTCCACACTTATAAGTGTGAGTTTTTCTTTCTTACATATATAAGTGTGGAAAATCATACATTTTTCAATAAAATTTACACACTTTATAAAAGTGTGGAGAAAAAAGTGTAGTAAAATGACATTTTTTTTTTGTAGTGCTGTGCAAAATGAGCTACTACACAAGGCTAAAAATCCATAGAGGGCCTATTTTTTATGGGAGCTGATTTTGGTAAGGAAGTTTTTACTTGTTACAAGGAAACAGTTGCATAAATAGTTGTACTGTAAGGATAAACAGTTGTAATGTTTCCTTGCAGGAAGTAAACACTTCCTTGCCAAAATCAGCTCCCATTTTTTATGTACCAATGTAGGGTAGTATAGAGGTGAACATTGAAACCGGTTTTTTGGACCCGACCCGATTCCAAACCGAAACCGACCCGGTCAAAACCGGTTTTGACCAAAACCGGTTCGGTTTTACCCCTACCCGACGGTTTGAAACCGGTTTGGAGATTCAACCGTTGGAACCGGTTCGAAACCGGTTTAACCGGAACCGGTTTGAAAAACCGGTTTGAGAACCGGTTTGAAACCGGTTTTTTTTTTGGAACGTTTTATAGCCGTTATATACCCGTTTGTGACCGTTTTTTTTTTATTTTTTTTACATTTTTGCCATCCAAAAATTACTATAAATACAAAGCTTGAGTAGTGGTTCATTCACAACTTACAAACACTCATACATATCTACAAAACTCAAAAAGTTATAAATATACATACACAATTCTCATGGCAACTCAATCTTCTTCGGCTTCCCATGGTGTTGGTTCTTCAAATGCACCAACGATTGTGAAACAATTGCCCAACAAAAGAAATCCGGAGATTTGGAGTGCTTACGACAAAGTGTTGTTGTCGGATGGTTCGATTAAAGCGCATTGTAAACGTTGTAAGTTGTTCTTCAAACCCGACTCCAACACCACCTTGAAAAATCATACCGAGAAGCATTGTGCGGGACTCAAAGGTAATCCGGAAGCAAGTGGGCAATCTTCGATGGCACGAGATGATTCTATATTTACATACGATGTGGAACGGTGTCGACAAGCTTTTGCGGGTTATGTGATTCAAGAAGCTTTGCCTTTCAACCACTTCGACAACCCTCGGCTTACTAGGGTGATTCAAACCACTCTTCAACCGCGATATAACAATGTAAGTCGTACTACTCTTAAACGCGATGCCCTTAAATTGTGGAAAGATGCTAAAAAACAACTAAAAATCGGTTTTGAAAATTTAAATACATGTGTATCATTAACAACCGATGTTTGGTCGGCTCCTCATGGTTTGCCCGGTTCGTACCTTTGTGTAACCGCACATTGGGTTGATCCCGCAACTTGGCAAATGATGAAACGTACCATTGCTTTTGAAGACTTTGAGTATCCTCACACGGGTCAAAACTTATTTTACATGTTACGAAGTGTGATTAAAATGTTTAAATTGGAAGAAAAGGTTTTTTCAATATCTTTTGACAACGCTAGTAATAATACACTTGCCGTTTCAAAATTAATACTAAAATACGCACCACCATTGAAGGGCATTTTTTATCATAGTCGATGTGTTGCACACATCATTAACTTGGTTGTGCAAGCCGGACTAGCGGTTGAAGATGTAGACGAAGTAAAAACGAGGTTTAAAAGTATGTTGCAAGACGTTTTTCAAAAGGGTAAAGCTAGATACAAATCTTATATGAAATTGTGCAAGGATACGAATTCTATTTTTTTAACCCCTAATTGGGACATGCCCGTTAGATGGAATTCGACCTACCATATGTTTGTATGTGGTTTACGCCAACGCGATAGTTTACAAGTTTTTCATGATCATCTTGTTACAAAAGGTCTTGCAACACCATTTCCAATCATATATTGGGAGTATATTAAAAAGATGGTCGAATTGCTCAAACTTTTCAAAACCGCGACCACTTTATTATCGGGTGTTTATTATCCAACTAGTCATTTAGTGCTTAATCAAATTTGATTAATGACTACAAAATTAAACTACTACGTGTATGAAGGTCCTATATTTGAAGAAATGGTGGCTCCCATGAAAGAAAAACTAAAAAAATATTTTCAAGAAATGTCACCGGTAATTACTTGTTCCGCCGCAATGAACCCTTGTTTAAACGTTACCGGGGTGGAAATGCTTATCGATAACATTTGTCACAATTTGGATTTGAATGAGGCCGACCCATTGTTTTCACATAATGCAAAAACGGATTTTAACAAATGTTTGGGAGATTTATTTGGCGTATATTTTCAAAAATATAGTTCAACCACACATGTGTCCGGTAGTACGGCTAACCCAATGTTTTCTTCATCTTCTTCTAGCAATCCAATGCTAAACTTTTATAATAGTTTAAGACAAGAAAACAATAAACGGGCAAGGGGTGATGGTAACCAAAATACCACTAACGAATATGGGAGATATACGACTACGGATTTTTTGGCCACTATTCTACCCAATGAGTTCGAACAATTTGATATTTTGGATTGGTGGAAAGAGAGGGAATCTCAATTTCCCGTTCTAGCCATCATGGCTCGAGATTTACTAACCGTCCAAGCTTCTACGGTAGCTTCGGAATCCGCTTTTTCTCTTAGTGGCAGGGTATTATCTATACGAAGAACAAGACTCACACCGGCCTCCTTAGAGATGTGCATTTGCTTGAAGGATCACTTGGACGCCGCGGAACGCATACAAAATGTATCAAGTCTTGAAGGTGAAATGGAATACGAAAAAGACATACACAATATCGAGGTGGAAGAAGGTGTAACAATATCACTTTCCGACGAAGAAATTGCTCTTGATCAAGCTTCGCGCGAGGCTACCTCCGAAGAAGATTTCGACTTTTGAAGATTTTGAATATATTTGAAGACTTTTGAAGACTTGAAGATTAATACAAGTTGAAGATTATAAAATGTTTGAAGATGTTTGAAGACTTTTTTCTATTCGATAATATTTTTTAAGAAGACTTAGAAGACTATTGTTTAAGTTATTGTTCAATTATGTTTGTATTACTAATGTTCTACGAATTCAATAAAAGAAATTTGCTCCAAACATCGTTTTTCCTTAAAAAGTCTAACTTTGATTTGGGAGTTGATAAATGCAAGGAAGTTTTTACTAAATTCACGGAAAAGTACAACTCTTTATGCTTACAGTATCACTTTTTATGCACATGTTTCCTTGCATTTAGTAAAACATTCCTTGAAAGTATCAACTCACTTTGAATTATATAGAATTTTCGGATTCAATAATATTTTTAAGGAGATTTAGAAGCCTTTTGGTTATGTTATTGATCAATTATGTTTCCATTACTAATGTTCTACAAAGTTAATGAAAAAAGTTTGGCCTAAACGTTGCTTTTCATTAAAACGCTTAACGCTCGAACGTTTATGAATTATATAGAACTTTCGGATTCAATAATATTTTTAAGGAGATTTAGAAGCCTTTTGGTTATGTTATTGATCAATTATGTTTCCATTACTAATGTTCTACAAAGTTAATGAAAAAAATTTGGCCCAAACGTTGCTTTTCATTATAACGCTCGAACGTTTATGAATTATATAGAATTTTCGGATTCAATAATATTTTTAAGGAGATTTAGAAGCCTTTTAGTTATGTTATTGATCAATTATGTTTCAATTACTAATGTTCTACAAAGTTAATGAAAAAAATTTGGCCCAAACGTTGCTTTTCATTAAAACGCTTAACGCTCGAACGTTTATGAATTATATAGAATTTTCGGATTCAATAATATTTTTAAGGAGATATAGAAGCCTTTTGGTTATGTTATTGATCAATTATGTTTCCATTACTAATGTTCTACAAAGTTAATGAAAAAAATTTGGCCCAAACGTTGCTTTTCATTAAAACGCTTAACGCTCGAACGTTTATGAATTATATAGAATTTTCGGATTCAATAATATTTTTAAGGAGATTTAGAAGCCTTTTAGTTATGTTATTGATCAATTATGTTTCCATTACTAATGTTCTACAAAGTTAATGAAAAAAATTTGGCCCAAACGTTGCTTTTCATTAAAACGAAGACGTGCGAGCGAAAATACGATTTTTATAAAAAAAACCGGTTTGAAACCGGTTTTGAACCCGAACCGGTTTGGACCCTACCCAAACCGGGTTGGGTCGGGTTAGGGTTTTGGGGTGCCCAAATCGGGTTGAACCCGAACCGGTTTTGGGCCAAACCGGTTTTGACCAAGTTTGACCAAAACCGGTTTCGGGTCGGGTCGGGTTTTCCAAAAACCGGGTTTTGTGCATGCCTAGGGTAGTATATATCTGTGTAAAGTTTTGGCCCAATTTAGTAATTTTGGCCCATGTCCCACTCTCCCAGCTACCCTTCCAACGCGTCGGACGGAATCGACATCAAATATATATTTTGGTAGTTTTTATAGACTTTTATAATTTGAAACAAATAAAAAGAACTTTTTAATTACTCCGTATATAACAATAAACTATAGCTTTATTTACCCATATCTTGCAATCTTTTGCGATGCAAAGTAACTTCACATGGTTTTGAAGCTGGATATATGGTGTTCGAAAAAAATTGTTAAGTTAGTAATATTTACCCACATCTTACAATCATGTCATCATTATCACCTTTGAAGAGGGCAAGGCGTATTTTATTTGATGAATGAGCTGGGTTGCCGCACATGACAATGGATAGTGTCATATAAAAATTCTAATAAGGTTTAACTAATTAGTTCTTATATAGTTATAAAAAAAAAAATCAATATGTTCCATATTCCTAGTATTGTAAGTTTGTAAAGTACTCTGATACTCTATTTGTTCAAATTGTTTCCAAGTCTATTTAATTTTGAATAATCAAGTTATACAAACGTCTTGTTTTATTTTCTCTATAGATTATATTATATTAACTTATTAAGAACTAGTGTTAAACCCGTGCGATGCACGGATAGCATTATAAAATGTCGTAATATGTGAATCGTAAGTCAAAACGGTATATGAAATGGGGGAAACTTTAGATTATGAGAGAAACATTTTTTATCGTTATTAGTGATATTTTATAAATTTTAACCTCTCAAAAATAAAATAATAACATTTTTTTCCCATGATATATCAATGAAATGAGAAGGTTAAAAAATATATGTATGTTATAAATTGACATTTTTGTAGCTAAAAATAATTTTCTAGTCATTGTGACCTTTTCGTTTCATGTAGTTATAATATGTTAACATTGCAACAATCTGATAAACAATGTGTATGTTAATAGTCTTGGAAAAAATAAATTGTAACAATTACCATAACAATTTAGACATTTTATTGAATAACTAATATTCATATATATGTACAAAACATAAATCATTCTACAACAATCAAATAATATATTTGAAAAGTAATATAAAATTAATAGAAGTACACGTCTTACCATTTGCATACTGAATTGTAACTAACTTGTGTGATCTAAAAAAAATAGAAAAAAACTCTTTAAAAAAGAGATGATGAGCTTGATCCATAAAGAAAAAAACTATTTAAAAAAGAGATGATGAACTTGATCCATAAAAAAGAGATGATTTAGTCCATAAAGTTTGTATTTAGTTACTAAATATTGAAAATTGAATTCCCTTATTCTGTGAGATGATAATAAAAAATTTCAAATTAACAAAACTTTAATGAAAGATATAATTACATTAAAAACAAGTTCTCATAACTTACTAAAAGTTTATTTATTTATTTTTTTAAAAAGAGAGACTTAGAGAAAGTTAGAGAAAGAAGAGTTAAGAGTAAGATGAAAAAACTAAAAGATTTTATAAATAAAATTAGAAGGAAAAAATAGATTAAAGGATGTCATGAGTTTGGACTAAAATAAAAAATTATAAGTGTTATCACATGACACATTTATTTTAAATTAAAATCGTTATAATTTAATTTTATTATTACCTTATTAAATGAAAATAGTTATAATATAATTTTTAATTGAATATTACCTTATTTGGAATAAAAAGTGTAGGAAAATCCACATCATCAATTTCTTTTATATGGTGATGACACATAGGATTTATATGATGTGGCATAGATATATATTTGACAAATAATTAAGGGTCTCCTCCCTTAGTTATAAAGATATATGGGAATCACTTGAAAACAAAATTTTGCATACAACGTCACATCCGAAAGATTTTGCCACAAAACAACTGTTAGACCTCTCCCAACGGCGTCTGTAGAGGGGCATCGGTGACAACCGACGGGACCGACGCCATAGGCACGGCCCGTCGGTTCGTGCGCGTCGGTTGTGAGCATCGGTTTCCCGACGGAAGAGAGAGGGTGTGGGGTGGGACCAGCGCTTTGTTTCCTTCGATATCTTCTTTTTCTCGTTTTTTTTTTTTTTTTTTGAATCACTTGCAGGTGAAGTATACAGGGACGATGAAGTATACGGATGGGAAGAAAACAATGAAGATGGGAATAAAATTAATATAATAATGATAAAAAATGGATTAAATATATTTATATTATTTTTTATTATTTAGAAATTTTATACTCCGTATATTATTTATATAATGGAGTCGGTATTAATATCCAAAAATTATTATTAAAATTGGTTAAATAATTAATACAATAATAAATGTATTTTTTTTTCTTTTTTAAGATTTGTAACATTTTTCATTTTTTAGGATTTGTAACATTTTAATTTTTTAGGAATTGTAATTTTTTTTCTTTTTTTAGGAATTATAATATTTTATTTTTTTAGGAATTGTAATGTTTAATTTTTAATTAATCCCTTATTTTTAGTTTTAATTTAAATGTGTTATTTAAGTTTTGTATTAAATAAATAGATTAAATAGTGTGTGGGGCCCTGAAAATAAGGGAAGTGATGTTGCTGTTGGCAGTGGAGTGTCAGTTTGTGTCAGTTTGGGGAAAAGCTGACGTGGCGCTGAGCTGGCAAGCAACTGACGCGTCAGTTCGCGTCACCATTGGGAGGAGTCTTATACAGCAGCATACAATTTGGAACTCCGTCAGTTTAGTAAATTTAAATTTAAACTTAAATCCTTTTTAAACGAAAATCAATATGGAAAGCAATAAAATTTAGCTTACTTTTTGATTCTTGTTTGTCTTCTTAGGGAAAGTCAAAATCTAAAATACACTATGGCTGTCTAGCAAGCAAAACTATAAACAAAAACCCATATGAAACGACATTTAATTTATAACACACTATAAGTATCAAAATGAATGGGTCGGGTCGGGTCGGGTTACGGGTCTAGATGGGTTTGGGTTTAAATAGGTTCGGGTCTAGATAGGTCATTTAGAATGATGGGTCTAAACGGGTTTGAGTCAAATTGGTCTCGAGTCGGGTTGACCCATCGGGTTTCCACCAATTTTTTTTTATTTAAGTGAAAAATGAAAAAAATGAAATGAGATGGAAAAAACAAAAATTTACCCGCTAGATCCGTCTAGACCGGTTGGTTTATTGTTATACAAGAAGGTGAAAGAAGTAGAGCAAAAGTAGATGGGTATGGTGGCGTGTAGAAGACTAATAAGAGTGGGTGAAGTGAAGGCATGGTAGGTATGGCTTGTAGATACATGGTATCTAGTATCACAATATAAGGAGATGATGGGCAAAGAGATGATCTGCAAAAAGATATGAATAGTTACAAATTATTTGCTTGATGACTGTAAATTTCTAAAGTTGTTTACAGTAATTAATGTTTCCCTTTTATATTATTGGTATGGTAGATAAACTAATATAGTCACATATATGCACTTAAACGCTTTTTCTTACCACAAATATTATAAACATTTATCTTAACTCCTTACAAGTTACAATTATGTTACAAGATGCCTTTCGATTGGTAACTAGTATATAGTATTTGAACTTTACACATTCTATTTAAAATTTTTAAAATAAAAGGGTTTATATATAATTTTAAAATACTTTTTAGCTAATAAATAAAATGTATTTGCTTATTATTTCTATTTGAACTTCGATGACTAAATCAAATTAAAGTTAAGATGTAATGAAATTGTATCATGTTTAATCTCCTATTTATTTGTTTTAACACAATACCGTCAAAATCTATAAGACGACTATGGATTCAAGTATGTTTGACATATTAAATGATTTTGGCCCCCCATAAAATGTACTCAAGATCCGTCACTGGTTGTGCTGACGTGATGCTGAGCTGACACAAGGGAAGAAAAAACTAACGAAAGCACGTGATCTAATGCTTACATGACTTTTTTTCTTACATGTACTTTTATTATAAACAAATAGAATTTGCACACATGGAAAAAAAATGATAAAAAAGAAAATCATGGTGTATCATCATCATCAACATAAACAACTAGTGTTATTGCCCCACTATGCCGGTTAAAACAACTCACTATCCGGATGAAAAACACACCGCATAAGATTAGAGCATGCACAACCATTATTCATTAAGTCGGTCAACAATATTGTGTGTACCACTAGACCAGCAAACATGGTTTGTTGAATTTTATATCATAAAATATAGATGGAATTCTAACTTATATGTAAAATCACATTAAAACGTACACAAAATAGTACAATAGCACATGTTCTAGCTTAAATTTAATTAATAAGTTTGAAAACAATAACAAAAGAGGTAGGCAACGTAGAGGTAGGCAACGTACAGGTACGATAAATAACTCACGATGTTTTGATCATATAATAGGAATTCTATTTGCGTTTTTTTCAATATAGCCAACAATTCATATCCTTACACATCAAAGTTAAAATATGATTCATAACTCTACTCTATTTTCTTAATCGATTTTAAATAATTATTATACAGTGGCGGATCCAGCAACGAAATTAACGTGGTTCTTTAATTGTGAAGACAAAATAATCGGTTTTGATGTATGGGACGAGTTGGGTCGTCAAATGTGAAACGTAAACATATAATCAATTATAGTGTTGAACTTTTTATACTATCTTATAATGAGGTTTCAGATAGCTATATGAACTTCGTGTATGTGGTGTTAAAAATAATATCTTACGTATAGTTTTCAATATATTACTATAAAATGTCGATAAATAAAATACATAAGTTGTTTCCTACACCAAACTCTACAACATTAAAATCTCACGATACAAGTTTATAATAACATAGTTTTGGTGTATGAAACCCTAACCCCTAAACCCCAAACCTCAAACCCTAAACACTAACCCCTAAACCTCAAACCCTAAACCCTAAACGCAACACTTTAACACATGTGTTAGTAAATGTGAAACCCACCAAAAAAGATGGGAAAAAAAAAACCTCGTCGAAAGTATGCGGTATACCTTGAGGGACGGAAAATCGAAGAGAAGAAAACGCTGAATTTAATGGTGCAATTTTCATAATTTTTCGATTTGTCGTTTGTGAGATAATTGATGTTGGGGGTAAATGGGTTTTGTACATGTAGAACATTCTCTTTGTACACATGGCTTGATATAATTGGTTCCCTCATTCTCACACAAATTCATATTCTTATTTGAACCCTACCCATACTTCATAAAGTGATGTAAAATATACTATTAGTACTACGAGAGTTTTGAATTTTTTAAAAGAGAACACACATACAATGAGAACCAAAATGTGTAAAGTGAAACAATAAAGGAATTAAAATAATGTTGAGAATGGAAGTCGAACTCAACTCGGCTCCTTGAATGCATCAAAAGTTCAAAACCAAAAAAGAGAAAACCACCAATTTCTTTTGTTGAGATCCTTTTCAAGGTGGTTCACAATAATTATTTGAGGTGGTTCAATGAACAAATTTATATAGGATTTAATAAAACTATTTATTCCCTAAGGTGGTTCATATGATCTACAATTAGATAAGCCCTTGTTATTACTACATATAATGTATATTGGTCTTCTATTTAAAGAAACTTTTAAGACTTCATTTTAAGGCTTAACAATATTAATTAATAGTATAGTTTTAGAATTTTAAAAATTTAAAAATTTTGTAATTCCAACTATATAATTACATCTAATAATTAATTCACCTGCTTCTTTTATTCCCATTTCTTCAACAATTTAGAATTATGATACGAGTGTATTGCCATCACTAATTCATCATCGTAGCAAACAAATCGGGTAAATTATAAAAGAAAGACAACCTAACAACGTCACAATTTACTACTCCGTATTATTTATAAATTGCATTGTGTAGGTATATTGATAGTATATATAAGTCTTGATAGACATTTATCAGACCATCGCCCGATCCTTCTAAGAGAATTTAATGTAGATTATGGCCCAATCCCATTTCGTTTTTTCCAATCTTGGTTTTCAAAGTCAGGATTTGATAATATGGTGGAGACTACATGGTCTTCAATGGGAATAAATGATTCAAATAAGTTGATCAGGTTTCAGAAAAAGTTGCAATCTTTAAAGAAACAAATTAAAAAGTGGATTAATTCTCAAAAAAGTGATTCGGCTGTGGAGATTGTGCGTTTGAAAAAGCATCTAAGTGCTATTGAAAAGCAGATTGATCAAGGGGATAGTTCAGATGTTGTTGTCAAGACTAGGTTGGAATTGTTGCATAAGCTTAATGAGATTAAATCTCATGAAGCTTTAGACAATGTTCAAAAATCAAAAATAAAATGGTCGATTGAAGGTGACGAGAATTCAAAATTTTTTCATGGTATTATTAATAAGAAAAGAGCTAATATGTCGATCCGGGGTGTTTTTATAGATGGTGATTGGGTGGTTGATCCGAAAATAGTTAAAGATGAATTTAAAATGCATTTTGCATCTAGATTTCGGAACAGTACACGTAATCGATGCAAGTTAGCTTTTCAGTCTCCTAAACGGTTAACCTTGGATCAGATTCAAGTGTTGGAATCTCAAGTCACTAGGGATGAAATTCGTACGGCAGTGTGGGATAGTGGTACAAATAAATCTCCGGGTCCTGATGGATTTACTTTTGAATTTTTTCGTCGTTATTGGAGATTTATAGGTGATGATTTCTGTGAAGCTGTTGAATACTTCTTTTATCATGGTAAATTTCCTGGTGGATGTAATTCATCCTTCATTGCCTTACTCCCGAAGGTTAGTGATGCGAAATTTGTTTCTGATTATAGACCAATTACATTGATTGGTAGTGTGTATAAAGTTGTCTCCAAAATCTTAGCTAATCGTCTAGCCTATGTTATATCGGAGTTAATTTCAGATGTTCAATCGGCATTTGTAAAGAATGGGCAAATTCTAGATGGTCCATTCATCGTTAATGAAACTTTAGCGTGGTGTAAAAGAAAAAAAAAAACAAGCCATGTTTTTTAAAGTTGATTTTGCAAAAGCCTATGATTCTATTCGATGGGACTTCTTATATGATGTGCTAAATGCATTTGGTTTTGGTAACAAGTGGAGAACTTGGGTCAAAGGTTGTTTATCTTCGGCTAAGGCTTCTTTACTTATTAACGGAAGCCCGACGTCCGAGTTCAATTTTGAATGTGGGTTGAAGCAAGATGATCCTTTATCCCCGTTCTTATTCATTCTTGTTATGGAAACGCTTCACTTATTATTTTTACGTACGGTTGACGCAGGAAAATTCAAGGGTTTAAAGATGTCTAATGAGTTGAGTTTATCTCATCTTTTTTACGCGGATGATGCGATGTTTATAGGAGAATGGAATATGTCTAATATTCATAATATTGTGCATATTCTTCATGTTTTTTATCTTGCTTCAGGTTTAAGAATTAATATCAACAAAAGTCATTTAATGGGTATCGGAATTGATCAAAGTCAGGTGCAAGAAGCAGATCAATTGATTGGGTGCTCGGTTTTGAAGACTCCTTTTCGTTACCTGGGAGTTATGGTTGGTGGGTTAGCTGCTAAAAAGGCTGCTTGGGAAGACATGTTGAGAAATCTTAATATTCGTCTTTCAAAATGGAAGCTTAAAACTCTATCAGTTGGAGGCAGACTAACATTGTTAAAAGCTGTCCTTGGATCTACTCCGATTTATAATATGGCAATTTATAAGGTTTCTAATGGGGTCTTAAAGGAGTTAGAATCCATTCGGAGAAGATTTTTTAATGGCATTGAAGATAAGCAAAAGATAAATTGGATTTCATGGAATAAAGTCTTAGCTTCTAAAGAAAATGGTGGATTGGGAGTTTCAAGTTTCTTCGCTTTAAATAAAGCCCTTTTGTTCAAATGGATGTGGCGTTTTATGTCTCAAGATGATTCTATGTGGTTCAAGGTTATATCAGCTATGCATGGTTTGAGCATAGTTACTTCTTCTCCTTATGTGGCAGGTTCTATATGGAACGAGATTGTTAGAGAAATAAATGCTCTTAAATTTAGGGGTTGATCTTATTTCTCATTGCAGGAAAAAAGTAGGAGACGGAAAGCGTACAGAATTTTGGAATGATTTATGGCTCGGGGATTCATTGTTGAAAGATAAATTTCCAAGGATGTTTGCTCTAGAAAACTGTAAGTATATCTCAGTTGCGGATAAATTAAGTTCTAATGGAAGAGATAATACGTATAGAAGGCTCCCTAGAGATGGAGTGGAGATGATTCAATTGATGGAGATGAGGTCTTTAACTGATATGTTTGTGTTATCATCGACGATGGATAGGTGGTTTTGGGATGTCAATGGTGAAGGAAGTTTTACTGTTAAAGAGGCTCGTAAAATGATCGATGATGTTGTGCTGCCTAGAGATGAAATCCAACAAGATGGATTAAATATATCCCTATTAAGATTAATATTTTTGCTTGGCGTGTTCGTCTCGATCGTCTTCCGTCTAGGAGTAACTTATTCCGTCGAGGAGTGGTTTTGGATTCTTTGGAATGTCCAACCTGTCTTGAAGAGATTGAAGATTCATATCATTCTTTCTTTAGATGTGATTTAGCAAAAGGGTTGCTGTCTTTATTTTGCCGTTGGTGGGGTATAGATTTAGTTCACGTGAATTCGTTCGAAGAGTGGCTCAATTGGTTCAAGTCGATTCAGATTTCTTCAAAGCTAAAGATGTTGTTAGAAGGTGCGTTTTATGTGATGTGGTGGCATATATGGAACTTCAGAAATCAAATCCTCTTTGGCTCCTGTATTCCTAGGAGATCGCTTTTGTTTGATGAAATTGTCATGAAATCTTTTATATGGATGTCTAATCGTTGTAATAGGAAGTTTTCTAGGGATCTTTGGATGCAAAGTCCTTCTTTGATTTCCTTGTAATTTTCCCTTTTTTTTTTCAATAATATATCGCCGTTCAAAAAAAAAAAAAAAAGAGAGAGAGTGTGATTGTAGCTGTTCCTAACCTGTAGCTACTCAAAACATCATCTGTAGCAACTCAGGAAGTAATGGACAATCTTGATAATTGGCATGATGGGTGTTAGACATTATTTTTTCAACCCATATGTATATGTACTTTTCATGTGCATTTGGTTTACAGAGTACAACACCCTTTCTCATTTCTTCCACTCACTCTACTTTTTCAAACACAATTCCTTTGACCCATGCTTATCACCATTCCTAGCATGTAGCTTAAGAAAGTATCCAAGCAAACATTATAGTCAACTAGCCTTGTACACGCGCAAAGCGGCAGCGGCAAATAAATTTTAAATGATCTTACGATCTATTGGGTATCTTTCAATTGTTTTCGGTTATTTTGACAGCTTCTAACAATCAAAAACAGTTTTTGAATCACCTATGTATATTAAGCGACAAAGCTTTGATGGGTCTTCATATGTTGCGTCCTTTCATTTTTGGTTAAAATTATACGGAGTATAAAGTTTTCTTAGACAAATTCATTTCTAAATGTGTATAATCATACAGTAACATTGATTACGAAATACACAATACCGGGGTGCAATTGATGTTATAACAATTTGTAGTTTGTGATGTCCACTTGCAATAAATTGATAGATACAATCACAAATTAGAAACCCAATAAGTTGTTGTGAATATAAAGCTAGGCATCATACGCCAAGTTTTAATATCAAAGTGACAAATACTCCATCACACTACTTCGGTACTTTGGCTACAAATAATATTAATTTAACGGTTTAAGTTAAAGGATGTGTTTGGTAAAAGTAGCTGGTAGCTGGAGCTGGAGCTGGAAGCTTATAGCTGGAGCTTATATTTAAAGCTAGAAGCTTGAGCTTATCTTTTTTGTAATGTTTGGATAAAACTAGCTGGAGCTGGAGCTTGAGCTTAAAATATGTAAATTGACATAAAAGAACAAACAAATATATGATAGATTATTATATAAAGGGTATTTATGTAATTTTTCATTACATAAGTTCCTAGCTTAATTTAAAAGCTAGTTCTACTAGCTTCTTTTTTAAGAGCTTATTTTTTTTAATAAGCTCTTAATATTTTGTCTACCAAACAAAGCTTGAAGCTGGAAAAATAAGCTTAAGCTTCCATAAACTCCCATAAGCTACTATAAGCTCCGTTGCCAAACATAGCCAAAGTTTGAACTCCCAACCAAATAAAACTTTAATTTTATTAGGAGCTTTTTCTTCAACATTTAAAGTGTAAAACTACTAAATGCTCCAGAAAACTTCAAGCAAAGACACCCTACACATATAAATATCACTCAATCTAAAAGCTTTTACCAACATATGTATAGTCAAATCTTCCATAATTATTGATATATTCAAAATGTATCTTTCTCTACATACCAGGTAAATTACTAAAGAAGTAAAGATCAGGAAAATGAGTAGTCTCAGTACATAACAATAGGATCTAATGAATCCTCTTTAGTATGGATTATGTATTCAGTATTATTGTAAGTAAGCTAACGGACAGAGAGCTGGAATATTTCGATAATCATTTTGGGGATATACAATCGTTTGACAAAATTTATTATTCAATCCGACTGGATATTTATGTAAAAACTAAATGAATAATTTGCAACACAAACATACAAGTTGATGAGTAAAATTCTCATTGACTGTTCCGTTAACAAACTAAAAGGATCGTCATTCAGATTTTTTCCTTGTACCCGCGCAAATTAAGCGACGCCGAATAATTTCTAACCACACTTGCAATTACTTGTGTGATGGTTTCAACAGTTACTTGTAGTTTCTTGCAATCACTAACGGTTTTTGTATCATTTCTTAGTTTTTGCATAGCAAAGATGGCGAAATTGAACTTTTATGACAGTTATTATACCGTCATTAAATAAACAATAACAAACTACAATCCATACAAAATTGGAAGGCTCAAGAAGTATGGCGTATAAATGAGGCAAGAATGTTTTGAAATGGCAAAAAGGGTGCAATCAAGTTCATATACACTCAATTGTTTTTTTTCGTTATTATACCTCAAGGAAAATCTAAGAAAGAAAAAGTAGAAGGAATTGTTGAAGAGGAAATGAAGAATTCTACTGTTCTAAAGATATACATTTACTTCTGAAAAAGAAACTATCGTTATCTTACTACGTTCTCGGAGAGAATCAACGTAAAAAGTCATGTGAGACCCATGTGACTGAGTCAAGTGAGTTGAGGGTTTGAAATTTACCACTTTTATAAGTTCACTGTACCATTTTGCACCTTTTATATTTCATGGTACTATTACACCCGAATAGCCAAATACATAGTAGTAATTTAAATTTTGGCCTAGAGCAAGTGGTGGATTTTTTGATTTAAATTATAAATTTGTACTATATATAGCTTCTAATATTATCATTTTCTGTATAATCTTTTTAAATCACCATATTACATCTAACGTTTTTTTAGATCATTTTATATAGCCACTTATGTTAAATATACTTGATCGATTGATCCAGGTAATGCTTGAGTCACATGCTCTTTTGGTTAGAGCACAAGGTGTGGTACCAGTGTTCTGGGATAGTGTTCTGGAGAATGTTGAAGGTGAGGATTTTGTGGTGTGGTAAAACTGAATTCACAGTGTTCTGGAGTTTTTTATTATTTGTTTTATTTGATTTTTTAATAAAGATAATTGTATAAATTAATATATAAAAAACAAATAAATTAAATAAATAACATTTAATTCATTGAAACAAAATTTAAAAAAATTACAATCTTAAAATCAAAATTATTATTTTTTATTTGTCTATATCAAAGTGTTAAATCATTCCACTTTATTAAAACACCTAAAACCTTAAAGTAAAAACTGAAAATATTATAGGGTAGAAAATGTAAATATATATCATCGTGTTCAACCTATCATTTCTTTCCTCATGTTTTCTTTCTACGCCACCATCCACCACCATTTGAATTTTTTTTTTTTAATTATGCTCCTCACCTACAAGAAGAAAAGGAATAAAAAACCAATAAAAGATGTGAGAACATTGAAGGGTTTCAAAGTCTTGCTACGAACGGCGACATCAAAAATTTGCGAGAACGCCGGCCCGGTCTGGCAGAACGTCGGCGCACGACGTTCTCGCCCCTGAACGTCGATGCCACACAGGACGATACCGTGTGCTCTTAGAGCTCGAAGACTTTATTTCCTCTTCTGGTTGTTAACTTAATATAAAAAAATCTTAAATAAAGCCTTACACATTCATCTACTTTTTAAAATAAATAGTTCTAAATAAAATGTTTAGGTGTGTTTTCACTTTTCATGCAGTAAATAACAACTGTACACTTTTCAGTTTGATTGAGACATCTCAATGGATATTTGAATATATTTAAGTTTCTTCTTTCCTTTTGATAAGACATAAAATTTCATAAACAATCTTAAGTTCTCATCCTACGATAAAAAGTTAAATGACAGAAATTTCACCGTCTACTGAAAAAAAATCCTTGTACCATGCATATGCATCATTACTTATCTGCTAAAGATAAAAGTGTTCCTTTTCCTGCTCATTTTATGTTTTCAAAAATAAAGATTTTTGCTCCATACAGTAACTCGAAATATTAAAATTTAAAAATTTGAAAAAAGAAGCCACTATCATACTCTCTCAAAGTCTCAATAACATGGGCCTTGCTTTTCAAAACTAAAAATCATGCCATATTTTCCGTTTGTGTGGCAGATGGACGGGAGATATCACCCATAAGTCATAACACACGAAGGAAAAAACTCAAAACCAAATACTCCCATAAACCAATTAAACATCATAAACCAACCTAAACCAACCTTTTCTTCTTCCTAAATGTCAGATCTTGATCCACAAATTTCTGCCTAATCAATTAAACATCACCACTACCACCATTGATCTCGAAATCAAAATACGACTCTAACCGTACCAATCCCTTGGACGACGGACCACTGCGCGCCGCCATAGTCCACACGCATCCCGCCGGAAAGGGTTTCTCCGGTCAAAAGTTGGCTTTTTCCGGCTGATTTTCGGCGAGTGAAGTGACACAGCCACCCGGCCTGTATCTGGTGAAAGTTTCCTACCCAGATCCACTGTCGGGTGATGTCAAACTTGGACGCAAAATTTTCCGGCAAACCGTTGCTGTCAGACCGCTGCCGCCAGTGTCGGAAAATTATTTAACAATTCCGGCAAGGCTATATCTGAAAACGTAGAGTGGGTTGTTTTGTAGTTTTCCAACCCGGTTTTGCTGTTTTTCAGACGTCGTCGCTGCTGCTGCTACTGCCGAAATATTTCCGGCGACAGTTTGCTTTTCCGACCCGGTTTTGTTTTTCCTGACTTTGTGCCTCCTTTTTTTGTCATAAATATAATATTTCTATTATTATATATATATTGTTATTAATTTATTATAAATAAATATAACCATATTAAAAATATTAAGTGGTTGACTAAGCTAGTTACTGTATTTGTGATAGTACATAGAATACATATACTCCACATATTATTACATATTTTAATACTTTTAGATATATAATACCAATTATTCTATTTATTATTCATACTGTACTATATACGGAGTATAAATAAACATAATTATAATTATAATTAAATTATATATATATGGTTTTATGTTGCTTTTAAATAAATAAATTGCCTTAAAAAAAAGAATATTTGAATAAAACTGAAAGGATGTAATAAATACAACCATCTTCTATCTCATGGACTTTCAAACTCATCGTCTCTTTTTAACCTCATCTCTGTTTTCTCCATTCTAGCTTCCATAAAATTTGCTTCTAAAATTATGATCTTTAAACATCACAAAATATACAAATTAAAACATAGAAATGGTAGTATCTAATGCATTCAGTAGGTTTCATAAAGTATTTTGTATACTTTTTCATAAAAACGTAACTACTCTGAAATGAACAATGTATTTTCCTTAGGCAACCTTCACGTCTCAACCTTCAAGTTAGCTATATATATATAGCCCACTATCATCATCGTTTTATCACGCACAAAAATTTCAAAACAAATAAGAAAAATGGATAATCAACAACGTCAAGAAGACCAAGAGCTTATCGCATTAATAATTCAAAGGGGCAATGGTTTTTATGCCAACGACTACTCTAGGACTCGTCGTGGCTCAGCTTGCAACTGAAATACCAGAACTTCACGCAACGTAGATGAAAGCTTTAACCTATCTTTCGATAATTGGTACGATATGTTTTATGCTTGTGTTGTCTTTTTCCCAAACGAGGATGGCTTTACAAGTGCCTCCTCTATACTGCTGTATTGACGGAGGCAATAATGATGGGGACATTCGCAAACCAAGTCTTAGCACCTAAGAAAATCTTCAGAGTCAATCCCACAGTTTCTCTCATCATAACCTGTTTTTTATGGTTTAGGGTTTAGAAACAACAGGTTACGATGAGAGAAACTGCGGGATTGACACTGAAGATTTTCTTAGGTGCTAAGACTTGGTTTGCGAATGTCCCCATCGTTATTGCCTCTGTCAATACAGCAGTATAGAGTAGGCACTTGTAAAGCCATCCTCGTCTGGGAAGAAGATAACACAACATAAAAGATATCGTACCAATTATCGAAAGATAGGTTAAAGCTTTCATCCCCGTTGCGTGAAGTTCTGGTATTTTAGTTGCAAGCTGAGCCACCACGAGTCCTAGAGTAGTCGTTGGCATAAAACCAATACCCCTTTGAATTATTAATGCGATAAGCTCTTGATCTTCTTAACGTTGTTGATTATCCATTTTTCTTATTTGTTTTGAAATTTTTGTGTGATAAAACGATGGTGATAGTGGGCTATATATATATATATAGCCAACGAGACGTGAATGTTGACAAGGAAAATACATTGTTCTTTTCAGAGTAGTTACGTTTTCATGAAAAAGTATACAAAATACTTTATGAAACCTAATGAATGCATTAGATACTACCATTTCTATGTTTTAATTTGTATCTTTTGTGATGTTGAAAGATCATAACTTTAATTAGAAGCAAATTTTATGGAAGCTAGAATGGAGAAAACAGAGATGATGTTAGAAAGAGACGATGGGTTTGAAAGTGCATGAGATAGAAGATGGATGTTTAAGGCAGACCTAGTATTATGTTGACAGACATTGAACGTTTTCTAATACAAAGAATACCATTTCTCTTGAAATTGGTTGAGGCCTAATAGTCTTGCTAATGAGTTAGGAAAAATGAGAACTTCAGCTCTTCATGTATACATGTAGTATGGTATAACCGTATAACTGAGACTAAACATTACTCCTTCGTAAATTATCATAGTTAATGATATGAATAACCAAGATCCTTTTCCAAACTGTACATAATGCATAGCCATCGAAAAAAAACATACATATGATTGTAAAGGTGTTCCCTGGCTGCAATGGTGTACTCTATCTCAGTTGCGCCAGGGTGATGTAATTTACTCTAAATAAATATAACCATATTAAAAAATATTAAGTGGTTGACTAATACATATACATAGAAATAATAGAATACATATTATTCTTTTTATACATAGAATACATATACATATTATTACATATTTTAATACTTTTAGATATATAATACCAATTATTCTTTTTATTATACATACTATATATAAATAAACATAAATATAATTAAATTACTTATATAGATTTATACCTACAGACTTAATACCAATTATTCTTTTTATCATTCATACTATACACAAATAAACTTATAAAAAGTAGTCAATTTCATAACTAAGACATCATATACACATAACCGTTTTGACAACACATAACTTATAATTACACTTCTAAATTTAACTTTAATCAAGTAAATTTAAAAATAATATATACATTAAACCATATAAACAAAAATCTCAACAAATTACTTATATAGATATATACCTACAAACCTAATACCAATTATCCATATTATATATAAAAAAACTTATAAAAAATAGTCTTTTTCGTAACTTAGACTTCATATGTACAAAATGTTGTTGACAATCACATTACTTATTACTTATAATTATAATTACAATTCTAAATTTAACTTTTAATAAAGTTAATTTAAGTAAAGTGCCTCCCTAAAAGTAAAAAAAAAAAACTTTACCTAATTAGGCTAAGACTTCCAATACTTTCTCCACTCTCCTTTATTAGTATATCGTGTGCTTATTTGTTTTTGTATGCATTCGCTGTAGCATATACATAGATTAGATAGATTCTATACAGGACCATGGTTACTTGAGGTCATGCCCTTCTACCCTAGGGGCGGGCGGGGCTAGAGGGTTGAGGCGATTGGATAGATTAGTGAGGTCAAGTAGGATTAGAGTGGGTAGTTGGAATGTAGGAACCTTGAAGGGTAAGCCGATGGAGCTTGTTGCGACATTGATTAGGAGAAAGGTAGATATTGCGTGCTTTCAAGAGACCAAATGGTATACTATAAGCTTAAGGAAGGTTACAACGTGTATATTTTTTCATGAGACTTGCTTATTTAAAACTGTTTAACGTAGAAACAAAAGCCAGATCTGGTCTACCATTTTTATTTGAATTTGGCCAGCCTAACTTTCAAAACATTACATTTCTAAAAAAAAAAATAATACAATAATTAAAATTTTTATCATTTTCCTTAAAATAAAACAAAAGCCAGATCTGGTTTACCGTTATATACACATATATTTTTTGAACGTTTTTTTTATTAATGCCAACAATGACTCATGAATAAAAAAATAAAAAAAATTCACGCGGATCCCACTTTTTCCAACCGATTACAAATCGGTTATCCGATTTGAGTCCCAACCGATTACAAAGTGATTGAACGGATGGCATGAAAAAGAAAACCGGTTGACAACCGGTTTGCAAACCGATTACACTTGGATATGGTCTAGAGATAGAGACGATGGCTGCATTTTCAACTGGAGCATATCATTTAAGTGTCAGTCTGTAGCTTGCAGATTTAGTTATAGGTTGAATTGTTTTGTATTGTTTTATGTTGCTTTTAAATAAATAAATATACTTGTTGCCTTAAAAAAAAGAATATTTGAATAAAACTAAAAGGATGTAATAAATACAACCATCTTCTATCTCATGGACTTTCAAACTCATTTTAACCTCATCTCTGTTTTCTCCATTCTAGCTTCCATAAAATTTGCTTCTAAAATTATGATCTTTAAACATCACAAAAGATACAAATTAAAACATAGAAATGGTAGTATCTAATGCATTCAGTAGGTTTCATAAAGTATTTTGTATACTTTTTCATAAAAACGTAACTACTCTGAAATGAACAATGTATTTTCCTTGGCAACCTTCACGTCTCAACCTTCAAGTTGGCTATATATATAGCCCACTATCACCATCGTTTTATCACACACAAAAATTTCAAAACAAATAAGAAAAATGGATAATCAACAACTTAAAGAAGACCAAGAGCTTATCGCATTAATAATTCAAAGGGGTATTGGTTTTATGCCAACGACGGCTCTAGGACCGGTGGTGGCTCAGCAAGCAACTGAAATACCACAACTTCACGCAACGGGGATGAAAGCTTTAACCTATCTTTCGATAATTGGTACGATAGCTTTTATGCTGTGTCATCTTCTTCCCAGACGAGGATGGTTTTACAAGTGCCTACTCTATACTGTTGTATTGACAGAGGCAATAACGATTGGGACATTCACATACCAAGTCTTAGCACCTAAGAAAATCTTCTATGTCAATCCCGTAGTTTCTCCCATTGTAACCTGTCTTTTATGGTTTAGGGTTTAGAAACAACAGGTTACGATTAGAGAAACTGCGGGATTGACACCGAAGATTTTCTTAGGTGCTAAGACTTGGTTTGCGAATGTCCCCATCGTTATTGCCTCCGTCAATACAACAGTATAGAGTAGGCACTTGTAAAGCCATCCTCGTCTGGGAAGAAGATAACACAACATAAAAGATATCGTACCAATTATCAAAAGATAGGTTAAAGCTTTCATCCCCGTTGCGTGAAGTTCTGGTATTTTAGTTGCAAGCTGAGCCACCACTAGTCCTAGAGCAGTCGTTGGCATAAAACCAATACCCCTTTGAATTATTAATGCGATAAGCTCTTGATCTTCTTGACGTTGTTGATTATCCATTTTTCTTATTTGTTTTGAAATTTTTGTGCGTGATAAAACGATGGTGATAGTGGGCTATATATATATAGCCAACTTGAAGGTTGAGACTTGAAGGTTGACAAGGAAAATACATTGTTCGTTTCAGAGTAGTTACGTTTTCATGAAAAAGTATACAAAATACTTTATGAAACCTAATGAATGCATTAGATACTACCATTTCTATGTTTTAATTTGTATCTTTTGTGATGTTGAAAGATCATAACTTTAATTAGAAGAAAATTTTATGGAAGCTAGAATGGAGAAAACGGAGATGAGGTTAAAAAGAGACAATGAGTTTGAAAGTGCATGAGATAGAAGATGGATGTTTAAGGCAGACCTAGTATTATGTTGACAGACATTGAACGTTTTCTAATACAAAGAATACCATTTCTCTTGAAATTGGTTGAGGCCTAATAGTCTTGCTAATGAGAACTTCAGCTCTTCATGTATAACCGTATAACTGAGACTGAACATTACTCCTTCGTAAATTATCATAGTTAATGATATGAATAACCAAGATCCTTTTCCAAACTGTACATAATGCATAGCCATCGAAAAAAAACATACTTATGATTGTAAAGGTGTTCCCTGGCTGCAATGGTGTACTCTATCTCAGTTGAGCCAGGGTGATATGAGAAATTATAGATGCTACTCCACAATAATTAGGATGACATTTATATATTATATTATTGGTGATGTTGATTATTTAGCACAACCTTTGCAAAGGAGTAATTTATACTAACGAAACTTCAATGCAGCTGCACAGTTGAATTTAATCAGGGACTAATACTGTAAATGAAAATTTGCTGATTTAGTTTTTTGAGACTCAACTCATAAACTAATTAACTAGGGCATCAGCTACACTTCACATCCCGGATCCGTCACAATATTCATTATCTTACACATTTGTTTAGAATGTATTCGGGATTAATGTTGCTAAAAGTGTCCCAGAATGGCTAAGCTAGAAAGAAGTTCTAAAATTCTGGTTGGACGTATAAAGAAGGATTTATATTGCCATGTAACAGCAGTTCAATGAGATGGCCGACAAAATAGAAGCATGAAGTAATCAAATCTAACATATGAAACTAGAAGGAAAAGAAAAATAAAGCAGCAGAAAGAAGTTACAAATGCCTTGTTGGACCGTCATCGACACTGTCGTGTTCTTTTAACAGTTAAATTTTAAATTGCGCTACCCTCTGAATATATATATTTGTAAAAGAGTTGCATAAACCTATTTTCAGCTGGGTGATATAGCAAGTATTATCATTTCTCTGACATTGATTGAGAACTTATATTTTTATTCATTAGTCCCTTGCTTCAGACTCTGCTGGAACTTTTGCATGTGAACTTAAGGTTGTCGGGTGGCATTCTCTTTTTGGACCTCTGTGTATCATGATAGTTTCTTGGGTATCGATTCTGATGGTGTCTTTATTTAGGCTTGTTTGCTCATGAAATGCTAGGTTGCTTGATTGTCAGAGTAGTTAGGTCAAAAGATACTTTTCTATGTTATTGAAGTTTGTCTTGTCCGACAGTTGATTTTTTTTCATGTTTTTTGCAGATTCTGATTCAAGCCATGCATCCGAAAGTAAACTAAAAGACAATAAAGCTTCTAGTTCTTTTACTAGAGCAAAGGTATATCTTGAGTTTCTAAGTTTGCCTGTTGTATATGATATTTAGTTTAACACAGTAGGCAAACAGTATGTGGGTGCAGACTTTCTGTCGTATGCATAACATAACATATATATTATATGCAGGAGATCGATGTTGCTAGAGCAGAGTTTGGTCAGGAAAAAGGCACAAACTGTGCAGTTGAAAACAGTGAGTGTTAAATATGCCCAAATAATACTGAAAAGAATATATCAAGACCCGGTTTTACAAGTTTTGATGATGGTTGTTTCTAACACGTGAATTCTTAGGGCCAGTTAGTGCATTGGACCATGCTGAACAAATTTCATTGCAGAAGCCAGCCTCTATCAAATCAGACAGCCAGAAGGATGATGGTAAGCATTGCAGGCACCAACCGTTGTTCCTTGTTTGTGGATCTTCTCTTACCATCATCTGTTTTTAAAACGCAGGGGATAGTGCTCCAAGTGAGAGGCAGGTTTCACCCGATAAACTCTATAGAGCTGCCCTTTTGGAAAACCGATTTGCTGATACAATTTTGAAAGCTCGAGAAAAGACATTTAATCAGGTTGGTTGCAATATTAGTTGCTTAAATCCTGCAATGTATCCACTAATTTTGCTGATGTGACCGGACTGGTATATCTTTTTTAGGATGAAAAAGCAGACCCTGAAAAACTTCGTCGGGAGAAGGAACAACTTGAAAATCAAAAAAGGAAAGGTTAGACAGAAGTTGACATTGTTGATATAACACAAGTTTTGAGCTTGTGAGGGTGAACTAAACACATGTGACTTTTATGCATTACTAGAAAAAGCTAGGCTGCAAGCAGAAGCCAAGGCAGCAGAAGATGCACGAAGGCGAGCCGAAGCTGAAGCTGTGGCAGAAGCAAAACGAAAGAGAGACCTTGAGAGGGAAGCTGCTCGACAGGCATTGTTGAAGGTATTTCAAATGTTGTTCTTGCTATCATTGAAATGGCATTATGGAAATGAAAGATATCATATTCTTTTGCTTATATATAACGTGGTATCATTTACTTGAGTTCTTGTAGAGGTAGCCATTTTAACCACTATCTAGTAATACATTGATATGGTTTATATCTACCTCTAACAGGTCAAATGGATAAACTTTAGAAACTTGTTTAGAAGGGAAACAAGACAAAGTGTCTTGAAGTGTATCTCAATGCTTACAAATTACAACCTCTTAAATTGCTAAAAAAAAAAATTAAGATACTGATAATGCTTCAATAAATTAAATATTATAATCATATTGAACACATTGATAATTTTGAAAAATTGATAAAAAATGTTTGCCGGTCAACTCGACCCAAACCTGTGTTGACATGTTATCCAACCTGTTTCTGTTTGTTACGCTCTGATCTGTTTAATCTGTTATGATTATGCATTTTATGCCGAGCTTTATGTACTCTCTGAGGAAAACACAAGATATTCTTAATCTTTTAATGGTTGGAAAAACATATTCCATTTCTGTATGTGGATGTGGTGGCCATTTGAATGGTGGAAATGCTAATAACTATTTAAGAGCTAGCCTTGGAAGTGTAGAGTGAGAATTATCCGTTCTTCGACAATAAAGGTGCAAGGTCATTTAAATGGGGCATTTGGAAAACCAACTTACATGGAAAGATGTATAACAAATTAGATAAAGTTGATCACGAAACAATATTGGCTTCTTTACTTGCGTATCTTTGCAGAAGAATTTACTAATCTTATTTTATTTGTCGAACTCGATTAATCTTGTTTAGTTTGAAATTGCTGATAATAGTTTTTTTGGCAATATGATGCATATGATGTGTTTTTTGAGAAATCTAGCTCTAGTTATGAACGTTGTTGCATGTATGTGCAAGTGAATAAATATAAGAAGTTTGGTGACTATTTTTCTCTCAAGCTGCATCACCTACTGATATGTTAATGCTTTCTACCTTTTGTTGATGTAGATTGAGAAAACTGTCGAGATCGACGAGACATCTCGATTTCTCAAAGACTTGGACATGCTAAGGGCTGCAGAACCTGAGCAGCTTCTGCCAAGTTGCTTAGACGAGATAAGCCCAGAACACGAGTCACAAGATGGGTTAGGCAGTTTCAAGTTTGGGGCCAGCAATGCATTAGAACAACTGGGGCTGTACATGAAGAGGGATGAGCATGAAGAAGAAGAAGAGACTGAGTTAGAGCCAGCTAGCAATTCATTGGAACAACTGGGGCTGTACATGAAGAGGGATGAGCAAGAAGAGGAGGAAGAGACCAAGTTAGAGCCAGCTAGTGCTGTTACAGATGGTCATGTGGTAATAGATAACGATGTGGAGGAAGGTGAAATCAACTGAGTGAATGGTACTGATATGTTTGGGTCACTTCTGGTGTTTGTTAAGTTATGGAGGTTGAAAGAATTTTTGGAAAGATATTTGTTGTATACATGATCCTTGGCAGGCGACAAGCTTCACTAGTATAGTAATTAAAGCAGTGGAGAAGGGGGAGGCATTGAACATGACTTCATCAATCATATGCCTTTTGTAACCATGGAAGAAATGTAACCCTTTGTAAACATCAAATGTGTTCGTTTCAAGTTGATTACCTTCTTGAATTTTACTAATATAATGATCTACAGCGCCTATAAAAACCTTTAATGTGTGTGGTATATTGTTTCTAAATGATCGGCAAATGTGACTTATCTGGGAAAAAACATTTCCGTTTGTACAAGACTTTGGTTGCAAAACTGTAACCGCATGTATTTCGGTCTTTGGTAGGTAATTTGTATAACTTTTAGAGATACTTCTCACGTGTAGGGACGTGTTCAAACTTGACGGGGTGAAATAAATCCCTAAAAAAATTGGGTTTTGGGCTGATTGGGATAAGGTGATACCTGACCCTATTTCCTGGCTACCAAGCACGCCTGGTCAACCTAATTTATTTAGGACATGATTATTACTTAATCTGGATAGATTTCATTAATGTTATGCTAGTATTAGAACATGTACGAATTTGAATTGAACTTAAATAAGCATATCTAAAAGGTTCACGAGTCAAGGTTTGATTATGATTGTAGCCAATTTGTTTTTTGAAGTTTACTTTCATGGTGTAAAATAGATGTATAAGGACCAAGAATTTCGTATGGTAATAGTTGAAATACAGTAACAAATCTCGGTAGTCAACTTTCTCTCTGTTTTTAGAGTTTCTTTCAACCATGGGGTTTTGAGATATGTTTCATCTATTCGAGAGTGGCATGAGATTACCTAAATCTGGTCCACACCTGAACCATTGCCATATGTGAGTCGCCATATGATATAAACTACAATATTATTAGTGCTCGCTTTTCGAGATGAGATAAAATATTATCATTATCGATTTTGATATACTCCGTAGTACATATCAAATTATTTCAAATATAATTAACATTAACATTTGATAACCTTAAAGTATTTAGATTGTTGGTTCAAGTGTAGTATAAGACAAAAGTGTGCGTTTGCGATTATTTTGCACTTGAAAATCAAAATTCAATAAATATATTATCATATTTTAAAAATAACAATTTATATCAACCGATTACATATTAGCTCACATAATTTTAATGGTTCAATAAATTAAAAAAGACTAAAAAGTTAATACTCCCTCCGTCCCAAAATAATTGTCACCTGACAAAAAACACACACTTTATTAAACCATAATCATTACTGTTTTTGTTTTCTTACTTTTTGCAGAATGACGGTTTTATTCTTAACTAGTGAATTAATACTTTAAAAGTTTGTAATAATAATTTCAATTAAGGGTAATATGGTAATCAGGATCAAACTTTCCTGTCTATTTTTGAAAGTGGACAATTAATTTGGGACGTCCGTAAAAGGAAAGATGGACTGTAATTTTGGAACGGAGAGGAGTATATATTTAGCTGTTACATTATCGATCATATATCATTCGAAATTATTTGCCGCTGCCGCTTTGCACGGATACAAGGCTAATTGAATGCAAACATTTTACAAAGCCTCAAGTAAAAGAGTCCTACCAAATTAAATTGATTTCAAAGTCTCTCCACTAAAACCACTCAAGTACAAAAATCACAAAACCATTCAAAATGCCCACCGTTTTAAAAGATAAAAACCATGTGTCTTTCTGACTTTCTTCTCACAAAAGTTGGACACCACACACTATCACAGCATGTGATCTATATGTACCCACATATTTCAAGAGAAGACTGTTACTGCATATCATTTTCTTTGGAATTTTAAATGAAGAAAAGATGTAAATGCATTTGATCTATACGAATCATTCAACTCTTTCTCTCTAGTCTAAACGTGCAACCTTTTTTACTCTTCCAAAAATTTACATCAAGATTTTAACCAAAAAAATCTAGCTATTCACTGGGATTAAAATGTCACGAACACCACCCTTCATTTCGAAATCAAAATACGAGTCTATCCATACCAATCCCGTGGCCAACGGACTAGTGACGCGCCACCACACGCACCCTACCGGAAAAGGTTTATCCGGCTACTCCTTTGCTTTAAGGCTGAGATCCGGCGAGTGAAGCGACATTGCGACCGGGGCTGTATCTGCCGGAAACCTCATACCCGGGTCCACTGTCACGTGCTGTATCTGCCGGAAACTTCATTTCCGGCGACAGTTTGCTTTTCCGATCCGGTTTTGTTTTTCCTGACTTTGTGCCTCCTTCTTTTGTCATAAATATAATATTTCTATTATATTATTAATATATATATATATATATATATATTATTAATTACCAATGACTAAATAGCCTAGTGGTAAGGGCAGCCCATGACTTCCAAGAGGTCATGGGTTCGAATCCTGCTCTGGGTATTATTTATAATAAATGTACCTACCACCAATGAAGTGCATAGCCCACAACGTTAATGCTTAGTCGGTGCGATTTCGGCTCGAACGTTGTGGTATATGTGATGGAGGTGATTTACCTGACGATGTTGGACCTTGTGGGGGTTCGGTCGTGTTCCATTGAAATATGGAGCGGCTTCAGTGGGTGGCCCAAATACCCATATATATTATTAATTTATTAAATAACATTATGTCCCTGTGGTTGTCCCTTTATTACAAACCCAGTCCTCGGGTCGGGTATTGTACGGGTCTAGTCCCTTAATCAGGTTTTATGTTTCATTGTCAGTCCTCCTTCCAATTAGAAAAAGGGTAAAAAAGTCTTTTCTTAAACTTCTTTTCTTTTTCACTATTATTTACAATTTACAATTTTCAATTAAATAAAATCAAAAGCATAAATATATTTATTTTACTTATTAAGATTTTCCTTTTTTGATCTTTTTATGATTGGATATTATTATTATTTTAATTTTTTTTTTACTTTTTAACATCAAAGAATTTACGTACAGATGTCATCACCATTTTACTTTTTGAATCTTCCTTAACTCCCACCACCATTTCACTACCACTAGTCACCACCAAAATCCACATTTAGATCTGCTCAAACCTTAGTGGATAAAACACCCACGCAGCACCAAATATGTGGGAAAGAACCCGATCATTTCGTGTTCATCACTACCACTCACCACCTCGTCGGAATCACCACCGGTCACCGGTGCAAACTCCGACGCAAAACGCACAAAACGGATCTGTCGAGCTTCCGACCTGAATCGCACTATGACGACCGGAAAACTCCGACGCTAGTGCGTCGGATTTCGTGACTTCCGTTAGACACGATTGTCCTTGTGCAATTTTGATCGTCACGAGATTCACAACATACGAATAGTGGTGGTCAACTGTTGTTATTAGTAGTGGTGGTGGTAACCGGAAAAAAGAATCTCAGTGGTTATCTTTTAATGTGTAGGATTATGTTTATGTTTGTTGTTCTTATCTTGTTTGTATTTGTGGTTTTTATAAGAGAGATATAATTTGTCTTTGAGAGTTTGAGGTAAGAAAATTAGGGTTGAGAGTTGAAGAAAAAGTTGGGGGTTTGTTGTTTAGGAAGAAGGTAAGGGTATTTTAGTCTTTTCACTTCGATTCAGGTGGAGGATGGATCGGCAATGAAACAAAAACTCTGGTCAAGGGACTGAACCCGCACGATACCCGATCCAGGGACTGGGTCCGTGTCACACCCCCAATTTCAGTGGTCGTGTTTATCAAGTGATTTGCGGAAGCATTAGATCGAGCGGGGGTGCTGACGTCAATGTTGGACATCCATGCATCAGAGCGTATGATTATTGCTGAACAGTAGGATGTCATTCTACTTCGTCGTGGTTCGTATAGTTCCCTATGCATGCATTTTTACTTGTGCGCTAATTCCCTGAAAAACATAGTAAAAGTCAACAACGATGTTGAGTGAATTCACAGGTTTTATGTTTACAAGTGTACGTAGTTGTTCAGTCAAAAGTGTTCTCAAATAGTTATTGCCATAACCGTTAAGTGAATTCGTATCTTAGTTCAAAATATTGTTCATAAATAGTTGTAAGTATATAGTATCCTAAACCCAAGTAGTAGGGTTCTAAAAATCATATCCCAAGACGTAGGGATGATAGTTCCTAATAGTTATTATACTCAAGACGTAGTGTCATTCAATAGTTCCTATGCCCAAGAAGTAGGGTCGTTCAATAGTTCATATGCCCAAGAAGTATGGTCGTTCAATAGTTCATATGCCCAAGAAGTAGGGTCCTTCAATAGTTCCTATGCCCAAGAAGTAGGGTCGTTCAATAGTTCCTATAAGTTCTCATAGTTCCAATAAGCTCTTAGGGTTCTAATCTGTTTAAATAGTTCACTCAAGTTCACATGGTTCTAATAGTTCTCATTGTTCCAATAGTACACATAATTCACGTAGTTCCAATAGATCGTATAGTTAACGTAGTTCCAAATAGTTCATATAGTGCCAGCAAGTTCACAAAGTTGTTACAAGTACAATAACTTCAATCAAAGCTCAATTAGTTCTAACATGTTCATTAGTTCTAACTAGTTCATTTAGTTTCAAAAATAGTTCGGTAAAAGTACATCTTTCGTTTCTTCAGTTCAAACGTTCATATTAGTTTAGTTTCAATTTGTATCATTAGTTTCAGAGAAGCAAAGTACAATCAAATCAACAATAGTTCGCAAATAATATGTTCAACATTAATATAATAATGTAAGTTATGGCAATCATCAAAACATTTGTCTATGTTTTCCACCCCATAATTGTAAATCATTGAAAACAGTAGAAAAGTGGGATGTGAAATCACCTCGTGAGCTCGGTATGTGAGTGCTAGCAAAGCTTAAGCCCAAGGAAAGTCTCTAACGTCCTAAACGTACGAGATAAGTATGTAAATAGTTGGCACAAAAACATGTTAACTTGTTCACTCGATGAAAGATCTTTGTTTGTTTGTCAATTCGTGCGTTTCGTTGGTGATAGTTCTCATAATAATAATTCGAATGATATTTATTATTAATTGTGTATCGTTGTATACTTTGTAAAAGTACATTGTTGTTGTGTATACAAAAGTATTGTCTATAGTTCAGTTATCATATTACGTACAATTCGACACTTAAGTGAATTTTATAGTTTTCACATATTCAGTTTTCGGCGACACTCGAATAATGTCGCCTAGTAGTGGTGCGACACTTAGGTTTCTACTGCTAGTTATGAAGATGGTGACACTTTGTTAAGTGTCACATATAAAGTTTTCATGCTAGTTGGCGACACTCGGTGAGTGTCGCATAAAATTCGTGAGACTAGCGACACTTGTCGTCTAATTTTTTTAAAAAAGTGAGTTTCGTTAATTTAAAACGTGGTCAAACGAGTTCGGTTTGACCCGAAACTTTTAGGTAAGTCTTAAATATGTTAATAGAGCTCGGGAAAATTATCGTTGTGTTTTGTTGTTAACCAAAAATGTCGTTTTTATTCCGAGTCCAAAACAGCCCCCGAACTCAGTTTTTAGTTGTTTTCGACTATTTTCGAGCTCGTTTTCGGGGTTCAAAACTTATCGAACGAATCTGAAATTTTTACATGATGTTCCCATATATATCACCTACTTCCAGTATCGTTTTCATGATTTTTACACATCCACAATATTTTTAAAAAATTCGTGAGTTAGGCTGTCAAGAAAACTCGTTTTTCGTAACTACGGTGCATAAATCAGTTGCTAGATCAAAATCTGTGCATTTTTAAGCGAAACATTCTACACGCAAGTTGTTCATAACGAAATTACGAAGATTTTGGCTCTAGTTTCATGCATTAATTCAACTCACACGATTAGTTATGATTTTTATTCCGAAGGGACAGAATCTGTCCGGAAAACAGCTTCACTACAAGTTTAGTTTCGTTTTCGTTATGTTTTAGTGTTCGATCTTTCAAGAAATGAACTTACAACATGATAATAAGCTATAAATATTAAAGATGAATGAATATAAGTGAATCCTTACAAAGCTTTTAAGGATGGAGATGGAAGAAGAGGGTGATGTTGATGTTGATGATCTTGAAGCTAACTTCTTGTTCATTTCTTTTGCAAGATAATTTTAGAGGATGATGATTATTATTCCAGCTATTGTTGCCGTGAGAAAAAGAGGAGCAAAAGAGTTGGAAGAGTATGATTGAGTTTGGTGAATGATTGATGATGAATGTTGTGTGTGTTAAATGAAACAAGTAACAAGTTGGTTTGGCCGGTTCTTTTTGTCAAAAAGGAGGCATGGCCTCATTAAATTTTGTCCCCTAAATTGTTAGATATTTTGGTATTTTAACCCGTGTTCGTTTACCCGATCGTTTAACGTTAAATCTTATTTTATTCGGTTACGTTTGTTAACGTTATTTCGCGATGAAATATTTCGAAGTATTATTTTAAATACTTAATATTGAGTTTCAAAAATATTATTTTTGGACTCGTTAGGTTGTCGGGTTTGTTTTGTGAATGTTAGTCGTGTAAGTTACGTTTTATATAAAACGTATAAATGTTTAAGTTTTATTCTATATAAAACGTATAAATGTTTAAGTTTTATTCGTTATGCTTTATCGTTATCATAATAATTTCAGTTAAATAACTACTATATAAAATAGTATTACGTTATTTATAAAATTTGTGTCACCAACGTACATATTTATTTCGTCGAACTCGCTCCGAATGTCGCGTGCGTAATTATAACTAACTACGAAAATAGTAATACATCACGTATTAAATTAGTGTGCTTTGCTAAACTTATCTCATAAAAATAGTGGAAATTCACTTAAGTTTGGGAATTAGCCTAAACATGCATGTGTTTAACGTTCATAATTACGTCAAAAATTGTGGGGTGTCACAGTCCGTGATATAGGCACAACCATAGGGACGGGTAATATAATTTACTCTAAATAAATATAACCATATTAAAAAATATTAAGTGGTTGACTAATACATATACATAGAAATAATAGAATACATATTATTCTTTTTATACATAGAATACATATACATATTATTACATATTTTAATACTTTTAGATATATAATACCAATTATTCTTTTTATTATTCATACTATATATAAATAAACATAAATATAATTAAATTACTTATATAGATTTATACCTACAGACTTAATACCAATTATTCTTTTTATCATTCATACTATACACAAATAAACTTATAAAAAGTAGTCAATTTCATAACTAAGACATCATATACACATAACCGTTTTGACAACACATAACTTATAATTACACTTCTAAATTTAACTTTAATCAAGTAAATTTAAAAATAATATATACATTAAACCATATAAACAAAAATCTCAACAAATTACTTATATAGATATATACCTACAAACCTAATACCAATTATCCATATTATATATAAAAAAACTTATAAAAAATAGTCTTTTTTCGTAACTTAGACTTCATATGTACAAAATGTTGTTGACAATCACATTACTTATTACTTATAATTATAATTACAATTCTAAATTTAACTTTTAATAAAGTTAATTTAAGTAAAGTGCCTCCCTAAAAGTAAATTTTTTTTTTTTTACCTAATTAGGCTAAGACTTCCAATACTTTCTCCACTCTCCTTTATTAGTATATCGTGTGCTTATTTGTTTTTGTATGCATTCGCTGTAGCATATACATAGATTAGATAGATTCTATACAGGACCATGGTTACTTGAGGTCATGCCCTTCTACCCTAGGGGCGGGCGGGGCTAGAGGGTTGAGGCGATTGGATAGATTAGTGAGGTCAAGTAAGATTAGAGTGGGTAGTTGGAATGTAGGAACCTTGAAGGGTAAGCCGAGGGAGCTTGTTGCGACTTTGATTAGGAGAAAGGTAGATATTGCGTGCTTTCAAGAGACCAAATGGTATACTATAAGCTTAAGAAAGGTTACAACGTGTATATTTTTTCATGAGACTTGCTTATTTAAAACTGTTTAACGTAGAAACAAAAGCCAGATCCGGTCTACCATTTTTATTTGAATTTGGCCAGCCTAACTTTCAAAACATTACATTTCTAAAAAAAAAAATAATACAATAATTAAATTTTTTATCATTTTCCTTAAAATAAAACAAAAGCCAGATCTGGTCTACCGTTATATACACATATATTTTTTGAACGTTTTTTTTATTAATGCCAACAATGACTCATGAATAAAAAAATAAAAAAAATTCACGCGGATCCCACTTTTTCCAACCGATTACAAATCGGTTATCCGATTTGAGTCCCAACCGATTACAAAGTGATTGAACGGATGGCATGATAAAAGAAAACCGGTTGACAACCGGTTTGCAAACCGATTACACTTGGATATGGTCTAGAGATAGAGACGATGGCTGCATTTCCAACTGGAGCATATCATTTAAGTGTCAGTCTGTAGCTTGCAGATTTAGTTATAGGTTGAATTGTTTTGTATTGTTTTATGTTGCTTTTAAATAAATAAATATACTTGTTGCCTTAAAAAAAAGAATATTTGAATAAAACTAAAAGGATGTAATAAATACAACCATCTTCTATCTCATGGACTTTCAAACTTATTTTAACCTCATCTCTGTTTTCTCCATTCTAGCTTCCATAAAATTTGCTTCTAAAATTATGATCTTTAAACATCACAAAAGATACAAATTAAAACATAGAAATGGTAGTATCTAATGCATTCAGTAGGTTTCATAAAGTATTTTGTATACTTTTTCATAAAAACGTAACTACTCTGAAATGAACAATGTATTTTCCTTGGCAACCTTCACGTCTCAACCTTCAAGTTGGCTATATATATAGCCCACTATCACCATCGTTTTATCACACACAAAAATTTCAAAACAAATAAGAAAAATGGATAATCAACAACTTGAAGAAGACCAAGAGCTTATTGCATTAATAATTCAAAGGGGTATTGGTTTTATGCCAACGACGGCTCTAGGACCGGTGGTGGCTCAGCAAGCAACTGAAATACCACAACTTCACGCAACGGGGATGAAAGCTTTAACCTATCTTTCGATAATTGGTACGATAGCTTTTATGCTGTGTCATCTTCTTCCCAGACGAGGATGGTTTTACAAGTGCCTACTCTATACTGTTGTATTGACAGAGGCAATAACGATTGGGACATTCACATACCAAGTCTTAGCTCCTAAGAAAATCTTCTATGTCAATCCCGTAGTTTCTCCCATTGTAACCTGTCTTTTATGGTTTAGGGTTTAGAAACAACAGGTTACGATTAGAGAAACTGCGGGATTGACACCGAAGATTTTCTTAGGTGCTAAGACTTGGTTTGCGAATGTCCCCATCGTTATTGCCTCCGTCAATACAACAGTATAGAGTAGACACTTGTAAAGCCATCCTCGTCTGGGAAGAAGATAACACAACATAAAAGATATCGTACCAATTATCAAAAGATAGGTTAAAGCTTTCATCCCCGTTGCGTGAAGTTCTGGTATTTTAGTTGCAAGCTGAGCCACCACTAGTCCTAGAGCAGTCGTTGGCATAAAACCAATACCCCTTTGAATTATTAATGCGATAAGCTCTTGATCTTCTTGACGTTGTTGATTATCCATTTTTCTTATTTGTTTTGAAATTTTTGTGCGTGATAAAACGATGGTGATAGTGGGCTATATATATATAACCAACTTGAAGGTTGAGACTTGAAGGTTGACAAGGAAAATACATTGTTCGTTTCAGAGTAGTTACGTTTTCATGAAAAAGTATACAAAATACTTTATGAAACCTAATGAATGCATTAGATACTACCATTTCTATGTTTTAATTTGTATCTTTTGTGATGTTGAAAGATCATAACTTTAATTAGAAGAAAATTTTATGGAAGCTAGAATGGAGAAAACAGAGATGAGGTTAAAAAGAGACGATGAGTTTGAAAGTGCATGAGATAGAAGATGGATGTTTAAGGCAGACCTAGTATTATGTTGACAGACATTGAACGTTTTCTAATACAAAGAATACCATTTCTCTTGAAATTGGTTGAGGCCTAATAGTCTTGCTAATGAGAACTTCAGCTCTTCATGTATAACCGTATAACTGAGACTGAACATTACTCCTTCGTAAATTATCATAGTTAATGATATGAATAACCAAGATCCTTTTCCAAACTGTACATAATGCATAGCCATCGAAAAAAAACATACTTATGATTGTAAAGGTGTTCCCTGGCTGCAATGGTGTACTCTATCTCAGTTGAGCCAGGGTGATATGAGAAATTATAGATGCTACTCCACAATAATTAGGATGACATTTATATATTATATTATTGGTGATGTTGATTATTTAGCACAACCTTTGCAAAGGAGTAATTTATACTAACGAAACTTCAATGCAGCTGCACAGTTGAATTTAATCAGGGACTAATACTGTAAATGAAAATTTGCTGATTTAGTTTTTTGAGACTCAACTCATAAACTAATTAACTAGGGCATCAGCTACACTTCACATCCCGGATCCGTCACAATATTCATTATCTTACACATTTGTTTAGAATGTATTCGGGATTAATGTTGCTAAAAGTGTCCCAGAATGGCTAAGCTAGAAAGAAGTTCTAAAATTCTGGTTGGACGTATAAAGAAGGATTTATATTGCCATGTAACAGCAGTTCAATGAGATGGCCGACAAAATAGAAGCATGAAGTAATCAAATCTAACATATGAAACTAGAAGGAAAAGAAAAATAAAGCAGCAGAAAGAAGTTACAAATGCCTTGTTGGACCGTCATCGACACTGTCGTGTTCTTTTAACAGTTAAATTTTAAATTGCGCTACCCTCTGAATGTATATATTTGTAAAAGAGTTGCATAAACCTATTTTCAGCTGGGTGATATAGCAAGTATTATCATTTCTCTGACATTGATTGAGAACTTATATTTTTATTCATTAGTCCCTTGCTTCAGACTCTGCTGGAACTTTTGCATGTAAACTTAAGGTTGTCGGGTGGCATTCTCTTTTTGGACCTCTGTGTATCATGATAGTTTCTGTTGGATATCAAGCTTCAAAGACCACACTATAAACTCACGTATGAAGAATGTGTAAATAGAAAACTTGATATATTCTTTCATAATACAAGATGCTATACTTATAGCCTTACAAACACTTATGCTTACAACTTGTAAAGCAAATACACAACTCTAAAGTAAAGGAACAACTAGCAACATCATGTGGAATCAACTTTCCACCATCACACTAACATGGACAGCCTATGCACAAAGCAACCAACCAAAACATCCACCCAAGACTTGCTTTTTTGACCCTTGTGAAAACCCATGTGTAGCCTTGACCCACTTCTCTTTTCCTGTCCATTTCACTTGCACGACAAACCAAAACACAAAACATAACTCAAACACAAAACATGCACACGTACATGCATGCATACGTGATGAAGAAACCAATTAAAACCCAACAATCACCCCCTTAATTGTTTCTTCATTATACTCGTTCACAACAATGAAACATCTACCATGACTTTAAACCTGGACACGTTCTTTACCATCCCGACTTCTCCCGGACAATCCAACCTCTCCCCGGTCACGTCCAAAGTCCTCGAGTTCAACCCATTTATATGCAACACTCCCATGCTCATGCAAGACCCACTTCTAGAAACATGCAAATATCAAGATTAAAGCCAACATTCACCCCCTTAATCTTGATGATCTCGATTCTAGACTTTTCTTGGATACCCGACCTCCATCTCGGTCACATCCATAGATTTACTGCACTACCAAGGTTAGATAATCAACTAAAAAACGTTGCTTGAAAGGATTACCTGCAACCTCCTTTTGCTGCCTGCAAACTCCTTTTGCTGCCTTTCACCTATAGTTTTTTATTCCTCGCCTTTGATTAACACCTTCTGGTTGCTTAATGTCCCTTTGTTCTTCGATCAACAACTGAGTTAACAAACCCGCTGATTTTGGCCCGAATCACTATTTGTATCCGCTACCCTTTTGATCCCGTAGAACATAAACCTTTGACTCGCTGACCTGCGATCAAAATACACCCCTTGGACCGAACGAGACTCGCTTCAAGACAAAACCCGGTTCCCTGAAACTTGTTCCGAAAACACTCTTCCACCGATCAAGAAAACAAGGTCACCAACACCTTTACTGTCTTCTATAAACCGCAACACGAACTGAACTCAAAACCACCTGTTTTGTTTTCCTACCGCTCGTCTTTTCCGCGCCTTCGGTTAGTCTCCCTTTTTCGTTGGAACAAGCCCGATCAAGAAGGGTTACACACCTTCTTGAAAACGACTCTCAAACCGGCCTTCTATTTGCCCACGAGCCCTAGGCTCTGATACCACTGTTGGATATCAAGCTTCAAAGACCACACTATAAACTCACGTATGAAGAATGTGTAAATAGAAAACTTGATATATTCTTTCATAATACAAGATGCTATACTTATAGCCTTACAAACACTTATGCTTACAACTTGTAAAGCAAATACACAACTCTAAATTAAAGGAACAACTAGCAACATCATGTGGAATCAACTTTCCACCATCACACTAACATGGACAGCCTATGCACAAAGCAACCAACCAAAACATCCACCCAAGACTTGCTTTTTTGACCCTTGTGAAAACCCATGTGTAGCCATGACCCACTTCTCTTTTTCTGTCCATTTCACTTGCACGACAAACCAAAACACAAAACATAACTCAAACACAAAACATGCACACGTACATGCATGCATACGTGATGAAGAAACCAATTAAAACCCAACAGTTTCTTGGGTATCGATTCTGATGGTGTCTTTATTTAGGCTTGTTTGCTCATGAAATGCTAGGTTGCTTGATTGTCAGAGTAGTTAGGTCAAAAGATACTTTTCTATGTTATTGAAGTTTGTCTTGTCCGACAGTTGATTTTTTTTCATGTTTTTTGCAGATTCTGATTCAAGCCATGCATCCGAAAGTAAACTAAAAGACAATAAAGCTTCTAGTTCTTTTACTAGAGCAAAGGTATATCTTGAGTTTCTAAGTTTGCCTGTTGTATATGATATTTAGTTTAACACAGTAGGCAAATTACACTACAAGAAAAAAGGCTTTTAGCGACAACAAATGTCGTCGCTATAAGCCCCATTGTCGTCGCTATATCTCATTTAGCGACGACAAAATCGTCGCGACGCGCTGTCGCTATATCATTGTCTCCAAAAGGTTATCGCGACGACTTTAGCGACGACAAAAATGTGGGTCCCACAAACGATAAAAAAAATTAAAAAACTTATTGCGACAACAATGTCATCGCTATATCGTCGCAAAAAGTTTTTTTTAATTATTTTATTTATTATTTATTTTCATAATAAAATTAATTTTAAAAAAATTTAAAAACTTATAGCGACGACATAGCGATGACAATGTCGTCGCTATAAAAAAAAACCAGTTTACAGAACCTGCTGTATATTCTGCTTTCCACCCGGTTTTTTCCGAACATTAAAAGCGTCAACCTGCACCAGTTTTCCGACAGCATCAACAACAACAATAACAACAACAATGACAACAACATCAATAACATCAACAACAACAACAACAACAACAACAACAACAACAACATCAACAACCAAATTTATAAACTTAACTTATACATATACAAATCATTCTAGCAATATGCTTAACAAATACATACATTACATCGATTTAACTAGTTTACACAATCATTCAACATGTACAAATTATCAAAAAATCAACAAAACTAATAAGTTATAAAATCCTTGAGTGGTGGTGGTTGACAGCGGTGGTCGGCCGTAGGTGGGGGAGAGGTTGGCCGGAGGTGGAATGGTTTGGTCGGAGATGGGGGGTTTGGCCGACGGTTTAGTGGTGGTGAATTTGTTAAGGTGTGATAGTGAAATTGAGAGTAAATGTGGTGGTGAAGATATATTTTTTTGGTGAAATAAGGTTAATTTTTGTAAAGATATAGAGAGAAAATAGGAGGAAGAGAGTTGTGTGAAAATGGGAAAGAAGATAGGTTTTAAAGACTTTCAGTGGCCTTTTGCGACGACATTGTCATCGCTATAGACCTTTCGCGACGAAATGTTTTTTGAATTTTTGTTTGGAGGGACTTTTGAATTTTTTTCGAATTTTTATTGCGACGACAATGTCGTCGCTGTAGACCTTTCGCGGCGAATTTTTTTTTTTGAATTTTTATTTTGAGGGACTTTTGAATTTTCTGTGAAATTTTATTACGACGACATTGTCGTCGCGATAGACCTTTCGCGACGAATTTTTTTTTGTAACAAGTGACCCGGAAAATTTTTTGCTTGGAGGGATTTTTTTGAATTTTTCATAAATATAAAGTTTAAATTAATTATTAATTTGTTCAAAATATATGAATTTAAAATCATACAAAAACTAAATTTTTTTAATTAATTAAATTTAAATTTGTCTTGAATTACTTTATAACAAATGATTAATTGAAATTTGAAATCAATTCTAAATTAATTAAAAACTTAATTTATTAAATTATTCGTTACCGTAATTATATCATGTAACTAGTATCTTGTTTATAAAATTACGTGATGATGTATATAAACCACCTCACGTTATCATAATGACTTCTCTCGAGGGTATTGAGGGTTTACACTTTAGGGTTTTGCACGATTATTCGAATGTTCGAGGAAGATTAGTCGGTTTAAAGCGTCGATTTACAAATATTGTTATTGAGTCGTTTTGCAACTAACAAGTGGACTGTTAATTTATTATGCAAATATGATAGTCACGACGATTAACTTTTGCAAAATGTCGATTATTGATTAACTAATTCATTTGGTTGATTGTTCGAATCTATTGGTAACCCCTTGATGTAATGAGTTGGCAATACTGTTAGTGTCTCATACAATTTATACATATATTTGAGCTAAATAGTATTCCCGGTCGACTTCATTTGAACCAAACAGTAATCGTGGTCGACTTCATCGATTGAATAGTTAAACACGTGTTATATGAGTAACGATCGATTTACGTCTAAGATTATGAATGATGGTCATGGTGATTTATATTTGCAAAGTGTCGATTAACGATTAACGATTAACTAATTCATTTGGTTGATTGATCGAGTCTATTGGTAACCCCTTGATGTAATGAGTTGGTACTAGCATTAATGTATCATACAATTTATATATATGTTTGAGCTGAATAGTATTCCCGGTCGACTTCATTTGAACCAAACATTAATCGTGGTCAACTTCAACCCTGTAATGTATGTATGTTTGGAGTTTCGATAATAATTTATAAAAGAATGATACTGTAGGTGTGTAACTGTGTATGTATATAACATGTATTTATGTATGATATGTGTGTATATATACAGTATGTATGTTAGGTATGTACTGTATAATATGTGTATTGTATGTATTCATTTATATATTATATGTTAGTATTTTAATATTTTATGTATGCACGTACATATTATATTATATATTATATATTAATATTTTTATAGTTTACAAATTTTATATTTTATGTATTATATTAATAATTTAATCATATTATATATTAGTATATCTATATATTATAAAAAATCCAAAAAATTAAATTAAATATTATAAATAAAAGTAATATTTTTTAAAAAAAAATTAGTAAAGAATTTATCGTCAATAATGAAGCGTCGATTGTATTCAACAAGTATATCAAACTTTTTGTTGAGCGGGTTTTTTAGTTTTGGTGGCAAACAAAAAGAAAGAAAAAATTTATTTGTTTATTGCGACGACATAGCGACGACATTGTCGTCGCAACATAGTGCGCGGGATTTTTTTTCATTTCGGAGGGAAAAAAGAAAATCCAAATAAGAATTAAAAATTTTTGCACCGATATCGCGACGACATTGTCGTCGCAAATTCTTGCGCGGGATTTTTTTTTGTTCCGGAGGGAAAAAGAAAATCCAAATAAGAATTAAAAAAATGTTCGCGACGATATGGCGATGACATTGTCGTCGCAAATACAACTCTGACCAAAAAAATCAATTTTGGAATTTTTCCTTACTTTTAGCGACGACATAGCGACTACATTGTCGTCGCAGAAAGTTTAGTTTGACTTTCAAACATTGAAAGTTGAAAATTTTGTCGTTTAGTGATCTTTTAGCGACGACTTTATTGTCGTCGCAAAAAAAAAACGTGGCGAAAGGTGCTTTTTCTTGTAGTGAAACAGTATGTGGGTGCAGACTTTCTGTCGTATGCATAACATAACATATGTATTATATGCAGGAGATCGATGTTGCTAGAGCAGAGTTTGGTCAGGAAAAAGGCACAAACTGTGCAGTTGAAAACAGTGAGTGTTAAATATGCCCAAATAATACTGAAAAGAATATATCAAGACCCGGTTTTACAAGTTTTGATGATGGTTGTTTCTAACACGTGAATTCTTAGGGCCAGTTAGTGCATTGGACCATGCTGAACAAATTTCATTGCAGAAGCCAGCCTCTATCGAATCAGACAGCCAGAAGGATGATGGTAAGCATTGCAGGCACCAACCGTTGTTCCTTGTTTGTGGATCTTCTCTTACCATCATCTGTTTTTAAAACGCAGGGGATAGTGCTCCAAGTGAGAGGCAGGTTTCACCCGATAAACTCTATAGAGCTGCCCTTTTGGAAAACCGATTTGCTGATACAATTTTGAAAGCTCGAGAAAAGACATTTAATCAGGTTGGTTGCAATATTAGTTGCTTAAATCCTGCAATGTATCCACTAATTTTGCTGATGTGACCGGACTGGTATATCTTTTTTAGGATGAAAAAGCAGACCCTGAAAAACTTCGTCGGGAGAAGGAACAACTTGAAAATCAAAAAAGGAAAGGTTAGACAGAAGTTGACATTGTTGATATAACACAAGTTTTGAGCTTGTGAGGGTGAACTAAACACATGTGACTTTTATGCATTACTAGAAAAAGCTAGGCTGCAAGCAGAAGCCAAGGCAGCAGAAGATGCACGAAGGCGAGCCGAAGCTGAAGCTGTGGCAGAAGCAAAACGAAAGAGAGACCTTGAGAGGGAAGCTGCTCGACAGGCATTGTTGAAGGTATTTCAAATGTTGTTCTTGCTATCATTGAAATGGCATTATGGAAATGAAAGATATCATATTCTTTTGCTTATATATAACGTGGTATCATTTACTTGAGTTCTTGTAGAGGTAGCCATTTTAACCACTATCTAGTAATACATTGATATGGTTTATATCTACCTCTAACAGGTCAAATGGATAAACTTTAGAAACTTGTTTAGAAGGGAAACAAGACAAAGTGTCTTGAAGTGTATCTCAATGCTTACAAATTACAACCTCTTAAATTGCTAAAAAAAAAAATTAAGATACTGATAATGCTTCAATAAATTAAATATTATAATCATATTGAACACATTGATAATTTTGAAAAATTGATAAAAAATGTTTGCCGGTCAACTCGACCCAAACCTGTGTTGACATGTTATCCAACCTGTTTCTGTTTGTTACGCTCTGATCTGTTTAATCTGTTATGATTATGCATTTTATGCCGAGCTTTATGTACTCTCTGAGGAAAACACAAGATATTCTTAATCTTTTAATGGTTGGAAAAACATATTCCATTTCTGTATGTGGATGTGGTGGCCATTTGAATGGTGGAAATGCTAATAACTATTTAAGAGCTAGCCTTGGAAGTGTAGAGTGAGAATTATCCGTTCTTCGACAATAAAGGTGCAAGGTCATTTAAATGGGGCATTTGGAAAACCAACTTACATGGAAAGATGTATAACAAATTAGATAAAGTTGATCACGAAACAATATTGGCTTCTTTACTTGCGTATCTTTGCAGAAGAATTTACTAATCTTATTTTATTTGTCGAACTCGATTAATCTTGTTTAGTTTGAAATTGCTGATAATAGTTTTTTTGGCAATATGATGCATATGATGTGTTTTTTGAGAAATCTAGCTCTAGTTATGAACGTTGTTGCATGTATGTGCAAGTGAATAAATATAAGAAGTTTGGTGACTATTTTTCTCTCAAGCTGCATCACCTACTGATATGTTAATGCTTTCTACTTTTTGTTGATGTAGATTGAGAAAACTGTCGAGATCGACGAGACATCTCGATTTCTCAAAGACTTGGACATGCTAAGGGCTGCAGAACCTGAGCAGCTTCTGCCAAGTTGCTTAGACGAGATAAGCCCAGAACACGAGTCACAAGATGGGTTAGGCAGTTTCAAGTTTGGGGCCAGCAATGCATTAGAACAACTGGGGCTGTACATGAAGAGGGATGAGCATGAAGAAGAAGAAGAGACTGAGTTAGAGCCAGCTAGCAATTCATTGGAACAACTGGGGCTGTACATGAAGAGGGATGAGCAAGAAGAGGAGGAAGAGACCAAGTTAGAGCCAGCTAGTGCTGTTACAGATGGTCATGTGGTAATAGATAACGATGTGGAGGAAGGTGAAATCAACTGAGTGAATGGTACTGATATGTTTGGGTCACTTCTGGTGTTTGTTAAGTTATGGAGGTTGAAAGAATTTTTGGAAAGATATTTGTTGTATACATGATCCTTGGCAGGCGACAAGCTTCACTAGTATAGTAATTAAAGCAGTGGAGAAGGGGGAGGCATTGAACATGACTTCATCAATCATATGCCTTTTGTAACCATGGAAGAAATGTAACCCTTTGTAAACATCAAATGTGTTCGTTTCAAGTTGATTACCTTCTTGAATTTTACTAATATAATGATCTACAGCGCCTATAAAAACCTTTAATGTGTGTGGTATATTGTTTCTAAATGATCGGCAAATGTGACTTATCTGGGAAAAAACATTTCCGTTTGTACAAGACTTTGGTTGCAAAACTGTAACTGCATGTATTTCGGTCTTTGGTAGGTAATTTGTATAACTTTTAGAGATACTTCTCACGTGTAGGGACGTGTTCAAACTTGACGGGGTGAAATAAATCCCTAAAAAAATTGGGTTTTGGGCTGATTGGGATAAGGTGATACCTGACCCTATTTCCTGGCTACCAAGCACGCAGTAAAATCTGGTCAACCTAATTTATTTAGGACATGATTATTACTTAATCTGGATAGATTTCATTAATGTTATGCTAGTATTAGAACATGTACGAATTTGAATTGAACTTAAATAAGCATATCTAAAAGGTTCACGAGTCAAGGTTTGATTATGATTGTAGCCAATTTGTTTTTTGAAGTTTACTTTCATGGTGTAAAATAGATGTATAAGGACCAAGAATTTCGTATGGTAATAGTTGAAATACAGTAACAAATCTCGGTAGTCAACTTTCTCTCTGTTTTTAGAGTTTCTTTCAACCATGGGGTTTTGAGATATGTTTCATCTATTCGAGAGTGGCATGAGATTATCTAAATCTGGTCCACACCTGAACCATTGCCATATGTGAGTCGCCATATGATATAAACTACAATATTATTAGTGCTCGCTTTTCGAGATGAGATAAAATATTATCATTATCGATTTTGATATACTCCGTAATACATATCAAATTATTTCAAATATAATTAACATTAACATTTGATAACCTTAAAGTATTTAGATTGTTGGTTCAAGTGTAGTATAAGACAAAAGTGTGCGTTTGCGATTATTTTGCACTTGAAAATCAAAATTCAATAAATATATTATCATATTTTAAAAATAACAATTTATATCAACCGATTACATATTAGCTCACATAATTTTAATGGTTCAGTAAATTAAAAAAGACTAAAAAGTTAATACTCCCTCGTCGCAAAATAATTGTCACCCGACAAAAAGCACACACTTTATTAAACCATAATCATTACTGTTTTTGTTTTCTTACTTTTTGCAAAATGACGGTTTTATTCTTAACCAGTGAATTAATACTTTAAAAGTTTGTAATTATAATCTCAATTATAGGTAATATGGTAATCAAGATCAAACTTTCCTGTCTATTTTTGAAAGTGGACAATTAATTTGGGACGTCCGTAAAAGGAAAGATGGACTGTAATTTTGGAACGGAGGGAGTATATATTTAGCTGTTGCATTATCGATCATACATCATACGAAATTATTTGCCGCTGTCTCTTTGCACATGCACATGTACAAGGCTAGTTAAATGCAAACATTTTACAAAGCCTTTTCCCATATCCGTTAAAATTAGTCACGTACAAGACATTTGAGGGTACGATAGTAATTTTAGTGATATAAGGGACTACGAATATCTAATACCCCTTTATAATGCGTGTTGGGAGTTGGCTGAAAAAACACTATTTGCAGGACATGTGATATTACAACTCTACCCTCCCACTCCCTTTTATTACACCTGGCACTAATCTTCCATTCAGCATAAATCAATCACATACACAAACTGTAACACCCTGAATTGGGCCCAGTAGAATCAGGTATTTATTTAAATTTAAATACGTACAGTTAATTGTTTGAATATGTTTGATTGTGAAATTAATAGGTAAATAAGCCTCAGGAGATATTGTGACTGGTAAAATATTATTTGTTTTAAATAATCTTAGACGACGGTAAAATAAAATAAAATTCTCGCAACTAGTATTTAGGTTCCAGACAATAGATCAAAGAGTGGTATAATATGGTACTGTAATAAAAGGGGACCGGTTTAATAAAAAAGGAGGGATCGATCTTATTTTTCCCCAATCCCTCATTTCATCTAATTTCTAAACCTAACTCCTATATCCATTTAATCCTTTCAAACCCAAGAGCTTAAATCAAATCGGTTGAAGAATGGAAGCTTGAATTCTTGTTGTGATCATCATCTTCATCCTCATAGTGTTCTTCAAATTGTAAGTAAACTTTTGTAAACTCAAATAGTGAATATTAGGTAGTTTGAAGTGAGAATGGAATTGTAGCTAGATAGGTTGAATCCATACTTGTATATCGATTAGATGATGATGATTGAACTTCTTGCACTTGATTAAGTGATAAAAACATGTTAGATTTCTTGAGTTTTGGTTTGAAAATGTGTGTAGTTAGGTTATGAGTGATTTAGTTGAATTGCTAGGTTTAGTTACTTGAATCTTTGTTGTATGATGTTAATAAGTGTTGTTGTAGCAAAAACTTGATGAATATTGATATATTGCAGCTGGATGGTATGAAAAAATGGAGTTTTGGTTCGAGTTTAAGTGTGCAGGAAAACCTGCAATTTTTCGTGCAGGTCTGTAAGGGAATCCGGACGGATTCATGGGAATCCGGACGTATTCCCGTGAATACGGCGGATTCCCTGGCCGTATTCAAGAACGTATTGCTTAATTCAAGTTCTGAATTGGAAATTGATCGGGAATACGGCGTATTCATCTGAATCCGGCCGGATTCAAATGAATACGGACGTATTCAAGGGAATCCGGGCGGATTCCCACTGCAGATCAATGTGCTATCTTTTTACTAATTATGATTATATATCTAGGTGTGTATTGTATCTATTATATATAATACATGTTTGATTCACAGGTTAGGAGTAAGTGAAGTGATTGTTTTTTTTACAGTGTGCATTTATATTAAGTTACTAATTCGAGTGTTTTGATGTGTTTACAGACAAGGCGAAGACTCAGTGAGTTTAGTCACTTGAGAAACCAAAGTTAAAGTGGACAGGTGAGTGGACTTTGATCTCTCTCTATGTTTGGTGATCACTTATGTGATTACTTCATGTGTTAAGTGTTATATTTAAGTGTTAAAGTGTTAAGTGGATTGTGAATTGTGTTAAGTGTTAATGTGTTAATAAACCTGTTGGTTATTGTGTTAAGGAGGTCAACTTGTTGGACGTTTTGCTACAGGTTAGTCAACACGAGAATTATGAACATGTGTTGTGAATGGAGTTCGTGTTGACTAAAGGTAGCAAACCGTTATCGGTTAACCACTGTATTGGCCTGCAGTTGGTGTAAGTGTCGCTTGGTGGGCCACCGCGGCTGAGGGTGCCACAAGGGCCACCGATCCTCTAGTGATGTTGAGTCAATGTGTTAAATTGTTGTAGACTCATGGTGTTAAACTAAGTGTAGTGTTAGTGATGAGTTAACTCACTTAGCTTCGTGCTAATCCCTCGTTGTTTACTCCTTGCAGGTTAATATATTTTGTTAAGGGCGGGTCTCGGAGTAAATTGATGGAATGTTCGACAATGATGAAACTCTGATGACTTTTGTATTAATTCAAATATTTTGATCAAAGTAACGCCCATCTAGTTGTGTAGCTGTATTATGAAATACTTATGTAAATGATTATGTATATTTTGGTTAATCCAAGGTTATATATATATATATGGGATATTGCTTCCGCGATGTTAAAAAAAAAAAAAAAAAAAAAAATGCGTTCTAAATTAGGGGCGTTATAAGTTGGTATCAGAGCGTAGATTTGGGTGAATTGAACGACTTAGAATGTTCAATCCCAAATCTCGTGTCGAGTTGTCAAACATTCCGGGTTGTGGGATTAGCTATAGCGTGAAATGTGTTAGTATGTTAGTATGTTAGTACTAACAATTAACAAGTGTTGAGATGTGTTTTGATGACAGATGGCAGAAAATGAGCAACCACCCCGTACTCTCTATAATGTCTCGATTGTTCACTCCGCTCCAGAAGATGTGGATCATAATGGTACTTCGAATCCGGTAAATACAGAAGTTGAAACTAGTCAAGATTATATATTGAGGTTAGAGAACAGGGTAGTTGAACTTGAGAGAGAACGTGCAGGGTCATCTCACAGGTCCATTCCGACTTATTCTCATGTTGCTACTACTACTCCTCCTATTACTGCTTCTACTCGGATTCCGGTTACTTTTCCTTATGTTTCACAACAACAGCAGCAGGGTTATGATTTTCAAACATCAATTCCGTTTCCTTCATTTGGATCGACTGGTTATCAGGCACATTTGTTTCCCCCTTTTCAGTTGCCGAAGAAAGGATGTTCTCTTAAAACTTTCATGTCTAGTAAACCATCCTCTTACTCTGGAAGTCCTGATCCTACGGTTACTTTGGACTGGTTGCGTGATGTGGAAAGAAAGTTAGAGGTTTGTCACTGTGATGAGGAAGACAAAGTTCCCTATACTGTTCAATTGTTGAAAGGTGAAGCTATGTCGTGGTGGGATTCGATAACTGCTCATTTCACTCCACAACAAAGGAGTTCTATTAAATGGCAAGATTTTCATGCCGAGGTATGCAAACAGTTTTGTTCGGAATATAATCTTGATCGTGTCAGGCAGGAATTTATGGACTTACGGAAAACTGATGAGATGACAATCGATGAGCTTATCCGGCAATTCTCTGAGAAGTTAAGATTTGTGCAACAGTGGGTCCCAACTGAAAGAAATAAGATTAGTCATTTTGTGAAAACCTTACCTCCAGATTATCGTACCACAGTGCGAATGGCTAGTAGCATTTCTCAGGCTTTTGAGTGGGCACGATCCGTAGATAGTGATGTTGTGGCTAGGAGGTTGCTAAATAAGGAAAGGTATGCGCAGAAACCGAAGAGTGATTCTTCCGGTAAAGGAAAACAAAGATGGCAACCTTCTCAACAGAACAAGAAAACTAGTTATGGTGGTGTTCCGATGGAAAATTCGTATTGTGCAAGATGTCGATCAAAACATACCGGGCCTTGTTCTATTCGGACATCTAGGTGTATGAAATGTGGGGTGTTGGGTCATAATGCGATTGATTGTACTTACCCCAATAATGTGTGTTGGACGTGTCACAAAGAGGGACATCGAGCGGGTGATTGTCCTGATGCAAGGAAGCGGGATACGGGTACGGCTAGAGGTTCCTCATCTTCTGGCCAGAAAAGGAAGATTCCACCAGCTGCTACGGGTCGAGCTTTTCAAATGACCGTGGATGATGCTGTGCTTACTGATGATGTGATTACTGGTACTTTCCTTGTTAATTCTGTACCAGCTCGTGTATTATTTGATTCTGGAGCAAATTGCTCGTTTATATCAGTGCAATTTTGTGATAAACTGAAATTGATGCCCTCTGTGATTTCTAATCCTTTAGAAGTTGAGGTAGCTGATGGTAAGACAGTTCCTGTTACCACATCGGTAGCCGGAGCTAGTATATTAATAGAGGATCATGAATTTCCAGTTTCTTTCCTATTGATGCAAATTCCTAGTTTTGATGTGGTTCTTGGTATGGACTGGCTGAGTCAAAACAAAGCCGACATCTCTTGTCATAAAAAGTTGATAAAAATCCCAGTGTCCAATCAATCATATGTTGTGGCGCGTGGGGAACGTGTAAAGGGTAGTATTTCGGTAATATCTATGATAAAGGCTAGGAAGTCTTTAGTTAAGGGTTGTGAATCCTTTGTGGCCTATGTTGTAGATGTTAAAGTAGAAAAGAAATCCATTTCCGATATTCGGGTGGTTTCTGAATATTCGGACGTGTTTCCGGATGAATTGCCTGGTCTTCCCCCTGTAAGAGATGTAGAATACCAAATTGAATTAATTCCTGGTTCGTCTCCAGTAGCCAGGGCTCCTTATAGATTAGCTCCTTCCGAAATCCGTGAAATGATGGGGCAAATTCAGGAATTGTTAGATAAGGGATTTATTAGGCCGAGTTCATCGCCTTGGGGTGCTCCGGTGTTGTTTGTGAAGAAGAAAGATGGTACTCTTCGTATGTGCATCGATTATCGGGAGTTAAATAAGAGAACAGTGAAGAACAAATACCCGTTGCCCAGAATTGATGAATTGTTTGATCAATTACAAGGATCCTCATATTTTTCGAAAATTGATTTGAGGTCGGGATATCATCAAGTCCGAGTTCGTGAGGAAGATATTCCAAAAACCGCGTTTCGCACGAGGTATGGTCATTATGAGTTTTTGGTTATGCCGTTCGGGTTAACGAATGCTCCTGCAATCTTTATGGATTTAATGAATCGTGTATGTCGTCCCTATCTTGATCAGTTTGTGATTGTGTTTATCGACGATATTTTGATTTATTCCAAGTCTGAAGCGGATCATGAAATGCATCTAAGAATGATACTTGAGACTTTGAAAAGAGAGCAGCTTTATGCAAAGTTTTCGAAATGTGAGTTTTGGTTACGTGAGGTGCAGTTTTTGGGGCATATCATTTGCAAAGATGGGGTTAGAGTGGATCCGTCTAAAGTGAAAGCTGTTATGAATTGGAATGCGCCTAAATCTCCTTCAGAAATTAAGAGTTTTCTTGGATTAGCAGGATACTATAGAAAGTTTATCAAAGATTTTTCCAAAATTGCGAGTTCATTGACTAAGTTAACTCGGAAGGATGTGAAATTTCAGTGGACCGAACAACAAGAGGCAGCTTTTCAGACATTAAAGCAATTATTGTGTCAAGCCCCGGTGTTGGCGTTACCTGATGGGTCGGATGATTTCATTGTATATTGTGATGCATCGCATACCGGATTAGGTGGTGTTTTAATGCAAAGAGATCGTGTAATTGCGTATGCTTCTAGACAGCTTAAACCACATGAAAAGAATTATCCGACGCATGATTTGGAACTTGCGGCTGTAATTTTTGCCTTGAAGATTTGGAGACATTATTTGTATGGTACGAAATGTGTAATTTGCACGGATCATAAAAGCCTTCAGTACATGTTTTCGCAAAAAGAATTGAATATGCGTCAGAGGCGATGGTTAGAATTGATTAAAGACTATGATTGCGAGATCCGTTATCATCCGGGTAAAGCAAATGTGGTTGCGGATGCATTGAGTCGAAATATATCTAGTGATAAGATTTGTTTTATGCGATTAGAGGTGTCCTCTGATTTGATTTCTCAGCTAAGAATCGCACAGATTGAAGCTTTATTGGATGTTAATTTGAAATCCGAGATCATGATTAAACGAAAGGAATTGTTAGTTGATGATTCACGTGGGTTGAAAACTTTTCAGTCTCGGGTTTGGGTTCCGTTAATTGGTGGACTTCGTGAGTTGATTTTGACGGAGGTTCATAAATCGAGATTATCTATTCATCCTGGTAGTACGAAAATGTATAACGATTTGAAACCTCTTTATTGGTGGCCAACAATGAAAACGGATGTAGCTAGATTTGTGGAATCATGTCATATTTGTTCCCAAGTAAAAGCCGAGCATCAAAAACCTTATGGTTCGTTGAAACAATTAGCGATACCCGAGTGGAAATGGGAACATATCACTATGGATTTTGTCACTAAGTTACCACGTACGCAGAAGGGCAATGATATGATTTGGGTTGTTGTTGATCGTTTAACTAAAAGCGCCCATTTTCTTGCGACCAGTGAAACCGCTTCTTTGACTCGTTTGGCTCAGTTGTATATAAATGAGATTGTATCGAGGCACGGAATACCATTATCTATTGTGTCAGATCGCGATTCCAGATTTGTGTCAGGCTTTTGGCAGAATCTTCAGAAAGAGTTAGGTACTCGAGTTAATCTTAGTACTGCATATCATCCTCAGACGGATGGACAGTCAGAGAGAACCATTCAGACACTTGAGGATATGTTACGGGCGTGTATTTTGGAGTATGGGGGTTCGTGGGACTCTCACTTACCTTTGGTGGAATTTGCGTATAATAATTCGTATCATTCTAGCATTGGCATGCCACCATATGAAATGCTTTATGGACGTCGTTGTCGAACGCCAACTTGTTGGTTAGAGGCTGGGGAGAAACAGTTTGCGGGTCCCGATATTGTCCAGATTACGGCTGATAAAGTTGCTATAGCTCGTGAGAAATTGAAAGCCGCAAGAGATAGACAGAAACAGTATGCTGATCCGCGTCGTCGACCAGTTAATTTTGTCGAAGGAGAATTGGTTTATTTAAAAGTGTCACCTTGGAAGGGTGTGATTCGTTTTGGTAAGCGTGGAAAATTGGCTCCGAGGTTTATAGGTCCATTCAAAATCCGTCAAGTAGTAAATGACCAAACCGTTGCCTTAGATCTTCCTTCTGAATTAAGTGGTATTCACGATACCTTTAATGTTTGCTATTTACGGAAATGTAATGTGGAGGATCCAACCCAAATCCTTCCGTTACAAGATCTTAGAGTTGATCAATGTCAGAAATTAGTAGAAGAGCCCATTGAGTTAGTCGATAGAAAAGTGACTAAATTACGCAAGAAGGAGATACCTATGGTTCTAGTGAAATGGAAACATAGTTTGGGAGAAAATCTTACTTGGGAGACCGAGTCGAGTATGAGGGCCCGTTACCCTAGTTTGTTCGAGTCTAGTTAGATTTCGGGGACGAAATCTTTCTAAGGAGGGAAGATTTGTAACACCCTGAATTGGGCCCAGTAGAATCAGGTATTTATTTAAATTTAAATACGTACAGTTAATTGTTTGAATATGTTTGATTGTGAAATTAATAGGTAAATAAGCCTCAGGAGATATTGTGACTGGTAAAATATTATTTGTTTTAAATAATCTTAGACGACGGTAAAATAAAATAAAATTCTCGCAACTAGTATTTAGGTTCCAGACAATAGATCAAAGAGTGGTATAATATGGTACTGTAATAAAAGGGGACCGGTTTAATAAAAAAGGAGGGATCGATCTTATTTTTCCCCAATCCCTCATTTCATCTAATTTCTAAACCTAACTCCTATATCCATTTAATCCTTTCAAACCCAAGAGCTTAAATCAAATCGGTTGAAGAATGGAAGCTTGAATTCTTGTTGTGATCATCATCTTCATCCTCATAGTGTTCTTCAAATTGTAAGTAAACTTTTGTAAACTCAAATAGTGAATATTAGGTAGTTTGAAGTGAGAATGGAATTGTAGCTAGATAGGTTGAATCCATACTTGTATATCGATTAGATGATGATGATTGAACTTCTTGCACTTGATTAAGTGATAAAAACATGTTAGATTTCTTGAGTTTTGGTTTGAAAATGTGTGTAGTTAGGTTATGAGTGATTTAGTTGAATTGCTAGGTTTAGTTACTTGAATCTTTGTTGTATGATGTTAATAAGTGTTGTTGTAGCAAAAACTTGATGAATATTGATATATTGCAGCTGGATGGTATGAAAAAATGGAGTTTTGGTTCGAGTTTAAGTGTGCAGGAAAACCTGCAATTTTTCGTGCAGGTCTGTAAGGGAATCCGGACGGATTCATGGGAATCCGGACGTATTCCCGTGAATACGGCGGATTCCCTGGCCGTATTCAAGAACGTATTGCTTAATTCAAGTTCTGAATTGGAAATTGATCGGGAATACGGCGTATTCATCTGAATCCGGCCGGATTCAAATGAATACGGACGTATTCAAGGGAATCCGGGCGGATTCCCACTGCAGATCAATGTGCTATCTTTTTACTAATTATGATTATATATCTAGGTGTGTATTGTATCTATTATATATAATACATGTTTGATTCACAGGTTAGGAGTAAGTGAAGTGATTGTTTTTTTTACAGTGTGCATTTATATTAAGTTACTAATTCGAGTGTTTTGATGTGTTTACAGACAAGGCGAAGACTCAGTGAGTTTAGTCACTTGAGAAACCAAAGTTAAAGTGGACAGGTGAGTGGACTTTGATCTCTCTCTATGTTTGGTGATCACTTATGTGATTACTTCATGTGTTAAGTGTTATATTTAAGTGTTAAAGTGTTAAGTGGATTGTGAATTGTGTTAAGTGTTAATGTGTTAATAAACCTGTTGGTTATTGTGTTAAGGAGGTCAACTTGTTGGACGTTTTGCTACAGGTTAGTCAACACGAGAATTATGAACATGTGTTGTGAATGGAGTTCGTGTTGACTAAAGGTAGCAAACCGTTATCGGTTAACCACTGTATTGGCCTGCAGTTGGTGTAAGTGTCGCTTGGTGGGCCACCGCGGCTGAGGGTGCCACAAGGGCCACCGATCCTCTAGTGATGTTGAGTCAATGTGTTAAATTGTTGTAGACTCATGGTGTTAAACTAAGTGTAGTGTTAGTGATGAGTTAACTCACTTAGCTTCGTGCTAATCCCTCGTTGTTTACTCCTTGCAGGTTAATATATTTTGTTAAGGGCGGGTCTCGGAGTAAATTGATGGAATGTTCGACAATGATGAAACTCTGATGACTTTTGTATTAATTCAAATATTTTGATCAAAGTAACGCCCATCTAGTTGTGTAGCTGTATTATGAAATACTTATGTAAATGATTATGTATATTTTGGTTAATCCAAGGTTATATATATATATATGGGATATTGCTTCCGCGATGTTAAAAAAAAAAAAAAAAAAAAAAAAAATGCGTTCTAAATTAGGGGCGTTATACAAACCACATACTTCACACCTTAAAACACACACACAATCTTTTTTCTCTCAAATCTCCCTGCGCCACCACCCCCACCTCTCAAGGCCGGACCGATGTCACCCACAGCCACCGGCTCTTACACCGCCACCACAACCCCTACCACCATCACGGGATTTCTTGACGACCGCTACCACCTTACTCTAAAGCTCAGACCTACATAGATTTGTTTGAAGCGTCGAATTAAGGGTGAGACGGTCAAAATCTTGCCGGAAAACGAAAAACACTGGGCAACCACCATTTTCTCCTCTCTTCGTTCGCTAAGTGTCATTAAAAGTGTCATTGTTTTGTAACTTAGCGATGCATCTGAAAACGACTGAGATGGCTAAAATATAGCCGGAAAACACATACTCCGTATCTCACACCATAAAACACACACATTTTCTCTTATGTTTGCATCCCCACCACTACCACCGACCGGCACAACAACCATCCACCCACCGACTCAACCGACACCACCTCTAAAACAGGCAACGTACGTCGTTATCTCAAAAACCAGTGAACACCATCACCATTAAGAGCACGGTAATCATCATCTCAAAATCGTTATTGAATCATTGCTCGAATCACGTGCTTCTTGCACTAGAACATTTTATAAGATTAGCTTTGTATGTTTTCACATTTTTTGTTGTGTTTGTCAGTTTCATTAATAGTGTTAGATCTAATAGGTTTTGGTGCTCTTTTGTTGGATCCAAAGGTTTTACCGGCACCGTCGTTAAATGGAACTGCACAAAGATGGGGACATCGATGCTACTGAAAACAGCCATCGGGTTTTCATATTGAGTAACCAACAATTAACAGAAAGGTATTTCTTTTTTGTTCTTCTTCCGTTAGTTCTGCTGCGTTTTTTTTTAAATTGATCATGTTTTTTTTTTGTTCTCGGATCTAAACATTTCTATACGCTTTGCAGTGACGTCTGAGTTTTCCAGAAGAACCACATCACCACATGTTGGGGGATCCGAATGTATCAGAGGTGTTCGATGTATACAAAGTTTTAAAGTTGTATCAGAGGTGTTTGATGTATACAAAGTTTTTAAATTGTTTGGTGTATTAATCAAATATTTTGTTGTATTTATCAACCCCTTATAAAATGCTTTGAAAACGGTTGTTAGTCAAAAAATATTTTGATTATGTTACTTTTTTAACTATATTGTTTTTGCAGGTTTATTTATTTTTGTTTAATGTACTGTATTTTTTTTGTTTTAATATATGTATTTGTGTTTAAAATGTTTTGTTGTGTTTTAATACAACTTTAAACACTATTGGATATTCATTTCTTTATAACTTTATTGGAGATCCAAGGCTCAGATTTCAACCTTTTGATTTAAGAATGTATTACTTTCGCTACGAAAAGCAGAGGATATTAATAGTCAAATGTGCATGATGGTGTTGGTTCATCCTTTATGATAAAGGTCTCTTTATAAACTTGATTATCCAATAACTTGAGATGGCTACTATGATAATCCAGCACCGTAATAACTTGATTATATGTAAAGATACAAACTTGGTCACTTAATGGAAAAGATTTGAGATTTAGTACTTACTGATACTTAAATACCAAACTGAAATGGATGCAGTAAAGAATATAATAGCAATGTTTATAAATTCGTGGTTCATCAAAACAGAAAATCGAACAACAAACAACAAATGTGTGAACATTTATCACCTAGAAAACTGAATAAAAATATGATTTTGATCTCTAAATAGCTGAAATCTAAAGTGCAATAATAAATGGTTAAATTTTGTTTAAGGTGAGACACTGATGGCATAGCAATATTTCATAAACATTCACATTTGGCAGGAGAGAGTTCACCAGTACCAAATTTATCTAACCCTTCACTAAATTTATGTTAACATATTCTCAAAAAAAGGTTACTAATTAAATACTAATCACCAGTACCAAATATATCTAAAATAACTGAGACAAGCGCACATGGGTATCCTAACTTTCGGTGCAATCATTAAGTGTGCAACCAAGTAAAAACTTTCTCATCCAACACCTTCACAACAAACAAACACAGGGGAATTAAAGAGACCTTTTTGACATAAACACCAAATAAAGATTAGTAACTACGGAGTATTACTCTATGCGTCCCCACTAAGACTGGTTGCAATGGAGCGTTATCAACCTCCTTTTTTGCCCAGAACGCCCACAACGCCCGGTATGGGGGCGTTCTGGAGGGGCGTTGTGGGGGCGTCGTGTAGGGGATAACATGGGAAAAACGGGCGTTTTGATAGGTCCCACACGATTTTTATTTGTTTTTCCTTTTTTTCTTTGCCATTTTAAATGTTTTTAATTTATTTAGTGGGTCCTAAAGGGGAAAAAGGGGCGTTCTGGTGTTATGATTGCGTGTGATGAAATGGTGTTGTGGTGTTATGTTGATGTGGCAATTGAAAAATGGGCGTTCTGGTGTTATGATTGCGGGTGGTCTAATTGAAAAATGGGTTACAATTCTCCACACTTTTATTTTATTCCTTTCCATATTTTTTTTCAATATTTAATCATTGTAAAAATTAAGGGTTTTGATTTGATGTTTAGCTTAAAAACCTAAGCAAAAGGATTGAAAACTGGTGGACCATAGGCATTGACAAAATCGGTTGATTGAAAATTAACCCACTTTCTTTCTTATTTATTGCCGCCTAAATTCAAATTCATCTTACTATCATGTTTGAAATTCATCTTATTTATTGCCGAAATACGAAATGTTGGTTTAACACTTTAACATATGTTCCCTTTTTTATAAAATAAACAGAAATTGATAATTAATAAAAAGGTTAAAATTCCAAATTTATTACACAGGTTTTGTGAAGATCTTTTCATGTAGTGTCTACTTGATTTCGTAGTATTTATCAAAATTTAATTAATTACAAAACACTAATTGAATTTTGGATCCTTTACTCCATAGGTTGAAAAATGTCATACCTACTATTGTGAACTATATTTCGAAGTGAAAGAAACAATTGATGAAATCAACACATGTATTTGTAAATCTCGAAAGTATTTGTAAATCTCGAAAGTCAAATGAATTATTTGTTTACCATAAGTCGGAGTATTATTGCCTTTGTGTTTTTTGTGAAATGAAGAAACTCAAGAAAGGTTAGAAAGTGAAAGAAGCAAATCAATAATGTTATATGCATGTCAAAAGTTGACTCTTCAATGATGAAATCTACTTGATTCCATTGTATTGGGTGAGCATTTTACTAATAACCCATCACGAATTAATGTTGTTTCTTTAATCCATCACACATTCAATTTCCATCAACTATGCAATGACACATTCTATCTTGCTCTACTACTACCAACTATAGTCTCAAACTACTATTTACTTGCTTCTAATATTATACGACCATCAGAAAGTTTTCAAAAATCGTATTCAACGATATAATGTGAGAGTTACCTTATTTATTACTTGGTTTTCTTTTATTTCATTGTGTATACGCTACTTTGACTTTCAAAAGCAAGTGTTTTTATAGTATATCTTTTTGCCTATGATAAAATTGGACAATATGTTTGTAAATCACATCAAATATGCCGTCTTAGTTTGACATGTTGACTATTGATATGCTCGTCACGAATTAATGTTGTTTTATAAATTCGTTACCGCCGCATCGTGCGGGTACTCTGATGGGAGTGGTCAGTCAGTTTCAGTCAGTTTGGGGAAAAAGCTGACGTGGTGCTGACGTGGCTCCGTCAGTTTCAATCAGTTTCAGTCACTGATGAGAGTGGTCTTAGACTCAATTTGAATGTGCAGACAACATCCATCTCAATATCTTACTTTTTAACAAACTTTTGCTTTTCTCCCCTTTTCATCATACACCACACTTTTTTCTTTTGCTTGCTTTTATTTGGTTGGCTTTCTGACACCCACCACACTTTTTAAAGTTTTTAAAAACTAAACTTTTTATAAATTGGAACCATCAATACTGCACCATCGAATTTAAATTGGAACAATTTTTCAATAATCACGTTTCCACTTTATATAAAGTCACCGTTCCCCACTAGATATTCTTTTAAACTTAGCGCCAAAAATTCCATCATCCATACCGCACCATCAAAAAATCATATTTGAATTTGAACAATTGAAGCTGGCATCCTGTTCAAAAAGGAAAATTTAAACAATCACTCCTACCTTATATAAATAAATACTCATACTCACCTTAATATCATTACAAAGAAGAAGATTAACATATCAGATGAACACGGAAAGATTATCATTACAAAATTATAGTACAATATGTCACTACACGTGAATTTTAATACCTTTTATTTAGTAACAACATATGGAGATGTTAGCAAAATTATATTAATCGACTTGAAATTTAAAATTCTTACTATTATGCTCTAAACCAGGGGCGGAGCCAGGAAATATAAGTAGATAGGGCAAAATAATTTTATTTTTTTTATTTTGTAGTTTACTGGGGGTGAAATAAATTTTTTCTTATTTCTTTTGTAGTTTAGTGGGGGCGAAAATTTTAAAATGTCATTAATACCTTAGAAATATTTCTTTTTTATTAATTTGAAAATTCTATTGGGGGCGGCTGCCTATGCTGCCCCCGCCCTGTCTCCGTCCCTGCTCTAAACTATCTCTTATTATTGCAGATGATTTCATTTTTAATGATCAACAAGCATTCTATTCATGGGCGATTGGATTTTGCCATAATCTAAGTTTATTTTCAGCTATCTATTATGTACTTTATCTATAATGTACACATTTAAGACATAATATATATATATATATATATATATATATATATATATATATTTTTAAATTCTTATCATTTTAATGTTGTTAGTGTTGTTAATCATATCATATATTATTATTATTTGTTAGATTTAAGCTGTATATTTTAAACCATTTTTCATATCTTATTTCACTACGTTTTTTAGGGGATTTCAAATTTGTTCCCGCCGTATTACGCGGGTTTACGACTAGTCATTTTGGCTATGTTTGGCGCGCACGTTTTAAGAGCTTATGGGAGCTTGTAGCTTGTAGCTTATGGTTTTCATAAGCTCTGTTTGGCTTAGTAGCTTATGAGTAGCTTATGGTTTCCATAAGCTCCAAAACTATAAGCTACTTGAAGTAGCTTATGGAAGTAGCTTGTAGCTTATGGAATATGAAATTACATAAATACCCTTCATGTAATTATATATCATCTTTTAAAATTTATATATTTGTCCTTTTACGTCATTTTACATTCATAAGCTACAAGCTCCAGCTACTATGCCAAACACAAATATTACCAAAAGCTACAAGCTACCAGCTCCAGCTACAAGCTACCAGCTCCAGCTACCAGCTACAAGCTACCAGCTCCAGCTACAAGCTCCAGCTACCAGCTAGTTGTGCTAAACATACCCTTTATAAACCATATGGACTTTTCTTATACTTTTTATTTTACATTTTTTTTATTCATTTAAATTTAATATTTAATATAATTTCTTAATGTATTTAGTTGGCATCTTCATTCTTTTTTGTTCTTTTGTGTTCGTCAGCATCATCAGCATCATCATAACAACAAGTACACATCGACCTTTTTTTTAGTTTTTCTTCCTTTTTCAATTCTATCATATCAGTAACAACAACATCAAACAATATAATTTACATTCATCATCTTCCTCATCCCACATTCCCACCAATCCAAATCACCACCACCCTTATTGTTTGAGTTCAGTCACACACGGTATAATTCAAGAACCCTATATATCCTTCGGATTCTGCTTCGGTTATGTTTGTGGACCTCCGATTCCAGTCAAACACTTCCACTTTTTATTCAGTTCGGACCTCCGATTCCGGTCAAATACCTTCATCTCCGATATGTTCGTGGACCTCCGATTCCAGTCAAACACCTCAATCTCAATTCTGTCATGGATTTCCGATTCCGACCTGACACCTCCGTCTCCGTTTCTGTTTGCGGATCTTGCCATCCGCTTCGAATCCGCACACGGTGAGATTTGTGTTTCAGTTTAGTGACTTGGATAATGGTAATCGATCCAAACAATCAAGCAAGGTGTAAATTTAGATTAGGGTTTTTTTGTTGTTGATGATGAAGTTGTTTCGATTAGGGTTTTTCTTGTTGTTAATTGTTCTTGTTCGTAATAATGAAACTGCTGTGTTTCTCGTGATGATTATAAAATTGATTTTTCTGGTAATTGTTTGATGACGATGACGAATCTGCTATTGTTGATGATGATGATAAATGTGTTGTTGTTGTTGATGATAAAAACGAAAGGAAAAAAAAAACTGAATAAAAGGATAAAAAAGTGAGTTTAATTTAGAATTTGTTTTTATTTTATATAAACATAGGGTAAGGTTCAAATGAGACTAAAAATTTGTGTGAGAATAGAGAAACCAATGATATGGTGTCATGTGTACAAAGAGAATACAAAACCCATTTACCCCTTAAGTTAAATATCTCACAAACGACAAATCAAAAAATTATGAAAATTGCACCATTTGATTCAGCGTTTGATCCTCTTCGATTTGCCGTCCATTAAGGCATACTTTCGAGGAGTTTTTTTTTCTCATTATTTTTAGTGGGTTTCACATTACTAACACGAATCTACTAAACCCTAAACCCTGCTAAAGCCTAACACTAAACCCTGCTAAACTCTACCACTAAACCCTGCTAAACCCTAACTCTAAACCCTAACCCTAAACCCTAAATCAAATGTATAATCAATCACTAACACATGTGTTACTAATATGTAAAACCCACCAAAAAATGAAAAAAAAAGTTCGTCGGAAGTATGCTTTGATGTACGGCAAATCGAAGAGGATAAAACGTTGAAAAATATGGTGCAATTTTCATGATTTTTCGACTTGTCGTTTGTGAGATATTTAATTTTTAGAAACGTGGATGAGAGAGAAAAAAGTGACACATGGCATATTGTGGTTGGTTCCCCCATTCTCACACAAAATAAATGGTCTCAATTGAACTCTTCTCTATAAACATAATAATAATAATAATAATAATAAGGATAATGATATGATCTGTACATTGCACTCTAGTCCCTGTGATTTACAAAATTACTTTCGTAGTCCCTTATATCACTAAAATTACTATCGTACCCTCACATGTCATGCACGTGACTAATTTTAACGGATATGGGAAACGGCCGTTAGCGGGAAGGACTACCCGTGCAACAAAATGCAACCACATGGATGACCAATGTCAAAAGAAACTTGTAAGGACGACCAGTGTAATTTTTTGCAAACCATAGGGACGACCCGTGTAATTTTGTCGACTAGGAATCGTGTTCGAGAGATCTTTGACTAATACTACGCAGTATTTTAGATTATCAATCTAACGGACCTTATTGCTCAATGTCCCACCACGTGATAAAATCTGTTGCATCATGCGAAATATTAGAGATAGAGATCCATGGTAATTGTAAAAAAAAAATAAAAATAGTTACTTCTATGATTTATAATATCTATATCTATAATAATTTATATAAATAACGTGATTCTGTAACAAACTTCACATTCAACCCAACTTCGATACACAAGCAATAACATTATATTGTTAAATACTGATTTGATTTGATCCGAACACAATTTTTTTTAGAAATGCAAACATACACTACCTACCTATAATTATTATATACAACCACGAATATCTACAAATCGCCTCCCACGAAGCTTGAACCCACAACCATTAAATTAAAAGGTTCACCACATACCGCTAGACCATATGTCCATTGGTGATTCGAACACAAATTATAGTTACAGGTTACAAATAAAAGAAAAATTACAATGATTTGAATAAGCAAACTGTAATTAGTTTAATATTTTATTATGAATAAATAAAAAAATCTTAATTTTAATAATTGTAATATATTTTTCTTCACCATGCTAGAGCCGAACACTCTTATTTTATTTTACACTAAAAAAAAGTAAAAAGTATCAGCTATCGAATCTGATAAAAGGTAGTTAATTTGAAAAAATAAGTCTCTAAAAGCTACTAGTGAGACATCACATGTTCACATGTTACTAGTGAGACATCACATGTTACCAGTCGTAACTCATCATTTGTTATATATACCTAACCGTTGGACGAAAGGTTTGAATACATCACATGTTACTAGTGAGAGCAAACAGCCTTTTAAGGCCTAGTAACATCGAACGTTACTAGTGAGACCCTTTTGCAAGTCCGCTTTGTAACATCCACTCCTCGGGTCTAGTTGTATTTTAATATTTTCTGACTTCTAATATTTAATTCGTGTGTCAGAAAATCGTTCTGTATTATTATTTGAAAATAATTGGTTAAAGAGTAACATAATTTATTGTGACTAGTAAATTGTTAACTGTTTTAATTTAATTCAGTTGACGGTAAAATAAAATAGTTTTTCCCGCAAATGGTTTTTAAGTTCCAGACAATAGATTTAGAAGGGGGACAAAACTAGTACACATATTATCTATTATATGTGTGTAATACGTATTAAATTTCAAAAACATTCCAGACATTCGATTGAGTGCGTGAGAAATATTGAAACCCTAGAAACAAACCCTAATTCATCAAAGATTCATCAAAACTTATTTCAATTAGTCTTATTCTTGCTTTGGTCGTTCCAAATCAACCACAGGAACAATTTGTAATTCTTGAAATAAGCTTGGAAATGAAATTGAAGCTATAGAACATTGATTCAAGCTTTCAAAACGTGAATTAATCACTCATTGATCATCCTAATCATCTTGTAAGTGTTAAATCTTGATTTTCATATAAACCTAGAAATGGGTTTTTGGGTATTTGATTGAATTAGTGTGATTGATGTTAAATTGAAGCTTGTTATACTTGTATAGTTGTTAATTGATGTCTAAATCATGATTATAGGTAAAGCCCTAACATAGAAATGAAGAATTTGATATATGTTCATGAAGAAAGTTAGGGGTTTGAATGATTATTCATGAATTATGGTTTTTAAGCTTGGAATAATGATCTATACATTGATAAGTGTTGATTAATGGTGATAATAAGCATAATTCAAGTTATATTTTGGTTATGTGTTCTTATGAGGATTATCATGGTTATATGATAAAGTTAGTATTGTTTATGATTTAGAACACTTAATTTGTGATTAAAGAGTAAAGTGGTAACTTATTTGGTTAAGTATTCATTTGACCAAATGTTAGTGTTTTGATAAATTCTTGATGGTAAAGATTGATAATCTTAGTAATGGTTTAACCATGTTAAATTGTGAAAATTGAAGTGGATTAATGTGATAAGATGGTCATGATGATCATAATTTGATAAGTAATCATGAATTTATGATATTAAGATGGTTATTCATAACCTTGACATGATTGGTGTTAAAGTAATGTAAGTTAATAATCATGTATATGATTGAATTGGAAAGTGATTATTATGATCATTGATCATGACTAAGTGATAAGTTATTTGATGTAATTACAATTGTAAGATGTTATATAGATTTGAGACAAGTTACTAACTTGTGTTATTATGTTGTAATTTCAGATAAACAGAAGACTCAGTGATATTAGACTACTGAGTGGACAGCTGAGGTATTCGGTGAGTGGATCTATAACCTCAGTGTGATTTAGTTGTAACAGGTTTGGTTACAACGAGTAACGTATTATTACTGTTTTTGTTTTCCATCATGATTATGGTTAGTAGTAATAATACTGTTGATAGACTGTTAGTCTGATATGATAAATCTGTGATAACGTGATATTCAGCCTTTGGGCTTTGATGATATTCAGAGGCCAGCATGGAGCTGGGCTTGGGCTGCTATTGGTAGGATAACACAGGGTCTTAGTACAAGTATTATTGTCGTAGCCTGTGTTATATGTGTTAATAGCACCAAGTATTCGGTTTAATCGCTGTATTGGCCTGCAGTTGGTTTTAAAGTGTTCTATGAGAAGGTGATACCTCAAGAACCACCGGTCCTCTTTGACGCCAGTTGTATTTGACATTATATTATTTGTGTGTTCTTGGCTGAAGGTTTCCCCAAGAACATCGATTGACTGTGATATTTTGTTTACGATTATTTGATGTAAACAAAGTTGTTATGCTAAGTTGTGCTGTTGATTATAGTTTTACTCACTTAGCGTTATGCTAACCCCACTACAGTCCTTCCTGCAGGTTATAATTGATTGGACATATTGGGCTGGGCAGGAAGTTCTTGGAAATGATGGAATGTTTGACAGGCTAATTACTCTGATGTGTCTTTGATAACTAATGAAATGTTTTGAATTATATAACACCTGTATTACAGTATTTTAGTTGGATGAGATCTAAGCTGTTGTATAATGCATGGGTAATGCATTTGGAAAAAAGTTTATGGACATTTTAAAGTATTGTATGTTTTAAATATACGCTTCCGAGTCAAAATCATTATTATAATGATTTAGGAAATGAGGGGTGTTATACGCTTAGATACGAAAATGTGTTTATTCTTGACGACGAGGAATTGACCTCCGATTCTGATCATATGTAGGTCAGACATGGAAATTTGGTGTACAAATCATCACCTTTCTAGCTATTTCTTAAAATTTGTTAATGAAATTATTTTATCAGCGTCAAAAGTAACTACGACATACACACATCCTTTTCCTATCTGCACAAAAATCGGACACAATTGCAACGTACAAAAAATCATAAACTCGTTCTTATTGAGGAGAATATGTTATGGGTTAATAATTTTTGCGCCATGTGCTTATAATTGTGTGGATTTGGTTTATCTTCTATTTAGCCGGTTCAGAGGAGTCATGAGGGTCGAAAGTTTTCTGGGTCCTTTTTTTCTTCTCTGTCTCAAATGTTTTAATATGTCAAAGTTTAATATGTATTTATATTTAAACAAGTAAAAATAAAAATAAATATACTTACACCGGCAAGAATCGAGTTAAGACAATAGAAAAACATTGTCTTCACTCGATTCTTCCCGGTGTAAGTATATTTATTTTTATTTGTTTCAAAATAAATATATACTTCGATACACTTTATCCATTTCATTCTAAATGTCCATATTAATATTTTGATTGTCCTAAGTAAATATCTACTTTCATTTCACAACTTATAAAATATTTGTAACTTGAAAAGAAAAAAATATTATTAAAGAAATGTATAATGATCATATATTCTTTAAAAGCTTCTTGCATCTGCAAATATGACATTTACAATGGGACGAATTGAGTAACAACTAATCAAACAAGTTCTTTGAATAACAGCTTAATAATTGCATCATTTTCATAATTTTGTTTCACTTTATGATGCGTTGTCTAATGAACTTAATCGGAATAGAGTTCACACCTCAAATGTGGTATGGTATACAAAGAAGTTTAAGTGATATACATGGTATATGAACATGCAATTATTGATTTTATATGCTTTTTTGTACGTAGAATTTTTTGTAACGATAATTATTTGGTATCCAACAATTGTGTGTCTTTCCGAATACATTTTGTGAACATATAAACTTGACTGTTAACTGATATGATGCCGAATGGAGTTATTCAACGCTGCCCACTTTACGCGGGTACAAAGTGTAACATCCTCAAAATTGGCCTAGTTGAAATACGGTATTTTCCTTAATTTAATTGTTATTTAAATTGTATTTTAAATACTTGGTGTATTTTGATAGCTAAATTAATAGGTCAATTGGCTTATTGTGATAAATGAATTATTACATGTTTTAAATTTATTTAGTTGACGGTATAATAAAAACTTATTTCTCGCAAATGGTTTTTAGGTTCCAGACAATAGATTTAGGACGGGTATAATTTACATTGTGTTGGCTTGAGTTAAATGAGTTAACTAGTCTCATTTCTTTCATTTACTGATTTTTGCTATACCTCAAAAAACACACACATGCTCTCAAAGAAAAAGAAACTTATAATCTGATTCTAGCACATTGAAGCTGTGATTTTGATTGCAACTTGTTATTCACTCTCATTATAACCTCCTCACCTAAATTGTAAGTGAAATACCCATTCTTTCATGTAAATACTTGAAATGTTGAGTTTGGTAAATTGATGATAGAATGGAGTTAAATTCGTGCTTGAAAGGTGTGATATGAATATAGTGAACTGATTATATGCTTGCATTACAGATTGTTGCAATTACTTGGTTGAAATATGAATTTGAGTTAAGTTTTGAATATCTTAAAAGTTGATGCATGTGTGGATTTAAGGGTGTGATGACTTTTGTTTGTTGTTATTACATGTTCATAAATGTCAATTGTGGTTGTTGTATGGTTAAAAATGTGTTTCTTAGCTGAAAATGTCGAAATTATGATTTGATGTTCGAGCAGGTTATGAACTGCACCTGCAGGTGCTGGAAACTAAGAACAAACCGGCGGGTAATGTACCCCAACCGGCGGTTTGTTCATCCCTTAAGGGAACCGGCGGGCGATAAGCCCTAGCCGGCGGCTCGTGTCATATAACCGGCGGCTTTGAACCATAACCGGCGGCCTCTAGAACCTTTAAAACACAAAATAGTTCTGTTTGTGAAAAATTAAATTTGCCCGGCGGGTTGTGTTAGAAGCCGGCGGCTATGGTTGGGTAACCGGCGGGTCATGTGACCCAGCCGGCGGCTATGATCACGATTTCAGCAAACCAAGCTTTGATTTAAAAACTCTTTCATTTAACACGTGATATGTTTAAAGGATCTAGTAACCTGCAATATAGTATCATAACGGGTTAATATATGGAATTATATACATATGATGTGATGTGAACTTAATTAACAAGTTTGATGCCAATAGTACATTTATTCAAGTTATGAACATTTGAAATGAGTTATTGACTTGTAACCTTTGTTGTGATTACAGATACGACGAAGACTCAATAATATTAGAACTTTGAGTGGTGATCATCTTCGTCAAGGGTGAGTGGATCTTGGACTTTCAGTCTAATTTGGTTGTAACAATATGGTTACAACGGGTAAATGTGAATTTACTGTTTTCATTGTTAAGTTAATATTTTGCCATGATGGTTATATTTAGCTTAATTATTGGTGTCCTTGATTGCCTTGATGGTTGTGGACTACATGGATGTCGGGGGTCAACGTGTGTTGGGTTTGAGTACTATTACTTTGGACATCATAAGTGCTTTGTACATGTGTTGTTCACTGAAATTATGTTGTAAGTAGTAATAGTACCAAGCTATCGGTTTAGCCACTGATTTGGCCTTCAGTTGGTTTTAAGTGTTACTTGGGGAACCACCGCGGCATGAGGGTACTCCAAGGACCACCGATCCTTCATGATTAACTGTTGCTATGCTTTGCTGTATCCATTTGTTAAGCTAAGTTAGGTGATAGTTTGAGATTTATTCACTTAGCTTCGTGCTAACCCCTCATTACTTCTTGCAGGTTTACTTTGGTATGTGGGTGGGCAAAAAGTACGATAGGAATGGAATGTTTGACAAGCTCACTCTGTTTGGTTAACTATGTTAATGAGATGACATTATGTTTTGGATTTCTATAACACTAAACTAATCGCGTGTAATGTCTAGAATAATCTAGATTAAAGACTGTATGTATTTGGATTGCCATTTTGAATGTAAATATGCAATCCAATGGTTTGTATCAAATCTTGCGCTTCCTTTATACAAAAAAAAAAAAAAAAAATCCTTATATTTCCGAGAAGGGTGTTATAAATTGGTATCAGAGCAATGATTTGGGTGAATTGAACATGGGTTAATTGTTCAAACCCAAATCTATATGTGTTAGTCAAACATTCCAGGGAATGGGATTGAGCTAGTGAATATGATTTGGTTAGTATTGTTAGGTACTAATAATTAACGGATTATGAGATGTGTTGTGGTACAGGACATGGCAGAAAATAACGCTCCGACCAGTACCCCGATCAATGCTTCTGGAGCGAGAGACTCTCCTCCTGAAATTCAGTCTCAAAGCCGAGGTCAGACTAGTACTACACTCCCTGCAAATGAATTGAGCCGTGATGAGTACACTTTGTATTTAGAGGATGAGTTAAACAAATATAAGGAGTTATATGAGCAACAAGCTAGAACATCCCGGCAGATTCTGGCTGTTAGTACGATTACACCTCCGTTAGTGACATCACAGTTTTCTATGACACTGCCTACTCACTATCAGACATCAGCTCCTTTTTCTTCTTCAGGACATTCGGGATTTCAGTTTCCGGTATTTCCTCCTCCATCTCAGCAAAAATTATGTTCATTTAAGACCTTTAAGTCTAGTGGACCTTCAGATTTCTTTGGGAGTACAAATCCTTCTGTGACCATGGATTGGTTAAGGGATGTCGAAAGAAAATTTGAGGTTTGCCGATGTGAGGATGAGATCAAGGTAACTTATGCAGTGCAACTTTTAAAGGGTCCGGCAATGGGATGGTGGGATTCTATCACATCTTATTTAACACCTCAGCAAAAAGCTTCCATTACATGGTCCGATTTCTATAACGAGGTTTGTAAGAAGTATTGCTCCGGATATGACATGACTCGCATTAGGCGTGAATTCTTGGATATGCAATTGACTGATAGTATGACTATAGAGGACCTTATCTCTCAGTTTACCGATAAGTTGAGATTTGTACATCAATGGGTACCGGATGAAAGGACAAAGATTGACCATTTTGTTGGAATGTTACCCCATACTTATCGGACTACTGTGAGACTTGCAGGTGATCTTAACCAAGCTTTTGATTTGGCCCGTTCTGTGGACGGCGATATTAGAGCTCATGATTTGGAAATTAAAGACAAGTCCCCAATGAAACCTAAAGGTGAATCTACGTCAAGTCAAGGGAAGAAGAAATGGCAAGGTAATAATAATAACCGTAAACCGAATGTTGTTGGTGGTTCAGTGGATAGATCAAATTGGTGCCAGAATTGCAAGTCTAGGCACACGGGACATTGTACACCTCAGACTGCTAGGTGTATTAAGTGTGGTCAGTTCGGTCATGACATCGAGGATTGTCCTTTTCCTAAGTCAGTGTGTTGGAATTGCCGAAAGGAAGGACATCGTTCGAGTGCATGTCCAGAGGAAAGGAAGCAAAAATCGGGAACGGTCGGAGGGTCGTCATCATCTTCTGGCCAGAAAAGAAAGAATCCTCCAGCTCCAACTGGTCGGGCTTTTCGAATGACCGTGGATGAAGCCGTGGTAGCCGAGGACGTCATAACTGGTACTTTTCTTGTTAATTCAGTACCGGCATGCGCCTTATTTGATTCAGGGGCAAATTGCTCCTTTATGTCCTTCGTATTCTGTGATAAACTTAAATTGACGCCTACATGTATTCCAAAACCTATTGAGGTCGAGGTAGCGAATGGAAAGTTAGTTTCGGTTACCACATCGGTAACAGGAGCTAATATTTTGATTGAGGGTCATAGTTTCCCTACTTCTTTTCTGCTGATGCCTATTCATGGGTTTGATGTTGTGTTAGGCATGGATTGGTTGAGTCGTAATAAAGCCAATATAGATTGTCATAAGAAGCTGATAAAAATCCCAATCTCAGACGAGTCATATGTCGTGGCTCGAGGGGAAAGGGAGAGGGGTAGTATACCTTTGATCTCTATGATGAAAGCTAGAAGATCTCTAGCTAAAGGGTGTGATTCTTATTTAGCCTATGTTGTCGATGCTAAGCTAGAAAAGAAAGCCATTAGTAATGTCCGAGTTGTTTCTGAGTATTCGGATGTTTTCCCTGATGAATTGCCTGGTTTACCTCCGGTTAGAGAAGTAGAATATAAAATTGAGTTAATTCCTGGTTCTACTCCGGTAGCTAAGGCACCTTATAGATTAGCTCCCTCCGAAATCCGTGAAATGATGAATCAAATTCAGGAATTATTAGATAAGGGTTTTGTTAGACCCAGTTCTTCTCCTTGGGGTGCTCCTGTGTTATTTGTTAAAAAGAAAGATGGCACTTTCCGTATGTGTATTGATTATAGAGAATTGAATAAGAGGACCGTAAAGAATAAGTATCCTTTGCCCCGAATAGATGAATTGTTTGATCAATTGCAAGGGTCTTCGTTTTTCTCTAAGATAGACTTGAGATCGGGTTATCACCAAGTTCGGGTTTGTGGGGAGGATATCCCTAAGACAGCTTTTCGCACTCGCTATGGTCATTATGAATTTCTTGTTATGCCATTTGGGTTGACTAATGCTCCAGCAATTTTCATGGATTTGATGAACAGGGTTTGTAGGCATTTTCTCGATAAATTTGTCATTGTATTCATTGATGATATTTTAGTTTATTCTAAATCTGAATCCGATCATGAAATACATTTGCGTTTAGTTCTTGATACCTTGAGAAAGGAGAAATTGTATGCTAAGTTTTCGAAATGTGAATTTTGGCTTCGTGAAGTTCAGTTTTTGGGGCACATCATTTGTAAGGATGGGGTTAAAGTGGATCCATCTAAAATTGAGGCTGTCATGAATTGGCAATCGCCTAAATCTCCGTCAGAGATCAAGAGTTTTCTGGGTTTGGCAGGCTATTACAGAAAATTTATTAAAGATTTCTCCAAGATTGCAGGTTCTTTGACTAAATTAACTCGTAAGGATGTGAAATTTCTGTGGGGTGATCAACAGGAATCGGCTTTTCAGACCTTGAAACAATTGTTGTGTCAGGCTCCGGTTTTAACTTTACCTGACGGATCCGAGGATTTTATTGTATATTGTGATGCTTCACATGCGGGTTTAGGTTGTGTTTTGATGCAACGAGACCGTGTTATTGCCTATGCTTCACGTCAGTTGAAACCTCATGAGATTAACTATCCTACCCATGACTTGGAACTTGCCGCTGTGGTCTTTGCCTTAAAGATTTGGAGACATTACTTGTATGGAACTAAATGCGTTATTTGTACGGACCACAAGAGCCTTCAGTACATGTTTACTCAAAAAGAACTTAACATGAGGCAAAGGCGATGGTTAGAATTGATTAAGGATTATGATTGCGAGATTCGATACCATCCGGGTAAGGCAAATGTGGTGGCGGATGCGCTTAGTCGAAAGGGTAAATCTGAAAGGGTTTATTTAATGCGTTTGGAAATCTCTTCAGACTTGATCGATAAATTGAAATTGGCTCAGATGGAGGCCCTATTGGATCATAACTTGAAATCAGAAATCATGCTTAAAAGGAAGGATTTATTGGTAGAAGATTCTCGTGGATTAAAGACATTTCAGTCTCGTGTTTGGGTCCCATTGTTTGGTGGACTTCGAGATGTGATATTGATGGAGGCTCATAAATCCAGATTGTCGATTCATCCCGGAAGCACCAAAATGTATCAGGATTTAAAACCCTTGTATTGGTGGCCTACTTTGAAGTTGGATGTCGCTCGAATTGTTGAATCTTGCCATATTTGCTCTCAAGTAAAGACCGAGCATCAGAAACCTTATGGAGCTTTGAAGCAACTCGAGATTCCCGAGTGGAAATGGGAGCATATTACCATGGATTTTGTGACCAAATTACCCCGAACTGTTAAGGGTAATGATATGATTTGGGTAATTGTCGATAGATTGACCAAGAGTGCTCACTTTCTTGCTACTTGTGAGACGGCATCATTTAGTAAATTGGCGCAATTGTACATTAATGAAGTGGTTATTAGGCATGGGATTCCGTTGTCGATTGTTTCAGACAGAGATTCTCGATTTGTGTCGGGTTTTTGGCAGAATTTACAACGTAAATTGGGTTCTAGGGTCAACTTGAGTACGGCTTATCATCCTCAGACGGATGGTCAGTCGGAGCGCACCATTCAAACCTTGGAGGACATGTTGCGGGCATGTGTATTAGAATTTGGTGGATCGTGGGATTCCCATTTACCATTAGTTGAGTTTGCCTATAATAACTCTTTCCATTCTAGTATAGGCATGCCACCCTATGAAATGTTGTATGGTCATAGGTGTAGGACACCCACTTGTTGGTTAGAGGCGGGTGAAAAGCAGTTTGCGGGTCCTGACATAGTTCAAATTACAGCCGATAAGGTAGCTATTGCCTGAGATAGATTGAAAGCTGCCCGTGATAGGCAGAAACAGTATGCTGACCCACGTCATCGACCAGTTTCGTTTGTGGAAGGTGAGTTGGTTTATTTGAAAGTTTCACCTTGGAAGGGTGTTATCAGGTTTGGTAAACGTGGTAAACTAGCTCCTAGATACATCGGACCGTTTAAAATTCGACATGTCGTCAATGATCAAACGGTGTCATTAGATCTTCCTCCTGAATTGTCTGGTATTCATGATACTTTTAATGTGTGTTATCTAAGAAAATGCAATGTGGAGGACCAATCACAAGTTCTTCCATTGCAAGACTTGAGTGTGGACTTAAACCAAAGACTTGTAGAAGAGCCCGTAGAACTTGTTGACCGTAAGGTGACTAAACTTCGAAAGAAGGAGATCCCTATGGCATTGGTTAAGTGGAATCATAGTTTGGGTCCAAACTTATCTTGGGAGACCGAGTCTAGCATGAGGGCGCGTTATCCGATTCTTTTTGAGCGTGGCGAGATTTCGGGGACGAAATTTTCTTAAGGAGGGAAGATTTGTAACATCCTCAAAATTGGCCTAGTTGAAATACGGTATTTTCCTTAATTTAATTGTTATTTAAATTGTATTTTAAATACTTGGTGTATTTTGATAGCTAAATTAATAGGTCAATTGGCTTATTGTGATAAATGAATTATTACATGTTTTAAATTTATTTAGTTGACGGTATAATAAAAACTTATTTCTCACAAATGGTTTTTAGGTTCCAGACAATAGATTTAGGACGGGTATAATTTACATTGTGTTGGCTTGAGTTAAATGAGTTAACTAGTCTCATTTCTTTCATTTACTGATTTTTGCTATACCTCAAAAAACACACACATGCTCTCAAAGAAAAAGAAACTTATAATCTGATTCTAGTACATTGAAGCTGTGATTTTGATTGCAACTTGTTATTCACTCTCATTATAACCTCCTCACCTAAATTGTAAGTGAAATACCCATTCTTTCATGTAAATACTTGAAATGTTGAGTTTGGTAAATTGATGATAGAATGGAGTTAAATTCGTGCTTGAAAGGTGTGATATGAACATAGTGAACTGATTATATGCTTGCATTACAGATTGTTGCAATTACTTGGTTGAAATATGAATTTGAGTTAAGTTTTGAATATCTTAAAAGTTGATGCATGTGTGGATTTAAGGGTGTGATGACTTTTGTTTGTTGTTATTACATGTTCATAAATGTCAATTGTGGTTGTTGTATGGTTAAAAATGTGTTTCTTAGCTGAAAATGTCGAAATTATGATTTGATGTTCGAGCAGGTTATGAACTGCACCTGCAGGTGCTGGAAACTAAGAACAAACCGGCGGGTAATGTACCCCAACCGGCGGTTTGTTCATCCCTTAAGGGAACCGGCGGGCGATAAGCCCTAGCCGGCGGCTCGTGTCATATAACCGGCGGCTTTGAACCATAACCGGCGGCCTCTAGAACCTTTAAAACACAAAATAGTTCTGTTTGTGAAATGTTAAATTTGCCCGGCGGGTTGTGTTAGAAGCCGGCGGCTATGGTTGGGTAACCGGCGGGTCATGTGACCCAGCCGGCGGCTATGATCACGATTTCAGCAAACCAAGCTTTGATTTAAAAACTCTTTCATTTAACACGTGATATGTTTAAAGGATCTAGTAACCTGCAATATAGTATCATAACGGGTTAATATATGGAATTATATACATATGATGTGATGTGAACTTAATTAACAAGTTTGATGCCAATAGTACATTTATTCAAGTTATGAACATTTGAAATGAGTTATTGACTTGTAACCTTTGTTGTGATTACAGATACGACGAAGACTCAATAATATTAGAACTTTGAGTGGTGATCATCTTCGTCAAGGGTGAGTGGATCTTGGACTTTCAGTCTAATTTGGTTGTAACAATATGGTTACAACGGGTAAATGTGAATTTACTATTTTCATTGTTAAGTTAATATTTTGCCATGATGGTTATATTTAGCTTAATTATTGGTGTCCTTGATTGCCTTGATGGTTGTGGACTATATGGATGTCGGGGGTCAACGTGTGTTGGGTTTGAGTACTATTACTTTGGATATCATAAGTGCTTTGTACATGTGTTGTTCACTGAAATTATGTTGTAAGTAGTAATAGTACCAAGCTATCGGTTTAGCCACTGATTTGGCCTTCAGTTGGTTTTAAGTGTTACTTGGGGAACCACCGCGGCATGAGGGTACTCCAAGGACCACCGATCCTTCATGATTAACTGTTGCTATGCTTTGCTGTATCCATTTGTTAAGCTAAGTTAGGTGATAGTTTGAGATTTATTCACTTAGCTTCGTGCTAACCCCTCATTACTTCTTGCAGGTTTACTTTGGTATGTAGGTGGGCAAGAAGTACGATAGGAATGGAATGTTTGACAAGCTCACTCTGTTTGGTTAACTATGTTAATGATATAACATTATGTTTTGGATTTCTATAACACTAAACTAATCGCGTGTAATGTCTAGAATAATCTAGATTAAAGACTGTATGTATTTGGATTGCCATTTTGAATGTAAATATGCAATCCAATGGTTTGTATCAAATCTTGCGCTTCCTTTATAAAAAAAAAAAAAAAAAAAAATCCTTGTATTTCCGAGAAGGGTGTTATACAAAGCTAGTTGTTATAAACGTATGACATCAAACTGAATTGAGTTGATATTATATCATTTCAGGTAAAAGTAGCAATTTTGATGCATCTAGTTATGACCCGGTTGATTTGGGTTGCATTTTATTTCAAATGGGTCAAATGGGCAAATCAAATAGATTAGCTTACGTAGAGCGAGTCTAAAAGTCGTATTAAGATCACACTGAAACATACTTCTTCCTAGATTGATTTATTTTTGGTATTAGAGTATAGTTGTAATAATAATATTTAGAAGTGGACAAAAAGTGTTTAGTTTATCACTAAAACATGACCGTTTGAGCATATGCCCCGCTTTGCATTTATTGAACCTTTTGTATAGATCAAAATGGATTAAAAATCAGAAATATGTAATAAAATATTGGGTTATCATATATATATATATATATATATATATATATATATATATATATATATATATCCCTTAGACCACTCTCAACCATGACTTCGTCACTTCTTTCTTCCCTTGTGCCACATCACCACATCAAAAACCGACGAAAGGAAGACACAACGGTGCCAATGGTGGTTTCGTCACTTCAATTTTTAGGCCTCAAATTTACCAATATACCTACATTTACATACACTAAACAATAAATAACAATACATTAAATATAAGCTGGATCCCACACTTTTTTCTTTTCCTTTCTTCGGCTAACCGAAGTACTCAAACCGAAGAAACAACCGAAGAGTTGGTGCCAACAATGTCACAATTGATGAAAGGAAGAAGAAGCAAAGGAAGAAACCGATAGCAGTGGTCTAGGGCATTGTTTAAGGCTTCCAAAATTAGATTTAAATTATTAATTAAACACAAACATTCCATATTTACAATGCATTCATTCCATAATTACTTATAATCATGATAATATTAATTAAAAATTTATTATATATATGGAAACTTAATGCTTAATTTATAGTTTGACTATAATTTTAGAAGGGTTAAACAATGCCCTAAGGGCTACCTATATCAAAACCCTACAATATTTAGAACTAAATGTTTACTACTCACTTTAGTTGATGGAGGAACGGTTAATGAAACAAACGTACATTTCTAAATTGAAAACGTAAAAGATAGAAGTTGAGAAACGATTTCGATAAATCAGTGAATCACAAGACCATTCATAAAATTTACTTTCTCTGTCATCTCCAAGTGTAGATCATACGGCATTATAGACCCATATTTCGTAGTTCATAATCAGAAAACGTTCATACAACAATCAACACGAACATTAGTGGGGTGTTCATTTTCGGATACCTGAAATTTGGATATCCGAAATTTTGTATCCAAATTAAAATTTGGATAGATCTAAAATTTCGGATTTTCAAACTTATATTACTAAAATTTAACAATACAATTGATGTAGATCTAAAAATTATATATTAAAAATCTATTTTTCGGATATTCGCATATCCGAATCATTACCCAATACCCAAACTCAAAACTTCTAATACCCAAAAATTCAGATATCCAAATTTTCGGATAATCTGGATATGATAAATCGGATATCAGATTCGGAAACGGATATTTTGAACACCCCTATAAATCATGAATCACAGGGACCATCCATAAAATTTACTTTTTCTTTCATCTCAGAGTTTAGATCATAGGGCATAATAGACCATGTTTCATAGTTCGTAATAGGGGTGTTCGTGAGTCGGTCTAGGGCGATTTTTGCCTAAAACCGAAGTAAACCGGAAAAAATCGGTTTTTAAATTCTCATAATCATTCGGTTTCGGTTAGAGAATGGTTCGGTTTCTCGGTTTATTTTGGGTCAGTTATGGTTATGGTTACGGTTCGGTTTTTAGATTTTAAAGTGTTCGTTTGGGTTGTGTTTACCACTCATATAAATCAACAAAAAATTAAGCTAGCATAATAGAAACCAATAAAGTACATGATTTAAACAAACAAATGTAGATAGTTTTAGCTAAAGAATTACCAAACTTTAAACGTTATAGTGTAACTGTAGACTCTAGAAATTTAAAAATTGAAGTCTGAACTAGATCTTTAATTAATATGATTAAACCAAAATCTCATAAAGCAATCTGGACTTTAGATTAGGTTCCATTAATAGGGATCCTATGACTAAAATTGTTTCCTACATCAATTTTCATTTTTAAAAAGGTATACCCACAGCTATAGAAAATTGACACTTTCAGTACGTACTTAATTTTTTTCGACCCTTATAGGTTATATATTATGACGTTTTAACCGGTAATTTATAAATAAACCCTTAATATTTGAAAGATTTATCCACAATGAATATTAACATGATATTTTTTTTCAACAACATGACACTAAAACTAATCATCCATATTTTTCATACAATCTTAATATGATAAATACGTTAATGTAATAACTAAATTATTTTATGGTTTGTAGCTAATAATTATAATCATCACTTAATTATTAGTTGATATACATTGAGCTAAACAATATACTAACATACGTCATATTCAACCATAATAACAGTGTTCTAATTTATTTATTTTTTTATTCATGAATTTTATTTTTCTACAAGTTGGGTTTAAGTCATTGTCAAAACTGATTTCTTATCCTACAACTAACTCTTAAAATTACCTAATGACTTTATTATTGTAAAATTTCATGGATAATCCCGTTGTCGCGGGTGTTCAACTAGTAAATTTAAAAACTAAAATCTAAACAGGGAAAGATAACACGAAACGTAATAGATAGCGAAAAGAAAGCATAAATATATTGTAGATGTAATGTTGAAGAACTCTTTTTACAAATATAATACAAGAATATCGTATATTAAGTTATAAATTCGAAATACATAAAATGATATTTATCGGTATGGTTCGGTCATATGGGTTTTAGAAAATAAAATCACCGGAAGCAAACCAAATCTTTCGGTATCTATAATTTCCAAAACCATTCCAGTCGTTTCATAATGTTTCGGATTAATTTGGATCGGTTATTTCGGTTAGTGGTTCGATTTCTGCACGCCCCTAGTTCATTATCAGAACACCTTTCATACAACAATCAACACGAACATCAAGTCTGTACGAACAACTCAAACTCTAGCTATTATGCATCTTTGCCTAGAAGCATATAGCTATTCCAAGCCATTGAACCAAAAAAGTGAGTTCAAATCCGAATAACTTATAGCATTATCCACAAAAGGTTAAACGGTTTTTATTCTAGCATGCTAACATAAATAAAGAACCTCAATCACAAATATCTTTTGTTGACTCTGTAACCTGAGAATTTCATGAGCGTCAAGAAAAGGTTGACATATACATAGACAAAAGCATGTCAAAAGGTCAAAACTAACAAATCACAACCCTTTAATTAAATAAAAACTTTGGTCGTGGATCTTTAAACCCGTTACTCTCAGTCTGTACCTTGTCGCATTCATCTTCTTTTACACACCTCCACGAGTAGTACCATGGACTTCAATCTCCGACTGGTTGTCCAATGGCATGTACTGTGCCATGATAGCTCGGATCTCGGAATCCATGTATGTCTGCACATTATATTCGTCATAAACCAAAATTCCAGAAAAGAATGGGTGGGTTGGGAAGGATAAATAACAGGTTTGGTGGGATTAGGTTATAATCCATGTATAACTTGATCCATAACACCCTTTTGCTTACTTATTAACAATTTTAAATAGATAGTTAATCTATCAGATATGATAACAGGAACGAAATTTTCACATTTAAGAGGTCCCATTTTAACATGGTCACTAAATTAGTTAGTTTGACTCACTTGACCCGTTTAAGAATAAAAAATAACCCAAATCGACCCATTCACAAGTAAATGGGTCGAAATAATCACCTCCAAGAAATGTTTATTTACAAATGTAAGCGAAATAATGCTTACCCGGACCCTGTACTTATAGAATGCGTATCCTGCAGCTCCGGCAACTGTCAAACCAAGAATAATGACCCACACAAATCCCCAACTGACTTCCGATTTACCATCCTTGCCTATTTCCAAAAGAAATCAGAAGTTTGTACGCGAGTAGAGCAAACAAACATCATACATATAAACTAGAATATGAGGACTCACTTATACAAGTGTCATGTTCTCTCATGTAGAGCAAATTACCACTGCAGCTACACTCGTAACTACCCCATGTATTCTTGCATTTGCAGTCTGGACACTGACATGCTGTCTTCTCTTTGCATTCATCAACATCTGAAATATTTACATGAACAATCAGAATATAAGTAGCGAGTATGACCCTTGATAATGACAACAGGTATGAGTGCAACAACAATTGTCTAAATCTCTAGTGAAGATATATATTGTAGTAGAGTAAGACCTTCACAACTGTTGACCCCATCTCCTTTGAACCCAGGAGGACACTTGCAACCCTTTGTGTGGTCATCCTGTAAGACAAAGTAAGGTTGAAATCATTGGTTTAACTTAAAAGGGAGACGATAACAAGAAAGAGTGAATGATATGCCCAAAAAAGATATAGCATTAGTGCATTACACGGCATGAATACCCTTGCTTTGCTTCTCTCTGTGCATATGTTTGCATAAACATGGATACGTGTATATGTGTGTGCATAATGTTTATATGTATGTATTAAAGTGGCAATTCTGACCAACTTATGAATAGGTCAACTTGAGTTGTCATTTGCCTCAAACGGTAACTAACTATCAGCTATATAAGGAATGGATCAACGGGTATAAAGTCACCCAAAGTACAATTTTGGTGCATAAAATCCCCCAAGTCACTTTCATTCAAAGATATAGAGCATTATTGTAGCCATAACCAAGGCAATAATCATCTATAGAATAATAAAGATTGGACTGAAAGTGTTTGGAGGTCAGCCCAATTTGACCCGACCCAGTTTGACCCTACCAAAAAATAAACCGTTTAAACCTGAACCCGTTTTGAGTTTTGACCCATTACTCTACCCGCCCATCTTGCCACCTTTGAATAATCATCTAGAGATAGAGAGAGAGCACTAACAATGCAAGCAGAGTAGGTCCTGCCCAGCTTGGTGCTTTTCCAACAGCCTCCGTTGTTAACTTCACAGCGTAGTGCTCCTGAAGCTGCAAGATACAAAATGTAATAACATCAAATTCTGTTTCGTATAAATTATATACCTTCAAAAACAACATAAAATAATTAACAATACCTTCACAGTGTTTATAACCATCACCAGCGAATTTTACACCCTGTACAATCGGGCATTCACAAACTCTCCCCCGGAATGTATCCTATGACAACCAGAAAACATACCCTCACATAAGAAAAAAGTTAACTTAAAAGTCAAGAATTCAATGGTGAAAAAATAATCATTTAATAGTACCCTGCATGCTGTAATATTAGCAGCGTTGTCCATCCAGCAGCCACCGTTGTTGTCTAGACACTCGTTTGTTTGTATTTCTATTTAAAAAAAAACCCACAAAACAAGATTCATTAATACACACCAGGCAGTAGGCACAACGAATATCAACGACTATCATCGTACTTTCCCAGACGGATTTTTCAATCAATTACAACTTGAGAACAAAATCAGTGATTCCTCAAGAGCATTTGTGTAACATGAATATAGAAAGATCACTCGATGACTAATTCAGGTTACATAATCTCAATATCATATTCTAAGGACCCATATTACAAGTTCACAATCAAATAACGGACAAGGTTACTAGTTAAACCCTTAACCATGTAAACGAGTCACTTATTTGATTATAAACATGTAACATGAGCACTTAAACATTTTGAAAGCTTATTCCAAAAAATAAATACTGGGTGCAATTTGACTTACATATTTAGTTAAAGTACCAACAAACAAAAAGCTAAGGGTACTAACCATCACTTAAACATATGGCTGGCTCAGTTGTTTCCTCGAATCCTGAACAAAGGGCCTTCAGAACTGCTTGTTTTGCAAGCTTACCTGAAATAATATAAAGGTTCCTCAAAATAAATTTTATAGAATGTCTAGTGCCAAAACACACATAATAATTTTGGCTCTAGATTACATACCCCTATACTGTCTGTTGTTTATCACGAGAGTCGGCAGTATTGTCACATCCCCACGTGAACCTTTGCCGATCTACACAATTATAAAAAAAACCAACATATGTTAAAACTACAAATTTACCCTTAATTAATTGATTTCAATAAGTAGAGATGTGTAACCTATATCAAGATTGTGTTAAAATCCATTATAGATACCTGTGCTTCTTGTTCAGCCTTGAGGACCGCATTATCAACATTTGCTTCTGTATCACCCACACATTCATCTATTTTCTTTAGATCAACACCTGAGTATGATAACACAAGAAAGATAAACAGAATATTAGTTTAACTTTAGAAAGCCCTAACATTAAAGCAGAATAGTTAAGTGCTGGTACACGCGTGATACTATTTTCTGCTAGCTTTATGTTGTCTTATGTAACTTGTGATCTTATATGATATTACTGGAGTAACAGTACACTTAAATTATCGCGCTTGACCTCTCAGTGCAACCTAACATTTCTTCTTGCGAAAATGCCTAAACCATGGTTGTTGCAAAAATGACAAATTTTGGAACATAAATGTAAAAGGAAGCTATGGAATAGGCATTTCGGTCCAACATACACATTCTTACAAAGTGTATTAATCTTTTCGACCCGTTTACCGGTAAGTGGGACGATTCGGATTATATTTGTCTAAAACAGGTCAAATGGGTAATAACAAAAAACTTATCAGGGTGAAAACAGGCTGAACATGTCAAAAAGGTAAAAACTCACCAAGTGACTTAATAACTTCATCTGCACACTCTTTCGTGTACTTCTGATCTTTCATCGGGCAACGGATAGAAAAATCAGTCACATAATCCCACCAAAGCCAAGGCTTCCCAGTCTCATTCGCCACTTTATAGAAGCAAGCCTGTCTTAAGTTTTGAACAACAACATCCTTCCCATCATAACCTTTAGTAAAATCTTGCTCAGGATCAGGTGCACAATATCTTCCATGGTTAATACATTGTGATTTGCACTGTTTGCTCAATGTGAAAGCCTCTGGGCAATACCAAGTGATATAATGTGGTGTAAACTGAGTGTACCCTTTTTTCTCAAGTATTTGAGCCGCGCCTTTAAAGTCTTTAACAAAATTTATTTGACTATCACACTTGGCCCCACACTCGTCATTGCTATTTGTCCAAAACTCGTACTCTACGCGCTCATCGGGATGAGGGAGAGCTTCTGTCCAGTCGAGTTTTATATTTACCATATCACCCTTGGTTAAGGCTTTTTTTATTGAATCCCCGAGAGACTTGCTGATGAGAGCCGAAGGGATGGTTATGTTTTGCAAGTAATCAGCACTTGCATTTTCCTCTTCGGGCATATCCATGGTGATCAATAGCTCGGGTCTGTCATCTGCAACAAGAATAGCTGCAGCTCCAGCTTTCTGTGCATTCCATGCCTTCAATGTGAAATAACAATCTGCCAATTCAAGAAATTATTGTAGTTAAAGAGACATTACTACAACCAACGTTATGCTTCTTCTTTCCCTCCCCTACAATATAATTACTTTCAACTGCATACAAATCGTTCTTATGAAAATGCAGAAAGTAAATCTCAATAAGCACAACACCTATCAAGAATTAGCATCGTGGGACAACGTAACAACTATGTAGTTCCTTATGTATATTAATACAAACGGAAAGAAGTTTTGAGTCTATGGTAGAGGTTATTTACAGCACTACTTTGACATTCTGATTATCCAGAGTCAAAAATATCAGGTTTGGTGAAAATAGGAGAAAGTAGCTGCAAGAATTTGACTACTGAGGTAAATGTAATAAAAGCTAACTTTAGTCAACTGATTATCTGGTTCTACTTTTGTAAGTCCGAACAATAACTTTGACAATGCCGATTCAAATACCTGTTATGCAGTTTCTACAAAATTGTTCATTCTTGCAAAGTATACTTTTCCCTTTAGGCCATTTACAAGAATGATGGTCCACTTACAAAGCAAAAGAGGGAATTATATCAGCTTGAAACGTCAGACACTACTTATTTATATACTTTATTTATGATTAGGGGACAATGCTATGCAACCCACATAAGAACAAATTGACAACAGAGGCAATTTGGATTGTACTAAGAGTAATCGATCATATGAATATTTTAACTATGAAAGTAAAAAATAAATATATAAAAAAAAAGAAGCTTTGTTTTAGTTTCTGAAGAACATGAAGGCTGATCCTAACCACGTTTTTGGAAGTGTTCATAGTAACCTCAGAAATTACACGAAGACAATCAACTGTCGAAAAGCACGAATTCACAGTCAATTCTACGTTAATCTCAATTACCATATTTCTTACAGAACCCTTTAGTCAGCTTCAAAAACTTCTGATGATTTTGACTCAAATACTAAGAAAATCTGTATAAACAAGCATCCAAACACTCCTTACAACTATACCAAAACTATATATGCAATTACATGCCAATTTTTGAAGTTTTGAACCGTCTTTAGATTATCCATATATAGTAACCCTTCAAGCAAGAAACCTTTTAATAGCAACACATAACTTAACTATATACTTATAATTATATAAAAACTCACTACAGACCAAATTCAATCTAGTATCAATAACAATTTACACTAAAAATAACAAAAAAAAATCATTACCACCACGATCAAGAAGTGCAAAAACTGGAAGACCACCAGCAGGTTCTGATTTCAATGGATCATCAAAGGTTTGACATGCCTTTTGATTCGATTTCGGATATCGAACAGAACCGGTTAATGTTCCACCATATTGAGGAACACCAAAATTACCAATTGCACATTCATATGTATCTTTTAAATTATCAGGTGAAGTCACCCTCAAGCTATTCTTTTCCACCACAAATCTACCCAAACATGATCCATACATAAACAAAATCCAAACACAAATTATAAACCCTAACTTCATAATTCCTTCCTTTTAGTCAAACTTGACCAAAAGAATAAGACCCAGATCAGAAAACTTAATCAAATACGTTTTCCTAACAAACCCCAATAATAAAAATCTAAACTTGATGGAATTTCTCAATTTCTTTCAATCAAAATTGACCAAAAGAAACTGACCCATATGATGAAATCAACTAATTTTAAAAGGGTTAACTTAAAGATCCAATCTTTCGTACTCAATACTTAAACTATAAGATGGGTTTGAGGTAAATTTAAGACTGTGATGAGGAAAGAAGGTAAAAGGAATTTAGAAGTATTGTATACGTGTTCTATATTCGATTACGGATACATGAGGTTTTTTCAACAAGTGTTGCATAAACAGGATTTTACAGAAATATAAGATGTAAAATAAGAGAGAATTGAGACTCGTGCAATAGAAGTATTCTAAAATGGATGGAGGATGAATATTGAATACCACCGATAGAGATCTAAACAGCCCACTTGATTAATTAAGTGATTTAAGTCTTTTGTTGAATTAATTAACATGCACGTATATTTTACTTAAGGTTGAAGTTAAGAGTTCTTTTTATCTACAAAAATCAATATTTTGCATATATTATACTACCTCTGTTTCAAAATTATTGTTCAGTTTTGACTTTATGAAGTCTTTCATTTCTAACTTTGACCTTAAATATTTTTGTTTGTGTTATGTAATACTTGATGAAAATTATACCAATAAAAACACATTTAAAACTTAATCCATTCATATATTTTACATCAGGTATTATATAACATAAACAAAAATATTTAAGGTCAAAGTTGAAAAATAAAGACTTCATAAAGTCAAAACTGGACAATAATTATATGAATTAGATCTTTGAATTGACTAAGTTGTTGACTAGACTTTAGATACCATAAGCTAAAAATGTAAATAAAATGATTTACTGTTTTTGTTAATTAGAGCTTTTCATTGATATTATACAAGAAGCGATATGCCCCTTGCAAGTCGTGACAGATTTATGTAAACCGATCTATATTATGATAACAAGAAGCGATATGCCCCTTGCAAGTCGTGACAGATTTATATATACCGATCTATATTATGATAACAAGAAGCGATATGCCCCTTGTAAGTTGTGACAGATTTATATATACCGATCTATATTATGATACTAGATACACACTGATCGTTGAATTTGTATTTGATTTTGAAGTATACAAATACATACAAATAATATATATGATAAACTATAAAATAACAAATGATTATCAAATAAAAGTATGATGTTCTTTTGTTAAGTATTATTAGATTAGATTATATATGATGTGTTTTATAAAAATTTAATTAAGATTAAGGGATCAAATTAAATTTTCTTAATTGAAAACTTAGTTTTTAAACCCGTGTATATACACAGGTCACTAAATTAATTTGTATTTGACTTTATAAGTATATAAATGACTAATATGATAAAATTTTAAGTTTTATATGAGTTAAAAAATTACAATGAAAATTGCAATAAAATTATTTAATGTAGTGTGTATATTCAACGTCTAGTGTTTTTTTTCCATTGTGCAATTGTTGTTTTTTGAGAAATAGATATAAAGAGTAATTATTATTTAACAGAAAGAGGTGTATATATCTTTAAAAAATTATATACGTATTTAATGTTCTGTTTTTTTTTTTTTTTTCTTTTTCTTTTTAAGTTGTCTTCCGACTTTTACTTCTGCTTCGAGTGAATTTGTATACTAGTTGAATGTAACAACAGCTCATGTTTTTTAAAAAGTTATACGACACTTATTTATTTTTTTACTGTTGAGTGTTAACAAATTAGACCAAAGTATAGGTTTAGTTTAAGTGAATGTTAACAATGATGTATATGGAGACGAAAGCATGAACTCAAATATTAGTTGACTTTAATTAATATTAATATTAGTAAAATAGAGTAAGGTTCAAATGAGTATACCAATTTTGAGTGAGAATGAGGAACCAATAGATTTATGCCATGTGTCACTTTATTCTCTCTCCTCCACATTTTTTAAAATTAAATATCTCACAAACGGTAAGTCGAAAAATCATGAAAATTGCACCATAAAATTCAGCGTTTTCTCCTCTTCGATTTGCCGTCCCTCAAGGCATACTTTTGACAACTTTTTTTTTCTTCCATTTTTTTGTGGGTTTTACAAATTAGTAACACATGTGTTAGTGATTGGTTATACATTTAATTTGTGGTTAAGGTTAGGGTTTAGGGTTAGGGTTTAGTAGGGTTTAGGGTTTATTAGGGTTTAGGGTTTAGTAGGGTTTAAGGTTTAGGGTTTAGTATGATTTAGGGTTTGGAGTTTTGTAAAGTGTTTAAGGTTTGGAGTTTAGGGTTTGACCATGAAACGCCCCGATTTTTTTTTTACTAAAGAAAAACATGACTCATTTTATATATTACATAAAAGAGAGAATTTGGGTTCAAACATAAGTTTACCATAATTATTTGGCTAAAACAAAAATTTGCTGAAAAATGGGGAGTACCCGTCGGGTAAGCATGTTACCCGCCGAATACTCAGTGTATGCACGGGGTACCCACTGTTAGGTCACTTTCCGTCCAGAACTCGCCTCTAGTACCCGCCGGGTACCAAGGCTACCCGCCGGGTAGTTCTTGGTACCTGCAGGCCTGCACTTATAAGTGCCAAAAATCGAATTTCAAACGTGCACAACTATTTACTCGATTAATGTTTGAACCTGAAACTTTACAGGCACATCAAATATCACTAAACAAAACTTTTCTCATTTTTACTTTTTCAAAATTTACACTAACGAAGAATTTGGACTAGTGACCAATTTAGGGTCATTCAAACCATTTTAATAACCAACCCATATTTCTAACCAATAACTTCTGACCCAAAACACTTATGCCAATGTTTTCAACTTTAAATATTGAGTTGAAAAACATAATTCATGATATCTAATTCCAATCTTACATTCATTTAACACTATGACCCAATTGTGCCCAATTTGACACCATTCGACCCATTCACTAAAACAAGAACAATCAACATTAAACTTCACTTCCATTTACACAAACTTACATCATGTTTGATATTGTCAACCTTAACATAAACTTTCATGACTTCCATAAATGACCACATCATTTTTGTCCCGACATTCATAATACTTACACAATTTAGTTAAAACATATTTAATTACAAAAGGGGGCTTTCATAGGTCATTCAAGAGCATGATTTGATTAACAAAAGGGATTCAACTTACTATATGTAGTAAGTTTCACCACTAGTCCTTGATCGGCTCTTTCCCTAAATTACCCCTAGAGCCACTTGGATTACCTACAACATAATCAACATTAAGGGGTAAGTACATAATACTTAGTAAGTAAAGAGGAATAAGCTATCATTATCAAACTTACAACATACTTGGTGTCCATAAATATGAAACACCACTTACAAGTAAGGATCCATTACTTCACTTACATTGTTCCTAGAGTAGGAACACTTACAGTGGGTCAAGATATGAACAATGGGAGTTCTCAAACCCCATTGCCATACTCAAACACCATTTCTTATTTAACTTACAATTGGGCATATAATGTCACACATTCTATTAAAAGGGCATAAAATGCCACACATTCCAATTCTTACCAACACTAACCAAGTTCATTTGATCATCAACTATGGATTCACAAATAAACTTAGTGATTTTCCTATCCCCCATTACTTACCTTGTACAATGTAGATAACACAAGCTCTAATAAATTTCTCAACAGCTCATAAATCACCTAGAAATACAAACACATAATAAGGTTAGTCACTACTTTTAGTGACAACCACATACAAATGATTCCTCATTATTAACCAAGCAACCTTTTACCTATTTACACAATTAACTTCACAATTCAACAACTTTTTCATCATTCTTTTTCAAGAACACTAAAATTTCAACTTTTACTCAACATTACTTTAACTATCCATCCTTCACTTTTCTCATGAATTTAGCATGCATATAACTATAATCGTTACAAATTAACATCAACAACTCACTAACACATAATTTACCATCATCTTCTTTATCAACAGATTTAGCTAAATCACCTACCTTGTTTAAGCTCAAGAATCACTCCAAGACTTTTCATTTTAATCACTTATTCAAGTTTCTTATACATAATAATCATCACTTCACATCTTTATAACATCATATCATTATAACTCTAAATACCCATTTCTAGGGTTCATCACAATTCATCCAAATAATTGAAACTAAACACATTAAGGTTAGATTCTTACCTCAAAGATGGTGATTTTGTGAACAATTTGCTGAAACTACAAGAATTAAACCCTAATTTGTGAAGTTTGCACTTGTTCTCTTCTTTCTCGCTTGGATATATCGACACACATCCACACATCTCACCAACAAAAAGCATAAACTGATATTAAACTTCCAGATTTAACAAAAAGGGATCAAAGTTTCATTTATAACCCTCAAATCTCCTCTCTTTTACTCTAGTTTCAAACTAAATCTTTTATTACATTTTTGGTCCCTCTACATAATACTTTAACTAAAAATGATACTAATATTAATAATACTAACAATGACCTCATTAAATAAATACATAGACATTAAATAATACTTACAAAATCTTAGGGTGTTACAGACCACCATTTTTATCGCCGATAAATACGCATGTAACAATTTCCTAAATTGACCGAATCTGAAAATTGGAAAATAAAACGAAAATCAACAACAAATTAAATAAAATGGTCAAATTAACTCAAACTTTGAAGTAACAAAACCTAGATCGAACAAATATACAAAATCGAAATAGAAAAATTGAACATGAAAACGTAAACAAGTACATGTATTTAACCCCGTCTTAAAAAAATCATTGGGGTAAAAACCGTTCCATATCCGTTTTTATTTTTAGTTTAAGTTTACTGTTATAAAGTTATAATAATTATTTTTTTGTAATTGTTTTGTAGTATGTTAACGAGATCAATGAGAGTGCTGTCAAAGTCGAGTATGAAGTTGAAAGGTGAAGATCTACAGCCTTGTCTACGCAGAGGCTATTCGAACTTTGAATGGAAGAGTTGAAACTTTCAATGACGATGTTAAAACTTTGAATGAAGAGTTGAACAAGAATCTGGCTACTTTACATGTCGACTCCACCTCCACCTCCACCTCCACCTCCACCTGAGGTGGTGGTTCATGGTGATGGTGTTAGTTGTCGTTGTCGTCGTCGTTTGTTTTGGGGTCTGTTTAGGTTTTGGGGTCTGTTTATGTTTTGAGGTCTATTTTATGAATCACTAGTTGATGTTTGTTTAAGAAGGGATGAATGAATGAAGTCTTGGTTTTGGGGTCTGTTTATGTTTTTTTTGATTCATGACTCACTAGCGATGAATGTAAATGAATGGAATAAAATCAATTTTAGTTTTTGTTATTTTGTTTTATTTTTATTTTGATGATGATGATGATGATGATGATGATGATGATGATGATGATGATGAAGATGATGAACTAGAAGAAAATGATGTTGAATCGAATGAGGAAGAAAATATTGATAATAATTGTGATCACGACAGAGAAGTTCATCATCATCATCAACAAGGTCTCGATTTTTTGTAATTTTTTTCATTTATTTTTAATCGCGTATCAAAATTTTGATAAAATGTGCAAAGTTTCTAGGGCACATAAGTTTATAACTTTTAAAATTTTTAGGAAGTCTCGATCTAAGTCTTAATGAGTGTAAAGAATACTTGCGGAAGCATGGATTAAGGTTATCTGAAACCAAGGGAGAATGCCTACAGCGAATTAAAGAGCATAACAGGTTCGTTATATAACATAATTTACAGTTTTTGTTAATTAGAAATTTAATTGATATCATATTTAGTCTTCATATAGTTTTATAAAAAAGAATAAAAAATGTCACAATGGTTATGCATATATTAGATATTATTATAGTAGTAGGGTGTCACAAATAACCGAACACGAATAACTAACCCGAATTTGAAGCTTATTCAACCATCTGAATTCAAATAACTCGAGTCTTATTCTAATCGGGTGTTGTAGATAAATATTTAAGAATTCGGGTAACCCGAATAACCACAAAAGTTATTTAATATACAAATATACCTATATATATATACCTATATAGGGTTAGGTTCAAATGAGAACCAACTAAAAGTTGAGAACCTTGAGAACCACTAGATTACATGCTTGTTCACATGTGATTAACTTCATTCACATGTGAACATTGATTTAGGTTAGATTGGTAAAGAAAAAAAATTCAAAAATCACGTCTTAAAACACTTTTTACATGATTTGTTCACATTATCATCAAATGTGAACATATATTTGTTTTTTGTGTTTTTCGCTATAATTTAGGATTTTTTTAATTTTTTTCTTTACAAATCTAACCTAAATCAATGTTCACATATGAATGAAGTTAAATGACATGTGAACAAGCATGTAATGTAGTGGTTCTCAAGGTCATGTAATGAGGTGGTGGTTCATGGTGATGGTGTTAGTTGTCGTTGTCGTCGTCGTTTGTTTTGGGGTCTGTTTAGGTTTTGGGGTCTGTTTATGTTTTGAGGTCTATTTTATGAATCACTAGTTGATGTTTGTTTAAGAAGGGATGAATGAATGAAGTCTTGGTTTTGGGGTCTGTTTATGTTTTTTTTGATTCATGACTCACTAGTGATGAATGTAAATGAATGGAATAAAATCAATTTTAGTTTTTGTTATTTTGTTTTATTTTTATTTTGATGATGATGATGATGATGATGATGATGATGATGAACTAGAAGAAAATGATGTTGAATCGAATGAGGAAGAAAATATTGATAATAATTGTGATCACGACAGAGAAGTTCATCATCATCATCAACAAGGTCTCGATTTTTTGTAAATTTTTTCATTTATTTTTAATCGCGTATCAAAATTTTGATAAAATGTGCAAAGTTTCTAGGGCACATAAGTTTATAACTTTTAAAATTTTTAGGAAGTCTCGATCTAAGTCTTAATGAGTGTAAAGAATACTTGCGGAAGCATGGATTAAGGTTATCTGAAACCAAGGGAGAATGCCTACAGCGAATTAAAGAGCATAACAGGTTCGTTATATAACATGATTTACAGTTTTTGTTAATTAGAAATTTAATTGATATCATATTTAGTCTTCATATAGTTTTATAAAAAAGAATAAAAAATGTCACAATGGTTATGCATATATTAGATATTATTATAGTAGTAGGGTGTCACAAATAACCGAACACGAATAACTAACCCGAATTTGAAGCTTATTCAACCATCTGAATTCAAATAACTCGAGTCTTATTTTAATCGGGTGTTGTAGATAAATATTTAAGAATTCGGGTAACCCGAATAACCACAAAAGTTATTTAATATACAAATATATATATATATATATATATATATATATATATATATATATATATATATATATATATATATATATATATATATAAGTTATTTATGATTAATATGAGTACATCTATATATAATGCGTATAAATTACTTATAATGATTTATATAAATTATTACTAACATGAATGAGCAGAAACATCGAATCGTAACCGAATAACCGATATGACCGACCGAAAGAAACCAAAGCAATGGTAAAACCGAATCTTTTGTAACCGAACCGTTAATAACCGAAATAATTCAACTCGATACGGTTTATATGTAAAGATCAAACCGTTAATAACCGAATCATTATTTATTTAATTATTTAAAATGTTTATATACACTTAGTATGTTATATCCAACATATTGTTATATATTATTATAAATATATCTATAAATTGTGTAATAACAATAACTAATAAATTAGTCAATATTTATTACATATATGTATATATGTATATTATATTATATTATGTACATAAATGATTATATATAATTTGTACAATATCATTTATCAAATACTCCATCAATCAATTTTGATGATATGGTCTAATCCATAGTTCATAATTGACTAAAGAATGTCTTTCACCTTGACCCAATACGATTCATCTATCAAATCACTCTCATAATTTCCAATGGTCTCCTCGTAGTTAGAATCTTTCAAAAGAAAGTTATAAAATGTTTTATAAAACTTCAAGACGCTTTCAAGAATCAAAAAGTTATATGTCAATCTTGTATTAACATCCATGTGTAAAACCTATTACTTTCTATATTCTCCTCTTCAACAAAAGATTTGAATTTTTGTAGGGTGTGTTTGGAGCGCTCCTTTTAGGAGCTTATTGGAGCTTGTAGCTTGTAGCTTATGGTTTTCTTTAGCTCCGTTTGGCTACCAAACTTTTAAGTAGCTTATGGTTTCCATAAGCTCCAAAACTATAAGCTACTTGAAGTAGCTTATTGAAGTAGCTTGTAGCTTATGGAAAATGAAATTACATAAATACCCTCTAAGTAATTATATATCATCTTTTAAAATTAATATATTTATCCTTTTATGTCATTTTACATTCATAAGCTACAAGCTCCAGCTACTATGCCAAACACAAATATTACCAAAAGCTCAAGCTACAAGCTCCAGCTACAAGCTCCAGCTACAAGCTCCAGCTACAAGCTCCAGCTACAAGCTACCAGCTACAAGCTACCAGCTCTAGCTAGTTGCGCCAAACATACCCGTAGTCTTGCAAAGGTAAACATCACATTCTTCAAGAGCATGAACTTTATTTATCATTCATAAATTCGTATTATCATTTTGATTAACCAAATCTACTTTGAATGATAAAGTGTTTTATAGAGGTTAAAAAGATAAGGGTTAAGTGTTTGTAAATATATACAACTATGCGTTGACTTCTTTAGTGTGTACAAAACTAATTTGACCACCATTGCGTGCATATAATTATTAAATTCGTCCATTGTATGTATAAGACGAGTTATAGTAGGTCAAGCTTTTATATGTAACCAGTCAACTATTTTCACTTTAATTTTAATTCCACGTATTTAATGATGTCAATTTATCATCTTCCTGCAAGAAGACCACCAGCTAGGCACCTACCCAGCTATTTCTTTATCATTTCCCCCAAATATCACAATTTCTTCGATCCCAATTCATCTACGGAGTATTATTTATGATCAGACATACAAATTACTCAGCTAAATTAACAACCCATATCCTATCAATCTTTTTCTTTTATTCAGACATCTTAAGTGTTAAACCTTCTAAAAGCTAGGAATCATACATGCGACATTTCATGATGAAAAAGAATGTTTAGACCAGGCGGAGCTTCATTTACAGTATAAAGACATACCAACAACTTTAATTCTGGATCCCATAGGTTAAGTCTTCATATTCAATACTACGCTTCATGAAATCAGTTCAAAAGTTAAGCCTCCGGTCAAACAACTTCCGATGATAAATATTAATGTGAACAATCAACTTAACAATCGAAAGCCACTTGAGACATATGTTGATCTAAAAGTCAAAACCCACTTATAAACTAAAGCCCTAGTTGAAAGTTGAAACACACCAACAAACAAACACAAACATATAATCCTTCATTTTTTCCAACGACCAAAGCTGCAAATCCGATAGACAGTGAACCAAATCCGAAGTTAGAGGTGTGGAGTTATTATGTGCGTATGTTCAATCTTCATCTTCTTCGTTTCAGGCAAGATTTGCAGGTTTCCGGCCACGGGGAAAACTTTCAAACTCCGGCCACCGAAAAAAAGAGGCTGCCTGAAAGTGATGGTGGTAACCGAGTATATGGATTGAATTCCGATCCATCCATTTTAACTCAGGGTACGATTAGAGGATGAGTTAGCACTTAGCATATTATATTTCTTGGTTTTTCTTATGGATATGAAGATAAATGGATTTTATTTAGGATATATAAATTTGGAATTTATTCAATTGTTGGAAATGAAGTGTAAAATATACATGGAGGACAAGTATCAAATTAGACACGTGGAATTAACACGTAATATTATAGAACATGTAATTTAATATGGTAACCGGTTAAGGGTTGTATAGTGTCACACCCCCAATTTAATGCTTTGCGGAAGCGACTGTTTTGGGGCGTGACTAATCAATAATCAAACCCAAAGTACAAGCAAACGACTCTAAATGAGACGTTGTAGAAAAAGTTACATTAATACATAAGTTTTCAAAAGTAATACATCATTGATGAGTTCGCAACATGTTTTGTTAGATTTTAAGTACATAATCATTATACAAAAGATAATGCAGGTAAAATCTTCATATGTGTAATTGCATGCGACTCGAGCTACTAAAGCATATCCTGCTGGGCCATCCGTACTGATCAACCCTACTGTTGCTGTGTACCTGAGAATGCATTACTAAAACAGGTCAACCAAAAGGTTGGTGAATCTCACAGGTTTATAGTAAGTAACAGTTTGAACACATCAGCTTGTAAAATCATTGAGTAAATATTGCACAGTCGCAATAGTTTCCGTATATATATTGCCATGAGCACCATAGTCGAAGCTTAACAATCAGTGATTTTGACCTCGTGAATGCTAATCCAGAACATTCATATGTAACGAGTAAGAAACACCCATTTATACCTGTATGTTCGGGGTAGTGCGTGCTACCCTGGGTGAGGATTGTCAGTCCTAATGGATCCATTTACTAGTACTCGCGCTTAAGACCATAACTAACAACTATGATTAAAGGGACTTCATTGGATTAAGTAAAAACCCATGCAATCGATATACCAGTAAATCAGTAAGTAAATCAAGTAAGTAAATCAAGTAAGTAAGTTCATGTGTTCGAGTGAAACAAGCAATGCATCTCCCCCAAAATAGTAAAACAGTAAAAAGGGGCCGTGAGACTCACCTGAGTCTATCCGAGCAATGTACGTATCCGACGTGTAATAAACAATCCCCGAAGTCTCCTAGTGTCCTAAACACGCGAGGTTGTATATTTGTAAGTGAGTGTTTAGTGAATCATTCGTATGTTTGTTCGTTTGATTGTAGGTGTTCAAAGTATTCGATTCGTGTTTATGTTTATATGTTTGAAATCCAATTAAGTTGGTAGTTTGTAAAAGTGTACGACCCGTTGGTGACGGAATTGAAATTATATTTCAAAAACATAATTTGATTTGTTTTCGTAAGAACATTCGTCGTGTATATATATAAAAAGTTCGTTGTGAAACTGTTTTGACATGGCTGCACCGTTTTGACCATATCTCCCTCATACGAACTCGGATTTAGGCGATCAAGCTGCCCAGATGACCGTGACTCAGAGGACTACAAAACTAAAAAATATGGTTTGCTGAAAAAATGCACATTGCCGATCGGCTAAGGTTTCTTAGCCGAACGGCTGAGCTTAGCCGATCTGCTTTGGTATAGCCGAACGGCTTTGGTATAGCCGAACTGCTTTGTATAGCCGAACGGCTGTGAGGTCGTTTCAGGTCTGTTTCGAGCAGAATACTCACAAAACCAGTTTTAAATCCATTTTTGAACATAATCAACTTATTGGAATGCTAATACATGATATATAACGCATTATAAACATAAAATTGAAGTAAATTAGTGAAGATTCATACGTACTCAAGTTGGAACTGAAAATGGAGATGATGAGGATGTCGATGGTGAAGATGATGATGCCAAGAATGTGATGAAGATGATGATTGTTACTGATGTTGTTGTTGATTGTTGTTGTGTTGATCGATGGAGAGGAACCGAGAGAAAGAGATGAGAGCCGAGTGTGTGTTTGTGAGAGGGAAATAATTGGGGTCGGTGTATATACACCGGCCTCAATTATTGAGGTGTGTGTGTATTTTTCGTCCCGTGTTTGTGTACCCGATCGTAATGTAGTATAATATTTTAAAATGATAATTTTCTAAAAATAGATTCGTATAAGTTTTTAATTGAAGTATTTTATAAAAATGTTTTTACGGTTGTATAAAATTGTAACTTTGTTTTACTTAAAATGTACGGATAGTTTTCTGTATCTAAAATGTATTTAAATTTGAAACGGAGTACGTAATTATTATCCTCAATAATAATACTTGATTTAAAAATGTTTTTCACCAAATTCTATTTTGGGTTTCTGCGTTCTACCAGATTTGTGTACGTGTGATTATTAAATAATCGTTTCGGGTTATTTAATAGTTTGTAATTAAAGTTTAAATTTGGACGGTAATTTGGGTCATTTTTGACCGGGTGTAACATTCTCCCCTTGTTAGGAGAATTTCGTCCCGAAATTTGTTCGTAGTATTTATCGTTGTATTCAAGTTATAGTTCGCGTGTTATCTATGTAAGTCTGACAACACCTATCTAGAGTTGTCTATCTCCCCTTGTTGAACTAGTGCCTTTCCGGCAACTAAGAAATTCGAAATGAAGTTTCGAGATGTTTTGACTATTGTGCCTACATGATCAGTCCAGTCGATCACTAGGGAGTAGCTACAATGTGTACTAGTAGCCTAAAGTAATTCAGTAAATCCTTGATTGTTTTGTCGGTAGGACAAAGTTTGTCGTTTAGCCAATTGCTAGAGTACAGCTACATTTTGCACTAGTAGCCCACTTTAGACTCTATCAGTCTCATACAGAAACGAAATGTTTAGCCTACATTAGCTTTATATGAAATGTGACCCATTGTATATATAAAAATATTAACCGGTATGTTTTCCGGTATAAAACAATGTAGGATTTGTTATCCCAATACTTATGCAAGCCAAACCTCGTCTCATATATAAACTATAGAATCTAAATTGTCATTTTCCCCTAACTCTTTAGTGTACTTAGAATCTAGGGAAAACCTAACAAGTATCAAGTAGCAAGTAAAGTTTATCAAGTAAGTAGTATGAAAGCAGATAGGTTGCTAGCGAGTTACCATAATCGCATCCCTATTCAGATTCTGGTAAGTTTTGTTCCTATAACAGCAAGGAAGTCATTGTGTACTATGTAATTTTGTTGACCATTCAAAGTTTGAAATCTTGTATAAAGTTGTGTACAGTAAGCAAGTTTGAACGGTTTTGAAGTTTTGAAAGTTCTTTAAAACATTTCGTAAGAAATTTTGCGACATGTTTGTTAAAGCACATTTGTCAGAAAATTTTGACAGTGAAAGTCGATTGAAAACTTTGAAGATTGATAAAAACTTTAGTCGATAAATAGTTCAGTTGAAATTTTGTCAGCGGCAAAGTTTTGAAATCTCGTTTAACAAAATTTGCTTGAAAATAGATTTTATGAAAAAGTTCGGGGTAAAAGCATGTTAAAATTGCTGAAAATGATTTTCCTAGGGTTTACCTATCAGTAAAACGGTGTACATTGTAGACATAAAATTTTGTAGACGGTAGCATTTTAAAATAGAGTCCCGATCTCCGTATCAAAGGACATTGTAGCAGCTATGTTTGTCGTTTATAACGGTGTAGATGGTCTCAAGGGTATCATCGAGTAAAGGCCTATTCCTATACATCCAGTATATAATAGCCTAGTGAGTGGTACGTAGTCTAGGCCTATGTATGTATATATACCAATATCCCATAATAGCCTAATCATACTTGTATGTATCACCGATTCCATCGGTTTCATACTGTCTACCTGAAATAGTTCACCAATTTCCTTATTCTATTTGTACTTAGAATCTAAGGAAACACATAAAGTACTAAGCAGTAATAGAACCTATTCAAGTAAGTAATACAGATGCAGTTTTGGTTATCCGGGAGTGAATGTACCCGTGTTGAGTAAGTCAATAAGTCTAGGGTTCTGGTGATTACCTTCAGCATTAAGTACATAGAACCTGCCCTTAGCGGCGTTGTTGTTTTTGTCCTTCAGTTTTGGGCAGTCTCTCTTGAAATGTCCAGTACCATTGCACTCATAGCAGGTTTTGGGTGCAGAGGTGTCGGTACCAGTGGTGGTTGCTTTACAGTCTTTGGTCAGATGTCCAAATCGCTTGCATTTGGTGCAAGGACATAGACCATCATGATGAAGCTTGCACTTAGAGCAATAGGGCTTTCTTCCCTTATACTCTTTCTTGTCATCGGATTCAGAGGTGTTGGCCTGAGCAGTTGCAGGCTTCTTGTTAGCTTGGCTCTGATTTCCAGAGCTTCCATCAGCTTTCCTCTTGTTATCTCCCGAGCTGTTTCCAGTATTTTTGTCGCCAGCGGTTCCTTGACGAACCATTTGTGCCATCAGTTTGTGTGCCATACGTACTGTACCATGAAATGCGGGAGAGTTTGACGAAGTAACCATTCCCTGAATTTGTGGAGGAAGTCCCCAAAGATAGCGCTCAATTCGCTTGGATTCCGTATCAACCATAGCTGGACACAGGTGCGCCAACTGATTAAATCGGGAGGAATAACCAGCAATGTCATTCCCTTGAGTGGAGAGATTCCAGAATTCTGCCTCGAGCTGTTGGATCTCATCCCTAGGACAATACTCATCCTTGAGCATTTTCTTCAGCTCATCCCAGGGAGTTTCCAGAGCAATGTCTTGACCCACGGAGTCGGCATAAGTGTTCCACCATGTCAGAGCATCGTCCATGAAAGTGTAGGTGGAGAACTTGACCTTACAGTTCTCAGGGCAGCTGCAGATGCGAAAGACTGCCTCTGTCTTCTCCAGCCATCGCAATAACCCAATGGCACCTTCTGTGCCTTTGAAGTTCAAAGGATTGCAGTTAAGGAAGTCTTTGTAGGTGCAAGGTTTCACTACAGTGGTATTTGGTGGTGTTTCAGCGCCGCTGGATCGTTGTCGCTCAGCACTTAGTGCATCAGCAACCAGTCGATCAACCTGAGCTTGAGTGAACTTTTGGCGTCGTGGAGGCATGTTCCTTCAATGAAGATAAGGGACATGTCAGAGTTTCGTATAAGAATATGATCATCGTAGTTGTATATATTACAGTAATATACCACAACACAAGTGACAATCAATAGCGTAGATAACAGTGATTGTAATCATCTAACTTGCGAGTTCAAATGATTACAAGGATTAAGGTTTTCAAAAGGAAAAGGGATATTACATCCGAACAGATATCAGTAGTTTTACAGAATGTGATAGGGAGGTATGAAAAGATTTTGTACTTAGAGGAATATTGGATTCGAATATTAAAACTGATGGGTGAGTGAAGGATGGTCCTCTGATGACCGGTTTGTGTTGTGCAGAATAAGGTGTCGAAGTTCTTAATCTCTACCTAGGTAAGCCTATTTCGAAGAGACGACCCTCTCTGTCAGGGCACATCCCGGTACTCTTTTTCCTGATTCGATCAACTTACCATAGGCCTATTCTAAAGTGTGTTTGTGCAGTGAGTGTGATACTGAATATCGGAGGATCTTAATAAGCCTAATCATATAGGTGTAACCTATATATACTTATTATCCACCTAGTTGTGTCTATCACAGAACAAGTACAAGTCACGGTTCTCTCGTGGTCAGAGTCAACTATTGCATTCCTGTTTAACATAACCCCTTTCAGATCTTTCATCATCCTCATTTAATTGTACATAGTTGATCAGGCTATGTTAAATTAAACTCGTATGATGAAATCCCTGAACCAGTTATATCTAATGAGGAATAATGCCTAACGGTCATAGTCTAGGCCTACTAAATGCAACCTAGTTCGCTATAACCTTAGGCTCTGATACCAATCTGTCACACCCCCAATTTAATGCTTTGCGGAAGCGACTGTTTTGGGGCGTGACTAATCAATAATCAAACCCAAAGTACAAGCAAACGACTCTAAATGAGACGTTGTAGAAAAAGTTACATTAATACATAAGTTTTCAAAAGTAATACATCATTGATGAGTTCGCAACATGTTTTGTTAGATTTTAAGTACATAATCATTATACAAAAGATAATGCAGGTAAAATCTTCATATGTGTAATTGCATGCGACTCGAGCTACTAAAGCATATCCTGCTGGGCCATCCGTACTGATCAACCCTACTGTTGCTGTGTACCTGAGAATGCATTACTAAAACAGGTCAACCAAAAGGTTGGTGAATCTCACAGGTTTATAGTAAGTAACAGTTTGAACACATCAGCTTGTAAAATCATTGAGTAAATATTGCACAGTCGCAATAGTTTCCGTATATATATTGCCATGAGCACCATAGTCGAAGCTTAACAATCAGTGATTTTGACCTCGTGAATGCTAATCCAGAACATTCATATGTAACGAGTAAGAAACACCCATTTATACATGTATGTTCGGGGTAGTGCGTGCTACCCTGGGTGAGGATTGTCAGTCCTAATGGATCCATTTACTAGTACTCGCGCTTAAGACCATAACTAACAACTATGATTAAAGGGACTTCATTGGATTAAGTAAAAACCCATGCAATCGATATACCAGTAAATCAGTAAGTAAATCAAGTAAGTAAATCAAGTAAGTAAGTTCATGTGTTCGAGTGAAACAAGCAATGCATCTCCCCCAAAATAGTAAAACAGTAAAAAGGGGCCGTGAGACTCACCTGAGTCTATCCGAGCAATGTACGTATCCGACGTGTAATAAACAATCCCCGAAGTCTCCTAGTGTCCTAAACACGCGAGGTTGTATATTTGTAAGTGAGTGTTTAGTGAATCATTCGTATGTTTGTTCGTTTGATTGTAGGTGTTCAAAGTATTCGATTCGTGTTTATGTTTATATGTTTGAAATCCAATTAAGTTGGTAGTTTGTAAAAGTGTACGACCCGTTGGTGACGGAATTGAAATTATATTTCAAAAACATAATTTGATTTGTTTTCGTAAGAACATTCGTCGTGTATATATATAAAAAGTTTGTTGTGAAACTGTTTTGACATGGCTGCACCGTTTTGACCATATCTCCCTCATACGAACTCGGATTTAGGCGATCAAGCTGCCCAGACGACCGTGACTCAGAGGACTACAAAACTAAAAAATATGGTTTGCTGAAAAAGTGCACATAGCCGATCGGCTAAGGTTTCTTAGCCGAACGGCTGAGCTTAGCCGATCTGCTTTGGTATAGCCGAACGGCTTTGGTATAGCCGAACTGCTTTGTATAGCCGAACGGTTGTGAGGTCGTTTCAGGTCTGTTTCGAGCAGAATACTCACAAAACCAGTTTTAAATCCATTTTTGAACATAATCAACTTATTGGAATGCTAATACATGATATATAACGCACTATAAACATAAAATTGAAGTAAATTAGTGAAGATTCATACGTACTCAAGTTGGAACCGAAAATGGAGATGATGAGGATGTCGATGGTGAAGATGATGATGCCAAGAATGTGATGAAGATGATGATTGTTACTGATGTTGTTGTTGATTGTTGTTGTGTTGATCGATGGAGAGGAACCGAGAGAAAGAGATGAGAGCCGAGTGTGTGTTTGTGAGAGGGAAATAATTGGGGTCGGTGTATATACACCGGCCTCAATTATTGAGGTGTGTGTGTATTTTTCGTCCCGTATTTGTGTACCCGATCGTAATGTAGTATAATATTTTAAAATGATAATTTTCTAAAAATAGATTCGTATAAGTTTTTAATTGAAGTATTTTATAAAAATGTTTTTACGGTTGTATAAAATTGTAACTTTGTTTTACTTAAAATGTACGGATAGTTTTCTGTATCTAAAATGTATTTAAATTTGAAACGGAGTACGTAATTATTATCCTCAATAATAATACTTGATTTAAAAATGTTTTTCACCAAATTCTATTTTGGGTTTCTGCGTTCTACCAGATTTGTGTACGTGTGATTATTAAATAATCGTTTCGGGTTATTTAATACTTTGTAATTAAAGTTTAAATTTGGACGGTAATTTGGGTCATTTTTGACCGGGTGTAACATATAGGTTAAGGGTTGTATAGGTTACCTGATACATACAATGACTAAATTTAATGATTACGTACATACAATGGTGGTCAATATAGTTGTGTACAAACTAAAGAAGTCAACACATAGTTATATACATTTACAGATACTTAACCCAATGCTTGTGGATTTAACAAATATGATGGCAAAGATATATTATTTTAAAAAGAAGACGAATAAGATAATTTATTTTACAAACATGCTAAAAGAGAACACACAAACTACATAATGAAAATAGAAAAATTAAAAATTCCCTTAGAAGTTTTATTTTGATCAAAATTCAGAATTACTAACCGAAAATAAACGAACCGAAACCAAATACCGAATCGTAGAGAAACCGAAACAGAAAGATCCTAATTATTTAAAAACCAATTTATTCGATTCGATTCAATTCTTGCTTAAAGCCGAATCAAATCGAACCGATTATTGATGTTGTTGTTATTGTTGTTGTTGTTGTTGTTGTTGTTGTTGTTGTTGTTGTTGTTGTTGTTGTTGTTATTATTATTATTATTATTATTATTATTATTATTATTATTATTATTATTATTATTATTATTATTATTAAATCATTATTAAATTATTATTATTGTATTGTGTGCTTTTGTATGTATACGGGTCTGTCGGAGGTCTTTCTGAAAAAGCACTCTCTCTACCTTCGGTAGGGCTAAAACTGTCTACATTGTACCTTCCTATACCCCACCTTGTGCGGGATTGGGTAGTGTTGTTGTAAAGTTAACTAATCTTATTTGAGATGTTTTAGTTGGTTTTGAATAATACACAATTGTTATGTACATAATAGAGAGGCCGAGTCTTCACAAAGACGACGATCACGGGTTCAATCCTCGTCCTCATGTTCCTTCATGTTGGTCATGGGACCGGTCAATGGGGGCCGACAAATGATCAATTTTACCCACATATAGAGAGGGAATTTTTCCTTTCAATTTAAAAATGTTTAAGACTATTTTGTAATTAATTTATTTGTAGTTGAAAGATGTGCGAGTAATAAAAAGAATTATATAATAGCAAGTTAGAGTGTTTTGGTCAAAAAATTACTAAATGCAATTCAATAAACAAATTAGTAAAGTGAGGTAGTGTGCTTAAACTTAATTTCAAGATAATTTAATAGAAAATTATGCTTTGTGAAGAAAACTTGTAATTTTGCTAATGCGAGTTTACTTGTGATTAAACCTTGATAGACAAATGAAGTAAAACTTTGTAAATGATAAATTTGTATGCAATAAATCAAGATTAATGCAGAAAAACAAATGTAATCCGGGATAATTCCGGGATAATGCAATAAATATGACGAAGAATGCAAATTTAATGAAGCAAATGAATTTAAAGTGCAAGAACACGGTGATATACGAGGAAAACCCTTGATCTATAGTAGATCGCCGGCATAAAACCTTGGGAAGGATCAATTGATCCTTGCCTTATGTTTATCTTATTGAATAAAATGAAGTTACAAACTAAAGAGCGCAAGAATGATCGTCTAAGTGTGGAAATGGTGGAATGTCAGAGTATAAGTGAGTTGCTGAGAGTGTAATGGAGTGTAAGTGATGAAGATCAGTTAACCTAATCGATCATTCCAGCCTCGTATGTATACTACAACCCTATAACTAGCATTTCCGAAATATCCGGGATCATCCCCGAGATATGATGGAGCGCCTCCAACGTTCACTTGACTAAGTAATACGCACGTGTTGACTCCCTTCTTCGTAATTCAAAATAGTCTTCAAGTAATATACGATCCAAGGAAATCGGAATTACTTCCACACGTCTTCATGACCTAGTCAAAATGTAAATAAACATGCGAAAATATTAGTAGCAAAGGGATCCCGAGATATATGATATCCGAGATCCTTATAATAAGCCTATATTATAAGACAAATAAGATAATATCGAATCTAAGACATCTTATTATCTCAGACTTAGTTATATCCAGGATAACTATAAGTCAGTGATCCTGAAATATAAGACAATGTCCCTATCGGGATCCTGTAACATGATAATCTTAACAGTAAAGTCATATTACTATTATTCCTGTTGCAACATAATCTTGAGGATATTATATACATACCTGAGGATCCTGCACACTATAGCAAGTCAGGATGATACCTTTCTTTATCCCGATTGCAGACTCAGTATCCAATGCATAAGTCATTTAAGAGAAGCCCAGGATCCTTACACATAACCTGTATAGTTGCTAATCCGAGATCCTGCATGGTTAGTGAAAATTCTACCCACAACAATTGCCCCTGAAGTTGTATCGCTTGTTCAGGATCCTGAAAACGATATTACTTCAATCGATTCAGTTATTCATTTGAAGTTAGGTGAGATATTTTCGTCTATCGATAATCGTGCCCGAGCATTTATCTCCTGCCGATAATTATTAAACTCTCTATCACATCAAATCATCATCTTATTCCGAAGGTAACTCTTTTATTTCTTCTCGACTCTCTTTTACATCTTTTATAACCATTCTTACTTCAAACTTATTTTCACAGTAGATTCTTCAGAGGAAGCGATCAATCACACAAGGATTCAAGAATGTCAAGTAATTTTCTACTCTCTTCATTAACAATTCTATTTTCCATCCTACTAACTTGCTTTCGATTCTCCAGCCTACTTTACCTTATCTGACATTGACCCAGAAGTCCCTCCCGGGAAAGAGGTGATCAGAATCGACAATTCCAACTTCAAATTCCCAGCATCAGGTTCCCAATCAAAGAAAAGAAAGGTGGAAGAAATATATGACCTTGATGATCCGGCTGCTAATCTCTTCACGGTAATACTCTTTAAATCCAACTTTTACTAGATGAGAATCTTAATATCAAATCTTTATACAGGCTACTGAGATCATGATGGATAAATACATCGAAAAAGTCAAAACAATCGACGACTTAACCGCTGCCCTTGAGAAAAATTCTATCAAACTGACAAAGGCAAAAGAGAAAATCAAAACACTTAAAGCCATGCTCTCTAGGAAATTAGATGAATCAACATCCGCGAACAATATTCTGATCGATGTGGTAAAAAGGGATGCCATTATCGCGGTGTTGGAATCTAAAATCCACATGGCCACGGAAGTCGCCGAACATGGACAGGATACTAGCATGTGGGATGTTAAAGGATGGAAGGATAAGTTAGCTAGAATGAAAGATGATCATCCACCAAACCCGTTCTTCATTGGTCTCGGAGGATCCAAAGCCCCAAAGAAAGCAACCAAGGCACCCAAAGTAAAGATCACCGATGCTCCACTGATAATCAAAGGTGAAACTTCAAATCTCAGAGATAATGAAGATATGATGATGGCTGGCGGAATGATTGAAGATGACACTTTGGGCGAGGAAGACATATGAATAGTCGGAGCCCAATTCTTTTATTTTAATGCTTCCAAGTTTCCAGGGTTGTGATTGTAATTAAACAATTATTTTTGGGATGAAGTTAGCTTGGTATGGCTAACCATGGTGGTGTTTAAAGTGGTTCATGTTGGCCACTTGAACTTATTTTGCTTTGACCAATCTAGTAGACTTTATTCTCAGGATTTGATGATCGTGAGAAGTTTTTGCTATGAATATGATTAGGATTTCATATATCTTCTTTTCTTCAGACTACTAAGGAGATTCCCTTAGCATTTATATATATTTGTTGCTTGAAAATCAGGATCTTGGGGAGATTCCCTCAGGATATGCAGTAGACAGAACAGGATACAGGATAATGGAAAAAAAATTCCATTATGAATCTTTAGATTTTAAGATCCTGAGGAGATTCCTTCAGGACGACTTAATTCAATCAGGATCCTGAGGAGATTCCCTCAGGATGACTCTGTTTATTCAGAATTCCAAGATCCTGAAGTATGCTTCAAAGTTACAAAAATAAGCTATATCCTGCAATATAAACACAGAACAAATGTTTATTCTTACAACAAGTCATTTTTATTCAAAACTAATCTTAGAAATCAATTTTGAAATTTTCAAAGTGAGTTTATAAAATATTTTACAAACTTTCGTATGCTTCGACAAAACACTTTGCATAATGTGAAAACATTATAACCAGTAGACTTAAGATTGGATAAGATCAATAAAATCAAGTGTTAGCAATGTATTATCATCACCTTAAATCATAGGGTAATCCGTGTCTCGGGATAATCCATCTTTAGTATGGTATGAAGATACCAATTGTTTTTAAGTAATGTGAAAACATTACAAACCTTGCGCGATATTCAGTGTACAAACATGATAAGCCTTATGTTCTTAAGTGACGTGAATACGCCAAAACCTTTAGGTAATGTGAAAACATTAATAACTTTTTGCTACGTGTAATGTGAAAACATTACTACCTTAGGGGTCGACACCTAGTGCACTCAGTGACGACAACTAAAAGAATTTGATCTATAGGTCAATGGTCATGAAATTGTCGGGTACCAGAGGCATCACCGGTCCCATAACCCTGATTCTATAATCAAACACGTGTGCTCCAGGCGTGAGTGTGGCAACCCATATGAAAGAGAGGTGATTATGCGTTTTTAGCATCCTCAAAACCTTTAGAGGAATCCCTGGGATTCCCAAACGGGGGAGAGAGGTGGCCAACCTCTTATCCTCATTGCATGATTCCCAAATGTGTCAACTACAACAAACACAAACTCTTGGGTAAAGGTGGGTGTTAGTTTACCTAACACCCCTCCGATGCTTAAGTTAGTACGAGATTCATATGAGAATAATGAATAAAGATTAATCATGCATAGATATATATATACGTAAATTAATTGCACACATATACATATTTATATATTGACAGAAGAAATAAGTATAATGAAAAGTTAAGGATCACAGGAATACCTCTTTCGTCAAATATAAATATTTGACTTACACATGATAGAGCTTCAGATGAATAGCATTCCAAGATCTCGGAAGTAATTCTCCATCCATGTTTGCTATCCAGTATGCCCTCTTTCCAGTATTTGAATCAATCAAATAAGGACCTTTCCATTTTGGTGCTAATTTACCCTCAGCAGGATTTTTAGTGTTTTGAAACGCTTTCCTTAATACCAGATCCCCAACTTGAAATCTCCTTATCCTGATATTTTTTGTAACATCCTCAAATTGGGCCTAGAAGTAATAGGTATTTCTTGAAAATTTTAAATGCGATTTAAAATTGTTATATGTGTTTGAGTGTAAAATTAATAGGTCGATAAGCCTCAGGAAATATTGTGGTTAGTGAAATATTGTTTGTTTTAAATTTATTTAGTTGACGGTAAAATAAAATTGTATTTCCCCGCAAATGGTTTTTAAGTTCCAGACAATAATAAATACGGGGAATGAAAATTAACACTTATATGGTATATTATATGAGATGGATCGGGTTTTATTCCCACACACACATACATACGTACGTATTCATACATTCATACATACAAACACAAACCCTAACTCAAAAACATGAAGAAATCATCAAAATTGGAGCTTCATAATTCGGATTCAAGCTTCTAACATGAAGATTATCATCTTCTAATCCTTCCTTTCAACTTGTAAGTTCTTAATCTTTGAATCATGAACCCTAGAAATTTGGGGTTTTGATGTTCTTGGTGATAATTCGAAATTAAGCTTTGATTATGTGAAATTGATGTTAGTTAAGCTTATAGTTGTTGATATCTAGCAAGATTCTAGCTTAAGTTTGTAAATTAATCTTGGTTCTTAAGTTTTTGATGATTTTGATGGGTTATTGATTATAATCCGAAAATTTAGAGATGTGGTGATTAAATTCTCGTTAGTTGATGATTAAATGATGATTATCATGTAAACCCTAAGTTAGAAATGAAGAAGGTGATAAAATGATTTGATGAGTTCATGGGGTTTTGATGGGTTAATAAGTGTTCATGAGAGTGTTAGTAGCTTTAATATAACCTAATAATGGATTAATCAAGTTGTGTGAATTATATACAAGTGAAAGTGTTTATTGATGGGTAGTTAGAAGAGATTGTTATATGAGATTGTTATTTATAAGCTAAGATGATCATGGTGATGATCATGAGTTACTAATGAATTAATGGATGAATTAAATTGTGAATTTTAATATATGAGGTTGATGGTTACTTATATTGATTAACTATAATTGATTTGGATCAATGTGATGATGTGATTCTATGTTCATAATTTGATAGTGATGGTGAACTAGTGAAGTTTAATTTGGTTATTATTAATCTTGGATTGAATTGTGTTAAATGACTATAAGTCATAATTTGAAAAGTTGAATACTTGAATGCTTGAATCAAGTATAACCAATTCCATGGGAGTGATGGATTGATGATTTGGATTAACTAATTATTGTGTTGTAATTACTTGATTGAGTTATTTAGATTTTGATTACATTATGTGATAGTATTTCACATTGATACAAGTAACTGACTTGTGTATTTTGTTGTATTTCCAGATATGGAGAAGACTCAGTGATATTAGACTACTGAGTGGGCGACTATGGTAGTCGGTGAGTGGACTTTGATCTCTCACTATAATTTAGTGATCACTATTGTGGTTACTTCAAGTGTTATGTGTTATATTCAAGTGTTAAGTGTATTGTGAATTGTGTTAAAGTGACCTATTGGTAACTGTGTTAATAGAGGTCAACTATGTTGGACTGTGTTGTTACAGGTTAGTCAACACAAGGGTTGTGAACATTCGTTGTAAGTAAGGCTTGTGTTGACTAAAGGTAACAAACAGTTATCGGTTAACCACTGTATTGGCCTGCAGTTGGTGTAAGTGTCGCTTGGTGGGCCACCGCGGCTGAGGGCGCCACAAGGGCCACCGATCCTCTGGTGATGTTGAGTCAAAGTGTTAAATGTGGTGAACTCATGGTGTTAAACTAAGTGTAGTGTTAGTGATGAGTTAACTCACTTAGCTTCGTGCTAATCCCTCGTTGTTTACTCCTTGCAGGTTAATATCTATTGTTATGGGCGGGTCAAGAAGTAACTGAAGAATATTTGACTAGGATTACTCTGATAATATTTAATAAAGTTTAAAATGTTGATTATATAATGTCCAGGATATAAAGGATTGTTTTGTAAACGTTAATAATTAATACTTAGAACTTAGTTAATGGAAGATGACGACATGTCATTTTATGTATATATATGTTTTGGGACTTGAGCTTCCGCATTGTAAAAAAAAAACAAAACAGTTGTAGAAATCGGGGCGTTATATTTTTGTTGTAGAATCTTGAAATCCTTTGCTGATAGGCTGCAATCCTGAATTTAGCACGATCCCTAATCTCATCCACAGTGTCTAAATCTTGGATCAATGCTTCCTTATTCGTTTCTTCAGTCTGCATTCGGGATCTTGCCGTCGGGATCACCATTTCTGTCGGGATCATAGCTTCAGATTCAAACACCAGAGCAAAAGGAGTTTGTTTGGTTGCCTGTTTTTCAGTAGTCCTATCAGCCCATAGAACAAATGGTAACTCTTCAGCCCATCTCCCTTTCTTGGTGTCCAACCTCTTTTTAAGATTGTTGATGATGATCTTGTTACTGGATTCCGCTTGTCCATTAGCTTGGGGATGGACTGGCGTTGAAGTAATCATCTTAATCCCCCAACTATCACAAAACTTGGTTGTTCTGTTTCCAATAAACTGAGATCCATTATCACATATCATCTCCGCCGGGATCCCGAATCTAGTCAGGATATTCCTTTTGATGAATGAGATTACATCCTTTTCTTTTACTTGCACAAATGCTTCAGCTTCAATCCATTTTGAAAAGTAGTCCGTCATTGCAAGCATAAAGACTTTTCCTCCAGGAGCAGTAGGTAGTTTTCCAACAATATCCATTCCCCACTTCATAAACGGCCATGAAGAGATAATTGGATACATCGGTTCTGCCGGTTGATGATGGATGTTCCCATGTCTTTGACAAGCATCACATTTGCGAGCAAAATTCATAGAATCTTTCCTCATTGTTGTCCAAAAGTAACCTGTTCTCAAAGTTTTTGAGAATAGTGCTCTGCCCCCAGAATGATTTCCACAATCTCCCTCATGAATATCCTTAAGTACTGCTTGCGCTTCAGGATCCTCAAGGCATCGCAGTAATGGTCCTGCAAGAGATTTATGATACAATATCCCATTTTGAATTATAAAACGAGATACCTTAAGCTTGAAAATCCCAGGATTTGGTTCATTCTTCGGAATCACGTCATTTTGTAAGTATTCCATGATTGGTTGCATCCATGATCCTGATTTGCCCCCAGAAGCTGATGTATCTGAATGATCTCTTATCTCAGGATCATCAATCCCACATACTTGCTCTTCTTTCTTATCTTCTATGGCCAGTGACAAGATATGAACAATTGAGATCCTGATGTTAGGCGGGATCCTGAGAGTTGATCCCAAATTTGCTAATGCATCCGCTTCTGAATTGGCTTCTCTTCGTATCTGCTCTATATTGAATGTCTCGAAATCACCTGTAAGCTTTTTAACAACATCCAAATACAAAGCCAACTTTTCGCCTTTTACAGCATAAGTACCATTATAATGATTAACAACTAATAAGGAATCCATGTAAACTTGTAAATGTTTTACTCCTATATCTTTAGCTAGTTGTAATCCATCAACTAATGCCTCATATTCTGCTTCATTATTAGTAGCCTAAAATTCACAATTAATTGCTTGTGGCATTATGTCTCCCTGTGGTGATCTTAATATTATCCTTAATCCAATTCCATTCATATTAGAGGCTCCATCAGTATACAGAATCCATTTATCTTTTGATTCATCTAATTGTTGTACCTCTAAATCTACTTCTTCTTGAAGATCACTAGTGAAATCAGCTATAAAGTCCGCTAAGGCTTGGGATTTTATGGCACTTCTTGGTTCATATATCAAATTAAACGCACTTAATTTCACAGACCATTTAGCCATTCTACCTGACATTTATGGTTTTCTAAGTACTGATTTTATGGGATAATTTGATCTTATATGAACAGGGTGCGTTTCAAAGTAATGTCTAAGTTTAGTGGAAGCCATGACTAATGCAAGAATAAGTTTTTCAAGATGAGAATACCTGGTTTCAGCATCAAGTAGACTTTTACTTACATAATATACGGGATGCTATTGACCTTCATGATCTTTAACAAGTACTGCACTCACTGCACTTCGGGATACTGCCATATATAGATATAATGGTTCTCCAGCTTCTGGCTTCATTAACAATGGAGCCGATGACAAATAATTTTTCAATTCTAAAAATGCTGCTTCTTGTTTATCTCCCCATTCGAATTTCTTGTTCTTCTTCAGGATATCATAAAATTCTTTGCATCGATCTGAGGATCTTGAAATGAATCTATTAAGAGCTGCAATCCTTCCAGTTAACCTTTGAATATCTTTGGTGTTGACCGGGGATTTCAAATCCAGGATAGCCTTAATTTGTTCTGGGCTAGCCTCAATTCCTCTCTTAGTCACCATATAGCCCAAGAATTTTCCTGCCCCCACTCCAAAATGGCATTTGGAAGGATTAAGCTTCATGTTGTATAGGTCCAGGATATCGAAAGCAGTTTGAAGATCTTGAAGATGATCCTCAGCTCTCTTGGATTTAACCACCTTATCATCAATGTAGACTTCCATGGTCTTACCCAAGTGATCTTTGAACATCATATTCACAAGCCTCTGGTATGTTGAACCTGCATTTTTAAGACCAAAAGGCATTGCAATATAACCATATATACCTGTTGGTGTCATGAATGCTGTATATTCCTGATCAGATGGCTCCATCTATATTTGCTGAAATCCCGAAGATGCATCCATGAAGGTCAGTATCTCGTGTTCAGCAGTTGCGTCCACCATTGAGTCTATGTGAGGTAATGGGAAGGGATCCTTTGGACATGCTTTGTTGAGATCAGTGTAGTCCACACATACTCTCCATTTCCCATTCTTCTTTTGTACCACTACCACGTTTGCCAACCATCTTGGGAATTTAACTCCTCTAATCATACCAGACTTGAGCAACCTTTGCACATCAGCTTGTATAATCGCATTTCTTTCTGGGGCGAACTTTCTTCACTTTTGCTGAATCGGCCTGAAAGTTTTGTCAATACCCGGTTTATGTGTGATAATATCCTTAGATATACCTGTCATATCCTCAAGTTTCCAGGCAAAAGTTGCTTTTCTATCCTTCAGGAACTTCACAAGATTCTGTTCAAGATCCTTAGGGATTGAGGATCCTAAGAATATTTTTTCCTCAGGATCATCAATGTTTAGCGGCACTTCTTTGACATCCTGCTCAATTGCTTCCAAGATGCCCCGTGCTCGCGTCTTTAATTGCTATGCTGGCGTGGGCTTGGTAGTAGGTTTCATCGATGTTGTGTAGCAATCCTTAGCCTCCTGTTGGTCACTGTTAATCCTGACAACTCCCCATGGAGTGGGCAACTTCACGCATTGATGATACGTTGATGGGACTGCCTTCATGTCATGAATCCAGGGTCTACCTAGAATAATGTTATAGCAAGATAATGAATCCATAACATAAAAGCGTTGCATAGAGTTTACCCCCTCAATATAGATTGAAAGTTTGATTTCTCCCACGGTATTTTTGGCTTCACCACTGAACCCAACAAGGACGGTTGATTTAGCAATTATCTCTGATTCTGGGATCCCCATCCTCTTGAGTGTCTCCAGTTGGATGATGTTCATAGAGCTGCCGCCATCAATCAGGACCCTACGTACAAAATGATTTGCAATATATAGAGTAATAACCAGACCATCATGGTGAGGATCCTGAACATTCTCCTTGTCATCTTCACTAAAAGTGACCACCTTCTCATCCTTCAGAGTTACTGATCTCATGGGCTTATCCCGCTTTTCCGACTTTGATTCCTTTGCATGCCTTTTCGCTGCTGAATAAGACGTACCACAGATGTCAGAACCACCAGATATAAAGTTAATTACCTTAGCATTTGGGGGTGGTGATCCTGCTCTCTGCTGGATTCCGGTATGATATTGAATTTCAGAATCACGAAGTTTATCACGATCCCGAGCTTGATCTTTTCTTCTGTTGAAGAGCTCCTTCAGATGACCCTTTCCGAGCAAATAGCTTATTTCTTTCCTCAAAGCTATGCAATTCTCAGTTTCATGACTGAAATCCTCATGGAAAGCGCACCATTTCGATCTATCTTTCCATCCTGTATTCTTTTCACTCTTCTTTGGCCATCTGACTCCATCTCCAAGGTTTCTCATTGCATAGAGGATCTCTGTGGTATCAGCTGCAAAACAATAATCAGTCAGTTTTGGACAATCTTCATCATCCTCATCCACAGCATTGATCCTGCGATCCTCATTTCTGGAATATGGCCTGCTCCTGCTTGGTTTGAATACAGGTATCTCAGCTTTCCTGTTGGGTTTATCATACGTTGAAGAGGTACTTGATTTCTTTTGGATCACCGCATCTTCCTCCAAGCGTATGAATCTCAAAGCTCTGTTTCTCACTTCGTCCAAGCTTCTACATGGGTTCATCACAAGATCTTCATAGAAAGGCGAATCTCTCTTTATCCCCATTTTGAAAGCTTGAACAGCATTTGCCATATCCAGGTTCGGGATATCCAAGAATTCCTTGCCAAATCTTCCTACAAAATCTCGAAGAGTTTCATTATCCTTCTGGACAACCCTATACAAATCAGTGGTTAGTCTTTCAAAAGTCCAACTGCATGAAAATTGATTATTAAAAAGATTAACCAAATGAGCAAAAAATGTAATAGAATATGCAGGAACATTAGGCAGCCATTTAAGTGCAGATCCTGTAAGCGTGGATCCGAATCCTTTGCATAGACAAGCTTCCTTTAGATCCACAGGGATTGGGATAATCTCCATTCTTTCCCTGTACTGCGCTATATGCTCTTCAGGATCCGTGGTTCCGTCATAAAGCTTCATGTTAGGAGTCTGAAATCTCTTCGGGATCTCGGCATCACATATTGGTGGTGTAAATCTCGAGATCCTATGTGCAGATGGCGTAACCTCCGGGATAGGTTGCACTATACCTGGGACATTAGATATCATATCCTTGAGCTTCTGCAACTCTCTCGCCACGACGGGATTTACCCCAGAATCCTGCAAAACGTTAGAACCAAAAGAATAACCAGAAGGTATGTTACCACCATGTGTTGCCCTTGGTAGGGATCCTGAGGCTTGTTCAGGATCTCTATGTGTAGAGACTCTGGTAGCATGTGTGGATCCCGGGATTCCGGCACTCCCTTGCATAGATATGAAATCTCCAGAATAATTTGATGAAGGAGGAGTATTGAAATCCAGGATCCTGCTCCGAACGGGGGTAGTAACTTGGGCGACAGGAACACTTTCTCTAGGTCTCATGCCTTTCACATCTCTTCTTAGTGATGCGTTGCTGCGTTCTATACGGATCATCTGTCCCCGTACTTCTGAAAACATAGACATAATTTCACGGTTAGAGATAATAATAGGGTCACTATCATTCGAACCTGATCCCACATAGGTGGACGTAGTGGTCGTCGTCCTTGAACTGACAGGCTGAGGCCTTGGTCGTGAAGATGAAACATGCATGTATGGTGGTATGCTAGCAGCAGAAGATGATGGTATAGCAGAAGAGGTGGTTTGGCCTTGGGTCACCATTTTTAACAAATTTTATGCAAAAAACGACTCTGATGAAGGTTTAATCAAAAGTTTTATTATGAAAAAGCACCACTTGCCCCACGGTGGGCGCCAAATTGTTTTGGTCAAAAAATTACTAAATGCAATTCAATAAACAAATTAGTAAAGTGAGGTAGTGTGCTTAAACTTAATTTCAAGATAATTTAGTAGAAAATTATGTTTTGTGAAGAAAACTTGTAATTTTGCTAATGCGGGTTTACTTATGATTAAACCTTGATAGACAAATGAAGTAAAACTTTGTAAATGATAAATTTGTATGCAATAAATCAAGATTAATGCAGAAAAACAAATGTAATCCGGGATAATTCCGGGATAATGCAATAAATATGACGAAGAATGCAAATTTAATGAAGTAAATGAATTTAAAGTGCAAGAACACGGTGATATACGAGGAAAATCCTTGATCTATAGTAGATCGCCGGCACAAAATCTCGGGAAGGATCAATTGATCCTTGCCTTATGTTTATCTTATTGAATAAAATGAAGTTACAAACTAAAGAGCGCAAGAATGATCGTCTAAGTGTGGAAATGGTGGAATGTCAGAGTATAAGTGAGTTGCTGAGAGTGTAATGGAGTGTAAGTGATGAAGATCAGTTAACCTAATCGATCATTCCAGCCTTGTATATATACTACAGCCCTATAACTAGCATTTCTGAAATATTCGGGATCATCCCCGAGATATGATGGAGCACCTCCAACGTTCACTTGACTAAGTAATACGCACGTGTTGACTCCCTTCTTCGTAATTCAAAATAGTCTTCAAGTAATATACGATCCAAGGAAATCGGAACTACTTCCACACGTCTTCATGACCTAGTCAAAATGTAAATAAACATGCGGAAATATTAGTAGCAAAGGGATCCCGAGATATATGATATCTGAGATCCTTATAATAAGCATATATTATAAGACAAATAAGATAATATCGAATCTAAGACATCTTATTATCTCAGACTTAGTTATATCCAGGATAACTATAAGTCAGTGATCCTGAAATATAAGACAATGTCCCTATCGGGATCCTGTAACATGATAATCTTAACAGTAAAGTCATATTACTATTATTCCTGTTGCAACATAATCTTGAGGATATTATATACATACCTGAGGATCCTGCACACTATAGCAAGTCAGGATCATACCTTTCTGTATCCCGATTGTAGACTCAGTATCCTGTGCATAAGTCATTTAAGAGAAGCCCAGGATCCTTACACATAACCTGTATAGTAGCTAATCCGGGATCCTGCATGGTTAGTGAAAATTCTACCCACAACATAGAGTACTTTCATTTTTGATTTTCCTTCTATTTTTACGTTTCCATCTTGTCTTATCTTCTTTTCTTTTGTATATATTATAAGAAAAATTATGGAAGAATAATAGTCATTGGATGAAGAATCAACAATGATTATCTCACCCTTAATTCAATCAATGACATACTAATTTCTATTTTACTAGCATAAAACTTGCGCTATGCAGCGGGAGATATGATAGTTTGTGGTGGATGATATCAATAAATCAATGATAGTCATAATAATCGATAAGAGTTTTAATGCGACAGAGAGTAAGCAAAACATTAAGGGCTTTTAAAATTTAATTTGTTGAAAAATAAAAGAGTTTTGAAACTTAAATCTTATAATATAACATGTAACCATTCACATTTATTTATCATATATATAAATCAACAACTGATATGTGTTTTTCTCTTTACAGTAAGTTTTATTACGAGTAACAATCCACATAAATATGTTTACTTATAAATGGTTATAATAATGGGTATAAATTTTGAAATATGATAAATACTTTACATGTTACCTTGATTAAGTAGTGAATTCATAGAGTTACCCTATTATTTAGACTTGATAATAAGGTATAATAGACATTTTCGATCTTTCACTTGTAAGGTTTAAGAATGTAGTGCAAATGTTTTATAAGGGTTTTAGATGCGTGGGACAAAGACTAATATACCTTCTTATATCTACAATCTTAATCTTTAATACTTGTCCCATTTGTGTCAATCACCCTTCAACTATTTAAATGATATTTTTTTAATGATAAAAAGTGAATATGCAATTAATTAATGTATAACAAATTTTAGGCTATAATGTAGGGAACTTATTGACTTGCTTTAAAAATATATAAATCATCGTCTACCATTGCTCTTGATCCTCTTAGATTTCACCTTCATCTTCACACAAAATAATAAACGATTTCATAAACACGTAACTAATTGACAGTTATATACATTTAAATCATAAATCTGTCCTAACGTACATATGATACGATATACAAAAATCATATTTCATTTTCAAGAATAAGAAGTGATCGCTAGCCCGTCGGTCGGTCGGATTTTACGCCGGTCATTGCTCCAATCGTCGGGTCGCAGATCAGTGGGTTTTAATATTTGTAGTGCTGAAAAGTCTAAGCTATACTACTACTTACTTATAATATGATTATTAGGGTAGTAAGTGGTAGGTATGACTCAGGTGTCATTCTTCAAATCACAACGGGCATGGGATCTTAGGAGGATTTATTATCTTTGGTAATTTAGCTGAGATTTTAAAACTTTTGAGGAGGTTTGTTTTGTTTTCTAATTAATAAACTAAAGACAGTAAAATAAAAGAGGAGTTTGGTCGCTGAGAGATCTATGAATTACGCGAGTGTTTGCTATGATATCGGTATATGCTAGTAGGGGTAGTTAAGGTAATTAAGGGTTTTACTTATAATGAATCCTAGTAGTGATAGATAACTTGGGGTCTCTGAACGATGTTCAACATAGTAATGTACCTACGGCCTTTTCGTGGCTTCCACGCGTTTGTACTTTACCAGAGGTGGTTCCAGCGCTATACCAAGTACTGAGCCGTTTTACGGTATTTTCGATGCCTCGTTTATAGATCCCGTATCATCATTACTGTATATATTCTAATGGGCCATAATTACTATCCTATTATCTATCTAACGTAGAGTTGTTCGCAATCAGATAAATAACATGTCACATGGATAACAGATATGGAGTGTTGACTACACCGGAAGTTCTCCCAAATGTAGTAACCAATTCAACCGACAACTAACCTCAAATCCTATTCCCGAGTCTCGGACGTCTAAGAGTCCGTATCGTGGCATGAATTGTTGAATAAACAATAACATGAACAGGAGTTACCCCGCGGAATAAGTTGGGAAAGTCTGTCTAACGATCGGTTAAATTGTTCAATATTATTACATATAGATCATTGTAATTATTCTAGCATGTTAAACTGGCGTATGAAATTATTCTGCGTTTGAAAACCTAATCATATATCCAACAACCGCAATAGACAAAGAGATACTAGCATGCAAACCCTAAAGCAACAATCAAACAAGAATATGCATTAGTGTAACATGAATAGATATCAGTTTATTTCAAGTAGAGTTTCTGGATAAATGGTTAAGTCACGAATGCTCCGAAAGTTCTCTAAAAAGCATTCGATATATGAAAATAATTCTAATCTATCTCTAATCCTACGCTCCGTGTCTCCCTCCGATATATTTCAATCAGGAGAACACCGACCATGCCGAGTTCATCGAATCATTCAGAATAGTTGAGGGACCTATTTCTAGTAATTGGCCGGATTCTATTAATAGGCTTCAAACCACATCATAAGTTTGATAGATAAACAATTGAGAATTATATCATAAATTCAAACATATCCTAATTTCATACGAACAACATAACAGCGTAATTTAAAGCATAACTACCCTAGCATAACGTCTATCATAGCAAACACATATTTGTTTAGCCTAACATAACAATTAATCTAGCATGCATTTCTAAATAATCATGGCGGAAGCACAACATATTTAAAAATAACAAGAAAAGATTATATAATAAAACCTGATAGGCGTACAAACAAATCTGCGTAATCGCAGTCTCGGAGCGACTCCGTACAAAGCTTGAAGGCTTGCTACTCTACTCCTACTAGCTAATTACTACTACTACTATTCTAGAGAGAGAAAGTGTTTGTGAGAGAGAAAGAGAGAAAATGAAATGAAAATGGGATGAGAAATGAGGAGGTGAGGGCCTCTATTTATAGGCCAAGGTCACCAAGCTAGCTACCACAATTTGACACCCAATTCTTCCGATTTGCACTGAAATACCACCCCAATCTCAGAAATTCAGCACCAAAAAGGGGCTATACGGCACCAAAATGGGGGATATACCACCCTTTAGGGGTAGTATACCACCCTTAGGGGGTAGTATACGGCCCTAAAGGAGGCGTATACGGCCCCTAAGGGGTGGTATACGGCCCCTAGGGGGTGGTATGCCCTTGGTCGTGGTCTCGTGTGCTAGATCGTAAGTCTTGGTCGCCTAGTCGTAGTTCTTGTGATCTTCGTTTGGCTTTATCTTCTTCGTTACTTGTCAGATTTGAAAGATTCTTGTGCCCACGTTCTCGTATTTTCCTGAGGATTCATATGACACCGATTAGGCTCGATTTGCTTATTTATACGTCAGAATCACGGGTGAATCGTTTTAGCTCTATTTTGTTCGTTATTTGAGCCTTTTTATTGATTTTCGAAAGGAAGTCTAAGTTTTAGCCCTTTTTATATTTTAAGTATAAAAACATTGATTATTGGATGTTTATTCCAAGATTTGGGCTAAAATGGGCATGATAATGTACGTAAAAACGTGACTTTTTGCGTTACATCAAGAACCTATACATGTATACTTTTTTATGATTTATAATTATATTTCTAATATTCACCAGTTTCACGAGTTAGGTCACGAATTGAGAATTTAAAATTATGAGTCACGACATAATTGACGAGTTGACAACTTTTTTTTTTTTCTGAGTTGTCAACTATAATTCATAAAAATTATTAAAGTTGGTTGTAAACTTGCATAAAATTACCAAATAAAAGTTTTACGTTTCAATATATATTAGGCATCAAATTACACGGGTCATCTATGTGGTTTGCTTTAAATAACACTCTCCATCCCAGTACTTCTTTATTGACCTTGATCATTTATGTGGTTTCGGTTTGTTGCGTAGAACGTCATATTATCTAAAGACAGTTAGTTTAATCCGTTAAAGGACCGCGAGTTTAATAACATTAATGATAATAATTATTCACGTAATTTTTATTTTAAAATCATTGAATATTCTATTTAACCAAGTTATCTTTTAGAAGACTTTTTTATTTTATTTAATTATTATTATTTGTGATCAACTTATTCATATAAATTTGTGCAAATATTTTCATTTACAGTAACTCACTAAGAAAATCAATAAATAAAAATCAAAAAATCGCTACTAATAAATGTCACATTTGACCACCATTCTTATCGCCGACAAATACATTTGTAGACCGGTCTGATCGGGATTTTTGTGATTTCCGGCTGGTTGAGAACCGGTTTTGGGCATAGTTTGACCAGTCAACGAACCGGACGATTTTCCGGTTTTCACCGGTTGAAGTGGGAACCGGACCGGTTTTGGACTGGGATTTTTTTATTTGCGTTTTGGGCCGGTTTTGAACCGGCGGTCCGGCTGGTTGAACCGGAACCGGGAACCACACCGGTCCGATTCAAAAAACGGTTTTCAAAACATTGTTTGTAGTAACCATTCCCTATATTGACCGAATTTGAAATTTGAAAAATCAAACGGAAAACAAAAAACAAAAATTATGAATAAAATGATAAAACTAATTCAAACTTTGAAGCAACCAAACCTAGATCGAACAAAAATACACAAAATTGAAACATATAAATTTAACTTAATAACGTAAACAACTCTATGAATCCAACCATATAGATAGATGTGGACATGGAAAACGAACACAATGTAATATCGACACTAGACGAAACACGTTGATCAATTCATGTATCACACAAAAACTAACCACTACAAAAAAATAAATGTAATAAACAAATAATAAAATTGAATTGAAAAGTTTATTAAAAATAACTTAATCAAGTACAACAAAAGAATATTATATGATTTTAAAATTTGAAAAATAAAAAATCAAATGAATAGTCCCTCTCATTAATGTTATTACACTTGCGGTCTTTAGCGGACTAAATTATCGACCATTAGACAAAATGATGTTTTACGAATAAACCGAAACCACATGTATAATGTATAATCTATGTAAAAAAAGAAAAAAATACAGGGACAATGAGTGTTATTGAACAAACTACAGAGACTATTCGTGTAGTTTATTTATATGCTAATAAAACAATAAAAACATGTACCTCACTTGTTTGTGGATACACACACACACACATATATATATATATATATATATATATATATATATATATATATAGATGTGTTAAAATAAGAAGGCTAATTTTCGTGAGCTCGTAAAAAATCATTCAAAATCACTTTTTAACTATCGGATATACATTATTCTTCAAAACTTTTTCAATGATTACTATTAAAATAACTTTTGAAAGCTATGATATATATATAAATAAAAAATATTAACTTTTTTTTTCGAACTTTTTTACAGTCGTTACTGTTGTGGTTATATAAGATAGTCACAAAATTTAACATGATAATCACATGTGATTATTCTCTAATATAATGTGATTATAATGTGTTCGAGATAATCACAAGATATGACATAATAATAACATATTATTCATAAAATTATTAAGTTATAAAATGTGATTATTGTGAATAAAAAAATTAATAAAAAATAATAAAACGTAGAAATTATTTTTATTTGAAAAATAGATTCTTAAAGTTATTTGAAAAAGAAGCTACGGAGAAAATTTTGTAAAATAACGTGGTTTGGATAGCTAAAAAGTGATTTTGAAATGTTTCCTACGTTCTCACGAAAATTAGTCTTCATATTTGAACCACAATATATATATTTAATATACACACGCAAAAAACATATTAAAACTATTTTTATGTGTCTCCTTTGTGATAAGAGAGACATGAAACACGTGAAACATAACTTGTTATTATCATGTAAAATGTGATTTATAACTGTTTATTATTATTGGAAGTTTCGTGCCATAATATTCTATTCCTAAAGGACCAAAAAGTAACCCTTACCTTTCTCGAAAAATAAGAAATATTCAGATATTTCTAAATGTGACCCATATTTGATTTACTTAACCTAATTTCAATCCTTGTTAATTTGAAGAATATACTCATACTCGTATATATAAAAATGCTATTCTCTAAACTATAGATAAAATATATAATCTATCATAAGAATTATAATATACTACATGTTCCAAATCAAGCTCACCAAAGAGCCTATGGTATAGCAGTATGTATGTGAGGAACTTTTTAACCTAATGATTGGATGGTTTAAACCTCGTGGGAGACAATTTGTAAATATTCGTGGTGATTGTATATATAATTCGTGAGATCGGTAGTCTAGGATTGCTTTTCTAAAAAAAATAAATGAAATGCTTATCAATAGAGTTTTTTACACATCACTAAAAATCTAGAATATAGATTTGTTTTTTACACTACCGTATGGTTTTATCTAGTAGTAGTAATTATAACAATATATATACCTATAATATGACTGTAAACAAATACTCCGTATTATAGACATTAGAGTAGAATATTTACAAATATTTAATAAACAAGTTTTCAATTTTCATGATGAAATGATGGTTTAATTTAAGAGTTAAAATTATGTAACTTTCTTTTTTTCCCGCATGAACTCTGTAGAGACAAATTTATTAGATTAATTCTTTTTAACGTATCATACATTTATACTACCGATATCTAATACACTAAATTTATGTAATAAAAAATAGGGAAAAGTCCCCCGAAATGCTACTAACTTTGACTCAAAAGCTATTGTGTGTAACCAACTAACGTGTAGGTGTAAGAATGCAACCAACTTTCAAAAATGAGTGTTTTAATGTAATTTGCTGACGTGTTGCTCGTTGAAGGTGACACGTGGCGTCCGGATGTGCCACGTGGCTTCCGGAGAGTTTGACAACGCATCGACACGTCAGCAAATTACATTAAAACACCCTTTTTGAAAGTTGGTTGCATTCTTACACCCATGTGTTAGTTGGTTACACACAATAGCTTTTTGGTCAAAGTTAGTAGCATTTCGAGGGACTTTTCCCTAAAAAATATAGACTAGACTCACAATAATGATCATATTTAAAAATTAAAAGTTGACTATTCTTAACATATAAGTCAATATAATCCATTCTAATGAGTCCGAACTATATCTACCTACTCCTTTACTCCTCGATCTACTCACTCGGTGTATGAATATATATTTTAAATCAATTGAATATTATGTAAATTTTTTAAATTTTTTTTTTAGAGTAGAATATTATGCAAATTTAATGTCGAGCATGTCCTTTATAAACTAATAGTTCCATTAATTAGCTAAAATATATATATATAATATAATAATAATAATCCATAGCTAGAATCACTAAATTTATTGACATTATACCCGAAGTTTCTCTAACATAAACTATAAACTAAAAATTTATAAGAGGATGCGTTGTGATTGTGTTTTTCTTGGTGTTGATTGAGCCGCTGAGGATGCGTTGTGTTTCTAGCTAGGGTGAAAGTGGTTGAAAGTGATTTTTAAGAAAAAAATGAGACAGTAACAAATGTACGAAAAGGGGTGAGTTTTTATATAATGAAGGCAATAATATGGTTGTTATCCGAAATTTTTATATATAAATGTCATCAAATAATTATAATTATATCATATACACTAGTATAAAATGTATAATCACACCTTAATTGACATTAACCATTTGATATAAGAAGCCTTTTAATTTGCTCTGATCATTCATCTTCAATTTCATCACAACTTCAAGCCTTCCCATCCTAAAAAAATCAAATAAAGTATTTATTATTAAAAGTCCAAAGTTAGTAAATACCGTTGATCTCAAATACTAAATAATAAGAAGTTAAATAACATTGTGACGAACCCTAACCTGTTGTACATCTTGCTTTGTATTTTGTTGTTCATTATCTCTTAACGGTCGAATCCTCTGAAATACAAATACAAATGAGTAATCAACTAAAAGTTTTTCGTTGAACATGTTATATCAATGATTCGACGTACGTTACATAAAGATCTAAATCGAAACAAAAGATCAGCTTCCGTTTGGAGAGCCTTTTGAGTCTCGATTTTTTTATCGATCTCTTCAGCCTTTATGTCTAGCATCAACCCTCTTTCTTGTAGCATCTTTTTGGTCTTTTGTTGGTCTAACATCAACCTCTCCTCCTTACCCCATGACAACATAATAGAAAAAGGGAAAAAATGTTGATAAGGATCTCAATTCTTGTAATTATATATATATATATATATATATATATATATATATATATATATATATATATATATATATATATATATATATATATATATATATGTTTTTGAAGTTCTTAATAGATTTTCCGTTTAAATTTATTGTTGTTGGCGATATTTTTTTGAAAATTGGTAGGAGGTTTCAGGCAGGAGATGGATTCCTGTTTTTAGATTGAGTTTTTGTAAAGACATTTAGACCATGCATTTCTTGAAAATTTGTAAACCGGAAAAAAAAAATTAATAATCACTCTCCTACTTATATTTTTTTTTTTAATGGCGATGAGAGAAGAGAACATCGAGGAAGACTTAGGCGTCTTTTCTCTCCAAACCTTATGTAACATCCCCAAATTGAGCCTAGGAGAAACAGGTATTTCTTTATATTTAATTGTGATATTTAATTGTATTGTGTTTGATTGTGAAATTTATAGGTAAATGAGCCTCAGGAAATATTGTGACTAGTAAATTATAGTTTGTTTTAAATAAACTTAGGTGACGGTAAAATAAAATAATTTTATCGCAATTGAAATTGAGGTTCCAGACAATAGGTCAAAAAGGGGTATAATATTGCACTGTGAATTAAGAGAGTCGGTTTAATAAAAGGGATAAGGCCGACTTAATTCATTTTCTTCAAACTTCTTGTGTTCTTCATACCTCTCACAAACCTTCATCAAATCACCTACACAATTGCTAGTGAAAAGTGATCAAAAGTAAAGCTGTGATCTTCTTGTTAAACTATCATCATCATCTTCATAATCTTCTCTTTGTTCTTTATTGGTAAGTTAAACTTTTGTTTAACCTAAATGATGAAATTGTTTGAATGATAGGAATTGAAGCTTAAATGATAGAATTGATAGTTGTTTGAAGGTGTAATAGCTAGGTGAATGCTTTATGAACTGATTTGATAATGATTACATGATGAAAATTGTTAGATTCTTGAGTTTTAGGTTTGAAAGTGGAATTGATAGGTTATAGGTGATTGATTGAAATTGTGATGATTTGAAGCTTGAATCTTTGATATATGATGTTAGTATATGTTGTTATGACCAAAAACTGATAAAAAGTCGAGTTTAGAGCTCAGTTTTATTGATTTGTGATTTTGGTTTCGTAGTTGCATATGTGCAGGAACTGAAATGTGCAGGTCTGGAAGAACCTGGGAATACGGTCGGATTCCCCTGAATCCGGACGTATTCAAGGGAATACGGCGTATTCCCGGGGTGTATTCCCAAACGTATTCCTTAGATCGGGTTCTGGTTGAAAGTGATGCTGAAATGACTGGGGAATACGGCGTATTCAATGGAATACGGACGTATTCATATGAATACGGTCGGATTCCAAGGAATACGGCCGGATTCCCTTGGCCTGGCAGAGATTTTAATTTAAACCTTAGAATGTGATATTTGTTTGCTTAATATGTTTATATAACTTTATACTTGTTTGATTGTTGATATTAAGTTATATACTATGTGATGTGAGGATTGATTTGGAATTCTTTTGTATTTCAGATCCGACTACGACTCAATAAAATTAGATCTTTGAGTGAAGCTTGAAACGAGACAGGTGAGTGACTGGTTCTCACAGTTTAAATTGGTGTTAACAATTTAGTTACATCAATTTTAAGTAGATTGATATTGTGAGTTATTGATAAGTTGATTGCGGTTAATTGATTGATTGCTAGTGACTCATTCCATGATAGGTTGGAATGATAGAGGTCAATTTCGGTTGGGTTTAGTTGCTATAGGTTAATCTTTATGGTATTGATGAACATTCGTTGTGAATTCTTCCATATTGATTAAAGATAGCATCGAACTATCGGTAAAATCTCTGTATTGGCCTGCAGTGGATTATAAGTGTTCTTGGTGGGCCATCCGCGGGCTGAGGGTACCTCAAGAACCACCGATCCTCTAATTTGATTGTTACTATTAGTTGATTGTTGTGAGTTGATTGTTTATGCTAAGTTAGATTGTTGGAATCGTTATTCACTTAGTTTCGTGCTAATTCCCCACCTCACTTTTGCAGGTTAAGTTTGCTTATGCTCGGTTGAGAGGTTTTGGGTGAAATGTTTGACAAGCTGAGCACTCTTGATTACTTTTAGTCGGAAGTTACACGTTTGTATAAATAACACCACTAGATTATGAGTTTGTAACAAAATAACATAATGATAGTATGTGTAATAACTAACCTTTGATATTATGTATTATGTAAAGTTTGTTGAATGGGATAACGCTTCCAGGTAAAAAAAAATAATAATAAAAATGGCTGGAAAAATATGGGGTGTTATAAGTTGGTATCAGAGCATAAGTTTAGGGGAATGAACATTCTAGGTGTTCATACCTAAACTTATTTCCGTTGGTCAAACATTTCATGTTGTGGGGATTAGTTAGGAAGGGAATTTAATTAGTTTGCTAGTACTAATGATTAACGAATTTTGAGATATGATGTGATTTCAGATATGGCGGATAATGAGCAACATGTCCATACTCTTAACAATGCCTCTCAAATTTTTGCACCAACACCAGAAAATCAGGAGCATAATGGAATATCTAATCCAAGAGGCGTGGAAACAGAAACTGATCAAGAGTATATTATGAGATTAGAGAATCGGGTGTTGGAATTACAGAATGAACGGGCCGGGCCTTCTCGACAGCCTATTCATACTCAGCCGCCTGTTATAACTACTGCTCCTCCTGTTGTATCTTCTGAGCAGATTCCAGTATCTATACCTTTTGTTTCTCAGCAGCAGCAACAAGGTTATAGTTATCAAGCTACTGTACCTTTTCCTTCTTCCGGATTTCCTAGTTATCAGATACATGCGATTCCTCCATTTCAGCAGTTAAAAGTGGGTTGTTCACTTAAGACTTTTATGTCCACCAATCCTTCTTCATTCTCTGGAAGTACTAATCCTACTGACACTTTGGATTGGTTACGTGATGTGGAGCGAAAATTGGAAGTTTGTCATTGTGAAGAGAAGGATAAAGTACCATACGCAGTTCAGCTCTTAAAGGGTCAAGCAATGTCATGGTGGGATGCTATAACTGCTCCATTGACATCGGAACAAATTCAAATGATTAGATGGTCAGACTTTCATGCCGAAGTTTGTAAGCAATTCTGTTCAGAGTATAATTTATCGCGTATCAGACAGGAGTTTCTCGATTTACAAAAGACGGATCAAATGTCGATTGAAGAGCTTATTAAGCAATTTTCTGATAAATTGCGATTTGTGAGATAGTGGGTTCCGACAGATAGAACTCAGATTGAGCATTTTGTGAAGACTTTACCTCCAGATTATCGTACTTCAGTGAGATTAGCTGGTTCTCTTTCACAAGCGTATGATTATGCTCGTTCGGTGGATGGTGATATTCAAGCTAAAAGGTTAATGAATAAGGAAAGGTATTCACAGAAACAAAGGGGAGATTCATCTAGTAAACAAAAGGGGCAAGGTGGTCAGCAGAACAGAAGGTTTAATCCAATGGATAGTAACTATTGTAACAAATGTCGAGCTAGACATAATGGTCCTTGTACTCCCCAAACCTCAAGATGTGTTAAATATGGAACTTTTGGACATGCTGCCAAGGATTGTACGTTTCCTAATAGCGTGTGTTGGAATTGTCAAAAAGAGGGGCATCGAGCTGGAGATTGTACAGAGGCTAAGAGACAGAGTATGGGTATGGCTAAGGGTTCCTCATCCTCCGGCCAAAAGAGGAAAGTACCACCAGTAGCTGCTAGTCGAGCTTTTCAAATGACAGTGGATAAAGCTGTCACTACTGAAGACGTTATAACGGGTACATTTCTCATAAATTCTGTACCAGCTCGCGTATTATTTGATTCTGGTGCCAATTGTTCGTTTATATCTATGAAATTTTGTGATAGACTGAAATTGATTCCCTCTTTGATTGTGAAACCTTTAGAAGTTGAAATTGCGGATGGTAAGGTAGTTCCTGTTACCACATCGGTAACTGGAGCTAGTATACTAATAGAGGGTCATAGTTTTCTGGTTTCATTTCTGTTAATGCCAATTCCAAGTTTCGATGCGGTTATCGGTATGGATTGGTTGAGCTTAAATAAAGCTAATATTGACTGCCATAGAAAGATTATAAAAATTCCCGTCTCTGATGAGTCTCACGTCGTGGCTCGAGGGGAACGGGAAAGAGGTAACATTCCGTTGATTTCTGTGATGAAGGCTAGAAAATCTCTTGCTAAGGGCTGTGATTCTTATTTGTGTTATGCGGTTGATACAAAATTAGAAAAGAAATCCATTTCCGATATTCGGGTGGTTTCTGAATACCCGGAGGTGTTCCCTGATGAATTGCCTGGTTTACCCCCTGTAAGAGAAGTAGAATATCAGATTGATTTGATTCCTGGTTCAACTCCGGTAGCTAAGTCTCCTTATAGATTAGCTCCAGCTGAAATTCGTGAAATGATGGGTCAGATTCAGGAATTGTTAAATAAAGGGTTTATAAGGCCGAGTTCTTCCCCGTGGGGTGCTCTGGTATTATTTGTGAAAAAGAAAGATGGTACTTTACGTATGTGTATCGATTATAGGGAACTTAATAAGAGAACAGTGAAGAATAAATACCCTTTGCCCAGAATTGATGAACTCTTTGACCAATTGCAAGGATCATCTTATTTTTCTAAGATTGATTTGAGATCCGGTTATCACCAGGTGCGAGTACGTGAGGAAGATGTTCCTAAAACTGCTTTTCGCACCAGGTACGGACATTATGAGTTTTTAGTCATGCCTTTTGGATTGACTAATGCCCCTGCTATTTTCATGGACTTAATGAATCGAATATGTCGACCTTTTCTAGATAAGTTTGTAATTGTGTTTATCGACGATATATTGATTTATTCTAAGTCTGAGTCTGAACATGAACGTCATTTGAGGTTGATTCTGGAAATTCTGAAAAGAGAACACCTTTATGCTAAATTTTCTAAATGCGAATTCTGGCTTAGAGAGGTACAATTTCTTGGTCATATCATTTGTAATGATGGGGTTAAAGTAGATCCTTCTAAAGTAGAAGCTGTTATGAATTGGAATGCTCCTAAATCCCCTTCTGAGATTAAAAGTTTCCTTGGTTTAGCTGGGTACTATCGGAAATTAATCCAAGATTTTTCTAAAATTGCTGGTCCGTTGACTCGATTGACTAGGAAAGATGTTAAGTTTCAGTGGGGTGATAACCAAGAATCTTCTTTTCAGACTCTTAAGCAGTTATTGTGTCAAGCTCCAGTGTTAGCACTTCCTGATGGTTCCGATGGTTTTGTGGTTTATTGTGATGCTTCACATGCTGGGTTGGGTGCAGTTTTAATGCAACGTGATCGTGTTATTGCGTATGCTTCTCGTCAGCTCAAAACTCATGAAAGAAATTATCCTACGCACGATTTGGAACTTGCAGCTGTGGTATTTGCTTTAAAGATCTGGAGACATTATTTATACGGTACCAAATGCATTGTATGTACAGATCATAAAAGTCTCCAGTACATGTTTTCTCAGAAAGAGCTTAATATGAGACAGCGCCATTGGTTAGAATTGATTAAGGATTATGATTGTGAAATCCGATATCATCCAGGTAAAGCCAATGTAGTAGCCGATGCTTTAAGTCGAAAGGTATCTTCTAATCGAGTCTACTTTATGCGCTTGGAAATATCTTCTGATTTGATTTCTCAGTTGAAAGCTGCACAGTTGGAAGCGTTGTTAGATCAGAATTTAAAATCTGAGATTTTGTTGAAAAGAAAAGATTTATTGGTTGATGATTCTCGGGGGTTGAAAACTTTTCAGTCTCGAGTTTGGGTTCCATTGATTGGGGGACTTCGGAATTTGATTTTGTCTGAGGCACACAAATTGAGGTTGTCAGTACATCCAGGGAGTACGAAAATGTATAATGATTTGAAACCGTTATATTGGTGGCGAACGATGAAAACCGATGTTGCTAGAATGGTTGAAACTTGCCACATATGTTCCCAAGTAAAAGCAGAACATCAGAAACCTTATGGTACATTAAAACAGTTGGATATCCCTGAGTGGAAGTGGGAACATATTACTATGGATTTTGTTACTAAGTTGCCTCGTACACAGAAAGGGAATGATATGATTTGGGTCATTGTCGATCGTTTAACTAAAAGTGCTCATTTTCTTGCCACCAACGAGACTGCTTCTTTGACGCGGTTATCCCTTTTGTATATTAACGAGATTGTTGTGAGACATGGTATCCCTTTATCTATTGTGTCCGATCGAGATTCTCGGTTTGTTTCTGGTTTTTGGCAGAGTTTGCAGCGTGAGTTGGGTACCAGAATTAATCTCAGTACAGCTTATCATCCTCAAACGGATGGGCAGTCAGAACGTACTATTCAGACTCTAGAGGATATGTTAAGAGCTTGTGTACTTGAGTATGGCGGTTCTTGGGATTCACACTTACCTTTGATAGAGTTTGCGTATAACAACTCTTATCATTCTAGTATTGGTATGCCACCGTACGAAATGTTGTATGGTCATCGTTGTCGAACTCCTACCTGTTGGTTAGAAGCGGGAGAAAAGCAGTTTGCTGGCCCCGATATAGTACAAATTACAGCTGATAAAGTTAAGATTGCTCGTGAGAAATTAAAAGCAGCACGTGATAGGCAGAAACAGTATGCTGATCCACGTAGACGACCCGTTGTATTTGTTGAAGGTGAATTCGTATATTTGAAAGTTTCTCCGTGGAAGGGTGTTATTAGATTTGGTAAACGTGGAAAGTTAACTCCCCGTTATATTGGTCCATTTAAAGTTCGGCAAGTAATTAATGACCAATCAGTTTCTTTGGAACTTCCTCCTGAATTAGCTGGTATTCATGATACGTTTAATGTCTGCTATTTAAGAAAGTGCAATGTGAATGATCAATCCCAAATCCTTCCTTTGCAAGATCTTAGAGTTGATCCAAGTAAGAAATTGGTGGAAGAACCTGTTGAATTGTTAGATAGAAAAGTAACCAAGCTTCGTAGAAAAGAAATTCCTATGGTATTAGTTAAATGGAAACATAGCTTGGGTGCAGATTTAACATGGGAAACCGAGGAGAGTATGCGAACTAGATATCCTAGTTTGTTTATGTCTAATGAGATTTCGGGGACGAAATCTTCTTAAGGAGGGAAGATTTGTAACATCCCCAAATTGGGCCTAGGAGAAACAGGTATTTCTTTATATTTAATTGTATTGTGTTTGATTGTGAAATTTATAGGTAAATGAGCCTCAGGAAATATTGTGACTAGTAAATTATAGTTTGTTTTAAATAAACTTAGGTGACGGTAAAATAAAATAATTTTATCGCAATTGAAATTGAGGTTCCAGACAATAGGTCAAAAAGGGGTATAATATTGCACTGTGAATTAAGAGAGTCGGTTTAATAAAAGGGATAAGGCCGACTTAATTCATTTTCTTCAAACTTCTTGTGTTCTTCATACCTCTCACAAACCTTCATCAAATCACCTACACAATTGCTAGTGAAAAGTGATCAAAAGTAAAGCTGTGATCTTCTTGTTAAACTATCATCATCATCTTCATAATCTTCTCTTTGTTCTTTATTGGTAAGTTAAACTTTTGTTTAACCTAAATGATGAAATTGTTTGAATGATAGGAATTGAAGCTTAAATGATAGAATTGATAGTTGTTTGAAGGTGTAATAGCTAGGTGAATGCTTTATGAACTGATTTGATAATGATTACATGATGAAAATTGTTAGATTCTTGAGTTTTAGGTTTGAAAGTGGAATTGATAGGTTATAGGTGATTGATTGAAATTGTGATGATTTGAAGCTTGAATCTTTGATATATGATGTTAGTATATGTTGTTATGACCAAAAACTGATAAAAAGTCGAGTTTAGAGCTCAGTTTTATTGATTTGTGATTTTGGTTTCGTAGTTGCATATGTGCAGGAACTGAAATGTGCAGGTCTGGAAGAACCTGGGAATACGGTCGGATTCCCCTGAATCCGGACGTATTCAAGGGAATACGGCGTATTCCCGGGGTGTATTCCCAAACGTATTCCTTAGATCGGGTTCTGGTTGAAAGTGATGCTGAAATGACTGGGGAATACGGCGTATTCAATGGAATACGGACGTATTCATATGAATACGGTCGGATTCCAAGGAATACGGCCGGATTCCCTTGGCCTGGCAGAGATTTTAATTTAAACCTTAGAATGTGATATTTGTTTGCTTAATATGTTTATATAACTTTATACTTGTTTGATTGTTGATATTAAGTTATATACTATGTGATGTGAGGATTGATTTGGAATTCTTTTGTATTTCAGATCCGACTACGACTCAATAAAATTAGATCTTTGAGTGAAGCTTGAAACGAGACAGGTGAGTGACTGGTTCTCACAGTTTAAATTGGTGTTAACAATTTAGTTACATCAATTTTAAGTAGATTGATATTGTGAGTTATTGATAAGTTGATTGCGGTTAATTGATTGATTGCTAGTGACTCATTCCATGATAGGTTGGAATGATAGAGGTCAATTTCGGTTGGGTTTAGTTGCTATAGGTTAATCTTTATGGTATTGATGAACATTCGTTGTGAATTCTTCCATATTGATTAAAGATAGCATCGAACTATCGGTAAAATCTCTGAATTGGCCTGCAGTGGATTATAAGTGTTCTTGGTGGGCCATCCGCGGGCTGAGGGTACCTCAAGAACCACCGATCCTCTAATTTGATTGTTACTATTAGTTGATTGTTGTGAGTTGATTGTTTATGCTAAGTTAGATTGTTGGAATCGTTATTCACTTAGCTTCGTGCTAATTCCCCACCTCACTTTTGCAGGTTAAGTTTGCTTATGCTCGGTTGAGAGGTTTTGGGTGAAATGTTTGACAAGCTGAGCACTCTTGATTACTTTTAGTCGGAAGTTACACGTTTGTATAAATAACACCACTAGATTATGAGTTTGTAACAAAATAACATAATGATAGTATGTGTAATAACTAACCTTTTATATTATGTATTATGTAAAGTTTGTTGAATGGGATAACGCTTCCAGGTAAAAAAAAAAAAAAAAAAAAAAATGGCTGGAAAAATATGCGGTGTTATACCTTACCTCCAAAAGTGTGAAGAAATAGAATGATAAAGATTAAACAAGTCAGAAAATATCATTTCCTTCTATTTCTTTTCATCTAGGGAACATGAAACGTGTAAATTTCTTTTCATTTCTTTCCAGCTCGAAAATACAAAAGTGTTCTTCGTCTTCTTTTATTTTCTATCATTTTCTTCTCATGTCTTTCAACCAAAATCTCGGGACACAAGATAAAACATAAAGCTCCTTTTTCCCCATAAGTTTTTTAGAATGTGTGACATGATACTTTTTCAAGACAAAGTTTTTTAGAGTTTAGTTGTGTAGTTTTATGGAAATGTCCTTAAAGTGTGTCTAGTTTCAATGATGTACTCATATTACTTAACATTTACATAAACCATTTAATCATGACTTGAAATTGGGGTGAGGTTAGGGTTACAATACAATAAACTTATTTTTTTGTCACATCATATATCCGAAATTTATATTCATTTCGATAATACTGTAAATAGTTATCCGAAAACTTTCTTTGTTAAAAGTTATCCGGCCACTTAAATTAACAAAAAGTAGATAAATCAATCATCGACTAAACACTTAAGATTTTTCTACCTATTGATAACAGAAGTGGAGTTACATGGTCAAATGAAAAAGAAAAAAAATATGTCGGCGTTTTTACTCGTACCTATTTATTTATGTTTTATTTTGGGATTTCATAAGAATGTAAAATTACAATAAAAAAAATATTAAGTAAAAGAATGAACTATATTTAGCTCCATAAAAAAATGACAATTACCAAAAGGTCTATGAGCTAGTCGTATATAAGTAGGATGTCAACTAATAAGTTGTGGGTTCAAGGCTTCAAGCCTTATATTAACTTTTAAATATTATGTTCTCCGTAACCTTTTTTTTTTTTTTTTCTGAAAATTTTGTACTTGTACTTGCGTTACGTTATACTCCGTAATATAATAAGTAAATTTGAACTCATGATCAGTTTTTGTAATAGATCATGTTTGTTTATTCCTATTTGATTTGATTTGATTTGATTTGAAGTTTTTAATATTCATCGTATTATCTTTTCTGAAATTTACGGCCCAAAATGTTGAGCCCAATCCAAAGGATATGACCCAACCCAAGATAGAAAGTTTAGGAATAATAGGAAAAGTATAGGAAAATGAAATAATTTTCCTTTGTGGATGATGACGAAATAAGCAAACCAAGTAAAACTTTTAGTATAAACTTCAAATCTGTTGTTTCTTTATAAATTTGGTGCTCCAATATATTTATTTTATTTACACATAATTGAGTGGAGTTCAAATGAGAATGGAAAATTTGGTGAGAATGGAATAACACGTGTCATAAAACCCATTTTCCCCAACATTTTTAAAAATGAAATATTTCACAAATGGTAAGTCGAAAAATTACAAAAAATTACGCTATAAAAATCAGCATTTTTCTCTCTTCGATTTGCCATCTCACAAGGTATATATTCGACACTTTTTTTTTTGGTTTTACAAATTATACAAAATTAATAACACATGTATTAATAGCTGGTATCACAAGTGTTACCCGTTGGTTTCACATGTGTTACCCGCTGGTTTCACATGTGTTACCCGCTGGTAATACATGTGTTAGTTGTTTTCAAAACCCACCGAAAAACGAAAAAGAAAAGTTCGTCGAAAGTATACCTTTTCACTTCTCTAATCGAAGAGAATAATACGCTAATTTTTATGGTGCAATTTTGTGATTTTTCGATTTACCGTTTGGAAATTATTTAATTTAATTTTTAAAAACGTGGGGAAGAGGTTTAGTGGCACGTGACACATTTCTATTGATTCCCTCATTCTCAAAAAAATTTATGTACTCATTTGAACCATAATAATAATAATAATAATAATAATAATAATTATCAGAATATATAAAACTGAAACCCTTTTTTAGGGTGTTTGGATTTGCTTATTTTTAAGCACTTATATGCTTAAAAATTAAGTAAGTAACCCCTTATTTATTATTAATTACTTATTAGCTAGTATTACTTATTTCTTAGTAAATAAGCAGACGAGTAATTGTTAGAAATGTATTTGACTCTGTCACTCTGCTTATCTATTAAAATAAGCAAATAATGAAATAAATAAGCATATAAAGCAATTCCAAACACCCCTTTGTCAACTTTTTGCTGGATGTCTCTGCAAAATATCCCTACACATCCTCTCTCCGTTAAATCAAAATTCTTCTCTGTTCTGTCTTTTGTTTTGACTATTTGTTGTCACAGAGTAACCGATCCTTTGAATATTCATACATACTCTTGGTGACTTCATTGTTTGTTCATGCCTCAAAACCCCTAAACTTCATAATTCTCTCAAAATAACTGTTTGACGCTTCGTTTTTCAGGTAATAATAATCACACTAATCATCTTCCTTCTGTTACTTTTTGCTTTCTTATTTTTATTTGATTGATTGATTCTGCTCATTAAAAAAAAAAAAAAAAAGTTACATTTTTAGTAAATTTCAATCGATCTGCCAAATTTACGCGTTTTTCACTTGTTGTTTGGTACTACTACCTTTACTCGTTTGTAAGTTTTTTTAAATATTAGAATTGTAGCAAATTTTATTAAGGAATGAAACCCTAGTTTCTGTAGCTGGGCTAGCTAATATTGAGAAACTGATCATGTATATTGTACTGTATGTGATTATATTATATAAATTGATATACTGATATCTTTGATGATTATGTGTTATGTTATTTTATTATATCTGTTCATGTTGTTAGCAAGTATATCACCTTTGATCACTCATGAATACTGAAATATTTTTCAGCTTTGAATTTGTAGGATTACAATGACGAATCATTACATGAATCTACGGGAGTATGTGCCGTGTTTTCTACTACTTGCTTATGCAATTCGTCTTGTTTTAGCTGCCAATTATGTTCCGACTGATAAGATTTTTCTAAACTGCGGTGCAAGTCGGGAAGCAGGTGATCTTGATGGTAGGAAATGGATACCTGATGTCGGGTCAAATTTCACACTAACAGGCGGAAACTCGATAGTTACAAGTGCTGATACCCAAAATCCATCAGTTCCGGCAACCCCTTACATGACTGCCCGAATATTTCGGTCAGAGTTCACTTATAGTTTCCCAATAGTAGCTTCTGGTCGCAAATTTATCCGCTTTTATTTCTACCCTACTTCCTATGCTGATTTTGTTCCTAATAACGGCGTGTTTTCAGTTAACGTTGGACCTTATACGCTTTTAAAAAACTTCAGTGCATTCGATACTGCCACTAATCTGAACTACGAGTCCATTTTCAAAGAGTATTCTATGAATGTCGAATCGGGGACTTTGAATGTGACGTTTAGTCCCTCTTCAAAAACTCCTAATTCGTATGCGTTTATCAATGGGATTGAGATTATTTCGCACCCTGATATATATTCTTCTAAGGGTAGTTCTGTGATTGTTGGTGGCTCTACAACTTTCGATATTGAAAACTCTACTGCTCTCGAGAATGTGTGTCGCTTAAATGTTGGTGGGCAGGCCATTTCGGCTATGGGGGATACAGGGATGTTTAGACAATGGGAGGGTGATTTTATTTATATATACGGTTCTGCTATTGGGGTTCCAGTGGCTACTGATCGAAACCTTACAATCAGTTATCCTTCAGGTATGCCGGAATATGTTGCACCGGTTGAGGTGTATATGACCGCTAGAGCTATGGGTCCCACTCCAGAAGTTAACCTTGGTTACAATCTTTCATGGTATTTTGATGTTGACAGTGGGTTTTCGTACTTGGTTAGGCTTCATTTCTGTGAAATTGCTCCAGATATAACTAAGACTAACCAAAGGGTGTTTGAAATATTTATCGACAATAAAACTGCACAACGTGATGCGGATGTTATTGCTTGGGCAACTAAGAGTAAGGTTCCTGTTTATAAAGATTATGTGGTGTTTCTTCCACAAATGGATCCTAATCATCCAAGACAAGATCTTTGGCTTAAATTGCATCCTAATACCTACTTGAAACCGAATTACTACAATGCCATTTTGAATGGTTTGGAGATTTTTAAAATAAACTCTAGTGACGGAAATCTTGCTGGATCACTTCCAAATCCGATTCAAAAACAGTCGATCATTGACCCGTCTAGAGGATTGCAACACGATTCAGGTAAATCAAGAAACAAAAAAGGGATCATTGGTGGTGTTATTGCTGCTATCTTTATAGTTGTTTTCTTTGTTTGCTTTGTTTATCGTAGAAGAAAACAAAAGGATCAAAACTCGAGTGATGGGACATCTAATTGGGTCCCACTTTCATTATATGGAACCTCACACACTTCTGGTGCTACTGCCAAAACTAATACTACAAAAAGTTATGCACCTTCTGTTCCTTCGAACCTCGGGCGCCATTTTTCGTTTGCAGAGATTAAGACAGCAACTAATAATTTTGATGAGGGTAGACTTCTTGGTGTTGGTGGATTTGGGAAGGTTTATAAAGGTGAAATTGACAATGGAGAGAATACTGTTGCTATAAAACGAGGTAACCCACTTTCTGATCAAGGTGTGAATGAATTTAAAACAGAAATTGAAATGCTTTCAAAGCTTCGACATCGTCACCTTGTTTCTTTAATTGGTTCCTGTGAAGAAAACACTGAGATGATCCTGGTGTATGATTACATGTCTCATGGTACATTAAGGGAACATCTTTACAATACACAAAGTGAACCATTAACATGGAAACAACGTCTCGAGATTTGTATTGGCGCAGCACGTGGCCTACACTATCTTCACACGGGCGCCAAGCACACAATTATTCACCGTGATGTGAAAACAACAAACATCCTCTTGGATGAAAAATGGGTTGCTAAAGTTTCGGACTTTGGGTTATCAAAAACGGGTCCCGCCATGGATCATTCTCATGTAAGCACGGTTGTGAAGGGTAGTTTCGGGTATTTAGATCCTGAATACTATCGGAGACAAAAGTTGACTGAAAAGTCAGACGTGTATTCTTTCGGGGTTGTGCTTTTTGAGATCGTAACGGCCCGGCCCCCTCTGAACACAACACTTCCAAAAGAGCAAGTGAGCTTAGCTGAATGGGCGTTACGCTGTTACAAAGAGGGCACTCTTGACCAGATTGTTGACCCGTATTTAAAAGGAAAAATTTCACTTGCGAGTTTCAAAACAGTGGTGGATATTGCTGCAAAGTGTCTTGCTGATGAGGGGATACATAGGCCATCAATGGGGGATATTTTATGGCACCTTGAGTTTGCTCTACAACTTCAACAGAGTGATGGTGAAAGGTTGATAAATATGGAAGATGAAGTCTCAGATGAACTGCCACTTACTGGAAAATCAAAGGGTGTTGATGAAAATGTGAAATACTCGATAACTAATGGATCGTCTACAAGTATCGGGGGTCAGAGTCTTGCTAGTGAATATTCGGATGGTTCAAGTCAGAATACAGTTTTCTCACAGATTTTGAACCCGCAAGGACGTTAGCTGAGATCGTGATTTGCAGGTTGTTTACTGGATTTTGGTAACACGAGATACTTGGGTACTGTTTTTGATGAAATGTTATATGAAGTATAGGATGTATCTAAAGTTATAAGTATTTGCATTATAACTTTTTTATATAATGATATAGATGATTACTGTACAGAGGTTTTGCATTATGACTGGGTATAATTCAAGTCACCTTATCTGATTACGGTGAATAAAGGTGGCAATTTTGATCCAATTCTTAATAGATGACAAAATTGGGTCTAGTTGGTTATATAGTTTATTTCTAACAATTTAAATGGGTTGTATTAAAAATAGGAAAGACGCTTGATATAAAATGGGTCAAGTATGTGAATGTGTCTAAAGTAAGAGAGTGTATTCAACTGCATAAATATTATAAACTGTTTTAATATAATTAGGTTATCATTGTTATAAAAGTAGTTTATCTAACTTATACTTGATACATTTAATAAAATTATTTTTGCCATCTCTAATGAAATGCACAATGAGATTATGTAAGCTATTTATATACTTTCACAGTTTTGCGGTGTATTTTATACAGGGTAAAGAGATAAGGTTCTTTCTTGCTAGGTTACATGAGGAGAACGAGTATTTTTACTTGGATGCAAACGGTCTAAATGGGTTATCCCGTGGTCATTTCCGAGGTTTGTGGTGTATTTTGTTGAGTCTAAAGTTTGCATGTTATTAATCTACAAAGAGTTGAACAAAACGTCTTGTATAAACTAAACAAATTGTATTTTAAATTGGCAAGAAATAATATAAACAAATCTTTGAGAGAACATGACAATAAACAATTAAAAGAAACACAAGTCGACATTGACACTTCAACTACACACCTTGTAGTGATTATAAATGTAGATGAAAATTTATTATTTGTTCTATATAGCTGATTACTGGTACAAACTTCTTATCCAATCAAACAACATATTTAGTTTTAATTAATAAATAAATAACAAGAGTCGCAGTTACATAAACAATGTACATTTGCATCTTTTCATCATTGATTATTTAAGTGTGTGAGACCGGCGGCTACATTTTGAGGGGAACGAGAGCAGACGACCTCAACTATGCATTTTACATAAAATGCGGTGTTATTTAGATGCGAATCTAATCCGTCAACAGCTGAGAGCTGAGATAACCTGCTCCTCCCCTTAAAATGAAACTGATGTTAGAAAATATTTTTTTTACTAATGCAACAAATCAATCCCACAACCATCTAAATTTTCGGATTTAAAGCGCACCAATCAACAGTCACAATACTCTGGAGAAATGTATGTAGCTACATGATGCATGTTGAGATTGATCAATAATGAGGTGTAGAACATGCATGTTGCTCTGTATTTGTCAACTTAAACCATGCCGAAAGATCATGTATTGTATAAACAGAAGGCATTCACAAAATTACAAACATATGAAGTACAGAATACTCTTGAGGGGGGAAATAAAGGGGAGTTATGTACCAATGCACTACTTGATAAAGTTTTGACAAGAGAACACCATAGATCAAGTAGTTACATATGGCGGCGAGATTCTGAATCCACAATAACATTTATCTTTTTCAGGAGCTCGGGCTTGTTGGCACCCACAAGCTTATCAAATTGCTCTCCGTTTCTTAGGAAGAAAAATGTTGGAGTAGCTTTTATATCCCATTGTGTACTAAAATCCTGCAATAACACAAAAGGAAAAAGGAGTCATTCATTAGTTGGCGGGGAAAGCCAACACTACAATGTACTGCCAATAATGCATGGGTACAACAAAGTAGAAATGGGGTTAAGTTTTGTGTTTGACAAGTTAAACCAGTTTAGTGAAAAACCTTAGCTAAAAACTAAATGGGTCAAATGGGTTGGAACTTGGAAGTCACCCAAAGTGTATCATGCATATATCATCCTAAACCATCTTTACTCAGAAAATTTAACTTTTATTGAAATGATAGAATTTCTGTAAACATATTTGACACAATGTCAATTCTTTTCTCTATGTTTAACTGATAATATTCAAATATCATCGGTAAAACCATATGGAAGAATTAATTTATACTATCTATGCACTTCATTTTCATTTTCATATGATAAAAAAGTAAATCTTCTTGTATTTTCGACAAATAAAAAAGTATATCTATATATATGTTCAACAAATAAAAAATTTATATTTGGAAATTTCAAACTATATTAAAACATAACGAAAGCATAAACATAAATTAGTTTTCAAAAAAGTACAAAAACAAGTACTCTATTTATAAATATAACAAAATAAAGATTAAATAACTAAAAAATGATATAATGTAGAATATACCATTATTGGAAAAGAATATTTTGATTTTGACATGTAATATACGCAATTCGTTTATTGATTTAAGGGAAAAAAATTTCCCATCTAATAATTTGTTTTCAGAGGTTGAAGACTCATTTTTCAATTTTGAAACTGAAATTTATGATAAATGTATAAAAAATACAGGACGAGGATAACTTACTGTTAATTCATCAACATCAACAGATAGAAACATAAGAGAAGGGTGTTTCTCGGAGAGCTCAATGTAGTAAGGTGCAATCATTCTACAAGGTCCGCACCAGGATGCACTGAAGTTGGCAATCACCTGTAACAAACAAACATATGGCAGGCAGTGCTTTATGATAAATGATTACTCCCTCTATTCATTAGAAATTGCAACAACTTCTGTTTTTGGGTATCTCATGAAAACTCCAAAAGTTTGTTTATAGCAAAATGTTGTTAGCTAAAAATCACCTCTTTCCTCATTGTTATCATTTCATATATCATTCACACCAATCACTTACTATTTTGTGTTCCTTTTTTGCTTCGGACAATTTTTGATCCCAAGCATCCTTGGTAGTGATAAGAGTCACATTACCTCCAGCAAACTCAGCATTATGATCGGAGTCATCTCCGTCGTTCCGTCTCTGAAAATAATAAATGCATTAAACTCCATGGTCCATTTAATCCTAAGATATAGTAAGCTTAGTCCAACAGTCAATTCAAATCAATCAAAGTGGATAACTGTCCTCTGGTTATTATGTACATCATTTTCTAAAACTTGCTCTGTACATTTAAATATTCAGGAAGTTTGCTGACCGTGTGAAAAATTAAACAAAATTGAAAACGTCAGCTATGAAAATTGGAACAAAATATACATATATGCCCTATGCATACACTTTATGTATACTATGTATATATTGCCAATTCATTTAATGCAACCCATCCATGTGACCAAACAAATGTAAGGAACTAAGAGTGTCAAGTCTAAACACCTACATACTTGGAGGAAAGCATCAGGGTATATATAGAGGATCATCCTCTCTAAACTCACAAACTAACACATAGATAAACAGACGACTTGTTCTACTTTTAATTACAAAATAGCAAATAGAAATAGAAAGTTAATTCTGGGAAGAATGTAGCCAAATAAGATTCAGTTTTACATCATGAGTGTGATTCAAACTTGGAGTACAAGTTCTTTGAGCAAATGATAAACAGATACACTTTTTTAGTGTTTTGGGTTAATGCATCAACTTACAGGATTAGAAGCATGTGATGGATTGTGATCCTGTCGACGATTACTATGATTCCTATATCTCTGTACCCTTAATTGACCTTAACCCTCAAAATCAACTTGAAAATGTAATTTTTCAACAATTTCTGAAGAGTGTTGCTGATTGGTTCGAAAACCTCAACCAATTAAAACTTAGGGTTCTTTTTATGTGAACTCAGTGGATTAAGGTTGGAATACCAACGACCAACTTTGGTCAAGGAAGGACCCTAACCTTCATTAGATTAGCCTTAGTTCAAGGATCACGACTTCACGAGTGGTACACTTACTCGGAAGCAGGCGTAAGCGAGCAAAGCTCTGAATAAACTAAGTAGCATAACGTCAGGTTATATTCTTGACTTTTAAGTTAAAATGCAGAGTATAGAGCAGAAGAGTGAAGAAAGGGTGGTAGTGTGTGCTATATTGTGATCAAGTAAAAGAAGTCTACACATACTCATATTTGGTAGGGATGCACATGGTAAAGTCTTTATAGATCCCATCATTAGGATCTTAGAACAGTACTCAAATGTTACCTAGGCGTGCACATCACTAAACTTAATTATGTTGTCAGGAAAACTTTTTGGTTGAAACTCAACTGCAGACTTCAGACTCTAACTGACTGATACAGGACAGCTTGTATGACCTCTATTATGCTATTAGTATATATCATATCAATTTGGTCCGTAAATGAGATTATTAACTACAAAAAACAGAGGCTTGAAAAAGATTGACCGGAAGCTGACAGGAAGTTGTGTCTGATGTTGAAATAGTGTTTTGAAACCCTCAACGAACTTGAATAAGTACAACACTATGAACTTTAACAATACGTTATCACACTCGATGACGAACTTAGACCTTACATACAATTTTTAGGTATGCAAAACAAAGGATTTAGGGGGTAGATATAAAGAAAGAGAGGTCTGGGAACAGGTGAGGTTTTCCTCAGTTCAGAGAGATATGCACTCATTGACATCGTATATTACTCATTTTGAACATTTCATAGTATTTTTCTTTAAGCCTGCATCATTTATTACGTCTATTACTCACCTAGTTAAAATGTTTCCCTTCCCCTATTTCATATTTACGACTCTGTCACGCCTTTTAGGTATTTTTCAAGAAATAGTACCTATGTATATCCAATCATTAAGTAAAAAATATTTATGTTAGGGTTGCATCGTTTAGTGAAGAGTAACTTTTATATTTGCATTCTAAGGAAATTCTAAAGATAGGGTGCATCAGAATATCAGATAGAGTGGCACGCTTATTTCAGCACAGATAATTGCAGTGATTCAAGATCATGGACAATTGACCTGTCTCTGCATATAGGTCGTCATGTTGCTATAGGTATTATCGTATTATAGTTTGTTCGTCTTTGGTTTCTATCAAAACTTGTGAGATTTCTGATAACATTTGTGTACTAATCTACCACAGGATACTTTCCCATCAATACAACGATGGTAGATATAAGATATCACCCTTAATCATATAAGTTTCTAAGTAGCTATAAATCCAATCTACAGTGTACATATCTACTACAGTGATCTTATCTGTGATTCTGTAAAGCTCCACTTAACGGACCACTATATGAGATAAACTTCAACGAACTGTAAATGAAAATCTGGCATTTAGTGGTCAGTATCCAAGTGCTTGACTTGCACAAACTCTTAGTGAATGTAATATAGTTTTTAGTTGTTGATCTCTCATAACTAAGTCTTTGCCTTGGTCAACACATCCAGTACACAAGTATTAATAAGATGGATAGTAATATATTTTTAAATAAAAACTCCTAGGTGCAGGTGAAAAATTTTATAGTCTTTTTTTATGAACTGAAGATAGTACTTTATTATTATAAAGCTACCTTACAACCACAAACCGTAAGAGTGTACATATGTAACTACCAAAACTACCACACAATAGTCAAAGCTAATAAATATTTCACAGCTGCCCTCTTCCTCACCGTTTCTTGCCATAAAAATTCATAACAACACAAATTTTTTGCCATGAAAATTTCCAATTGCTACGTTGATCCCCAGACCTTATAGTCAACCCCGTTATTTTCATGTTTAACAGATCAGTTTTCGTAACCTACACAGCATATAAACCAACTAATCACAATTTCTAAAAATCGCTATGCACTGACTAGCTTTCTACCACCAGGTTAAACAGATAGAGTACTTTCTAAAAGGTGTACCATTCATTATAACAGCTAATCACAATTTCCTAAAAACAGTATGCAGAATCAAGAAATGATGCAACAAGTCCCACCATATCTATAGTCATGAAAAAATTCTAACCTTTTTTATGTCAATAACCAACACTGACAGTAGTATATTCAGGTTCCAAGTATATTAATATAATAAAACGAAATGGGAAAATTTTACTACCACCAATATCCATGTAATCTCTTGTACTCTAGAAAAATCATCAACTTGTGGACTTGTTGTTAAAGGAACAAGGACATATAAATCATGACACACAATTCAGGAAAAGGTAGCAGTAATACTATTGCAGTCACAAACTAAGAAGTGGGCACATGCTAATTAGTAATTACCGCCATTTGTCGTAAAGTCGCATAAAACTCACCGAAGAGAAGCAAACTCCCATTCTTATGTTCGAAACTTCAGTTACTGTAGATGTACTCTGAAAAATGATTAAACATGATACGTTAGAATATATGTTACACTAAACCGTATGTATGTAAAATTTATATACAAAATAGCAGATAAAAAATAACTTGTTTCCATTTACATCCCCACCAACTCAACTCTACCACTACCTCACAAAACAAAGTCATGACACAACATGATGATAATGCTAACTATTGCCACTCTAAATATGCAGATATAACATATATGGACCGTAATTCCGTATCGAAATCTGGCAATGATCAGCATACCAAAATTGCATATTGCAATCTAATGAAACAGAGCATCAGACAGATATTTAGGATTCTATAACTACATTAAAGGACATACATCAGATAAAAACAGATCATAAAGATCTCAATTATATGCATATATACACACACACACACACACACACACACACACACACACACACACACACACACGTATATAATATAATTTCACCAGCTAAAACCCTAAATAGAGCATGAATATGAACTGACAACACATGATTAGAACGGTAAGATAGATAGAATTGAGGGGATAAGAATTAAAAACCTGAAATTTGAGGTTTGTTGATTAGAAACCCTAATCAGAAGGTATTGAAGAAGCAGCAAAGATAAATTAGAATTTGGTAGAAGAAAGATACTTGAATTTGTACTACTACTTTTTGATTTATAGTTGCCAAACGGAAAATAGTAGAGGAGTCAACTGTACAAACTTTAATGCGAAAGGTACAAGTATTTAAAACAATGACCTTTTTTTCCCTTTTTAAGTCGTTGCATCTTTAATTATTTCATTTATTATTTATTTATGGTAAGTTTAAGTTTATTAATTACTTATTTATATTTTATAGAGACATATGTACTTTTTCTAATTAAAACCTTACAAATAATAATTTGATCATCTAAAATAAATTAATTATATCTGAAAAGAATATAAGAAGTTGTTATAGAAGATTTATTTATTTTGAAGATAAATATAAAAATCCAACTAATATCATCATCATCATCATTGTCATATAACTAAGCACCTTAGTAAAGTTGTAAAGTATTAAGCCTACCTTTTGGCCATAAGGGTTCTTTACAGTTCATTTCTTGTCTAATAAGCTCGAATGGAAATATGGATGAGAAATGGTCTTAAAATTTCACTTTCATTCATTGATAAAAATTAATGAAAGTTTCGAAAAAAATCTCATAAGCCGAACGTAAGTTCATTTGGACGTTAAACGACTATAATTTCAATTTTGCTAGTATAACGGAGTGAAAGTTTAATTTATTCCGAGGAAGGTTAGAGATATGGTTGTCTACTTGTCTACGTCGAACATTTCATATCATGTGTATATTTTTCGCGGTTGGATTATACAATATGGTTCTCCAAACATGCAAATCTTGAATATGAATATCTTATGGCACATCACAAACAATATATTTAATTTTTGAATAACAAACATGTAAAAAGCAAATGATGAATGATGATTTCTATCTATAACAAACATTATACAGTTTCTTTGTATCAAACTCTAATGATCAAACAAGCAAGTCAGAAAGAAAATTACTTGTGCACCTGCAGCATCAGTGATACACATGCATTACACTCTTCTTAATCATGGTGTTTGGCTTGAAGACTGCTGACTTTCATTTTCGAACATTCTGATTTCCTCTATCATTTTAACCACTTGATCCATTTTTGGTCTTGTTTCCGGTGTTTTCCCTACACAAGCCATTGCTATCTGAAGCAATTGAACCATTTCTTCTTCTACATTTTGGTACTTGATAAGTTCTACATCAAACACCTCAGCGGTCCACTCTTCTCTTACTACGGACTGGACCCACCTCGGTAGGTCCACCACTTCATCTTGACCTGCTGCGGACTGGACTGGTGCTTTCCCAGTCAGCATTTCAAGTAGGAGAACACCGAAGCTGTAGACATCCGATTTTTGAGTTGGTTTTTTGGATTCTATTACTTCAGGTGCATGGTAGCCTGATGTTCGAGGGGGGAGGCTAGGGATGCCCATAAGTGGAGTTAACCCGAAATCTGTCACTTGCCCGTTGTTGTCTTGGTTGACTAGGACATTGGAGGATCTGATATTTCCATGACTTAGTTTTCCTGCGTTTCCCGAATGAATATGAGCTATTCCTTTTGCTGTTCCATGGGCAACTCTTAATCTAGTTTCCCAATCAAGTGTTCTTCCTGAACCCCTGTTACCTGTATCATAAAAGTAACTGCATCTTGTTAACGACTGAATTTTTTAAACTAGAGGTAGTTACTTTGACCCAGTTGCTTATGAATGGATTGATGCGGGTTGTGTTTTGTCTCAAATGGGTCAAAATATAGTATAAAGGGAAATGGTCAAGTAGGCTAAATAAAATGGCAGTAGCCGAAATTGAAAAACTAGCTACTTAAAAAAGCTATTATTAGTGGACAACAAGTGTTCAGGTAAACCTGAATCAACCTGTTTCAACGTGTACCCGAAAATACTTGTTTACACTGGAACCTGTTTTGACCTATTAACCAATTTGGATGACCCGCTCATTTCTGCACCTCAGTTTTAAGCCATTGATCTTGATTTTTGGCAGGTGAAAAACACCAAAAAAGAGCGATTACGGACAGTTACTCAATGAGTGTAAAAATGAAAATTTTTGCTGACATACCATGCAATAGAGATGACAAGCTACCGGACGATGCACAATCATAAATCAATAGTTTTTCATCTTTTGAATAGTAATAAGCAAGAAGAGGAACCACATTTGGATGTCTTGCTACACTCCCAATAATCTCCATTTGTTGTTCAAATCCTCGTTTTCCAACAACCACTTCTTTCAAACGTTTAACAACCACAATTGTTCCTTCTCCTAAAACCGCTTTATAAGTTGTACCGTAGCCCCCCTTTCCCAAAACTTCAGCAGAGGCTCTAAGTAAGTCTTCAAGATCAAACTTATAAGATAACCTATCAAAGAAAACCAATTTATTCCTCCCAGTCTCTTGCAACCCACTACTGTAGTCCTCTTTAGGCGTCTCACTTCTCCCAACACCAAAGGCTTTCGCTCGACTCCCACTGACTTCTTTCTTCTTTGCACAAAATACCAATAATGACAGAAGCAGAAGCAATAGCACAGAAGAAGAAACCACTGAAATGGCCACCACAGCACCCTTGCTTAGTTTCTTATTGCTGTTTTGTTTGGATGGCAGTCTTTGGGCTGGAGGAGCCCGCATTTGTGGAGGTGGTAAATTTACATTAGATGAAGGTGATGCTGATGATGGTAATGGTGATGATGATGGTAATGGTGATGATGATGATGGTAATGGTGACGGCGATGGTGATGGTGAGCGTGATTGTGACGGTGAAGGTGCCGGTGAGGGTGATATGCATAGGCTAAGGGGTAATCCACATAACCCAGAATTTCCGCCAAAAGATGAAGCAGGGAACTTTTTTAACGATGATGGGATTGACCCGTTAAGTTGATTGTTGCTTACGTTAAAGTTCTGAAGATTTGTCAGATTCTGGATTGAGTTTGGAATGTTTCCAGTGAAAGAATTGGATGAAAGATCAATTATTCGTAATTGTGAAGATAGAGATGAAGGTATTTCACCAGAAAAAGAGTTTTTGTGGAGGAATATATTGCTGAGAGAAGGAAGGGCAAGAAGATCAGATGGGAGACTGCCACTAAGGAAATTAGAATGAAGACTAAGAATTGTAAGTGCATCTAAGTTTCCTAAAGTGTTGGGCGGAATTGGGCCATAAAGTCCAATACCTGGTAGGCGAAGTGTAGTTACACGTTTGCCGTTGCAACTAACACCGGCCCATGCTGTGCAGACTGAAGTCTTATTTTTCCAGTTAAGTTTTCGACCTTGTGGCACAGAAGCAGCAAAGTTGAGAAGTGCAATTTTGTCCGAATTAAGATCAGCAATACTTAACGGAAAGATCAGAAGAAAGAAAATCAGCAAAGATGTAGCATCAATGAACTGTAGCTTCATTGTGAAGTCAATGAAATGTTACAGAAATGATCATGTACATGAATCCTTGTAGTTGGTTATTTTTACGTTCTGAACTCCTGAAAAGGCAACAGTGCACAGAGTTAAATCGACTAAAACAACTATTCTAAGAACTGTAGCATATGATCAAGGGAGTTGGCTTTATAAAAGTTGACTAATTCAGACTAATAAAAAACCAAGTGTTAAGAAACTAGAGTCCAAATGGCATAATCCAAGAACCATAAAAGAGGTGTTAGTTATTGTATCATTTCACAGCAGCTATACATTTGAGGACATAAACAGCTATGATAAAGAGTATTATATATAAACAAAGACATATTCATGGTTTCTGCAAATTCCTTCAGCACCCAATAAGCTGTTTCATATTCATTTGTCTACAGGATGTCCAAGAACTTTATCAATTCTTGATTCTGAATTTTAAACTTGTGGAACCAAGACTAAGTTGTTATTAAATTAGTACTACTTTGTTCACTAAATACCACAACAGCCAATTAAGTAGTTTACCAAATGTTTGACATTTAGGTAAATGACTAATATACCCCCGAATACATAATGCATAGTTCACTAAATAATAGGAGTACTCTACTAAAATACACATGATGGTGGAGTTGTATTTTATATATATACGTCGTTTTATTAGGGAGCTAATCAAGATGGCTTTAAATTTTAAATTACTTAGTTTGCAAAACAGCCTCACCGATGAGCATGCAGTCTCTTCTAATCTTCTTTGTACCATATACAGTAGTATTGTATTAGACTGTATTACTATATTATAATAAAGCCTAATGTTAAGTTTCGATCTTCTTCATAATCTTCAGATGTGAATCATTTGCAAGACTAATTTTTCAACTCCCTGTCTTTTTTCACATAAACCAAATTTAACGCTTATGTTGAAGTTGATCAAGTATCCATCTTTTCTCATTATACAGTACTTGTGTATCAGAAACTAGTACTTGTGTATCAGAAACTACTTTATAAGCATCCAAATATATATGCATCTAGTTTTAGTTATATCAAATTAAACCAAAAACAACCTAAAGGATTATTTTGAAAGGACAGATATACATGTGGTTAGCTAGGTGCTAACATGTTATAAACTGATCATATTGTTGCTTTCTAGTTAAAATTTTAAAAATCACAAATTTTACCAGAAATTTTATAATGACAAAAATATTTTAAACTCAAGGATTTGTCATGCTGCATGTATTTACCAGAAATTTTATATTGGCTAATAAAGTAGATTTCAACATAAAAAGTTGAATCCAAGCAAACATTTTTCTAAACATGTAATGTTTCAAAACATAACAAGTAACTGCAAAATTATCAAACAAGTAAGCCTATATAGTATGTTTCATGTGAGATAGAGAGAGAGAGTAAGTACTTAAAAATCTTCGGTCGATCGTCACTTCCCGACCTGGAATAGAAAGAAAAGATGATAAATAGAACATCATAACAGAACAGCAATAATTCATATAACAGCATTTTCCCTTACCTTCCAAAGATTATGAAGCAAGCAGAACTAGAAAAGATTCAAAGAATATAAATTCTAAGTCTATAACTCTATATCACAATTGTATGTATTTTAGGAAGAAATTAAAAAAAAATTAAAAAAAGGCGGTAAAAAGGGGGTGTTCGTGAAGTGAACGGAAGGTTAAGTGATCAAAACAATAACACAGATCTCAAGAGAACAATGAGTAATGTATGACACACAAAACCATATGTTTAATGTTTATGTTTATGTGTTTGTTTTGTGAAGAATAATGAAAAACAAAACAAAACAAACAAATGGGGAGCAGAAGCCAACTGCTCAGTTGAAGATGGGATATGATGTTGGGGAAACTGGCTAACTCGTTTTATATGGATTTATTCTTATTCTTACAAATATATATATAATATAATATAAAATAATATATGATGATATGATTTATGACAATAGTATATATATAATAGCATTTGACTATGTAATAGAATAGTTTAATATAAAATAAACATGGTTAGCCATCAGATATTTTAGTGTTTACAACTAGGAATGGATAATAGTGGGTGATTTATATTGCTTAAAGGACATTAAACTGTTTCCAGAAGAGATTAAATTGTTTATTTTTTCTTTTATAATAAAGATGCTTAAGATTAAGATTTCTTTCTACTATATGAATTTTTTGACTAACTAATACATTTTATACTAGCTAGTGCCTAGTGGTAACAAATACTACGTATAAACTTACTTAGATAGAATCATAGAAACCTTCGATTGCATACTTGTTATTTTGTTAGTTTTGACTTTTTGTTTATTCAACCACTCCCATAAAAGTTTGATCCATTTGTTAATATACATCATTTTGATTATCATGTCAATGCGTATATATTAGATTAGGTATTTATCTTTGATTTTGAACTATATGGTGCACCAATGTATAGCTTTTTTTTTTTTTTTTTACATCAAACACGTTTTGTATTAATAAAAAAGCTATATCAATAAACTCTTTAAACAGCCATTGCCTTACCGGTATATTAGACATACACATACTAACATGTTGTGAGTTTAAGTCTCGTTTCGTTACACAATGTATATATGTAATGGTTGTATATAATGTGTGTGAGAAGTGGTAGTTTGTTTTTGGTAAAAAAAAAAAAAAAAAAAATGTTTGGGTTCTTGTTTCAAACTTCACTAAGTAAACATCTTAGAGGTGGATCGAAAATAGTACATCTGAATAAAATAAACTCGTCATTCTCATATAAGTATGGAAAAACCTTATGCGATTCACCTTTTTACTATAAGTTAACTATAGAATAACACCATAATGTTGAGAGATTAAAGAATATAATAGTTTGTAGAGTTTGACACTCAATCACCTTAATTTGTCATGGGGTAGACTGAACTGCTCACCCAACTCTATTACACCTTGAGTCAAGTAACTTCCTACATCTCTATTTTCTACCTTAGCTACATAATCCTTCTCTACTCCATACATTTGTATATCTTTTGGGTTACTCAACTCACCATACTCATCAATCAAATCTTCATATGTATTTCTTTATTATTACTTATTGTATGATTTTTGTTTATTTTAAATAGAATAAGATATTAAAATCAAAGAAATACCAACTTTTTTTCAACACAATATTTTTATTTTAAGGGCATGGGGTTGACAAGGTCTAAGAGAGTTGGACTTGTTTGGTGAGGACCTTATACTAGTAGTTATATGGTGTGTTGGGTTAACAAGAAAATTGATTAATCTAGTATTAAAATCTTATATTTGCTGCTGTGGGTGAGCTACCCCATGTCATCTTACCATGGTATATTGGCTATAATAATGCCAAATTTTCAATAAACTAATCATTAATGTGATTGTCAAATTTAATTATGAATTTCTTTGCACAAAATCTATGATTAGAGTAGTACTATACATGTTTAATAAAATGCCCAAAAACAATATTAATCTGTGTAATCTTTGTGATGTGTGCACAGTGATTAATCTGCAAAACCAGTAAATACAGACCCAAAAATTGGGAAACCAAGCCCACCTCCCTCAGTGTTTAATGACTTTCTTTTTGAGATCATTATATATTTCTCTGTAGATATTATAAATAGAAATGTCCAGTAATCTACTTAGGAGAAACAATAACTTTAATAGTTTTTCTAATCAATCAAAATCATTGTAAATAACATACCAATGCTTGGAGAGTTGGTTATTTACAACAAACTTGATTGATCTATATAGCATCTACTCAAGAAATGGAGTATCCCCTCCTGCGACTCGACGACCTTGACTTCCTCCCGGGTCCGGTCTTATGTTGCTTCCCACTCGCTGGCCCACCAAATATCCCGAATCTCCCGATCCCTCTTGATATCGACGTCAAAAAGGTCTTTCCGTTTCCTGATTTATCCATCATCCCTTGCTTCATACAAACTTGTTCCTTTTCAAGATCACTTAGCCTTACTCGCATTCTTGAGATCTCTAGCTTGAGGTCACGGTTCTCTCTTCTTAGGGACGCGTATGTGTCACGTGGGGACATGGGTGCACTGGCTGCACCGCTGCTGCTCATCTTTTGTGACATGTAACCGGACAGAGCTGAAGGTCCAGTAATGGCGCTCTTTAAGCGGAGCTGTTCAAAGTAGAGCACCCGAACAGCCATGTGGGCTGGGAGACGATCATTCTGTGCTGCATGGTTACTTGCTTCTTGAGATAGCTTTTCACAGTCTATGAACTTGCAAATTTTCTTACGCTCGTGTTCTGTCAGCATGGGATGAGCCTAATCCATATGACAGTAAATAGCAGTGTAAGACTAAAAAAGTAGAGGTCACACAACGAACTGGTCAGTGCTCAGCCGGTCAGGTGGATGGGTAACTTTTGGTATGTGTCGAAATGAACCAGGTTGGGTTGGGTTGACCCAAAACTTTCAAAGTTTTTGATAGATAATTAATGTGTGATATACGATTACAAGAATCATATTATTAATCAGTATTAATCTAACTTCTTACAAGTTGGGCTATGTTTGACCCGTTTATTTCAAGTTTTTTACTTAGATCATTCATTTGGCACATTAGAGGTATAGCATAACCAAAATTGATCCATTCGTAAGGACTTGAAATTGTTACCTCTAGACCATACCATCAAAGTATTGAAGTGCGAAACCAGATCAAATTGCCATATGATTAAAACCATGGAACTCGACTGACCGACCCCATTCTGAACTGCTAAAACACTTTGTAAACTACAAGGGGGAAATTTTGACCCTTTTACTTATAAATGGTTTGCTTCGGATCTTTATCTTTATTCTAACAAGTCAAACAGGTAAAAATCCAAGAATTGGCTGAAGAGGAAACAAGTCAAATGGATTAAAAAGTCCCCCAAAGTTTATTCTTAATGCGTAAAATCTCCTAAATTACCTCTTTTATTAAATAATAATAATATAAGGATTATCATCATATTAAAAAATTAATTAGTTATAAAAAAAATACCTGTTAGTCCCAAAGTGTATGTATAATACTAGTGTTCTGGGTCAACCCAACCCAACCCGATCCATACATCAAACCCCACCATTTTTCCCCCTCTATAGTAAACCATTTTGTTTACTGGGAAACAAGAATATGAAGTTGATGTTACCTTCAGATAGATATCGACAGCTCTGTAAAGTCCGTCATCAATAACACGAGCATAATCAGGCAGTACTTCAACCATACCAACAAACTTTTGAAAACTCAAGTAAGGATCAGGTGCAATCTCTGCTAGATATGCATCAATAAGCCTTCCAACTTTTAGCAGAGAAGCATGGCTAGGAGAACCAGTTTCACCTTCTGATTCATACCCACAATCCTCATCATCTTCCTGCTCGATTATCTGCAGGAAATGCACTAGTATCCTGTGAATGGTGTCAACATCAAACAAAGAATCGCCGTTTTGAACAGATGGTATAAGCAAATCATCAAGCGAAACCATTTCTAATCTAACAGCAATCCTTCTCTCAAGAGCAAGTCTACATGCAAGACTCGAGTCCACCATAATCGCCATTCTAAGCATCCCAAAAATAAAATCGATTGGAATAGATGAACTCTTTTCTGTTGGTAGTAAACTTACAAGCGTTTCCACAATTACCCTTTGACCAGTTTCAACTGTGACAGGAGTTGTTCTTGCTGGATTCCAAATTTGAGATTTTCCGATACCCTTTAAAGATGATTGAGCATAATGCATTATCGATGTAATTATGCTATCTTGTCGAATACCTGTATTTACCATTACCAAAATAACCCTCTGATAAAGATCGATTTTTAGTCCAGACAGATCTTCAATCCACCATTCTAGACGCCTATCTTTTGCATCTATGGGGCCACTATCACATTCTAAACGCGATAAACCTGCCACTAATTGCTCCTTACAAGCATTCTTAGCAATAGCATCGACACATTGGTTTATGATCCCCATATTATCTGCTACAGGAAGTATCGTCTCACATGAACATAAAACTTCTACTGATTTCTCAAGACTTTGAGTCACCACCTCATTTAAATAGGCTTCCGTGCGAGTAACAAGGTTTTCATCTCGATATTCTTCTGTCATTTCAAGGTACTCTGCAGCACAGTGAAGATGGGCTATGTTTGCACTTGTGATCTCGAAGTTCATTCCATAACAGAACTTTGCAGCAAGTTCGAATGCCTCGGGTCCACCTGGTAAGTTGATGAGGTCCAGCTTTGAAAGATTTGGATCCTTAGCTTCTGCCACCATTTTCCTTATTTTTCCACTATGTGATACTAGAGGGAATTTGTGGAGTAGAAAAGATACATTGTCAACGGTGATTGTAATATCCCCAGCGACATCTGAAAATATACTGCGCAGCATAACAATTTAACAATTCAGTATATACTATAAACGGATAGAAGTAGTAGAGTACCATTGTTAGGAAGACTAGCAAAGATGCACTTGTTTTCAACAAACTAACGAACGTTAAAGAAACTATAATACCAAACTTAAGCCAAAGACATTAAGAAATCAAATTGAACATGCAATCAAAGCAAGCCTAAGTCATTCATAGCACACAGCATACTATGAACACCACTTCAAAGAAAACAAAAATCTTATGGTAAAATAATTAAGAAAGAATGAAAGGCGACCCATGTCAATCTGTGCATCAGTGTGCATCAAAATTAGGGACGCACACTAATGCACACCATCCATAGATTGGCACGTGTCGCCCTCTTATTCTTTCGTATACGTTTTATTACAGTGAGGTTTGTTTCACAGTAACACACCCCTATTTACTAGCATCACAAAACAAATTAAACATTACTTCTTGAATGCCTATATCAATATCTACACTTCTATAAAAACTTCACTAAAATTCTAAATTCACAAAGCTCAATAACAAGTTATTACATTTTGTAATAAAAATAACCGGATCAAGTAAATTAACTATCAGTAGTCACAACAAACTTGAAAATTTGTGAAACTTTACACAAAGCCACAAAAATAAAGTTGTACAGTACAACACAAAGATGCAAGAAACATATATACAAATGGAGTACATAAACACTTACCGATTAGCAAATGAATTGCAAAGGTTAGGAGTAGAAGATGAACGATTGTGGTGATCGGATATTACCATTATTATTACAGTATTGTTGTTGTTTCACCACTAACAACAACAGCAACACTGCAATAGTACAAATGTTGATGCAGAAAGTAACAGTAGCAGAAGCACAAGTTGTGTGTGTAGTACTTTTTCTGATGAAAGATTTGAATGAGTTTTGAGGTTTTAGTAACGGTAGCAAATATCTGTTGGTGTAATTAAACTGATAAATGAATATGTGCTACTTTAAAGGTGGGTTGGTTATTTGACGTTAACCATAACCGAATCACTAAATGAGATTGAAATCTATTGAAGCTCAAGTGTTTTTCTTTATTACAAACAAAATACAAGTTATTTTACGTTTGGTGACAAAAAGTATTTTCTTTATGAAATTATGATATTTAGAAGAATATATATGCAGTTAACTAGTTATACAAGCGGGGGCGGAGCTAGGATATTCAACTGGAGGGGGCGAAAAAAAATTTATTTTTATTTCCTTTATTGTTTTGTGAGGACGGAAATTCTGAAATTTCATTAATACCTTAAAAGATTTTCTTTTTTACGTAATTTATAAATTCTTATGGGGGCGGCTGCTTACGCTGCCCCCGCCTGTCTCCGTCCCTGTATACAAGTATATACATGGAATACTATATCAATCATATAAAATATAAATATAGTATAATTGATTAGGATAAAATAAAAATTTATAAAGAAGCTCAAGGTGGTAGACGATTTGAAATCTCTAAGCGAGACTCAAGTTCAATTTCTAAACCTTAACTTGAGGCCAACCCTCCGGTGTGTAGTCTAGTTGATTGCATGAGTGAAGACTTTGCAAGAAAATTATCTTGTTTTTCAAAATGGGTTGACAATCGACCTAGGGGTTGTTGAGTTAGTCCAGAGCATATGCTTAGTGTTGTCTTACACATATTGTTTTTAATGCGGAGCGTGTAGGCCAATCAGCATTATCGGTTATCAAAGTTTTTGCAAGGATATAAAATTTATAAAGGCCTAAATAGTTGATTAAAGGTTAAAAGTTAAAACTAACCAAAATCGTTAAATACAATAATTATGAAACTTCTTTTTTGTTAGTTTTAATAAAGCATCTCAGCCTAAATTAAGACCATGAAATCCGAAAAGTACAGGACGATCTCTTCATGTTTTGGTATTATAAGAAAAATGTACAACTCCAATGGATGATGGTACAACTGCAAACAGCATGGCACTGTTTTCCTTTTTTTTGTTGCTACGACTGCTTTTCTTCTTTAAGACTGGAAGCTGCTGTCTGCTTTTGCTTTTCCGTTTCTTTTGTCATTAGCCCGTATATTCTTTTTAGTAAATGTGAAATGAGCATAGAACGAAAAACACCAAATTGATTTAACAAAAACAAACGAGTTAAACGGATTAAGAGTCGTTCAATATACATAGAGAGGTCTTTTTAATTACAATCCTTAGAGTTGTCAATCAAAAATCAAGTCATTAATAGCTACTCCCTCTATCTCAATTTTTATTGTCCACTAACAAAAAAACACGCAGATTAAGAAAAGTGTATTAGTTGTATAGTACAACCAATATGATTTAATCTCTTATCACATTCAAGTATTTTGATTAGTTGAAACTACCATGTGAATAATAAATTTGGAACGAACGGAGAATATTATAACCGTAGAAACATCGTTATTAAAGGGCTATGAAAGTTATCATTATCACTTCCTTGCAAAGGGCCTATGTATATTATTTCATTTTAATAGACATTATAATAATTATAATTATTATTATTATAATTATAATTATAAATATTATAATTATAATAATACGTATGATATATATGATGCTTTTTTCATAAGTTATCACTTAAAGTTGTGCTTTTTTGACCCATCCCAAAAAAATGATCCATTTGGACTTTTTGCCCACTCATAGAATGTGTTGCCCGAAACGATTGATAAATTTTTTAATTTTTATATTCTTTTTTAGCAGGAAAGACACACCACGTGAGTTCTGTTATGAAAGCTGGTGAACTTCTTTGCTCTAAAAGCATACGAGTTGATAACAATAAATTTTAATTTACAGAAAACTAACCTTTTAATTTCACACCAATTTGGTTGGTTTTGGATGTATAAGTATTTGAATGTATTCTGGTTTTAATCCTCCAAGGCAAGTAGAAATTTAGTTTATGAGACCAAATTAGCTAACTTTAATTTACCTCCTATTTTGTCAGTCTAACATGAATCCATTTGGTGTTATTAAAAAAATCAACAGTGAAATCAACGAGTATTTGTAATCTTATTACAGAGTAATTTGAAAACCGCGATTTTGTGCAAATTCTCCACATCACAGAGTAGTAATTCGAATTACTAATCGTATTTCAAAGGAACTGTAAAAAAATGAGCATGTTAACGCGTTTAGCTGTTAACAGAATACAACAGTCGTCCCCGAAGCATATAAATCAATTACAAAGTGAACATTCAAACAACTGAAATCAGCCAATATCATGCATGTTACTAACATGTTTTGCTATCATGCTTTCATCGAAAAAGGAAAGAGGGTGCAGGGGCATCTTCTATAAATGCAAGGGCCCAATTCCTGTGATCATGTTCCTTTATACATGTACAATGTTGAAGATGAATACTTTAATCATTCCTGACTAATTTGTCATTTATCTAAATATCTTTGTTTGACTTATCTTTGATGGTGGTTTTACTGAAATGGGTTACTTTTGGTGTAGGTCGGATTGACCCACAAACTTATCTGCTCACTTAAATAAAATTATGAGAGAATAGAGCAATGTAGGAGATTGTATGCGCTAAAATACACTTGGGCAGCATGTGGCGTATGACCTGTTAGACCCATTTGACCCAGACACCAAGTTGACCCATTTAGTATTAACTAATCCTTTTTATTTGACTCGTCGAGAATAAACCATATCCTTGATTGACCAATTCAATATATGGGTTGAAATCACCACCTCTACCACACATCAAACATTTATTAACAACTCAAAAGACGCCAAAGCCTTTACAGAAAACGACTGTGAAAATTGTAGGACAAACTAAAACATTCAATATCTTGAAGGTTTCATTTTATGATGCAAGAAAAGCAAGCCCACAACCATCAAAAGTAGTAAACTCACACATAACTCAACTCTCCAAAATCCTCTTATTAAAACTGAAACCGTCCAAAAAGAAGCTGATGATACCCAAACTCTATAAAAATATCAAAACTCATTCAGCTTTCACAAACCCTAACATCGTTTTACTTTCATAATAGATATTAAAAAAACAAAAAAAAAAAAGATAAATACTGAACACTAATCACTTAACCTGAACCCGATCCTCTTCATCAAGAAGACTATCAACCTTGTCTGTCTTTTTTTCTGCACCAGAACTCTGAGATCCAGTCACCCTTGCCAACATCACAAAAGTCATCCCACCAAGAACATTATTCGCCATTCTCAACCCAACCACAGAGGACTTAAATAAAACAGGTGGCAGCGCTTTCGCCAGCAAGAACTCAATCCCGTTCAAAGTTTGGTACCTTAAATTACTACTCACACCCATATGAATTGCCCAAGTGGCAGCATTCAACAACGTGGGTGGTGGTTTGTTTGGTGACTCAAAGTTAGGATCCATCTTCTTCCTCATCTTAATCAACCCATTCGATAGCGCAGTTCCCACTAGCCCAGCGCCAAAACCAACGGCTGCAAATAGGGTTCCTTTGTAAACAAGTGTTCCCAAACGGTTCATGAGAGTAAAAGACCCGGGCTCAAACATATGACTCGTTGGACACTTAGCGAAAATGGAGGGAAGACCTGCTGATGTAGATGCCACAGTAGGTGCTAGTAGATACATAAGGGTGAAATTCAAAATCGATCCCACAACAAGTGTTGAAAACACAAAATCAAGCTCGTTAAGCCCAAAATTAGGACGAGATGCCATGTCACCAATCACGGCTGAACTTACACCAACTACTTCTTCCATTAATACCTTAAACGGAAACTGGGGATCAGCAGCAACTCTCGACCTCCACCCACTAAGAAGTGCCCCAAACGGTCCAAAACTATCAAATCCTCCACTGCCACTGCTGCCTCCACCGCCACCACCACCACCACCTCCGCTACCATGGCCAACGCCACCAACACCGCCACTACCACCTCCAACACACGGAACTGGCTGTAATTCAGCCAGTAAACTAGGTTTAAAAGGCTTCGACTTTATCGATGAAAACGTAACGTTTAACGTCGGTTTAAAAGGCTGAATTCTATCTGCAGAGTTAGGTAAATGGAGGCTAGAAATGTGCAATGCAGGACGAACACTAGGACAACGATTACCGATAATATGTGAACAATGAACCTGAGCTACAGAAGCCATTCTTACTACTCTAACAAAACAAAACCAAACCAAACAGAACCTGAAAATGAATAAGTCATTGATTACTATCAATATAAAAATTCATACTACAATTTGTGTTTAGCCTTATTATTATTAACAAACTACTACCGAAAACCTCTATAAAACCCTAACATCAATATGCAGAGTAATCAACTTACAACTAAACGAAACAATATATTAAACGAATCAATGTTATATAGAAAAGAATAAAGAAAACAAGGATTATAATGAGATATAAAATAGAGAGTTGGGAATTTAGAAAGAAAATGATTAAAGGAATTACCTTGAACGGTGTTGCTGATGACCGGAATAAGACCGCGACGGCAGTCAAGTAACGGAGTGAAATTGGGAAAATACAACTAGTAGTAAAAAAAACAATATAAAAACCCTAGAACCAAATATCTATATTTTGTTTGTTTTCCTTTTAAGCACTATCATTTTCAATTTTCAAAATTATTAATATTATTATTTTTTTCATATATATATAGATAATAGATAGATTACAATTACAATATCTACGTTTTGTCACCATTGGGATATACGCATAATATATATCTAGGATTTTTTTACTCTCCTTTAAAACAAAATTTATTTGAAAACAAAAAAAGTTACATGACCTCACTCGACTTAACTATTTAACTAAGGGAAAATGATAAGTGCCGTTAACACCGTAACAATACTAACATTATTATTATGTATCTTTCCCATTAACGAAACCACACAGAGCTTGTATACAAAGTTACAACTTTTCAATAACATTTTTTGCTAACAATGTCACGAAAATATCTTTTAACAATCACATTTACTCGTCACCAACGTGAAATTTGAAATTTCATTGACATAGGATCTAAAAGAACCATTGATGACGTACTTAGGTTACGGACCTAGTAACGAGATATACTTACTACTATCCACTAGTCATTTGGATGTATTAGTCATCGGATGCACCCTTCTACCCAAAGAGTGTGAAGCACCCTTCTACCCAAAGTGAATCCTATAAATAGGACTTACATTCCACACTTGGAGCCTCTCCTTCATCTCTCTAACTTTCTCTCTCTATATTAGCATGATCGGGTAGCTCTCATACCGAAAGGGGTTTCTGACATTCGTGGCGTACAACCCGCATTTACTTAAATGTGGTTCGGGTTACCAGCTGGAAATAGCCGAAGGGCTATTCAGCTCTTCGGTTCGGGACCTCTCGAAGTGCCCTTCTACCCAAAATGACCTTCAGTCCGTGGGTGACCTTCGGCATGTAAGGTTTGATTGAAGCGGACAAGTCGCCTTGAAGAACGTGATTCGTGGAAAATTATTTCAAAAGATTCACGGCTTAGGTTCTACGCATCAAAAAAGTTGTGATACATGGTTCCATATTTTATTGCTCGTCTACTGCACACTCATTCTTCTTCATGGTTTTTAGTCACACAAAGATTTATCCGTTCATTCGAAGCTCTCTTGGAAGGTTAAGAAGATTGCATTTCTTCATTTGGTGTTCTAGGTGGTGATTCTTGTTTAGAGTTTTGAGTTTTATAAGCCGAAAATTTTGTTGTTTTGTCTAGATTTTTATCCTTAGTTGAAGTTTTAGTATGTAGCTTATAGGTGCGGATTTTTTATTGTGTAATGTTGTATCTCTTTGTCTCCGTCAACTCACGTTATTGAGATGTGTCTTAATTTAATTTTAGTTTTTCACGGAAAAAAAAGCAACTATATCTCTCCTTTTATATAATATAGGAGTTATTATTATCGTCATTTTAAGTCATTTTCACTTTACAATTAATGTTTTTTTGAGATTCGAACTTACTAGTGACTAGTGAGGGACATGTAATAGATATGAAGAGGTCATAGATTGAATCTCCATTTCCATGTTTGTTTAATCACGAGTCATGCGATTTACACCTTTCATGTTAAGTGTCAGAACGGTTGGTAGAGGGCCACCGGAATATTGGTTTTACCCCACTTTACAAATAATGTTACATCTACATAAATTTAACTGTTGTATACAACGAAAGGCGGTCTTGTTGTAAAAGTCTATATAGGCTATAGCTCTTAGCTCCATCTAACTTTGATCAATATATCACATTATTTCATTAAAAAAATTTTTTTTCCCGTATGAAGATATTATATTATCTGTTACCAAACATTGATATTATAACGACATTCTTCTCGAACATAACTATTTATTCATCACAATATCTTTTCTCTGACATATTCAGCTTCTTCAAAAATATTTAACAAATAGGCAAATTGTCAATGCGCATTTTATGCATAAAATCATCCATATTGTGATTTGAAGATTAGCTACATCACCCTTTTCGGAAACTACCAAGGCACAACACAAATGACCGGAACGAATCCATCCATTTGTCAACAACGTCTAAAGTCCAAAGTTCACTGTTCATCACAAGGTAAACAGTGTGCATCGAGACCTGGAAAGAGAGACTAGCCACCACATTATTCCATTAAACACCAGACACCCCAGATATGATCACAAGACTACCAGAGAACATCAAAGAACTTTTCTTTTTATTCATGTATTCTAACAGTAAAAATAATAATAATAATAATAATAATAACCTGGATTCTTTAATACAAAGTATCAGCATCCGCAAGTTGAGATTGATTAACACAGCAACAAGACAAGTTCATATCCACCAATCTATTTATATATATAAAGGCTGTCACAATTTTACCAACACAAGAATAAATCGAATGAATGAAAGTTTACAACACGCCCATCACCTTATAGTCACCAGAAGAAGAATATAAATAAGACCGAACCATGAAAAAGAAAAAAAAAAATTAAAAAAAAGAGAGAGAGAGAGAGAGAGAACTTTTTTGCTTTGTACTTCATTGCTATATCCATCAATAGATTCCAAAAAAAAAGAAAAGAAACAAAAAACAAAAACGAGATTCGCCTGCCACAACCTCCATCCTATACTTTTGATTTGTGTTTCAAATTCCATGAAATATACGAAGGCGTATAGGAAGTTGGCATACCACTGGTTCTGTGTACACATATATGATTCTTGAAGCCAAGTCCACTGGTTTAATGATATTCAGATCGTTTGCAGAAGGTTTTATACAATCGTTTCACTTTTAACGACCAGTTTTTGCACGTTTCATTCCACTGCTGGTGTTAAATGGTGATACACTGCCACTTGGTCCAGGACTATCTTCTCTGAAATTTGAGTTCAGCATGGCTAGTTCACGTAACTGCTGCCTTTTTATATAATCTTGGGACTCATCCTGCGTACACGATGAGACATGTAAGACAAAAGCATACAATTACAGATATGATTCCATAAGTAGAAATGGGTGGGGTCAGTTGGGTTATGTAATGGGTCAATTTAGCATTGGCCGAAACAGACCAAATTGGGTCATAACGACCTGCAAACAAAATTTTGTCCATGTTTACATATAATTAATGCATAAACCATGATAACTATAACAATAAAAAGTAACATCCCATGCCGCCTTCCGCGGGTTAGGGCCCAATACCGTCTAGGACAGTGTATGGGGGAGGAATAGATGTAGACAGCCTTACCCCTACCCTAAGGTAGAGAGGCTGCTTCCGGTTCTACCTAAAGGTAGAAAGGACCTCCGGCCTTTGCAAAGATGGGATAAAACCCCACCCTTGCTGTCCCCTGGGCTTGAACCCCTGACCATGGGGATAAAACCCACATGCTCAACCATCTTGGTAGATGGTGGAGGACCGATAACTATAACAATAGCGTTACAATAATACTCGGCGATAATTTAGATCTTTAAATAAGAACAATTTATGACGTTGCATGCACTAAACGTAGACTACGGCGAATTTCCACCCGAGTACACAGTTTGATCCATTTGACCGAATCCCCTTTGAGCTAAAACAGAAATATTTGACTAATTTGAGATAAAACTTAACCCTTGAAGACTAATTGGGTCCAAACTGTCACCTCTTCTGACTTCTCTAAAGTACTACCTTTGTTGCAGATGCATTGTAATATAGTTAAACCTCTGTTGTATATAATATTTAATTAAGACGTTTATAATTTCATCAAGTTCGAAAGATAATTTGATAGCCACTAACCACTGAGAATGTATACATGATACAAATTAAAATACTGTAAAACTCCACTTCTTGTTTGGAATTTAACAGGATTTTATTTGACCCTTAAGTCAAACTTAAGGTCAAAGTAAGCCCGTTTTGATAAATTAAAACCTTGTCTTTTAGCTTAGCTTATAATCACAGAAGCCACAATACTGGAAAAGAGATGATAAATGCGACTAATATAAATGCCTACTCCACTAACTGTTTGACACATTGCTCACGTATTTTCTCTACCCATCCTTTTTAGGCATAAGTTTAGGCATATGTACTAGGCATCTCAATCAATTATCAAACTAAAAATAGGTTCTGTAAAATATGACAACACTAAGTAAAATGTAGAGCCAAGCCTAGCACAAGGAACCAAAAATGAAAGTCAAAAGTATAAACGAATCTAGACAATAATCAGAAGTCACCCAATTTGTACTTTAGCATTGTCCAAAATTACTTATGGGATTTTGGATTTGCATGTTTGATATGATTATTGGATATCTGTGATTTGAAAACGTAATAGTATGTTTCGTCTGCTCCTGATGAGTTAGGGATAAAAAAAATCAACTTAAGTATACTAGTTTCTTACTACTCCTTGTATCAAATTTACCTACTTACCAGTTTATAAGACACGGTTTGAGAAAAACATTTTACAAAACGTCCTTCCAATCTTAATTAAAAGCGTCTTTTATGATCATCTATATATTAATTTCTTGCAATAATCAGAATCTGTCAAGCGTTCAAACATCATTTATGTGTTTTAAATCTCAACCTTATATCCAAACAATTATCTTCTACAACACAGTTTATTAGAGCCAATGATCTGATTTTATATTTTACCATATAATACTATATAAATCACTTCCAAAACGCAATCTCAAAAAGTGCTTTTTCCAGAATAACAACTGTTAATACATCACAATAAACCAACAACTTTCTACTTTCAGTTATTTAAACCAATGTAAAGTTTCCTTCTTTAAATGAATCAAGACCCAAATTTACCTTATTTGCTTATTAGATAAGTACAGTATTTTGTTAATGGTTTATAATTTGTCTCAAGGTAGTATAGGTGTCTGATCACCAGTAAAAACCTTCTACTAAGCTGCATCCAAGGTCGAATACCGTATTATTTCAAGACGGAGAGAGTAATTGTAATATTAAACGGCATATCATAATTACATTTTTTAAGATTATTATTTACTGTTATGTTGTTTATTAACGGTCTAAACTATAATATTATTGTAGTAATATAGTTTTGAAATAATATCTCCCACACTAATTATTTATATAATTGAAAGAAAAGACGAACAAAGTGTTTGTGAGTCAGCTCAACCTGCACTATAAATCTATGAATATACTCGTTTTAACCAAACTGGCTGTAACCCGTTACCCAATTTGCCCAAACAAACACATTTCACGGCCTCTAACACTGACAGATAGGAGCATTGATTGTAAAGAAAGATACCACAGGTTTAAGCAGTTCTTCAATAATTTCTTGTGCCTGCCTCAGCCTGATATCAACAACACTTGCAGGTAAATCAGCCTCAATCAAGATGTGAAGAGGCTCGTTTAGATGTTCATAGCCTGGTCGTCCTCTCAACTTATCTTCCTGTAAAAAAAACAATCAAGAATCAACAAACAATAACACGTAAAAGTCGCAGAATGGGTCGATTAGACAGCTTCAGTAATTGGGTCAAAACAGGTAGATTCTTTTGCAAGGTTCAAAACGGGTGAGATTGACCCAAAACACTTTTTTGTGCAAAAAAAAAATAGAAATTCCGTATGCATATAATTTACACTTCAAAAACCTTCCAACTAGTTTCCTGTATGACATGTTTCATCTTGGCAAACAACTAGTTGTGCCCATTTCATTCTTTAAAGTTATATCATAACCCGAATAGCCCCATTCACATGTAATGGGTCAGATTGCCATGTTCTCAAGAAACACATTCCGTATACAAAAACAGATTTTTGGGTTGAATAATACCTGCTCGGGATCCTTGATCGACCCTTTTCCTCTAATATAAACCCGACAACCAGTTGTACCCTCTACCCGCTTTAAAGAATTGCCTCTGGGACCGAGAAGCCTTCCAACAAAGTTAAACTAAAATCCAAAGATATAGACAAACTCAGTGCAATGCAGTTATAATAAAGTCAAGCTGGAAAAAGTATCTAGAATAATACACACATTTGGATAGGTATCAACTGGTATCTCTAATCGTAAGATTCTCTTCACTGAGTATGCACTCGGACTTGCCGGAGCGCCTTGCCAGTCCATAGTTGTTCCTGGTGGTCCACTTAACCTCTGTCATAAATCACAAGACTTCTGGTCATGAATAAAACACACGTTCTACCAAGCAATTTAGCAATATCTAAATATTATTATTCTAACAGAACCTTGAACTAAATTGTTGGTGAACAAAATAAATTAGCATTATCATGTTTACACAAAAAAGGTGTGACATAATGGTTTGTGATCTCTAAGAGGCACCATTTCAACCCATTTATAGATAAATAAGTTCATTCAGGCTGTACTCTATCTGAATGTATCAAAAGATTTATATTATACGCAAAACAGCGTTAGATCATTAGTCAAAGTGTATTTAAATGCAGAAACCTCCTAGATGGTTTCGTTTTTTAAAATCAAAATACTAATCAAAGTTTTTCTAATCATATTAAGCACATTTAAAATGCATAAAATTCAAAAAGGAAATCATGTTCTAGCCTGCTTAGTGTATTACCTCCCAAATCATTTTATTCAATAAGTTAGATTATACTTGTAACAAGAGTCCAATATATGTAATCAGTATTAATACATCAATTATTCATTAATAGTTGAAAACAAATGAGCAAAACCAGCCCGACCCGATAAATTTCAGCCTGTACTAAAGAACAATCGGTTTTGACCCGACGCATGTTGACCCATTACAAACCTTACCAATCTAGCCACCTCTAAAAAGGACCTATATTGAGGTATCCAAAAAAGCAATTCAAGCAAACATATAACGACAAAGATAGCACAATGTGTATCAAGCAAACCAGAGTCTGGGGAACTCCAAACTTCTGCTCTATAACAATGACAAAGATAGCACAATGTGTATCAAGCGAACCAGGAGTCTGGAGAACTCCAACATTTCTGCTCTCCAAGCTTGAAAAAATGAAAATGTATAAAACACATCTACCTCCTAAATATCGATTATTGCTGTTGTTAAAGCCCTCAAGGCTACAACTATGAACAAAAGGAATTTATTATCATGCATGAGTAGATAAATTATAAAGTTAATGGCATATAATTGCAATGTAATTTCTATATGTTCCTTTTTATACTGCACACTTATTTTGTACACCCTCGGTAGAAAACTTGAACGTTACGTAACGTGTTGAAGGGTAAATATGTATGCCAAGATGGGTACTGTGAAATTTTTAAAGTGACGTGGCACTTGGGTGCAATAACTTGGGCTGAGAAAGCATTTTCGTTTCAAGTTACTATGACATTTTTAAAGTGACGTGGCACTTGGGTGCAATAACTTGGGCTGAGAAGGCGTTTTCGTTTCAAGTTGTTTTTATAAAACTGATAACAATAACCTCCGTCGAAAGAAAAACTGGCCACCTGGTCTCTACAACTACCTACGCCAACAAGCAAACATATCTGTCACTATTCTTGGACTTCTTAATCTCAACAGCACCAAAATGCTTGGTCAGGAAACTTATCTCACCCATCCGTAAACCAAGTAGATCCAGACCTTGATAAACACTCGAGTTTTATTATCCTTCGAAGTTGTAATCCACATTATAGTATCCGGAGTGAGCAAGATCCTACCTTTATGAGGGTTTAATAAGCGATGATTCATCATAAAACAAGAGAGCTTCGTCAAAGTCTTGGGTTTTCAACCTTGCTTTCAAATCTATTTTAGAATTCCAAACGGAATAATATATTTAAAAAGAAAGCTCCAACTTGGTGTTACTGGAGATGCTAAACGTGTTGCTCTTAGCCGTCGCTGATAAAAAAAACCCCTCTTCTGTCACTAGTCTCAGCACTTTTTTTGCCATGCCTTAACAAATGAACCCCAGAGCCCCCACCTACTCCTTCAACTATTCTGATTCCTCGATACGCCAAAAGGACCACAAAACAACCAACAAAAACCCAATTTATTCCATATATATATCCCATTTCACCCGAGCATGTTCATTCGTCACTGAAACAAACCATAAGCGGCGCCGCACATACACAAAAACACTATGCCAGAGTTTGAGGGCTATGATTATATAAAATATTAATTATAACAAAACAAATAAAAGTAAAATTAAAATAACAGAATTCCCAAACAGCAACATTACTTAACGAACTATCATGCATCGGTAAGCCCATCTCCATAATAGCATTTTAACCACTAACCAGGACCAAACACCGTTTAAAAATCAAATGACCCAGGGATTCACAAATATTAGCATATAGCACAAAACGAAGCATTTGCCACAGTATGTTGCTAATCCATGACATTGGCCCTCGTTTCAATTCAGGTTCTTTTAGATGTTACTCATTCTCAATGTTTAAGATTCAATTATATGTATTAACAGATTACCAAGCAGCGCTCCATCTAATTCACCATTTCTCGAAATAGCTATAAAAACTCCTCTAAGAACAGTACCTGTGGGAGAGTGGGTGCTCCCGTTCTACCTTGCACCACGGCGGCACCTTAGGCACCGCCTCGTGGTGCTCGACTGCTCAGGTCTGTGGTGTATACAATGAGTGTGCAGCATTTTTTTCTTTGTATCTAAACAATGTTAATAAATAAAAATGTGGGTCCCAGTTGGTCAGTGGTAAGTATTTTATATTAGAAAGTGTTCTTGGGTGTTTGAGTTGTGGGTAAGTTGTGGTGTTGTGGCACTAAGTTCTGGGGTGGTGCTAATTATTATAGTAAGTGCTCTAAGAAAGCTCATCTAAAATGTTCTTATATATAGAATGACACACACACTTAAACCGAAGAAAAAAATCATGAATTAGTCAAGCGTAAGAAACATATACTAGATATTTTCAAATACTAATTACAAAAAATGAACTCATAAGTACCTCCGGTGGAAGACCATTCCAGCCACCCATTCTCGTCCCTGGAACATTTGACATCAGATTTGAAGATGCCATGGGGCTTGGACTTCTATGTCGCAGTCTATCCAGCTCATTAAACCCTTGGTTGGGCAGCATTCCCGAAACCCTCATAATCTCTAGAAACAAAAAGCATTTGACTTGATTAGTTATACAGTAAAAATGTGTAATAATTATGATTTAGTTAAACTTCAAAACGCTTCATCTAATAGAAATCTTAATTTATAATTATTGAAATAATATTGTATCTGTATAAAATGAGCTAGATAAAAGCTAAATCAAAGTACCAGAATTCCCAATTAGCAACATTGATTAACGAACTATGTTGCATCAGTGTGTCAACCTCCATATCGGCATTTTAACCGCTAACCAGGACCAAGGATTAGTAACACTTAGAATCATTGTAATAACATTGTATTGATATTATTATCATGGTTTTTCGTTAGCTATTAACAAGTGTCAGTGAGGGGTCAACATGAAATTGTCTCGTTTTTACCCGAATTCATATCGACCTGTTTCCCCACCCGCACAATTTGCTACCTCTGATCAAATATTACAGCACGGCAAAATAAAAAAAAATGATAATAAATAAGATAAAACGCAGAGTTTGGGCTAAGAAATGAACATACGGCCATGAGAACAGAAGAGCAATTTGGTCATCCAAACGGATATTCTTTTCATTGCAAACCAATTTCAATATATCAAATTAATACTTACACCATGACCATAAACACATAAACTTCAATGCTTAATCATGCCAGAAGGGCCTTGAGGTGTAACACATACAAATGAATGTCCACACCAAGAAAATGCTATACTTATCATTTAATTGTTGTAGATGGCTTTCCTCTTTTTTCTATCTAGCTTCTTGCTAGTTCGTCTTTTTTTCATAAAACTTATTTTGCCATTCAAGAAAAATGCAATAGTTCTAAATTAACAAATTATCCTTCTGTACCTCTTGAAGAATTACTTTCAAATGATATTAGTAGTTTAGCAAATCTAAGATCAACCAAAATTTACTTTCCCTTCAATACCTTTTATCTATCTTTCTCCCTCTCAATTTACAAAGAAATAAAAAAAAATGCAACAAAATTGTTAGAAAATTGACAAAAATGACTAAAATTTCCACAGTTGTCAATTCATGAAGTCCAAAAACTCTATTATTGGTCCCTAAAAAAAACCATAAGAGATCTAAATCACACAACCAAAAATTCACAAACCAAATAACAAAGATCCAACAGGAAATGAAACCTTGATTCAATAATCTGCTGCATACTGGAAGAACTTGCATAAAAGGTTGAAGCTTTTGATGCTCCTCCAGCAATTCAGTCAAGTATTGACTACAAAACAAACATATAAATCCAATCAAGATACAACCCATACAAGTATTAGATCAAAAACAAAGAAACGAGTATCAAGAAACCTGAAAACTATAATATATATGTAATAAGAGATAAAAACTTTACAAACCTATCAGCATCTGGGTTAGTTCTGATGAGTGGAGAAACAGCTCTTGCTGGAGAGAAATTGGGATTATACAAACCTGACATAAAGAAATTAAGAAATAATAATAATAATATTCCACCGAAAAACAAGGGTGGAAATTGAGTAGAAAAAAATAGGGGTTTGGGTACTTGGGGGCGGAGGGAAGATGAAGAGAAAAAAAAAACAATAATTATAATAAGTATTTTTTATCTTTTATTATATTAAATTTTATTAATATTTAATTAAAGAAAATAAAAAGGTTTGTTTGTGCCAATAATAAAGGAGGCACGGAACAAAAAGGTCGGTCAAATTTACCAAGAATTTGGGGTGACAATCAAAATCTTTACACTTCACTACTACTAACTGGATATGCGATATGACACGATTCTACTTATGCATCATTAGTTCAATAGTTACTAATAATTGCTTTATATATAACACTAATAATTAATTATTTTTCATGAAATATATATTCCTATCCTTTTTTTATATATATGAGACTAAGTACACCAATAATTTTTCTTACATAATGATAAAATTCTTTTAAAAAAAATTAGATTTAGTAAAAGTGTACATCAATTGTATGTACACTATTAATCTTTAAGCATAACTCTGGTGAATTTATCAAAGTTAGGTTGGAATATCACCACATGTTCATTTATTATTAACGTTAAGATTTGAAAACCAAGTACGTAATCGCTATAGCTAAGCGTTAGAGGTGTTCAAAAGTATATGCATTCGAATGTTCAAAAATCCGATTTGAAAAAACGGATACCTGATTTTAGAATGAGCACGCATACATAATTACTTCTAACGTATACGTATTAACGAATTATGCATGTGATTAAGTATCAAACCATTTGTAATATTCATTACACATTATTCGGATTGATTTTCTAGCTCCTAAGTTATACAATTACTTGTCAATATATTTGAATTGACAGTTTCATCCTTACACAAAAAAGTGAACACATAAAATTAAAGGTAAAATAGTACATTTTTTCACGTAATATCCACAATTAGGATCAAATGTCACTACGCAAATATTATCATTCATTTTTCCATATCTTTTTAAAAAAAATAAATAAATAATGTTGCTAGCTAGTTATCCATAAAAGAAAAGATAGTTAGTAATAGATCGATTTCAATATCATTTGTAAAAAGCTAAAACTATGCATGCAAATTAGTTTTTTACTTTTTGTTATCTTCAAAAGCAATTGTAAAAGCTAGTGTTGATACCAATGTTTTAAAAACCGGTTCGAACCGGCCGGTTCGACCGGTTCGACCGGATCCGGAGGAAGTTCCGAGTTAGAATGGACCGGTTTTGACCTTAAGTTGACCAGTCAACGAACCGGGGGTTCGACCGGAAACCGGACGGTTCGATCGGAAACCGGACGGTTCAACCGGTTTTTTTTTTTTTTTTTTAAATAATGGTGACGTGGCCGGTTTTGGGGGTGGTTGGACCGGACCGGTTGAACCGGTTCGACCGGAATCGGTGGAGTTTCCGAGTCGATAAAAAAACCGGTTTTTAAAACATTGGTTGATACTATTTAGAGGTTATTATTTTATGTTTTAATTGAAAAAATGTGAACAATAGAATAATTCGATAGAATCAACCCATGTTTGTCCAAGTCAAACTCACTTACTAGTTTTAGATAAAACAAAAAACAGTAGCTACACACGTTTATTATTCTATAATCCTTCTATTCTGTGATAAAATAATTAGGATTTGATTTATAAAAACAAACTTAGGCGTGTTTGGTACAGCTTTTATAGGGGTTTAATAAGAGTAATGCTAAAGGGACCTAATTATACAAACCTACAAATAGACCTAATCTTATGATTGGTTGAATTTTTTCTCTCTCCTAATCTCATCCAATCAATTTTTCAAACCAACCAATCATATTTTTAGGCCTACATTTAGGCTTACCTAATTAGTCTTACCAATCATTTTCCGTTTAATAATCTTACATTTCCTTGATGAAGATATCAAGCCTTTAAAAGTGATAAATGTTTGTCGCACCCCCAAATTTACTGTGCGGAAGCGGTTCGGGTTGGGGCGCGACTAATCCGGTAATCACAGCACAAAGATATAATGAACGACTCTACATGCGTCGTTTACAAAATACATTGATATAATGTAAAAGTTTACAATGTTGTAATAGTTACAAAAGCTCGTAATCCAAATGTAAAAGATTCTAAGGCATATCTAATTTTACAAAATAGAAATGCAGGGGAACCTCCTGAATTTTTTGTGTTTGCATGCGACTCGAGCTAAGGTATTCTGATAGAGCAGACCTACTGCTGCTGAGAACCTGAGAATACATGCTAAAAAAATCAGCTAAAAGCTGGTGAGCTCACATGTTAAATGATAAAGTCTATGTATGAACCACAAGATTTAATAATGTTTGAAACCAATCAAATATGTGTATATCACTGCCATGAGCCCATAGTTTGAGCTTAACTGAGGTGTCAGGATCACAATCAAGTGCCTAATCGAGGGTGCCTCCCTGCGAGTGCCTAATCTACACTTGTATGAACAAACGATAATGCGTCCGTTTGACCAGTTAGTGCTTGCTAACCCGGACGTGGATTGTCAATCCCATATGGTACCATACACTAACATTCACGCTAAATCCATATAAACAAACTATGTGGTGGAGGGCTTTCATGATTAGTAAAACAACTCATGCAGTATATATCGATGTTTTGTACTTGTGTTCACATGTAAATAAAAACTGTGCACGTATTCCTACCCCGGGAGTAAAAATAGTAAAATGCGGGGCTATGAGACTCAACTGAGTCTGAAGTATCAGTGTCGCTACAAGCAATGATATGATCGTCCAACGACGGTAACCTTGGCGTCCTAAACGCGCAAGGTTATAATATGAGTAGATGTCTCAACAGACCATCTATGCTAGTTGTTCATTCAACTAGTTATGTCCAAATGTTTGAGTGTTATTCGTGTTTTGAAAACATGTACAGCCCGTTGGTGAGTTTTCGTAATAATAATTCAAAAGTATTATTATTATATGTTTCATTGTGTTGCATACTTATCAAAGTATATGTTAAGTGTTTCCGAGGTTTTCCAAACGTTTGTTGTTGGCGAAAATCAAGTACATCGTGTTGGACATTATTTATGCGACAGTCGTAGAGTACTATTTTTGTGACAATAGTGATTACTATTCTTGTGACAATGTCGAGTTACTATTAATGCGACAATGTTGGGTTACTTTCATGTGACAATGTATAACACCCCACATTCCAGAACCATTTTTTTTCTTTTTTTTTATACAACACCTCGGAAGCGTAGGTCAAATAATTACATTATTTATTAAACATATAGAGTTATACTGTTTCGAATCCCAGCAAATCAAATCTGGTGTTATATAATTCCAAAACACAACTTTAAGTTATCAAAGCAATATCAGAGTAACCGCCAGGTCAAACATTCCGTGCCATCAAAGCTTCTTGCCCGCCCGTTATATCAAAACCATAACCTGCAAGAAGTGGGGTGGTGGGATTAGCATAAAGCTAAGTGAGTGAATAAATAATCAACAACCCAACTTAGCATAACAACCTTGTTTACAGCAAATAATCGTAACACATAACAACTCTGTTTACAGCATAAAGCATCGTGAACAGTCGACTTTAAAGAAGATCGGTGGTCCTTGAGGTACCCTCATGCCGCGGTGGCCCCCAAGCAACGCTTATCAACCATATGTATTGGCCTATACAGAGATACCGATAGCTTAATGCTATTCCCGCACGACTAAGGTTCCTATTAACGATATGTACAAGGAACCCTACATCATTCAACAATAGCAACTAAGCCCAGCAACAGTCTGACCTATATACCACATAATGCCCAATGGCTATATATCAGATGATCACATAATCAATGATCAACATATCAGACTAAACAGTCTACCAACAGTAATAGTATCATGGCAGACTAAACAGTCTATTAACAGTAAAACTACGTTTACCCGTTGTAACCATACCTGTTACAACTAAATTACACTGAGGATTACAGATCCACTCACCAATACCTCAGTCGCAAGCTCAGAAGTCTAATATTACTGAGCCTTCTCCGTATCTGAGAATACAATTAAATAATGAGTTAGTAATTCGTCCTATAACGTATAACTCATTTTATAATCATATAACATATCTCAATACAAAGTATCAAAATAAAATTCAAAGCCAGGTTGTAAATATTTACGGCTAATGGTTTTAACTAAGTTAAAACAAATCAACTCATATAATCATTTACTCAATTATCTAGTTCTAAATCATCATCATAACATATTTACTCAAGTAGTTAATCCCTGAAGTCTAAGAAAACAAAAGTCCAAATCCGAAATGAAATCAGAAAGTCCCGAAATAAGGTTCAAGAACTGAAAAATGCCATTTTCGGCCCCAAGACAGCCCCGAATGGCCAAAAACTGCATAGTCTCTTACAATAGAGCCTTGACCATTGGGCCGTTTTCTAGTGACCATGCGAATTTCAACCCAATCCGAGTTAATGAAATTTGTCACTTATTCGCTACCCTTGAATTACTTGCGCAGTTTCAAAATTTGCAAAACCTGTCAAAATTATTCATGCAAACGCGATCCGGGTTAAGGCGGTGGGATTGCGTTCCACTTTAGAAAAACTTCTGTAACCATTTTACACTTGGAAACGCGATCCTGAAATGAGGGCGGGATCGCGTTCAGCAGAGCAAATTCGACTGAGACAATTTAGAACTAAGGAACGCGATCCTGGTTCATGGCTGGGATCGCGTTTCAACGCTTAAAATGACCTGCAACTTGCTGTACGAACCTAACCCAATTTTCAAACTCAAAATCACAATTTTCACATTTCTACTCAGTTATATACTGCAAATAACATCTATAAACATCATATACTATCAATTTCAAGTTTTAATCTCATAACCAAATTTATAACCCATACTTACAATGAAAAATGAAGAAGAAAGAACTCATGATGATGATGATGAAACTATGAAGTTGATGATGATATGAATCTGATGAAGAAATTGATGTTGAATCAAAACACAAGCTGATTTTTGCTTCTTTCCCTTTGTTTCTATTTAGGTTTCTTAGTCGAGGAAATAAAATGGGTATGTCGGTATATACATCAAGCCGACTTATCTATACACTTAATTATAGTTCCCCTTTTAGACCTATTGTCTGGAACCTAAAACCATTTGCGATTTTTAAATATTTTATTTTACCTTCAACTATATAAAGTTAAAACAAGTAATAATTTACTAATCACAATAAGTCATTTGACTTTTTGACTAGTTATTTACAATAAACTTAATAAAATAACAATTTAATTTCCTAACACATTAAATAATAATTTAAAGTCATGAAATTACCATAATGCCACTAGACCCTTAATGTGGCTGTAACACAATGTCGGTTTACTATTCATGTGACAATGTCGGTTTACTATTCATGTGACAATGTCAGGTTACTATTCATGTGACAATGTCGAATTACTATTCATGTGACAATGTCGGTTTACTATTCATGTGACAATGTCGGTTTACTATTCATGTGACGATGTCGGGTTACTATTCATGTGACAATGTCGGGTTACTATTTATGAGACAATTGTAAGTTTGAGATATCGAAAGCATGAGACAGTTATGTGTTGCGACAATAGTATTGCGACAATAGTGTTGCGACAATAGTGTTGCGACAAAGGTATTGTCTGAAACGCCCCTATTTCAGTAGAAATTTTTTTTTTTTTTTATAGAAAACTCACATATTCAATTTATGAAATCATAATGCTTAGAATTATCATTCCATCACATTTGATCCCATGTAAATACTAAAATTAAATGTTTACAAAATCAACTCAATATAAAGATGACACACTTCATCAAAAATCAAAATCCTTTGGGCGATTTATACAATGGCATTACAAGACGACAATTCAAAAGAACGAGAAACTTGTCTAATAACATTACAAGTTTCTATCCACGCTACCTTCTTGAATCCTTTCATCCAACTGGTTCAACAAAACCAAATACCTACAACATAAAACAACTGATACGAGTAAGCATAAAGCTTAGTGAGTATACAAGCAATTAATTAAATAATTCATAAAAAGGATACAATTATCAAAGAACTACTTATTTCTTTTCAATAATTAGTAATGCACAACAATAAGGATTCCACCATATTTCGTACGGATCCATGATCCAATAAATACAAATAAGCATGGCACCAATCACATATGGATACCAAGCTTAATAGATTTCAAGTAGTGCCAAGCACTTATTTCGTGGTACTCATTTATTTCGTAATAATCAATCACTACAATACTAAATCCATATATTCCACATAATTCACATAACCCTCCTAATTCACACAATCCTCCTAGTTCACAAAATCCTCCTAGTTCACAAAATCCTCCTAATTCACACAACCTTCTAGTTCACAAAATCCTCCTAATTCACATAATTCAATAATCCACATAATACTATAATATTTCCAAATAGCTCAACAACTAACAACAATTAATAACTATGGTCAACAACAAATCTCAACTTAAGATTCGAGATACAATATAATATAAAAACAACTACAAGAGACAAACAATATTCCAAACGATTGTATGAACCTCTTGCTCGTAAGCAATCCGGAGCATACAATCATTATTTAAGAAATCCTTGTATCACTCACCTTGACTTTTAGTCAAAAGCATGATCCTTCACTAGAATGTAGATAACACCCATCTTGATCACCTATTACATAGCATGTCGAAATGATAACACAATCAATAACTAATGCTTATTATAATCAATACATTAAGTAAATCAATTCATCACCCTCTTGGATTAATCATACTATCCATGATTATTTATTTCTTGATTCCCATTGATTCTCATTATTTCATCATTTTGTGATTATCATCAAATAACACTTGTGTCTTATTTCAACCATTACTAATGGTCACCATGATCATTTTATATACTTAATCCTCTAATTCTCATAATCATAATTACATCAATAGCTTAATCCTCTTGATTCAATATTTCACTTCTTCATATACATACTTCAACAATCATTTTTGTAACATCCCAAAATCCAAAAGTAATATTGTGAATAAAGTAATAGTAAATGTTTTAAGTTATTTTTACTCTAGGTGAAATAAAATAGTAATAACTGTGAGTCGGTTTTAAAGTTCCAGACAACGATAATCACGGGGTATAAAATAAACATATATATCTATATGTGTACGTATCATATATCGTTAAAATTACTTCTCAAAACATCCAGGAACTTCAAACTCGTATTAACCCTAACCCTAAACAAAGAAATCGAATTTTAAACCTGAAATCGAAGCTAGGAACTCGAATTCAACAAGGATTAATCATCTACAACCTAAGGTAATCCTTGTTCTTGATTTAGTCTAACCTAGAATCTTAGTTTCTTTGAATTTTCATGGGGGTTTATGAAATTAACGAATTTAATATGAAATAAAGTATGAAATACATTGAATTGATGATAGATAAGCTTATTGGTGATTGAATTAACACTAGAATGAATTAAAGATCAAGAATCTTGAATTGTGTTCTTGAGGGTTTTGATGGGTTTGAATAACTAATGATTTCTAGGTTGAATTTAAGCCATATTATGATGAATTTGTAATGTATAAGTGTTTAAATGATGAGGAGTAACATGAATTTGATCTAAAAATGGATTAATTGAATTTGGGATATATGATCAAAGTGGGTTTTGATCATATGGATATGAATTAGTGTTAATACACCTAAATTGGTGTTTAAAAAGGTTATTGATATATGATTACAAGAATTGAAGTATTAACTCAAAGAATTTTGTAGTTGGATTGATTATGTTTATGAGAATTGATTATGATTAAGTTGATAAAATGATCATAATGATCACTAGTAATAATTGAAATATATACAAGTAATAAAGTCATGTATGTGACTATGGAATAAACTATGGAATAATGAATTTAAGAAGTTATAAAAATAAAGAGAATCATGAAATAAAGGATTAGAGGTAGAATGATCAATCCATCAAGGGTGATGGATTGATAGTGTTAATGCATTTTTTATATTGAAGTATAGTTGTTAAATGTATTATTGTATTCATAAGTTATATGCTAGGTGATCAAGAACAATGGATCGGCAATTCGAGTGTGAAATCATGCAATTGCTTAAAAAGGCAAAGGTGAGTAATACGAGGACTATTTGAATAATGATTGTATGTTCTGGATTGCTTACGAGCAAGAGGTTCATACTTTCGTTTGGAATATTGTTTGTCTCTTATAGTTGTTCTTATTGTTTGTTTCTTATAATTGTATATCATGTGTGTTTCTATGTTGTATTATGTTTCGTATCTTAAGAAATATTGGTTGTTGACCATAGTTGTGGATTGTTGTTAATAGTTGAGTTATTTGGAAATAGTATAGTATTATGTGGGTGATTGAATTATGTGGATTATGTGAAATTGTAGGATTATGTGAATTAGGAGAATTATGTGAATTAAGAGGATGATGTGAATTAATAGGATTATGTGAATTAATCGTAATATATGGATTTAGAATTGTAGAAATTGAATATACGAAATAAGTGCTTGGCACTACTTGGTATCTATTAAGCTTGGTACCCATATGGGATTAGTGCCATGCTTACTTGTATCTATTGGATCATGGATCCATACGAAATATTGTCGAATCTTTATTGTGGTTCAATAGTTTCTATTTAAAAGAAATAATTAGTTATTAATAAATTGTATCTTGTTTGTGAATTATTTATTTAGTTGCTTGTATACTCACTAAGCTTTATGCTTACTCGTATCGGTGATTTATATTGTAGGTGTTGGTTCGGTTGAACCAATTGGATGAAAGGTGATTACAAGAAGTAAGTGTGGATTGAAGCTTGTTGTGACATTATACAAGTTTCACATTCTATTGAATTGTCGTTTTGTAATACCATTGTATAAATCGCTCAAACTATTATGATTTTGATATAAGGTGTCATCATTGTATGGAGTCGAATTTGTAAACATGTAACTTTAGTATTTAGATGGGACCAAATGTGATGGAATGATATTCCTAAGCATTATGAATTTATAAATTTGAAATATACAAGTTTTCTATAAAAAAAAAAAAAAAATTTAATCTATGGAAATAGGGGCGTTTCAATTTTAATCACTAATCAAGGTGTATTAACACCAAAACATATCCATATGATCAAAACCCACTTTGATCATTAACACTTTGAACAAAATTATCAAGTTCATAATGAATTAGTGTTGATAACAATGATTATTTCACTTCTATACCATAGTTCAGTCAATTACAAGCTCTAATTCAGATTAAAATCATTAATTAATCAAAACCCATCAAAACCCCAAGAACACCCTCTTTGATTCTTCAATTTTTAATTCATTTCAATGATACCAAAATCATTAGTAAGCTCATCTATCATCAATTCAATGTATTTCATACTTTATTTTGTATTAAAATCGTTAATTCCATAAACCCTCATGAAAATTCATAGAATTCAAGATTCTAGGTTAAATTTAAGAGAAGAACATGATTACCTTATGATAGAATCAATTATTCCTTGATGAACTTGAGATTTCTAACATCAATTTCGTAGTTTGATTCGATTTTGGGTTAGGGTTTGAGAGTCATACGAATTTTTGAAGGTTCTGAGGGTTTCTAGGAGTTGATATATATCATACATACATATGTATGTAATAACAGATATATATGTTTTAATTTTATTCCCGTGATATCATTGTCTGGAACTTTAAAACCGACTCATAGTTATTACTATTTTATTTCACCTAGAGTAAAAATAACTTAAAACAATCATTATTACTTTATTCACAATATTACTTTAGGATTTTGGGATGTTACATTGTCGCAAGTGTTTGCGAGAATCGAGACTTATGCGACAAAAGGGTATTGTCGCAAGTCTGAAGCTTTACGTTTTCCTTTAAGTGTTTCAACGCGTGTGTCGTTTTCCCTAAATGTCATAGCATTTGTTTTGAATCAAAATCTTAACGTTTTTCAAATAGGTTTGCGTTTATCGTTTTGGGGCTCGTTTTTGTTGACTTGGTCAAACGTGTCCGGTTTGACCCGAAACTTTTAGGGAAGTCTTATCATGGTTTATAGAGCTTACAAAAATTATCGGTTCATGTCGGGGTTAACTCGAAGTGTCGGTTTTTAAAATAATTCCAAAACAGTCCCTATTTCATGTTTTCGGTTTTGTCGACTTGTTTCGCCTCTCGTTTTCGACATGTTCTAGCCCGAAATCAATTCCAACAAAAATCACACATACTCTACTATATGTCTAGTATTTTACCTAATCTTTCCGTGAATTTTAGAGGTTGTTTCGTTAGGTAAATAAAATCGAGAAGGACTTATGTTTATTTTCGGACCAAAACAGTAACACACACACAAACCGAATTTTCTGAAAGAATCGGTGCATTTTTAGAGGAAGTGTTCAACACGAAAGTTGTATTGAACGAACATACGAAGATTTTGGCATAGATTTCATGCATTTCTTTTGTGTATATAATTTTATATGATTTTTCTCGTGAGACTGATTTTCTGGACAAATTTATTATATATATATATATATATATATATATATATATATATGTGTGTGTGTGTGTGTGTGTGTGTGTGTGTGTGTGTGTGTGTGTGTGTGTGTGTGTGTGTGTTCCAAAAATGTGTTTTAATCTTTGATTTGGACATTTCTAAGTTAGATGAAAAACATAACATGTAAATAAATAAAATACAAGTATTAAAAAGGTGATGAGGTCTTACGAGTGTCGGATGACGAATCCGAAAAGATAGGAATGTTCCTTGCGCTGTCGTGACCACTTTTGCTTCAATAAGATCATCTCCAACGTGGACACTATATGTACCTTTTTGCACTAAAATAGTGCAAAAGTGTAAAAAACTCGCTCCAATGTAAGCATTAAACATTGCACTATTTTAGTGCAAAAGCAAATAGTGTTTAGTGTTGCATCAAATTTAGTGTTGTACTAAACTTTGCATTAAACACTATTCACATTAAACAATAATATTTATAATAAAAAATATATATTTATATGATGTGTTAATTAAAATTTTATCATTACTATTTTTAAAATTACTAAATATAATGTTTGCTATTATATTTATTTAGGAAACTTCATATTTTTCATAAAAAGTTCATTTATATTTTAATTTTTCTTTAAATATAATGATCGTTATTACATCTCTTATTATAGTTTAATAGTTATATAAAAGTTTTAATACTATATTTTTGAATTGTGTATTTTAAATTAATTAAAAATGATTTAGTGTAAATATTTAGTGCATCACATTGGAGCAATTTTTTTTTAGTGCAAGCATATTTTTTAAAGATTCTCTTTTTACACTAAAATAGTGCAATTTGATGCACTAAAATAGTGCGTACATTGGAGATGCTCTAAGTTTTGTGATTTGAGATGATCCAAGGGGGTTTTTGGTGGTGGATTATGGTGGTTCTTGGCTGATTTTAGAGAGAGGAAAAGGGAGGGAGAGAGTGATGGTTAGAGAGAGAATGGTTGTTGATTAAATGAGAAATGGGAATGGGTGTTTGGTGGTTTAATTAGTCAAGCAAGAAACAAGGGTATGGGGTGCCATGCCCCTTCCCTTAACTGATTTTCAGCTGGGCCCCACCCCATGTGGGTGGGTTAAATCATTTCTCAAGTTTGCGTTACGTGTGGTGCTCATTTACCCGTTCGTTTAGACGTTATTTAGACGTTATACGTTATTTATATACGATTTCATTTTCGATTTGATTCTCGATATTTTTAACGGAAGTATTTTATCAAAATACTTGTTTTGAGTTGTAAAAATATATCTTGAGATTATTTCATTTGTCGGGCGCGAATCGCGTGTTTTTGTCGCGTACAATTAGTTTTGTATGATACGGAATACTTGTTAAATATTATCAACATAATATTTAATAAATAATAAGGTTATTAAATAATTTCATCTTATTCAATAATTTGATTCACCAACGTCCGTATTTTGATTATGTCGGATTCCATCCAATGTATAAATGCACGATTTAAACAAATCGCGTACGTGTATATATATCAATATATATAAAGATACATACAATTAGCCTAATATAGCACTAATTTCATGTATTAACAAATGATTAGACACTAATTACTAGTCCTAATTTGTCGGGTGTCATATTCTCCCCTTGTTAAGAGAATTTCGTCCCGAAATTTAGCTCGAAGTCGTAGATGGAGTGGAGTCTGTGAATAGATGTGGATACTTGAGTCGCATCTGGTCTTCCCGTTCCCAGGTGAATTCCGGACCACACCGCGAATTCCACCGGACTTTAACGATGGAAATACGACTTTGTTTAAGTTGTTTGACCTCACGGTCCATGATTTCCACTGGTGTCTCGACGAAATAAAGTTTGTCATCAATGTGGATTTCGTCGAGTGGAATAATAAGTGTCTCATCAGACAGGCATTTCTTTAGATTAGAAATGTGAAAAGTGGGATGCACGCTATAAAGGGTAAAATTTCAGTGGAGCGAATAACAGGAATCAGCTTTTCAAACTCTGAAACAGTTGTTGTGTCAGGCTCCAGTTTTGGCATTACCCGAGGGTTCTGATGACTTTGTGGCATATTGTGATGCATCTTATGCTGGATTAGGTTGTGTTTTAATGCAGCGGGATCGTGTTATTGCTTATGCTTCCCGTCAACTTAAAATTCATGAAAGGAATTATCCTACACACGATTTAGAAGTTGCAGCTGTTGTCTTTACATTAAAAATCAGGAGACATTACTTATATGGTAATAAATGCATTATTTGTACTGATCATAAAAGTCTTCAGTATATGTTTTCTCAAAAAGAGCTTAACATGCGTCAGCGCCGATGGTTGGACTTAATCAAAGATTATGATTGTAAAATTCGATACCATCCCGGGAAAGCCAATGTAGTTGCAGACGCTTTGAGTCGAAAAGGTGCTTCTGACAGGATTTGTTTTATGCGTTTAGAAGTTTCTTCTGATTTAGTGGAGCAATTAAAAGCTGCTCAACTGGAAGCATTGTTGGATCAGAATTTGAAGTCAGAAATCATGTTGAAAAGAAAGGATCTGTTGATTGATGATTCTCGGGGATTGAAAAATTTTCAGTCTCGGGTGTGGGTTCCCTTAATTGGAGGACTTCGTGAGTTGATTTTAGCTGAGGCTCACAAGTCTCGTTTATCTGTTCACCCAGGTAGTACAAAGATGTATAATGATCTGAAACCGTTATATTGTTGGCCGACTATGAAAACTGACGTGGCACGGGTTGTAGAATCTTGCCATATATGCTCTCAGGTCAAAGAAGAACACCAAAAGCCCTATGTTCCTTGAGACAGCTGGAGATTCTAGAGTGGAAATGGGAGCATCTGATGATGGATTTTGTCACTAAACTTCCACGAATGTCACGAGGAAATGATATGATTTGGGTAATTGTTGATAGGTTGACTAAGAGTGCTCACTTTTTGGATACTAGTGAGACGGCATCTTTGACTCAATTGGCTGAGTTGTATATTAATGAGATTGTCTCGAGGCATGGGATTCCTTTATCTATCGTCTCTGACAGAGATTCTCGATTTATATATCGATTTTGGCAAAGTTTACAGCATGAATTGGGTACCCAAGTGAACCTGGGTACAGCTTATCATCCTCAGACGGATGGGCAGTCTGAGCGGACTATTCAGACACTTGAGGATATGTTGCGTGCTTGTGTTTTGGAATACGGTGGATCTTGGGATTCTCATCTAGCGTTGATCGAGTTTGCTTATAATAACTCTTATCATTCTTGTATTGGCATGCCTCCTTATGAAATGTTATATGGGCGGCGTTGTAGAACACCGACTTATTGGTTAGAGGCCGGTGAGAAACAGTTTGCAGGTCTAGATATTGTGCAGATTACAGCTGATAAGGTGGCTATTGCTCGACAGAAATTGAAAGCCACCCGGGATAGACAAAAACAGTATGCCGATCCGAGACGTCGACCTGTTTCATTTGTTGAAGGTGAATTAGTGTATTTAAAGGTTTCTCCATGGAAGGGTGTGATTCGATTTGGTAAGCGTGGAAAAATTGCTCCTAGATTTATTGGTCCGTTTAGAATCCGGCAGGTTGTTAATGATCAGACTGTTGCCTTGGATCTTCCTTCTGAATTATCTAACATTCACAATACTTTTAACATTTGTTATTTGAGAAAGTGTAATGTGGAGGATCAATCACAAACCCTTCCATTGCAAGATTTGAAAGTTAACCAAAGTCAAAAGTTGGTGGAAGAACCCATTGAGCTTTTGGATAGAAAAGTGATCAAACTGCGCAAGAAGGAGATTTCTATGGTTTTGGTAAAATGGAAACATAGTTTGCGTTCGAATCTTACCTGGGAGACTGAGTCTAGTATGAGATTATGTTACCCTAGTTTGTTTGAGCTTAGCGAGATTCCGGGGACGAAATTTTCTTAAGGAGGGAAGATTTGTAACATCCACTTCTAGGGCCTAGTGGTAAATTGGTACTTTCCCAACTTTTAGATTATTATTTAAAATTGTTAAAAATTTATTTGTTTATATTATGATTAATTGGGAAATTGGGAAATAGGTCAAATGACTTATTGTGGTTAGTGAATCATTGTTTGTTTTAAATTGTTATAGTTATCGATAAAATAAAATATTTGTTCTCGCAAATGTTTTTTTTAGGTTCCAGACAATCGGTCTAAGAAGGGAACTAAATTAAAATAATATTGAGGTCGGTTTATGATACTAGCCGACCTTATTGTTTCCTCAATTTCCTAATTGTGCATATCTCTTTCATACTCACTAAACTCATTATCAAAGAAACAAAGAGGAAATCAAAGTAAAGACATCAACAAGGCTGTGAATTTGATTAAATTGCATCATCATCATCTTGTTCATCATTCTCATCTTGATTGTGAGTTTTCTTGTTTGGATTATTCATAAATTAAATTAACTGAAATAGGTTGTGTTAATGAATATGTGAAATTGAAGCTTGAATGATGTTATATACTGTTATATGATGATATATGATGTTGCTTGATGTTATTTGCGGTGTTAGTAACTTGTAAAACTGAGTTTGATGATGTTTAATAGTGAAAAATCGAGTTAGGGTTCGTGTATAAAAGTGCAGGTATGAAGCATCATTTTAAACCTTCCTTACGCGATCCCAGTTATGGGTCCGGATCGAGTTCCATAGTTATAATTTGTTACAGTCGGATTTTATTCTTGTGAACGCGATCCCACCCCACTTTCCGAATCGCATTGCCTAGTGTTTTTCGGTTACAAATTTATTTTCTTCGTGTGTACTGTAACATCCCCAAATCGGGCCTAGAAGAAAAATGTATTTTCTTTAAATTATTTATGCGATTTAAAATTTTTATCTGTGTTCGATTTTAAATTTAATAGGTAAATGAGCCTCAGGAAATATTGTGACTATTGAAATGTTAGCTGTTTTAGATAATTTTAGGTGACGGTAAAATAAAATAATTTTCTCGCATTTAAAATCGAGGTTCCAGACAATAGGTCAAAGAAGAGTATAATATTACACTGTAAATTATTGTGAGTCGGTTCTAATAATAGAGATAGGCCGACCCTTTTTGCCCTCTATTGTGTTCTTCATCTAACTCTCAAAAAGAAACTCTCTTCCTCACAAATTCTTGAATACCAAATTGTTAGTGAAAAGATTAAAACAGATTGGAGCTGAAATCCCAAGTTATCATCATCATCATTCTAATCATCTTCTTCCTTAATAGTTGTGAGTAAGTTCTTGTTTAATCTAAATGAATGAATTAGGTTATATGTGAATTTAGTTGAATTATATGGATTTGATGCTTGAATATTTGTTGTATGATACTATTAGATGATATTGGAAGTTTGTGTAACCCTTGGAATAACTCAAATCTGAGTTTGATGATGATATTGTGGTAAAAATGGAGTTAGGGTTCGTGTAGGTTGGTGCAGGTGATTTTGGGCATGCGAACGCGATCCCACCACCTTGAGCTGGATCGCGTTACATAGTTATAAACTGAAATTTTTCGCATTTTCTTGTGAACGCGATCCTGACCATTTAACCGGATCGCGTTGCTCAGTGGTTTTCGGTAACAGAAAATTTTGTGAAGGGGAACGCGATCCCGAACCTATGACCCGGATCGCGTTTGTCTTTGTTATTTTGACAAATTTGATGTTTTGTGAAATTGTTAGAATTCAATACTTATATCATTTATCCATTGATATTTCTTGATTATTGATGTAAGTATTTAAGTATAGATATAATTTGAATTATGAAACAAGTATTAACTTGTGTTTTGATTGTGTTTACAGAGGCACCGAAGACTCAATAAAATAAGATCTTTGAGTTTGGAGACTGAAACGAGACAGGTGAGTGGACTGCTTCTCACAATTTAATCTTGGTGTTAACATTTAGTTGCATCTATTTTAAGTTGCTTGTAATGACTGATTTATCGTTGCATTAATGATTGGATTATTGATTAAACTTGTGGTTTGATGGATGGATTGATTTCTTGTGAATAATTCCATGATAGGTTGGAATGATAGAGGTCAATTTTGGGTTTAGTTGCTATAGGTTAATCCTTATGGGTCGGATGAACATTCGTTGTGAATTAACCCATATTGGTTAAAGATAGCAATAAACTATCGGTAAAAATCTCTGTATTGGCCTGCAGTTGATTATTAAGTGTTCTTGGAGTGCCACCGCGGACTGAGGGTATCTCAAGAACCACCGATCCTCTGTTTGATTGTTTATTTAGATGATTGTTGTGAATTGATTGTTATACTAAGTTAGATTGTTAGACTTAGTTTACTCACTTAGCTTCGTGCTAATTCCCCACAATACTTTTGCAGGTTAACTTTTGGGTTGTTTGGGACGTGTTGATGGTTTGAAGAAATGTTTGCCAAGCTGAACTCTGATCGTTTTGTTATTACTTTGTTTTGTTAAATAACACCCAGTTGATAATTATCGTTTGTAACTATATCTAAATTTTAGAACATATGTAATGTTTTGGTTGGTGATATCGTAACATCTATGTATATATTATATATGGGATTTACGCTTCCGAATAATAATAAAAAAAAATGTGTCTTAAATCGTGGGGTGTTATAAGTTGGTATCAGAGCGTAAGTTTAGGTGAATTGAATATTTAAAGTGTTCAATCCTAAACTTAGTCATGTTGGTCAAACATTTCTTGTGGTGGGGATTAGTTATGATAGTTGATTTGCTTAGTTGCTAGTACTAACAATTAACGAATGTTGAGATGTGATGTGATGACAGGTATGACGGATAATGAGCCACCTTCCCATACTCTCAATGAGACTATACGGACAGATGCACCACCAGAGAACCAGGGTCATAATGGTACATCTAATATAGCCGGTGGAGAAACTGAAACTGATCAGGAGTATATTATGAGATTGGAGAATAGAGTGTTGGAACTTCAGAGAGAACGAGCTGGATCTTCTCAACATCCAGTTTCTACTCGTCCCCACATTGTGACTAATGTACCACCTATTGTATCTTCTACACGAATTCCGGTATCTAATCCTTTTATTTCACAACAGCAGCAACAGGGTTATACTTATCAGGCCTCGGGTCCTTTTCCTTCGTCTGGTTATACTACTTATCAAATACCTATTCCACCTTTTCAACAGTTGAAGAAAGGTTGTTCTCTTAAAACCTTTATGTCTTGCAATCCTTCAACTTATTCTGGAAGTACCGATCCTACGGTCACTCTTGACTGGCTTCGAGATGTAGAGAGAAAACTAAATGTATGTCATTGTGAGGAGGAGGATAAGGTACCTTATGCGGTTCAGTTGTTAAATGGTCAAGCCATGTCATGGTGGGATTCAATTACTGCACCATTATCTCCACAACAGTTGAATGATATAAGATGGTCAGATTTTCATGCTGAGATTTGCAAGCAATTTTGCTCGGAGTATAATCTTTCCAGGATTAGGCAAGAGTTTCTTGACTTACAAAAGACTGATCAAATGACGATTGATGAATTAATTAAGCAGTTTTCAGATAAATTGCGGTTTGTGCAACAGTGGGTTCCAACTGACCGGACCAAAATTGATCACTTTGTGAAAACATTACCTCCTGATTACCGTACCACAGTGAGACTAGCAGGTTCACTTCCTCAAGCTTATGATTTAGCTCGTTCGGTTGATGGGGATATTATGGCTAAAAGAGTGTTGAATAAAGAAAGGTATTCACAGAAAAACAAAGGAGATTCTTCGAGTAAACAGAAAGGACAAGGTAGTCAACAAAACAGGAGATCGAATTCTGGTATTCCAACGGATAGTAACTATTGTAATAGATGTCGAGCTAGACATAATGGTCCTTGTACTCCCCAGACATCTAGATGTGTTAAGTGTGGAATTTTTGGTCACGCTGCAAAGGATTGTACCTACCCAAATAGCGTGTGTTGGAATTGCCATAAAGAAGGGCATCGTGCAGGGGATTGTCCTGAGGCGAAGAGACAGAGTATGGGTACGGGTAAAGGTTCGCCATCATCTGGTCAAAAGAGGAAAAATCCACCAGTAGCTGCTAGCCGAGCTTTCCGAATGACAGTTGATGATGCTGTCACCACTGAAGATGTCATCACTGGTACATTTCTCATAAACTCTATACCAGCTCGTGTATTGTTTGATTCTGGTGCCAATTGTTCATTTATATCTGTGAACTTTTGTGATAGACTGAAATTGATCCCCTCTTTGATTGTTAAACCTTTAGAAGTTGAAATTGCTGACGGTAAATTAGTTCCTGTTACCACATCGGTATCTGGAGCTAGTATACTTATTGAGGGTCATAATTTCTTAGTCTCCTTTTTGTTAATGCCAATTCCTAGTTTCGATGTAGTTATTGGTATGGATTGGTTAAGTTTGAATAAGGCCAACATTGATTGTCATAAAAAGATTATAAGAATTCCGATTTCTGATGGGTCATACGTCATGGCTCGAGGAGAACGAGTAAAAGGTAGTCTACCATTGATTTCCTTGTTGAAAGCTAGGAAATCTCTATCTAAGGGATGTGATTCTTATTTGGCATATGTGATAGATAGCAAGTTAGAAAAGAAATCTTTGACAAATTTTCCGGTGGTTTCTGAATACCCGGAAGTTTTTCCGGATGAATTGCCTGGTTTACCCCCTGTAAGAGATGTAGAATTTCAGATCGATTTGATTCCTGGTTCGACTCCTGTAGCTAAGTCTCCTTATAGATTAGCTCCTTCTGAAATCCGTGAGATGATGGGTCAAATTCAGGAACTGTTAGATAAAGGGTTTATTCGACCGAGTTCTTCCCCGTGGGGTGCTCCGGTATTGTTTGTTAAGAAAAAGGATGGTACTCTTCGAATGTGTATTGATTATAGAGAGCTCAATAAAAGAACAGTGAAAAACAAATATCCATTGCCCAGAATTGATGAGTTATTTGATCAGTTACAGGGATCATCCTATTTTTCTAAGATCGATTTGAGATCCGGTTATCATCAGGTACGAGTTCGTGAGGAAGATGTTCCTAAGACTGCTTTTCGTACCCGGTATGGTCATTACGAGTTCTTAGTTATGCCTTTTGGATTGACTAATGCTCCTGCTATTTTTATGGACTTAATGAATCGTGTATGTCGACCTTTTCTAGACAAGTTTGTAATTGTATTTATTGACGATATCTTGATTTATTCTAAGTCTGAGGCTGAACATGAACATCATTTAAGATTAATTCTTGAGATTTTGAAAAGAGAGCATCTTTTTGCAAAATTTTCCAAGTGTGAATTTTGGCTTCGAGAGGTACAGTTTCTTGGTCATATTATTTGTAAAGATGGAGTCAAAGTGGATCCTTCCAAAGTGGACGCTGTTATGAATTGGAATGCTCCTAAATCACCTTCTGAGATTAAAAGTTTCCTTGGTTTAGCGGGATATTATCGAAAATTTATCAAGGATTTCTCCAAAATTGCTGGCCCGTTAACCAAGCTAACTAGAAAGGATATTAAATTTCAGTGGGGTGATCAACAAGAAACATCTTTTCAGACTCTTAAACAGTTGTTATGTCAGGCGCCAGTGTTAGCATTACCTGATGGACCCGAGGGTTTTGTGGTTTATTGTGATGCTTCTCATGCTGGTTTGGGTGCTGTCTTAATGCAACATGATCGTGTTATTGCTTACGCTTCTCGTCAGCTTAAAACTCATGAAAGAAATTACCCCACACACTATTTAGAGCTTGCAGCTGTGATATTTGCGTTGAAAATCTGGAGACACTATTTGTACGGAACTAAATGTGTCGTATGCACGGATCATAAAAGCCTCCAGTACATGTTTTCTCAGAAAGAACTCAATATGAGACAGCGCCGATGGTAGGAGTTGATTAAGGATTATGACTGTGAAATCCGATATCATCCGGGTAAAGCTAATGTGGTTGCCGATGCTTTAAGCCGAAATGTACCTTCTGACCGAATTTATTTTATGCGTTTGGAAATATCTTCTGATTTGATTTCTCAGTTGAAAGCTGCACAGTCAGAGGCATTGTTGGATCAAAATTTAAAATATGAGATTTTGTTGAAACGGAAAGATTTATTGATTGATGATTCTCGAGGATTGAAAACCTTCCAGTCTCGGGTTTGGGTTCCATTGATTGGGGGACTTCGGGAATTGATATTGTCAGAAGCACACAAGTCGAGGTTATCTGTTCATCCAGGGAGTACGAAAATGTACAATGATTTGAAACCATTGTATTGGTGGCCAACTATGAAAACCGATGTTGCTCGAATGGTGGAGACTTGTCATATATGTTCCCAGGTTAAAGCAGAACATCAGAAGCCCTATGGTTCATTGAAACAGTTAGATATTCCGGAATGGAAATGGGAGCACATTACTATGGATTTCGTTACCAAATTTCCCCGCACTCAGAAAGGTAATGATATGATATGGGTGATAGTTGATAGATTAACCAAGAGTGCACATTTTCTAGCCACCAGTGAGACGGCATCATTGACTCGACTTGCTCAATTGTACATTCATGAAATTGTTGTTAGACATGGTATTCCTTTATCCATTGTTTCCGATAGAGATTCTAGGTTTATTTCTGGTTTTTGGCAGAGTTTGCAACGTGAATTAGGTACCAGAGTTAATCTTAGCACAGCGTATCATCCTCAGACAGATGGGCAGTCAGAGCGCACTATTCAGACACTCGAGGATATGTTGAGAGCTTGTGTACTTGAGTATGGCGGTTCTTGGGATTCACACTTACCATTGATAGAGTTTGCTTATAATAATTCTTATCATTCTAGCATTGGTATGCCGCCATATGAGATGTTGTATGGGCGCCGTTGTCGAACACCTACATGTTGGTTAGAAGCGGGAGAAAAACAGTTTGCGGGTCCCGATATAGTTCAAATTACAGCTGACAAAGTTAAGATTGCTCGTGAGAAACTGAGAGCGGCTCGTGATAGACAGAAACAGTATGCGGACCCACGTAGACGACCTGTTGTATTTGTTGAAGGTGAATTAGTTTATTTAAAAGTTTCACCGTGGAAGGGTGTTATTAGATTTGGTAAACGTGGGAAGTTAGCTCCCCGATATATTGGCCCATTTAGAATCCGTCAGGTGATTAATGAACAATCGGTTTCTTTAGATCTTCCACCTGAATTAGCTGGTATTCACGATACATTTAATGTTTGCTATTTAAGAAAGTGCAATGTGGAGGATCAATCCCAAATCCTTCATTTGCAAGATCTTCGGGTTGACTCAAGTAAGAAACTGGTAGAAGAACCTGTCGAGCTTTTAGATAGGAAAGTGACCAAATTACGTAGAAAAGAAATTCCTATGGTTTTGGTTAAGTGGAAACATAGTTTGGGTGCGGATCTCACTTGGGAAACGGAGGAGAGTATGCGGGTTAGATATCCTAATTTATTTGTGTCTAGTTAGATTTCGGGACGAAATCTTTCTAAGGAGGGGTGATTTGTAACATCCCCAAATCGGGCCTAGAAGAAAAAGGTATTTTCTTTAAATTATTTATGCGATTTAAAATTTTTATCTGTGTTCGATTTTAAATTTAATAGGTAAATGAGCCTCAGGAAATATTGTGACTATTGAAATGTTAGCTGTTTTAGATAATTTTAGGTGACGGTAAAATAAAATAATTTTCTCGCATTTAAAATCGAGGTTCCAGACAATAGGTCAAAGAAGAGTATAATATTACACTGTAAATTATTGTGAGTCGGTTCTAATAATAGAGATAGGCCGACCCTTTTTGCCCTCTATTGTGTTCTTCATCTAACTCTCAAAAAGAAACTCTCTTCCTCACAAATTCTTGAATACCAAATTGTTAGTGAAAAGATTAAAACAGATTGGAGCTGAAATCCCAAGTTATCATCATCATCATTCTAATCATCTTCTTCCTTAATAGTTGTGAGTAAGTTCTTGTTTAATCTAAATGAATGAATTAGGTTATATGTGAATTTAGTTGAATTATATGGATTTGATGCTTGAATATTTGTTGTATGATACTATTAGATGATATTGGAAGTTTGTGTAACCCTTGGAATAACTCAAATCTAAGTTTGATGATGATATTGTGGTAAAAATGGAGTTAGGGTTCGTGTAGGTTGGTGCAGGTGATTTTGGGCATGCGAACGCGATCCCACCACCTTGAGCTGGATCGCGTTACATAGTTATAAACTGAAATTTTTCGCATTTTCTTGTGAACGCGATCCTGACCCATTAACCGGATCGCGTTGCTCAGTGGTTTTCGGTAACAGAAAATTTTGTGAAGGGGAACGCGATCCCGAACCTATGACCCGGATCGCGTTTGTCTTTGTTATTTTGACAAATTTGATGTTTTGTGAAATTGTTAGAATTCAATACTTATATCATTTATCCATTGATATTTCTTGATTATTGATGTAAGTATTTAAGTATAGATATAATTTGAATTATGAAACAAGTATTAACTTGTGTTTTGATTGTGTTTACAGAGGCACCGAAGACTCAATAAAATAAGATCTTTGAGTTTGGAGACTGAAACGAGACAGGTGAGTGGACTGCTTCTCACAATTTAATCTTGGTGTTAACATTTAGTTGCATCAATTTTAAGTTGCTTGTAATGACTGATTTATCGTTGCATTAATGATTGGATTATTGATTAAACTTGTGGTTTGATGGATGGATTGATTTCTTGTGAATAATTCCATGATAGGTTGGAATGATAGAGGTCAATTTTGGGTTTAGTTGCTATAGGTTAATCCTTATGGGTCGGATGAACATTCGTTGTGAATTAACCCATATTGGTTAAAGATAGCAATAAACTATCGGTAAAAATCTCTGTATTGGCCTGCAGTTGATTATTAAGTGTTCTTGGAGTGCCACCGCGGACTGAGGGTATCTCAAGAACCACCGATCCTCTGTTTGATTGTTTATTTAGATGATTGTTGTGAATTGATTGTTATACTAAGTTAGATTGTTAGACTTAGTTTACTCACTTAGCTTCGTGCTAATTCCCCACAATACTTTTGCAGGTTAACTTTTGGGTTGTTTGGGACGTGTTGATGGTTTGAAGAAATGTTTGCCAAGCTGAACTCTGATCGTTTTGTTATTACTTTGTTTTGTTAAATAACACCAGTTGATAATTATCGTTTGTAACTATATCTAAATTTTAGAACATATGTAATGTTTTGGTTGGTGATATCGTAACATCTATGTATATATTATATATGGGATTTACGCTTCCGAATAATAATAATAAAAAAAATGTGTCTTAAATCGTGGGGTGTTATATGTACGCGATCCCAACCCTTATCCCGGATCGCGTATCATAGTTTTAAACGGTAATAGAGGATTTTTCTTCTTTGTTACGCAATCCCACTCCCTTCACCAGGATCGTGTTTGTAATGTAAAATTGTGAAATTTGGTGACTTGTTAACTTATGCATTTGTGATATCTAAGTAGTATTGTTTACTCATAATATTTACTTGTTCAATATTATTTACTTAAGTTAAGTTATATTCCACTTATGAAAAGAGTGCTAATTGTATTCTGTTGTGTTCTCAGATAAACCAAAGACTCAGTAATATAAGAACTCTGAGTGGAGACTGAGACAATCAGGTGAGTGGACTTGTGACTCTCGGTGTAAATTGGTTGTAACGGGTTTGGTTACTACGAGTAAACATAGTTTTACTATTTATAGACTGTTAGCCTTACCTGATACATGTGATTATGTGATATAAAGCCTTTGGCATTATGTGATAAAGAGGTCAACTGCGGTTGGGCTTAGTTGCAATAGGTTAGTCAACATAGAAATTGTGAATATTTGTTGTGAATAAGATCCTATGTTGGGTAAAGATAGCAATGAGTTATCAGTAAAACCATCGTGTGGCCTGCAGTCGGTTATAAGTGTTGCTTGGTGGGCCACCGCGGCTGAGGGCGCCTCAAGGACCACCGATCCTCTGTGATGATTATGTGTTTACGATTAATTGTTGCAAACATATTTTGTTATGCAAAGTTAGACTGTTAGTTTCATGTCTATTCACTTAGCTTCGTGCTAATCCCACCACCACACTTCTTGCAGGTTATGATTTGATATGGGCTGGCAAGGAGTTGACTAGAAGGAATGTTTGATGGCTTATACACTCTGATGTCATTTTTGATACTTATGATGTGTTTTGATTTTATATAACACCCAGACAATATGTAACAACCGTTAAATTAGGACTAGTAATCAGTGCCTAATCCTCTGTTAATACATGTAATTAGTTCCGTGTTAGGCTAATTAATGTACCCCAATATATATTGATGAATATATACAATTATACGATTTGATTAAATCGTACAAATTTCAAAAGCGAATGTAATTCGACTAAATTAATACGGACGTTGGTGAACAATTTTATTGAATAATATAATATTATTTAATAACACTATTACATTTAAAATATTATTTTGATAATATTTCGTAATTACGTCGTATAAGTACAAATAACGTCTACGCGATTAAAAGATTAAACGCGCAAAGAAACAGAACAAAGTTAAGTTATATTTATAACTCAATTATAAGGTACTTGACAAAACACTTCAACAAAGATATCGAATAATTTTTCATATTTTAAAACGTATGTTTAAACGCGCGTAGTATTAATTAAACGATTAAAATAATCGGGAAAACGAATACCGCACGGAGCGCGAATACACGGAGTTAAAATTTGTGAAGCCCACACCCGTGGACCCCACGAAAATCAGCCAAAAAGGGGGTCATCACCTCCCCCTTTCCTCATTCTCACCTTCACACTCTCTTTCTTCTCTTCTATTTTCTCTCAAACAAACCAAAACCACAATCACATAAAATCATCAAATAACATCATCAAACGGCGTTGGATCGTCATACGCTTTTGGATAAAAAGAACCACCTCGACACGATCTACATTCCCATCTTTCCGGATTTCTCCGGCGTTAACTTGTAAGTTTCCGACAAATTCTCGAAACCGCTTAAATCCTTGTTATAATGCTTGATTTTGGTTTAGATATGCTTAAAATGTCCAAATAGGGGTTGGGTAAAAGAATCGGACCAAAAGGAAACCGGAAAACTCATTTTTGGCTCAAAAACCCGTCATCAGACTTAAGTGTCACAACGATGACTGCAGTATAGCGTCACTTCGTGCGTCACTTAAGTGACGCACTGAGTGTCGCTAAAAACCCTAATTTTGCTTAAGTGCCGCTAAAAGCCCTCTTTTTCCGTCACTACCTAAGTGATTCATTTTCAATATCCGTCACTACTAGCGTCACTTGCCTAAGCGACGCCTACGATCGAAAATTAATTTTATACGACACTCTTGCCCGACACTACTCTAGTGACGCCTAGAACCTTAAACCGACACTTGTTACCGTCACTGCCTAAGTGTCGCCACCTTACGCGTCACTTCCCTAAGTGACGCCCTACACTCATATTTCGCAATTTTATGCGACACTTCCTAAGTGTCGCCTAAACCTTAAGTGTCGCTATAAGTGATGCTAAAAACAGAGAGTTTCAAACCATTTTTACTAAGTATCGAGACCTAAATCTTAACACTTGATTTCACCCAAATTCAGGTCCGGATGCGTTTTTCACCAAAGCAATTTAGTAGAAATAAAAATTTTTCGAGCTGACTTGGCATCTCGACCCCAACCAGGGGCCAGCCCCTTGGACCCCGCCAGGGGTTGCCACCCCTTGGAACCCCGCAACCAGGGGCGCTGCCCCCGGACCCCCGTCGTCCCATTACAAAATGTTTCAAACACAAGGATAATACTTTGACAATTACTAATACCAACCGTCACCAACGGGTCAAAACATGCTTTTATAAATACAAACGGTTACAAACACTTGAACAAACATCGGGCATACTAGTTGTGTACAACAATTCTAGATGGTCTTGCGAGACATCTACTTACATAACCTTATGTGTTTAGGCATTTGAAGGATTACGGGTTCGGAGAACCTACGGATTGATATTACTTACTCGTTTATTGTATAAACGTAACTTGCAAAGGCTCAGGTGAGTCTTACAGCCCCACTTTTACTGTTTTACATACGGGGTGAGTTACATTGCTTACTTTTCTTGAACACAAATACGAAACTACTCATTTTACTATACGGGATTGCATGAGTACTTACTTTTACAGAAGTCTCTCCATCATATATCGTTAGTTATGGACTTAAGCGCGAACACTAGTTAATTGATCCAATAGGGAAATGACCCTCCCCGCCCGGGGTAGTAGCGCTACCACGAACCGTACTGTATGAACGGGCGACTATTATTCGTTACTTATGCTTGCTCAGTTACGAGCATGTCACGGGAGCAATTTATTACTTAAGGGTTAAGCTTCGATTATGAGCCTCATGGCAACGGTATAACTTATTTACTTTACATTTGCTGGATTTGCAAATACTTGAATTACGCCTGCGGGCACTACTGATAAAATCTTGTGTTCAAAACTGATACTACTTACAAACCTATGAGATTCACCAACATTCGTGTTGACTCTTTAAGCATGTATTCTCAGGTACACCGACGGAGTAGGATTACTTCAGGGCATAGCTAGAGTCACATGATTTCAACTAAGCTGCATTAACGGAGATTCTCAGCATTATCTTTTGTACATGTTGATTATGTAATAGAATCTCCCGCCATACGTGTGGACTCTAGGGAACTACCTTTTGTATACGAAAACATTAAGTTTTCAAACATTTATTTCTATGAAATCGTTTTACAACGTCTCATTTAGAGGTCGTTTACTGTATATCTTGTGCTTTGTATATTGATTAGTAACACCCAAGTATGCTTCCGCAAATCATTAAATTTGGGGGTGTTACACAATAGTGCTATGTTTGTAACCTTATAACTTGACACATGTACTATGTAATGTTTTGGACATTTCAACTTTACCTATGTATATAAATTACGTTGTATACTATTAATGAAAATTGGGATTTGCGCTTCCGATAATTATAAAAAAAAATTTGGGCTTCAAATAAGGGGTGTTATACCGCGCAAGGCCTCATTTTTCAGGTTTTCGGGTTTCAGTGCTTTGAGTTGAGCGGTAATAATCTGAATAATGAAATCATTATGTATTGTCATACTGAGGACTCGAACTCGAAGTGGTTTTGTGCGTTCTTTTCGACTTAGGGCATCGGCAACAATATTTGCTTTTCCCGGATGATAACGGATCTCACAATCATAATCGGTAAGCAACTCGACCCATCGACGTTGCCTCATATTGAGATCCTTTTGATTGAATATGTGCTGGAGGCTTTTGTGATCTGTGAAGATTGTACATTTAGTACCGTATAGGTAATGTCTCCTTATTTTGATTGCAAAGACGACAGCTCCCAATTCGAGATCATGAGTTGCGTAATTCTTTTCGTGGATTTTGAGCTGTCGGGAGGCATAGGCAATGACCTTGTCTCGTTGCATCAACACGCACCCGAGACCTTGGTGTGAAGCATCGCAGTATACCACGAAGTCATCGTTGCCTTCGGGTAATGATAGAATAGGTGCTGGAGGCTTTCGGATTACGGATTAGCTACATGGATAGGATAAAGAATCATAATTAAATTATTTGGATATATCCGAATAATCTGAATAAGGATTAATTAATCAAATAATATATTTTTATTAATATATGTATATCGTACAAAAATTAATTATAAATTAAATCTTAAATTATACTCTATATCATATAGTAATATACTAATAGAGTAGAATAACATTTTTCCTCCAATCAATGGTAAAAGTAAAAATATTTTTCATCAAAATTTTGAATGTTAAAAGTTGAAATTGGAATTCTGAATCTTATAATATGATATATTATTACATCTTATATTTTTTTAGATAATTGATTTAAAAGTTGTTTGTTAAATTTAGTCTTTATTGATATCACACTGGTAACTTGAGCTAATTCGGATGAAACTGTTTAATCTGAACACTGATCCGAATCCGTTTAATCCGTATCTGATTAATCCATTTCTTTTATGGTTTGGATTGCGGATCAACTTGTGATTGTCCAAAATCCGAACAATCCGATCCGAATAATCCGCAATCCGAATAATCCGTCCGAATAACATTGATGACTAATATAGATTTAAAATACAAAATGCATAGTAAAAGTAACACACATTACATTAATAATAAACAAAAATAATTGTAATGTATGAGATTAACCTGGTTCAAGTTATATGGAGAGGGCGGATATATTTTTTACTCATTAATGTGCGGTCTAATCGAGATATTACATGACTATTTCCAACTATTTTTCCTTACCACCCTCAATATGTATTGTCGTATGGTTCAAGTGTTCGAATCTGACTCATCTTGCAAGGATATCAAGTTGTATTACCGCGATCTGAATATGAGGCCCACGCTTTTTTTCATTTCGCCTATTTATTGAGACAACTCTATGATTTTCAAACTTGCCGTTAAAAGAGATTAATTTATATTTACTTTAACAAATATTACAAATTATAAATACCACTTGACTAAATGGCCCAGTGGTAGGTTGGGCTCTTGACTTCCTAGAGGTTAGGGGTTCAATCATGCCCTGAGTAAACATTTAGCATGATAGGTACCCACATCCGTAAAACACATGGGCCCTGGGGGAACTTGCGAATAAAGGTTCAATCCAACTCCAGACGCCTCACTGTGCCAGGGGAGTTGCCCGGAGTCATCCTTGTGGGATGGACAATGACTGGTGTTAAAGACACACGGGACCAGGATATTCCCGTCAATTTACACCTTTTTACGGATTACAAATTATAAATACCCACTCAAAATTCAACACGACATCTCTTCAATTCTTAAACACAACATCACATATTGATACATTTTTTTTAAAATGCTTTCATATTATGCTATTGATTTTTTCAGATGACGATAATATGTTGTAACTTACGGCACAATTCGTCGACGGTTTAAAAGATAACTAGGCTGTCAAAAATTCATGCTCAATAAAAAAAATGTACTTAGGGAGACTAGTTATAATTTTGTATCAATACCCCTTATAATTGGTTTAGACAATTGGCTGAATGTTTAAATATGTCTTATCCAAAATTACGTATGTACCCTTATTACATTCCAACATATTTAATTAAGTTAACTATAATATTAGTCAATTACATTCAATCATGAATACATGGCAAGTATTAATAATAGTACGATATATTTATGGAACTTTACGCCCATGTACAGGAACTTCATTTTATATTGAGGGTAAGAAATAAAAAAAATACTCATATATATTACATCAAATCAAATACATCCAAATTTATTACTAGCAATATATCTCCAACACAATAGATAAAATGTACAACATTCAAATATTGTGTTACCTATATAATTATTAATTCATTCACGGTATATATTCATAAGCCCACGCCTACATGTTCATCCTCACAACCCTCAATCTCATGTAGCCTACATGTTGCGTCCACCGAACACTCCCAACAACGCATCCTTCAGCATTCTATTACCGATAACCCATTCCTTCGGGAGTTCCTTAGGGAACGTTTCACTCCGTGTACCAAACTACACAATCCTTCCAACGAATTTGATCTGGACAAAATAAACTAAAAGGTAAATATATGTGTCATCCCCGCTGCATGGCGCGGGTTATGTACTAGTTTTGTATAATATACTTTAGTAATGTTAATGATTTTTATTCACGTGATATGTGTTTATATATTTATTTCGTATTCAATTAATTTAATATAATGGGTTAATTCAATTACATGTAATAATTTTATTATAGTTATCATGTGTTGTTTAAGAAAATCAAATTTAAAAAATGAGAGTCCTATTATTTTCAGTTTTGGTCAACCATGAGTTGTGTTAGTAATCGTGATCAGTCGTATTGATGTGACATTCATTACACAATTATTAGTTATGACTATAAATGGTCTTAGACTCGTCCCAACAGTGAAGGGCGTCGACCGTTGGTTGCAATAATCGGAACCGACGCCATTGGCACGGGGCCGTCGGTTGCTTCCGTCGGTTTTGGCAATGGGAGTGAGAGGCGAGGTAGGACCCACTTTTACTTTTTTTTTTGTTTTGTAGTTAACGGCTATAAAAAAATAAATAAAATAAAAATTTAAACTGTCGGGCCTCAAACAGTGAAAAAAAAACATTTTTTTTCCAAAATCAACAACTATTATATTTTCACGCTATATATATACCCATCTCATACACACATTTTTTTCACTACAACTACAAATTATCTTCTTCTTTTCACACTATATAGTTACCCATTTCATACATAACCTATATACAACAACTTCTATACATAAATCCAACTTCCATACACAAATACAAATTCCATACTCAACTAAAAAAATGAGGAGATATTAATCTAAAAATACACCACCGCCTATATCACAAGAAAACGATATGCGAAACAATTTAATAAATAATCACATACCGAATTTTCACCCGAATCCAACTTCACCAACTGGTTCATCTTCCGCTCAATCGAACAACTTTTCACCAAGTCAAACGCTCGGGTTTGGACCATACTCACATCCCCCTACAAGTAGGAATGGCAACGGGGCGGGTTCGAGGCGGGTTCGAGGCGGGGAGTGATAACCCTTCCATCCCCAAACTCATTAATCAAAAATATCCCCATACCCTCCCCAAACTCCAACGGGGATTTTAGCGGGACACCCCATTGGGGATATAAGTTCCCCCAAACCCTAACGGGGAACGGAGTCCCCCACTGGGGACATTTTTTGTTGATAATACTCTAAACCTGAAGTTTTTGCTGATTTTCTTTATAATATTGTCTAGCTATTCTCACTAGTAATATACTAATATCTTTTTCTTTTCTAAAAACAAATGAACACAATGATCAAGATAACATATAGTAAGTTTACAGTTCAAAATTACCAAAATCATTACTAAATGGTCTTAAAATATTCCGACTAAATCACAAGACCAAATCAATACAACAAGAGTGATTTCGGGTTCATAAGAATATTAATCGTCTAGGTGGTGACAAGTGAAAATTATAATAAATATAAATGAAAGATATATATATATATATATATATATATATATATATATATATATATATATATATACACACACACATACACACTAAGTATATATTTCGGGGCGGGGCGGAGCGGGGATGATAGTACCTGTTCCCCAATTCGAACCCGATAAGAATCCCCATTTTGTACCCCAAAATCCGAAATGTCATCCCCAATCTGATCCGAAAAGTTCGGGGTTCGGGGATCCCCATCGGATTCGGATCCTTTTGCCATCCCTACCTACAAGATATACCAAAATTACCAACCTTACCAAAATTACCAACCTTACTCACCATACGTTCCATTACAACAATCACCCTCGCCTTTTGGAAACCCAAATTTTTCAACAACAAGCACCCTCGTCTTTCTCTCCATTTGCACGAACTCCAATAAACTATCCACAATTCGGAAACATAAACACTCCACCCGAACCTGAACCCGAAGGAAAGAAAGGAAAAAGGGTACAAGTGAGATGGACGGACGAGGAGTTGGTTATATTGTCGCAACGGTGGGTCCATATATCCGGAAAATTAAAGAAAGGGGTTTCACAAAGCTTGGACGCTTTTAGGGATAAAGTGTTAATCGACTATAATTTGGTGGCACCTGCAAAATGTACTTTAAGCCAAATCCAAGAAAAGTGGAATAAAATCCGCAAAGATGTCAAGATTTTCATCGGAATATACAAAAATATTCCGACCCTCGTCCAAGTGGGGCAAATGAAAAAGACTTTGGTGACGCGTGTTTTGACCTATTTAATTCCCAAGAAAAACGCAAGTCCATACACGAGAAATGTTGGGATGTGCTCAAACACTATCCGAAGTTCTATTCGGATGAGGGGGTCATGGCCAACCGACATACACACCAACCCGATCCCGAACCGATAAATCTTTGTGATGACATGCCTTCATCTGAACCTCTTACGACTAACACGGAAAGGTTGTTCCAAAACAACCAAATTCGTCGACCGCCCGGTCGTACTTAATCAAGAAAAAGTCAAAAAAATTCAGGTTCGAGTGATGCCGCTACTTTTTCACGCACTTTGAAAGAACAAGAACGTTTAGCAAATATAAGATCCGCGGAAGCACAACAAAGAACAATGGCCACGATCGACACAAATTCTACCAAAAAGACTATTCTTAAATCGTAGAAAATGCTATATAAAAAAATACCGAAGGGTCTTAAAGGCAAAGAGAAAAAAAATGCTTGAAGAGGTGCGAAAAACCGTGGTTGATAATTATGAGTCAGATTACAAAACGGTTTTTGTCACGAATCGGGTTCGGGTTCGTTCCAAGTCAATGATTCGGACGAAGTAACACGAAAACGAAGACGAAGATTCGGAGTAGACGACTAGTTGTATTTTTTTATTTTCAATAAATGTATTTTTTTTAGGAATTGTAATGTTTTATTTTAAATTAATGTAATGTTTTTAATTTGAATGAAAATGTTTTATTTAAATTTGTGTTTTAAATAAATAAAGTAAATAGTGCGTGGGATCCAGAAAAAAGTGAAGTGATATTCACTATTGGCAGTGTAATGTCCGTTTTGTGTCAGTTTAGAGTACTGCTGATGTGGCGCTGATTTGGTAAAAACTAACGCATCAGTTAGTGTCACTGTTGAGAGCAGTCTTATAGATATCGTGTAACTCAATATAATCAAATTGTGTGCTTTTATATATCTTTCACAAGTTCTAACACGTTATTTTTTTATTGATGTACGATCATTGAGTGATGGATCAATTGGATCATTTTTGCATTGTCTTATTTTCATATTCATTACTCATTGATATTGTTCCAATTTAGTTGTTCACTACAGTTAATATTTGTACACTATTTTAGAAAAATACAATAATTGTTTTGCTGACTAATAAGATTTCATTGTTTTTCACTTAAATACTTTGGGATTTATTGAAATTTGAAGTATACAATTATTTTAGAACATGATAAAAGGAAACATAGAGCATCAAGGAGAATTGGGACTGAGCTATTATAACAATGAACTGATTATTAAGTTGCATAATCTCCTATCTCCTATTTTTTTTATGTTTATAAGAAACACATTAATATGTAGACAATGGACATTTAATCACTCCAAATTTAATCCTTACCGTTCAATTAGTTAACCAACCTGCCTAATCACTCTTAATTTTGGACCCCTAAAATGTCCATGTATTAAGTCCCATTACCTGTCCTTGCAGCCTTGCTCCAGTGGGTGACACAAGGTCATGGGTTCGATCCCATGCAAGGACAACTAATTCCATTGGGGTCTTAGCCCAATGGTCAGGGAGTTTTCCACTTAAGTGGTTTCTTCCTGGAGGTGAAGAGTTCGAATCTCGCCTATGGCACTTCGCTTGGGGGAGTGGGAGACTTCGCGGCGCGATACCCATCTAAGACATGGGAGAGCAACCCTTTTAGAGCATCGCCGAGATTTCGAACTATGGAGCGGTTCTCATATCGGGAAGTAACCGCTAGTGGAAGATGAACGGGTGGACCAAAGGTCCGTCAGTGATTTCACTACTGCCTTTCAAAAAAAAAAAGTCCCATTACCTATGCTTCATTTACCTAATTGCCCCTAACAAAATGTAATTAAAAACCTACTAATTATTATCCATTAAATTTAATTTCAAAATTATTTAGTTGACTTAATTTTTTTAAATGATCCGTTACAGACTAAATCTATTTATTACTAAACATATTATTTATTTATACATATAGTGGACCAAAGCCAAATTTAATGGATAACTTTATTCTTTATTATAGAATCATTCCTTATAGTAAAAACCGTATGAACGACTTTTTTCACTTTTAATTTCAATATAGGTACACTTTTGCAAAAAAAAAAAAAATAATGCCAAAATTATTAAAACTTAATCCTCTTTAATATTAGATCTATTTAAAAAGGATAAAAAAATATATGATACACAAACTAAAGTTGTGTATCATAACTTTTTATGTGTGACACTGTGATACACCCTATTTTTTATGATGTGTATCACATAATTTTAAAAAATCTATATCATATTAAAGAGCATGAAGTTCTAATAATTTTGATATAAATATTTTTTATCAAAAAATTATTTAATTTTAATGTTAAAAATAAAAATGTTCGCTTCTACCGTTTCCACCATAATAAATGTTCTTACTTAAACCTTCCCCTATTCTTATTAAGCTACACATACATATATATATGACTTTAAGAAACACGTATTCAACCTACACTCACGAATCAACGATTGCAATCGGAGGAAAAAGATCAAAGAACGCCGATAATCACAATCACAAAGAGGGTTTGTCCAATTCTTGATGTTAATGTAAAAATCTCTTCTTCTTTTTTTTTTTTTTTTTTTTTTTTTTTCATATACCATTGAATTCTAGGGTTTATAACAGTGGGTTTATAATCGATTTGTAGTATGTCATTGTAGACGACAATGACTGTCAACACAACGATTTGATAATTTAATAGAATTTTGGTCTTTGATTTCAAATCTCATTTATTTTATTTGCATATATCAGTGGCTAAAAATCCGAAAATCAACACCCACTTTTAACGTGATTTATACGCACTACATGAGTTTACTAAATCATCTACACTTGAAGGAATATATAATTCATTATATCATAAATCATCTACACACATTTTTTTGTTTTTACCCCGCGAATCTCGCAGGTTATATTCTAGTAATAATTTAAAAGAGATTATCCCTTCAATGCATTCTCTCGGAAGCAAAAAATCTAGTGCGATGTGGGATGGATGCATTACTGATCCAAGGGCTTTATTTAATTTAGATAGATATTAGGCTGTAATTTTTTGTTGTCTAGTTAGGCTTGGATTGCGGTTTTTTTTTTGGTATTCTTGTAGCTTTTGTTCTTGCCTTCCGTGAGGTCAAGAGCTGCGCCTTGAGCTCTTTTTCCTTTGTATTGTTTTTTGGCGTCTAGACCAATTTTTTTATTAATATATCAGCCTTTAAAAAAATGTTGCATAATACGGAGTAATAATTTAGTAGAGACGGAAGTTAAAAGTTTATTGGATTTATAGGATAATAAATACTCCCTCTATCCCCATTTAAAATGTCCACATTATTATTTTGGGATGTTCCATTATAAGTGTCCATATTGATATTTAACCAATCAAAAAAGATTTTAGTGGACTTAGATTTAATATTTGATTGGTGAAAAGTATAGTTAGTAGAGAATTCTAAAAATACGTGCAAAGTCAAAGTGGATATTATTAAATGGATGAATGTAGTAATTTGTTCAAAAAGAAAAAAAATACGAAATATCATAATAACTTTAGACAATTTACCCTGATTATTATATAAACCCAAAACAAAGAGTCATTGTTTCAACATATATTGTTTGCCAAATAAATCTGCCACATTAATACCATACCATAGTATTTGGAGAAAACAAAAACTTGGTCGATGAAAATAAAAAAAATAAGGTTACTTGCAGGACAGCTGCATTTTGAGGAGATAGAGAGACCGATTTGTGTGATAAGTGTCCGGATTCGTTGGATCTTAACAACATTATATTTTACGTAAAATATAATATATGCGTAAAATGTAGTGTTGCAAATTTAAGTCGTCGCTGATTGGAAAAGTCAATGACTATGATTGACTACTCTTTGTTTTCCTAAAATAGTTTGGCATATGATTAATTATAAATTAGGTACCATCAGACCACAATCATTTTGGTTTACAAATAACGTAATTGTACCAACGGAGAGTAGTAGCAGGAATCAATGGTGTGGTGGGTAAGGTAAAATGTAGGTGAATGACACGTGTACAACATGCAAGATTGCAATTTAAATATTAGTTGGGGCCCTTGGCCATCATGCGACCAATGCTACTTGATGTCGTCTTAGCTGGACTAACAGGGTGGCCGACACCTTCCACTAAACGTTGCCGTTTCTGTTCCCGTTTCATCCTCTGCGGCGTCGTATCTGCTATCTCTATATCCTCTTTTGTCTTTTTGTTGTTTTCCTTTTTCCTTCTACGGGTGGTCTTGAAATGGAGCCTACTTACGGGTACGGGAGATCAAACTCTTTTACTCCATCCTTCCCATGATAAAAATAAAATAAAAATGTGCACGATTAGATTACAGAGCTTTACAAGATACATGATTAATCATTATGTAAAAAGAAAATTAAGAGTATATGGTGTGGGTGACGTTTTGTCAAAATTCTGGCGCGAGAACATTGTCCGACGGCGTTCTCTCACACCGCTCCGCTATGGCGTTATGGAGTACCGTCCGACCTAAAATGTTGTTTTCTTCTTCTTTTTCTTGTTTTATCTTATTTAACACACACACATTAATCAAAAAAAGTCAAAATAAATTTTGAGAACACTATAAACTAAACATCCTCTACACCTTCATTTTTTTCAACAACATTCTCGTGAGAACACTGTAAAAACAATGTCACCACACCATGTGTTCTAATAATGCACAATTTTTAGTAAATCAGTTATGTAAAAAATTAAGTTATGAGTAAATTGATAAAGTTAGTATATCTATCTATACTTATATATAAAGCATCTTTACTTTTTGTCTTAATATTGGATTAAACAATGTCTATTGACTAAACTTATTTATATTCATAGAAAGTAAAATGTTAGATCATTAATACAAATTAGCTGATAAATATAAATTTATAATATATCTTTTTTCAATTCTAACATTTTATTTATTTTAGTTTAAACTCTTAAAGATAGTCGATTTCAATCCCGCAATTGCTCCATGTACCAATCTATTATAAATAACATCATCATTGATCATATGATATGGTATTGTATGTGTGCATCCTATATATTTGACACTCAATTTTTATATCTTGACATACGAACCATTCAACTGATATCACCTGCTGCTTTAAGCGGGATTTAAGCTAATTACTTTTTATAGGGGAGAGTTATTTTGCGTAAAACTCATATAAAAAAGTCAGTACACTTATTTAGTGAAACGCCCCAATATTTTTTTTATATCAAAACCATTTTTAATAATGCCCCTTGTATTTATTACAATGATTTAAAACTCATTATAAAAATTATTTACTCAATTTGGAGTCAAAACAAAGAATTGACATAGTTTGGCAGGTTCCCGGCGGGTAACCCATCAAGCCTCACCTGCGGATCAACTTTACAAAGGGTTTACCCGTTAGGAACTCTACTTGTACCCGCTGGGTACCTAGCTGGGTACACACTCTACTCGTCGGGTATGAAGTGTACCCGTCGGGTACTCCTAATTTGCAATACTCAAACATAACCTTTACCAACAATTTGACCAAGTTTAAAGACCAATTTAAACACTTCCATCTCAATCAATTCTGCAAATGACTCAGAGCTAAATCAACAAAGTTCAATCCAAGTACTCCACTTTAATCACATCATCTACAAAAGATAGGTCCTAACGTTGATCTCATCCGGTCACTTCACCATGACCATTTTACAAATGGGGGATCGGCAATGTGGGACCTTTTCCCCTGGGAGTGGGAGGTTTGAAATTTATAGTCATTGCCATCGACTACTTCACCAACTGGGTCGAAGCGAAACCAGTGGCTCAAATATCTGGAAAGAAAATGATTAATTTTGTTTGGGAAAACATTGTCTACAGGTTTGGCATCCCTCATGAAATCGTCAATGACAATGGAACGCAGTTCGCCTTAGATCCGTTCAAGTCCTAGTGCGGCGAACTCAATATCAAGCAAACCTTCACCTATGTTGCTCTTCCTCAAGCCAATGGGCAAGTAGAAGTAACAGGGTTATTGTCACAGGAATGAAAGCCAGGCTAGGAACTTCAAGATCAGGATAGGTGGATGAGCTGCCAAATATCTTGCGGGCCCATCGAACAATGCTAAAGAACCACAACACCTAGGTAACACCATTTAGTCTGGCCTACGGCACAGAAGCAGTAATCCCAGCAGAAATCACTCAAAGGGTTTTCTAATTTGAAGAAAAGGCTAATGACATATCCCTGAAAGAAAATCTAAACATGGCTGAAGAAGTCAGAGAAATGGTAGCAATTCAGGAGGCCAGGAACAAGAACAAGATGGCTAGGTACTACAACAGTGTAACACCCCAAATTTTGTAATCATATATTTTATATTACATGTGCTACTTAAATTATTGTTTTGAGTAACAACATTGAGTTAGTTGATAAATGAGACATGAGTTTGTGACGAGTTAAATGAGTTAATTATTGAGTTTATATTGAATTTATATGTGACCTTTTGTGGTAATACCATTTATAGGTCCTTAAAGAGTTGAGGTGTTGCTTGAGCTAGGCTAACCAACATGTGCAAAGGTAAGTAATGGGAGGGGGAAAAGAGGTATACATGAGTAAGAGTATAGTGACATTGAGTTGCCTCTATAATCAAGTAATTGAGAATCAAGTGTATAAATGAGATTTGAGAATATATTATACTTGGCAGTGAGATGTGTTCTTTAAGTAGGAAAATAATATGATATAAGAAGGATCCTTTATTATGAGTATGGATAAATCATTTGAGTATGATTGAATCCATTACTTTGTTGTGCATCATTTGTGTATGATGTTATGAGTTTATGAGATTGAGTTATCTTATAAGTTTATGTGATTGAGTTCACTCATGAGTTTATTTATGAGTTTATATATATGCCATTACTTACTAAGCTAGTTGCTTACCCCGTTTGTTGATGTTGTTTTGTTTAGGTATGCTAAGCGGAGTAAAGGGGTTATTTGGGCGAGGAGCCAAGGTTGACTTTTGGTGGGACTTGCTATTGCGTTAGTAAGTTAATCCCTTTGTTTAAATCATGATTGTGATATGACAAGAAGCCCCTTTTGAGAAAACGTGGTCATTTTTGTATGATCACTTGTTTTGGTAAATATAGATATTTTTAAAGTGAAATTAATACTTTTGATGTTGTTAGTTGTGACACCCGACAAATTAGGACTGGTTATTAGTTCATAATCATCTGTCAATACGTGTAATTAGTTTTAAATTAGGCTAATTGTATGTATCACTATATATATTGGAATATATATACACGTACGCGATTAAATTTAATCGTGCAATTATTATATCGAATGGATTTCGATACACTTCTTACGGACGTTGGTGAAACTTTTAATAATAACATAAATCTATTTAATATTTAAATAGTAGTTAATTTGCAATATATTATTATGTATTAATAATATACGAAACAATGTACGTTTTGTTTAAAACGTAACCAACACGAATTAAACGCGCGAAATGCGCCCGACAAACGAATAAAGTTCAAGTTATATTTTAATAACTCAAAATAAAGTATTTTGATTTAACACTTCTGTTAAATATATTGCGAATATATAATAACAAATTTTATCGTTTAAAAATGTTACGCGATTAGTTAAAACGCAAAACGAACGCGCAAATCGAGAACGTCAACGTAACAGAACATTCTATAAAATGTTTACTAAGTATTTTAAATAATACTTCAATCGAAAAATATACAAATTTATATCATTCACAAAACGCGTATAATAAACGTTTAACGCCTATTTAAACGTCGAAACGATCGGGTAAACGAACACCGCACGTAGCGTAAATTTGGAAAATGGTTTAAACCCCACTTGGGGATGGGACCCACGTGATTTATGCAGAAAATCAGCCCCAAGAACCCATCCCATACCCCCCTTATTGTTGATTATATCACCTACATCACCACCATGCTTGTCATTCACACTCCCTCACTCACTTTACCCACACTTCACTCAACCCTCTCCTCTCTCTGCCTTGAGGAATTTCGGCAGCCACCACCACCATAGAACCTCCACACTTCCACCAAGAAACACCACCTTAAAACACCTCCATTCGCAACGCGGGTTGAAGAAGAAACGATCACCATTTGGAGCTACACGTTTCTATCTTTTCGGATTCTTCATACGATCATTGTAAGGATCCTGACACCTTCTAAAAGTACTTTTATTATGTTTATATAGATGTTATATTGTTCATACAACTTTATAATGTTCAAAATAAAGCTTGAAAAACGTTTTTAAAACTCTTACATATGAAGGCAGATTCTGTCCCAGAAAATACGTCACACAAAAACGTCCATATCTTGAGTTATAGGAAGAATAAGACAACGAAACACATACCAAAATTTTCGTATGGAAGATCTCTACAAAAAGTTCTTCTATGGCCCGACTCGAAAACCCACGGATATAAGTGTAAAAATAGGATCTTTGGACTGAACTCACTTCCGAACCAAATCTGACCACTCCTCATGTTTATTTTTGTTAAAAATAGTAAACGAAGATATAAAATTACCATAAAGTGCAGAAATAAACTCGACACCTAGGAGAATATGTGTGATTTTTGGTTAGGCTTGATTCGGACTAGAATTTGGTTAAATCGAGAGACTTATCGAGTAAAAAATCTGAAAATATAAAGACTAGGGGCTGTTTTGGTCATTTTACAAAACCGACACTTCGGGTCAACCATAAAACGTAACGACAATTTTATAAAGCTTAGTTAACATATTTAAGACTTCCCTAAAAGTTTCGGGTCAAACCAAACACGTTTGACCTAGTCAACAAAAGCGAACACTTAAACGAAAACGGATATCACACCTGTCCGGCAATACCCCATTGTCGCATGAACAGTGTCCGACAATACCCCATTGTCGCATACCTTATTGTCGGAATCGATCATCGAATAATTGAGTATTTTTCACGATTGTCGCATGAAACCACATTGTCGTAATTACTATTGTTGTATAAAACTCGATTGTTGTAATATCATTGTCACAATAACTAACACTTTCATACTTGAAAACCGTCTCATAAATCTTATTGTCTCATGAATAGTGAACCCGCTATTGTCTCATGAATAGTGAACCCGCTATTGTCTCATGAATAGTGAACCCGCTATTGTCTAATAAATAGTACCCGCTATTGTTGGATAAATATTAACACGCCATTGTTGGAAAACCTTGGAAACACATAATATATACTTTGATAGATATACAATACCACGAAACATATAATAATAATGCTTTGAGATTATTATTAAAAAACGTCACCAACGGGCCGTACATGTCTCTTCTTAAAAACAAAAACAAAACAACCAAATCATTTGGACATTTCTAGTTGAATGAACAACTAGCATAGATGGTCTGTTGAGACGTCTACACATATTTATAACCTTGCGCGTTTTGAACGCCCGACAGGTTACAGTCTTTGGACACCACTACTTATACTACTCGTACTTGCTTCGTTGCAACATATCAGACTCAGGTGAGTCTCATAGCCCCTCATTTTAATGTTTAAAACCCAGGGGTGGGAATACATGCTCAGTTTTATTTACATGTGAACACAAGTACAAAACTCGATATATTGACTGCATGAGTTGTTTTTACTAATCATGAAGCCCTCCACATCATAGTTTGTTAGTATGGATTTAGCGCGAGTGTTAGTGTATGGTACCATATGGGATTGACAATCCCCGTCCGGGGTAGTCGCGCTACCACGACTGCTGTCGTACGGACGCATTATCATTTGTTCACACGTGTGTATGATTAGGCACATGCAGGAGACAAACTCGATCAGGCACTTGATTGTGATCCTGACCCCTCAGTTAAGCTCAAACTACGAGCTCATGGCAGTAATATACACATTTATTTGATTAATTTCAAATCATTATACTAAATCTTGTGGTTCATACATTGTTGTTTCATCATTACACTTGTGAGCTCACCAGCGTTAGCTGACCTTTTAGCATGTATTCTCAGGTACCCAGCAGCTGTAGGCTTGCACTCAGGATTTAGCATAGCTCGAGTCAGCATGCAAACATCAGAGATTTTATTGCATTAATATATTTTGTATAAGTATTTATGCTAGCAAATCTCTCATACTCAGAAAACGAGCTAATGTATTTGGTATAACTGATGTAAACTTTTATCGAATTAATGTATTTTGTTAAAACGACGCATATAGAGTCGTTCATTATACCATGTGTGTTTTGATTATTGATTAGTCGCGCCCCGACCCGATTCGCTTCCGCAACCCGAATTTGGGGGTGCGACAGATTGGTATCAAAGCCTAAGGTTATAGTGAACTAGGTTGCATTTAGTGGGCCTAGACTATGACCGTTTGGCAGTATTTCTTTATTAGGTATGACTGGTTCAGGAATTACATCATACGAGTTTAATTTAACATAGCCTGATCAACTATGTACAATTAAATGAAGATGATGTAAGAGCTGAGACGATTATGTTGAACAGGAATACACTTGTTGACTCTGACCACGAGAGAAACGGGACTATTACTTGTTTGTGCTAGACACCCTAGGCTATATTATATGTTGTATATATATAGGCCTCACTTTCTAAACGTTCTTGCCACTGAAATGGCAGACTTTCCTATCGTTGTACCAACCGATTTAGAAAACGAAACCGAAGCCTTATCTTCTAGGATAGGGGCAACCACAATAACCACTCACCCAGCTGTATCAAGCAATGAAAATATAATCCCATGAAAGATTTGTCACTTAGGCGCGATACATTCACTACGGCACTACGAGCGCCACCTCCACAGTACATTAGTACTGCATCACGGTACTTCGAGTACTGCATTCACGGCACTTAGTGCTGCATATGGACACTTTGTGCTACTTTCGATGCATACATTTGAAAACACACGATTTATTACTCATCCTTGGCAATTAGTGCTACACTCGGAAATCATATGATTTACATTAACTTCTGGCCCTTGTGCCACATCTGAAAATTTCACGACTTTTAGCCTCTGTGCTACATTTGGAAGTCACATGAACTATAATTATCTTAGCCATCTTGCTACTACTTTCCACTCTTATCATGGACATGTGAAATTCTCATACACGTACTACTCTCTAGGCTATGGTATATCGAAGATGTATGCATAGGCATCACATACTCATTACTACCCTGTCATCGAGGATGACAACACGTCCCACTCTACTACCTACTACTCATGGGAAAGATACTGCTTTGTGTCCTTCCTACCACTCTTATCCTTCGGGATCGCGTTTAAGACGCACTACTAGAGAAAACTACTAGGTCTCCCCCTAAGCTAGACCTTAACTCATACACATTGTCGATTTCACTATACATGGAACACGCTAGAGGACAGCCGCCCACCGATGGGGCTGGCTACCTGTGGCACTTTCTATTTGGAGATTCAAACACAACATTCCAAACACGCTTAACACTCGCAACATATTCTCACAGACTAAAACCCTTTGCTATCATTTTCTATAGAACTCGCTCGCATGGAAATGGCAAACTTCACAATGGACGACTACGCGTCTGACAACGAACAAATTAACGAAGAACAAATTCAGTACACATATCTCGATGAAGAGATAGCCCCAATGGAAGAAATCATAAACGAGGAAATCGAAAACCTAAACTTCGGAGTAGTTGACATCGAAGAGTACGAAAGAGTACGTGATCAAGCTGAAGACCTAGATGGCCGAAACTGGGAACTTAAACTCAAATGCAAAACCTACGAACAAGAGCTAAGAATCCTAAAAAGATCCATTTTCGAACGAATCCGAGATCGGATCCACTACTGGAAGGAAGTGACTACTAACTTGAGTCACAGGACCACAACCTGGATCAAGTGGATGTACCGACAAGCAATCGACGATACTTTGAACTACTCTGCACCTCCACGATACAGGGACATGCTCGAAGCTCGTTATTACCCTCACGACCTGCACCTAGAATAGTTAACGATAACTACAACCATCTTGTATAGTGAACTTAGTTATCTCGTAGGTCGTGCCTGAAACCTCTAATTCGATGGGTGTATAGTAACACCATCACATTTTGTATAAACCCTTTGTATTCGTCCGAATGTAACAAATTCCCGGAAACTTTTGTAAACTCTATGTTGAGAATCTTTTGAGCTCATTACCTTGAATGTTATCAAATCATATCGTCTAATGAACCTAATTACCACTTGTACTATTGTTTATTACCTCCTTGTACATACATTTTAAATTATACCTGGTGCACGATATCACTTTGAACCTCACCAACGAGCTCCTTCTTATTGATCTGAATTCCAGTTGAGAACGGAAGTTTCGACATCATTGTTGGCTTGGACGGGTTGTCCAAGCACCGAGCTGAAATCATTTGCTTCGAGAAAATCATTCAAATTCCTCTCGTCACCGGTAGTACTTTGACCATACAAGGGGAGACCGGTGGGACGAGATTGAACATCATTAGATATTCCCCGCGGACCTTTCGCAAACGTAAATCTTTCAACCGCTTCTCATCGAACATCTACTCCATACTTTCCACAACTACTAATTTTCAACGGATGTTCGTAAACATAATTTCCAACGTGTGATCAATGACAATAATTTTCAACTTATTTGATTTAACTTCAGTTTTCAATAAATTTTTACCAAATCAAGTTTTCAAAAAGAATTACATCAGCAAGGATTTGTAAACAAAAATTTCCCCACAAAGCGCTTTATGAAACTTTCTAAATCCATAAGTTATTAAAAAGGTTACCAAAAATTATGATGACATACTTTTTTTAACCAAATGAAAAACCATGTGTATGAACCAACATTTGATATTCATTCGACCTCACTCTATGATCTAACTCTTAGTACCACTATAGACAGTTATTTGTCAGACGACGACCTATTCTATGAGGGACCGACGAGATTCCTCTGCATACTTACTTTGGGCAACGATTATAACTTATACATTAGGACACCTGCGGGTCTTCTAACGATTTACATACTGAAGATACGTTCCAACGATTCATATTGGATGTAATCCAACAATTCACTCACGTTTTCACAACTCATGGTTGGGATGTTCCCCGCCATACTCATACAAAACTTGCTACATGGTCATGTTTGATCACTATCTTGAAAAGTTCGACAAACGATCTCCTCATAACGCAAAACACATCATCTAATCGTAACTTCATCACTATTTGACCTGTTTTATCAACAAATTTCTCATACGCCTTATGGGATCATGATTGATCACTACGTGATCTGACTACTATTCAAACAATGGAATAGTCTTTATTAGACTACTACTTTAACAACAAAGGCAAGGATTGACCACTTTTTACGAATTTAGGCTGGTTAGCATAATTCAGAAATTTCACTTCAAAATTTCGGATAAAACTTTCTCTCCATATATGATAATCAACCAAGATTGAAATACCTCCTATCTCTTTCTTTTCCCGGTGTTATCTAAGAATTCCATCAAAATCATTGTTATGAGAAAAACTTATCCATAGTTCCTCCAGTTTCCGGTGGAACTCCAAATCTTAACAAGGATAGGAAGGCGAAACGAGAATGTTTTCTCCAAAACTTAGAGAAACTACCTATACGATTATCATACGCGATAATTATCGATCATAAAAGTCTCCAACACATATTCGATCAAAAGGATCTAAACACGAGGCAACGTCGCTGGGTCGAGTTGCTTACCGATTATGACTGCGAAATCAAATACCATCCGGGCAAAGCAAATGTTGTTGTCGATGCCCTAAGTCGAAAAGAACGTTCAAAATCTCTTCGAGTCCGAGCCCTCAGTATCACAAGTCACAATGATCTTATCATTCAAACCCTTACCGCTCAAACTCGAAGCACCGAAACCTGAAAACATAAAAAACGAAGCCTTGTGAGGCATGGAGAAACAATTCGAAACCAAACCCAACGGAGTCAAATACTTCTCTAACCGAATCTGGTTGCCCAGCTTTGGGAACCTACGAGACTTGGTGGTGCATGAAGCTCACAAGTCCAAATACTCTATACATCCTGGATCTGACAAGATGTATCATGGCATCAAAGAGTTATATTGGTGGCCAAACATGAAAGCAGAAATCGCCACATATGTCAGCAAGTGCCTCACTTGTTCAAAAGTCAAAGCCTAGTATCAGAAACCCTCCGGTTTACTACAACAACCGGACATTCCCCAATGGAAATGGGAGCAGATAACTATGGATTTCATCACTAAACTCCCAAAAACACCGAGCGGTTGCGATACCATTTGGGTGATCGTCAATCGTCTCACCAAATCTGCTCATTTCCTAGCCATCAAAGAAACCGATAAAATGGAACGCCTCACACGAATCTACCTCAAGGAAATCGTATCCCGGCATGGCGTTCCCATCTCGATTATCTCAGACAGAGATAGTCGTTTCACATCCCGCTTTTGGCAATCACTTCAGAAATCATTGGGTACTCGTTTGGATATGAGTACTGCATACCACCCACAAACCGATGGCCAAAGCGAACGAACCATCCAAACACTGGAGGACATGCTACGAGCCTGCGTAGTTGACTTCGGTGCAAAATGGGAACATCATCTACCCTTATGCGAGTTCTCGTACAACAACAGCTACCATACAAGTAATGGAGCTGCACCTTTTGAGGCACTGTACGGTCGTAAGTGCCGATCACCTGTCTGTTGGACCGAAGTGGGAGACAGCCAACTCACTGGTCCTGAAATCATACACGAGACCACCGAGAATATCGTTGGTATTCAAAACCGGCTGAAAGCCGCACGTGATCATCAGAAAATCTATGCTGACGTGAGACGCAAACATCTCGAGTTCCAGGTTGGGGATCGAGTAATCTTGAAAGTATCACCATGGAAAGGTGTCATCCGTTTTGGTAAACGCGGAAAATTAAACCTCAGGTACATTGGGCCTTTTGAGATCCTTGAAATGATTGGTCCAGTAGCATATCGATTGCAGCTGCCACCCGAACTCAGCAGCATGCATCCCACATTCCACATTTCTAACCTGAAGAAATGTCTGTCAGATGAGACTCTTATCATTCCTCTCGACGAAATTCACATCAATGATAAACTACATTTTGTCGAGACACCGGTGGAAATCATGGACCGTGAGGTCAAACAACTTAAACAAAGTCGTATTCCCATCGTCAAAGTCCAGTGGAATTCGCGGCGTGGTCCGGAATTCACTTGGGAACGGGAAGACCAAATGCGACTCAAGTACCCACAGCTATTCACAGATTCCACTCAACTCCCGACTCAGAGCTAAATTTCGGGACGAAATTCTCTTAACAAGGGGAGAATATGTGTAACACCCCAGTTTTCAAGGTATTACTTTAGTAAATAAAAAATAAGTTTTTATAGCTCAGTTTTACAGTATTATTTTAGTGTACAATAAAATATATATCTTTTTAATTTTAGTTCTCTAAATAATGAGATATAATAGAAAACGTAAATTAGTTGTCCAGTTCCAGACTGTGTAGTGTAGAAATTAAAAGAAGATAAGAACACTGTACGTGCCTTTCCTCTAGTTTATCCAAAAAGACTCCAGAACTTTTATCAGTGAAGAACAAAAATCGCCAAAACTAGAATCAATCAAGAAATCAATTTCCAGATTTTAATCCAAGCTTCAAACTAGTGAAATCATCTTCTTTTATCCATATCTAATCTTTGTAAGTGCTTCAATTTCTCCTAGAACCCTAGAACTTGGGTTTTATGGGGTTTTAGTTAATTGATAAGATTTAATCCGAATTTGGGGTTTGTAATTGATTAGTTTGTGTTGGTATAACATATAAACAATGATTAGAATCCTAAATTCATGCTAGAAATGATAGATTATGATTTGAGTTCATGGGGTTTCTTATGAACCATGTGAATTAGTTGAAATTAAAGAGTTAAAGTATTAGTAGATGTTAGAATTATTATGAAAGTAGTTAAATTCATAATAAAGCTATGATTTTAATCATGATAAGTAAGTTAGTTAGTTTGGTAAAAGTGAAATTAGTAAATCTTAAGTGGGGGAGAAAGGATTAGATGAATTATAATTGAAAGTACGATTAGTTGTTAATACATGTGCTATATGTATGTTTATTAGGTGTACAAGAAGACTTGTCATCTATTGAGCATCTTGTTATCAATTATTCAACCATACAAGGTGAGTTTATGAATTGATTAGATCATGATCATGTAACTTGTTGTGATTAGTTTATGATTATATCATGATTATGATGAAAGCTTGTGATTAAAATGGTTAATGGTTATTAGCCATATTTTGATTAGAATAGCTAACCAAGGTTAGCTTTGTTCGATTAGTGGTTAACTTATGTTAGCCAAACATTGATTAGTTATGTGCACATATGATTAGAATTGTGAAAGTGAAGTTGCAAGAAAAGGGAAGTAGTTCTTTACTTTGTTCATTATTGCTTTATGTTAATAATGCATTGTATCGAGTAGTTTCATATTCTCACTAAGCAAATTGCTTAATTAGTTTAGTTATGTTGTAGGTACAAGTGAAAGCGGAAGGGGTAAAGAAGTTGCGAAAGGGTAGAAGTGGAGTGCTAGCTTGTTGTAAGTTACACAAGCTTTCTCTTTAAATTATCGTTTTGAAACCTTGAAAGATCGCCCAAACAATGTTTTGACATGTTTTTGTTATGAAAGTAATGATTAGATCGACTATGTGTAATAGTATAAAGTTGTGAAAGACTAGTAGATAAAGTTTGTAAAGTGTTAAGTTGTAAGTTGTAATAGAAGTACTATTTTGGTTATGTATATATTGAAAGTTTTAAAGAAAGTCAAATGTGATATTAGTGAATTTTGAAGAATGTTTAGCCATTGAATGGGTCAAATTAGCTCTTTTGGATCAGCGGGTCATAATGGGTCCAAACGGGTCCTAATAACGCTTATGAACAAATCTGAGTTAGATAAAGATTGGAAGTATAGTGATTAGCCTCACAAGTTTGTTTTGATAGTAGAAATATGGGTTTAAAATCTCAGCTCTTAAGTCTCAATACTTTGAGACTTGGTATGTTAGACAAATGTTGAAATTTTAGCCGAAAATGACCCATAAGCCCAAATCCCGATAAAATGAGAAATTTGAGAAAGTGCGAAAATAGAAAGTTTCATTTTAACTATGATAAAGTGCCTGCAAAGTTTCATGTTTTAACTCTTTGTCATTTGAAAGATATACGCGTCGAAAGTTCAGAAAATGGCATATAGTTTGAAAGCTAGCTGTAAGTACTGTAAACGCCAGGGTACCCGGCGGGTAGCCTGAGTACCCGGCGGGTAAAACCAATATTAAGATCAAGCCGGCGGCTTCCTAAGCCCACCCGGTGGCTTCTCAAGCCTTTAAACGGGGGTTTAGTTCTGTTACCACAAAAATTAATTCACCCGGCGGTTAAAGGGGGGAAACCCGGCGGCTAGAATTGGGTACCCGGTGGGTAGATGTTGTTTCCAGCAGATTTTCATTTTAAAGTATTAAAAGTAATACAAATTAATAGAATAGAATACAAACACGATAATACAGATAGTGGGACCAATAGAAATACATTTCAGTGTAAAAAAAAAAAAATGTTTAGATTTTCAGGGCGTTTCAAGTTGGTATCAGAGCGATGGTTTAAGAGATTTAAGCAATCCACAGTAGGATTGCCTAAACTTAAACCACTTATAAATGTGCAGTAGTTAATTACAGTTATGTTTTTCAATGTTTTGCGTATGATTAGTAGATCATGATTAGAGTAAGAATGATTGTTGGATTTGGAATATATTTAAGAATTTTGAATAGAAACATGTAATTAGTTTAATATAACTACGTCTGGCCAACGAGTTTATATTTTGCTTAAGCATGTGGGAGATTCAAAGTTGTTAAATATGTGAAGATAAAGGCAATCAGTATTTAATAGTTGAAGTAGAGATTTCTTATGTTTTAATTGTGTTTTTATATTGTTTAGTAAATGGAATCCACACCAAATAAAGAAGCTGAGGGTTCAAATGTACGTTCTCCCACTCAAGAGGAGAATTTTTCAGAAAGAAGTTTAGATCCTGAGGACCGGATGCTATTAAAAGATGTGATTGAGCAAGCCCTACAAGAATTTGCTCCTAAGGTATATACCCGAATGGAGCAAATTATTAATACACGATTAGTAGAATTTGAACAGAAGCATCCTGTCTTAGTTAACCCTCAGTTGAATAGTGAAATGTTAAGTGCTCAGCAACAAATAAACAAAGAAAAAGAACGTTTTGAGTATAAAAACTTTGCAAACTGTAGTCCCCCAGAATTTCATGGTGAAAGAGACCCGATTAGTAGTCATAGGTGGATTAGTAAGATAGAAGAAACTTTTCTACTCTGTGACTGTCCAGAAAGGCTACGTGTACTGTTTGCTGCTCATCAGTTAAAAGATAGTGCTTAGGACTGGTGGGGTACTCAAGTTAAAACACATGGTGCGGCAGAAGCTGCGAAGTTTTCTTGGAGCATGTTTAAAGAAAAGTTTATAGCAGAATTCGCTCCAATGGCGGAAGTAGAAAGATTGAAAGGAGAGTTCTTAGCCATCAATCAAGGGAAAATGTCGGTGACTGAGTACACTAACATGTTTTATGATAAATCTCAGTTTTGTCCCGAATATACCTCGAATCCAGGGTTAATGAAGGACCATTATTACCGACATTTGAACATTGATATCAAAGAAGCAGTTGACCCAACTATTTATGATTCTATCCCTAAGATGATGAATAAAGGGTTGACTCGAGAGAAGGAGTTACAAGTAAAAGCTGAGGATAGAGCCAATAAGAGAAAAGCAGAACAATCTTCTTCTCAATCACAGCAATCTAAGAAGTTTAAAAATTTCGGAAAGCAGCAGTCATCACAACCACAACAACAGAAGTCACAATCTCAACAATCAAACCGTCAATCCCAAGCTCCAGCTCGGGAATTTCCCAAGTGTAATAATTGTGGTAGAAAGCATCCGGGAAAATGTCAGTTAGGGAGTACAGCTTGTTACAAGTGTCGTCAACAAGGGCATATCGCTGCTAATTGCCCTAATCCATATAGAATGTGCTTTTATTGCTATAAGGATGACCACTTACAAGCTAACTGTCCTGCCAAATTAGAAGATATGAAAAGAAATGAACAGAAGAAAGAAGCAGAAAAGAAAAGAGAAGCTGGTGGACAGAAAGCTAAATGTAGTTCTTTTCAGATTACAGCAGATGAGGCAAAGGAGTCACATGACGTGGTGACAGGTACCTTCATAATTAATACTATACCTGCCCATGTTTTATTTGACTCTGGAGCCACCAAGTCTTTTGTATCATTATCATTTTGTGAAAAGTTGAATACTCCTATTGTTAAACTAGAACGCCCTTTAGAAGTTGAAATTGCAGATAGCAAATTAGTTATTGTTAGTGATGTTTATAGAGGGTGTACTATTGAAATAGGAGGTGAAGTGTTCAAAATAGATTTGATTCCCATGCAAATGGGGGAATTTCATGTAGTTATAGGAATGGATTGGATGGGAAAGAATAAGGGTATGATAAATTGTCATGAAAAGATAGTTCTCCTGAAAGCACCTAGCGGAAGGGAGATTGTTGTTTATGGTGAGCGTTCTAGTAGATACATTCCTGTTTGTACTTTTGCTCGAGCTAAAAGATCTCTGTCACACGGGTGTCAAGCCTTTTTGGCGCACGTAGTTGATAATTCTAAAGCTGTACCAGAACTTTCCAGTATTCCAGTTGTGAAAGAATTTTCTGAAGTATTCCCTGACGAACTTCCAGGTATTCCACCTGATAGACAAGTGGAATTCCGAATTGATCTTATTCCTGGAGCTATTCCAATTGCTAAAACTCCTTATCGGTTAGCTCCAACTGAAATGCAAGAAATGATGAAACAGTTGCAAGAACTTTTAGATAAAGGTTTCATCCGTCCTAGTAGTTCGCCTTGGGGAGCTCCAGTCTTATTTGTAAAGAAGAAAGATGGTTCCCTAAGAATGTGTATAGATTACCGGGAACTAAATAAAGTGACCATTAAGAATAGATATCCCTTGCCTCGAATAGATGACTTATTTGATCAGTTACAGGGTGCCAGTTTCTTTTCAAAGATTGATCTTCGTTCTGGCTACCATCAGTTAAAAGTAAGGGAGGAAGATATTCCAAAGACTGCTTTTCGTACTCGTTATGGTCACTTTGAGTTTACAGTTATGCCATTCGGCTTAACTAATGCTCCAGCTGCATTCATGGACTTGATGAACAGAGTTTGTCGGCCCATGCTTGATATCTTTGTTATAGTTTTCATTGATGATATTCTTATCTATTCTAAAAATGAAATTGAGCATGCAGCACATCTCAGGCAAGTTCTAGAAACACTTCGGCGTGAAAAGTTATTTGCTAAATTCTCTAAATGTGAATTTTGGTTACGAGAAGTTCAATTTCTTGGACACGTGATCAATCTTCACGGTATTCAAGTAGACCCTTCCAAGATAGCAGCAGTAATGAAGTGGGACCCTCCTACGAGTCCTACTGAAGTCAGGAGTTTTCTTGGCCTACCTGGCTATTATCGCCGTTTTATCCAAGACTTTTCAAAGATTGCTACTCCTTTGACTCAGTTGACTAGAAAGAATGTTCAGTGGAAGTGGGAAGATCAGCAAGCTAAAGCATTTCAGATGTTAAAAGAAAAGCTTAGTCAAGCCCCTATTCTTGTTTTACCCGAGGGTAACGAGGATATGGTGGTGTATTGTGATGCTTCAAAACTTGGATTAGGCTGTGTTCTTATGCAGCGTGGGAAAGTCATTGCTTATGCTTCACGCCAGTTAAAGTCACATGAGCAGAACTATCCCACTCATGATCTTGAGTTAGCAGCTGTGGTCTTCGCTCTTAAAATTTGGCGCCATTATCTTTATGGTGTTAAATTCATCATCTATACAGACCACAAAAGTCTTAAATATTTCTTTGATCAGCGTGATTTGAATAATCGTCAGAGAAGATGGCTAGATTTAGTTAAAGATTATGACTGCGACATACTTTACCATCCTGGCAAAGCGAATGTTGTAGCCGATGCTCTTAGCAGAAAAGTTAGCCATTCTATTCTTTCAGTGAAATCTCTTCAAATGACTGTGCTTCCCCAGTTATTTGATTCTATTAAAGCTGCTCAGATTGAGGTTTTAGCCTCTAATGACTCAAATAACCAACGTTTAACGGGTTAATTTTCTGAATTAGTAGATGATTCCAGAGGTTTAAAGACTCGTTATGGTAGAATTTGGATACCAAGAACGAGTGAAGTAAAGAAAGTGTTACTAGATGAGGCGCACAAATCCAAGTATTCAATTCATCCTGGTGCTACCAAGATGTATCGTGACCTGAAACGTGACTATTGGTGGCCAGGTATGAAGCGTGATATAGTTAAACATGTTCAGAATTGCCTCACTTGTCTACAAGTTAAAACAGAGCACCAGCAACCATACGGTAAACTCCAACCTTTGGATATACCAGTATGGAAATGGGAACACATCACCATGGATTTTGTTACCAAGTTGCCAAAGACCCCTAGGCAACATGACACTTTTTGGGTGATCGTGGACCGATTGACAAAAAGTGCTATCTTTCTTCCTATTCAAGAAGCTTCTTCTTCAGAAAAGTTAGCTGATCTTTATGTTAAAGAAGTTGTTGCTAGGCATGGAGTTCCACTTTCTATTGTTTCAGATCGAGACACTCGTTTTACTTCTCGATTCTGGAATAAGTTTCAAGAAGACTTGGGAACTCGATTGCATATTAGTACAGCTTTTCATCCTCAAACTGATGGTCAGAGTGAACGTACTATTCAGACTCTTGAGGATATGCTTAGAGCTTGCGCCATTGACTTTGGTGGCAGTTGGGATACTCACCTTCCGTTGGTCGAGTTTTCTTATAATAACAGCTATCATTCCTCAATTAAAATGCCACCTTACGAAATGTTATATGGTAGAAAATGTCGAACTCCAATTTGTTGGGGTGAGATTGGTCAGAGAGAGCTTGGGAGTACAGATATAGTACAGTTGACTACTGAAAAGATTGATCAGATTAGAGAAAGGTTGAAGATGGCACAAGATCGACAAAAGTCATATGCAGACAAGCGGAGAAGGCCTATTGAATTTCAAGTAGGCGATAAGGTGATGCTTAAAGTTTCACCTTGGAAAGGTATTATACATTTTAGAAAGCGAGGAAAGTTGAGTCCAAGATATATTGAACCTTTTGAAATTATTGATAGAGTTGGGAAGGTTGCATATCGATTGCAATTACCAGAAGAACTTGGTAGTATGCATGATACATTTCATGTGTCTCAACTCAGAAAGTGTTTAGTTGATGAGACTTCTTATGTACCACTGACAGAAATAGAAATAAATGATAAGTTAAGTTATATAGAAGAGCCAGTTAAAATCCTTGATCAGAAAGTAAAACAGCTCAGAAATAAATCAGTTTCGATAGTTAAAGTTCAGTGGCGACATAGGAAGGGTTCAGAATTTACTTGGGAATCGGAGGAGTGGATGATGATATACTACCCTGCGGTATACCAAGAATGGTTCGTGAGGACACGAACAGAATAAGTGGGGGAGAGTTGTAACACCCCAGTTTTCAAGGTATTACTTTAGTAAATAAAAAATAAGTTTTTATAGCTCAGTTTTACAGTATTATTTTAGTGTACAATAAAATATACATCTTTTTAATTTTAGTTCTCTAAATAATGAGATATAATAGAAAACGCAAATTAGTTGTCCAGTTCCAGACTGTGTAGTGTAGAAATTAAAAGAAGATAAGAACACTGTACGTGCCTTTCCTCTAGTTTATCCAAAAAGACTCCAGAACTTTTATCAGTGAAGAACAAAAATCGCCAAAACAAGAATCAATCAAGAAATCAATTTCCAGATTTTAATCCAAGCTTCAAACTAGTGAAATCATCTTCTTCTATCCATATCTAATCTTTGTAAGTGCTTCAATTTCTCCTAGAACCCTAGAACTTGGGTTTTATGGGGTTTTAGTTAATTGATAAGATTTAATCCGAATTTGGGGTTTGTAATTGATTAGTTTGTGTTGGTATAACATATAAACAATGATTAGAATCCTAAATTCATGCTAGAAATGATAGATTATGATTTGAGTTCATGGGGTTTCTTATGAACCATGTGAATTAGTTGAAATTAAAGAGTTAAAGTATTAGTAGATGTTAGAATTATTATGAAAGTAGTTAAATTCATAATAAAGCTATGATTTTAATCATGATAAGTAAGTTAGTTAGTTTGGTAAAAGTGAAATTAGTAAATCTTAAGTGGGGGAGAAAGGATTAGATGAATTATAATTGAAAGTACGATTAGTTGTTAATACATGTGCTATATGTATGTTTATTAGGTGTACAAGAAGACTTGTCATCTATTGAGCATCTTGTTATCAATTATTCAACCATACAAGGTGAGTTTATGAATTGATTAGATCATGATCATGTAACTTGTTGTGATTAGTTTATGATTATATCATGATTATGATGAAAGCTTGTGATTAGAATGGTTAATGGTTATTAGCCATATTTTGATTAGAATAGCTAACCAAGGTTAGCTTTGTTCGATTAGTGGTTAACTTATGTTAGCCAAACATTGATTAGTTATGTGCACATATGATTAGAATTGTGAAAGTGAAGTTGCAAGAAAAGGGAAGTAGTTCTTTACTTTGTTCATTATTGCTTTATGTTAATAATGCATTGTATCGAGTAGTTTCATATTCTCACTAAGCAAATTGCTTAATTAGTTTAGTTATGTTGTAGGTACAAGTGAAAGCGGAAGGGGTAAAGAAGTTGCGAAAGGGTAGAAGTGGAGTGCTAGCTTGTTGTAAGTTACACAAGCTTTCTCTTTAAATTATCGTTTTGAAACCTTGAAAGATCGCCCAAACAATGTTTTGACATGTTTTTGTTATGAAAGTAATGATTAGATCGACTATGTGTAATAGTATAAAGTTGTGAAAGACTAGTAGATAAAGTTTGTAAAGTGTTAAGTTGTAAGTTGTAATAGAAGTACTATTTTGGTTATGTATATATTGAAAGTTTTAAAGAAAGTCAAATGTGATATTAGTGAATTTTGAAGAATGTTTAGCCATTGAATGGGTCAAATTAGCTCTTTTGGATCAGCGGGTCATAATGGGTCCAAACGGGTCCTAATAACGCTTATGAACAAATATGAGTTAGATAAAGATTGGAAGTATAGTGATTAGCCTCACAAGTTTGTTTTGATAGTAGAAATATGGGTTTAAAATCTCAGCTCTTAAGTCTCAATACTTTGAGACTTGGTATGTTAGACAAATGTTGAAATTTTAGCCGAAAATGACCCATAAGCCCAAATCCCGATAAAATGAGAAATTTGAGAAAGTGCGAAAATAGAAAGTTTCATTTTAACTATGATAAAGTGCCTGCAAAGTTTCATGTTTTAACTCTTTATCATTTGAAAGATATGCGCGTCGAAAGTTCGAAAAATGGCATATAGTTTGAAAGCTAGCTATAAGTACTGTAAACGCCAGGGTACCCGGCGGGTAGCCTGAGTACCCGGCGGGTAAAACCAATATTAAGATCAAGCCGGCGGCTTCCTAAGCCCACCCGGTGGCTTCTCAAGCCTTTAAACGGGGGTTTAGTTCTGTTACCACAAAAATTAATTCACCTGGCGGTTAAAGGGGGGAAACCCGGCGGCTAGAATTGGGTACCCGGCGGGTAGATGTTGTTTCCAGCAGATTTTCATTTTAAAGTATTAAAAGTAATACAAATTAATAGAATAGAATACAAACACGATAATACAGATAGTGGGACCAATAGAAATACATTTCAGTGTAAAAACAAAATGTTTAGATTTTCAGGGCGTTTCAATATGACACCCGACAAATTAGGACTAGTTATTAGTTCCTAATCATCTGTCAATACGTGTAATTAGTTTTAAATTAGGCTAATTGTATGTATCGCTATATATATTGGAATATATATACACGTACGCGATTAAATTTAATCGTGCAATTATTATATCGAATGGATTTCGATACACTTCTTACGGACGTTGGTGAAACTTTTAATAAATAACATAAATCTATTTAATATTTAAATGGTAGTTAATTTGCAATATATTATTATGTATTAATAATATACGAAACAATGTACGTTTTGTTTAAAACGTAACCAACACGAATTAAACGCGCGAAATGCGCCCGACAAACGAATAAAATTCAAGTTATATTTTAATAACTCAAAATAAAGTATTTTGATTTAATACTTCGGTTAAATATATTGCGAATATATAATAACAAATTTTATCGTTTAAAAACGTTACGCGATTAGTTAAAACGCAAAACGAACGCGCAAATCGAGAACGTCAACGTAACAGAACATTCTATAAAATGTTTACTAAGTATTTTAAATAATACTTCAATCGAAAAATATACAAATTTATATCATTCACAAAACGCGTATAATAAACGTTTAACGCCTATTTAAACGTCGAAACGATCGGGTAAACGAACACCGCACGTAGCGTAAATTTGGAAAATGGTTTAAACCCCACTTGGGGATGGGACCCACGTGATTTATGCAGAAAATCAGCCCCAAGAACCCATCCCATACCCCCTTATTGTTGATTATATCACCTACATCACCACCATGCTTGTCATTCACACTCCCTCACTCACTTTACCCACACTTCACTCAACCCTCTCCTCTCTCTCCCTTGAGGAATTTCTGCAGCCACCACCACCATAGAACCTCCACACTTCCACCAAGAAACACCACCTTAAAGCACCTCCATTCGCAACGCGGGTTGAAGAAGAAACGATCACCATTCGGAGCTACACGTTTCTATCTTTTCGGATTCTTCATACGATCATTGTAAGGATCCCGACACCTTCTAAAAGTACTTTTATTATGTTTATATAGATGTTATATTGTTCATACAACTTTATAATGTCCAAAATAAAGCTTGAAAAACGTTTTCAAAACTCTTACATATGAAGGCAGATTCTGTCCCAGAAAATACGTCACACAAAAACGTCCATATCTTGAGTTCCAGGAAGAATAAGACAACGAAACACATATCAAAATTTTCGTATGGAAGATCTCTACAAAAAGTTCTTCTATGGCCCGACTCGAAAACCCACGGATATATGTGTAAAAATAGGATCTTTGGACTGAACTCACTTCCGAACCAAATCTGACCACTCCTCATGTTTATTTTTGTTAAAAATAGTAAACGAAGATATAAAATTACCATAAAGTGCAGAAATAAACTCGACACCTAGGATAATATATGTGATTTTTGGTTAGGCTTGATTCGGACTAGAAGTTGGTTAAATCGAGAGACTTATCGAGTCAAAAATCTGAAAATATAAAGACTAGGGGCTGTTTTGGTCATTTTACAAAACCGACACTTCGGGTCAACCATAAAACGTAACGACAGTTTTATAAAGCTTAGTTAACATATTTAAGACTTCCCTAAAAGTTTCGGGTCAAACCAAACACGTTTGACCTAGTCAACAAAAGCGAACACTTAAACGAAAACGGATATCACACCTGTCCGACAATACCCCATTGTCGCATGAACAGTGTCCGACAATACCCCATTGTCGCATACCTTATTGTCGGAATCGATTATCGGATAATTGAGTATTTTTCACGATTGTCGCATGAAACCACATTGTCGTAATAACTATTGTTGTATAAAACTCGATTGTCATAATATCATTATCACAATAACTAACACTTTCATACTTGAAAACCGTCTCATAAATCTTATTGTCTCATGAATAGTGAACCCGCTATTGTCTCATGAATAGTGAACCCGCTATTGTCTCATAAATAGTACCCGCTATTGTTGGATAAATATTAACACGCCATTGTTGGAAAACCTTGGAAACACATAATATATACTTTGATAGATATACAATACCACGAAACATATAATAATAATGCTTTGAGATTATTATTACAAACCGTCACCAACGGGCCGTACATGTCTCTTCTTAAAAACACAAACAAAACAACCAAATCATTTGGACATTTCTAGTTGAATGAACAACTAGCATAGATGGTCTGTTGAGACGTCTACACATATTTATAACCTTGCGCGTTTTGAACGCCCGGCAGGTTACAGTCTTTGGACACCACTACTTATACTACTCATACTTGCTTCGTTGCAACATATCAGACTCAGGTGAGTCTCATAGCCCCTCATTTTAATGTTTTAAACCCAGGGGTGGGAATACATGCTCAGTTTTATTTACATGTGAACACAAGTACAAAACTCGATATATTGACTGCATGAGTTGTTTTTACTAATCATGAAGCCCTCCACATCATAGTTTGTTAGTATGGATTTAGCGCGAGTGTTAGTGTATGGTACCATATGGGATTGACAATCCCCGTCCGGGGTAGTCGCGCTACCACGACTGCTGTCGAACGGACGCATTATCATTTGTTCACACGTGTGTATGATTAGGCACATGCAGGAGGCAAACTCGATCAGGCACTTGATTGTGATCTTGACCCCTCAGTTAAGCTCAAACTATGAGCTCATGGCAGTAATATACACATTTATTTGATTAATTTCAAATCATTATACTAAATCTTGTGGTTCATACATTGTTGTTTCATCATTACACTTGTGAGCTCACCAGCGTTAGCTGACCTTTTAGCATGTATTCTCAGGTACCCAGCAGCTGTAGGCTTGCACTCAGGATTTAGCATAGCTCGAGTCAGCATGCAAACATAAGAGATTTTATTGCATTAATATATTTTGTATAAGTATTTATGCTAGCAAATCTCTCATACTCAGAAAACGAGCTAATGTATTTGGTATAACTGATGTAAACTTTTATCAAATTAATGTATTTTGTTAAAACGACGCATATAGAGTCGTTCATTATACCATGTGTGTTTTGATTATTGATTAGTCGCGCCCCGACCCGATTCGCTTCCGCAACCCGAATTTGGGGGTGCGACAGATTGGTATCAAAGCCTAAGGTTATAGTGAACTAGGTTGCATTTAGTGGGCCTAGACTATGACCGTTTGGCAGTATTTCTTTATTAGGTATGACTGGTTCAGGAATTACATCATACGAGTTTAATTTAACATAGCCTGATCAACTATGTACAATTAAATGAAGATGATGTAAGAGCTGAGACGATTATGTTGAACAGGAATACACTTGTTGACTCTGACCACGAGAGAAATGGGACTATTACTTGTTTGTGCTAGACACCCTAGGCTATATTATATGTTGTATATATATAGGCCTAACTTTCTAAACGTTCTTGCCACTGAAATGGCAGACTTTCGTATCGTTGTACCAACCGATTTAGAAAACGAAACCGAAGCCTTATCTTCTAGGATAGGGGCAACCACAATAACCACTCACCCAGCTGTATCAAGCAATGAAAATATAATCCCATGAAAGATTTGTCACTTAGGCGCGATACATTCACTACGGCACTACGAGCGCCACCTCCACAGTACATTAGTACTGCATCACGGTACTTCGGGTACTGCATTCAAGGCACTTAGTGCTGCATATGGACACTTTGTGCTACTTTCGATGCATACATTTGAAAACACACGATTTATTACTCATCCTTGGCAATTAGTGCTACACTCGGAAATCATATGATTTACATTAACTTCTGGCCCTTGTGCCACATCTGAAAATTTCACGACTTTTAGCCTCTGTGCTACATTTGGAAGTCACATGAACTATAATTATCTTAGCCATCTTGCTACTACTTTCCACTCTTATCATGGACATGTGAAATTCTCATACACGTACTACTCTCTAGGCTATGGTATATCGAAGATGTATGCATAGGCATCACATACTCATTACTACCCTGTCATCGAGGATGACAACACGTCCCACTATACTACCTACTACTCATGGGAAAGATACTGCTTTGTGTCCTTCCTACCGCTCTTATCCTTCGGGATCGCGTTTAAGACGCACTACTAGAGAAAACTACTAGGTCTCCCCCCAAGCTAGACCTTAACTCATACACATTGTCGATTTCACTATACATGGAACACGCTAGAGGACAGCCGCCCACCGATGGGGCTGGCTACCTGTGGCACTTTCTATTTGGAGATTCAAACACAACATTCCAAACACGCTTAACACTCGCAACATATTCTCACAGACTAAAACCCTTTGCTATCATTTTCTATAGAACTCGCTCGCATGGAAATGGCAAACTTCACAATGGACGACTATGCGTCTGACAACGAACAAATTAACGAAGAACAAATTCAGTACACATATCTCGATGAAGAGATAGCCCCAATGGAAGAAATCATAAACGAGGAAATCGAAAACCTAAACTTCGGAGTAGTTGACATCGAAGAGTACGAAAGAGTACGTGATCAAGCTGAAGACCTAGATGGCCGAAACTGGGAACTTAAACTCAAATGCAAAACCTACGAACAAGAGCTAAGAATCCTAAAAAGATCCATTTTTGAACGAATCCGAGATCGGATCCACTACTGGAAGGAAGTGACTACTAACTTGAGTCACAGGACCACAACCTGGATCAAGTGGATGTACCGACAAGCAATCGACGATACTTTGAACTACCCTGCACCTCCACGATACAGGGACATGCTCGAAGCTCGTTATTACCCTCACGACCTGCACCTAGAATAGTTAACGATAACTACAACCATCTTGTATAGTGAACTTAGTTATCTCGTAGGTCGTGCCTGAAACCTCTAATTCGATGAGTGTATAGTAACACCATCACATTTTGTATAAACCCTTTGTATTCGTCCGAATGTAACAAATTCCCGGAAACTTTTGTAAACTCTATGTTGAGAATCTTTTGAGCTCATTACCTTGAATGTTATCAAATCATATCGTCTAATGAACCTAATTACCACTTGTACTATTGTTTATTACCTCCTTGTACATACATTTTAAATTATACCTGGTGCATGATATCACTTTGAACCTCACCAACGAGCTCCTTCTTATTGATCTGAATTCCAGTTGAGAACGGAAGTTTCGACATCATTGTTGGCTTGGACGGGTTGTCCAAGCACCGAGCTGAAATCATTTGCTTCGAGAAAATCATTCAAATTCCTCTCGTCACCGGTAGTACTTTGACCATACAAGGGGAGACCGGTGGGACGAGATTGAACATCATTAGATATTCCCCGCGGACCTTTCGCAAACGTAAATCTTTCAACCGCTTCTCATCGAACATCTACTCCATACTTTCCACAACTACTAATTTTCAACGGATGTTCGTAAACATAATTTCCAACGTGTGATCAATGACAATAATTTTCAACTTATTTGATTTAACTTCAGTTTTCAATAAATTTTTACCAAATCAAGTTTTCAAAAAGAATTACATCAGCAAGGATTTGTAAACAAAAATTTCCCCACAAAGCGCTTTATGAAACTTTCTAAATCCATAAGTTATTAAAAAGGTTACCAAAAATTATGATGACATACTTTTTTTAACCAAATGAAAAACCATGTGTATGAACCAACATTTGATATTCATTCGACCTCACTCTATGATCTAACTCTTAGTACCACTATAGACAGTTATTTGTCAGACGACGACCTATTCTATGAGGGACCGACGAGATTCCTCTGCATACTTACTTTGGGCAACGATTATAACTTATACATTAGGACACCTGCGGGTCTTCTAACGATTTACATACTGAAGATACGTTCCAACGATTCATATTGGATGTAATCCAACAATTCACTCACGTTTTCACAACTCATGGTTGGGATGTTCCCCGCCATACTCATACAAAACTTGCTACATGGTCATGTTTGATCACTATCTTGAAAAGTTCGACAAACGATCTCCTCATAACGCAAAACACATCATCTAATCGTAACTTCATCACTATTTGACCTGTTTTATCAACAAATTTCTCATACGCCTTATGGGATCATGATTGATCACTACGTGATCTGACTACTATTCAAACAATGGAATAGTCTTTATTAGACTACTACTTTAACAACAAAGGCAAGGATTGACCACTTTTTACGAATTTAGGCTGGTTAGCATAATTCAGAAATTTCACTTCAAAATTTCGGATAAAACTTTCTCTCCATATATGATAATCAACCAAGATTGAAATACCTCCTATCTCTTTCTTTTCCCGGTGTTATCTAAGAATTCCATCAAAATCATTGTTATGAGAAAAACTTATCCATAGTTCCTCCAGTTTCCGGTGGAACTCCAAATCTTAACAAGGATAGGAAGGCGAAACGAGAATGTTTTCTCTAAAACTTAGAGAAACTACCTATACGATTATCATACGCGATAATTATCGATCATAAAAGTCTCCAACACATATTCGATCAAAAGGATCTAAACACGAGGCAACGTCGCTGGGTCGAGTTGCTTACCGATTATGACTGCGAAATCAAATACCATCCGGGCAAAGCAAATGTTGTTGTCGATGCCCTAAGTCGAAAAGAACGTTCAAAATCTCTTCGAGTCCGAGCCCTCAGTATCACAAGTCACAATGATCTTATCATTCAAACCCTTACCGCTCAAACTCGAAGCACCGAAACCTGAAAACATAAAAAGAAGCCTTGTGAGGCATGGAGAAACAATTCGAAACCAAACCCAACGGAGTCAAATACTTCTCTAACCGAATCTGGTTGCCCAGCTTTGGGAACCTACGAGACTTGGTGGTGCATGAAGCTCACAAGTCCAAATACTCTATACATCCTGGATCTGACAAGATGTATCATGGCATCAAAGAGTTATATTGGTGGCCAAACATGAAAGCAGAAATCGCCACATATGTCAGCAAGTGCCTCACTTGTTCAAAAGTCAAAGCCTAGTATCAGAAACCCTCCGGTTTACTACAACAACCGGACATTCCCCAATGGAAATGGGAGCAGATAACTATGGATTTCATCACTAAACTCCCAAAAACACCGAGCGGTTGCGATACCATTTGGGTGATCGTCAATCGTCTCACCAAATCTGCTCATTTCCTAGCCATCAAAGAAACCGATAAAATGGAACGCCTCACACGAATCTACCTCAAGGAAATCGTATCCCGGCATGGCGTTCCCATCTCGATTATCTCAGACAGAGATAGTCGTTTCACATCCCGCTTTTGGCAATCACTTTAGAAATCATTGGGTACTCGTTTGGATATGAGTACTGCATACCACCCACAAACCGATGGCCAAAGCGAACGAACCATCCAAACACTGGAGGACATGCTACGAGCCTGCGTAGTTGACTTCGGTGCAAAATGGGAACATCATCTACCCTTATGCGAGTTCTCGTACAACAACAGCTACCATACCAGTAATGGAGCTGCACCTTTTGAGGCACTGTACGGTCGTAAGTGCCGTTTCGCCTGTCTGTTGGACCGAAGTGGGAGACAGCCAACTCACTGGTCCTGAAATCATACACGAGACCACCGAGAATATCGTTGGTATTCAAAACCGGCTGAAAGCCGCACGTGATCGTCAGAAAATCTATGCTGACGTGAGACGCAAACATCTCGAGTTCCAGGTTGGGGATCGAGTACTCTTGAAAGTATCACCATGAAAAGGTGTCATCCGTTTTGGTAAACGAGGAAAATTAAACCTCAGGTACATTGGGCCTTTTGAGATCCTTGAAATGATTGGTCCAGTAGCATATCGATTGCAGCTGCCACCCGAACTCAGCAGCATGCATCCCACATTCCACATTTCTAACCTGAAGAAATGTCTGTCAGATGAGACTCTTATCATTCCTCTCGACGAAATTCACAACGATGATAAACTACATTTTGTCGAGACACCGGTGGAAATCATGGACCGTGAGGTCAAACAACTTAAACAAAGTCGTATTCCCATCGTCAAAGTCCAGTGGAATTCGCGGCGTGGTCCGAAATTCACTTGGGAACGGGAAGACCAAATGCGACTCAAGTACCCACAGCTATTCACAGACTCCACTCAACTCCCGACTCAGAGCTAAATTTCGGGACAAAATTCTCTAAACAAGGGGAGAATATGACACCCGACAAATTAGGACTAGTTATTAGTTCCTAATCATCTGTCAATACGTGTAATTAGTTTTAAATTAGGCTAATTGTATGTATCGCTATATATATTGGAATATATATACACGTATGCGATTAAATTTAATCGTGCAATTATTATATCGAATGGATTTCGATACACTTCTTACGGACGTTGGTGAAACTTTTAATAAATAACATAAATCTATTTAGTATTTAAATGGTAGTTAATTTGCAATATATTATTATGTATTAATAATATACGAAACAATGTACGTTTTGTTTAAAACGTAACCAACACGAATTAAACGCGCGAAATGCGCCCGACAAACGAATAAAATTCAAGTTATATTTTAATAACTCGAAATAAAGTATTTTGATTTAATACTTCGGTTAAATATATTGCGAATATATAATAACAAATTTTATCGTTTAAAAATGTTACGCGATTAGTTAAAACGCAAAACGAACGCGCAAATCGAGAACGTCAACGTAACAGAACATTCTATAAAATGTTTGCTAAGTATTTTAAATAATACTTCAATCGAAAAATATACAAATTTATATCATTCACAAAACGCGTATAATAAACGTTTAACGCCTATTTAAACGTCGAAACGATCGGGTAAACGAACACCGCACGTAGCGTAAATTTGGAAAATGGTTTAAACCCCACTTGGGGATGGGACCCATGTGATTTATGCAGAAAATCAGCCCCAAGAACCCATCCCATACCCCCTTATTGTTGATTATATCACCTACATCACCACAATGCTTGTCATTCACACTCCCTCACTCACTTTACCCACACTTCACTCAACCCTCTCCTCTCTCTCCCTTGAGGAATTTCTGCAGCCACCACCACCATAGAACCTCCACACTTCCACCAAGAAACACCACCTTAAAACACCTCCATTCGCAACGCGGGTTGAAGAAGAAACGATCACCATTCAGAGCTACACGTTTCTATCTTTTCAGATTCTTCATACGATCATTGTAAGGATCCCGACACCTTCTAAAAGTACTTTTATTATGTTTATATAGATGTTATATTGTTCATACAACTTTATAATGTCCAAAATAAAGCTTGAAAAACGTTTTTAAAACTCTTACATATGAAGGCAGATTCTGTCCCAGAAAATACGTCACACAAAAACGTTCATATCTTGAGTTATAGGAAGAATAAGACAACGAAACACATACCAAAATTTTCGTATGGAAGATCTCTACAAAAAGTTCTTCTATGGCCCGACTCGAAAACCCACGGATATAAGTGTAAAAATAGGATCTTTGGACTGAACTCACTTCCGAACCAAATCTGACCACTCCTCATGTTTATTTTTGTTAAAAATAGTAAACGAAGATATAAAATTACCATATAGTGCAGAAATAAACTCAACACCTAGGAGAATATGTGTGATTTTTGGTTAGGCTTGATTCGGAATAGAAGTTGGTTGAATCGAGAGACTTATCGAGTCAAAAATCTGAAAATATAAAGACTAGGGGCTGTTTTGGTCATTTTACAAATCGACACTTCGGGTCAACCATAAAACGTAACGACAATTTTATAAAGCTTAGTTAACATATTTAAGACTTTCCTAAAAGTTTTGGGTCAAACCAAACACGTTTGACCTAGTCAACAAAAGCGAACACTTAAACGAAAACGGATATCACACCTGTCCGACAATACCCCATTGTCGCATGAACAGTGTCCGACAATACCCCATTGTCGCATACCTTATTGTCGGAATCGATCATCGGATAATTGAGTATTTTTCACGATTGTCGCATAAAACCACATTGTCGTAATAACTATTGTTGTATAAAACTCGATTGTCGTAATATCATTGTCACAATAACTAACACTTTCATACTTAAAAACCGTCTCATAAATCTTATTGTCTCATGAATAGTGAACCCGCTATTGTCTCATGAATAGTGAACCCGCTATTGTCTCATAAATAGTACCCGCTATTGTTGGATAAATAGTAACACGCCATTGTTGGAAAACCTTGGAAACACATAACATATACTTTGATAGATATACAATACCACGAAACATATAATAATAATGCTTTGAGATTATTATTACAAACCATCACCAACGGGCCGTACATGTCTCTTCTTAAAAACACAAACAAAACAACCAAATCATTTGGACATTTCTAGTTGAATGAACAACTAGCATAGATGGTCTGTTGAGACGTCTACACATATTTATAACCTTGCGCGTTTTGAACGCCCGGCAGGTTACAGTCTTTGGACACCACTACTTATACTACTCATACTTGCTTCGTTGCAACATATCAGACTCAGGTGAGTCTCATAGCCCCTCATTTTAATGTTTTAAACCCAGGGGTGAGAATACATGCTCAGTTTTATTTACATGTGAACACAAGTACAAAACTCGATATATTGACTGCATGAGTTGTTTTTACTAATCATGAAGCCCTCCACATCATAGTTTGTTAGTATGGATTTAGCGCGAGTGTTAGTGTATGGTACCATATGGGATTGACAATCCCCGTCCGGGGTAGTCGCGCTACCACGACTGCGGTCGAACGGACGCATTATCATTTGTTCACACGTGTGTATGATTAGGCACATGCAGGAGGCAAACTCGATCAGGCACTTGATTGTGATCCTGACCCCTCAATTAAGCTCAAACTATGAGCTTATGGCAGTAATATACACATTTATTTGATTAATCTCAAATCATTATACTAAATCTTGTGGTTCATACATTGTTGTTTCATCATTACACCTGTGAGCTCACCAGCGTTAGCTGACCTTTTAGCATGTATACTCAGGTACCCAGCAGCTGTAGGCTTGCACTCAGGATTTAGCATAGCTCGAGTCAGCATGCAAACATCAGAGATTTTATTGCATTAATATATTTTGTATAAGTATTTATGCTAGCAAATCTCTCATACTCAGAAAACGAGCTAATGTATTTGGTACAACTGATGTAAACTTTTATCGAATTAATGTATTTTGTTAAAACGACGCATATAGAGTCATTTATTATACCATGTGTGTTTTGATTATTGATTAGTCTCGCCCCGACCCGATTCGCTTCCACAACCCGAATTTGGGGGTGCGACATTAGTTGTATATAAGTGTTAAATGTTTGAAATGATAGTTATATGCATGATTTTTACGTTTAAAGAGAAAGAGTGGTTGATGGTGTCCAAACGGGTAAATTGACCGAAATGAGTTGATTTGTTGATTTAAGTATATTGGTCATGCATTAACTTTTTAAGGAATGTTTTGAATTTGCTGGAAAACTGAATGAGTAAATAATTCCATGTGGTTGTGAAACATAGTATAAGAGATGTCAAATTGGCTATATTTCGGATAGTTGTCCAAATCTTGCATAATTGAGAATTTTGGAAAAGTGTCAAAAGAGAATGTTTCATTTTGTGAATTGTAATGTGACTTCAAATTTTCAGGTTTTAATTCATAACGAGTAAAAAGTTATGCACGTACGAATTCGAGTCAAAAATTTGAGTTTGGTCATTTATGCTGTCATTAGTAAATACGCGATCCCAGATTTGATCCAGGATCCCGTAATATTGAGGAAAGTGATCACAAGAAATTCACGAGTAAGTACGCAATCCCACCCGGATTCCAGGATCACGTAAGTTAAGAAGATTTTGTCACAGTCGAGTTTACAGCGTATTTACGCGATCCCATTCATTCACTTGGATCGCGTATATGTGTATAATTTTGATTAAATTGTTTTAAGTACAATTAAGTTACAGATTATAATCCTAATGAGTTTAATAAACTGTTTAATGTATGGGACATTTATAATAGAGTTTTTGAGTATAAAAATAATAAAATAAATAACAAATCGGGGCGTTTCAAACAGGAAGGTCCAGTCCCTGAACTTTAAGGCAGAAGATTATGTCTGGCATAGGAATGAGGCTTCCAGAGCAGAGGATATAGGAAAGCTAGGACAGAACTGGGAAGGACCTTATCAGATAACAGAAGCTTACAACAATGGAGCTTATTCCTTGATGAACCTTGATGGTACCCCTGTACCTTGCACCTTGCATGCTACTAATTTAAGAAGATGTTCTATTGGAACAACTCCTTGTAACCCCAAGGGGGCTTGATCACCCCCCGTTTGGCAAATCTATGTTCATCGAATTCAAGAAATTCAAGTAAAAGTTGTTCATTTCAAAAATATTCTATACTTTTCTGTTTTATGCAAGTTATACAAGAATGCAAGGCCACCATGCTGGCTGGAATTACCCTATGCAATTCGACACTGCCCCATTCCCTACGAGGGTTAGCAAACGTTGCCAATGGTAGATAGGAATGGCGGCCCTGCCATAGTGGAAGGTGTATACTAACCCTATCATTGGCAAAGATTCACCTTAACCAATAAGTTGGCTAGTGATGAATCACAAAACCGACAGGATTGACACAAGCATATGCGAATAGGTTTGCTAGCTGACTTAGTTGGGATTGTCCACGTGGACGAGTGTGATTGGTGCCAGCTGTAACATCCTCGATTTGGGCCTAGTAGAAATACGGTATTTTCCTTATTTTATTGTTATTTAATTGTAATTGCGAATACTTGGCATTATTTGGATAATGGAAATTAATAGGTCAAATGGTCAAATGACTTATAGTGATAAATGAATTATTGCTTGTTTTAAATTTATTTAGATGACGGTATAATAAAATGTATTTTCTCGCAAATAATTTTTAGGTTCCAGACAATAGATTTATGACGGGTATAATATTACACTGTATTTGAGTTGGGTTAAATGAGTTAGTCGACCTTTATTTCTTTCATTTCCTGATTTTTGCCTAACTCACTCAAGAAAATACACACACATGCTCTCAAAGGAATTCATTCAAAATCAGATTCTAGGATTCAATTGAAGCTGTGATCTTGTGCAATAATCTGACATTCATCATCCTCATACTTGTGTTCATCCCATTGTAAGTGATTTTCTAAGTTCTTCATGAAATTATTTGATTAATTGAGAAAATGAGGAATGAGATGAAATTGATGCTTGAATGTGGTTAGATGATAGTTGTTAAACTGATTTCATGTCTATTTTGAATGAATTACTAGTTTATAACCCGCAAATTTGCGGGGTTATTATATAGCTTTTACTACAAAAAAATATATTGTATATTTATCCTAAAAAATGTAAACTCTGTGAATATATGTGTTTTAAGTTCATTAAGTATGATACAGTCAGAGTAAGTGAAACCTAAACCTGTTTTTTTAGTTAATGATGCTGCAACTATAAATGTAGATGTAGAAAAGAGTAAATTAACTGATAAGTGTTGCATATTTCAATTAGTACGGTTTCATTTATCTCACTAACACGCAAGATAATCAAACTCAAAAAAGCATTGGCTAAAACAAATGGATGCAAAAAATTAGTGCGGGTGTATTCAAACATCTAAGTTTGGTTCCTGAATTTTATATTATTTAATGACGAAGTTATATACTGGTTAGATAATTAAGCATGTCTTGAAGATTTACGAAACTTACCTCGATATATGAAGTTTTACATAAGTGAAAACCGGTAGAAACCACTAAAACGGGCTCAGATCACTAACCCGTCCACAATGGCACCTTCTTTATAAGCATCTCAAATTAAACAAATTTTTCTACAAAGATCAATCATAGAACTAAGAACAAAAAACGTATAAGTAATTCTGGATACTTTACCATTCTTGATCGACCACTTTGTTACCAATTCTAACTCCTCGTTAACCAGGTTATTGAAGCTCTCTGCAAAAAAAAAAAGTATTGCATAAAGTAGTGAGCCACACAATTATTAAAATGCAACTATTACCTTGCCAACCACCTATATAGTCGTACGTGAATCTAACTTGGTGGGGTATGTAGTACAATATCAGTGACTTTCATGGCATGATTCATTTTTTTTGCATTCGGTGTGAAAAGAAATAATAAATGAACCTGCATTGAAATTGAGGTTAGGATCCAAAGCGTCCAGTGGATTACCATGATCACTGCGATAATTATAAAATGTGACCCTAACAAATTTCATTGTCAAAGGACCTCGAACAATGTTTGGCTAGAATTGTTTTTTCACACCGAATGTTTTCATCAAGACTGGTTTCATAGCGGCCGATCTGCAGATAAGAGCAGCGATCCCCACCATTTCTAGTGCAACCATGAGAGTTATGGAGATAAATAAAAAAATGTTTGAAATAGAAAAATTACCTTCAACTTGTTGCAGTTTTCAAAGAAGTCTTTGTGGGTCAATCACAATTGAGTCGATTTCTTTTGATGTGAACACATGTTCAAGCGTTACCCAACCTGCCCAAACTTTGCCACCTATTATGAACTGTATAAGTTTAGATTGTGAGCAGTACAAAAAAAAATTACATTTAAGTGTTGATCTGCAAATCTGCAATAGGTGAGAATGTATAATTTTCACACAAGATGGAATAGCAAATCAAGTGTTTTGTTAAATGTATATCATAGCAACTAACAACTTCTAGACAAACAGCAAAATATAGATTCATCTTAGGCAATAAGCGAAGGTTTGTTCAAGTAAAACAACCAAAGTACCACAAAAGAGGCGGATCATGCCCGCTCTTTACATTTCCCTTTTTCTTCCGCCACCATTTGCAGTAGCTCTAGTAAAGTCAGGGGACTTGGCAAATTGTTGAACCCAAAAAAATCAGACTTACTAATTTCATTTGCAACTAACTAACTAACTAAGAAGCCAGCGTACGTATAGATGTCAGATTATTAAAATGACATTATCTACACTTGACAATCAGAAATTTGATTATATCAATCTTCACCAATAGTGGCTAGTCCCTTCCTAAGCTAGCATTGGTGTACACTCTACTGACTATTCTCGCTATTAAATTGTGGTGTTCCCTGAGAAAGGATACCAATAGGATGTGACCAAAGATAACCAATGAGAACATGAAAGTAATAAAGAAACTAAGAAGGAAACAACAGTAATACATAAGACATAAAAAAATTAGAAACTAACAAACCTTCAATGCTTCAGCACTAATAATAGTTCCCCAGTAGAGATGGCAAAACAGGTTGGTTGATCGAGGTCGGAAGAAATCAGAAACAGACTTTAAGTCACTTTCAAGAATTGTCCCACCATTCGACCCAGCTACAAAATGGAATGAGATAAGATACTTATACGAATATGGATAAAATTAAAATACGAATTACACAGATAATTTGTAGATACATAAAATTTAGACAAGTGGTCACCCCTGATGCTTTGGGTTTTCTTTTAGGAAACATAGGCAATGTAAGGTGATCAATATTTTCATAACAGAAATTACAAAACTCTTCCTAGGTTTTTGGATAGATACTGAAATTTAGGGAGTAACTGACAATAAATTGAACTTCCATGATTTCACCTGTTGAGAGTACTTTCGCAAACAATGGTTAACATTACATCCCATAAAATTTTTCTCTGCATTAGCAATTAAACTCTTTTTCTCACTCTCAAGATAGTTAAAGTCTTCCAATAATATAGTGATCGCTAGACAATTCTTGTGTCCTCCATAAACATAACAACCGATACAAAGAACTGTTAATCATATAGTCAACGTATGCAAAAGCAATTTTCAACTCAAACACATGTCTATTATTTATGAGACCCCAACCATAATTCATAATACGATTTGAAATTTAATAGTATACGAATCTGAATTCCAACAATTAGGTAAGGGTAGATTGAATACCTGATTGTAAAACAAATTGCTGTTTCAGTCGGCGAACAGCGCCGGAATACCTGAGTATGCCGGCGATCATCAGAATTAAAGATGGATCTCTGCCATCGCAAGTCTTTTTCGGCACAAGGGTTCAACGGTTCTCCAAAATTCCTGTGAAGTTCTTCGATCATGGAATTAAACGATGGGCCTGATCATCGGAGATGTTAACTAAATCCAAGGTTTTTTTTGGTTGATGGATGTCTTTGTGCAGGTGATTTTGATTTGATGCGGTATGGTGGCCGGGTTCTTGGATTCTTTGGAGACCGTGTCCCATTTTGTAAATGGAGTATTCCATATGTAAGGCGACGTGGGTTTTAGTTTGTTTTTTGGCAACTACTTTAATTGATAATTAAAAATGTTAAACGTATTTAATGAGTTAAATGTAGTTTTTAAGATTTAAAAATAGGGTTATAATGGTCATTAGACTTAATCAGACTTCATTGTCAGTTGCTAATTAGGTTGTCAACGGATAAGGTGCAGGGCTATAAAAAATAAAAGGGGTAGATTAATTTAAAAGAAGTTAATTAAGGAAGGGTAACCTAATTATTGGTTTCTTTTAATATAATAAAGAGACTAGTGTTTTTCAAGTTGCAAGTTGGATTAAATGAGTTAGTTTTTGAATAGCTTGAATGATTGATGCATGTTTGGATTTAGAGGCTTGATGATCTTTGTTTGTTGTTATAACATGTTTGTAGATGTTGCTTGTGGTTAATTTATGGTCAAAATCGCGTTTTACAACTGAAAATGGTGATTTGGGGGGGGGGGGGGGGGGGGGGGGTTAAGGAACGAGCAGGTTTTTGAACAGCACCTGCAGGTGCTGGAAAAGATGAACAAGCCGGCGGGTTGATTACCCCAGCCGGCGGCTTGTATGTAGATATCAGGGAACCGGCGGGTCGAGTACCCCAGCCGGCGGGTCTCTGATCCCACCCGGCGGCTCCTGTAGGCTTTAAAACACATCTTTGTTCTGATGTCACAAATCTCCTTGAACCCGGCGGTTCATGCTTATGAGCCGGCGACTAGTATAGGGGACCCGGCGGGTCCGGTGACCCAGCCGGCGGCTTCTTGAGCTGGAACAGCAAACCAGTTTTTGAATTTTAATTCCTTTTCTAATTGATATGTTATATGTTTATATAAATTACTAACATGTAATATGATATCATAATAGGTAAATTCATGAGTTTATATACATGTTGAAGTGTAGTAAAGTCGATTATCATTATTGATGTTCTCAGATAAACCGAAGACTCAGTAAGATTAGACCTATGAGTGGAGACTGTGATAGTAAGGGTGAGTGGATCATTGACTCTCAGTCTAAGTTGGTTGTAACAATCTGGTTACAACGGGTAAACTTGCTTGTACTTATGCATTGTTTAGTTGTACATATTGCCATGATGATTATGGTTATGTGATTTCTTTCAGAGGTCAATTGCGATTGAGTTTGGGTACTGTTACTTGGATAACATTAGTACTTTGTACATGTGTTGCTCATTGGAATAATGTTGGAAGTAGTAATAGTACCAAACTATCGGTTAGATCACTGATTTGGCCTTCAGTGATTGCAAGTGTTGCTCGGGGGCCTCCGCGGCATTAGGGTGCCATGAGAACCACCGATCCTCTTTGAAGTTAGTTTTTTGACTGCTTAGTTGTAGGCAATTGTTATGCTAAGTTAGGTTGATAGTTATTGATCTATTCACTTAGCTTCGTGCTAATCCCTCCTCCTTATCTCTTGCAGGTTATCATTTAGGTATGTGGGTTGGCAAGAGGATGGGAATGGAATGTTTGATACCGCTTACTCTGTTTTGGACAATCATTTTAACCGTTTATTGTCATGTTTGGATTTAAATAACACTAAGGCTTATGGTTTGTAAAGTTGGTACTAAACTAGACGTTATAGCCGTTTGTGTTAGATTGCACTTTTGATTTTAATATATACAATCTAAGTGTGATTATTTAATTGGAGCTTCCGATAGGTTTAAAAAAAAATAGCCTTGGTATTTTGGGGTGTGTTATACCAGCTAAGGAATGCGGCACACCCTTTTGAAGGTGGGTCCCCTAGTGCTGATGTGGACCAATCATTATGCTAGAATTGGGGTTTTGTCTGCGCCTGGAAGACCACCATTGCCGTTGGTGAAATATTCTTACTAGATGGTCCCATATCTGGGGGACATAAACCCTAGTCTAGTGGGCTTGCATGTGGTGTTAGTCCTGGTTAATGGGCCCCTGCATACTTATAGAGGGCTCCCAGTTTTCCTTGGGCCCTATAGTTAAGCCCAATAATGACTTTACAGGATGGTACACAATTAAGTCCACTAAGTTTAGTTTGTTGTCGTTCACGGTAGGGGACTAAACTCAGGAAAACCAGTTTATTTTCCTGCACTCTTATTCCTGGCCTTCGGATCTAACTTTGCGGCAATGGCTGGAGGAAGGGGGTTCAGGTGTTGAGAAGCCAACTAAACTGATCAAGTCATTATTCCTAACTTTAGTCCCTGCTGTGAACGACAACAAACTAAACTGGGGGACTTAATCATGTACCATCGTGTAAAGTCATTATTGGGCTTAACTATAGGGCCTAAGGAAAACTGGGAGCCCGCTATAACTATGCAGGGGCCCATTAACCAGGTCCAACACCACATGCAAGCTCATCAGACTAGGGTTTATCTCCCCCAGATATGGGACCACCTAGTAAGAATATTCCACCAACGGTAATGGTGGTCTCCCAATCGCAGACAGAACCCCAATTTTAGCATACTGATTGGTCCACATCAGCACAAGGGGACCCACCTGCAAAAGGGTTTTCCGCGTCCCTTAGCTGGCACCAATCACACTCGTCCACGTGGTCAATATCGTCCACGTGCACATTTGTAAGTAAGCACCTCCAAATACACACACCATTCATAAACCCTAAAAACCTCCAAGACGATAACAACGTATCTTCTCCGATCGATTCATACCACCCTTGATCTCGTTAAATATGGATCCAAGGGTTAACCACGTAATCCACAGAGAGTAATGAATCGAACCAAACAACCCCGGACTCAAGGCCCTTTTTATGCTTGATCAATATTCAAATTTGTAATTCATCTATTTTTGTGAAAAGTGCACCTATGACTTTGGACTGATTGATATTTTATCATGTGTTGGACTTAAAAACTGGGCCTACTATACACTAATCATGGTTTGGCAGAATGATGCTAACATGTTAATTCTTTTTTGTGTGTTAAAGAATTACAAAATTGAATAAGGTTTTGATCAAACTTTTAGTCTGCTATTTTTAGAGTTGCTCCTAAAATGACATACCAGAATAGAAGATGGAAAATCAATTTATGCGAACTACTTCTACACCAGTCAATGTACCATTATGTTTTTGGGTACTGCACGACTTGCCTCTATTGCAGTAAGCTAATGCTATTACTTAAATGATCATAAAGACAGTAGAGCTATGTATATCCCTATTCCAAGGCGACGGATCTTAAGCGTCAACATAAAAGCTTATACACAAAATATGTTTTGCTAGAAGTTTATCGGTTGAAGTTGATGAAATATGTTGCGCTATGTGGACAAGGAGTGGTTAACACCAAATTAGCGTTGTCCCGATGTTAAGTTTAGTATTGGAGTTTAACACTGTGTATAATTTTGGGGGAGTTGTTCAATGTTAAAATTGGAGTTAAACAGGATCCACTAAAATGTTTTTGGTCCAATAAAATCATGGTAAAGAAATAAAAACAAACTAAAAGGTTGATATTGGGTTGGCCACTGTTTGAAACTCAACCTCAGGCTGTAACGCCGCCCCATGAGTGGTTAACGCTGGCCATCAGCGTTAAACTCGAAAAAACGTTGGACCACATCAGACCCACTGATGGATGTCAATGGACCGAATATGTATCGAGTGGGGATGTATCCGCATGCATCCATATCCATTTGTGTTTCTTCATCTACATCCATATCTATGGATTTTTAAAATCACCAGTCTATATCTATATCCATTTAATGAAGTAGGTTAATAGATATCTTTTTTTTAAAACGGCAACTTTATTAGAAACTAGCAAAACGCTAGAACGAACTTACAAAGACAACAAATTAGGGAATTGAATCCAATTACCCCATAGAAACTTCTTACTAACTCTAGACGAACACCAAGTGAAACTCCTAGAAACAAAATCATCAAACATTACATCTTTTCTTGGAACTTTGGAACCAAAAAGAGTTTGGTTACGAAACTTCCAAATATGCCACCACAATGAAAAGCATACCCCTTCAAGCACGTTTTTCACCTTCGTACTCAATCTAACATTAGCAAACCAATTGTCCCAATCTTGCAACGAGAATAACGGCTGCCATGATAAACCCCACCAAATACATACCTGCCGGAATAACTCCGTAGCAAAATCACATTAGAAAAAAACATGGGAAGCATCTTCCAACCCATTGTCACAGATAGCACACGAACATGAAGACATCAACACCCCTCTATGTTCCAGATTACATTTAGTAGCTAGCCTATCCAATCTCAATTTCCACGCAAAGACATTTACTTTCCTAGGAACACCATCGAGTCACAAAGTTTTGATGGGGAAGCAATCTATCATCAATCAAATTCCGGAAATCCTTCACCTTAAACAGACCTTCCCCATTTATGTTACAAACCCATCGATCCTCATGAGACCCAAGCATACGATTCTGTAACAACTCCTCCAACTGAATAGCCTGATGACGTTCAACTCCATCACGAATCCTCCTTCTGAACGATGACTCCATATCCACCACCTTCTCCGCCACTAAAGCCGACTTCAAAGATTCTAAAGCAAACAATCTGGGAAACTTATCTTTTAAACTAGTGTCCCCTATCCACTTATCAAGCCAAAAACGAGTTGCCTGACCATCCCCCACATTTTTAGTACAGTAACTCAAAAAATCCACCCCTTTTACCCTTAAATTGGACATACATTTAATAATATCAACCCATGAAGATCGCCACCTTGGGATCGATATCAACAAATCATCAATCTCCCTCCCATACATCGCTGATATTACCGACGTCCATAGAGAGCCATCCTTTGTAATAAATCTCCAAACCCATTTAAGAAGCAACGCACAATTAAGAGCAAAAAAACTCGAAACACCCAGGCCTCCATTATTCTTTGAAGCCAAAACACTATTCCAAGCCACCCATGTAATCTTTTTCTCATCATGCATGAAACCATTGAAGAATTTACTACGTAAACTCTCCAATTTATTAATAACCCACATCGGAACCTTATGAAGAGACATCATATAAGTTGGAATCGCACCAAGCACCGATTTAACTAACGTTAATCTACCACCAATAGATAAAGTTCTCCTTTTCCAATTTTAAAGACGAGAATTAACTTTCCCTACCACATCATACCAGTCTTCTTTCGAACTTGGACCACCAACATTTACCCCAAGGTAACGAAATGGCAAGTTATCCACCCTACAACCCACATTTCGAGCAACCCTCAACACCTCCTCCCTATTCACACCAATTCCCATAATACTATTCTTATGAATATTTATTTTTAACCCCGAAGCAAGAAAAAACAATTGTAACATGTTAACAATCGTATTCAGATTCGTATGCTTCCACAAACCCGTAAAAATTACATCATCGGCATAAAATAAATGAGAAATATTTACCTCGTCGTTCACGTGAAGACCAGAGAACAAGCCTTGATTGCAAACCCGCATAAAAGATAGATGCAATGTCTCCATAACCAATATAAATAAGTACGGAGACAAAGAATCGCCTTGTTTTAAACCTTGACGCGCCACCAGCGGTCGGTTAGGAATTAACCTGTCGTTGCACCGACTACTGGCGACGTGTCAGTGGAGTTTTAAATTTGTAAAATGTTGGGGCCTAAGTTAACAGTGCTAAAGGTGTATAGCAGCAAGTATGACCTTGGGTCGTTCTTCAAAACCAACGGTATTGTGAAACAGAGAAGTCAAGATATCCGAATCTAGCTAGTGAAGGTTGTTTTGAAAGCAGTTGGAGGTTTGTTTTTGTTTGTTTTCTTAATTATACTACTAATTAAACTACGCAATAAAATAAAATAAAATAAAGGGATAGCAGTTAGGATAGAGGGGGTGTTTGTTGTGACTTCATTAGCCTTGCATTGGGATGATGTTTTAGTTTAAGTTATGAAAACGTCTTTTTAAAGATTTGTATTTTATTTGTCTTAAGTATTTGTGGTGTAAGCACTAGCACCCTACTGATTAATTGCTCAATCAGTATGTCACTGAGTAACTAGGCTATCGTGATTCTGATCGGAGGAGGCTGCTCAACTCTCAACACTGCCCTGTTACGGAACAGTGACCCTTTTCTGGACCACGAAGATTCCTGGGCGCATGCATAGAGTAACTGACCCACTAACGGTCCGACCGTTCTTAACACCACAGTGATACTCAATTGAATAAAACATTTAGGTTTAAGACTTGGTTGGTATTTGATTACTTTTCATCAATGGTTTTGTAGAATCCAGGGGTGATAGACAAATTTGGAATACTAGATGATTCCTCATCTTCCTTTCAGGATTCATAAACTGAGTTTGTATTTTAGAATAGAGATACCCCATTTATGATTTAAACCAGCCCTCGCTTGTATTTAACCAATAAATCCCTAGTTTATTCACAGTGTACAATACTTGTTTAAAACAGCATTTCCACGGCTTCAAAACCAGACCATGTTATTTGAACACAGATATTTAATCAGAAGTTTATTCACGGTGTACAATACGTATAAAGTATTTCCACAGATCCAAAACCAAAACACAGATAATTAATTACCCTCGATATGACGTCTTATCAAAAAAACCACGTTTATTGGTGGAAAGGCGTTAGTTGAATATGCGGTTTAAAATCATAGATGGAACGCGTAATCAAAGCACCGAGTTTTCATTTATAATATAATAGTTGCGAACATTAATCCACAACAGATTGTGCCCACGACTTTCATAGCTTCCACGTTCCGTACTCTACACATTAGTGCTGTTTCCGGCGCTATACAAATGAAAGCCGTATAACGTTACTTCCGTTGTTTCATAATGACATCATCCCAATTAACGACTAACTACATCACAACAAACACACAATATAACTACTCACTACGCATAATAACATATCCTAAATCTAGCATAATAACAATAGCAATCATCATTATAATAGATTAGGAAAAAAGTAACCGTTAATAAAGCGTAGATTGAATAAACGTTAGAGAGAGAGTACAAGCAGAACCTCCGCAATATCTTCGACAATATTACAAATAAGCCCCTGAACTATTCCCTACGCTTTTACAAAAGTAGTCCCTCCGTTAGTCCCAGTTAAATATTAACTGAGAACTAACTGATGCTAACCCTAATTCTAGAGAGAGAAAAAGAAAAGAGAGAGTAGAGAGAGAGAGAGAAAGTGAGAGTGAGGAAATGGGTGGAATGAAGAATGGTGTGTTGAATGTTGGAGGGGTGACCTCCTATTTATAGGCAAAGCTTGAAATCAGCCGTACAAGTCGCGAAGCACGCACGTACAAGCAAACGAAGCACAAACGAGCAGCATATGGGGTACCAGGGGCCATATACGGCCTTCATAGGGCCGTATACGGTGTATAAAGGGATGTATACGGTCTATGAAGGGCCATATACGGTGTGCAAGGCCGTATACGGCTTCCGTCTGATTTCGTTCGTTGCTTAAAACGTCCGTATCTCCTTCGTTATGCGTGCGTTTGACCTAATTCTTTCGCCTGTGTCTTCATAATTCCGTTACGCTTCTAATGGTGCCAATCTCACTGAAATTGGATGTGTATAACTTTAGCATAGCCGAAATCACTTTATAGGAGTTTGTAACCGTCATGTCTTCTCCGTTCTTTATCTGATTTGCATGATTCTTGATTTTATCGTCTCGATTTTACCTATTACAACATATCATAAGGTTAGAATGTATTTATCATAGGATAAATGAGAGTGCGAGAATTGGTTGCTGCTTATTTGCTCCGTTTTGCTCGTTATTCGGATGTTTTTAGTGACTTTTGTAGCAACGTCTATATTTTGAGCACTTTAGTGAATTTTAGTAAATAATGATTGTTTTAGAATGTTTTCACTAAAGATGTGCCCAAAAAGTGTGGAATAAGGGTATTGAAAACATGACTTTTTGCGTCACATCAAGTTATCCCACACTTAGACGTTGCTTGTCCTCAAGTAACACTCAGTTTTGAAAACATTTAAAAACATTTTTAGAGCGAGCTTCAACATTTTTAAGAGTTACCACTGTCAAATGCAGATAAGATAGTTTCAGGAATTTAGGGGAAGATAAGATGATCCTTCCTTAAACAAGAAAAGATTCTCTTACGCATACATCCAAATCTCATGATCTTGGAGTACACATGACTAGGAGATCTCACAAAAGGTGGTCACTCAATTTACTCAAAGTATATCGGGTTTCCTATCAATCTAGAACAAACGAAATCGCTCAAATAGCCAGTCATACAGCACTCATCGTCATAGGCTTGGTCGAGAATCGGATCTCCACCACTTAGGTGAGGACGGTGCTAATTATCCCAAGACATTCATGAGGGTTGTAGTGTTTGATGATGGGTAAAGGGTATGGATAGTGGCATTTTTAGGTTGTAGGGGTTGCTTATCTTAAAACTACTGAGATCATGAACAACTTTATTCTAGAACGGAAAAGGAGATAGCTATTTGTCTTCTACCAGATTCTTCTTGTGAGGATGATACTTCGAAGGACTTTCAGCTTTATTCTTGCGAAACTATTTTTCTTTTCTTTTCTGCTTTTATACTTTTCTATTTTCTTTTTCTTCTTCAGAACTTCTTTTCAAGAGAATTTCCAAGGATATTTTTCTTCTTTTGATTCTTTCAGAAATCCCTTATCTTGAACATTTCGAGTCTTTTCGTGGTGTCAATTTTTCACACCAAGGGTTCTCAAGAGAGATGACTTTTTGGAGAACACGAAAGGATAGGATAAGTGAAGTGGATATTCTAAAAGATGTTCTTCATAACCTCAGAAATTCTAAGATAAGTTTGGGGATATTTGGGAAGTAGGGTTTTAGTATGAGGGTTTTATGAAACGAAAGGTTTAGGCTCAACAGGGTTTACTAGGCGGATCATCGATACTAAAAATGAGTATCGGAAGGCTTTTGGGCTTCAAGAGATATTTAAAAAGGGGTTAAATCCTAGGGAATGTCAAGGTCATCTAATTGCACCTATACCGCGTACGGTACACACCAATGTGGTCTCGAAGCATATGTCAAGAGCAAGTTCTAATTCAGAGATGCATGCATCGGCACACACAAGAAATGAATAGTGAAGCATTAAAGATGAATGCTATTAGGCTCAAGATACCTCACTGCAAGTAGGGTTGTATGTGCTTCGTCATGCTCCCATCAGATTATCATTTCTTGCTTAAGAAATTTCTACCTTATTTTCCTTAGATTCCTAAATATAATACTCATATTTGAAAATAGATCCTCTCAAAAGATATTATGACTCAAAATTAGCAGAGTTAATCAGGTGATTAGGCTCATACTTTTTAATTTTCTTGAAAAATTTTGAAAAATTTGAGGAACATTTTCTGAGTTTGCTATTTCGGGCATTAAAAATCATAAAAACTCACCAAGGTATTCTATACCTGCTATCCCACACTTAGAGGAACATTGTCCCTAATGTTCTCTTGAGTTGAGATTTACTGGAAGTAGAATCCCACACTTAGAGTTTGAACATGTAAGAAAATGTTTCTCAAGTGTTTGTTTTGGGTTGGAATCCCACACTTAGTGATAAGCTTAGGATAGAGTATAGATTATATAACAAACTTGACAAAGCAAATAATATACAGAATCATAATCAAAAGTGGATAAAGGTTAAGGACACTCCCCAGATAGCGAGCTGCAATGAAGCTGAAAGTCTGAATTTGTTGAAAAGAGATGTTGTCAAGATCCTTTTCTGCATCCATGAAGATCGGCTCGGCTTCAAGCGTCTTGCTATTGGTTTCATTCATTCATCATTCTCTTGTGAATTAATCTCATAAGTGTGAACACGTTGGTCGTACCATTTTTACAAAATCAATATATTTGCAAATGAAAAGATAAATCACTGTCTCAGAATTTGAAAAGATGTTTTCTACTACAAATCAGTTTTATAAAACATGTATTTTTAAACGAGTTTGAGCATAATGCATAAAAGTAGTATGCAAGTACCTCAAATGCTCGAAACACATGAATTACCAGTTTTAACTTGATTTCCTGTTTTCTGAGACGAGTGGTTTATTTGCAAATGAGTTGTAATATCAGAAGGTTTTATAAATCATTTAGGTACGACCAAGTGTGAAGGATAGTCAGAGATCTTCTTCACTTATTGACACGTTTCTCTCTACACGTCTTATTCCACGGGTTGCCTCCCGAGAAGCGCTGCTGTTAGAGTCGAGAGCTCAACTTTATACCTCTGAGATTAGGTGTACGGGAAGGAGCTCCCAGGGCGAGTGATGGTGACATTAGGTGCCCTGGGTTATGGGAAAGAGTATCACGGAGGATAGATCCTTTAGAAGTGGCAGGCCATGGTTGAGATTAGATCTAGCAGTTCCATGGTATCCAATTTGAAGTTTCGAAGTTGTTTTGAGGCTGCTCTTGAAAGACCTAGCAATCCGTTTGTGATGTAGTCAACCGCCTTAGTGACTAGCCCGTTAGGGTCAATCATAGTGGTTGTGCTTGTCGTGATGTATTCTCTAATCGGATGCTTAAGTCTGAAGGAATCCATAAATTCTAGTAACTTCATTTTCAGATCTTCGAACTCTTCAGTGTGTAGATTTCCTCCGAATACAGTTGTAGCCTTGAACAAGCTTTTGATTAGCTGGTGCTGATGAAGGGTGAAAGGAAAGCCAGAGTTTTTGAAAATATGAATCAGTTTGTTGAATATCTCGCGATATCCAGCTTGGAGGATATACTTTGCTTTCTCGGCGTCTTCTGCATTCAATATCTCGTGTAATCGAGTTATCACAAAAGTGACAACATCGAGTAGAGACATATTTTTAACCGTGAGATGGTGATTACGCCTGCTTTCGCCCTTAGTGATGCACCTAAGCTCTTCGATTATCAATTTAATATGATGTTCTAAAGTAGACTTGATGATAAATCGATTGCTTTCTTTGGTACTCAGGTGATCTTTCTCAGCTAATAAGTCAAGGAATCCCTGTAGATTCCTCATCACCATGAAGTCAGTAGAATCTTCAATATTTCTTCTGATAGCACCCAACTTCTCCCTCTGTTTTGATGAATAAAAAAAAACGCAGAGCCCATGAGAACATTATACACCTTGTGGTATATTTGTCTCTGTTCAATGTAGAAGAGTAGTTCATTCGCGTTGCTCCTTTCTTTCTTGAGCTGAGATTTGAGTGCATCTGCGAATACTCTGATGCAATGCCTAAGGTTGATCGGATCTTCGGTTCCTTTGCTAGTGAGATAGATAGTGGATGCTGCCTCAATAACCACTATTAGCCATCTTTGGTGTAAAGAGTAATCATTGGTAGAATTTATAATAGCTGCTATTATAATATGAGGGTCACCATCATATTCGTTTATCACAGAAATCATTTGTTCATGAGTAGAGACAATTGGGATGCAGATGATTTCTTGAGATAAGGCTTGTGGATCAGGCAGTTCTAGAGAATCAAGAGGATAAATATCTTCATTGGCATGAGGCTCCTTTTCTTCTTTCATTTCTTCTTCCTGCTTGGCTGCTGGTCAGAGATCTCGTCATTAGATGTGTCTTGGCTAATAGAGACCGTATATAGCTCAACATTCTCCATTGGAATACAGTCGTTCTTATCGGTCTTGAATGTGATGCTTTCTCCGTGAGCGCGTAAGCTGATCGTCTGAGAGTGCACATCGATGACTGCTCTGGCGGTGTTCATAAAAGGTCTACCTAGGATTATTGGGATGTTTATATCTTCCTGAATATCCATTACCACAAAGTCAGTTGGGAAAAAGAACTTGTCGACTTTGACCATGATGTTCGCTGCTATTCCCTTAGGGTATCTAATAGATTGGTCAGCTAGCTGGACACTCATTATAGTGGGTTTAAGGTCTCCTAATTCTAGTCTTTTGAATAATGAATGTGGCATTAGGTTGATACTTGCTCCTAGATCGGCCAAAGAGCGAATATCACCAGATTGGTTGATAGAGCAGGGAACGGTAAAACGTCTGGTATCTCCTAGTTTTTCCGGTAGACGATTTTGAAGGATCGCTGAACATTCAGCAGTTAGCGGGACATTAGGTACTTCGGGTAGCTTGTCTTTGTTTGAGATAAGTCTTCTAACATATTTAGCGTACTTGAAAGTTTTGACTTCATTAGATTGTTGCTTGAGGCGTCCTGGAAATGGTAGGCTTTCCTTTTTAGGCTTTGGAGAAGACTTTTTCTCAACTGTCTGTGTGACAGGAGATTGTTCTTTCACCGGAGAAAGAACTGAAGGTTGGCTCGGTGCCACCTTGGAGTCTTGGTTGGTTACGTGGTTGGCTTCCATAGTATGTGGGTTATGAAAGGTGCTACTAGGCAGACTACCCTGTGGTCTAGTGTCGATACGTTCTGCTAGTCGACCTACTTGGGTTACAAGAGTGTTTAGTAAAGTTAGTTGGTCTCTTAGGAAGAGATCAACCTGGTCTTGTCTAGCCATAATCGTTTGGATGATTTGTATGAGGGTGTCGTCTCGACTAGTAATTGGCCTAGTGGGTTCAGAAAATTGGGCCATCTCAGATGTGGTTCCGGGAAGCAATGGTGGTTGGTTATAACTAAGTTGAGGTTGTTGTGGGTAGGTTGGGTATTGGAATTGGTTGGGTGGTGGTATTGGTTGGCTCGAGGAGGAGAGGTTTGAGTATAATCAGGTGGACGTGGGTGAGTTCGGAACTGGTCATGGTAGGCTGTTCCATCAACAGGGTTCGTAGCTTGTAGATTGGTACAGTTCTGACAGGACTGAATATGGTAGACCTGTTGAGGAGGTTTCTTCAGCTTTCCAATTTCCTCGGTCAGCGTTCCGATGTGTTCCGTCAGAGATTTGATCGCCTCAGTTTGCGCAGGATTGGGAAGGGCAAGCGGTGCCGATGATGAGGAATGCTCATCAGTGTTCCAATCGTTGCGATTCATGGTCATGCTCTCAATCAGATTCCAGGCTTCGTCATCCGTGCAACGTGTGAAGTTTCCTCGAGCAGCGGCATCGAGCATTGGCTTGTGGTGCGGTGCGAGACCATTATAAAACGTGCACAACTGAGTTGATCGTTCGATTTGGTGGTTAGGACATCTTTTAAGCAACCTCTTAAATCTTTCCCATGCACTGTAAATTGATTCATCATAAAATTGTTGGAAGTTCAAGATGTCTTTATTTAACTTAATTCGTTTGGATGGGGGAAAGTACTTTGTTAAGAACTTATCTTCCATTTCCGCCCATGAGGAGATAGAGTTGGTCTCTAGTTCCTCGAACCAAGTCTGTGCGTGATGAGAAAGAGAGTAGGGGAACAGATATAAGCGGATTGTATCTTGCTCAACCCCATTTTGCTTGAAAGAGTCGGATAGGGTGAAAAATTTATTGAGGTGGGAGTAGGGATCATCGTTCGGTAGTCCGTTGAATTGGCAGTGATTCAGGATCAGCTGCACTACGTCATGCTTGAGTTTGAATGATGCTCCTTCAGTCTCCGAGTAGCGTATGGGTCCTCCTCTAACTTCTATCGAGGGTTTGTTTCTATCAGCGAGAGTGATGCGTGCGGTGGTTGTAGGATTGTGGGAAGATTATCGCTTCTCTCGTTGGATGGGTACGACGTATGATTTAGGATTGGGGAAATGAAGGATTGAAAGAATTTTTAGGGGTTTAAGAAGAGAGAACCATCCTAATGGTTCACTAGAAAGAAAGTTCATTATGACGTCTCTGAGTCTTACAGTTGATTCCCCGGCAGCGGCGTCAAAAACTTGACGCGCCACCAGCGGTCGGTTAGGAATTAACCTGTCGTTGCACCGACTACTGGCGACGTGTCAGTGGAGTTTTAAATTTGTAAAATATTGGGGCCTAAGTTTACCAGTGCTAAAGGTGTATAGCAGCAAGTATGACCTAGGGTCGTTCTTCAAAACCAACGGTATTGTGAAACAGAGAAATCAAGATGTCCAAATCTAGCTAGTGAATGTTGTTTTGAAAGCAGTTGGAGGTTTGTTTTTGTTTGTTTTCTTAATTATACTACTAATTAAACTACGCAATAAAATAAAATAAAATAAAGGGATAGCAGTCAGGATAGAGGGGGTGTTTGTTGTGACTTCATTAGCCTTGCATTGGGATGATGTTTTAGTTTAAGTTATGAAAACGTCTTTCTAAAGATTTGTATTTTATTTGTCTTAAGTATTTGTGGTGTAAGCACTAGCACCCTAGTGATTAATTGCTCAATCAGTATGTCACTGAGTAACTAGGCTATCGTGATTCTGATTGGAGGAGGCTGCTCAACTCTCAACACTGCCCTGTTACGGAACAGTGACCCTTTTCTGGAACACGAAGATTCATGGGCGCATGCATAGAGTAACAGACCCACTAACAGTCCGACCGTTCTTAACACCACAGTGATACTCAATTGAATAAAACATTTAGGTTTAAGACTTGGTTGGTGTTTGATTACTTTCCATCAATGGTTTTATAGAATCCAGGGGTGATAGACAAATTTGGAATACTAGATGATTCCTCATCTCCCTTTCTGGATTCATAAACTGATTTTGTATTTTAGAATAGAGATCCCCCATTTATGATTTAAACCAGCCCTCACTTGTATTTAACCAATAAATCCCTAGTTTATTCACAGTGTATAATACTTGTTTAAAACAGCATTTCCACGGCTTCAAAACCAGACCATGTTATTTGAACACAGATATATAATCAGAAGTTTATTCACGGTGTACAATACGTATAAAGTATTTCCACAGATCCAAAACCAAAACACAGATAATTAATTACCCTCGATATGACGTCTTATCAAAAGGTTTTAACCACGTTTATTGGTGGAAAGGCGTTAGTTGAATATGCGGTTTAAGATCATAGATGCAACGCGTAATCAAAGCACCGAGTTTTCATTTATAATATAATAGTTGGGAACATTAATCCACAACAGATTGTGCCCACGACTTTCATAGCTTCCACGTTCCGTACTCCACACATTAGTGTTGTTTCTGGCGCTATACAAATGAAAGCCGTATAACGTTACTTCCGTTGTTTCATAATGACATCATCCCAATTAACGACTAACTATATCACAACAAACACACAATATAACTACTTACTACGCATAATAACAGATACTAAATCTAGCATAATAACAATAGCAATCATCATTATAATAGATTAGGAAAGAAGTAACCGTTAATAAAGCGTAGATTGAATAAACGTTAGAGAGAGAGTACAAGCAGAACCTCCGCAATATCTTCGACAATATTACAAATAAGCCCCTGAACTATTCCCTACGCTATTACAAAAGTAGTCCCTCCGTTAGTCCCAGTTAAATATTAACTGAGAACTAACTGATGCTAACCCTAATTCTAGAGAGAGAAAAAGAAGAGAGAGAGAGAGAGCGTGTGAGAGAGAAAGTGAGAGTGAGGAAATGGGTGGAATGAAGAATGGTGTGTTGAATGTTGGAGGGGTGACCTCCTATTTATAGGCAAAGCTTGAAATCAGCCGTACAAGTCGCGAAGCACACGCACGTACAAGCAAACGAAGCACAAACGGGCAACATATGGGGTACCAGGGGCCGTATACGGCCTTCATAGGGCCGTATACGGTCTATGAAGGGCCGTATACGGTCTATGAAGGGCCGTATACGGTGTGCAAGGCCGTATACGGCTTCCGTTTGATTTCGTTCGTTGCTTAAAACGTCCGTATCTCCTTCGTTATGCGTCCGTTTGACCTGATTCTTTCGCCTGTGTCTTCGTAATTCCGTTACGCTTCTAATGTTGCCAATCTCACTGAAATTGGATGTGTATAACTTTAGCATAGCCGAAATCACTTTATAGGAGTTTGTAACCGTCCTGTCTTCTCCGTTCTTTATCTGATTTGCATGATTCTTGATTTTCTCGTCTCGATTTTACCTATTACAACATATCATAAGGTTAGAATGTGTTTATCATAGGATAAATGAGAGTGCGAGAATTGGTTGCTGCTTATTTGCTCCGTTTTGCTCGTTATTCGGATGTTTTTAGTGACTTTTGTAGCAACATCTATATTTTGAGCACTTTAGTGAATTTTAGTAAATAATGATTGTTTTAGAATGTTTTCACTAAAGATGTGCCCAAAAAGTGTGGAATAAGGGTCTTGAAAACATGACTTTTTGCGTCACATCAAACCTCTTTGGAATTCAAATTCCTTTGTCGGACTACCATTTAACAATATAGAAGCCATCGATGATTGCAAGCAACCACGAACCCAACCCCTCCACTTCTCACCAAAACCAAACGCATGCAACACATCATCCAAAAAATCCCACCGAATCGAATCATATGCCTTTGCAAAATCCACCTTAAAAATCATTGCTTGCTGTTTTTTCCGTTTACACCAAGAAATAATCTCATTAACAATAAACGACCCGTCAAGAATTTGCCGATTCTCCACAAACGCCGATTGGGTATTCGAAATTAACTTATCGATATACACCGAAAGCCGAGCAGCCAAAATCTCCGTGATTACCTTATATAAGCTCCCTACAAGAGTTATAGGTCTATAATCCGTAACACTTTTAGCATCTGTAACCTTAGGAATCAATGCAATAAATCCCGAATTACATCCCTTTGGTAAATAACTTTTCTCAAAAACCATTCTATCGCATCACAAAAATCCACTTCCAAAACATGCCAAAATTTACGAAAAAATTCAAATGTGTATCAATCTGGACCCGGGGATTTATTTTCCCCACATGCCCACACGGCGTCTCTAATTTCCTTTCGAGACACAGGTCTATCCAAATCAAGTCTTTCATCCTCATTTAACGTAACAGGAAACTCAAAGTTCAACAAACACCTGTTATGAGTTTGAGCTTTAAAATGAGTTCGAAAGTGCTGTAAGAAAACATCTTTAACCCTTCATGGATCATCAATCCATTCTCCATCTTTCATAATTCCCCTCACTCCCATCGTATTCCTTTTTTTATTTATAACACCATGGAAAAACTTAGAATTCTCATCACCCTCCACAGCCCATTTAATTTTTGCTTTTTGAATATTATCACTATCACGAGCAAGTTTAACCTGATGAATGTTTTTTAATAAACAACTACGTTCCCCCATAAGGTCACTTGTACACATTCCATTATCTATTAAAGAATCTATTACCTTCATTCTAGCATGCATCGTATTAATCTCCACAGATTCTGATTCACGTCTTTCTGCTACCCAAGTTTTGATCTTAGATTTCAAAAACTTTAACTTTTTATTCAACCGAATAATAGCATTATGATCCCGAATCTCCATTTGATCCCAAGCCAACTCTACCATCTCAATAAAACCATGCCATTTAAACCAAGAATGGAAAAATCTAAATGGAATTGGACCATAATCCAACTTTGCATCACACATCATAATGGGTCTATGATCCGACCAAGACCTCTCCAAACATCTAGCATAAATGTTAGGAAATAACATAAGAATTCCTTCGGACACCAAAAACCTGTCAAGTTTACTCATTTTCGAACCCGATGGATGAATCCACGTGTAGCTATACCCATCCAACATTATCTCAAATAAACCAGAACTCGAGATAAAGTCATTAAATGCACGAGCACTCGAAGAAGTAAACAACGACCCAAACCTCTCTTCCTTCTTCCGAACTTCATTAAAATCTCCCATCACTATATATTCCCCATGCCACTCTACAATAATCGAATTAATAAAACCCCACAACATACGCTTCTCCGTAGCACTTTGTGGAGCGTAAACATTAACCACTAACATCTTAGTACCCGTAACTAGCCAAGTACCAAAAACAGCCATACAATTAAGAGACCTCATCACCTTGTCCTTTTTAAACATGTTCTTATCCCAAACACAAACCAACCCCCCAGAACTACCATACGAATCAACCTGTTCGAACTCAAACATGGAATTACCCCACATCGTCCTTATGTCTACCTCATTTATAACTTCCATCTTAGTCTCCTGTAATGCTAAAAAATTCACCTTGTGTTTGACACATAATTCTTTCACCCAGTTTTTTTTGGTCTTATGATTAAGACCTTGAACATTTAACGAAACCCAATTCATTTATCCACATTACCCTCTCCTTGTTGACCAATAATACGCCCAATATCATCCATACATCCTGACATGTCATACCCTATCGCCTGTCCTACCTTGACCATGTCATGTAGCACCTCCAAAATGGAACCACCAGACACCCCTGAATTTTTCGAATCAACCATTACCTCTCCCTGAACACTATCATCCTCTACGTTATTTGCCCCCGAAATAGACTTACCCATATCTTTTGACTTATCTTCATCTACTGGCGTAAAACCAGGTGGATACTGCATGCTCTTATCTGAAACACAAGTTCCCTCCATTTTTTGTCTTCTCAACAGTTCATAAATACTAAACGGATCATCCGATTTTTCCAATTCATTTTCCTTATAAGTCTTCTTAATTTCTGAATTCTTTGACATTTTAGAATAATCAAAGTTAGTTTCTGATACACCATCAACACTAGATCCTTCATCAATCTTGCCCTCCTCATCATGCTCAAGCTCGTCATCATTTTCACCTTTAACATCATCATTGTCAGAATCCTCTTCCAACACATTTGGTTCAACAAAATCTGGATTCCACGTTTGAACCTCCTTAGCAAGCACCAAATATATCTTACCCTTCACCGCTATTTTAAACGTCTCAACTATGTTAGCTAATTGAGTCGTTCTTATACAGATCCTTTTTGTTGCAAAATTAGATTGTGAAGTTTCGTCTAAATTCAACATATAACCCCATTTGGTACATATCCGTTGAAAAGTATACCTTGACCATGCATGCAAAGGCACCCCTTCTAATTCCAACCATACAATTCTATCCTCAGATACAAACTCTCTATCCACCTCCTTCACCTCTGAAAACCAACAATTCATACCAATGTTATGCTTAAATTTCATTTTTGCATCTTGTTGGAGGTAACCGTGTAATAGGGCAGAGATTTCAATGGACCGGATATCCCTTTGAATCGTGTTATCACTTTCCGAAAACAACAATTCGACCCTATATGCCTTGGGTTACACGAATTTTGTTTTGGGATAAGATAAAGAGTGATGTTCTTGATTTGAGGCAACAAATAAGAACCTGGTTGCAGAAGAGTATTTAGTGTTCTAACTCCTTCCTCATGTGAATCCATTGTTGGAGTTATATAGCTTCCAACAATCAATGGAATTAAATGGTATTAAGTAACCAATCATGATCTCCATTAAGCTATTGTGGTTATAAACCCTTTGGTAGTCATGGATCATTAATGTATTAATGACCATAAAGTCCAACAGGTGAGCCAATGAAGAGTCACAGCAAAATGGGTCAAACTTGCCACCTGACCCGTTTAGCAAAATCTGCACTTAGGCTTCAAAGTCATCCATCAGGCATTATGAATCAGCAACAAGGCTTTCATAATCTGCAATCAGGATCCCTGTATGGCACTAGGCTTCTGTCCGTGATTAGGCCTTTGTCTAGAAAGAGGCTAATCAGCACTCAGGTCTAGAAATCAACCACATGGGTAGGAAAATCAGCCATTAGGACATAAAATCATCAATTAGGTGTTTTGTCTAGAAATACTCATCCTAGACAAAGCCTATTTCAATAACAACACCAATTTCCACAATAGCTTTTAACCAGGGATGTTATCGACTTGATGGGCGTACACTCCGTACCTCCTAACCCATTTCCAAGTCTAATAACCATATCCCACAATTACACCAAATTACTAACAATCCTCCCCAATTTAGTGTAATTCCTTTACATGAGAAAAATAAGCAAAACAAAACTTATGCATAAATGAAAATGTCTTGAAGATTGAATTTCCATCTTAGTATATTACACATTTCAAATACTCGAGAATCGGGGTGTTCTAAGAATTGAACCCTTCAACCCATTTGAATACCTGAAGATAATATACACACAAGTTTTCAAATACTCTAAAGCGATCTTGACACTATACAAGCCATGTGTCCATATCCATTCATGAATGTTACAAAGCTAAAAGTCCAAAGCTTTTTGAAGCAGCAAAACTTCACATTCACATAGGTAGTTCCTTTACTTCATGCACCTGCTTTTGCACTTTTTCAAAGGAGCTATTAAGAAGTAAACTTCAACCTAACCTCAGCAGGTTTTAGCACATAACCTTGGGATGACATGTATATAACAATGTGCTCCAATTTCTAACTGTAAGCTTTCCACATTGAATTCAGCTCCTAATTCATATCAGGAGGGAATTGGGTGTCTTACCATTAGAAATTTATGTGGACTTTAAACCCATCCCTAATGCAGACTTATTAACCAAGTCTCTAGCTAATCCCTTCATCAAGTGATCAGCTAAATTCTGTTGTGACCTCACAAACTCTATAGAAATCACCCCATTCATGATTAGCTCACGAATCATGCTATGTCTAACACCTAAGTGTCTAGACTTCCCATTGTACATTTGGCTATACGCCTTTGCCAATGTAGCAGCACTATCACAATGGATGAAAATGGGCGCTATAGGTTTAGGCCACAATGGAATCTCATAAATCAAGTTTCTTAGCCATTCTGCTTCTTTACCAGCAACAGCTAATGCAACAAACTCAGATTCCATTGTCGAGTTGGTAATACATGTTTGCTTTTTGGAAGCCCATGAAATGGCACCTCCCCCAAGCAAGAACACCCAACCACTTGTTGAAGAATGATCTTCAGCATTTGATATCCAACTCGCATCAGAATAACCTTCTAAAACCGAAGGATATCCAACATATGATAAACTATAGTCCATAGTTTTCTTTAAATACTTTAGTACCCGCCTAATTGCTTGCCAATGATGAGCACTAGGATTACTTGTAAACCTACTCAATTTTCCCACAGCAAATGCAATATCCGGTCTTGTACTTGTCATGGCATACATTAAGCAACCAATCACCTTTGAATACTCAAGTTGTGATACAGCCTCACCTTTATTTGGTAAAAGCTTCATGCTTGGATCCATTGGAGTACTCACAGGAGTACAATCAAAACAATTGAATTTCTTAAGTACCTTCTCAATGTAATGAGCTTGAGAAATGGAAATTCCATTGTTTTCACGTTTAATCCTAATGCCAAGGATAACGTCAGCCTCCCCCATATCTTTCATGGAGAACTTTGATGACAAAAATTCCTTTTTTAAGTCAACTTGATCTTGAGAAGTACCAAAGATCAACATGTCATCAACATATAGACAAATAATGACTCCTTTACCGGATTCGTCAAATTTGCTATATACACATTTGTCGGATTGGTTTAAATTATAACCACTTGACAAAACCACTTCATCAAACTTTTGATGCCATTGCTTAGGTGCTTGTTTCAAACCATATAAGGATTTAACAAGTTTACACACCTTGTTTTCATTGCCCGGCAAGATGAAGCCTTCCGGTTGTCTCATATAAACCTCCTCCTCCAAGTCACCATTCAAGAATGCAGTTTTCACATCCATTTGGTGAATCACAAGATTATGAATTGCAGCTAAGGCAATCAACAATCTAATAGTAGAGACACGAGCAACCGGAGCATAAGTGTCAAAATAGTCAATTCCCGGTTTTTGTCTAAACCCTTGAATGACTAATCTTGCCTTGAACTTTTCAATAGTTCCATCTACCTTCATCTTCTTTTTGAAGATCCATTTGCAACCTAAAGGCTTGCAACCAGGTGGTAGATCAGACAACACCCAAGTGTTGTTGCCCATGATGGAATCCATCTCATCATTGATTGCTTCCTTCCAAAAGGCGACATCTCGAGACTTCATTGCTTCATCAAATGTTTTTGGATCATCCTCAACATTAAAGCAATATGAATATTGGGTAGAAACCTCATCCCTTGAACCTTCAATTAAGTATAATTGAAAATCAGGCCCAAATGACTTAGGTTTCCTTTCTCTCTTGATTTTCCTAAGTTCAAATGACTTATCTTGAGTCACATCCAAACTTACATCCTTATTGGTTCCACTAGAGCTAGGGACCATATCCTTTGGTCGAGATATAGATGAGAATCGATTCTCATCAAAGATTGCATCCCTTGATTCAACCACGGTGTTAACCGAATCAGAATCATTAGGTTCAATAACATAGAACCTATAGGCCTTGGAATGCTCGGCATATCCAATAAATATGCAATCAATACCTCTTTCACCCAAACTTTTCTTCTTGGGATCAGGGAGTCTTACAACAGCCCTACAACCCCATACCCGAAGATAGTTCAAGTTTGGTTTCCGTTTATACCAAAGTTCATAAGGAGTAATCTTGTTCCTTTTATTAGGAACTCTATTAAGCAAATAAAACAACAGTCTCATGAATTATACCCACGGATTGGAAATAAGTTGGATTAATAATTTCATCTCCCCTATCCGTTCTTAACCTTTTGATTGATACATTTAGTAGTAAGTCAACTTCAGTTTTGTATGTTTTAAACTTATCTAAAATTTCATCTTTAGTATGTAACAAGTAAACATAACAAAACCTGCAAGCATCATCAATAAATGTAACAAAGTATTTTTTTATTACCCAATGATGGAGTCCCATACAAATCATACTCAAAATCAAAATCTCTCATGTTAAATATATAAGCACATTATAACTTTAACATACCCAACAACGAACATGCACTCACACTTGGTAAAGACACACCAATTAATCACTTGATAACATATGAACACAAATGATTATATCATACCAAGTCAATAATATGTTAAAGCATACATCATACCATTCAATCATGTGTTATAACCGCATAATCACATATTAGGCCAGGTATTAATATGATTACATATACATATATGAGCATATCATACCAAAGAATAACATCTTAAAGCATATAAGCATAACACGTAATCATATTTTATATTCTCATAAACAAATGATCCACATATATATTAATATGATTATCACCTCAAGTGATACAAATGAATTCCAAATTTAAGAATAACATTTCATGCTCTTTATTCGAATATACATTTTTTAGTCAAAAATGTTAAGCATATTAATCATCATTCGAAACATATCATACAAATACAATTATGCATAGTATAATCATATCATAGTTCAGCATAAACATATAAGATCAAAACGACAAACACACCGAAACTTGATAATATATACATATCAAATTCCAAAACTGCATGTTCCGCATTTATTAAACAAGACTTGTTCTAAAGATCTTTCGGTACACAAAACAATACTTGAAGTAATTGTTTTTTCATAAACAAACCCCAACAACAAATTTTCAACACCAAGGATAAAAGTGAATGATCATAATCATATGTGATTATAGCACATAATCATATATCATTATCATTACATAAATATCCCAGGTAATAAGATCATCATTCCTTTTACAATAATATCATCCTTTATTTGTGTTTGCTTTATGGTTATGTTTGGCTTAACCAACAACCAAACAATATTACATGAAATAATATTTCATTCCAAATTCCAGCAAATAACCGCCATTGAAATCCTTGAGATTTATCATGGCACATGTTGTTTTTGTCTATGTCATCTTCAATCATAATCGTAGAAGAGGTTTTCTAGCAATTTCATTGCTCATTGGTTTATCATTTCCATGTGTTTTAAGATATTACTCTAAACACAAATGATTTTCCAATTGTACCAAAGTTAACCCACTCTTCTTATGTTTCAAGAAGGTGGTAACTTATCAATCATACCCCAAACCGAGAATGATTCAACCATGCAGTTTGTGTTATTTTAATTTCCCAAGAATTCTATAGATCTTTGGCAAATCAACGTTTTGATAAATATCAAATAAGGAGTTAGACATACCATTGAGGATTAACCTCGAGCAATGTAGCCAATGTTCCCCACTTGATCCTTCTTGGATTATCATCACCATCATCTTCATGAAAAGGAGTTCTCAACGCATAGCTGTCATACACTTCAAAGTAGCCGCTATTGAAATAACCAAGATTGTTGTTTTCGATTGTTGGAGGTAACCGTGTAATAGGGCAGAGATTTCAATGGACCGGATATCCCTTTGAATCGTGTTATCACTTTCCGAAAACAACAATTCGACCCTATATGCCTTGGGTTACACGAATTTTGTTTTGGGATAAGACAAAGAGTGATGTTCTTGATTTGAGGCAACAAATAAGAACATGGTTGCAGAAGAGTATTTAGTGTTCTAACTCCTTCCTCATGTGAATCCATTGTTGGAGTTATATAGCTTCCAACAATCAATGGAATTAAATGGTATTAAGTAACCAATCATGATCTCCATTAAGCTATTGTGGTTATAAACCCTTTGGTAGTCATGGATCATTAATGTATTAATGACCATAAAGTCCAACAGGTGAGCCAATGAAGAGTCACAGCAAAATGGGTCAAACTTGCCACCTGACCCGTTTAGCAAAATCTGCACTTAGGCTTCAAAGTCATTCATCAGGCATTATGAATCAGCAACAAGGCTTTCATAATCTGCAATCAGGATCCCTGTATGGCACTAGGCTTCTGTCCGTGATTAGGCCTTTGTCTAGAAAGAGGCTAATCAGCACTCAGGTCTAGAAATCAACCACATGGGTAGGAAAATCAGCCATCAGGACATAAAATCATCAATTAGGTGTTTTGTCTAGAAATAGGCCCTCATCCTAGACAAAGCCTATTTCAATAACAACACCAATTTCCACAATAGCTTTTAACCAGGGATGTTATCGACTTGATGGGCGTACACTCCGTACCTCCTAACCCATTTCCAAGTCTAATAACCATATCCCACAATTACACCAAATTACTAACACATCTTCAGACACAAATGTGACAATCACCCAAAGTCCTCCCAAATACCCTATCTTACAATCCACAAACCCCTCCTCAGCCAATATGACTTTCAGATTTACCATGGCCATAATGTTACCCACTTTTGCCATCACCTGCAATTTCATATCCCTTTGCACCAGACCTTGATCATCAATAACCAACACCGGTTGTTCATTCGATTTCTCAGTGACTGGATTACGCTTTAAAAGATCAGCATACGACACTTTATTATTGATATTACGAGTAACAAAAGACTTACTATCCGCCTTATTTACTACACCTCTATCAAACCGAACTTCATTTTCATGTAAACGTAGATTTCCAATCCATTCCATGCAAAGACTACGTACCGTTCGATCAATATCCACATTCTTAACAAAACGAACAAATCCAAAACGCTTACCCGATTTCGATTTCCGATTAGGAATATACACGTCAATAACAGTACCATTAGTTTTGAAAAATGGACCAAATATCTTTCGCAGATACGTGATCGGGGAAATTCGTAATGAAAATGGACTTTGAATCCTTACCCGTTTGATCCTCCTTTGAAGCTGTGTTATACCGATTCCGATCAAACCTATCCATCTTCGATAACCCTCTGTTTTGAAAATTTTCACCGCCGAGAAAACCTAATTTTTGTAGGTTAATAGATATCTATTGCATTGAATATTAAAAATATTTTGTTAAAAACACGTCTTGCTGAAACCAAAATATTATTATACCGAATCATAATGTATTATAACACTAATTTAGTCTTGAAATGTAAGCATCACGGTAATCTTATAATAATTTGTTACAAATACAAACTATACAATTATAAGATATTAAAAATACTCATCCAACTTGGTTTCTTGTTTAAATAGACACGTTTTGATTACTGATTCCATCTCTTTGCTTTCATAGATTTTTTTTTTTTGAAAGTTCCGATTACAATACTTTAAAACACGTATTCTTGATTTCTTGCTTAGATAGACACGATAGACACGACTTGATCACTAGATCTCACACGTCAACATCTATACCCCCTCTCCCATTTCTATACAAATTGAATGTAACCTACTAGTATACAATATACAATGAAGAGTAATAAAGAGACTTATAACAAGATAAGTCTAATGAAATGTAACACCCCCAAGTTTAACAGTTTGCGGAAGCGATATTTTGGGTGTTACTAATCAATAATCACAAGCACAAAGGATACAGTGAACGACTCTAAATGAGACGTTCGAAAAGTTATTACATTAATACATAAGTAGTTCAAAATACAAGCTCGAGTTCGAGAAAGTTTCCTAGAGATTCAAATACATAACAGTAAGTACAAAAGTAATGTAATAAAATCTCCAAGCTTGTAAATGCATGCGACTCGAGCTAAGTAAGCTTATCCTGCTGGGCATCCCTACTGATGCTGTGTACCTGAGAAGCATTACTAAAACGGTCAACCAAAAAGGTTGGTGAATCTCACAGGTTTGTAAGTAAGTAAATAGTTTGAACACACAAGTAGTAATTTGTAAATCATAAGCCAGCCAGTAAGTAACGATCACAGGTCATGCTAATCGTTCACTTAAGTTTTGATAAGTGGGTGGTTGCAGGTCATGCTAACCGTTTATAAGTGAGTGGTTGCAGGTCATGCTAACAGTTTGTTTAACTAACCAATGAGTAACGATCGCAGGCCATGCTAATCGTTCACTCTGAAATGATTGCAGGTCATGCTAATCATGCGTTTCCACGAACTACCATAATTGAAGCTTAACATACAGTAAATAATAGCACTCCTGTGAATGTAATCCAAAACATTCATATTAAACAAGTAAGAAACGTGAGCCACCGTGATTGCAGGTCATGCTAATCATGCGTTAACTCGGCCATTATTAGTTTTATGAAAACGAGTAATGCATCTCACCCCTGGGTATAAAACAGTAAAATAGGGGCTGTAAGACTCACCTGAGTCTAGCAGACAATGCAGTAAGCAAGCAAAGTAGTATCCCGAACTAGCAACCCTTAGCGTCCTAATATGCATAAGGTTTAGTAAGTAAATGGAATACTTGTAAGGTATCCATGCTAGTTGTTCCCAAACTAGTTAATGTCCAAGTATTTGTTTGTACGTTTGTAATCTTTTGTAATTAAGTGTGGCCCGTTGGTGACGGAGGTGTAATAATAATTCAAATATTATTATTATGTAATTCATTGTGTTTGTATACTTGTAAAGCATATACATAAGTTGATTATTTGTAACGTGACATATAACTGTTGTTCGGATGTAAGTCCGTGCGAGTGTAAACTCGTCTTTATATAACAAGTGGTTCGAGTGTAAGCTCGTAGTAACGTGGGTGTAATCCCAAACCATGTGTAAGTATCCTTAGATTTTTTATTATTTTATCCGAAAGTATACTTATATATATATATATATATATATATATATATATATATATATATATATATATATATATATATATATATATGTATCTATATATATATATATGTGTCCGAAGGTGTCAAAATTTACATTAAGGGTCAAAATACAATTTTCTGAAAGTCAACTCGCAGTCAAAAAGTCAACTCGCAAAGTCAACTCGCAAGTCAAAAGTCAACTAGCAGAAGTCAACTCGCAAGTCAAAAGTCAACTCGCAAGTCTTCAGTTCGCAAGTCAAGAGTCAACTCGCAAGTCTTCAACTCGCAAGTCAAAGTCAACTAGCAAGTCTTCAACTCGCCAGTCAAAGTCAACTCGCAAGTCTTCAGTTTGCAAGTCAAAAGTCAACTCGCAAGTCTTCAACTCGCAAGTCAAAAGTCAACTCGCAAGTCTTCAACTCGCAAGTCAAAGTCAACTCGCAAGTCTTCAATTCTCAAGTCAAAGTCAACTCGCAGAAGTCAACTGTTGGTGTTTTTGTTATCGTAACTTGGTCAAACGAGCTCGGTTTGACCCGAAACTTTTAGGGAAGTCATAAAATAGTTTATAGAGCCTAAGAAAATTATCGGTTCGTGTCGGGGTTCACCCAGAGTGTCGGTTTTGCAAATTTACCAAAACAGTCCCTATTTTTAGTTTTCAGAAATTTTACTCGGTTTCCACCCTCGATTTAACCCATTTGTATTCCGATTCAAGTCCAACCAAAAATCACACATGTTCTACTATATGTAATGTTCATTTCTGCATTTTATGGTATTTTCATATGTCCGTTTAATATTTTAAACAAAAATAAATATGTCGAGGGGTCGGATTCGGTCCAGAACAGACCTATGTCCAAAGATCAAGTAATAGCCGAAAATGGGTGTATTTCTGGAAGTAGCTAAAGAAGAACTTTTTGTTCAAGACGAAAATAACAAATTTTCCAAGTGGTCTCACACGTTTATTTAACCTACAACTCGAGTTATGGTTGTTTTCGTGCGACGGTTTTTCTGGCCAGGAAGTGGTATGTACATAAGTGTTTTAAAAACGAGTTTTAACCAAAGATTTGGACATTTCTTTGTTAAGTAAGCAACTAAACATGTTAATAAGTAGTAACCAAGTAAATCTAGCAAAGGAAAAGAGATCCTTACAATGAGATCAAAGATCTAGAGTCGAAATAGGATGTGGAGGTGACTAGCTTCGGTTCCTTGCTTCTACCTTTGTTTTTCTTCAAGAATGAAATGGTGGCTGATGGTGGATGGTGGTGGTGGCTATGATTTCGTGGGGAAGAGAGGGAGAGAGAGTAGAGAGGGTGTATTGAGTGAAATGAAAGAGTGAAGTGAGTATGGGGTGTGGAGTGGAGTAGTAGGCAACAAAAGGGGTGGGAATGGGTATGGGAACCCATACTTATGCAGATTTTCTGCATAAAATCAAGTGGGTCCCACCCATGTGATGTTTAAATTGTTTCCCCAAAGTTACGTTAAGTGCGGTGCTCGTTTACCCGGTCGTTTTACGTTTTAATTAATCGTATAACGTTTTATATAATACGTTTTGTTAACGATTTAAAACCCGATATTTTAAATAAAAGTTTTACTCAAATAACACATTTTAAGTTACTAAAATAATATTCGAGATTTCGTTTGGTCATCGGTCGCGAATCGTGCGTTTATTCGAATTGTGTAACGTTTCTAAACATGTTAACCGTACGCGTGTAATCGCGATATTTTTAGCCGAAGTATTTTATCAAAATACTTATTATGAAGTTATAAAATATAACTTAAGTGTATTTCGTGTGTCGGGCGCGTCTCGCGCATTTTTGTACTGTAAAGTCACGTTTTAAACAAAACGTATAACGTGTAATATATTTTCGTAATATAATAAAGTAAATAATGTTTGTTTGGATAAATCCACATTATTTTTAAAAGTTGTCACCAACGTTCATATTTTGTATTTTTGTAATCTCATACGATTTGAACGAATCGTATATGTGTGTATATATATATATATATATATCACCTATATACATATATAGTAAGTAATTATCGTACTTAGTCCTATTTCATACTAAATACAGTAGTAAACAAGTAATTAGGAAAATTTTAAATTTACCCTAATTTTGGGGTTGTTACATTCTCCCCTTGTTAGGAGAATTTCGTCCCGAAATTTGTTCGAAGTAGTAATCGCTTGTTTCTTAATCCTATTGGGTACTTAGGATCTAAGAAAGTATACACGGAATATGAGGAAATCAGACAAAATTAATTTAGGAGAGAATTTTAAATAAGCATACCCGGGTTAAGCAAGTCAACAAGTCTCGGGTTTTCATCCTCCCTAGCGTTGAGTACATAAGCTCTTCCTCGAGCAGGGTTGTTTTTCAGCTTTGGGCAGTCCTTCCTGAAGTGCCCAATACCGTTGCACTCATAGCAGGTTTTGGGTGCAGGGGTATCAGTGCCAGTGGGGTTGGTTCGACAGTCTTGGGCCAGGTGCCCGAATTTCTTGCAATTGGAACAGGGACAGGGGCCATCATGGTGTAAACCGCATTTGGAACAGTAAGGTTTGCTCCCCTTGTAAGCCTTTGAGTCATTGGCATTGACTGTTGTAGGCTTTTTATCAGAAGTCGGGTTGGACGAGTGGGGACTTACTTCCCATTTGCGTTTGTTATTTGCAGGTGGGGTTGAAGTCGAGCCACGGCGGACAGAATTGGCCGTTAACTCATGGGCCATGCGAATGGCGCTCTGGATAGTTCCTGGTTTAGATGAAGTCACCAGATCTTGAAGTGGCTCAGGAAGTCCATCGACGTATTTCTCGATCCTTTTGTACTCAGGATCAACCATAGTTGGGCAGAGAAGTGCCAGCTGGTGAAAACGGTTGGTGTAACCAGTGATGTCATTTCCCTGCATCTTGTGATTCCAGAATTCTATCTCCAGTTGTTTCAGTTCATCTCTTGGGCAGTACTCGCCCCTCAGCATAATCTTCAGCTCATTCCATGGAAGTTTGTAGGCATTGGCAACACTCACAGTCTGAGCGTAGGTGTTCCACCAAGTAAGGGCAGTGTCAGAAAATGTGCTGGCTGCGAACTTGACCTTGTCGTCCTCAACGCAGTTGCAGATAAGGAATACTGATTCTATCTTCTCGATCCATCGTATTAGACCGATTGCTCCTTCAGTACCTGCAAAGCTCAAGGGTTTGCAGTTTTGGAAGTCCTTGTAGGTGCAGGTTTTGGGTGGTGGTGTGTTGTTAGCCGTATCTTCGCTACCAGGAGTGGTTGCTCGGACAGCTAAGGCTTGAGCCACACTACGGGCAATAATACCCGCAACTTCGGCTTCAGTAAGTGTGATTTGTCGTCGAGGAGGCATGTTCCTTGAAACAACAAATAAAGAACATGTGAAGGTTCGAGCAAGAATTATGATCGTGATGATCGGTTTCGTACAAAGAAATTACGCCAAAAGTTGATACGTGGATAGTTTAACAAAAGTAGTAGGATTGTTATAATTGAAACATAAAAGTTAACTAAGGATGGAACGACGAGAATCGAGTTGTCGTTTGTTTGGTGTAATTTGAAAAATGAATTTCGCAGTGGTCGAGAGAGAGTATCGTATCGGGGAAAAGAGGCCTATGCATTTATATATAACACATAACCGCCTAGTGTGTGTCTAGCACAATCAAGTAAAAGTCCCGGTTCTCTCGGGGTCAGAGTCAGCTAATGTATTCCGGTTCAACATAACCCCTTTCAGAACTCACATCATCTTCATTTAATTGTACATAGTTGATCAGGCTATGTTAAATTAAACTTGTATGCTGTAATTCCTAAACCAGTTATACCTAATGAGGAATACTGCCTAACGGTAATAGTCTAGGCCCACTAAATGCAACCTAGTTCACTATAACCTTAGGCTCTGATACCAATCTGTAACACCCCCAAGTTTAACAGTTTGCGGAAGCGATATTTTGGGTGTTACTAATCAATAATCACAAGCACAAAGGATACAGTGAACGACTCTAAATGAGACGTTCGAAAAGTTATTACATTAATACATAAGTAGTTCAAAATACAAGCTCGAGTTCGAGAAAGTTTCCTAGAGATTCAAATACATAACAGTAAGTACAAAAGTAATGTAATAAAATCTCCAAGCTTGTAAATGCATGCGACTCGAGCTAAGTAAGCTTATCCTGCTGGGCATCCCTACTGATGCTGTGTACCTGAGAAGCATTACTAAAACGGTCAACCAAAAAGGTTGGTGAATCTCACAGGTTTGTAAGTAAGTAAATAGTTTGAACACACAAGTAGTAATTTGTAAATCATAAGCCAGCCAGTAAGTAACGATCACAGGTCATGCTAATCGTTCACTTAAGTTTTGATAAGTGGGTGGTTGCAGGTCATGCTAACCGTTTATAAGTGAGTGGTTGCAGGTCATGCTAACCGTTTGTTTAACTAGCCAATGAGTAACGATCGCAGGCCATGCTAATCGTTCACTCTGAAATGATTACAGGTCATGCTAATCATGCGTTTCCACGAACTACCATAATTGAAGCTTAACATACAGTAAATAATAGTACTCCTGTGAATGTAATCCAAAACATTCATATTAAACAAGTAAGAAACGTGAGCCACCGTGATTGCAGGTCATGCTAATCATGCGTTAACTCGGCCATTATTAGTTTTATGAAAATGAGTAATGCATCTCACCCCTGGGTATAAAACAGTAAAATAGGGGCTGTAAGACTCACCTGAGTCTAGCAGACAATGCAGTAAGCAAGCAAAGTAGTATCCCGAACTAGCAACCCTTAGCGTCCTAATACGCATAAGGTTTAGTAAGTAAATGGAATACTTGTAAGGTATCCATGCTAGTTGTTCCCAAACTAGTTAATGTCCAAGTATTTGTTTGTACGTTTGTAATCTTTTGTAATTAAGTGTGGCCCGTTGGTGACGGAGGTGTAATAATAATTCAAATATTATTATTATGTAATTCATTGTGTTTGTATACTTGTAAAGCATATACATAAGTTGATTATTTGTAACGTGACATATAACTGTTGTTCGGATGTAAGTCCGTGCGAGTGTAAACTCGTCTTTATATAACAAGTGGTTCGAGTGTAAGCTCGTAGTAACGTGGGTGTAATCCCAAACCATGTGTAAGTATCCTTAGATTTTTTATTATTTTATCCGAAAGTATACTTATATATATATATATATATATATATATATATATATATATATATATATATATATATATATATGTATCTATATATATATATGTGTCCGAAGGTGTCAAAATTTACATTAAGGGTCAAAATACAATTTTCTGAAAGTCAATTCGCAGTCAAAAAGTCAACTCGCAAAGTCAACTCGCAAGTCAAAAGTCAAGTAGCAGAAGTCAACTTGCAAGTCAAAAGTCAACTCGCAAGTCTTCAGTTCGCAAGTCAAGAGTCAACTCGCAAGTCTTCAACTCGCCAGTCAAAGTCAACTCGCAAGTCTTCAGTTTGCAAGTCAAAAGTCAACTCGCAAGTCTTCAACTCGCAAGTCAAAAGTCAACTCGCAAGTCTTCAACTCGCAAGTCAAAGTCAACTCGCAAGTCTTCAATTCGCAAGTCAAAGTCAACTCGCAGAAGTCAACTGTTGGTGTTTTTGTTATCGTAACTTGGTCAAACGAGCTCGGTTTGACCCGAAACTTTTAGGGAAGTCATAAAATAGTTTATAGAGCCTAAGAAAATTATCGGTTCGTGTCGGGGTTCACCCAGAGTGTCGGTTTTGCAAATTTACCAAAACAGTCCCTATTTTTAGTTTTCAGAAATTTTACTCGGTTTCCACCCTCGATTTAACCCATTTGTATTCCGATTCAAGTCCAACCAAAAATCACACATGTTCTACTATATGTAATGTTCATTTCTGCATTTTATGGTATTTTCATATGTCCGTTTAATATTTTAAACAAAAATAAATATGTCGAGGGGTCGGATTCGGTCCAGAACAGACCTATGTCCAAAGATCAAGTAATAGCCGAAAATGGGTGTATTTCTGGAAGTAGCTAAAGAAGAACTTTTTGTTCAAGACGAAAATAACAAACTTTTACAAGTGGTCTCACACGTTTATTTAACCTACAACTCGAGTTATGGTTGTTTTCGTGCGACGGTTTTTCTGGCCAGGAAGTGGTATGTACATAAGTGTTTTAAAAACGAGTTTTAACCAAAGATTTGGACATTTCTTTGTTAAGTAAGCAACTAAACATGTTAATAAGTAGTAACCAAGTAAATCTAGCAAAGGAAAAGAGATCCTTACAACGAGATCAAAGATCTAGAGTCGAAATAGGATGTGGAGGTGACTAGCTTCGGTTCCTTGCTTCTACCTTTGTTTTTCTTCAAGAATGAAATGGTGGCTGATGGTGGATGGTGGTGGTGGCTATGATTTCGTGGGGAAGAGAGGGAGAGAGAGTAGAGAGGGTGTATTGAGTGAAATGAAAGAGTGAAGTGAGTATGGGGTGTGGAGTGGAGTAGTAGGCAACAAAAGGGGTGGGAATGGGTATGGGAACCCATACTTATGCAGATTTTCTGCATAAAATCGAGTGGGTCCCACCCATGTGATGTTTAAATTGTTTCCCCAAAGTTACGTTAAGTGCGGTGCTCGTTTACCCGGTCGTTTTACGTTTTAATTAATCGTATAACGTTTTATATAATACGTTTTGTTAACGATTTAAAACCCGATATTTTAAATAAAAGTTTTACTCAAATAACACATTTTAAGTTACTAAAATAATATTCGAGATTTCGTTTGGTCATCGGTCGCGAATCGTGCGTTTATTCGAATTGTGTAACGTTTCTAAACGTGTTAACCGTACGCATGTAATCGCGATATTTTTAGCCGAAGTATTTTATCAAAATACTTATTATGAAGTTATAAAATATAACTTAAGTGTATTTCGTGTGTCGGGCGCGTCTCGCGCATTTTTGTACTGTAAAGTCACGTTTTAAACAAAACGTATAACGTGTAATATATTTTCGTAATATAATAAAGTAAATAATGTTTGTTTGGATAAATCCACATTATTTTTAAAAGTTGTCACCAACGTTCATATTTTGTATTTTTGTAATCTCATACGATTTGAACGAATCGTATATGTGTATATATATATATATATATATATATATATATATATATATATATATATCACCTATATACATATATAGTAAGTAATTATCGTACTTAGTCCTATTTCATACTAAATACAGTAGTAAACAAGTAATTAGGAAAATTTTAAATTTACCCTAATTTTGGGGTTGTTACATGAAAAGTGATAAAGAGACTTAACAAGGTAAATCTAAATACTAAAAAGTGGGAGTGTTCAAATGGATGGATCGGTTCAAAACCGATCCTTATACATAAATCCAAATGGATTATGGTTTCGAAAATATGAATTCGATCCGTCCAAACATATCAAAAACCGAACCAATTCATCCGAATTACTATTTGGATGGATCGGTTTGGTTTTTGGATATCCATACACATACATAAATATTTATAATATATATCTACTAATAATATGTTATATATTATAATAAACTTATACAGAATAGTTGGTTCTCATTTGAATCTCCCAGTACATATACATGTACATATAATATAATAGTAAAATGCAAAACGAAACTATAAATCACCTACATATATAAGTAGACAATTATGTAAACTATAAACTACCTATTTTATTTGGATATTCATAGAATATTAATAAGTTAGTAAACTATTTTGTATGTGCATGTATACATATAATGAATGAAAAATAAGTATTTATTTGTTATTTGGTTTTTTTTTTATAATCCGGTTTGTAATTTACTAATCAAAACCAATTCGTGATCCAAATAATAAGTTTGGTTTTGATCCGAACCGATCCAAAAATCCAATTATCCAAACCATATGGTCCGATCCGAGTTATCCAATTGGATAATCCGGTTTTATCCGAACTGTGAACAGCCCTACTAAAAAGTACCTTACCTGCTTTCTTAGACTACTTCTAACAGTGCTTTCGTGACTTCTTTCTTCCCTTGTGCCAGCTCAGCGCCACGTCAGCACATCCAAAACTGACGAGAGACTGACAAAGCACTGCCAACAATCCTTTCTTCCTTCAATTTTTGGGCCCCACATTTACCAATATACCTACATTTGCATACAATAAAAAAACAATAATACATTAAATATAAGTAGTTGGGCCCACCAAAACTTCATTCCTTTTCTTCGGTTAGCCGAAGGAGCATCAACCGAAGAAGCAACCACACAAACGGTGTCAACGGTGACGAAAGGGAAGACTTCGTCGATTTCAACGCAGTCTTATACCTAAATTTTAATTTATATATATTTCTTATCTTACTTTTTTATAAGACCAATTAACTTCAAGTACAATAATATGCATTTTATTTTTTATGGGAGAGGTTCAAATGTGAATATGAATTTGTGTGAAAATGAGTTAATCATTCTCAACCATATATTTTCATTAAATAACTATTTCCACCATCTTTTATAAAATTAAATATCTCATAAATGAAAAGTCTAAAAATTATAAAAATTGCACCATAAAATTAAGTTTTTTATCCTCTTCGATTTGCCGTCCCTCAAGACATACTTTTGACAACTTTTTTTTTTTCATTTTTTGGTGGGTTTACAAATTAGTAACACAAGTGTTAGTGTTGCGGTTAGGGTTTGGCGTTTGGGGGTTAGGGTTTAGGGTTTGGGGTTTCTCCCCGAAACCCTAAACCTTAACCCCTAAACCACAAACCATAAACCCTAAACACTTTACAAAACTCTAAACCCTAAACGCTTTACACAACTCTAAACCCTAAATCATACTAAACCCTAAACCCCACTAAAACCAAAATCATAAACTCTGCTAAACCCTAACCTTAAATCCTAAACCCTAAACCCTAACCCTAATCACAAATCAAATGTACAACCAATCACTAACATGTGTTACTAATTTGTAAAACCACCAAAAAATGAAGAAAAAAAAAGTTGTCGAAAGTATGCCTTGAGTGACGGAAAATCGAAGAGGAGAAAACGTTGAATTTTATGGTGCAATTTTCATGATTTTTCGACTTAACGTTTGTGAGATATTTGAGTTTCAAAAATGTATGAAAGATGGGTATTTGATGAAAATAAGTGGTTGAGATTTATTCGTGTCTACTCATTTTAACTCTAATGTATTATTCATGTAAAAAATTACATTACGTACTTTACAAATCAATTTTGAAATAATCACGCAATTACAAGGCCACATGAGTGGTATTTGAGCTATTTAATATCGGAGAAGCCCCGTTAATACTAACCCATTTTGCCCAATCAAAAATATCTATATTTTCACCGGCGCCGACGCTTAAAGCTCTTACCTTTTAACGGCGCCGGCGAATCAACGCTGCCGGCGAGATGTTAGTCATATGGGATTTTGATCGGACGATCATGGATGACGACAGTGATCGTTGGGTTGTTGTAGAAATGGGTTTGACCCAATTGTTTAATCAGCTTCGCCAAACATTACCTTGGAATTCACTCATGGTTCGTAACATCTCTCTTTTTTTAAAAAAATTCAGAATGTTTAAAATTTATTAAATGTAGTGTATTTTAAAACGGTCTTACGTTTGCTATTATATGGTGTCCAGGTAATTTAACCTTTGTTCTGGCGTGGCAGCCGTATCATTGGTTTACTTGTTATTTAGGGGTGTGTTTGGATGTGCATATTGAAAATGATGTTTGATTCTATGTATAAAGTATAATTTAGCCGGGTTATTAAAGTTAGATATACATAATATAGTTTAATATGATTAAATGCTGATATAGTTGCATGCTAATATGAAAATGATGATTAATTTTGTGTTTATTGAATTTTAGGATAGAATGATGGAGGAGCTACATTTACAAGGGAAAACAATTGAAGATATTGTCAACTGTTTAAATCGTGTTCCATTAGATCCACAAATCGTTTCGGCTATTAAATCAGCTCATGCCCTTGGGTATATAGTTATATACTTGTTTTTACATTTGTTCATGTTTTTTTACAGATCTCTTGCTGATTTGTAGGTGTTATGAATCTATAATGATGATGGTTTTGACTGTTCCAGATGTGATTTGAAGGTGCTTAGTGATGCTAATCAGTTTTTCATTGAAACAATATTGAAAAACCACGGCGTTTATGATTGCTTTTCGGAGATTATTACCAACCCGACTTGTGTTGATAGAGAAGGCAGGCTTAGGATATTTCCTTATCATGGTTCGGCGGTGCCGCCTCATGGGTGCAATCTTTGTCCTCCTAATTTGTGCAAGGTATATCAATGAGAAAGAACATGTAATTGTGGCCCCCATTTACTTGATCCTAAGAAAATGAAAATGTGACCTTAAAATTGGAAAATGTTAGTGTTAACTAATGAAACAAGGTCACTATGCACAAGCGACATTTTTTGTTCAAATGTATTAGCCTAACACCTTAGCTCCTTTTACTATTTGGAAAGCGTATTACTTATTACAAGTATCATGAAATCAAGTACGATTTGTTGGTTCAACTAAATATGTCCCTATCTTTATTGTAACTTATGTAAAGTAACTATCTATGATTTAAAGTGACTACCCTATGTCTTCTATAATTACACTATCCATTTTTTGTGCCATTTGAGTTAGAGGAGGCAAAATGGTAAGTTTCAATGCTTGTCAAAACAGGCTTGGTTGACCCATCAATACCTTTTCATCGATGTTTGTTGAATTGTTTGTGCGTAAGTAATGTATCAGATATGATTGATTGTAATGAAAAAAACTAGTTCAAGTTTCTTTGAACAAATTGTTTGGGAGCAAAGTTTGAATAACCCATATGAAGGGATTTGATTCTAATTTGTTCTTAGACATTCTAAACAGGGATATGTGATTAGTCAAATGCAAGATTCGACCTCTGAAGATGGAAAGAAGCAGGTCATTATCTACATTGGAGATGGGGGAGGTGATTTCTGCCCGACACTAAAACTTGGAGAAGATGACCATGTCCTGCCCCGAAAAAACTTCCCTTTGCAGAATCTCATTTCAAAATCATCGGTACCTATCAAACCAAAAATTCATGAATGGGACAATGGTGAAGAACTGAACAAGATTTTACTTGGTCTTATCGATCCAAAAGTTGAAGTCTAGTCAACTTTTTGGCAAATACCTTCACTAACTTTCAGTTGAAACCCTAGGAACCGTAGACCGGTAGATCTATTGTTCTACTGTTTTAACAGAAATGCTCTATATGAGTTGTGAGGTATTGTGTATGTTATAGATGTGCACAAACTACATTCATATATGCAGGTAAAGTTGTTACCTCACCTGACATTTCTATATTGCTGGTGAATAACCATAGTACAGTTGTGAGAAAATAAATGACCTTTGATTATGTCCTGTCGTTAACGGTCTGTACGTGTCTGTATAGGTCTTAATGTGTGAGTCGAATAAATAAGTAATGGGTCAAAACAAAACAGGTACTCTTTTTAGTATGTGGAAGTGGGTTAGAAATATGTTGTTTCTATCAACGTGTGTACTTATTTATTACTATGACCAAAATTATAACATAGAAAATAGAAGTGCTTTAGGCAACTTTGACCCATTTGACCCGTTCCCTTGTTATATTAGCCGTTTTGATGCGCTATCATTTAAATACAACCGAACTGACCAGTTATCACAAAACAGGGTCGACACTAACGGCACAAGTATCAAGTATGGTCAAAGAAGCGGTGGAGCCTTTAACTTAAGGGGAGATTCCTTATAAATAAAGAGATTTTCGCTGCCACCGCTGGCCAGTTTTTGAGCTGATGTTGACCTCCACAAACTTCTGATAATCCTACTCTTACATCAATGTTAGTTAATAATTGCCCATGCTCCGGATTGTTAATATGTTGTGGTTGTTCCACTCTACAGATCCGACGCTGGATCCATGTATTTCTTGCAGAGTCTCTACCTGATGATGTTGGAAGTGGATAAATAGACGGGGCAAGTAACATGTCAAAATGGCTGTTTTTATTATTTAACAATACAAGGAATCATAACGGGTTGAAACGTCCCACAGCAGTGGGTTTTCTATTGGCCTATCCGCTTGACACTAGTAGTAGGGCTGCCTTCATCATCTGATTAAGAGTGTAAAAATGACGAACTGGATTTCTTTTGTACTCGTTCACCAAGTTAGTGGTGGTGGATTTTCTCGCAGTCCTTCCATGCACGTGGTAGCTCTTTGTGTGGTTTTGACAGCCCGACGGGTAACCTTACAGTGGTTTTCGATGTGATGATAAAAGAACATGATATTGCAAGTTAAAAATAATGTTGAAATATATCGATTTGGGTTAAAAATCTTGCTCCATTACATCAACTTGACACGAATTGTAGTATAAAACTGTTTGGTAGTTCGCTCAAATGAAAATAAAATAAACAAGGAGCATAATTCGCTCAAATATTAAAAATTTCGCTCAAATGCCCAAAAAATAACCACAATTTGCTCCTTTGTACATGCGTCCTCACTTATTTGGTTAAAAATTGACCCAATTAGCTGATTCTTTGCATTTGAGCGAATTTCGGTGTTAGTTTTATTCTAGCTTGAGCGAATTCTGGGTTCATTTGAGTAAATTCTTTGGCATTTATGCGAATTAAAGCAAATTTTTGTATAACACTTGATCCAATTCTTGTCTTTTAAGATTTGAGCGAACTACCAAATATTTTTATATACTACGGTTCGCTCCAAGTCGATGTGATAGACCGAGACTCCTAACCAAAATCAATATTTTTTCAAGATCTTGTCTATACGTGTATATATATGATAAGATATAGGAGGTCAAGTAGGACAGATTAATTTGTAATTTTCTCATTTTGTTTTATGGTAGGTATAATGTGTGTGTTGTGAGAGAGAAATAAGATGGAAACTCCCTGGTGACATTTGATTTATTTATTATTCTCATTATTCAACAGAAGTAACATGGTCTACAATGTTATTTTGAGATTGAGAAGCTCCCAATCCAGTGATAGCACTCATAGCATCACTCAAGAAACAAAAAGTGCTTCACTGGATCGGCTCTTTCAACTGGTTGTACATCATACTATTCGGCTCTATATGGCTCTGCCGCTACCAATCGGCTCGTTTAATTTAGGTTAGATTGAATCTCGACTTGATACCACAACGAGTTTTCAAGATGTAAGCTCAAATGTGGTTCAAGGTCTCAATGGAGTTCGAGCTCAGCTCAAAAGCTCGAAAATGTACGCAAAGTTACATTTTCGTTAATGAAACTTATTATTATAAACATACGTAAAGATTACTTCCTCATGATAAAAACCATTCAAACAATATAAAATAACATAACAAAAGATGATATTAAGTCAAAAATTAATTAATTTAAACAGTATTCAATAATAACAATAACATCCAAAAGTATATTGTAGATATTTATATACACGCCTTCATGTTACTTGATGCTACAAAAAACTCGATAGTAACTTGAGTTCAACTCGTTATATGTTTTATGTTCAATTTATAGACTCAAGTTCGATTCTCGTTATATATATTTATGCTCAATTTTAGACGCGAGTTTAAAATCCGATAGAAACTCAATCAAACTAAAATTTGACGTGTTAAGATCGAGTTGTTTAATAAGAAACTCGACTAAAGACGTTTTATTTTATTTTTTTGGGTTTACAATACATAAATTGGCTCGGGCACTTATTGGGCATGGGCACCTTAATTTATTTAAAAACGTGTAATTACACACAAAAAGCCATGTATCCATTGAATGCAAGTGTTTTTTTTTTTTTGAAAGGCATTGAATGCAAGTGTTTGTGGCTCTGTTGATGCAATATTAGGTGAATCCGACATGTGTATTAAATAGACAATAAATATTCAACGCTTGCCTTCATTTTTTTTTTTTTTTTTTTTTTTTTGGAACGGCAAATAACTCCTTCGGATCAGTAATGGAGTATCATCGTGCCACCACTACTGACCCCACCTTTTGCCTCACCTAAGAAGAAACATCTAGAGAGGCTCGAACCCGAGACCTCTCCATCATTGGGAAAACTCCTTACCTCACTCTTACCACTTGGGTAAGAGGTCATAATTTAGCTATAATAACAACATGGATGTAGCCTATATGATTTAATTAATAAATGATTTTTAAAGACATTAAACACCTGGTTATATGGTAGTACTCGTAGTACATTAGCCTTTACACATATTTTATTTATAAATAATTATATATACAAACTAATTAATATTAATATTTAATATTAATAGTAGAGTAAGGTTCAAATGAGTACACCAATTTTGAGTGAGAATGAGGGAACCAACAGATTTCTGCCATGTGTCACTTTATTCTCTCTCCTCCACACTTTATTCTCTCTCCTCCACATTTTTAAAAATTAAATATCTCACAAACGGTAAGTCGAAAAATCATGAAAATTGCACCATAAAATTCAGCGTTTTCTCCTCTTCGATTTGCCGTCCCTCAAGGCATACTTTTGACAACTTTTTTTTTTCTCATTTTTTGGTGGGTTTCACAAATTAGTAACACATGTGTTAGTGATTAGTTGTACATTTAATTTGTGGTTAAGGTTAGGGTTTAGGGTTAGGTTTAGGGTTTAGTAGGGTTTATGGTTTAGGGTTTATAAGGGTTTAGGGTTTAGAAGGGGTTCAAGGTTTAGGGTTTAGAAAGATTTAGGGTTTAGCGTTTTGTAAAGCGTTTAGAGTTTAGGGTTTAGGGGTTAGGGTTTAGGGTTTAGGGTTTGAGGTTTGGGGTTTCGGGGCGAAACCCCAAACCTCAAACCCTAAACCCTAACCCCTAAACCCCAAACCCTAAACCCTAAACCCTAAACGCAACACTTTAACACATGTGTTAGTAAATGTGAAACCCACCAAAAAAATGAAGAAAAAAAAAAACTTTTCGAAAGTATGTCTTGAGGGACGGCAAATCGAAGAGGAGAAAACGACGAATTTAATGGTGCAATTTTCATAATTTTTCGATTTGTCGTTTGTGAGATAATTGATGTTGGGGGTAAATGAGTTTTGTACATGTGGAACATTCTCTTTGTACACATGGCTTGATATCATTGGTTCCCTCATTCTCACTCAAATTCCTATTCTCATTTGAACCCTACCCATTAATAGTAATATATAATGTGTGCACATGAAAACACAAATTACGTGCACATGGTTCTCAATGTTGTCTCATATGTCTAGATTATTACGTAGTACTCTAGTTATTAATAAGTTCGAAGTCTTGAAATTCACGTCTAAGCATGAAATATTTGTCCTTTTATTATTGGTTTAATCTTAGATAGCACATTAAAATAATTAAATTACTAGTTTTAAGATAAACAGATTGCTAAACAGATTGGGTGTAGAGTGGGAATTTTTCCTTTCGAATATCTTGGGTTAAAGCTGGGTGCAAATATGAATCGATGCAAAAACTGGGGGGATGTAATAGATATATTTAAGTCTCGTCTATCTTCTTGGAAAGCATCGAAGCTATCCATAGCAAGGCGGGTAACCCTCGTTAAATCTGTTTTGGACAGCTTACATGTGTATCACTTTTCATTATTTAGAGCTCCTTTAAAGGTAATTGATGCTCTAGAAAAAATAAGGAGAAATTTTCTTTGGGGTGGGAATGAAAGAAACTCTAAAATAAGTTGGGTATCGTGGGATAGGGTGATTGCTCCCAAAGATGAGGGAGGTCTTGGAATTGGTTCACTTAAACATATTAATATTGCCCTTTTGATGAAATGGTGGTGGAGATTTCAACGGGAAACAAACGCGGTTTGGAAGCAAGCTATAAATGCGATCCATGGGAATCGGGATACTTCATCTTTGATTCCAATAAAAAAAGGGTTCACGAGTCCATGGGTTAATATTGGTAAACTACAAAAGGGATTAGAAAAATATAACTTAGATATTTCAAAAAAAAAGATATTTCAAAAAAAAAAAAAAAGATATTTCAAAGCTAATTATTGCAGAAAATGGTAGGTGGATATGGAAGGGTGATGTTTCAGGAATATTTTCAGTAGCATCTGCCAGGAAGGTTATGATTAATTCGTTTGCACGTGCTAAGGAATTCCACTTCACTTGGAATAGATGGGTGCCAGGTAAAGTAAATATCTTTGTTTGGAGAGCTGAAATGAATCGTGTGCCAACGAAGACTGAATTACTTAAAAGAAATATCCAGGTATCCTCTAACCTTTGTTGTTTATGTAATCATTTTGAAGAAACTATTGAGCATCTTTTAATATAATGCGAATTTGCTAACATGTTGTGGTGTTTTATAAGTACATGGTGTAAAATAAACCCAATTTTTATTTTTACTATTCGGGATATTATTTGCTATTCGGAAAAGGAGCTTGGTGAGAAGTATCAAGTCATTCAAACAATAATATTTTCTGCTTGTTGGTGCATTTGGAAATTAAGGAATGATGTATGTTTTAATGGAACTTCCCCATCTTGGCAAAAATTAAAAGAGGATGTTCAAAGACTTAGTTATGTTTGGATAAAGAGTAGAGCTCACATGTCAGATTTATCTTGGAAACAATGGTGTGAATTCAACATCTCAAATGGGAAATCAAATAAGATGGATAATGGCTAAAGCGTGCTCTGGGCAGTTTCGATGGATATATCCCAGGAAGAAGTATGCTAGCTACCAAAAGGTGTACCTGTATTTTTATTTATGGAAGAAGTTTAAGGACCTGCTGTGCATTACGTCCCTGATGGATTTACTCCTGATTATGGGCTTTGGTGTTCTTGGGCTGCATTTTAGAGTCCGCTATGTATTTTCTTGGGCTGTATTATTATATTTTATGTATATATCTGTATCATGATCTATCTTCCGAATCTGTATGGGTACTATCAAAAACGAAGTATGGTGAAAACCGGTGGCTCGGCCCCTATCTTCGAGGATTTTTTCCTGAGTATTCTCAGGTTTTTTTCATCCTTTTTAGTGCCCTCGCAGTTTAGATTCGGGATTTGGTATCTAAGAAAAAGTGGTGTATTATTATAGGTACATGTACGTTGTATTATGGTGGCTACCTAGCATTTTGCTAGTAGTATGTTATATATAATTTTCTGCCTTTCAAAAAAATACTAGTTTTAAGACCCGTGAAAACACGGGTTTGATAACATATATAACATTATAATTATAATTAAAATTTAGCCTGCAGATTCTTTTCTTTTCACTCTTCCCAATACCCGGATGCTCCTGTCAAAATTTTAATGATAATCAGTTGTTTCACATACCTAACCTAAAAAACAAAAAGTAAAGTTTGATAATCTAACTTACCTTAAGATACATATCGATAGCACGATAAATCCCATCATGGGTCGATCTTGGTAAAGTCGAGACCATATAGGCAAGATCAACAAACTTTAACAATGGCGTATTTGGATCCTTCGCAATTTCAGCAAGATACCTATCGATAATCTTGGCGACTTTGACTTTCACATCAGAGTCAACACGTTTCAGCTCCAAGAACTCGCTTTCACCACTCTGATCTTGCATCATATATATTGCTACCAGTTCCTGAACCAAATCAACATCAAGAATAGAAATATCAGCAACCGATGCTCAAAATCAGTAATGGATACAAACATTAATTTCGAATATATTTACAAAATCAAAACCCATATGCTATCAAATCCAAGTTTCAATGGATAAAAAGACTGACTTCAAAATAAGGGTTAATAATGGTTTAATCTCTAAAGTTTAACTTTTTTTTCGTTTTAACAACTCAACTTTTTTTTGAATGTTTTAACCACTCAACTTAGGGTCAATAAATGTTTAATCCCTGAACTTTCAATTTATTTTCGTTTTAACCACTCAACTTTGTTTTAAACTTTTTAACCACTCAACTTATGAGTTGACCATACTTTAACCACTAAAGTTAATTTAACCATTTAAAAAACCCTTTCGTTAACTTATAATGAAAGTTTAGATCGGGATATATAAACTTTAAACTGATTTTTTATCGACCAAGGTTGTCAAGAGAGAGATCTTACCTAGGATCATTTTTGTCTTCACAAGATCGAAATCGTAAGATCAAATCGGGATCGTAATATCTTACGATTTCGATTTGAGCATAGGATCTTACGATGTCGATCCGATCCGATATTACTTAACATAGTATTACACTAAGGTATTAGATTTTTTATTTTATCATTTAGTCAAAAGAAAATTGCTCGGATCGTCCCTGTGTTTGTTCAAAAAATCACGTCCCGTCCCTTATTTTCAATAATGTCACTAGGCGTCCTTGTATTAGTTATTTTGCTTCACAAATCATCCCTTGACCCAACGACGTTAGTAATTTCCGTTAAATGCAAACATATGAGGGTGTAAATGTCTTTTCACATTCTTACCACCAAACCCACACCATACACTGCCACATGGCCCACATCTCTTTATTTCCCGACTTATTTTTTTTTTCTGGAGTACTCTATATATCCCTTTCTACAATCTTTCAACAATCCTTAATTATTAAAAACAGGTAATATAAAAATGAGTTTAATAAAATTGAAATAAAACGTTATAATAAACACATATAAACAAATCACCGTATCTAAATATCAAGAATTCCGGCACCATCCTCGCTCGTCGGATTTATTCACCGTCATTAAATCTCTGGCATACAGCTTGCCGGATTTACTCACCACCTTGCGTCACCATCTCCGGCATATCTGTTCGCCGGAACTACTTGCCACCGCTGCTATCATCTCCGGCCATAACGATAACGGAAGCACTTGAAATTGATACGGATCTACTCGTTAACTATGAATTTGAATTTGATATAAATAGAACCCTTACACCTCCGCCCTTACTTTCGAACGCCCTCACTTTGAGTGTTGTTGATTTAGTGCAACAGAACTCCACCTGCCCGGAATATGCTACTGTAGACCTCCGCCTCAGTCGCAATATGTCATCACCGGAATCAATTCATAATAACGATAACGAGGTGTGCGAACAGATCGATTTTAACTTAGGGAGAGAGGTTTGCGAACAGATTTTGCGACGGTGTTAATTTGTCGATTTTGCGAACAAGATTGGTGAAGAATCAGGTGGGTTTTCATTTTGTGAACAGGATTTGGAATGATATTTTAGTTTACGAAAATTATGTGACTTATCAGTTATGCGAACAAAATTTGGAAAGACGTTTTGGCCCCGAGAAAATAAGTGGCCGGGTTTTCATTTTCATGGTCAACGGAATAAGTGTAATAACTTGCAGGTTTTTGTGAGCTGGGTCAGAGAGTTAAACGGTGGGATTTAGAGGAGGAAGGGTAGGTACAAAGTGAAAAGACAATTATGCCCTCATGTGCATTGCACATGCTTTCATTTAACAGAAAATATTAACGTCGTTGGGTAAAGGGATGACTTGCGAAGCAAAATAACAAATACAAGGACGCCTAGTGACATTATTGAAAATAAGGGACGGAACGTGATTTTTTGGACAAACACAAGGACGATCCGAGCAATTTTCTCTTTAGTCAATATACACACGTAAGTGTCATAAAAAAATTGTAAACTTACATTAATAAATTAATTACTTTATATTGATTATACAAATATAAGGCATATAAAATGACTATTCTTTCTTACATCTCAATTCAATTACTATATAAAATGACTATTATTGATTGTTGAAATAATTACACTAATTAACTATAATAAATTAACATTGATTATCTGTTCTATATATTATACGGGGGATTAGACTGACATCATTCGTCTGCCTTCCCCCAATCGTTAACTGCTCATTCACCTACGTGGCAAGCTGTAATGCAAGGAATTATCTAAGAGTTTTAACTTTTTTGTATAATTTGAAATGCATATACAACTCTGCATGTAACTGCATGGGTTACCCACTCTTTATTATCTAAGTTCACTCTTTATTATATAAGTCTATTTGCATGTAATTGCAGTTCACCGATAAAATTTATAACACCCTCTAATCTCAAGGCCATTTTTTTAAACCGGAAGCATATTTAAATAATTACATCTTAGATTGCAAAAATTACATTTCAAAAGTGCAATCCCCTCATACATGAACCTTTAAGCTTGATTTCCATAATAATTACAAACACTAAGTTTAGGTGTTATATAAATCCAAAACATAATATTAAACCATTAACATGTTTATATAATTCAGAGTGAGTCGTCAAACATTCCATCAAACCCGACTTCTTGCCACCCACAATCAAAGTTTAATCTGCAAGAGATAATGAGGGGGATTAACTCAAAGTTAAGTGAATAGATCCATAACCATCAACCTAACTCAGATTAACAATTGTTTACAGCTAAGCATCATAAACAACTAGCTTCAAAGAGGATCGGTGGTCCTTGAGGTACCCTACTGTCACGGTGGCCCCCAAGTAACACTTACAACCAACTGAAGGCCAATTCAGTAGTCTAACCGATAGTTTGGTACTATTACCACTTACAACACCAGTTCAATAAACAACACATGTACAAAGTACTAATGTTGTCCAAGTAATAGTACCCAAACCCAATCCCTGATGACCTCTGAAATAATACACATAACCCATAATCATCATGACAATATGCTAACCTAACAATGTATTATAGTAAAACAATGTTTACCCGTTGTAATCAAGTTGTTACAATCAATTTAGACTGAGAGTCATTGATCCACTCACCGTTACCTCAGTCGCCCACTCAGAATTCTTATATTACTGAGTCTTCGGTTGATCCGAGAACAAACAGAATAATGAGTTAATGACTTACTAATTATTAATTAAATTACAAAATATCATACAAATAAATAATACATATTTTTTTCCCATACAAACTTAAATCATTACATATTAAATCTTTAACAAATAAAATATACTCTGGTTCCACATCACTTAAATATCAGTGACTTAAAACATAAATACCAAAAAGAAATCAAATATCATCAAACATACCCGATCAGGTCACTGGCCACACCCGGTCGGGTCACTAGCCATACCCGGTCGGGTCATTAGTCATGCCCGGTCGGGTGACTAAGAAAATTCTGAGATTTTAATTTAAATCCCGTGCTGTAATCATTTTGTTCTAATTCACGAGATCGGCTAAATTTACGCGATTGGGTATCGCTACATACCCGTCCGGGTATCAAATCTTACCCGTCCGGGTGAGGTTAAAAACCCGGAAACCAATGACCTGTAGCTTACAGCACGAACTCAAAACCCCAAAACATACAAACTAGCTGTTATACGAAATTTCACCCTATAAATGACCTCCAATATAACGCCCTGTAATTTCAAGACCATTTTTTTTTAAACATAACGAAAGCGCATATCTAAATAATTACATCTTAGATTGCATATAATTATATTTCAAAAATGCAATCTACATAACATGATCCATAGTCTAGTTTATCACAATTACTACAACCAATAAGTTTTAGGTGTTATACAATCTCAAAACATAATGTTAGATCATCAACATATGTATCTAAATCAGAGTGGGAGCCGTCAAACATTCCATTAAAACCCAAACTTCTTGCTACCCACAATCAAAAGTATAACCTGCTAGAAGTAATGAGGGGGATTAGCACAAAGCTAAGTGAATAGATCCTCAACTATCAACCTAACTCAGATTAACAATTGTTTACAGCTAAGCATCATAAACAACTAGCTTCAAAGAGGATCGGTGGTCCTTGAGAAACCCTACTGCCGCGGTGGCCCCCAAGTGACACTTACAACTAACTGAAGGCCAATTCAGTAGTCTAACCGATAGTTTGGTACTATTACTACTTACAACACCAATTCAATAAACAACACATGTACAAAGTACTAATGTTGTCCAAGTAATAGTACATAAACCCAATCCCTGTTGACCTCTGAAATAATGCACATAACCCATAATCATCATTGCAGTATGCGAACATAACAATGTATAATAGTAAAACCATGTTTACCCGTTGTAACCAAGTTGTTACAACCAATTTAGACTGGGAGTCATTGATCCACTCACCTTTACCTCAGTCGCCTACTCAGAATTCTTATATTACTGAGTCTTCGGTTGATCTGATAACAGACAAAACAATGAGTTAGTATCTTACTAATTATTAATTAAATTACAAAATATCATACAAATAAATAATACATATTTTTTTCCCATACAAACTTAAATCATTACATATTAAATCTTTAACAAATAAAATATATTCTGGTTTCACATCACTAAAACACAGATACCCAAAGAAATCAAATATCATCAATCATACCCGATCGGGGCACTAGCCATACCCGGTCGGGTCACTAGCCATACCCGGTCGGGTCACTAGCCATACCCGGTCGGGTGACTACTCATACCCGGTCGGGTGACTAAGAAAAATCCAAGATTTTAATTCAAGTCCCGTGTTGAAGTCATTTTGTTCTAATTCACATGATCGGCTAAGTTTACGCGATCGGGTATCACTACATACCCGTTCGGGTATCATAGCTTACCCGTCCGGGTGAGGTTAGAAACCCAGAAACCAGATGACTTTCTGCAATTTACAGCTTCGAACCAAAACCCCAAAACACAAAAACTTAGTTGCAATACACGATTTTAACTAACAAATAACCTCAAATATCATCAATAAACATAGTATAACAACAAACAACATAATCTAACCTTAAATTCTACATATGCATCAATAATCTAACCTAATTTTAACCAAACTCAAACACATATGTGTAAATGGGTAAAATCAACTTACAATCAAGATAGTAACAAGTTGATGATGAAGAAGGTCAGATGTTGCATCAAAATCACAGCTTCAAGATGATTCACTTTCTTGTTTATGTTTCTTCCTAAATGTGTATGTGTGTGTGTTCTTGAGAGTAAAAGGAAATTGGGGAAATGAAAATAAGTTAGGTCGGGCTCCACTAACCGACCCCAATATACTTAGTATAATTTATTTCATTTCTAAGTCTATTGTCTGGAACCTAAAACCATTTGTGAGAACAATAAGTTTTATTTTACCGACAATTTTAACAATTTAAAAGAAGTAGCATTTTACTATTCACAATAAGTCATTTAACTAATTGACCTATTAATTTCAACAATAAAATAATGTAAAATTATTTATAACATATTTAAATAATACAATAAAATAAAGAAAATTACCGTATTACTCCTAGGCCCATAAAGAGGATGTTACATCCAACATCAACCATAAACATAAAACAACGACAAATAACATAATCAAATATCAATTTCTACACATGCATCAATAATCTAACCTAAAATTTTTTAACCAAAATCAACACCTATGAGTAAATGGGTATAATCAACTTACAATGAAGATGGTAACAAGAGGAAGATGATGAAAATCATATGCCCAATGAAAGTCACAGCTTCAAAATGATTTCTAGTAGATTTTATCTTGATTTCACTTGGTTTCAAAGTGTAGGTGAAGGTGAAAGTGTATGAGGTCTATGAACAAATTTGGTAAGTGTGGAATATAAGTGTCGACCTATACCATCTGACTCAGTATTAGGTGGTGTAAATTTTATTCCCTTTCTATACTTATTGTCTAGAACCTAAAAACCATTTGCGAGAACAATAAGTTTTATTTTACCGACAATTATAACAATTTAAAAGAAGCATTATTTTACTATTCACAATAAGTCATTTAACTAATTGACCTATTAATTTTAACAATCAAATAATGTAAAATTATTTATAACATATTTAAATAATACAATAAAATAAAGAAATTACCATATTACTCCTAGGCCCATAAAGAGGATGTTACAAAATTCAACCAAAGCACATTCATATACATTGGGTAAGCATGAAAATGCATGTTCTTTTACTTAAATTTTGTTTTATCCATTTGTATTCAAGCAAACAACATGCATGTACTTTGCATTGTATCTAGCAACCGTTTTGTAAACCAATCAAATAATTAATCAAAAATCGGTTCACAAAATATTACATGCACATTGTAGCATTTAACAAGCAAAGTACATGCACCTTTGTTTTGATTATGTATGTCTTTTAATGAAGTTCCTTTTGCGAATCATGTCTATAAATTTCATGCCCAAATCCGATTTCATTCTTGCAATTTCATATTCCACCTTGCATCACTTTTCTTCATGGACGATCACCCTCTAAATTGCATTTCTGATCTAAACACTTTCAATGATTCATGGAAGCTAAAGCTACGTATACTTCGAGTGTGCAAGTCTACATTTCATATTGACATGATACTTATGGACGAAAGGGTATTTGAATTTAGTTTAATTAGTTTATCATTAGACTACAAACTCCAACCGCACTGTTTTTCATTGTTTCGTTTGTTTTCAGGGTGATAAAATTCAGGCAACAGTTAAGAAAGCATTGTTTCCTGTTTCTGAACATGTCTTGGAGGAAGGTTTAGTTGTTTTTCTTAGCAAGTTTGGAGTTGCTGATAACAATGGAAAGTATCCCATGCTGAAGCATCCATACAAGATCAACTTCTATCGTTCTACGCATATGAAGAGATCGATTAACTTTGATGGACCCCGTCATGGCTTCAGTTTCGTTAAATTTGATGATTTACCCAAATTTATCGATGATCCAGATCTACCAATTGGTTAGTATTTTTCCTTATATCTCCTTTTTTTTTACTATTTAGTTATGTAATGTAAAATATATATTTATAATGTTGTATCTTAATTTTTTGAGATGTAATTGGCAGTGTTGTTGAGTGTGGTAATTTGGATGTCTACGATAAAGGAGATGGTTGTGAAGGAAAACGAATCAATATGATGCTTGTAGATCTCATGTAAGTTTATATTTTATAAAATGAAATGTATAAATCATCTATTTTTTTACATTCAAGGTTTATCTTATGTAAGTTTTAACATGCAGTGGAGCGAAAGTCAAGTGTACTCTATGGGATAACTATGCAGAGCAGTTCCAAGCATTTATCGAACGTAATATTCACCACCATCTTGTAATCATTCTGCATTTTGCTCAAATTCGCGATTGGAAAGGTTTTTTTTGTGTTATTACCTTTATTTGTATTTTAATAAATTACCTTTTTAATATTTATAATCCAAACTATTTTTAGGTGATCCTAATATCCAGAATGCTTTATTTGGAACCAAATTGTTCATCGATGATGATATCCAAGAGATTACTGATTTCAGGAAGATGTCATATAATTATTTTCTTAAAATCATAACTGTTTAATTAAATGTAATATATATTAAAAATATTGTTTATATATATTATAGGTTCATTGGTAAGCTTGGTACTGCTACTTCTTCTCAGGGTGGTAGTCAATTATCTACCCAGCGTGTTAACTCTTTACGTGAAGAATTTCTCCATGAAACTAAGCGTGTCTCCATTGATGAAATTGTTGATTCACTCGATGTGCGTATATGATTTTATATTTAAAAATCATTGGTACTAAAATAACGTAATTAATATTATATATATTAATATTACTTATTATTGCAGAAGATGGTACGTGTTGTTCTTTGTACTGTTAAGTCTGTTGATGTGACACCCGGTCAAAAATGACCCAAAATTTGGTCAAAATTTAAACTTTTATTTCAAGTATTATATACTCAAACTACTGAATTGTACAAGTATTGTATATATAAATATATATAATAACGTTAAACGATTATTTAATAATCGTGTATATACGATTCTGACAGAACGCAGAAACTTAAAATGGAAGTTGGTGAAACTATTATTAAATGATATGGAAGTATTTAATAACGTCAATTATTACTTTATATTATTTTTATAATATAACAAACACGTACGTTTTGCTTAAAACGTAACCGAACGCGACGAAAACGAACGAAACGCGCCCGACCGACGAAATAAACCAAAGTTATATTTTTATAATTTAAAACTATTTATTTTGATAAAATACTTCAAGTAAAAATAACGCGATTACACGAGTATAATTATAACGTATAAAAACGTTACACAAATTTAATAAACGTACAAATCGCGACCGACACCCGACTAAAGCCCGAAATACTTTTTAGTAACTTAAATATACTACATTGAGTAAAAACTTTCTCATCTCTTCTCTCGGCTCTCTCTCTCACTCTATATCATCTTCATCATCATACTCGTAAACCACCATAATCTAGCCACAATACTTGAAGAAAATCCAAAGAAAAGCAAGGAAAGAAGAAAGGAGCATCAAACCGAGCACACCTCTTTCTTTTCGGCCTTAGATCATCTAAAACATTGGTATGAGACATTTCTCTTTTACTAGATTTCTTTGGAATACACTTATTTATATGTTAGTATGTTTACTCAACTTAAAAATGTCCAAAAACCATGTCAAAACTCGTTTAATAAACACATATGTAAAAACAGTTTCATGGCCAGAAAAATACATATCACTAAATCGGCTATAACTTGAGTTATAGGTCGACTAAATGCATGAATCATATACCGAAATCTTTGTATGGAAGTCCTCTACAAAAAGTTCTTCTTTGGCTCGTCCCAAAAATTCACCAATTTTTCCAGAAAATTAGATTTGTTAGCAAAGGTCTAAATTCGGACTAAACAGACCCCTGATCCTTTGCGAATTTTATAAAATAACAAACGGCCTTCAAAAGTCATGAAAAAATTACAGAAAGTACATAACATATGTAGGAACATTGTGTAAAAAATTCGGAACATTTCGTTAACATTTGCTATTTTAAATAAAAATCACAAATTCGGACTGAATTGCACTCTGAACTTTGACTTTTGTTGACTTTCGGATGAATAGTAACCTTGACCACTTTGACTTTCGGATGAACAGTAAATTTGACTCCGAAAGTCAACTTTCAGAGTTGACTTTCATTGACTTTCGGAAAACATTATTTTGGACTCTAAGTTCGGATTTATAAGTTTCGGATGCTTACTTTCGGACTAGGAACAACTTCGGATAGTTCTAACTTCGGACTAATCATACATACGGACACATATACACATTCGGAGTTACACATTCTCGGATACATATATACACATTCGGACATACCCATATATATTGTACTTTCGGACTAAGAAATACTTTCGGATATATGTATATATACATACACACCTTCAAAGTATTTATGTAAACATATACATACCCACGTGTACAAATATGCTAGACAAGTATACTTTATACGACATCACTTGAATATGAAAACACTTATACTTTGAAAGGTATACTTTACCACTCAAATACATATGAGTTTACACTCACTACTGACGTATGAGATTACACTCACACTTAATACGAGTTTACACTCGCTCGAACTTACATTCGAACAACATTATCGCGATGCGATAAAAACGACATACTAGTGAATATACTTTACAAATATGCAACGAAATGAAATACATAATAATAATACCTGAATTATTATTACACACCGTCACCAACGGGCCATATATACACAACGACAGACTACAAATATGAACAATTACAAATAACAGACTAATGGACATTAACTAGTTGAGTGGACAACTAGCATGGATAATCTTAATGATATCCATTTACTTACTTAACCTTACGCGTTTAGGACGCTAGAGGTTACTGGTTCGGAGAACCTCATTGCTTGATTTATTGCTTGATACTACTAGACTCAGGTGAGTCTCACGGCCCCTTTTTACTATCTTTACTTTGGGGGAGATGCATTACTTGTTTACTATAAATACATGTGCAAGTTTACTGTTTACCGACTTATCTACTTACTGTTTTACTGGAATACTACTTTACAGACTTTACTGACTTGCTACTCTACAAACTTACTGTTTTACCAACTTATATCTTACTGCATGACCGACTTAAAAATTTACCATTTTGCAAACTATACCGACTTACAGACCTACAGACTTACAGACTTACTGAAATGCATGAGTTTCGATTAATCCAATGAAGTCCTCTGAATCATAGTTGTTGGTTATGGGATAAGCGCGAGTTTTAGTATATGGATCCGTACGGGACTGACAATCCCCGTCCGGGGTGGTAGCGCCACCACGAACCGTACTCGTATAAATGGACGTTTTCTACTCATTTCGTATGAGTGTTATTGGATTAGCACTCACGGGGGCAAATTACATACTTGTTAAGCTTCGACTATGATGGCTCATGGCAGAATACACCGACCCTATTATACTTGTGAAATCCTTACTTACCGACCTACTGCATTTGTAAATTTCTTACTTACTGACTGGTATATGGTGATACTATTTCTACTGACTGATTGTATTTGTACGATAACTTATTTACTACTTTGTGTATAAATTGCTATTACTATTTACTACAAACCTGTGAGATTCACCAACCTTTTGGTTGACGCTTTTAGTGATGCATTCTCAAGTACGCAGCAACAGTAGGATGGCCCGCAAGATATGCTAAGCTAGTACGAGTCGCATGCATATATATATACTTATGAAGATTTTATTTGCATTATCTTTTGTACTTTGGTTATGTATTTAAAATCTTTAGAATCATTTTGCGAACTCGCTAATGATGTATACTTATGACTTAAAACTGTGTACTACTTTTGGTAATGTAATGTATTTTCTAAAACGTCTCATTTAGAGTCGTTTGCTATTAATCTTTGTGCTTGATATTTGATTAGTCACGCCCCAAAAACTATCGCTTCCGCAAAGCATGAAATTGGGGGTGTGACAGATTGGTATCAGAGCCAAGGTTATAGTGAACTAGGTTGCATGTAGTGGGCCTAGACTATGACCGTTAGACAGTATTCCTCATTAGGTATAACTAGTTCAGGGATTACATCATACCAGTTTAATTTAACATAGCCTGATCAACTATGTACAATTAAATGAAGATGATGTGAGATCTGAAAAAGGGTTATGTTGAACAGGAATGCACTAGTTGACTCTGACCACGAGAGAACCGGGACTTTTACTTGTTTGTGCTAGACACACATTAGGCTATTATGTGATATACGTATATATACATTTATAGACCTCACTCACCGACGTAATAATCTCTAGGCTATAATATATTGAACATATATGAATAGGCCTCACACGTTGATACACTCGCTATGAAAATAGCTGACCTTTCTCCCGTGACACCTACGAAATTCGCTTATCGGCTTACTTCTAAGGACAAAAAAAAAAAAAAAAAATTTTTTTTTCTTTCTTACCTCCCTATCGCATTCTGTATGACTCCTGATATCTGTTCGGATGTGATATTCCCGGAACTTTTTGCAAACTCTAACTCTGGTGATCATTTGAACTCGCAAGTTAAATGATTACACTATTATTCTACACTATTGATTGCCACTTGTGTTGTGATATATTACCGTTATATATACAACTACGATGATCATATTCTTATATGAAACTCACATATTCCTTATCTTCATTGAAGGAACATGCCTCCACGGCGCCAAAAGTACACTCAAGCTCAGGTTGATCAATTAGTTTCTGATGCACTAATTGCTGAGCGACGACGATCTGACAGTGCTGAAACACCACCAAGTACCCTAGTGGTAAAACCTTGCACCTACAAGGACTTCCTTAGCTGCAAGCCTCTGAACTTCAACGACACTGAAGGTGCTATTGGGTTGTTGCGCTGGCTAGAAAAGACAGAGTCAGTCTTTCGCATCTGCAACTGCTCTGAGGACTGTAAGGTCAAGTTCTCCACCTACACTTTTATGGATGATGCTCTGACATGGTGGAACACTTATGCTGACTCTGTGGGCCAAGACAATGCTTTGAAAACTCCCTGGGATGAGCTGAAGAAAATGCTCAAGGATGAGTATTGTCCTAGGGATGAGATCCAACAGCTCAAGGCGGAATTCTGGAATCTCACCACTCAAGGGAATGACATTGCCGGCTACACCTCTCGATTCAATCAGTTGGCACACCTTTTCCCATCTATGGTTGATAAGGAATCCAAGCCTATTGAGCGCTATCTCTGGGACTTTCCCCACAAATTCAGGGGATGGTTACTTCATCGAACTCTTCTACCTTTCATGGCACTGTGCGTATGGCACACAAGTTAATGGCACAAATGGTTCGCCAAGGAACCGTTGTTAACAAAAACACTGGTAACAACTCTGGAGATAACAAAAGGAAAGCGGATGGAAACCCTGGAAACCAGAGCCAAGCCAAAAAAAAGCCTGCAACTGCTAAGGCCAACGCTTCTGAATCTGATGACAAGATAGGGTATAAAGGAAGCAAACCCTATTGCTCAAAATGCAGCCTGCACCATGATGGTTCGTGTCCTTGCTCCAAATGCAAGTGATTCGGGCATGTGGCCAAAGACTGCAAAACAGTCACAACTGGTACCAACATCTCAGCACCCAAAACCTGCTATGAATGCAATGGCACCGGACACTTCAGGAGGGACTGCCCAAAGCTGAAGGACAAAAACAGCAACACCGCTAAGGGCAGGTTCTTTGTGCTTAACACTGAGGGTAACCAACAGGATCCGAGACTTATTGACTTACTCAACACGGGTACATTCACTCACAGATAACTCGACTGCCTTTATACTATTTGCATTGGTAGATCTTACTTGTTGTTTAATATCTTCTATGTTTTCTCTAGATTCTAAGTACTCGATAGGATTAGGAAAACGACAACTTAGTTTCTACACGATACTGATAGAGTTTAGTTTACTCTACAACCTTACCGACTATCACAGACTTTACGAATACAATACAACTTACATAGTTACTTTAGGCTACTAGTACACATTGTAGCTACCCTCTAGTGACCGACTGGCCTTGTCATGCAGACATAATGGTCAACACACCTCGAAACTTACCTTTCAAATTCTTTTAGGCGCCGGTAGGGCCCTAGTCAAACAAGGGGAGGAAGACAACGCTAGATAAGTGTTGTGTCACTTCCACACTTTCTTAAGAGATGCACAGACCATTATTTCGATATACCGATAATTACTACGAACAAATTTCGGGATGAAATTCTCCTAACAAGGGGAGAATGTGACACCCGGTCAAAAATGACCCAAAATTTGGTCAAAATTTAAACTTTTATTTCAAGTATTATATACTCAAACTACTGAAGTGTACAAGTATTATATATATATATATATATATATATGTATATATATATATATATAATAACGTTAAACGATTATTTAATAATCATGTATATGCGAATCTGACAGAACGCATAAACTTAAAATGGAAGTTGGTGAAACTATTATTAAATGATATGAAAGTATTTAATAACGTCAATTATTACTTTATATTATTTTTATAATATAACAAACACGTACGTTTTGCTTAAAACGTAACCGAACGCGACGAAAACGCATGAAACGCGCCCGACCGACGAAATAAACCAAAGTTATATTTTTATAACTTAAAACTAAGTATTTTGATAAAATACTTCAAGTAAAAATAAAGCGATTACACACGTATAATTATAACGTATAAAAACGTTACACAAATTTAATAAACGTACAAATCGCGACCGACACCCGACTAAAGCCCGAAATACTTTTTAGTAACTTAAATATACTACATTGAGTAAAAACTTTTATTTCAAATATCATGTTTTAAAACATATACGAAACGTATTTTATAAAACGTTTAACGTTTAAACGAACGACGAAACGAACGGGTAAACGGGTACCGCACGCAACGCAACTTTGGGGAACAAGATTTAAATAAACCACACTCATATGGGCCCCACCCCAACCGAAATTCAGCCCCAAGACACAACCCCAAAATTTAGGATCTTGTTTTATTTACTTTTTGACTTATAAAACACTAACTCATTATTTCTTTCATTTCATTTATCTCTTTCTCATCTCTTCTCTCGGCTCTCTCTCTCTCACTCTATATCATCTTCATCATCATACTCATAAACCACCATAATCTAGCCACAATACTTGAAGAAAACCAAAAGAAAAGCAAGGAAAGAAGAAAGGAGGATCAAACCGAGCACACCTCTTTCTTTTTCGCCTTAGATCATCTAAAACTTTGGTACGAGACCTTTCTCTTTTACTAGATTTCTTTGGAATACACTTATTTGTATGTTAGTATGTTTACTCAACTTAAAAATGTCCAAAAACCATGTCAAAACTCGTTTATCAAACACATATGTAAAAATAGTTTTCTGGCCAGAAAAATACATCTCACTAAATCGGCTATAACTTGAGTTCTAGGTCGAATAAATGCATAAATCATATACCGAAATCTTTGTATGGAAGTCCTCTACAAAAAGTTCTTCTTTGGCTCGTCCCAAAAATACACCAATTTTTCCAGAAAATTAGATTTGTTAGCAAAGGTCTAAATTCGGACTAAACAGACCCCTGATCCTTTGCGAATTTTATAAAATAACAAACGGCCTCCAAAAGTCATGAAAAAATTACAGAAAGTACATAACATATGTAGGAACATTGTGTAAAAATTTCGGAACATTTCGTTAACATTTGCTATTTTAAATAAAAATCACAAATTCGGACTGAATTGCACTCCGAACTTTGACTTTTGTTGACTTTCGGATGAATAGTAACCTTGACCACTTTGACTTTCGGATGAACAGTAAATTTGACTCCGAAAGTCAACTTTCAGAGTTGACTTTCATTGACTTTCGGAAAACATTATTTTGGACTCTAAGTTCGGATTTATAAGTTTCGGATGCTTACTTTCGGACTAGGAACAACTTCGGATAGTTCTAACTTCGGACTAATCATACATACGGACACATATACACATTCGGAGTTACACATTCTCGGATACATATATACACATTCGGACATACCCATATATATTGTACTTTCGGACTAAGAAATACTTTCGGATATATGTATATATACATACACACCTTCAAAGTATTTATGTAAACATATACATACCCACGTGTACAAATATGCTAGACAAGTATACTTTATACGACATCACTTGAATATGAAAACACTTATACTTTGAAAGGTATACTTTACCACTCGAATACATATGAGTTTACACTCACTACTGACGTATGAGATTACACTCACACTTAATACGAGTTTACACTCGCTCGAACTTACATTCGAACAACATTATCGCGATGCGATAAAAACGACATACTATTGAATATACTTTACAAATATGCAACGAAATGAAATACATAATAATAATACTTGAATTATTATTACACACCGTCACCAATGGGCCATATATACACAACGACAGACTACAAATACGAACAATTACAAATAACAGACTAATGGATTTTAACTAGTTGATTAGACAACTAGCATTGATAATCTTAATGATATTAACTAGTTGTTGAGTCACTGGTCGCTGACTATGATAAGTCACTGATAGCTGACCAACTCAATAATATACAACTTGATGAAGAAATGATTTGTATCAAAGCTGTTGTTGCCGAAGACTGTTACTCACTAGTCGCCACTCATTCTACTTCTGGATTTAACATGCTGAGGAAGATTAAAACTCAACTTTGTGTGTCGCTGATACAAGCAGCGAGAGTTCTATATCTTCAAATGAATAAAGGCAAAAGTCACTGCCCGAATAACAGCTAGTCACTGAAGAACAATATTTCAAGTCATTCTACAAGAGCATGTTAGCTCGCAGTGAGTGAGGAGGATTATCTCTTCTTCAGTGACTACATCAATATAGTTTCTCCACAAGTACAAGTTACTCATCATATGTCTACAGCAAGTGTCTCTCGTACTTGAAAGAATCTAAAAGAATTACGTGGCTACAAGTGATTGGTTAAAAGGAAGCGAGATATTCTCGGTAACAGAATTGGGACCCGTAAAATATCGGTTCATCAGAGTTCAAGCCAATCAAGCAGCAACACGTGTCATTCTAAGATCCTATCTTATAGGAGATATTTACGGGATACTTGTAGTATATATAGAACATTATGTTGTACTTAGAAACTTGCCGTTTGTATGTGTTGATCACTTGTATGTCAGTGATTAAGTTTGTCTAGGCACGTTACAGCGACCAGCGAGAAAAATAGTTAGCGTGTTTGTCCACTACTGTCTATCTCTTTTGTAATAGTTTAGCTAGAGTATTTGATTTGAATTAGCCTTGGCTAATTCATTCTGCAATCAATACTTTGTGAGTTCTATGATTAATATAATTCACATTTCAGCTACTATTGCGTAATTACTTTGATATTGTCATATCTGTTATTCTCATACTCTGTTTATGTTCAATCAATAAAAAACTAGCTAAATAACTCAATTAAACTTTGAAATAGTTTTTAATTGTATTCAACCCCCCCCCCCCCCCCCTTCTACAATTAAACTTTACATATTGAGATTCCATATCACTAGTTAATAGTGATTACGGGACTATCAATTGGTATCAGAGCAGAGTTGGTTTAAATCAATTAACCAGATCTGCAATGGAATCAGTAAAGTACAGTTGTGTCGACTCCGAGTATCAGAAGGGAAATGGTTCTACTACCAAACCTCTAGCGTTTGATCCCTCTAGGATTGAAACCTGGATGTCCCGGATGATGATGTTTCTTGATCTTATTAATGATCGTCTTTGCAATATCATAACCAATGGTCCCATATTTCAACCACCATTATTCCTGCTGTTGTAGTTACTGCTACCACTCCTGCAATACCAGAAATAGTTTTGCCTAAGAGAGAGGAACAGTGGACGGATGAGGATAGATGATTGGTTAGATTAGATAAACAAGCTAAAATTTACATTGGCATGTCACTTCCTGACGAAGTGTTTGAATCAATCAGGCTTTGCAAAACTGCAAAAGATATGTGGGATACCCTTAGGAATATATATATATTGGAACTCCTGATATTATTCGCTGCAGGGAAGTAAATCTCACTCGCCAGTATGAGCTGTTCGCAATCGAACCCAACGAGTCACTATCTTCTACTTATACCAGATATCAATCGCTGATGAACAAAATGGAGAAGGCTGGTGTAGGAAAGGAGCAGCGATTTGTTATTGAAAAGTTCTTGGAATTATTGCCAAGAAAAGTTTGGGGAACCATTGCTACCTGTACGAGACAGAGGAATGATTATACAAATCTTAATCTTACTCAAGTCTATGGTATTTTGCTCAACTGGGAGCAGTCGGAAAAGCAAGCTGATCAAAGTGAGCACATTCGTGCAACACTTGGAAGTCAAAAAGTATCGAATGCCCTTGTAGCTGAGCTTGAAGCAATTGATCAGAAACAGAAATCAAAAGTTTCTAAGCAAGGCTCAAAGTCGCTGATAGCTGGTGAAGAAGGTGAAGGAGCTGAAGAACAATCGGAGTATGAATATGATGAGGGTCTAGAAAAGCTGCAAAGAGACATGGTAATGATGGTTGCAAATTTCAGAAGGAACACCAGATCAAAAAGATTCGCTGGGGCTCCATCATCTGATAATTTCAAATCAAAAGGTGAATGCTACAAGTGTGGTAAACCTGGTCACTTTGCAGCTGATTGTAGATCAAAGTCAGTCAACCAAGTCCCTGAACAAGTGCCAGACTTCAGAAATGACAAGTCCAACAAGTACAAGGGAAAGTACAAGAAGCTGAAGGCAATGTCTAAAACTGGGAAAAAGAAGGGTAGAGGTTTCGTCGCTGAAGAAGGTTCATTCAGCGACTCTGACTCCTCATCATCAGATGAAGAAGAAGCAATGATTTGTATAGATTAGGATTACTGCTTGATGGTTGATGACGCTGAGTTTCTTGATGATATCAAAGAAGTCGCTCATAAATGTTCAGCATCTGGATGGGATCCTGAAACTATCTACAAAGGCATTTTTAGAGAAACTATCTGGTATCGGGACAGCGGGTGTTCCAGACATATGACCGGATATAAGTCTCTGCTCATTGACTACCAGGAGGAAAGAGGTCCTGATGTAGTGTTTGGTGACAACAAGGTTGGCAAAACAATGGGATATAGTGTTCTGACTAATGGGAATGTGATGTTCAAAAGAGTTGCATATGTGTAGGGACTGAAGCACAATTTGCTAAGTATCAGCCAATTTTGTGATTCAAAGAACAAGGTGCTGTTTGATCATGAAGCTGGTGTTGTTTACAACAAGAAATGAAGTGTTGTGCTTGCTGCTAACAGAAAGGGAAATACTTATGTAGTCAATATGGACTTAGCTCAATCAGGGACGTGCTTTTATTCCAGAACTGTTTCAGAAGAAAAATGGTTATGGCATAATCGACTTTCTCATCTGAATCTTAAAGCTATCAACAAGTTAAGCAAACATGGTTTAGTCACTGGACTTCCAAAATTATCTTACAACAAAGACAAGCTTTGTTCAACATGTGAGAAAGGAAAGCATCACAGTTCTTCCTTCAAAAGTAAACAAACGTCATCAGTAACTGAATGTTTCTATCTACTTCATATGGATCTATTTGGACCAGTGAGTACTCCAAGTCTTGGTGGAAAGAAATACTGCTTGGTAATCGTGGATGAATACTCCAGATACACTTGGGTATTCTTTCTTAAAGCAAAGAACGAAGCAGCAAGTGAAATTATATCCTTTATCAAGAAGATGGAGAACTTAAATGGTATTTCGGTAAAACATTTAAGAAGTGATAATGGCACTGAATTTCTAAATATTGACCTGGAAACTTTCTGTGATTCAAAAGGTATTTCTCAAAACTTTTCAGCTCCAAGAACACCCCAACAAAATAGGGTGGCAGAGAGGAGAAATAGGACCTTAATTGAATCTGCCAGGTCAATGCTCATTGATACTGGTCTTAAGACCTATTTCTGGGCTGAAGTAGTGAGTACTGCCTGCCATACTCAGAATATGTCACTGATTGTCAAACGACATAATAAGACAGCATATGAGATGTTAAGAGGGAGAAAACCCGACATAAGTTTTCTCCATGTTTTTGGTAGCACTTGCTACATTTTAAACAAAAGAGATCACTTAGGAAAGTTTGATCCAAAGGCTGATGAAGGAATATTTGTTGGTTACTCAATTATCTCTAAAGCTTTCAGAGTTTACAATAAAAGAAGAGAATGTATTGAGGAATCAATGGATGTTACTTTTGATGAATCATATGATGAGTCACTCATTGATCCAAAAGAGTATGAAAATCTTGTTTTAATAAAATAGATGGTGACTCATCAGATGAAAGAAAATCAATTGATAAGAAATATGAAAATTTCTCATCAGACTCTGAAGGGGAAGATAGTGTTCCTGAAATCAATTCTAGCTCTACTTTAGCTAAGAAGAATTCAGGGACATCATCTTTACCTACTGATGTCCCATCATCATCAACTCAATGTCCAAACCAAAATTCTCATAACAACAATACTAATGTTTCTGATGCTGATCTGTCACATGAACCATCACCAGATAAGACAGTCACTGCTGAACCTCAGCGAATGACTAAGTGGACAAAACATATTGATAAGCAATTGATTATTGGTAATCCACAATCCAGGGTTCAGACAAGATCAGTAACTGCTAACTTTTGTTTGTTTGTAAGTTTTGTATCACTGATGGAACCAAAAAAGGTTGATGAAGCACTCACTGATCATCACTGGATAGCTGCCATGCAAGAAGAACTATCTCAGTTTGAAAGAAATAAAGTTTGGAAGCTTGTGCCTCAACCTGCTGGTAAATCAGTGATTGGAACACGATGGGTGTTCAGAAATAAAATGGATGCTGATGGTGTGATAACAAGAAACAAGGCTAGACTGGTTGCACAAGGTTACTGTCAGCAAGAAGGCATTGACTATGACGAAACCTTTGCACCAGTGACTAGGATTGAAGCAATCAGGCTGTTTCTAGCCTATGCAGCTCACAAGAAATTCAAAGTATATCAGATGGATATGAAAAGTGCCTTTCTGAATGGCAAGCTGCAGGAAGAAGTGTATGTCAAACAACCACCTAGATTCATTGATCCAAAACATCCTGGTTATGTTTACAAACTTGACAAAGCCCTGTATGGACTAAAACAGGCTCCCAGAGCCTGGAATGATACTCTCTCTGTTTATTTAATAAAATGTGGCTACGTTAGAGGTAAGATTGACAGCACATTGTTTATTAAAAGAGATAAGAGAGATGTCATATTAGTCCAAATTTATGTTGATGATATCATTTTTGGGTCTACTAACAGTGACATGTGCAAGGAATTTTCTGATCTCATGATCAAAAGTTATGAAATGAGCATGATGGGTGAATTAACATTTTTCCTTGGTCTGCAAATAAAACAAACCAAGACTGGAATCTTTATAAATCAAGAAAAATATGTTAAAGATTTATTAAAGAAATTTGAATTCACTAACTGCTCATCCCTTGCTACGTCCATGTCACCTGCAGTAAAATTAGATGCTGACTCTGATGGTAAATCTATAAACATCACTGCTTACAGAGGAATGATCGGGTCACTGTTGTACCTAACTGCAAGTAGACCAGATATTATGTTTGCTACATGTCTTTGTGCTAGGGATCAAGCTGATCCAAAGGAATCACACTTGCTCGCTGTCTAAAGAATATTCGGATATCTGAAGGGTACATCAAATCTTGGCCTCTGGTACCCATTAGGTTCAGATTTCTCTCTGAAAGGATATTCTGATTCTGATCATGCTGGATGTAAGCTGGATAGAAAAAGCACTTATGGTAGCTGTCAGTTTCTTGGAGAAAAGCTTGTAAGCTGGTCTAGCAAGAAACAAAATTCAGTTTCAACTTCAACCGCTGAAGCTGAATATGTTGCCACTAGTGCTTGTACAGCTCAAATTCTCTGGATGAGAAATCAGCTCGCTGACTATGGATTTGACTTCAAATAAATTCCAATTTATTCTGATAGTCAAAGTGCCATAGCTATTGCAAACAATCTAGTGATGCACTCAAGGACAAAGCACATTGATGTACGATATCATTTCATCAGGGACCATGTGATGAAAGGTGATATTGAACTTCATTTCATTCCAACTGATTACCAACTCGCTGATTTGTTTACAAAACCTTTGGATGAGAAAAGATTTAACTTTCTTATCAGCGAGCTTGGTATGTTAAACTTCAATGAATAAATAAACTGATATCGCGTAAAAAGTCATATTTTTACTACCGATATCTCTCTCATTCTGAAACGATTCCGGACATTTTAATTCAAATATAGCACAAATCAGTAACATTATGCCAATATGGTCAAAACAAGGTTGCACGATAAAAATCAAGCAAAATGGATGAAAAACGAAGATTCCACACACGTTTGAAGATTCAAAGCATCAAAACGAGATTTCAAGACTAAAATGAACTCCACCAATAACCATTATGTCTAAGATGTTAATTTTTAAAATACGAATCCAACAGAAGAAGAATCAACTAAAACGGATAAAGAATGAAGATTCTACGCCCGCCGGAAGATCCAAATGATTCGTACGCAATATCTGGAGCTAGGAACCTCATCTCAGGGCCTATCCTATGTCAAAATCTTTGTTTTTGAATTATGAATCCAACAAAAAAAGAATCGACGCAAACGGACGCATAACGAAGAAAACACGCACGAATCAAGAAACGAAGCAAAAGACGGCGAAACGGGGCGGGGGTGGGCCAGCCGCCGCCGGCCACCACACCACCGCCGCCGGCCACCCCAGGGCCGCCGCCTGCCACCCTTTCTCCGCCTCGGTTTCCGTTTTTGGCAACTTTTGGTACCTGGTGCGCCTACTTTTCGTGTTGTACAGTACCCGGTGCGCCTACTTTTCGTGTTGTACGGTACCTGGTGCACCCTTTTGGCTACATTTTACTAACATGCACCTCTTGATGCTAATGTGGGCCAAAGCTCACCTATAAATAGGAGGCTTAAGGCTCCATTTCAAAATGTCCCATATGCACTAGTCATATTACTTTCTTATTTTCTCACTCTACTTTCTTACTTTAAATTAGCATTAGATTAGTTTAGCACTTTGTTTAGAGTAGAAAGAAAGCTAGGAACGTTTTGTAATCTTTGGTGTACGCTTGGAGTTACGCTCATTACTTCAAGTCTATTCCTTCTCGCATATTAATCTCGGTTATTTCTATCCCTATCTATCTTAATTAAATATGTATGCTTTAATTATGCTAGAATTAGTTTATGCCATGATTAGCGAGTAGATTACTATTGTATTTGTTGTGATGTAGTTAGTCTATATAATTGTGGGATGACTTTAGATACGTCGTGAGATAATATGACGGCCCCGATTCGACTGATTACTCGGTATAGTATTGGAAATGCTTTTGAGCATAGTACAAATATATGGAAGCCGGTAACGACCGAAGGTAGTTGTATTATGGATCGACGTTATAAAATTGGAAACTTTGTGAACGGACTTATCTTGTGATTTTAAACCTAAAACTTATACTCTCCTTTCGATTAACGAACGTGATTGTAACCTTGTAAAGAGGAGTCGCGAACCTCAATACTCGGTCAATAGTTATCTGTGTAAAAACTATGTTTTTAATTGTAACGTCATGCAAGCATTATAAAATGCAATGTGATTACGTGGACTTGCCATGAGTATTGTATACTTCCAATCACAATGTACTTATCATGTAAACATCGTGAAGCAATTAAACTCACAACGGAAACATTGGTAAACAATTAAATACGTTGTGAGCCATCATAGCATTTTTCCAACATGGTCTGGGTTTAACTTTCTGTAAAAAGCTGCCAGCATTTTAATTAGTTGTTTTATTTTAGATTAGATTATATTAGGTAGGCTATAGGCTAAATGACCATTTACGAAAACCTAGGGATTTGTTAATTGTATTGAGAAAGGCAAGTTTGAAATCCAACTTAAACTGATACTTCTTCCTAAAAACCATGAAACCTAAAGTACGGTATGCAAGAAACCTAAATGCTTTCCCTCGTTTATCACGCTTAAGTTTCATGAATAGAAATTGATTAAATAAGTCCGGACACAAGTTCTAAGTTAGTTGTTTAATGGATTCATAATCATTGTGGTATTAAGAACGGCTAGACATGTTATGGACTTGCTACTCTATTCCTTCGCCCACGAGCGAATACGTTCAATATGGGCCACTGACTCCCTCACAGGAGAGTGTGGAGAGTTGAGCATTGTCTGTCTGGTCAGAATCATGATACCTTAGTTCCTCGTGACATATTAGTTGATAACCGACTAATAAGGAATCTATTGGTTATACCATAAGTTAATGAATCTCATAAGCAACTCAATTTAGTTAATCGTTCTCCCGTAAGAGTCGTCATCCCATGATTATTAACTAACGAACTCACAACAAATACTACTTTGCATTATCTGACATCTTATTACATTTTATTCGTTTTATTTAGTTTACTTAATTAACTGAACCAAAACCCCCAACGCACTCTTTTAAAACATTTACTAGAAAAGAAAGATTGATTGGATCACCTCCGTTTCAATTCAGTTTCTCTTTAAGAACGACTCTAAGTCCAACTTACCGCCTACTAACCCTTTGGTTCAGTACTAGTAAGTCACACTTAGACCCCAGCAACTATAAATTTTAAAACCACCCTTTGACATCGATTCAACATTTACATCAAAATAATGTTTACATTAGCTCAGTTTCTGAAATTGAGAGATTTACATCACATAATTACTTTATACAAAATATAATAATGCAATTAAATCTCTGATTGTATGAATGCTGACTCGAGCTAATGATTCCTGCTTGGGTAGTCCAACCTACTGCTGTGTACCTGTGATACATGCTAAAATGGGTCAACGAAACGCTGGTGAGCTCACAGGTTTGTATGTCAACACATATTTGTATGAACCGCAAGATTTATAATTGAATTTAAAATGCAATTAAGCAAAATAAAAATTATACAGCCATGAGCACATAGTCTGAGCTTAACTTGAGTGTCAGGTCCAATTAAGGAAACCCAACTGAGGTGCCTCCTACGAGTGCCTAATCTACACTCGTCTTCCCAAATGCTAATACGTCCGTTTGACCGGTTAGTGCGTGCTAACCCGGACGAGGATTGTCAATCCTATATGATATCATATACTAACATTCACGCTATAGATGTATTACCAGACTATGTTATGGAGGGCTTTAGTGATTAGTTGAAAACACTCATGTAGTATTTGATTGATTTGTACTTGCGTTCAACATGTAAATAAAACGAGCAATGTAATCACACCCCTGATTGAAAAACAGTAAAATAGGGGCCATGAAAATCACCTGAGCCTTGAGTGTTTATCGAAATAACTTGAATTGATTAGCTGTGAATTGATGTCCGAAGACTTGTAACCTGAGGGCGTCCAATACGAGCGATGGTTATTAATTGAAAGGTATCTTAAAAGACCACCTTTGTAGTTGTTCATTCAACTATAATGTCCAAATTACCATGATTTGGTTGATTGACTTGTCCAAATTACTACGATTTGGTTGATTAACTTGAGTTTAGAAAGTGTGTACGGCCCGTTGGTGATTGTTTGTAATAATAATTTTCAACATTATTATTTTGATTTTGAAGTGTTGTACTTAAAAGTGTTTACAAACTTTTAGGTGACGGGGGTCCGGGGGCAGCGCCCCTGGTTAGTGGGGTTCCAGGGGTGGCAACCCCTGGCGGGGTCCAAGGGGCTGGCCCCTGGTTGTCAGCTCGAAAAATTTTTATTTCTACTAAATTGCTTTGGTGAAAAACGCATATATACTTGAATTTGGGTGAAATCAAGTGATAAAATTTAGGTCTCGACACTTAGTAAAAATGAGTTGTAAACATTCTGTTTTCTGCGACACTTGAAGAGACATTTAATAGTTTTCGGCGACACTCAATCAGTGTCGCATAAAAATGTGAATTCTGTAGTAATTGCGACACTTAGTGAAGTGTCGCAGAAGGCGGCGACACTTGGTTGCGGCACTGAAGGTAAGTGTTGCATGGATTGTAAATTGATTATAGGCGACACTTAGACAAGTGTCACTAGTGTACTGTTACAAGAATAGGCGTCACCTCGATGAAGTGTCGCTTGGGAAGTGTTGGGTAATGAATTTGCGACACTTAGACAAGTGTCGCGAAAGAGGGTTTTCATGTGGCATTTAGGCAAGTGACGCAAGATTTAGGGCTTTTACGCGACACTTAATGCGACACTAAAGGAAGTGTCGCAAAGCTGCAGCAACGCATGCGACACTTGAATCTGATGGCCGAATTTTGAGTCGAAAACGAGTTTTCCGACGACCACTTGGTCCGATCCTTTTACCCAACCCATATTTGGACATTATAAACTTATAGGAACCATAAATAAGCGAAAATATACCGAATCGAAAGGTTTCAAGATTTTGTCGGAAACTTACACGATGGCGAATCAAAATTCCGAAAAGATAGGAATGTAGATCGTTGCGTCGTGGTTCTTTTTGCTCAAACGAACAAGATGATTCGTGGTGGTTTGATGGTGCTTTTTGAGAGTTTAAGATGATGATGGTGTGAAATCTTTGAGAGAGAAAAGAAAGAAGAAAGATGATGAGGATGGTAAAATGGAGGGGAAAAGGGGTGGGATCCCTTTTTCCTTGGCTGATTTCGTGGGGCCCACCCATGTGGGTGTATCCCAAATTTAGTCCCCCGTGTTTACGCTCCGTGCGGTGTTCGTTTTCTAGGTCGTTTAAATTTTAAATTATTATTTAAAACATTTAATTACACGTTTTAAAATGTGAATAATTACTTGATAATTTAGTTGGAGCATTTCACTCAAAATACATAATATTGGAGTTATAGTATATACTTAACTTGTTTCGTTTGTTTTGCGCATTAAATCTTTTAATCGCGTAATCACTGTTTTTACGATACGATTTGTGTATGAAATATTATAAAAATAATATTTTGGATATAATAGCGTTATTAAATAAAATTATATTATTTAATTAAATTGTTCACCAACATCCGCATTTATTGAACCGAATTACCTTCGATTTGAAACTTGTACGATTTAATTAAATCGCATACTTGTATATATTCAACAATATATATTACTTAATACACAAATTAGCCTAACACAGAACTAATTACATGTATTAAAATTTGATTAGCCTAACACAGAACTAATCCTGATGTGTTCTCAAAATCTTTATTCAAAAACAATGATCATGTTTTTTATATACTCTCATGAGAAAACAGGGATTACTTGTAATCCAGTCTGAAACTGTTGTACATCCGTCCACTCCTACAACCAAATCGACTACGTCACTGACAACACCCCCAGTGACCATCATTAGTCAACCACCAATCAAGAAATCACCATCCTCTCCCAAGAAAGCATCCAAATTAGGGTTCCTGACATTAACGGATCAGGGACATAGCAAAATGAAGACATCCAAGGATGCCAAGGGTGAAGCGGAGGCTGAACGTTCAGTCCCTGCGGGCACCCTTGCTGACCCCAAGCCTTCAACTGCTTCATTGGACTCCCGAAAGTCCAGTGATTCTAAAAAGGGACAACTACAGACAACTACAATAGCTCAAACTATTGTTAGTAGTGATTTGGGTGCATCCCACACCCTCTTATCGAGTCTAACCATTAGCCACTTGCCATTCTAACAAAAAGATGACACTTCATCAAAAGGGCTAGTGGTATCAGTGGGTGATAACACACTCATTGCTGATACCACATCACTGGCTACAGACCCGGGCCAAATCTCATCTATCACTGCACCAGCAGTCAATGTCTCTCTCCAGTCACAGGGAGAGATACAAGCTGATCCCTCTGTTTTCAATGATCCATTAGCTAAAACACCAGCTGATGATGATGAGAAAACCAATCACCTATTACTCAAGGATCAAACATTTGCTGCAGCATTTCATGCTATCATCAAGGGGGAGAAATATTCAATTGTTGCTAATGCTACCAGAGAAATGCTGATCTACTTCGTGGTATTATCAAGGGGGAGAAAATGTGCAAATGAATGCAAAAACCAATGTTGCTCATGTGACAAATCGCTGATACTTGGAAATCATATCATCTTTAAAATTGTTGATGCTGTCAAAGTAGCTGATACTTGGAAATCATATCACAAAACTTACATATTTCCTGTATTTGAGTTACAATTTTCTTGGCGATTTTATTCAATATTTGTGCCACTTCAGCTTAGCAATAAATCCTTCTCTATCCGGATCAGTATCTGAAGCTTAGCAATGAATCTTTCTCTATCCTGATCAAGTGTCTGAAGGTTCATTTTCATTGATTTTTAGTCGGTTAAAGCTTCGTGAAAGGGTGTCATGCTGAAGATAGTAGGTTTGATATACCAGGAATCTCTGCTATTTATCTAATGGCTGAAGATAGTAAGAATCTCTGCTATTTATCTAATCACTGAAGATAATCAATAAAATATGATCTTTTGAGAAAACCAAAATGCAAAACTCATATCATATCAAAAGAATCCAAAAAGAAAAATGAATGGATCAAAGTATAAGTCATTGAATGTTTAAATTTTTTAAACACTGACTATAAACTTTCACAGCAACAAGTTTGTCTAGGGAGCTTCGATCACAATCATTTAGGGGGAGATTGTTGAGTCACTGGTCGCTGACCATGTTGAGTCGCTGGTCGTTGACCAACTCAACTATTCACTACTCGATGAAAAAATGGATTGTATCAAAGCTGCTGTTGCTAAAGATTGGTTTTCGCTGATCGTCATTCATTTTGTTTGATATGCTGAGGAAGATTAAAGCTCAACTTGGTGTGTCGCTGATCAACATCAGCGAGAGCTTTACTTCTTCAGATCAATAAAGGCAAAAGTCACTGCCAGAATAACAGCTAGTCACTGAAGATCTCTAGTTCAAGTCATTCTACAAGAGCATGTTAGCTCGCAGTGAGTGAGGAGGATTACTGCATCTTCAGGGACTATTCAATAAAGCCTCTCAATCATCAAGTACAAAAAGTATTGTACTTATCTATACATCAGCAAGAGTGTTCCAGCTTGAAGTATGTTCGAAAGATTACGTGGTAACGAATGATTGGTTTTAAGGTAACGAGATATTTGCGGTAACAGAATTGGGACCCGCAGAATGTCGGTTCGTCAGAGATCAAGCCAATCAAGCAACGACGCGTGTCATTCCAAGATCCTATTTTATAGGCAATATTTTAGGAACTCTTGTAGTATAAATAGTTCAGTATTTTGTACTGTAGAGGCTAGTCGTTTAAATCATGTTAATCACTTGTATGTCAGTGAGTAGTTAGTCTAAGCACGACTTAACGATCCAGCGAGTGAACAGTCAGCGTGTTTGTCCACCGATGTTCATCTCATTTGTAATAGATTAGCTAAGTGTTTGAATTGGATTAACTTTGGTTCATCCATTCCGCATTCAACACTTGTGAATTGTATGATCAATATAATTCATCATTTTAGCTATCATTACTTCGTTATTTTGATATTGTCATATCTATATATCTGTTATACTCTGTTTCTGTTAAACAATCAACTACTAACAAATTAACTAAGTTAAAATCTGAATTAGTTGTTAGATTGTATTCAACCCCTTCTACAATCAACTTTACACTTTGCGATTCCAATTCACTAAACAATAGTGAATTACGGGACTCTCAAATATTACTATAATTTTTAACATTGTATGAAACTTATAATTCAATCGTGATACATAACTCATTTTTCTAATTTGAAACTACTAACGTTGAAATCATATGTACTTGATTTGTGAGTTATTTCTTCCTGTTCTAAAGATAAGAAAAACAGGGTAACTAAATTTGTTTCGTGTATAATCAGTATTTAAAAATAATAAACGAAACGAAATATGCATTCAAAGAAACAAGAAGATATGGAGGAGCAATAAGACACTAATCAAACCCCTGATATGTAAGTAAAGAGGACCAACGTAACAAATGTTATTATATTATACTTTATACTATAATATTAATAACAATGTTCAGAAAATTTCCAATACAATCCAAACTAAAATTATACATCAAAATCACAACCCCTGTAGTCCTATGATTCATAAAAAAAAAACTACCAATTTCAAAAATTTAAATCCGGAAGAGTAAACAAAATTGCTAATGATAAACACAAGTACTTTATGTAAAACTAAAAATTCACCAATGGTGATAAACTACTTTCATTTATACCTGGCAATTGGGTTGGGTTGGGTTGGGTTGGGTTTGGGTCGGGTCAAAACGGGTTTGGGTCTAAATGGGTCATAATTTTTAGATGGGTCGAACGGGTCGGGTCAAATCCGGGCTGGGTTGGGTCGAGACCCATTTGTCCTAGACATTTTTCAAACACTGATTACTAAAACAGAGCTATTTTACTTACTTTAATTAATTTTTTTCTTAATGATTTGAAGATATGAAAATCTCAAAATAAGCTTGTCCTTATACGGAGTACTATTAATTACGGATAATGTTTATCTGCCTTTATTATTTTATTGAAGATACTTTTTCTACTCTGACATTTATCTATTTTATAGATTATATATAATTCATAAAACAAAAAATTAATACGAAGAGAAACAAATAACGTGTACAAGTATTAGCCACATAAATTCTCTCTTTCTACAACACCTATCTTCTTCTTCTTCACTTATCTTCTGTTAAAACTCAAAAGTAAACTCACAACTACCGAATCCTTTTGTTATCACTAAGTTTCAAGAAACAATCGTTGTTTTATTATAACAATTTATAAATAAACGTCGGATATATATAAAAGCGATAAAAATGTTAGCGAGGGTGAGAGACGAGAAGTTGTTGCGGTGAAGTTCAGGTTTGCAGCTTTCAAGATCGGCAATGGTGAAGATCAGTTTTAACGACCTGTTCAAGACCCGTTCTGACCCATTCCGACCTGCTTATAATTCCAGAGAAAACTTTTGATTACCCATTAGACCCGTAGATACACTCGCCATCAGTTAACACTCGACCTAATAGGTCAAATAAAATTACCCATTCGACCTGTTTTTTATACAATGGGTTCGGATTGCCAGGTATACTTTCATTACAACAACATTAATGTAGTGTAGATCACCAGTTAGTAGCTACCACCTCCCAACTGATCTCCACTTACAATTTACCTGAGACCAACTAAAAAATAAACCCTACAACAACAATGTATATATCCTAATAAAATACAAAGATAAATTAAGTGCGTACCTTGTATGAGCATTTCATTTCCGTAAGAAGATTTTCCACATCTTCATCTTTAGGTACAAATCACTACTCCATAAACTTGCAAAAAATGAAAAAAATAAATACATCCATGTTCAAAGTTCTATCCAGACATTTAAATGCATGCTATGTATGAATAAAAGTTAAAACTAAATAAGCTTTGAAATCAAATCCAACGTCCTATATATAAAAATTGAACTAAAAACTAAGAATAAGTTGTCGGATGTATAGCAATAAAGTAAAAGAAATAGAAATTTACAATTGTTGTTAGAAAGCTAAGAAGATTTCTTCTTGATGTTGCTTGAGGAATGTAAATAAGTAAAAAATTGGATGAAAGAAAGAAGGTGAAGTAAGATGAACGAGATACGGAGAGAGTATTGAATTGATGTAAAAATTGGAAAAAGCATGGGAGATGATATATACAATGTGTCGCACCCCCAATTTCGGATTGCAGAAGCGAATCGGGTCGGGGCATGACTAATTACATATCAAGCACAAAGGTATAATAAACGACCACTATATGCGTCGTTTTGAACTTGTATTGATAAAAACAAAAGTTTACTGATATCGCGTAAAAAGTCATGTTTTTACTACCGATATCTCTCTCATTCTAGAACGATCCTTGGCATTTTCACTCAAATATAGCACAAATCAGTAACATTATGCCAGGAGGGTCAAAACAAGATTGCACGACAAAAATCAAGCAAAACGGATGAAAAACGAAGATTCCACACACGTTTGAAGATTCAAGGCACCAAAACGAGATTTCAAGACTAAAATGCCCTCCACCAACATCCATTCTGTCTAAGATGTTCGTTTTTAAAATACGAATACAACAGAAGAAGAATCAACTAAAACGGATAAAGAATTAAGATTCTATGCCCGCCGGAAGATCCGAATGATTCGTACGCAATATCTGGAGCTAGGGACCTCATCTCAGGGCCTATCTTATGTCAAAATCTTCGTTTTTGAATTACGAATCCAACAAAAAAAGAATCGATGCAAACGGGCGCATAACGAAGAAAACACGCACGAATCGAGAAACGAAGCAAAAGACGGCAAAACGGGACGGGGGTGGGCCAGCCGCCGCCGGCCACACTTTCCCCGCCTCGGTTTCCATTTTTGGCAACTTTTGGTACCTGGTGAGCCTACTTTTCGTGTTGTACAGTACCCGGTGCGCCTACTTTTCGTGTTGTACAGTACCCGGTGCACCCTTTTGGCTACCTTTTACTAACATGTACCTCTTGATGCTAATGTGAGCCAAAGCTCACCTATAAATTGGAGGCTTAAGGCTCCATTTCAAAATGTCCCATATGCACTAGTCATATTACTTTCTTACTTTCTTACTCTACTTTCATACTTTAAAATTAGCATTAGATTAGTTTAGCATTTTGTTTAGAGTAGAAAGAAAGCTAGGAACGTTTTGTAATCTTTGGTGTACGCTTGGAGTTACGCTCATTAATTCAAGTCTATTCCTTCTCGCATATTAATCTCGGTTATTTCTATCCTTATCTATCTTAATTAAATATGTTTGCTTTAATTATGTTAGATATCGTTTATGCCATGATTAGCGAGTAGATTACTATTGTATTTGTTGTGATGTAGTTAGTATATATAATTGTGGGATGACTTTAAATACGTCGTGAAATAATACGATGGCCCCGATTCGACTGATTACTCGGTATAGTATTGGAAATGCTTTTGAGCATAATACAAATATATGGAAGCCGGTAACGACCGAAGGTAGTTGTATTATGGATCGACGTTATAAAATTGGAAACTTTGTGAACGGACTTATCTTGTGGTTTTAAACCTAAAACTTACATTCATCTTTCGATTAACAAACGTGATTGTAACCCTTTAAAGAGGAGTCGCGAACCTCAATACTCGGTCAATAGTTATCTGTGTAAAAACTATGTTTTTAATTGTAACGTCATGCAAGCATTATAAAATGCAATGTGATTATGTGGACTTGCCATGAGTATTGTACACTTCCGATCACAATGTATTTATCATGTAAACATCGCAAAGCAATTAAACTCACAACGGAATCATCGGTAAAGGATTAAATACGATATGAGCTACCATAGCATTTTCCGACATGGTCTGGGTTTAACTTTCTGTAAAAAGCCATTAGCATTTTAATTAGTTGTTTTAGTTTAGATTAGATTAGATTAGGTAGGCTATAGGCTAAATGACCATTTACGAAAACCTAGGGATTTGTTAATTGTATTGAGAAAGGCAAGTTTGAAATCCAACTTAAACTGATACTTTTTCCTAAAAACCATGAAACCTAAAGTACGGTATGCAAGAAACCTAAATGTTTTCCCTCGTTTATCACACTTAAGTTTCATGGATAGAAATTGATTAAATAAGTCCGCACACAAGTTCTAAGTTAGTTGTTTAACGGATTCATAATCATTGTGGTATTAAGAACGGCTAGACATGTTATGGACTTGCTACTCTATTCCTTCGCCCACGAGCGAATTCGTTCAATAAAATGGGCCACTGACTCCCTCACAGGAGAGTGTGGAGAGTTGAGCATTGTCTGTCTGGTCATAATCATGATACCTTAGTTCCTCGTGACATATTAGTTGATAACCGACTAATAAGGAATCTATTAGTTATATCATAAGTTAATGAATCTCATAAGCAACCCAATTTAGTTAATCGTTTTCCCGTAAGAGTCATCATCCCACGATTATTAACTAACGAACTCACAACAAATACTACTTTGCATTATCTGACATCTTATTACATTTTATTCGCTTTATTTAGTTTACTTAATTAACTGGACCAAAACCCCCAACGCACTCTTTTAAAACATTTACTAGAAAAGAAAGATTGATTGGATCACCTCCGTTTTAATTCAGTTTCTCTTTAAGAATGACTCTAGGTCCAACTTACCGCCTACTAACCCTTTGGTTCAGTACTAGTAAGTCACACTTAGACCCCAGCAATTATAAATTTTAAACATCCGTTGACCGTCCGTAAAAAGACGAGCGCAACAAGTTTTTGGCGCCGCTGCCGGGGAGACTAACTGTCCGATACAGAGGCCCAACCAATCCCAATTCTAGTAAACCCTTAGGATAAAACCTTCTAAAAAAAACACAAAAACATTTCCTTTATTGTTTATTTTCTTTATTATCTTTTCTTTTAGTGTATGACCTGTTCCCCTAGATCTGCACCACTGTTTAACTTTACCGATCCAGAACTTATAATACGCACTATTCGACGAGAAAAAAAGCAATCTGCACTTAAGCAAACAATGGCTGAACGCATCACTCTCACTGACAATAGCAAACCCTCTATCGAAGGAAGAGGAGGACCAATTCTCTACCCTGAAACCCCTGGTCAATCTTTCGAGCTTAAACACCACATCATCCAACTAATCCAAAACCACTGTCAATTCCATGGATTGCCCAGTGATGACCCAAACTCTCACCTCGACAAGTTCATCTCTCTCTCAAATTCCTACAAGCAAAACAGAATTGGCCAAGACACAATACGTTTATACCTTTTCCCTTATTCGCTCACCCATCATGCACAAACATGGTTTGAAGGTTTAGAGACCGGCTCTATCCCTTCATGGACTGCGATGGCGACAAAGTTCCTAACCAAGTACTTTCCGCCCTCTAAACAAACCAAACTCCGAAATGACATCTTGAACTTTCGACAAGCTTTCGATGAGTCATTATATACCGCATGGGAACGATTCAAAGGAGCCTTGAAGAAATGCCCTAATCACCGACTCGATAAGTCTGCACAATTGTGCACCTTCTACAATGGTTTAGATCCTAACCACCGAACTACTCTCGATGCTGCTGCACAAGGAAGCTTCATGGCAAAGACCGACGAAGAAGGATGGAACCTTATAGAAAACATGACTATGCATCACCACGATTGGAATTCTGGAGATCATTCAACATCTTCCACACCTATCGCTGCTGCAAACCCGATCCCAGTCGAAGCAATTAAGGCACTAACAGAGAAAATGGACTCGCTCGTCAAACAGTTTGGAGAACTTAAGAAACAACAGCACCAAGTACACCAAGTGCAAGTTTGTCAACACTGCACCAACCCGCAACCATCTGGAGAATACCAAGTTGAATATGAAGAAGCAGATGGCACCGTCTACTATGCTCAGTTTCCAGCTCGACCACCCGGTTTCAACCAAAACAACAACCAACCTAGAGGACCTCCCTTTCCGCCGAGAAACAACCAACAACCATACCAACCCCATACCCACCTAGATATCCACCCTACCAACAACAATCACAACTTTCTTATAATCAACCGCTTGCACTTCCTGCACCCACTTCCGACACAAACCAAACCACAGAACAAACCACCAAGACAAATGCCCCAGCTTCAAGTTCAGACGACGCCTTCACCCAATTCATGCAAGGTCAACACCTGCTCAACCAAAAGACATCAACTAGACAAGACCAGGCCGACCTCTTCATGAGGAATCAATTGGCTGTGCTAAAGAATTTGGAAGCTCAAATTGGACAATTGGCACAACGTCTTGAGAATAGACCCCGGGGAAGTTTGCCTAGCAACACAGTTCAAAATCCGCATGTTGAGGAAGCAAAGCAACTTACAACACCAAAGGAAGCAGCTACTACTCCACCTGCTGCTGTTCCAGTAAAGGAAGAATCGAAGGTCAAGATTCCAGCTGTGGAAACAATGAACAAAGAGGTTAGAATCCCTTACCCCGCTAGACTTAAAGTTCAACCTAAGAAACTGTCATCCTTTAAGTTAGATGGAAAATTCCTTGATACCATGTCTAGAGTTCCTGGTCGTAATAAGTATATTAGAAAATTGCTATCCACCAAAGATAAATTGCCTGAAGTGAACAACATTCCCCTTAGTTCTGAAACTTCAGCCCTACTTAAAAATAGCATTCCCGAAAAATTAGGAGATACAGGTAGATTTACACTCCCTTGTTCTATCTACAATTCTGGAAATATGAGCGCTTTAGCCGACTTAGGAGCCAGCATTAACCTTATGCCCTACTCCCTGTTTAAGAGGCTAGAACTTGAAAATTTGAAACCCACTAAGATGACCGTCCAGCTAGCCGACCAATCTGTTAGATACCCTAAGGGAATAGCTGAGAATGTCCTTGTTCAAGTTGACAAATTTTTCTTTCCAACGGATTTCGTGGTAATGGATATCCACGAGGACATAAACATCCCAATTATCCTTGGAAGACCATTCATGAATACAGCTAGAGCAGTGATTGATGTGTATAACCACACGATTGTTTTACGATCGCATGGTGAAAGCATCACTTACAAGATCGACCAACCGGAATGCACCCCAGAAGAGGAAGAATGTTGTGCTATATCCACACGAAAAGTCTGTTCCGATGATGAATCAGAACCAGAGGAGGAACCGCAATTCACCCGATCATCAGTTCTCATTTCTGACACCGAATACGACCCAGAAGAGGAAGAATACGAGGAAGCAGATGAAGAAATTGAATCTGATCCTGAGGAGGAAGAAGAAGAGGAAGAGGAAGAAATGGAAGAAGATGAAGATCACACTGATTCGCCACAAATGGCCGAAGTTAAAAGAATACAAAACTGCGATGATTACTCTTCATCTGAAGAATCAGTTGATTACGGAGTCATCCGTCAAGAGCTCAGATCCTCTCATCTTAAAAGAATGGGAAATATCCTAAATTCCTATCTCGATCTATCAAACCTTCACCAGAACCCGACTCCGAGACATAAAAATCGTTGAAGAAGGACTCCGATCATCACCACACCCAGACCAGTATGCCAAACTACTACAGAGAATTTCAGCATACAAGGCACGTCAACCAGGAAGCTTTACCGAAGAGAACATTCATGACATAACAACCGAAGTCCGAACCATCGAAATCGATAGTTCTCGACCCTTCAACAACGCACCCTCAGACGAAGAACTCCACCAATTTCCCGACTCACGTGACAAGGACTCCGACTGCAACAGTGAATGTGATGACGACTACGTCAACATCACACTTGATGAACGCTCTATTCCACAACCTCCTCTTGCTCCACCAAATTCCCCTACCGTCACAACTGAGAGACTAGAAATTCCTCTGATAGATAGTCATCAAGACATGATCGAGATGATTGACGAATACGACGATGTCCGAATCATCGTGGAGGCCATCAAAGAGTCAACCAATGACTACAACACCGCCCAGAGACACATGATAAGGGCAATCATACGAGACTACGATTCATACCTCGCCAATAATGGACAACCAGAGCCTAGCACTCTTCGGAGAAATATTCGAGCATTCTCTGACCTGCTTCAAGAACAACTTACCAGAGAAGCTCAACGGCGAGAAAGACCCAACTACCCAATGGGAGAAATCGAATTCTACGGAAACCAAAGGCGAATATACCAAAAAGTATATTGTGCCTTAGCCGGATCAGCTTTTCCATACTCATCAAGTCAAAAAGCTATTCTTGCATCAATGAGAACCAATCTGGAAAGAGCCACCGGGAACCCAAGAAGTTATGCCGACATCAGAATGGTGGGAGATCTTAGAACTCTTCTAGATCTCATCGAAACTGGAGATCACCTCACAGCATCAGAGAACTGCAGGATCGTCATTCAATCCACCATTGGGCACCACGTTGAACTAATAATTGATGAGCTGAATGAGCCAGCCTATGAAGAGGAAACTCGTGAGGTACCGAGATTCATCCCGCACATGTCGCAAATCAATTTAGCCACTTATGTGACTACCCGACTGCGTGGAATGTACCAAGAAGAAGACGTAGAACTCGACGTCTATCGAAATGGATATCGCGAGATATTCAGCTAGTTAATTTGCATCTTCACCGACTCGGATTTCCCCTTCAACCGTGAACAGCATCAACTAATCAGACAAGTGTGCCAAGCAACCAGATCTTTCGGAGGAGACCCTTGGGCTACTGATTTTGAAGAAGTGAAAACCGAATTCATGGCTTTAATCGCCTCGATAGGAAGAAACCACCCACAGCGTGAAATCGTTCGAACTTACACCTGCACTTGAATTGACCCTAACGAACCAGTCACAAGGGCAGTTCGATACATCTGCTATGGAATGGCAATTCTCGACCGACTCACCACCGATCACTTCAAAAGCTTCAGAATGCTATCCACCAACCCACCAACTCTCATTGCTGACATGATAGAACAAATCCTACAATACTATCCACCACGATACTCTCTACCAAGGAACCACAGTGACCACGCCACCACTACGGATGCATCAAGCATCATCTGAAGAAAAGGACTAAGTCGAGTTCTCGACTTTAAAAGAGCGCTTCTCGGGAGGCAACCCGTGTTTTTACATTTATGCAATTTTACTTTCCAAGAAGTGATGAAATCTCCGACTATCTTTCACACTCGGATCATACAAAGAATGCTTCAGCCTGCAAGGAAGCATCAACAACCAAAGAATAGTATATCCGACGTGTTCACACTCACGAGACCAATCACAAAAAGACTTGATCAAGAATGCACCAAAGAAGATAAAGACCGGCAGATGTTATATTTCTTTTGGGTGGTAAATCAAGAAATTGATTATATATCTTCAGTAACTCTTTCTCTCACTGAAGATATCATTTAATGGTGCTATTAAGTTTACAAATATCACTTGAAATAAATGGGTTATGGTGTAACGAAAAAGTCGTATTGTCTAACACTCTCTCTTACGTCAGTGTATTTTTCCGTCACACCTCTCCCATCACCATTAATACCACCAGGTTCCATAATCATCACCCCTATACCACTTACCACCATCAATCATCACCTCTATACCACCTCTACTCACCACCATCATCGACCACGATGATCCATTTTCCATCACATGATTATCAAGAAGCATGCTATAAAAACAACGATTTAACTCATTTCACTTTACTCCTTCTTGTTTTTCATAACAAAAACACTCTGTTTAAAAGTGAAAATCTTGCAAAACATCTTTATCACTGGCAAGATCAAAATCTTATTTTTTATAACACCATCTCTGCAGAGTTTAAAGCTCTTCGAACCTTTGCAGAAACCAAAGATCTTGTTGTTACAGTTTACAAATCAGTTAATTTGGAAAAGGTAACTTGATCAAAAACAGAGCATGAGGAGAATCTAAACCTTTTAAATAAACCACTTTATTCTCCCTGTTCTTACGTTATCACCTGGAGAGATGAACCCAGAATGGATCAGTCAGTTCTGGTTTATCTACACTCACTCGATAGTTCAAGTGGTTTCATATCTTCAGGGTTTTATTGATAACGGGAATCAAAAGATAACTGTCACTGTACATTACACTTATGTTCCATTGCCTGACAGAAATGAAGCCAAAGGAGGCTTAGTCAATCTCACTGGGATTGACTGTAAATACTCTGTCAATAGCAATGGTGATCAAAAGTGTGCCTCTATACAATCGTCCATTACTGCCACCAAATTGACTACGTCACTGACAACACCCCCAGTGACTATCATTAGTCAACCACTAGTCAAGAAACCACCGTCTTCTCCCAAGAAAGCATCCAAATTAGGGTCCCTGACATTAAAGGTTCAAGGACAAAGAAACAAAAAGACATCTACAGATGCCAAGGATGAAACAGAGACTGAACGTTCAGTCCCTGCGGGCACCCTTGCTGAACCCAAGCCTTCAACTGCTTCATTGGACTCCCGAAAGTCCAGTGATTCTAAAAAGGGACAACTACAGACAGCTACAATGGCTCAACCCATTGTTAGCAGTGATTCGGGTGCATCCCACACCCCCAAATTGAGTCTACCCAGCAGCCACTTGTCACTCTCACAAAAGGATGACATTTCATCAAAAGGGCTAGTGGTATCAGTGGGTGATAACACACCCATCGCTGATGCCACATCACTGGCTACTGACCCGGGCCAACTCTCATCTATCACTGCAGCAATTGTCAATATCACTCCACAGACACAAGCTGGTTATGACGAGGAAGCCAAATCCGTAGCAAAATACATCACTAATTCTCAAAACGTTCAAAAGTTAGTTACAACATTTCAAGCTAACATCAAGGGGGAGAAATCTGATAACTCTGCTGATTATGATGAAAATGATAATGCTAACATCAAGGGGGAGAAAGTGAATATTGGAGAAAGCGATGATGTTATCAGAAATGCTGATCAGAAAAACTTGGATGTAGAAACCACTAGAAACATGTTCATTATGGTTCTAGGTCAATCTGTAAATCCTGGTTTGCATTCTCCAAGTCAAACAATGCCTGAGCAATAGACTCATCTAACTCAGTAGTAATCTTCTCTGAATGTGTAGTAAGTTTCAAGATGACTTCTGTATCAAAGGTAATCTGATCGCTGAAGATAGTAGGTTTGATATGTTAAGAGTCACTACAATTTATCAAAGGTAATCTGATCGCTGAAGATAGTAGGTTTGATATGTCAAAGGTCACTACAACTTATCAAAGGTAATCTGATCACTGAAGATAGTAGGATTAATATGTCAAGAGTCACTACAACTTATCAAAGGTAATCACTGAAGTTACACCAGCTGTTGATCTGCAGCTACTCAGACCAGAAGATACTGTCATACATGGTGAAATTTTGTAAATAAATTAGACTTATTGTAACTGAAAATCACTTATAATATTTATATTTTGCAGTTCAATAATATCTTATCTTTTGAGAAAACCAAAGTGCAAAACTCGGATCATGTTAAAAGAATCCAAAAAGAAAATGAATGGATCAAGTATAAGTCACTGAATATTTAAAATCTTAAACACTGACTATAAACTTTATCAGCAACGAGTTTGTCTATGGAGCTTTGATCACAATCATTTACGGGGAGATTGTTGAGTCACTGGTCGCTGACCATGATAAGTCACTGATAGCTGACCAACTCAATAATATACAACTTGATGAATAAATGATTTGTATCAAAGCTGCTGTTGCTGAAGACTGGTACTCACTGGTCGCCACTCATTCTACTTCTGGATTTAACATGCTGAGGAAGATTAAAACTCAACTTTGTGTGTCGCTGATACAAGCAGCGAGAGTTCTATATCTTCAAATAAATAAAGGCAAAAGTCACTGCCCGAATAACAGCTAGTCACTAAAGAACAATATTTCAAGTCATTCTACAAGAGCATGTTAGCTCGCAGTGAGTGAGGAGGATTATCTCTTCTTCAGTGACTACATCAATATAGTTTCTCCACAAGTACAAGTTACTCATCATATGTCTACAGCAAGTGTCTCTCGTACTTGAAAGAATCTAAAAGAATTACGTGGCTACAAGTGATTGGTTAAAAGGAAGCGAGATATTTTCGGTAACAGAATTGGGACCCGTAAAATATCGGTTCATCAGAGTTCAAGCCAATCAAGCAGCAACACGTGTCATTCTAAGATCCTATCTTATAGGAGATATTTACGGGATACTTGTAGTATATATAGAACATTATGTTGTACTTAGAAACTTGCCGTTTGTACGTGTTGATCACTTGTATGTCAGTGATTAAGTTTGTCTAGGCACGTTACAGCGACCAGCGAGAAAAACAGTTAGCGTGTTTGTCCACTACTGTCTATCTCTTTTGTAATAGTTTAGCTAGAGTATTTGATTTGAATTAGCCTTGGCTAATTCATTCCGCAATCAATACTTTGTGAGTTCTATGATTAATATAATTCACATTTCAGCTACTATTGCGTAATTACTTTGATATTGTCATATTTGTTATTCTCATACTTTGTTTATGTTCAATCAATTAAAAACTAGCTAAATAACTCAATTAAACTTTGAAATAGTTTTTAATTGTATTCAACCCCCCTTCTACAATTAAACTTTACATATTGAGATTCCATATCACTAGTTAATAGTGATTACGAGACTATCAGTTTCATTAACGTTTGCTATTTTAAATAAAAACGACGACACGCTATGGACTTAGCCGCTAAGTGTGACACCCGCCAAATTATTGTACTTTCGGACTAAGTGTGACACCCGCCAAATTAGGACTAGTAATTAGTACATAATCAAGTTTTAATACATGTAATTAGTTTTGTGTTAGGCTAATTTGTGTATCAATTAATATATATTGTTGAATATATACAAGTATACGATTTGGTTAAATCATACAAGTTTCAAATCGAACGAAATTCGGTTAAATTAACACGGACGTTGGTGAACGATTTTATTAAGTAATATAAAAATTATTTAATAACGCAATTATGTCCAAAATATTATTTTTATAATATTCCGTATTCAAATTCGTATCGTACAAGTAACATATACACGATTAAAATGTTAAACGCGCAAACAAAACAAAACAAGTTAAAGTTATATTAGGTAACTCAATTATTAAGTATTTGATAAAATACTTTAAGCAAAAAAATTGGATAAATATTTGTAATTAAAACGCATATTTAAAAGTATAAAATAATTACTAAACGTTTAAAACAATCGGGAAAACAAACATCACACGGAGCAACCGCGGGGACTGAAAAAGGTGAGGCTTTCACCTACACCCCACCTTCTCTCTTTCTTTTTCTCATTCATCACACTCACCACCTCTCTCTATTCTCTCTCTTTCTTTTTTCTCTCTAAATCAAACCACACCACCACCACACTAAATCATCAAATTACACCACAAAACGACCTCAAATCGCAAATCTAATTAGGGAATAACGACCACCATGCTACGATTTACAACTTCATCTTTTCGGAATTCCATTTCGACACCGCGTAAGTTTCCGACAAAAAACCCGAAACTCTCCGATTTCACTCATTTTTACATGTTTGTTGTTTATATAAGCTTAAAATGTCCATATAAGGGTTGGGTAAAAGATTTGAAACAAGTGGTCGCCGGAAAACACGTTTTCGGCTCAAAATCCAGCGAACAGTTGGAAGTGTCGCTAGTGTGCCAAAAACAGTGCTAGCGACACTACCTAAGTGTCGCTATGCCCAAGTGTCGCCCCTATAGCGACACTACTTAAGTGTCGCTGAATTACTTAACCAGATTTATATTAGCGACACTCCCTTAGTCACGCCAAAATTCGTAAGTGTCGCCTATAGCGACACTAATCAAGTGTCGCCAAATTATTGAAAATCTTAAATATAGCGACACTCACCAAGTGTCGCCTAACAAGTGCCGCCTGTAGCGACACTCACCTAGTGTTGCCTAACTAGTGTCGCTTATAGCGACCCTAGCTTAGTGTCGCCAAAAACAGTGTTTACAACTCATTTTTTTTAGTAAGTGTCGAGACCTAAATTTTATCACTTGATTTCACCCAAATCCAAGGCCAGCCCCTTGGACCCCGCCAGGGGTTGCCACCCCTGGAACCCCGCTAACCAGGGGCGCTGCCCCCGGACCCCCGTCACCTAAAAGTTTGTAAACTCTTTTTTAAGTACAACACTTCAAAATCAAAATAATAATATCGAGATTATTATTACAAACAATCACCAACGGGCCATGCACGTTTTCAAATACTCAAGTCAATCAACCAAATCATGGTAAATTGGACATTATAGTTGAACGAACAACTACAAAGGTAGTCTTTTAAGATACCTATTCAATTAACAACCATCACGCGTATTGGACGCCCTCAGGTTACAAGTCTTCGGACGACAATACAAGTCAAGCCAAATCAAGTTAATTGTATAAACACCCAAGGCTCAGGTGAGTGTCATGGCCCCTATTTTACTGCTTTTCAATCAGAGGTGTGATATTATTGCTCGTTTTATTTTACAAGTTGAACGCAAGTACAAACCAAATCAAATATTGCATGAGTTACTTCAACAAATCAATTCAAAGCCCTCCATAGCATAGTCTGGTAATACGTAGTAGCGTGAATGTTAGTATATGATATCATATAGGATTGACAATCCTCATCCTGGTTAGCACGCACTAACTGGTCAAACGGATGTATTAGCATTTGGGAAGACGAGTGTAGATTAGGCACTCGTAGGAGGCAACCTCAGTTGGGTTTCCTTAATTGGACCTGACAACTCAAGTTAAGCTCAGACTATGTGCTCATGACTGTATAACTTTTATTTTGCTTAATTGCATTTTGAATTCAATTATAAATATTGCGGTTCATACAAATATGTGTTGACTTACAAACCTGTGAGCTCACCAGCGTTTCGCTGACCCATTTTAGCATGTATCACAGGTAACCAGCAGTAGGTTGGACTGCTCAATCAGGATCAATTAGCTCGAGTCAGCATGCAAACAATCAGAGATTTAGCTGCATTATTATATTTTGTATAGATTAATTATGTACTTAAATCTCTCAATTTCAACCGAGCTAATGTAACTATATTTTTGATGTAAACTTCGATTTTATCAATACAAGTTCAAACGACGCATATAGTGGTCGTTCATTATACCTTGTGTGCTTGATATGTTATTAGTAGCGCCCCGACCCTATTCGCTTCTGCAACCCGAATTTGGGGGTGCGACACTAAGAAATACTTTCGGATATATGTATATATACATACACACCTTCAAAGTATTTATGTAAACATATACATACCCACGTGTACAAATATGCTAGACAAGTATACTTTATACGACATCACTTGAATATGAAAACACTTATACTTTGAAAGGTATACTTTACCACTCGAATACATATGAGTTTACACTCACTACTGCCGTATGAGATTACACTCACACTTAATACGAGTTTATACTCGCTCGAACTTACATTCGAACAACATTATCGCGATGCGATAAAAACGACATACTATTGAATATACTTTACAAATATGCAACGAAATGAAATACATAATAATAATACTTGAATTATTATTACACACCGTCACCAACGGGCCATATATACACAACGACAGACTACAAATATGAACAATTACAAATAACAGAATAATGGACATTAACTAGTTGAGTGGACAACTAGCATGGATAATCTTAATGATATCCATTTACTTACTTAACCTTACGCGTTTAGGACGCTAGAGGTTACTGGTTCGGAGAACCTCATTGCTTGATTTACTGCTTGATACTACTAGACTCCGGGTGAGTCTCACGGCCCCTTTTTACTGTCTTTACTTTGGGAGAGATGCATTACTTGTTTACTATAAATACATGTGCAAGTTTACTGTTTACCGACTTATCTACTTACTTTTTTACTGGAATACTACTTTACAGACTTTACTGACTTGCTACTCTACAAACTTACTGTTTTACAAACTTATATACTTACTGCATGACCGACTTACAAATATACCATTTTGCAAACTATACCGACTTAAAGACCTACAGACTTAGACTTACTGAAATGCAAGAGTTACGATTAATCCAATGAAGTCCTCTGAATCATAGTTGTTAGTTATGGGATAAGCGCGAGTTTTAGTATATGGATCCATACGGGACTGACAATCCCCGTCCGGGGTGGTAGCTCCACCACGAACCGTACTCGTATAAACGGACGTTTTCTACTCGTTTCGTATGAGTGTTTTTGGATTAGCACTCACGGGGGCAAATTACAGACTTGTTAAGCTTCGACTATGATGGCTCATGGCAGAATACACCGACCCTATTATACTTGTGAAATCCTTACTTACCGACCTACTGCATTTGTAAATTTCTTACTTACTGACTGGTACATGGTGATACTATTTCTACTGACTGATTGTATTTGTACGATAACTTATTTACTACTTTGTGTATAAATTGCTATTACTATTTACTACAAACCTGTGAGATTCACCAACCTTTTGGTTGACGCTTTTAGTGATGCATTCTCAGGTACGCAGCAACAGTAGGATGGCCCGCAGGATATGCTAAGCTAGTACGAGTCGCATGCATATATATATATATATATATATATATATATATATATATATATATATATACTTATGAAGATTTTATTTGCATTATCTTTTGTACTTTGGTTATGTATTTAAAATATTCAGAATCATTTTGCAAACTCGCTAATGATGTATACTTATGACTTAAAACTGTGTACTACTTTTGGTAATGTAATGTATTTTCTAAAACGTCTCATTTAGAGTCGTTTGCTATTAATCTTTGTCCTTGATATTTGATTAGTCACGCCCCAAAAACAATCGCTTCCGCAAAGCATGAAATTGGGGGTGTGACAGTTGACCAGCATCACGGTTGGTTTTATGCTGCTTGTCGCAAGCATAAAAGTAAGGTAGTCACGAAGTCTGAATTCGTGGACCTTAATGATACCGAAACAAGTGTTGGTGATGATGATAGTTTTTATTGTAGAAAATGCAAGGGCAAAGCTTCATCTGTGTTTCCTAGGTGTAACATATATATTTATTACTATATATGTAACTTATATATTAAATATGATATATTTATATTCTAGCTTTATTTTTACAGTTACAAGCTTCAAATAAGAGTGCAGGATGCTACTGGTAGCACCTCTTTTGTATTGTTTGACCGAGATGTTTTCAAACTAATACACAAACCTGCACCTGAAATTCGTGAAAAACAAGAAAGGGCAATTTTTTTTAAATTTAAATTATATAGATCTTAAAACAATATTTTTATAATGACTAATATACTAAATTTATACAGGATTGTAATGGTGATGTATTTCCTGATGATTTTGATGTACTACTTGATGAGAAGTATCTTTTCAAGGTTGATGTTTCTAATTACAACATCGAAAATGGTTATCAAGTTTACACTGTTATTATTAAAGTTTGTTCAGATCCAAGTATTATTAAAGACTTTGTTGACACAGATATAGCCGATCAGGTTTAATTATTTTTTTATATTCCACATATTATATATAAGATATATTACTTATATTTATATATTTTATTTAGATTTATAATTTAATGATTGTTAATTTTTTCTTTTTTAGTATTTTAGAGAAGAAGACAATCTTGACCCTGATCATGAAGAAGGTTCACCTCTTTAGTCAAAGGTGTTTTTTGTACATTGTTACAAATCTTATAAACAATATCTGTTTTCATATTTATTTTTATTTGTTTCTAAAAAATTCATGTTTTTCCTTTGTTTGTAGGATCTTGTCTCTTCTAATGAGGAATCATCTGCTGGTTTTGATGATGATGATCAAACTGCTACAAGTCCTTTCAAGCGTCCTAGAGATGTTGATGTCAATGAATTTCCTCCACAGAATTCGTAGTCTAAAAAACGCTTGGTTGCTGTCAAGATTGAAAAGGCTTGATTGCTCTTGCTTTCATTGGCTCCAACTCTAACTTTCTTATATGCATCTTTTTAATTCTAAGTTACGTTTGTGTTGTGTGTCTGTTACTTTCTTATTTCCCTTTATCTTGAATGGAAGTTGTGTTGTTTTTCCTCTTTTCATCTTAAATAGCTTTCTCCGTTATCTTTAATATGTTTGTGTTAATTAATATATCAAGACTACTTTTATTGTCAATCCCACATATTTATTTTTTGAAAACCAAATAATTAGTCCATACAGTTGGTTAGTCTATATTGTACAATATGAGTCAAATTAAAAATATAAATGTCTTTTTGTATACCGTCTCTAATTACACTCTTTTCAACTTTTAAGTATTTATTTGTGCAGACCAAATACTTTTGTTCATGTCATTACAATTTACAAACAATGTTGTTGGTTCAATATTATTCAACTTTAACTTAAAACACAACATGGAGGTCATAGAGCATGCACCAGTCTCATATTTTTGGATGCCAAGAAAACCCACCCAAGAGAAATATACTCATTGACAACATGATCATCATACTGAGTAAATGCGGATTAACAATCATCACTATTAGTAAAAAAAGTTGTGTTTATTCACACAAAGTAATGCTATATTCATGTAAAATTAAATAAAAACCATGATATATGTAGTTAAAGAACGGGAAAATATAAAGACACCCCTAAAATTGATAGGGATACCCCCTGGCCAGTTTTATTTAAAATCGGTCCAATTCAGTACAGAATCAGTTTCAGTTTTAGACTAAACAGAGGGTAGGAATTATAAAAAGAGGAGGGTATACACATAAAATAAATAAAAAAAGCGTGATGTGATTGATTAGATGGGTGAGGGGTAAGAGATGGGAAAAGGTACAAAAATGGGGGTAGCTTTATGAGGACCTAGAAAGAACTATTCAACAAGATATGCTAAATAGTCCAGACGTCCTTCCTGTTTAGCCGTTTCTTCCATGGTGAAAACACAAACCTAAAATCAAAATTAATCGGTCAACGATTACACACCTATTCAATCAACACCATATATAGTTAGAAACACACATCATTGGAAAAAATAAATTAATATATGTAGATTGGTCCTCAAAATCTATTATTAACGGACTTTGATCGTTAAAATTTTGTTTTTCCATAAAACTAATAATCAAATTCATAGTGTGTATTAATTATTTAACATAAGTTAATTATTTAAACATAAGTTAAATAAAGTCATAGATTACGTGGAATTAACATGTACAAAGAAAATGATTAAATACATTATGAGAATGCCGCATCATCATGTGGTACATGTGGCATCACAAATATTAGACATATCATTAGGGGTTACTCAATTAGTATATAGGTAAGATTATACTTATTATTGATGCGATGAAATGAAATTGGCCCAATTTGCCCATTCTTCGCATTTAAGAGGATTTTGGTATTACTTTTTTTTTTCCCCATTTGAGTAAATTCTTTGGCATTTATGTAAATGGTTGTAAATATTTGTATGACACTTGACCCAATTTGTTGTCTTTTTAATTTGAGTGAACTACCAAACATTTTTATATACTACTCCGTATAATTCACTCCAAGTTGATGTGATGGGCCGAAACTCTTAACCAAAATCGAAATTTTTTTAAGAATCCGTTCATATATATGTATATATGATAAGATATAGGAGGTCAAGTAGGACAAATTAAATGGTAATTTTCTCATTTTGTTACTTTTAATGGCAGATCATATTGTGTGTTTTGTGAGAGAGAAATAAGATGGAAAGTTCCTGGTGATACTTATTTTATTTATTATTCTCATCACTCAACAAAAAGTAACATGATCTACAATGTTATTTTGAGATTGAGAAGCTCCCAATCCAGTGATAGCATTCACAGCATCACTCGAGTACCAAAAAGGTGTTAGTATTTGAATGATTTTATCAAATATGTGTCCGTAAATGTGTGAGCTTTTGGGAACGCACACATCGACATTGAGATTTGCTAAATATGCCTAAAGTTATTATTATTAAAGTTAAATGTTAAAATTAATAATTAAGTAACTAGAGGGATTATTGTGTAAATTATAAACTTGTGGACCAAGTTTTACCTATCTATAAATACACCTTTATAGATTAGGGTTAGGGTCAATCCTAATTATTCACAAAATCTCATCCCCTCTCCTCTCTTGTGTCTTGGCCGATTTTCACACAAACCCAAAAGGTTTTTTCGGTTTTCGATTTTCAATCAAGAGGAAGTAAATCAAGTTAGTTGATTAGATTGGGCAAGTACTAGCATACGAGCATATTGATAAAGACGGTGTCGTGTACGTGAACAAAGGTAGATCTTATATTTAGATCTAAAGGTTTTCTTACATATAATTCAAGGCAATAAGGTAATTCTAATCCGATTTAATTATTCCTATGTGATCCTGTTTTTCGCTGCTATGTATTGTTTGACAATGTGATTCGTGTTGTTTACCTATAGTGGTATCAGCCAAAACATAGGTTAATTTTTATTTTGGATTAAAAACATCAAAAATTGTGGGGGGATTAATACTCGAGATCATATACGGAGTATATCACAATTATATTGATCGCTTTATATGTTTATCTAATTAAGTTATATTATAGTAAATAAAGGTATTTAATTAATTATGTCAGATCATATACGGAGTAGTGTGATTGGTTTTTACGAAATATAGTAAATTAATGGTGATCATAAGATGCTGTAATATGATTCGATGATCATAAGATGGTATAATATGATTCGAAAATTTTGTAAATAAATAAATTAAAGGTTTAGTTAAAATTTGTTAAAAACTAATTGGTTAAAAGTTAATAGATAATTAGTTTAAACCTTTATGTTTATAAAATTAAGGAGTTAATTTGAAACCAATCTACCTTGCAATATTTGATGTTTATAATTGTTACATTTTTGCCATATTTAATTTTTTATGCAAATTATGTTTGTAAAGTTACATGCATAACCCTGGACATAATTAGATATATTGATATTGTTAAGAAACAAATTAAAATTGAATTATTTACATAATATTAATTGTTAATTGATTATGTGTGACACCTAGAGATTATGGATTAATAAAAAGTTGTGTGCGGTTTATTTGATGTATGAATTGTTCACATATTGATAGCTTACGCAATCCAAACTTGTTTATTTGAACGGATGTATGTGGTTCGTTTCCTTAGAAATGGGAGTTAATCAATATGTGAACAATGACCATAGAGACTTTTTGTTTTAGGGCTCACCCAATTTGTTGCGTAGATTAATTCTTTATTTCATGTTATTATTATTTTGTCAAATGGTTTTTGAAAGAAATAAATTTTAATGTGACTAAAGAATTATGCAACGGATTTTATAAAACGTGTGATTGGTAATTCATAATTAAATGCACATTCTCAGTGTATAATTCCCAACTAGGCTCACCTACATAAAGGACGATGTCTAGGAAAGTTATGCGGATGTATTTTACTCCAAATGAGGTCAGGTTTTAAGTGATGCTTTGACGTCCCCTACCCTCACATGCTTTCCTGGTCGTACCTTTTGTAGAGCTACCGAAAGGGTTTTATGATGACGATGGTACATTTAATTATTATATACACTTGGTGTATAGGAATTAGGCAATCATAGAAACACGTTTAAAAACCAGAAATAAAACCGTTTTGATTTTAAAACACCAAAATTATGTAACGAAGTTGAATGCATGCCTCTTCGTACATATATATTTTGTCACCCATGGAATTAAGTCATGTTGCTATCCATATTGCTTAGACAACTTGTACTTGCTCGTCATTCTGCGTGAGACGTGGGTGAAGGGTATCCAAGGTGGATTACCACTCATCGTGAGACGGTGGTGGACTATCTGCAGTCTTCAGTTGGACGATTTAAATCGGGTTATGCAGTGAGACTGTAAACGCCGATGGCAATAAGATGCGACGAAACATGATTAATGTCACGATCACCATTTTTGATGCTTGATCGAACAATGACATTAAGTCCCATAATCTAGGAATTGCATCGGTAAATGCAATTACTGAACGTCACTTACCTTTTGAGTATCATTTAATTCCTAGCAGATTAACTGATGGAACGGTGATATGTCATTTGGATCCTAGACTTAACGGAAAGTAAACCATGGGTTTTACATTTCTGTTAAGAAATTTTATGTCAAAAGTACTAATGAGAACTTTTTTCTGTTTTGTAGAAATGGCACAAAAATCCACTACTGATGAGATTTTAAATGAAACCAAAACAGCGTTAAGAAGCAATAAGCTTTCTGGACCAAACTTTAACGATTGGTATCGATCACTGAGGATTGTCCTAAGAGTGATGGAATGACTTGATATCGTGACTACACCTATGATCGTTGAGCCAAATGCCACTGCTTCTCAAGTAGAGTGTGACCAGTATAAGGCAATTTATAAGGTTCACAATGAAGTTGCTTGCCTCATGTTAAGCAGTATGACTCCTGAGTTATGTAAGAAATTCGAGAATAAATGGCCCGATCAGATGATCACTGAGCTGAGTGCATTGTATGAGAAACAAGCCGGCCTTGAGCTAAACGACTTGATTCGAGATGTACATGCATGTAAGCATGTATCTGGAACACCAGTGGGGACTCATGTTCTAGTCATGAAAAGCTTGTTTGATCATTTGGATAGAATGCAATACTCGTATCATGACCCTGTGGCTGTAAGTATTGTCCTCAATTCTCTTTCACCGGAGTTTGATGAGTTTACACGCAACTATAACATGCAGGGTATGAAAAAGTCAATTAATGAACTCCATGCTATGCTAGTGGAATTCGAAAAGAGAATTTCCAAGAATAAGGTGAATGACAACCAAATCCTTGCGATTGGTAGGGGTCAGACCCAGAAAAAGAAGAAAAAGCAACCGCTACAAGCTAAGGGAAAAATTGCAAAGACTAGTAAAAATAAGCAAGCTGTTGTTTATTCTTCCAAGCCTAAGCAAACCCCTCCAGCTAAAAAGGTGCAGGTCGCTAAAGATGATGGGTGTCACCATTGAGGTAAGATGGGACACTGGAAGAGGAATTGTCCTAAGTATTTATCCGAGGTGTAAGAAAAGAAGAGAGTAAACAATGCCGGATCTTCAGGTATCTTGACTATCGAATTATTTTCTTTCTCTAAAACAAATACTTGGGTATATGACACTGGCTGTGGTACTCATATTTGTAATTCCTTGCAGGGGTTTAGAGCAAAGAAGAAGCTGAAGAATGGATCCTTGTATGTGTACGTCGACAACGGCATACGTGTAGCAGTGGAGGCCATCGGAAGTTATGACTTACATTTACCCTCGGGCATAATTCTTGTATTAGACAATTGTCATTATGTTCCTTCTATTGTTAGGGGAATTGTTTCAGTTTCAGTATTGAAAGATAATGGTTTTAAGAATACATTTACAGATTTTGGTATTTCAGTTTCAAAGAATAATGTTCATTATTTTAATAGTATTGCTATTAATGGAATTTTTGAAGTTGATTTGCATGATCGTCTTTCACATACTAATAATTGAATGTTAAATATAAGCACTAAACGAGCCAAGTCTAACTTGGACTCATCCTACCTATGGCATTGTCGTCTTGCACACATAGGCAAACAACGTATCGAAAGGCTTCAACGTGAAGGGCTTTTGAAATCAAGTGATGATTCATTTGATAAGTGTGAGTCTTGTGTATCGGGAAAAATGGAAAGGAAACCCTTCTCTCATGAGAATCAAAGGGCAACCGACCTACTAGGAATCATATATAGTGATGTATGTGGTCCCTTTAGGCATATGTCTAGGAAAGGAGCTTACTACTTCGTAACATTTACGGATGATTTCAGCCGTTATGGTTATGTTTATTTACTTAAACATAAACATGAGGTGTTTGAAACATTCAAAGTGTTTCAAAACGAGGTAGAAAATCAACTCGGAAAAACCATCAAGATTCTCCGATCGGATCGAGGTGGTGAATACTTAAGCCTAGAGTTTAAGGATCATCTAAAAGCGCGTGGAATTGTCCAACAGCTTACTCCTCCCTATACACCACAACATAATGGTGTATCGGAAAGGAGAAATCGAACCTTGCTTGACATGGTACGATCTATGATGAACCTTACAACTTTACCATTATCTTTTTGGGACTACGCCTTAGAGACTGCTGTACGCATTCTCAACATGGTTCCCACTAAGAAGGTTGATAAGACACCATATGAAATATGGCATGGGAAAGCCCCTAATCTGTCTTACTTAAAGGTCTGGGGATGTGAGGCACTCGTTAAGCGTGATACGCCTGACAAACTCGAGCAAAGATCTGTTAAGTGTATTTTCGTAGGATACCCAATGGAAACGATGGGTTACTACTTCTATAATCCTTCTGAGGATACTGTGAAAGTTGCTCGGTATGCTGAGTTTTTCGAAACCAGGCTTATCGGTAACGGAAACAGTGGGAGGGTTGTGGAACTTGACGAGGTTCAAGAGGAAGATACATCAACTTCTACTCACACTGGTGATCAACAATTTGGGGGGGGGGGGGGGGGGGGGAAGAATTGAGCCTCAAATCATGCCTCAATCTGATTCTCAAGTTGCGATTGAGCCTCATGATATGTCTCAGTCTCAAACTCAAATTGCTGATGCTCCAATTCGTAGGTCCGAAAGGACGGTACGTGCACCTAATAGATTGAACTTAAACGTTAATCTAGAGGAGGATAACGTATCTGGGATTCTTGATGAACCTCGAACCTTGAATGCTGCATTATCAGGTCCTAATGCTGAAAAATGGCTTCAAGCTGCGAATATGGAGATGCAATCCATGAAAGACAATGAAGTTTGGACTTTGGAGGATAAACCCCAAAATGCTAAAACTGTCGATTGCAAATGGCTCTTTAAAATAAAGACCGATATGGATGACAATATACACATCTATAAAGCTCGTCTCGTGGCAAAAGGATTTACTCAAGTTTATGGAATAGACTATGAAGAAACTTTTTCCCCAGTGGCAGATATTAGGGCTATTAGAATTCTCTTAGCTGTAGCGGCGTTCTATGACTATGAGATATGGCAAATGGATATCAAGACAGCCTTCCTGAATGGTTATCTAAACGAAGACGTCTATATGAATCAACCAAAAGGTTTTATTGATCCATTACATCCCAACAAAGTGTGCAAGCTTAAAAAATCCATTTATGGACTTAAGCAAGCATCACGAAGTTGGAATAAAAGATTTGATGAAGAAATCAAAAGGTTTGGTTTCATTCAGAATCTTGATGAGCCATGTGTATATCAAAAAGCCAGTGGGAGTAATGTTACTTTCCTAGTCTTATATGTAGATGACATATTGCTAATGGGAAACAACATTCCAATGCTTGAAGATGTAAAATCTTATCTTGGAAAATGTTTTGCCATGAAAGACTTAGGAGAGGCAACATTTATTTTGGGAATTAAGATCTCGAGAGATAGATCTAAGCGGTTGATAGAGTTAAGTCAGAATGCTTACATTGATAAAATATTGAAGCATTTTAGTATGGAAAATTCTAAGCGTGGATATTTACCAATGCAAGATGGACTTAAACTTAGCATCAAAGATTGTGCTTCTACACCTCAAGAGGTGGAACGTATGCAAAGGATACCTTATGCTTCGGCAGTAGGGTCTATTATGTATGCGGTAAGATGCACAAGACCTGATGTTGCTTTTGCTCAAAACGTTGTTAGCAGATTTCAACAGAATCCGGGCGAAAGACATTGGATTGCTGTAAAGAACATACTGAAGTACCTTAGGGCTACTAAAGATATGGTTCTAGTGTATGGTGGAAATCCTGAGGCTGAACTAAAAGTTACTGGTTATTGTGACGCCAGATTTCAGACTGATCATGATGACACCAAATCTCAAACTGGATATGTGTTCACCATGAATGGAGGAGCTATAGTTTGGAAAAGCAAGAAGCAATCCACTACAGCCATGTCTGCAACAGAATCAGAGTACATAGCAGTTGCTGAAGCTGCAATGGAAGCTGTTTGGATCCGGAAATTTATTTCTGGACTTGGTGTTGTTCGGCCAAGTCTCCTATGGATATGTATTGTGACAACACTGGTGCAATAATCATAGCCAACGAACCTGGTGTTCAGAAAGGAGCTAGACACTTTCAGAGGAAATTTCACTATGTTCGTGAGCAAGTCAATCAAGGTGAAATTCAAGTACTCAAAGTTCACACGGATGATAATTTAGCAGATCCCTTTACGGAGGCTTTGCCAAAGACGAAGCTAACTCACTTAATTGAGGGCATAGGACTTCGTTTGTCTAGTAATCACATGTAAATCCGTGAATTTAGTATTTGGATATATGGATGTAATAAACAATTTTATTTATTAATGAAATTTTTTATTGTGATATTTTATTTTCATAAATCCTATTTTTCATGTTTTATCCTTGAATAATGTTGTGTAATATTATTCTAAATATCCGTTGTCGGTCGATCATATGGGAATATGATTGAATTAAGACAATATCTGAGTGTTTAGTCAGCTTGGCTTACTAACTCACATGGTATTCATTCTGATGCATATTGGATTATCCCACATGAATTATTACTTATGGATCTTTGTCATTAAGTATAATTCATAAAGTTTGTTATCCTTAGACTTGAGATGCAAGTTGCTACTCGTGTACGTAGTGCATTATTTGATCATAGTCAAAACTACTCCTGGATAAGGGTGGTAAAAAGGCTATTTTTGGTAATGTTGCGAAATACGATGACTACCAGTTGTATTCAATAGAGGATTTGTTTCTTCAGTGGAAAATTGAAGTTAGATACTTACTAGGCCATTCATAAATACTTAAGATGTTTGTCTGGCCAGACCTTAATAAGTCTAGAACTGTCTTGACTGTATTCGGTAATCTTAAGTGATTCGCGAAATGAGAAACAGAAGTTAAAATGGAATGACTTTGATCCATCTCCAAGTTTTAACTAGAGTATCTGTAACAAAAGGATATAAACTGAACATAGACTCACAGTGACTTTGGTGAAACTTCACTCGTGCATTTATGAGAACATTGATATGTTGCTAGACATTAATCAATGTTATCATATTTGTTTGAAAATTATTCAAAAGTGGGAGCTGTTAGTATTTGAATGATTTTATCAAATATGTGTCCGTAAATGTGTGAGCCTTTGAGAACGCACACATCGACATTGAGATATTGCTAAATATGCCTAAAGTTATTATTATTAAAGTTAAATGTTAAAATTAATAATTAAGTAACTAGAGGGATTATTGTGTAAATTATAAACTTGTGGACCAAGTTTTACCTATCTATAAATACACCTTTATAGATTAGGGTTAGGGTTAATCCTAATTATTCACAAAATCTCCTCCCCTCTCCTCTCTTGTGTCTTGGCCGATTTTCACACGAACCCAAAAAGTTTTTTCGGTTTTTGATTTTCAATCAAGAGGAAGTAAATCAAGTTAGTTGATTAGATTGGGCAAGTACTAGCATACGAGCATATTGATAAATACGGTGTCGTGTACGTGAACAAAGGTAGATCTTATATTTAGATCTAAAGGTTTTCTTACATATAATTCAAGGCAATAAGGTAATTCTAATCCGATTTAATTATTCCTATGTGATCCTGTTTTCCGCTGCTATGTATTGTTTGACAATGTGATTCGTGTTGTTTACCTATAAAGGGGAGGTGATAAATACAACAATTTTTTTGATTGAGACACCAAACTTATGCATAACACCGTTTGTACTATGCGCTTTAATATTTGTACTGTTTGTTGTAAATAGTAATTTATTTGTTGTATATATCAACTCCCTAACAAAAAAGTGTTTCACTGGATGGGCTTTTTCAACAGGTAGAACATGCTATTATTTGGCTCTATATGACTCTCCAACTACCACTCGGCTCGCCTAATTTATGTTAGTCTTAATCTCGACTTGATAGCACAACAAGTTTTCAAGTTGTAAGTTCAAATGCAGCTCGAGCTCAGCTCGAACATGTACACAAAGTTACACTTTCGTTAATGAAACTTATTATTGTAAACGTACGTAAATATTACTTCCTAATGATAGAAACCGTTCAAAAAAATATAAAATAACATAACATAATATTATGTTAAGAAGGAAAAAAAAATTCAACAGTATTAAGTGATAATAACATCAACATCCAATATTGTTATATACTGAAACGCCCCGAAAACAGAACTATTTTTTTTATAACACTTTCGATAATGTCCCATTACTATCCCATTTGTATATTTTATCCTAATTAACTTTCCCTAGCTGAAACGGACTTTTTAAACCCAAAATATCCATTTTCTACTGTCAAACGCGATCCTGGAAGTGGTGTCTGGATCGCGTTCCTAAGTTATAAACTTTCGGTTACCATTTTTGCCTTGCGAACGTGATCCTGGAAATGTGGTCGGGATCGCGTTCCTTAGTGCAATTCCAAAAGTCAGCAAAAGTCAACTTTTTAACCAATTTCAAACGCGCATAACTTTTTACTCGTTGCGAGTTAGGACCTGAAATTTTGCACACACAACCACTATAACATTATAAAACTTTCTCTTTTGACACTTTTTCAAATTTTATAAAAATAATCATTTCGAACGTGTCACCAATTTAGTGCCATTTCGGCCACTTTGGTGAACATATCAAATTCCAAACCACATGGTCTCTAACTTAACCCTTTAGCACACTCACTTAACACTTGAAAACAAACTTAAAAAAAACCCATTTGACCATTGATACACTTTCATTTTCACACCCAACCACATAATTGACCCATTTTGACACTTTCGACCCGTTTAACCAAAACAACCATAATTTAACCAAACGACACCCTTTTTCCACTCATATATGACTCTTTCGACATTGTTGACTATTTGTCAACTTCATCTTTGACCAACCAATCACATTCGACACTAAATCACTTTTCACCAATTTGACCCAAACCGAACCAATCATATGACTTCATACTCTTGATAACCACATACACTAGACATCATAACTCGGTTTGACTTTCAAAGTCAACTACTACATATTGACTAACATATTTAATTCAAAAACTCTTTGTTTGGGCGTTTTACACAATTGAGCATCAAAACAACAATTCAAAAGAAAGAAGCATATTCTAACCACAAGCATGCTCCATATCCAAGTCACTAACTTCACATAAACTTTCTATCCACGTGTCGCTAGCCAAACCTCAACCTACAACATAAACACTGAAACGGGTAAGCACAACTGCTTAGTGAGTACACAGGCAATTAAACAAGCAATTCCACATAACACTTAATACATATCAACACAATTACATAATCACAACATCACTGTGCTCTGAACACTGAACACTGATCACTGAGCACCATATCACATCGATATGCATGCTAACACTATTTCACTGAGTACCATACTGTCACACCCCCAAAATCGGTAATTGTGTTTATTTAATGTTTAGCGGAAGCAAGTTATAATTAGCGGAAGCATTATGTGTAAACAGTTTAACAGTGGGGTGATGACTTTACATTTGTGCATTCATCGTATCAGAGCATATGATCATACAGAACATAATCTATATAAAGGATGCCAATTTATACAGTTGTTACCAAAGTAGTACGACTATGTAAGTCGTACAGTAGTAATAGAGTTTAAAACATTTAAGTTTTACAATACATCTGTTAAGATAAGATTTCATGAGTATAACTGCAATGTCTGCAGTAATACAGAGGAAATCCTCAAAAGCTGTCCCAAAATATATGGCATCCTAAGTAGTCCAGGGTTGTCCATCCTGAATGCATGCGATCCTTACTTACATGGCTAATTTCCTGTAAAACATAGAAAGAAAGTCGTCAACAAATATGTTGAGTGAATTCACAGGTTTGTATAAATATGTGGTATGTTAACCCATTTATGTTAAAGTTATTGAAATGTTATTCAATAAATAACTGTTTGCAGGTTTTGCAATTTATAAGATGTTAGGGATAGTTACCCTAAAGTATAGTTTTATGTGGGTTGTTACCCAAAATGTATGTCTGGTTGTTTACCAGTATATAATTATAATCAGTACGTATACTGAAATAAAGCAGTTGTAGGATATGTTCATCCTAAATAATAATTGTGGGAATGCTTAGACTATAATCCCCTGAAAGGTGAGCTAAACCTCGCAGGTTAAAGTAACGCGACCTAACCCTATAACCAAACCACAACCAAATCTTATGTTTCTTGCCTGAAGGACAGTTAAGTATACGCTCCATCCATAGGAGGGTCGTCACGGCAATAGTACTATTCGTATACTCAGTGGCTAGAGTCACCTAGCTAATGGTTATAGTTTGCATGACATAAGGACTTTTCATGCATACATTGGGAGTCTGGGTCCGTACTAGGATCTGTTGTCTAATTCCCAAAACAGTTGTGAACATGTAGTTTCATATCAAACAGTTTGTATAAAGCGATAAAGCATTTATATAATTTGCTGCATGTGTTTTGCATGCAGTTTCTATGTTTACACCCCTATGTTTAAAAGCATAAAACATTTGTAAAGTAGGGGCTGTGAACTCACAGTAGTTTTGCTCGGTATGAGAGCTAGCAGCCAAACAGATATTTGCCCAAGGTATGTTAACCTATACAATAAATATATTAACATAAGTACGTTTGATTTGTTTTAATCACTTATGTTAACAGTTTGTTCGTTTAAAGAAATGGTTGATTTCTTTATAATGTATGTCGTTGTATTTGTTGGTGACATTGAGTAGAAATATTGTTATTATTTCTTTCATCGTATACTTGGTTAAGTATATAAATCAATATGTAATTTTCTAATTTAACGGAAGGTCGTTTTGTTTCCATTTGTACATATACTTTGTATATAGTTGTTCGTATAATTTGAACGTTATTCAAATATCATTGTTTGTACATATATTTGTTTTATATATGTATTCGTATGTAAATATACTTGTTGTAAATTATTAAGTTATACGTTTGCTAAACGTGAACTTCATTGTGTATATATATATTTGTGAATATATATTTTTAATTGTCATATGTATATATGTTAAATAAATACATTGTTTATGTATATCAAAATATATAAGTTTTCATTTGTTTAAGAAAACGTATACGTTTGTGTCTATATATATCGTGTGTCCTCGAATATATATACATATATATCTTGTAATACGTTGCTTCGTATTTATAACGTGTCGAGTTTTATTTGTTATATAAAACTTGATAATATCTTTATTCCGCTTAATAAATGTCATTTGCCTTTAGTATTGTTACGTTTGTTTAATAAGTGTTAAAAAAAATTTAAATGTCCCGATTGTGTAATCGTGTCCAAATCGTATAATTTACAAAGTTCGTATATATATATATATCGTTCGTTCGTACGAGTTTAATAGTCCAAAATCCGTGTCTCGGATATATCGTAATAATGTTTTATTAATAGTTTACAATGTCTCGTAAATGTATCGTATAAATGGAATCGTTAACGGAAACGTTTATGTTTTAAAATAAAAGTCAGATTGTTGACCAGGCTCGGGAATCCGCCGGATTTAAAAGAATCCGCCGGATTCAAGTCAAAAGTCGGAATACGCCGTATTCGAGTGAATCCGCCGTATTCAATTTAATTTCGAGGGAATCCGCCGGATTAAATCAAATACGCCGGATTCGTTGGTGTTCATCAGATAGTTCGTGCGAAGCTTTGGAATACGCCGGATTCATTTGAATCCGCCGTATTCACCCGTGTCTTTTACTCGTTCATCGTTTTAGCCGAAGGTTTGTGTGTGGGTCGGACACGGGAATCCGCCGGATTCCCCTGAATCCGCCGGATTCGTTGGGTTTTCGGTTCTGAATACGCCGGATTCAAAGGAATCCGCCGTATTCGTTATGATCACAGACTCTGTACGTAGCAGAGCAAAACATATGCTCGATCTTTTGGTTCCAAATCTTTTACACAACAATCCCAAATGTTTACAACAAGTTTATAGGTCATTTTTACAAGTTATTACTTCATTTTAACAAGTTTTTATATAACGATTTTGGTTTTGTAGTTTTGGTTTTAAAAACCCATTTTAAGAACAAAGCTTTCAATCATCAATTTAATGTGTTATATGTGGTGATTATTATGTTTAAACAAGTTATATAACGATATTGAAGTATAGAATTCAAAGAATTGAAAGTTCCTTACAATGAGATGAAAATGGAACGGATGATGATAAACGTATGATGAAGATGATGATGGAGATGTTGTTGCTCCTGCTTGTTGTTGCCTCTGATCTTGTTGTGTTCTCCAGATCAAAGAGGAAGAAGAAGATGAATTTTTGGTGTGGTGTGTGTGTCGATGGATCACAGAGAGAAAGAGATCATCAGGAGGGAGTATGGTTTTAAAATAACCATACCACTGCATTATTGAAGTTAGGTGCCAAGTTTTGGCACCTCAATTTCGAGTACGGGTATAATTATAGCAATATAAAAATTAACAATTTATATATTTATTTTGTAGGTGTTCTCCTGGTTCGTAATTTAAAATCAGAATAATGATGTTATCATTATTTTAAAACGTTGTACAATTTTGTACATTTTACTGCGCATAACTATTTGAGCGCCAAATTTCAGTTAAGTTAGGATTTTATATTTTGAGGTAATGTTCTAACTTCTTCCAAACGAATGAGAAAATTTGCATTTTTATGATTCGACCTTTTATGAGCGTTTTAGAATTATTTCTGTTCGTTTTATATTACGTTTTATGTTAAACGTATATTTAGACCTTTATATCTATATGTTATAGATATATAAATACTCGTAATTAATAATTATATTATTAATTATTTTTGTATCACGAAACTTTTGTCATTTATTTTTGTCGGGTTCGTTCCGATATATTTGTACGTAACTTTTAATACTTGCTTATTACGTATTACTTTTTGTTTAAAAGTACCAGGCTTGCTAGGCTTACATCACATCAAATAGTTTTGTTAAAACTAAATCAGGAAATTAGTGTAAGAATGCACATGTTTAAATGTTAATTAATACCTAATTTGGAGAGTTGTCACATTCTCCCCCCGTTAGGGAAATCTCGTCCCGAGATTTAATTTGTGTCGTGAGTCGTGGTCACGGTTTCAAATAGGTGAGGATACTTCTTGCGCATCTCGTCCTCACGTTCCCAGGTGAACTCTGGGCCTCTTTTCGAGTTCCATCGAATTTTGACAAGTTTGATCTGACTGTTTCGGAGTTTCTGTGTTTTCGTATCCATTACTTCCAGCGGTTCCTCCAAGAAGTTGAGTTTTGCGTCGACGTAGATTTCGTCGGGAGGTATGATTAACGCTTCGTCAGATAGACACTTCTTAAGATTACTCACGTGAAACGTGTCGTGAATATTACTAAGTTCTTGCGGCAGTTTAAGCTTATAAGCTACAGGACCAATCCTTGCTAGGATTTCAAAAGGTCCGATGTAACGTGGGTTCAGTTTGCCGCGTTTTCCAAATCGCACAACTCCTTTCCAAGGAGATACCTTGAGTAGGACTCTGTCACCTACTTGAAACTCTAAAGGTTTTCGTCTATTGTCTGCATAACTCTTTTGTCGGTCTCGTGCCGTTTTTAATCGATTAAGCACTTGAGATATTTTGTCCGTTGTCTCTTGGACTATCTCAGGACCTGATAACTGTCTGTCATCCATATCTGCCCAACAAAGTGGGGATCGGCGCTTGCGTCCGTACAACGCCTCGAAAGGTGCCATCTGTATACTCGTATGATAACTATTGTTGTACGAGAATTCGGCTAAAGGGAGATGAACATCCCAGTTTCCTCCAAAATCAATCACGCAAGCTCTTAGCAAGTCTTCAAGCGTTTGAATTGTTCGCTCGCTTTGACCATCAGTTTGTGGATGGTAGGCGGTACTCATGTCGAGTCTAGTGCCTAAAGCTTGTTGCAATGTTTGCTAGAAGCGAGAGGTGAAACGTGCATCTCTATCAGAGATGATAGATAATGGAACTCCATGTCTAGAAACAACTTCCTTTATGTAAATTCTAGCCAGCTTTTCCATCTTATCAGTCTCTTTGATGGCTAGAAAGTGAGCTGACTTTGTCAGTCGGTCGACAATCACCCATATGGAGTCCATTCCAGATGATGTTTTCGGTAGCTTTGTGATGAAGTCCATCGTGATGTGTTCCCATTTCCACTTGGGCAATTCTGGTTGTTGCAAAAGTCCGGATGGCTTTTGGTACTCAGTCTTAACTTTTGCACAAGTCAGACATCTACTAACATAGGTGGCAATGTCTCTTTTCATGCCAGGCCACCAGTAAAATCCTTTCAGATCGTGATACATCTTATCTGCACCAGGATGTATCGAATAATTGGACTTATGAGCTTCGTCCAATACTAGGCTACGTAGCTCATCAACACAAGGAATCCAAATTCGATTCATAAAGTATAATACTCCATTTTCCTTAGACTCAAGATGTTTCTCCATCCCTTTGAGGGATTCGTCTCTCATACGTTCCGGAGTAAAGGCTGCTTGTTGAGCATCACGAATTTGGGAAATCAGATCCAAGTGGATTGTCAGTCCTAAGGCTCGAACTCTTCGAGGTTTCACTCTTTCCTTACGACTCAAGGCATCCGCTACTACATTAGCTTTGCCTGGATGGTACTTGATTTCACAGTCGTAATCATTCAATAGTTCAACCCAACGTCTTTGTCTCATGTTGAGTTCCTTCTGGTCAAATATGTGTTGGAGACTTTTGTGATCGGTGAAGATCGTACACTTTGTACCATAAAGGTAGTGTCTCCAAATCTTAAGTGCAAAAACGACTGCTCCTAGCTCTAAGTCATGCGTTGTATAGTTCTTCTCGTGAATCTTCAATTGACGAGACGCATATGCAATGACCTTGTCGTTTTGCATCAACACGCCACCTAATCCTTGATGTGAAACATCACAGTAGACAACAAAGTTTTCTACTCCTTCTGGTAAGGACAGGATAGGTGCGGTGCTTAATTTCTCTTTCAGCAGTTGGAAAGCATTCTCTTGCTTCTCGCCCCAATCAAACTTCTTGTCTTTTTGCGTTAGGGCAGTAATCGGTTGAGCTATTTTCGAGAAATTCTCAATGAATCTTCGGTAGTAACCGGCTAACCCAAGAAATTGTCGTATCTCAGTTGGGGTCTTTGGGGCTTCCCAATTCTTAATCGCCTCAATTTTGGATGGGTCCACGTGAATTCCTTTGTTATTGATCACGTGACCAAGGAAATGAACCTCACGCATCCAAAACTCACATTTAGAGAACTTTGCATAAAGCTTCTCTTTCTCCAGTAATTCAAGAATCAGCCTCAGATGTCGTTCATGGTCTTCCTTCGTTCGCGAGTATATCAAGATATCGTCAATGAACACAATGACGAACTTATCCAGATAAGGTTTACATACTCTATTCATTAGATCCATGAACACTGCTGGCGCATTCGTTAGCCCAAACGGCATAACCAGGAACTCGTAATGACCATATCGAGTCCTAAACGCAGTCTTAGGGATATCTTCCTCCCGTACCTTCAGTTGATGGTAACCCGATCTCAAGTCGATCTTTGAGTAATAACTTGACCCTTGCAGCTGGTCAAACAAATCGTCGATGCGTGGCAATGGGTATCGGTTCTTAATCGTCACTTTGTTCAGTTCTCGATAATCGATACACATCCGCATTGATCCATCCTTCTTTTTGACAAACAACACCGGAGCTCCCCACGGTGAAAAGCTCGGTCGGATGAATCCTAAATCCAACAGTTCTTGCAACTGTGCAGACAGTTCCTGCATTTCTGATGGAGCTAGACGGTAAGGCGCACGAGCAATCGGTGCAGCTCCCGGCACTAGGTCGATATGAAATTCAACCTGCCGTGGAGGTGGTAACCCTGGTAGCTCGTCAGGAAATACTCCTGGGTATTCGCGTACTACGGCCACGTCGTCTATGCGTCGCTCCTCGGGTTTCTTATCTACAACATGTACCAAAAATGCTTGGTACCCTTTTCGTAGATACTTATTTGCCTTCATGCATGTAATCGTTTTCACCGCACGATTACTCTTTTCTCCTTGAACCATCAACATTTCTCCTGACGGTAAAGGTAACCGTACAATTTTCTCATGACAGATAATCTCTGCGCAGTTCAGTGACAACCAATCATTGCCAACCACTATATCGAAGCTCCCTAGTTCTACCGGTAGTAAGTCTATCTTGAAAGAATGCCCTTCTAATGTTAAGGAACATCCTGGTACTATTTCTCCTGATTCAATCAACTTACCATCGGCTAGCTCTACTGTGTATTTGTTATCTAGCTTAAGGGATTCGATCTCTAATAGTGGTCTAAACTCAGTGGACACAAAACTTAAATCAGCACCGGAATCGAATAACACAGAAGCAAAGTGGTTGTTTACAAGAAACGTACCAGTGACTGTGTTAGGATCCTGACGTGCCTCTGGTGCTCCTAACATGAACACGCGTCCACGAGCTGGCTGATTGTTGTTGTTGTTAGCATTGTTGTTGTTGGCTCGGTTGTTGTTGTTTCCACGGTTGTTTCCATTGTTGTTGCGGTTGCGAGCGTTGTTGGCGTTACGGTTTTGGTTATTGAGTCGAGGGCATCGGTTTCGATAATGCCTCATGTCGCCACATTCAAAACATCCTTGGTTTTGGCGAACAGTGTTTCCCTTAGGGGTAGGGTTTACCTTACAGTTTTGGGTTTTGTGACCCCATCCCTTACAGCTGTCGCAAAACTAGCACTCACCCTCGTGGTGTTTGCTACACTTATCACACTTAGGTTTGTTACCCAAGTATGGCTTTGGTTCCACAATGGTGGCAGCGTAAGACTTTGGATTTCCAGATCCTTTCTTGTTGGATTGACCCTGACGGTCATTCCACTTACGCTTCTTACCTCCAGAACTACCAGCTTCAGCACTGCCCTGCTCAACCTTAACCGATACAGTCTTCTTGGTCAGTGTCCCCATTCTAACTGCTTCATCAGTCAAACTCTGCGCTAAGGTAACAGCGCTCCTGAAAGTGTCAGGTTTGGAGGACGTAACTAAACTCCTGATCTGTGGTGCCAGTCCATACACATAGCGTTCAATACGCTTGTATTCAGGTGTTACCATATGTGGCACAAGACGAGCTAGTTCTTGGAACCTAGTTGTGTAACCAGTGATATCAGCACCGATCATAGCAATGTTCCACAACTCAGTCTCAATTTTCTGCATCTCACTGCGAGGGCAGAATTCTTCCATCATCATACTCTTCAATGTTTCCCATGTCATGGAATAAGCAGCTGGTCGTCCCATCGACTGAACTTGACTGTTCCACCAAGTCAAAGCTTTTTCAGCTAGTGTGCAGGCAACATACTTCACTGCAGTGTCTGGTAGACAATCACTGATGTCCAACACAGAATCCATCTTTTCTATCCAGTGTATAATACCAATAGCACCTTCAGTGCCACAGAAAGGTGGTGGTTTACAAGCCTGAAATGTCTTATATGAACACCCTTTGCGGTTATTCACAACAGTCTCAGCAATAACAGGGGTCGATCCACTGTTATTAACCCCCGTCTCACGGTTTCGACTTGCCTCATACTCGGCAATACCCTCAGCAATGCGTCTAGTAATCATTTGCTCAGTAGTTTCCTCAGTGTTAGGTGGGGGAATGGTTTCAGGAGTAGGGGGTACAGTTGTCTTCTGACTGTTCTTAGTAATTCGTCGTTTTGGCGGCATGATTCAGTTCTGCGATGAATAAAATGCAGAAGTCAATGCCAAGATAATGAATGTGATGAACAAGATTTCACATTGTCTATCAAATGAATAGTATGGAGAATTTGAGAGAATAAGGTTTCACATTGCATGTCGCACGACTTTGAAACACCCATATGTACTTTGTACAATATAATCACGTTGGCCAGGCGTCATTATATAATGCCAAATACATATTTCTTTTCATCATCGTTTAAGTGCAATCAATGTTTTATGGAATCCAAGATAAGATAAATAATTCATAGTATGGTAGGTTTTCAAAGTTTGCAAGAAATGGCTTCAACAATTATTACGTGATAACTTTTCTATCACCTGTATATAGAGATGAATATAATTCGTACGAAATTTTCGAATCGAACCTAAGTTATATTATACATTAACTAGAACGTTCTTACATCGTTTCATTGCAAAACTTGATGATATCTTCTATATCCATCAAGAGTGGTTTCTAATACAACACGGGTTGTTACAGTACTAATTAAACTAAACTTAGCTATACTTAGATCCTAACAAAACAATTATATTCCTACGACAGTTCTTCATCAGTTCTTTATTAAGCTATCTTTAGCTATGTTCTCTGTCGTAGTGCAGTTCTTTTCCTTTCACTCCTGGTCCAGGTTAGGAGAGGAGTAATGCATTTCTAGCATAGTCTTATATCGCAGAGTCGTATGACAGATCACCTCATTCTCAGTTGAGCACTTGCTCAGACGTTTAATCCAATTCTTGACTCTCCTCTTGCGATCACTAGCTACTTTCTTCCAGAAGCGAATTCTATCCCTAACTCGGACAGACATAGGCCTCTTTAGGATTCTCAACTCAGTTTCATAGTTCTTGCATTTAGATGTAAGTTCCCAGTTTTGACCATCTAGCTCTTCAACTTGGTCTCTAACTCTCTCATATTCCTCTATGTCAATCAATCCAAAGTGGTGGTTTTCAATTTCTTCTTCCACCAGTTCCACTATCGGAATTGTTTCGATATCGACATATACATATTGTATCTGCTCGTCGATGGTTATGTCATCATCTGATGAGTACTCACTTATGACAGGTTCTGTCATTTTTCCAGTTTCAAGAGATCTATAGGTTACAAAGACATATTTCAGTATCCACAATTATGTAGTATCTATTGTCAATATATAATCCAATCACAATGCACAGTAACATAAACAATAATAATAAACCAAATACATATGTCATATCATATAACTGATCATAGTTAGTTCATAAGTTTTTATACAAAACAGGATGGATCTATCCTAGATATCCATCGGTCCAAAGACTAATCAAAGCATGACGGGTCTGTCCACACACCGTCTATCCAAATGATATACAAAACATGACAGGTCTGTCTATACTCGTCGAACCAAAGTTCCAAGTTTAGTACATAGTATATATACAATCCTAAGTAGGCACATCCCGCCATAAATAGGTCTAACGGAAGTACGGTAGAAATGATCCCACGGCTGTCCTCAACACAGCCATCACCACACAAACACCAACCACAAGCCCTGCAATCCTAACATGTCTCTCAAGTGTCCTCACACGAGCACGTGCGGACTCAGCTATCTCCTGGGCAGTAAACACATGGTTCAACAAAAAGTGATGATGCTCATGCATACCAGCCATGTCCCCATACAGACGAGAGATCTCATCCTGTACCTGTCCAAGGTGAGAACCCCTGCTAGAAGTAATACAGAATAATGTACGCATAACAGCAACTAATGTAGGGAGAGTCTGCTCTATCGGCTCTCCAGTGGTAAACAGTGGTGCTGGGGGTCGTGAGGACTCTCCTGTCTCAAAGGTGGAGGGAAAACCCTCTAATGACCTCCAGTGCCTCAACATAGGAGTCATCCACTCTAGATGAGCAAACCTGGGTGCCCTCTGTGGAGACTCAACAGACTCGTCCGCTGGTGCTAACGGACCTATAGGAAAATCTCGGACACACATCCTCGGTGTCCTCCTATATACAGGCCTGCGAGAAGTCTCACCGGCCTGATGGTGAATACCTGTAGTGATAGGGGTAACCTCATGTGCTGTCGGTGGTGGCGCGATGTAAGCGTCACTAGTGTCGTCTGACACGTCTCTCAAATGAACAGATGACTCATCCCCTACAGTGATCGCGGGACCTTCAAAAGGAGCCTCAGTCGGCTCTTCGTCCGAAGCATAAACATGGTAAAGTGATTGACTAGACATACTGTGACAATTGAAATTGTGTGTGACGTGTCAGTCGTATGTTAGATGTATGCAAACGTATGTATGTATGAATGCATGAATGTTCTAGCCAAGGCTATAGTCTAGGTCTCTAAGGTTTTCAGTCACCTAAAGACTTCTAGTTCGCTATAACCAATGGCTCTGATACCAAGTCTGTCACACCCCCAAAATCGGTAATTGTGTTTATTTAATGTTTAGCGGAAGCAAGTTATAATTAGCGGAAGCATTATGTGTAAACAGTTTAACAGTGGGGTGATGACTTTACATTTGTGCATTCATCGTATCAGAGCATATGATCATACAGAACATAATCTATATAAAGGATGCCAATTTATACAGTTGTTACCAAAGTAGTACGACTATGTAAGTCGTACAGTAGTAATAGAGTTTAAAACATTTAAGTTTTACAATACATCTGTTAAGATAAGATTTCATGAGTATAACTGCAATGTCTGCAGTAATACAGAGGAAATCCTCAAAAGCTGTCCCAAAATATATGGCATCCTAAGTAGTCCAGGGTTGTCCATCCTGAATGCATGCGATCCTTACTTACATGGCTAATTTCCTGTAAAACATAGAAAGAAAGTCGTCAACAAATATGTTGAGTGAATTCACAGGTTTGTATAAATATGTGGTATGTTAACCCATTTATGTTAAAGTTATTGAAATGTTATTCAATAAATAACTGTTTGCAGGTTTTGCAATTTATAAGATGTTAGGGATAGTTACCCTAAAGTATAGTTTTATGTGGGTTGTTACCCAAAATGTATGTCTGGTTGTTTACCAGTATATAATTATAATCAGTACGTATACTGAAATAAAGCAGTTGTAGGATATGTTCATCCTAAATAATAATTGTGGGAATGCTTAGACTATAATCCCCTGAAAGGTGAGCTAAACCTCGCAGGTTAAAGTAACGCGACCTAACCCTATAACCAAACCACAACCAAATCTTATGTTTCTTGCCTGAAGGACAGTTAAGTATACGCTCCATCCATAGGAGGGTCGTCACGGCAATAGTACTATTCGTATACTCAGTGGCTAGAGTCACCTAGCTAATGGTTATAGTTTGCATGACATAAGGACTTTTCATGCATACATTGGGAGTCTGGGTCCGTACTAGGATCTGTTGTCTAATTCCCAAAACAGTTGTGAACATGTAGTTTCATATCAAACAGTTTGTATAAAGCGATAAAGCATTTATATAATTTGCTGCATGTGTTTTGCATGCAGTTTCTATGTTTACACCCCTATGTTTAAAAGCATAAAACATTTGTAAAGTAGGGGCTGTGAACTCACAGTAGTTTTGCTCGGTATGAGAGCTAGCAGCCAAACAGATATTTGCCCAAGGTATGTTAACCTATACAATAAATATATTAACATAAGTACGTTTGATTTGTTTTAATCACTTATGTTAACAGTTTGTTCGTTTAAAGAAATGGTTGATTTCTTTATAATGTATGTCGTTGTATTTGTTGGTGACATTGAGTAGAAATATTGTTATTATTTCTTTCATCGTATACTTGGTTAAGTATATAAATCAATATGTAATTTTCTAATTTAACGGAAGGTCGTTTTGTTTCCATTTGTACATATACTTTGTATATAGTTGTTCGTATAATTTGAACGTTATTCAAATATCATTGTTTGTACATATATTTGTTTTATATATGTATTCGTATGTAAATATACTTGTTGTAAATTATTAAGTTGTACGTTTGCTAAACGTGAACTTCATTGTGTATATATATATTTGTGAATATATATTTTTAATTGTCATATGTATATATGTTAAATAAATACATTGTTTATGTATATCAAAATATATAAGTTTTCATTTGTTTAAGAAAACGTATACGTTTGTGTCTATATATATCGTGTGTCCTCGAATATATATACATATATATCTTGTAATACGTTGCTTCGTATTTATAACGTGTCGAGTTTTATTTGTTATATAAAACTTGATAATATCTTTATTCCGCTTAATAAATGTCATTTGCCTTTAGTATTGTTACGTTTGTTTAATAAGTGTTAAAAAAATTTTAAATGTCCCGATTGTGTAATCGTGTCCAAATCGTATAATTTACAAAGTTCGTATATATATATATATATCGTTCGTTCGTACGAGTTTAATAGTCCAAAATCCGTGTCTCGGATATATCGTAATAATGTTTTATTAATAGTTTACAATGTCTCGTAAATGTATCGTATAAATGGAATCGTTAACGGAAACGTTTATGTTTTAAAATAAAAGTCAGATTGTTGACCAGGCTCGGGAATCCGCCGGATTTAAAAGAATCCGCCGGATTCAAGTCAAAAGTCGGAATACGCCGTATTCGAGTGAATCCGCCGTATTCAATTTAATTTCGAGGGAATCCGCCGGATTAAATCAAATACGCCGGATTCGTTGGTGTTCATCAGATAGTTCGTGCGAAGCTTTGGAATACGCCGGATTCATTTGAATCCGCCGTATTCACCCGTGTCTTTTACTCGTTCATCGTTTTAGCCGAAGGTTTGTGTGTGGGTCGGACACGGGAATCCGCCGGATTCCCCTGAATCCGCCGGATTCGTTGGGTTTTCGGTTCTGAATACGCCGGATTCAAAGGAATCCGCCGTATTCGTTATGATCACAGACTCTGTACGTAGCAGAGCAAAACATATGCTCGATCTTTTGGTTCCAAATCTTTTACACAACAATCCCAAATGTTTACAACAAGTTTATAGGTCATTTTTACAAGTTATTACTTCATTTTAACAAGTTTTTATATAACGATTTTGGTTTTGTAGTTTTGGTTTTAAAAACCCATTTTAAGAACAAAGCTTTCAATCATCAATTTAATGTGTTATATGTGGTGATTATTATGTTTAAACAAGTTATATAACGATATTGAAGTATAGAATTCAAAGAATTGAAAGTTCCTTACAATGAGATGAAAATGGAACGGATGATGATAAACGTATGATGAAGATGATGATGGAGATGTTGTTGCTCCTGCTTGTTGTTGCCTCTGATCTTGTTGTGTTCTCCAGATCAAAAAGGAAGAAGAAGATGAATTTTTGGTGTGGTGTGTGTGTCGATGGATCACAGAGAGAAAGAGATCATCAGGAGGGAGTATGGTTTTAAAATAACCATACCACTGCATTATTGAAGTTAGGTGCCAAGTTTTGGCACCTCAATTTCGAGTACGGGTATAATTATAGCAATATAAAAATTAACAATTTATATTTTTATTTTGTAGGTGTTCTCCTGGTTCGTAATTTAAAATCAGAATAATGATGTTATCATTATTTTAAAACGTTGTACAATTTTGTACATTTTACTGCGCATAACTATTTGAGCGCCAAATTTCAGTTAAGTTAGGATTTTATATTTTAAGGTAATGTTCTAACTTCTTCCAAACGAATGAGAAAATTTGCATTTTTATGATTCGACCTTTTATGAGCGTTTTAGAATTATTTCTGTTCGTTTTATATTACGTTTTATGTTAAACGTATATTTAGACCTTTATATCTACATGTTATAGATATATAAATACTCGTAATTAATAATTATATTATTAATTATTTTTGTATCACGAAACTTTTGTCATTTATTTTTGTCGGGTTCGTTCCGATATATTTGTACGTAACTTTTAATACTTGCTTATTACGTATTACTTTTTGTTTAAAAGTACCAGGCTTGCTAGGCTTACATCACATCAAATAGTTTTGTTAAAACTAAATCAGGAAATTAGTGTAAGAATGCACATGCTTAAATGTTAATTAATACCTAATTTGGAGAGTTGTCACACATACCACAACGGTATGCATACTAACATTGTTTCACTGCATACACATATTCCACACAATCCATATATATTAACACATTATCTTCCATCCATTTGTGTAGCCTCTTACCCAACAATAATCCGGATCCGACACAATTGAATCATACACTATCAATTTAACATAACATCATAATCACATAATCTCAATTATTTAATCCACATAAATTAACACATTAATTTTTACCCAATTGTGTAGCCTCTTACCCAACAGTAATCCGGATCCAACACAATTGAATCATACACTATTCTCCACCAATTCTTTCCTTTACCTTCAAGCTAGTGACATACTCATTACTCGCTAATGAGATAATCACTACTGACTTTTCCAAATAATATGTATTCACATAACAATTAAATATAACAAGTAATTTAACACAATTAACTATTAAAAGCAATAAACATAAATAAACAACATAACAATTAATTTTCCTTGATTGTGCAACCCTCTAGCCCGCAAGCTATATGGTACTACACAACCAAATCACCTGTTTAACCCCCGTATCACTCACCATACTCTCTTAGTCGATTTCACCATTGAAAGCACTCCACGTCTTTATCACCTACATAATTCATACATGATACATACAACACTTTCAGGCATCAATCATCATAATCAAATTAACTAGTAATCATATCCTTACTCTATTAACACATTTAATTACACTATTAAGCTTAATACATGAATTCACTTCAATTCATCAAACCCCTTATGAACATATTACTAACTTATTAATATTTAACTCATTTTAACTACTAAGTCATTCACTAATAGCTTCACTAACATCAATTCAACATATTAAACACTAATTTCATATCAAAATCACTAGTTCCATGAAACCCCACCAAAACCCCACTTTGATTTCTAGCTTCTTACTTTAAATTAATCACTTCTGAATTGAAACATAGTTCATAATCATAATCAAAACACTAAACAACACTAACCTAATCAATTTCAAACCCTAATTTCGTAGTTACTTTCACTAATTTCACAAAACCCATTAAAACTAAAAACCTAGGTTAAATACATGGAAGGAATCACTTACATGGTGTTCTTGATGATTTAGAATAAAGAATCAAGCTAGAAGAGTCACAAATCAAAGATTGAAAGACTTGAAATTGATACATGGATCGTGTCTGTGTTTTCTCCTTCTCACGAGCCCTCTCTCAAATACTCTGGAAGTTTGTACGTATGTGTGTGTGAATAATAGATATAAGTATTTTAATTTTATTCCCCTTTTAAACTTTACAGTCTGAAACTGATAAAACCGTTTACGTTTTTCACTATATCTCATTATTTACATAAAAATATTTCGTAATAAAAATATATCCGCGTACGATATTAATTTCCTGAAACTTGGGGTGTTACAACTCTCCCCCACTTATCTCATTCGTGTCGTCACGAATGGCACTCGTACTACTCAGTCTTAACGCTATCTCTGCTCATACACAAACACTTAATCGTACTTATAACACTTCACCTAATTCAGTGGTTATACATAAATGCATACATCACTTAATTATACTCAAACACATTATCAACACTAACTCTACAAATCTGTAATCATATAATCCCTACATATTGGTTTCACATAATTAGTGAAATACATAAAACTAAACTCAAGTCTATTACTCTTACTTTCTCTATTATCTCTTCTAATCATACTATCTAACACATAGTTCACATAGCTTAAACACCTCTAAGCTTATACTCTATCCTAACAATCACACTAAATCACTTTGATATTTGAAAAATCTCAACAATTCTATGTGATATGGCATAATATAACTACGTTGATCAGGCGTAGTGATATTATGTCATACACACTTCCTTCTGAGACTATCTCATAACATCAATTTTCCAATGTGATTCCCACACAAACACATAACGCACAACTCAATTAACATTTAACACACAATAAATTACAATTAAACACATAGTCAAAAACTACTTCACTACTTATCCACCTTATTTGCACATACAAACTACAATAATTAACTATTTAGCATAATCATAATCATAGCAAATCAAACAACACCTAACGGTTTAAGTTTAAGCAATCCTATCATGGATCACCTAACTCTCTTAAACCATTGCTCTGATACCAACTTGAAATGCCCCGAAAACAGAACCATTTTTTTTTATAACACTCTCGATAATGTCCCATTACTATCCCATTTGTATATTTTATCCTAATTAACTTTCCCTAGCTGAAACGGACTTTTTAAACCCAAAATATCCATTTTCTACTGTCAAACGCGATCCTGGAAGTGGTGTCTGGATCGCGTTCCTAAGTTATAAACTTTCGGTTACCATTTTTGCCTTGCGAACGCGATCCTGGAAATGTGGTCGGGATCGCGTTCCTTAGTGCAATTCCAAAAGTCAGCAAAAGTCAACTTTTTGACCAATTTCAAACGCGCATAACTTTTTACTCGTTGCGAGTTAGGACCTGAAATTTTGCACACACAACCACTATAACATTATAAAACTTTTTCTTTTGACACTTTTTCAAATTTTACAAAAATAATCATTTTGAACGTGTCACCAATTTAGTGCCATTTCGGCCACTTTGATGAACATATCAAATTCCAAACCACATGGTCTCTAACTTAACCCTTTAGCACACTCACTTAACACTTGAAAACAAACTTAGAAAACACATTTGACCATTGATTCACTTTCATTTTCACACCCAACCACATAATTGACCCATTTTGACACTTTCGACCCGTTTAACCAAAACAACCATAATTTAACCAAACGACACCCTTTTTCCACTCATATATGACTCTTTCGACATTGTTGACTATTTGTCAACTTCATCTTTGACCAACCAATCACATTCGACACTAAATCACTTTTCACCAATTTGACCCAAACCGAACCAATCATATGACTTCATACTCTTGATAACCACATACACTAGACATCATAACTCGGTTTGACTTTCAAAGTCAACTACTACATATTGACTAACATATTTAATTCAAAAACTCTTTGTTTGGGCGTTTTACACAATTGAGCATCAAAACAACAATTCAAAAGAAATAAGCATATTCTAACCACAAGCATGCTCCATATCCAAGTCACTAACTTCACATAAACTTTCTATCCACGTGTCGCTAGCCAAACCTCAACCTACAACATAAACACTTAAACGGGTAAGCACAACTGCTTAGTGAGTACACAGGCAATTAAACAAGCAATTCCACATAACACTTAATACATATCAACACAATTACATAATCACAACATCACTATGCTCTGAACACTGAACACTGATCACTGAGCACCATATCACATCGATATGCATGCTAACACTATTTCACTGAGTACCATACCACAACGGTATGCATACTAACATTGTTTCACTGCATACACATATTCCACATAATCCATATATATTAACACATTATCTTCCATCCATTTGTGTAGCCTCTTACCTAACAGTAATCCGGATCCGACACAGTTGAATCATACACTATCAATTTAACATAACATCATAATCACATAATCTCAATTATTTAATCCACATAAATTAACACATTAATTTTCACCCAACTGTGTAGCCTCTTACCCAACAGTAATCCGGATCCAACACAATTGAATCATACACTATTCTCCACCAATTCTTTCCTTTACCTTCAAGCTAGTGACATACTCATTACTCGCTAATGAGATAATCACTACTGACTTTTCCAAATAATATGTATTCACATAACAATTAAATATAACAAGTAATTTAACACAATTAACTATTAAAAGCAATAAACATAAATAAACAACATAACAATTAATTTTCCTTGATTGTGCAACCCTCTAGCCCGCAAGCTATATGGTACTACACAACCAAATCACCTGTTTAACCCCCGTATCACTCACCATACTCTCTTAGTCGATTTCACCATTGAAAGCACTCCACGTCTTTATCACCTACATAATTCATACATGATACATACAACACTTTCAGGCACCAATCATCATAATCAAATTAACTAGTAATCATATCCTTACTCTATTAACACATTTAATTACACTATTAAGCTTAATACATGAATTCACTTCAATTCATCAAACCCCTTATGAACATATTACTAACTTATTAATATTTAACTCATTTTAACTACTAAGTCATTCACTAATAGCTTCACTAACATCAATTCAACATATTAAACACTAATTTCATATCAAAATCACTAGTTCCATGAAACCCCACCAAAACCCCACTTTGATTTCTAGCTTCTTACTTTAAATTAATCACTTCTGAATTGAAACATAGTTCATAATCATAATCAAAACACTAAACAACACTAACCTAATCAATTTCAAACCCTAATTTCGTAGTTACTTTCACTAATTTCACAAAACCCATTAAAACTAAAAACCTAGGTTAAATACATGGAAGGAATCACTTACATGGTGTTCTTGATGATTTAGAATAAAGAATCAAGCTAGAAGAGTCACAAATCAAAGATTGAAAGACTTGAAATTGATACATGGATCGTGTCTGTGTTTTCTCCTTCTCACGAGCCCTCTCTCAAATACTCTGGAAGTTTGTACGTATGTGTGTGTGAATAATAGATATAAGTATTTTAATTTTATTCCCCTTTTAAACTTTACAGTCTGAAACTGATAAAACCGTTTACGTTTTTCACTATATCTCATTATTTACATAAAAATATTTCGTAATAAAAATATATCCGCGTACGATATTAATTTCCTGAAACTTGGGGTGTTACAACTCTCCCCCACTTATCTCATTCGTGTCGTCACGAATGGCACTCGTACTACTCAGTCTTAACGCTATCTCTGCTCATACACAAACACTTAATCGTACTTATAACACTTCACCTAATTCAGTGGTTATACATAAATGCATACATCACTTAATTATACTCAAACACATTATCAACACTAACTCTACAAATCTGTAATCATATAATCCCTACATATTGGTTTCACATAATTAGTGAAATACATAAAACTAAACTCAAGTCTATTACTCTTACTTTCTCTATTATCTCTTCTAATCATACTATCTAACACATAGTTCACATAGCTTAAACACCTCTAAGCTTATACTCTATCCTAACAATCACACTAAATCACTTTGATATTTGAAAAATCTCAACAATTCTATGTGATATGGCATAATATAACTACGTTGATCAGGCGTAGTGATATTATGTCATACACACTTCCTTCTGAGACTATCTCATAACATCAATTTTCCAATGTGATTCCCACACAAACACATAACGCACAACTCAATTAACATTTAACACACAATAAATTACAATTAAACACATAGTCAAAAACTACTTCACTACTTATCCACCTTATTTGCACATACAAACTACAATAATTAACTATTTAGCATAATCATAATCATAGCAAATCAAACAACACCTAACGGTTTAAGTTTAAGCAATCCTATCATGGATCACCTAACTCTCTTAAACCATTGCTCTGATACCAACTTGAAATGCCCCGAAAACAGAACCATTTTTTTTTATAACACTCTCGATAATGTCCCATTACTATCCCATTTGTATATTTTATCCTAATTAACTTTCCCTAGCTGAAACGGACTTTTTAAACCCAAAATATCCATTTTCTACTGTCAAACGCGATCCTGGAAGTGGTGTCTGGATCGCGTTCCTAAGTTATAAACTTTCGGTTACCATTTTTGCCTTGCGAACGCGATCCTGGAAATGTGGTCGGGATCGCGTTCCTTAGTGCAATTCCAAAAGTCAGCAAAAGTCAACTTTTTGACCAATTTCAAACGCGCATAACTTTTTACTCGTTGCGAGTTAGGACCTGAAATTTTGCACACACAACCACTATAACATTATAAAACTTTTTCTTTTGACACTTTTTCAAATTTTACAAAAATAATCATTTTGAACGTGTCACCAATTTAGTGCCATTTCGGCCACTTTGATGAACATATCAAATTCCAAACCACATGGTCTCTAACTTAACCCTTTAGCACACTCACTTAACACTTGAAAACAAACTTAGAAAACACATTTGACCATTGATTCACTTTCATTTTCACACCCAACCACATAATTGACCCATTTTGACACTTTCGACCCGTTTAACCAAAACAACCATAATTTAACCAAACGACACCCTTTTTCCACTCATATATGACTCTTTCGACATTGTTGACTATTTGTCAACTTCATCTTTGACCAACCAATCACATTCGACACTAAATCACTTTTCACCAATTTGACCCAAACCGAACCAATCATATGACTTCATACTCTTGATAACCACATACACTAGACATCATAACTCGGTTTGACTTTCAAAGTCAACTACTACATATTGACTAACATATTTAATTCAAAAACTCTTTGTTTGGGCGTTTTACACAATTGAGCATCAAAACAACAATTCAAAAGAAATAAGCATATTCTAACCACAAGCATGCTCCATATCCAAGTCACTAACTTCACATAAACTTTCTATCCACGTGTCGCTAGCCAAACCTCAACCTACAACATAAACACTTAAACGGGTAAGCACAACTGCTTAGTGAGTACACAGGCAATTAAACAAGCAATTCCACATAACACTTAATACATATCAACACAATTACATAATCACAACATCACTATGCTCTGAACACTGAACACTGATCACTGAGCACCATATCACATCGATATGCATGCTAACACTATTTCACTGAGTACCATACCACAACGGTATGCATACTAACATTGTTTCACTGCATACACATATTCCACATAATCTGTGACACCCGTCAATTTAGGACTAGAATTTAGTGCCTAATCAAGTTTTAATACATGTAATTAGTTCTGTGTTAGGCTAATTAATGTATCAATTATCATATATATTGTTGAATATATATCTACACAATTATGCGGTTTGTTTAAATCGTACGAGTTTCAAATCGAATGAATTTCGATACAATAAACACGGACGTTGGTGAACAATTTTATTAAGTAATACAAATATTATTTAATAACTAAATGTTATTCAGAATATTATTTATTGTGACATTTCGTATCCAAGTTTTATTACACAATTAATGTATACGCAATTAAAAATACAAACGCGCAAACAAATAAAACGAAATTCATTTTAAATACCATAAATAGATAATTGGTAAAATATTACAATAAAACATTCTATAATGATTTGTAATTTAAAACGGACAATTAAATGAATAAAACAAATATTTAATGTTAAATGACGGAGAAAACGAACACCACGCGGAGCACGGGACGGAGACTGCGAGGTGAGGCTTTCACCTACACCCCACCTCTCCTTTCCTCTTTCTTTCATTTCCATTTTCCATAAAACACACACTTACACCCAAAAACCTCTCAACCAAAAATCACCAAATTTTCGGATCTCGCAAAATCGACAACAAAAACCATATTTTCGGAATCACCATTTCAAGGGGAACAAGAATTACAAAAGCTCTACCATCATTTTCGGCCTCCATCGTCTTCGATTTGCATTTGTAAGAAAAATTCTAAAAACTTAGATTTGTTTATTTTGATGTAATCTTTGGATGTTTTGATGTTTACACAACTTATATATGTCCAATACTAGGAAGATAACAAGGTTTTATAGTCTAAAAAATGAGTTTGATTTGAGTTTTGGCCGGAAAAATCACGAACAGCCGATGTTTCTGGGCTGGTGTTCTTCAGTGCGACACAAGCCTTGTGTCGCATACTGTGTCGCATAAAACCTGTTATGTCGCACCTTGTGTCGTACCAAATCTTTAGTGTCGTAACTCATGCGACACAATATTGTGTCGCACTCTATGTCGCATATTATGTCGTATTTCTATACGACACAACCACTATGTCGCTATTAAATTAGCATTTCGTATCTGATGCGACACAATCCTCGTGTCGTATCCTTGTGTCGCATGACGTCTGCGACACAACCCTTGTGTCGCATGACAAATTTTTATGTCGCATATTGTGTCGCAAAACACAGAAAAACCAGAATTTTGAAGTCAAAGTTACTGTTCAAAAAAAGTCAAATTTACTGTAGCAGTACTGTAGCAGTACTGTAGCAAAGTCAACATTTTAGAATTATTATTATTTCAACTAAATCACCAACGGGCCGTACACGTTTTCAAAACATACTTCAGAATCAAACAAGTCGTTGTAACTTGTATAAATTCACTCAAACAAGTCGTTGTAACTTGTATCAATTAAATCAAACAAGTCGTTGTAACTTGTATCAATTCAATCAACCAAATCGTAGTAATTTGGACATATATATATATAGTTGTATAACAACTACAAAGGTAGTCTTTCGGGATACCGGTACAATTAATAACAATCAAGTGTCGTAAACACATTCAGGTTTCAAGTCTTTGGACATCAATTCACCGCTAATTATTTCGAGTTTATTAAATTAAACACTTCAAGACTCAGGTGAGTTTCATAGCCCCATTTTCACTGCTTTACAACTAGGGGTGTGATATTACTACTCGATTTTGTTTTACAAGTACAACGCAAGTGCCAAACTTCAAATACTACATGAGTTTCAAGCTAATCAATTTAAAGTCCTCCATAGCATAGTCTCTAGTATTTATAGCGTGAATGTTAGTATATGATATCATATGGGATTGACAATCCTCATCCGGGTTAGCACGCACTAATCGGTCAAACGGATGTATTAGCATTTGGGAAGACGAGTGTTGATTAGGCACTCGTAGGAGGCAAATCAGTTAGGTTTCCTTAATTGGGCCTGACAAATCAGTTAAGCTCAGACTATGTGCTCATGGACAGTATAACTTTTATTTTGCTTAAGTGCATTTTAAATTCATTATAAATCTTGCGGTTCTGACAATTATACATTGACATACAAACCTGTGAGCTCACCAGCGTTTTCGCTGACCCATTTTAGTATATATCACAGGTACCCAGCAGTAGGTTGACTGCACAAGCAGGGATTTCTAGCTCGAGTCAGCATACATACAATTAGAGATTGGACTGCATTATTATATTTTGTAAAAGTAATTATGCCATGTAATCTCTCAATTTCAGGAACCGAGCTAGTGCAATATTATTTTTGATGTAAACGTTCACTTTATTAATACAAGTTTAAAACGACGCATATAGTGGTCGTTCATTATTATCTTTGTGCTTTGTATATTGATTAGTGGCACCCAAATCAAGCTTCCGCAAATCATTAAATTTGGGGGTGTCACAGATTGGTATCAGAGCCTAAGGTTATAGTGAACTAGGTTGCATTTAGTGGGCCTAGACTATGACCGTTAGGCAGTATTCCTTATTAGTTATGACTAGTTCAAGGATTACATCATACGACTTTAATTTAACATAGCCTGATCAACTATGTACAATTAAAGAAAGATGATGTGAAATCTGAAAGAGTTATGTTGAACAGGAATGCATTAGTTGACTCTGACCTCGAGAGAAACGGGACTCAAAAACACTTCTGTGCTAGACACTCAATAGGTTATTATGTGATATACATATATTTACATGAATAGACCTCATTACAACTTTAGGCTATATTATATTATATTATATGAATATAGGCCTCTTTCTTTCAAACGTTTTGTCTCGGAATGACAAACACACCACTAGTTCATCATACTCGGACTAGTATCTTATTTCATTTCCTTGTTCTTTCTTACTCAGCATCATGCCTCCACGTCGTCAAATTACCCTTAGCGAAGCTGAGATCGCGGGAATAATTGCCCGCAGTGTGACTGAAGCCTTGGCTACCCGAACACCACCTGGTAGTGAGGACACCGCAACCAATACTCCACCACCCAAACCCTGCTCCTATAAGGATTTCCTTAGCTGTAAACCACTATACTTCAAGGGCACGGAAGGTGCCATTGGTTTGATCCGTTGGATTGAGCGCATGGAATCTGTTTTCAGTCTCTGCGACTGCACTGAGAACAACAAGGTCAAATTCGCTGTTTACACCTTTCAGGAAGGTGCATCCACGTGGTGGAAAACCCACGCAAACTCTGTAGGCCTTGAGGTTGCAAACCGACTTCCTTGGGCCGAACTGAAGAAGAAGCTGACAGAAAAGTACTGTCCTGTAGAAGAATTGCATAGGCTGGAAGAAGAATTCTGGCATCTGGAAGTGCAGGGAAATGATGTCGCTGATTATACCACCAAGTTTCAGCAGTTTGCCTTATTATGCCCGGGTTTGGTCGAACCAGAAAGTAAGGGCATTAAGAAATACATTCGTGGACTCCCCGAGAACATCCAGGGAAACGTCGCCTCATCCAAACCAACCACTACTGAGAGTGCCATTCGATTGGCCCACGAACTCATGGCCCTAGTTGTCAGCCGTGAGACCTCCAACACCTCATCCTCCAACAAACGCAAATCCACTGAACACCACCACAACTCAAGCAAGAAAAACAACGCCATCCAAGTCTACACCTCCAACTCTGAAACCACCCACAGCTACACCGGGGGCAGACCTTATTGTCCCAAGTGTAACTACCATCATTTTGGTCAGTGCAGTACTCCTTGCAACAACTGCAGGAGGCAAGGGCATTTGACTAAGGATTGCCGATCCCCCAAATCCAACAACAACCCCTCTGACAGAATTACCCGACAACCTAAGTCCTGCTACGAATGTGGAAACCCAGGACACTTCAGGGATTCTTGCCCAAAGTTGAAGAATAAGGGCAACAACAACAACAATCACCGCAACAACAACAACAACGCCAAAAGTACCGCTTTCGTGATCAACTCAGGGGACGCCCGTCTGGACCCGAATGTGGTCACGGGTATGTTCCTCCTCAACAATTTAACTGCTTCCATTCTGTTTGATACTGGTGCCGATAGGAGTTTTATTTCCGATGAATTTTGCCCTCTACTTGACATTACACCTGTTGCTTTAGACGTTAAGTACACCGTGGAGCTAGCAAATGGCAAATTGATAGAAACCAATAGTGTGATACCTAATTGCACCTTAAATCTAGCCGACGAAACCTTCTCCATAGATCTTATGCCTGTTGAGATAGGAAGTTTCTATGTCATCATAGGCATGGACTGGTTATCCAAACATCGCGCCGAAATCATTTGCCATGACAAAATTGTTCGCATACCTCTCGCCGTCGGTAGAACCCTGATCATACAGGGGGAGACCGGTGGGACGAGGCTTAACATAATCTCTTGTCTTAAAACCCGGAAATTTCTGAGAAAGGGTTATCCATCAATCCTCGCGCACATCATGGAGAAAAAGTCGGAGGAGAAGCGACTTGAGGATGTTCCAATTGTTCGAGACTTTCCAGAAGTCTTTCCTGAGGAACTGCCTGGTCTACCACCACCAAGACAGGTTGAGTTCTCAATCGATCTTGTACCGGGTGCTGCGCCTGTGGCCCGAGCACCATACCGTTTAGCTCCATCCGAACTTCAGGAGCTGTCCACCCAGTTACAGGAACTCCTGGAACGAGGGTTTATCAGGCCGAGTTCTTCACCTTGGGGAGCTCCGGTCCTATTTGTTAAGAAGAAAGATGGTTCTTTTCGAATGTGTATCGACTATCGAGAGTTGAACAAGTTAACTGTCAAGAACCGGTATCCACTCCCTCGAATCGATGACCTGTTCGACCAACTTCAAGGGTCGAGTTGTTATTCAAAGATTGATCTCCGATCCGGTTATCACCAATTGCGTGTTCGCGATGCCGATATTCCAAAAACCGCTTTCAGAACTCGTTACGGGCATTACGAATTCCAAGTGATGCCATTCGGCCTAACCAATGCACCGGCTGTATTCATGGACCTTATGAATCGGGTGTGTAAACCTTACCTTGACAAGTTTGTCATTGTCTTCATCGATGACATCCTCATATATTCACGAAGCCAAGAAGAACACGCGCAACACCTCAAAACCATCCTTGAACTACTTAAACACGAGGAGCTCTATGCCAAGTTCTCTAAGTGTGAGTTCTGGATCAAAACCGTTCAATTCCTTGGTCACGTGATTGACAGTCAGGGGATTCACGTTGACCCGTCAAAGATCGAGGCTATCAAAGACTGGCAATCGCCAACCACTCCGACCGAAGTACGGTAGTTTTTAGGACTGGCCGGATATTATCGACGATTCATTGAAAATTTCTCCAAGATAGCCATACCACTCACGACGCTGACCCAGAAAGACAAAAAGTTTGACTGGACTGATAAACAAGAATCGGCATTCCAACTCTTAAAACAAAAGCTTTGCAGTGCTCCTATCCTATCATTACCCGAAGGCACTGATGACTTCGTGGTATACTGCGATGCTTCTCATCAAGGTCTCGGTTGTGTGCTCATGCAACGAGACAAAGTCATAGCTTATGCTTCCCGACAGCTCAAGATTCATGAAAAGAATTACACCACCCACGACCTCGAGCTAGGAGCTGTCGTTTTTGCCCTCAAAATCTGGAGACATTACCTTTACGGTACCAGATGTACAATCTTTACCGACCATAAAAGCCTTCAACACATATTCGATCAGAAGGATCTCAACATGAGGCAACGTCGATGGGTCGAGTTGCTTACCGATTACGACTGCGAGCTCAAATATCATCCAGGCAAAGCAAATGTTGTTGCTGATGCCCTCAGTCGAAAAGAGCGAGTGAAACCACTTCGGGTTCGAGCCCTCAGTATGACCATTCACAACAATTTAAACATTCAAATTCTCACAGCTCAACTCGAAGCCTTGAAACACGAAAACGTCAAAGCTGAAGCCTTGCGGGGCATGGATAAACAATTCGAAGTCAAACCTAACGGGATTAAGTATTTCTCAAACCGAATCTGGTTGCCTAAATTTGGGAACCTACGAGACTTGGTGATGGATGAAGCTCACAAGTCTAAATATTCTATCCATCCGGGATCCGATAAGATGTACCACGGTATCAAGGACTTCTACTGGTGGCCGAACATGAAAGCCGAAATCGCCACCTATGTCAGCAAGTGCCTTACTTGCTCCAAAGTCAAAATCGAATATCAAAAACCTTCTGGTTTACTTCAACAACCCAGTCTTCCTGAATGGAAATGGGAACAAATTGCCATGGACTTCATAACCAAACTACCCAAATCGTCGAGCGGTTGCGATACCATTTGGGTGATCGTGGATCGTCTCACGAAATCTGCTCACTTCCTGGCAATCAAGGAATCCGACAAAATGGAACGCCTCACCAACATTTATCTGAAGGAAATCGTGACCAAACACGGTGTTCCAATCTCAATTATCTCCGATAGAGATAGTCGTTTCACTTCACAATTTTGGCAATCACTTCAAAAATCTATGGGTACTCGACTTGATATGAGTACCGCATACCATCCTCAAACAGACGGTCAAAGTGAACGAACCATTCAAACACTTGAAGATATGCTACGGGCCTGCGTAGTAGACTTCGGTGTGAACTGGGAAAAACATCTACCATTGTGCGAGTTCTCGTACAACAACAGTTATCATACCAGCATCAAAGCTGCACCCTTCGAGGCACTGTACGGTCGTAAGTGCCGGTCACCTATCTGTTGGACCGAAGTTGGGGACAGCCAACTCACGGGTCCAGAAATCATTCACGAGACGACCGAGAGAATCGTTGAAATTCAAAACAAGCTTAAGGCCGCACGTGATCGTCAGAAAAGTTATGCTGACGTGAGACGCAAACCACTCGAGTTTCAAGTTGGGGATCGAGTTCTACTCAAAATATCGCCTTGGAAAGGCGTAATCCGATTTGGCAAACGAGGGAAGTTGAATCCCAGATACATTGGACCATTCGAGATCCTCGAAAGGATTGGTCCTGTGGCTTATCGATTGCAGCTGCCATCTGAACTCGGCAGCGTGCATCCCACATTTCATGTTTCAAATCTGAAGAAGTGTCTGTCTGATAAGACACTTATCATTCCACTCGATGAAATTCGAGTTGACGAGAAACTTCACTTTGTTGAGGAACCCGCCGAGATCATGGACCGTGAGGTCAAACAACTTAAACGAAGTCGTATTCCCATTGTCAAGGTTAGGTGGAATTCGCGGCGCGGTCCGGAATTCACCTGGGAACGAGAAGACCAAATGCGACTCAAGTATCCTCAACTCTTCACTGACTCAACATCAAACGCGATTTCAACATAAATTTCGGGACGAAATTCTTCTAACAGTGGGAGAATGTGACACCCGTCAATTTAGGACTAGAATTTAGTGCCTAATCAAGTTTTAATACATGTAATTAGTTCTGTGTTAGGCTAATTAATGTATCAATTATCATATATATTGTTGAATATATATCTACACAATTATGCGGTTTGTTTAAATCGTACGAGTTTCAAATCGAATGAATTTCGATACAATAAACACGGACGTTGGTGAACAATTTTATTAAGTAATACAAATATTATTTAATAACTAAATGTTATTCAGAATATTATTTATTGTGACATTTCGTATCCAAGTTTTATTACACAATTAATGTATACGCAATTAAAAATACAAACGCGCAAACAAATAAAACGAAATTCATTTTAAATACCATAAATAGATAATTGGTAAAATATTACAATAAAACATTCTATAATGATTTGTAATTTAAAACGGACAATTAAATGAATAAAACAAATATTTAATGTTAAATGACGGAGAAAACGAACACCACGCGGAGCACGGGACGGAGACTGCGAGGTGAGGCTTTCACCTACACCCCACCTCTCCTTTCCTCTTTCTTTCATTTCCATTTTCCATAAAACACACACTTACACCCAAAAACCTCTCAACCAAAAATCACCAAATTTTCGGATCTCGCAAAATCGACAACAAAAACCATATTTTCGGAATCACCATTTCAAGGGGAACAAGAATTACAAAAGCTCTACCATCATTTTCGGCCTCCATCGTCTTCGATTTGCATTTGTAAGAAAAATTCTAAAAACTTAGATTTGTTTATTTTGATGTAATCTTTGGATGTTTTGATGTTTACACAACTTATATATGTCCAATACTAGGAAGATAACAAGGTTTTATAGTCTAAAAAATGAGTTTGATTTGAGTTTTGGCCGGAAAAATCACGAACAGCCGATGTTTCTGGGCTGGTGTTCTTCAGTGCGACACAAGCCTTGTGTCGCATACTGTGTCGCATAAAACCTGTTATGTCGCACCTTGTGTCGTACCAAATCTTTAGTGTCGTAACTCATGCGACACAATATTGTGTCGCACTCTATGTCGCATATTATGTCGTATTTCTATACGACACAACCACTATGTCGCTATTAAATTAGCATTTCGTATCTGATGCGACACAATCCTCGTGTCGTATCCTTGTGTCGCATGACGTCTGCGACACAACCCTTGTGTCGCATGACAAATTTTTATGTCGCATATTGTGTCGCAAAACACAGAAAAACCAGAATTTTGAAGTCAAAGTTACTGTTCAAAAAAAGTCAAATTTACTGTAGCAGTACTGTAGCAGTACTGTAGCAAAGTCAACATTTTAGAATTATTATTATTTCAACTAAATCACCAACGGGCCGTACACGTTTTCAAAACATACTTCAGAATCAAACAAGTCGTTGTAACTTGTATAAATTCACTCAAACAAGTCGTTGTAACTTGTATCAATTAAATCAAACAAGTCGTTGTAACTTGTATCAATTCAATCAACCAAATCGTAGTAATTTGGACATATATATATATAGTTGTATAACAACTACAAAGGTAGTCTTTCGGGATACCGGTACAATTAATAACAATCAAGTGTCGTAAACACATTCAGGTTTCAAGTCTTTGGACATCAATTCACCGCTAATTATTTCGAGTTTATTAAATTAAACACTTCAAGACTCAGGTGAGTTTCATAGCCCCATTTTCACTGCTTTACAACTAGGGGTGTGATATTACTACTCGATTTTGTTTTACAAGTAGAACGCAAGTGCCAAACTTCAAATACTACATGAGTTTCAAGCTAATCAATTTAAAGTCCTCCATAGCATAGTCTCTAGTATTTATAGCGTGAATGTTAGTATATGATATCATATGGGATTGACAATCCTCATCCGGGTTAGCACGCACTAATCGGTCAAACGGATGTATTAGCATTTGGGAAGACGAGTGTTGATTAGGCACTCGTAGGAGGCAAATCAGTTAGGTTTCCTTAATTGGGCCTGACAAATCAGTTAAGCTCAGACTATGTGCTCATGGACAGTATAACTTTTATTTTGCTTAAGTGCATTTTAAATTCATTATAAATCTTGCGGTTCTGACAATTATACATTGACATACAAACCTGTGAGCTCACCAGCGTTTTCGCTGACCCATTTTAGTATATATCACAGGTACCCAGCAGTAGGTTGACTGCACAAGCAGGGATTTCTAGCTCGAGTCAGCATACATACAATTAGAGATTGGGCTGCATTATTATATTTTGTAAAAGTAATTATGCCATGTAATCTCTCAATTTCAGGAACCGAGCTAGTGCAATATTATTTTTGATGTAAACGTTCACTTTATTAATACAAGTTTAAAACGACGCATATAGTGGTCGTTCATTATTATCTTTGTGCTTTGTATATTGATTAGTGGCACCCAAATCAAGCTTCCGCAAATCATTAAATTTGGGGGTGTCACATAATCCATATATATTAACACATTATCTTCCATCCATTTGTGTAGCCTCTTACCTAACAGTAATCCGGATCCGACACAGTTGAATCATACACTATCAATTTAACATAACATCATAATCACATAATCTCAATTATTTAATCCACATAAATTAACACATTAATTTTCACCCAACTGTGTAGCCTCTTACCCAACAGTAATCCGGATCCAACACAATTGAATCATACACTATTCTCCACCAATTCTTTCCTTTACCTTCAAGCTAGTGACATACTCATTACTCGCTAATGAGATAATCACTACTGACTTTTCCAAATAATATGTATTCACATAACAATTAAATATAACAAGTAATTTAACACAATTAACTATTAAAAGCAATAAACATAAATAAACAACATAACAATTAACTTTCCTTGATTGTGCAACCCTCTAGCCCGCAAGCTATATGGTACTACACAACCAAATCACTTGTTTAACCCCCGTATCACTCACCATACTCTCTTAGTCGATTTTACCATTGAAAGCACTTCACGTCTTTATCACCTACATAATTCATACATGATACATACAACACTTTCAGGCACCAATCATCATAATCAAATTAACTAGTAATCATATCCTTACTCTATTAACACCTTTAATTACACTATTAAGCTTAATACATGAATTCACTTCAATTCATCAAACCCCTTATGAACATATTACTAACTTATTAATATTTAACTCATTTTAACTACTAAGTCATTCACTAATAGCTTCACTAACATCAATTCAACATATTAAACACTAATTTCATATCAAAATCACTAGTTCCATGAAACCTCACCAAAACCCCACTTTGATTTCTAGCTTCTTACTTTAAATTAATCACTTCTGAATTGAAACATAGTTCATAATCATAATCAAAACACTAAACAACACTAACCTAATCAATTTCAAACCCTAATTTCGTAGTTGCTTTCACTAATTTCACAAAACCCATTAAAACTAAAACCTAGGTTAAATACATGGAAGGAATCACTTACATGGTGTTCTTGATGATTTAGAATAAAGAATCAAGCTAGAAGAGTCACAAATCAAAGATTGAAAGACTTGAAATTGATACATGGATCGTGTCTGTGTTTTCTCCTTCTCACGAGCCCTCTCTCAAATACTCTGGAAGTTTGTACGTATGTGTGTGTGAATAATAGATATAAGTATTTTAATTTTATTCCCCTTTTAAACTTTACAGTCTGGAACTGATAAAACCGTTTACGTTTTTCACTATATCTCATTATTTACATAAAAATATTTCGTAATAAAAATATATCCGCGTACGATATTAATTTCCTGAAACTTGGGGTGTTACATATACTTACATTGTATATATTTATATACACGTCTTCATGTTACTTAAAAGCTATAAAAACTCTATAGTAACTCGAGTTCAACTCGTTATATATTTTTTGCTCAATTTTTGGACTTGAGTTGGAATTCTCGTTATATATTTTATGCCCAATTTTTAGACTCGAATATGAATTCGATAGAAACTCAATTAAACCAAATTTTGACTCAGATCAAGTTATTTGATAGAAAGTCGACTAAAGACTCTAACCGTTATCAAAAACTATGTGTTTTTTTCGGGTTTAGAATACATAAATTGGTTCGGGTAGTACAACTTATTGGGCATGGGCAGCTTAATTTATTTAAACGTATATTATATATATACACACAAAAAGCCATATACCCATTGAATGCAAAGTGTTTGTGGCTCTGTTGATGCAATATTAGGTGAATCCGACATGTGTATTAAATAAACAATGAATATTCAACGCTTGCCTTCATTATTTAGCTATAATAACAACATGGATGTAGCCTATATGATTTAATTAATAAATGTTTTTTAAAGACATTAAAAGGTGTACCTCCATAAATATGAACACTTTTAAGTTTTAACAACAATTTTTTATCCTTATTTAATACTTTAGGATTAAATCAACACGAAAAGTTAATAGTTATACAAGAAAATACCTGGTTATATGGTAATAGACTAAGGGCATGTTTGGTTCGAGGATTTTGAAAGGATTTGGTGGGATTTGGAATTTAAATTCCATGAGATTTGTGTTTGGTTGGAGTATTTTAAATGTATGGGATTTTAGATTCTTTAAAGATAGGGATTTTAAAATGCTTTGTAAATGGGAAGGATTTAGAATACTGAGAATGGGCGGAAGTTTCAAGTGCAAAAACGGACAAAAATACCCCTCAACTTAAATAAAACCCTATCTCTTCTATGTCTCTCAAAACTGTGCTTCCATGTTCTTCCTTTAACACCTACCTTCCCTTCCATCCATCTCCTTTCACAGATTTCTTCATCAAGGTAATTTTTTAACTTCTTTGCATTTTTTCTGTTTCGTACCTTACTTTATCTTCTTTATTTCGATTTTATGTTTTAAAATAGTTCTTTTTTCTTTAAAGTTGTGTTTAGATAATTGTTGAAATTTGTTGTTTATTTGTTCGTAAGTCATGGATGATTTTAATACTTTAGTATTATTTGATTTATTTTCCATATTATATTTACATGGAAGTCAATAAATTGTTACACAAAAGAAAGAAGTGGACTCCATGTGTTCTCGTAGTATAACAGAGGCACAATTTTGGTGTTATAGCTAAATATATGTGAAGGGATTGTGACAATTTTTCCATCTTATACTACTTACTTCATATCTGGTTGTTGTGTGTCTTAATTAATTTTGTTAACATGAACAATATAAAGTACCAAGTTCAAGTAGCTATTATTGTATGACTTAAGATGTTGACTGGGTATTTTGTATATGATTTTGATTGCAAAATCAGGTATAGCAACCCGAAACAGAGGTTATCGAGGGTGGTTACCTGCCGAAGAAACAAAGCTTGTGGAGGCTCTAGTAAATATGGTCAATGGCGGAAGATTTAAAGCTGATAACGGTTTTAAATCTGGCCTAGTGGTTGGCATCCTGTTATCCTCACAAGAGGTCTCAGGTTCGAACCTCACTAGAAGCAAAAAAATCTTGGGTGGCCACGGGAAGGTTCGGAAACGGCCACGGCAACGGTTAGGCCGCGTACATCACAAGCAAAAAAGCTTGGCCAACCCGGGGGAGCCTGTTAAAAACGGGAATACCCTTAAAAAAAAAAAAAAAAAAAAAAAAAAAAAAAAAACGGTTTTAAATCTGGATATTTACAACATCTTGAAGAAAGGCTCAAAGAATCATTCCCGGAAGCGGGTCTATTAGCTAAACCTCACATTGAATCAAAGGTAAAGTCTCTGAAGAGAGATTGGCAAGTTGTCCATGATATGTTTAGCGGTTCAAGCATTAGTGGGTTTGGTTGGTTTGATGATTCAAAACTTCTAAATGCAACTCCCGAAATTTGGGATGAGTACATTAAGGTAAATATCGTTTATTTTATGTTACTTAAATCTACTTGATATAGTTTTACTTAAACTTGTATTGTTTTAAATTTAATCCTTATGATATTGAATAGCATCATAAAGAAGCGGCTAAATGGAGAAACAAACCATTTCCTCACTATGATGAATTATGTATTGTTTTTGGAAAAGATAGAGCTCATGGGAATGGAGGTAGAGCTTTTGGTGACATAGAAGAGGATGAAAACATAGAATTAGAAGAAGTTGTCGAAGAATTTGATACGAATGTTCAAGTCGAAGAAAATGTAGATGTTCAAGTTGAAGAAAACACCAATGTTCGAGTTGAAGATGTTTCAAGTCTTCGTAGCAAAAAAAGGAAAGCTCCCACAGATCCTTTGGTTGATGGATTGCATGAGGTAGTCAACGTACTTGGTAATACTATACATAAAGCGGCTACCACTATGAGTCGAGATATAGACTTTCAAGTCGATTTGAAAAGGAAAAGAGCCAAGATCACTACCGAGATTTTTAAAATGCAATCACTTACTCAAGACGAGAAGTACCAAGTAATGGGAAAGATAAGAAGTGATTCCGAACATGTCGAAGCCTATTGGGATTTGGAGGAAGAAAATAGAGAGGGTTGGGTGAAGTACATTCTGCTAAATGATCATTAGTTGGGTTATATATAACAAGGTGGGTTAAACTATATTTTTGAAACATTGGTGAAGTTATCCCCTGGTTTTTAATCATGCTTCTAATCAAGCATGTTTTTGGTTTGACTAGCACTATAGAACTTGTATGACTTAAGGGGTGTGTAAGTATTTTATTAACAGTTAGCACCAATGAATATATATGGATGGTTATCACTTACAAAATTGTTTACATAGATGGAATGAGCTGTGAGAATGTACTTTTTAATTCTTGCAATTGTGTGTGTAGAGAAGTTCTATTTAGTTGTTGGTAGTATATGATAGAACAAACATTGATTTATCATATAAATTGTGTACTTTGTGATTGATTTGATAATAGAAGTTGGTGGTTTTGCTAAATAATGTCGATAAATAACTTTGTAGTATTTTTATCTATAAAGGGTAATTTTGTCATTTATCTAGAAATCCTTTGAAGAGAAACTGTGAACCAAACGCACGATAGGATTTCAAATCCTGGGATTTCAAATCCCATGGTATTTTAAATCCCCCATAATTTAAAATCCTGGGATTTCAAATCCCTGAACCAAACGCCCCCTAATAGTACATTAGCCTTTACACATATTTTATTTATAATTATATATACAAATTAATTAATATTAATAATAGTAATATATAATGTGTGCACATGAAAACACAAATTACGTGCACATGGTTCTCAATGTTGTCTCAAATGTCTAGATTATTAGTTATTAATAATTTCGAAGTCTTGAAATTCACGTCTAAGCATGAAATGTTTGTCCTTTTATTATTGGTTTAATCTAGATAGTATATTAAATAATTAAAGGTAATCTTCTCTCAAATTACAAGTTTAAATACATTAAACATTTCATTTTTAACCTTAAAAATGAAACTAATGCGAAAGAACATAGACCTCTCATGTTGCGTTCAACTTAACGTGAAAGGCATCTCAATCTCAAATTCATAACTAGTGAAAAAAGTGTGTGCATATGCTATATAGTAATGGATTCTTTAAAGCCAAGAGGGTTCTTGCTTGGGATATTTATTTTTAGGTAGGTTTAGAATAATATAATGAAACAAATGCCATACTCATAAACACACCAATGAAAGTAGAAACACATAAATACTTTTAACCAATATAAAAATAAAAAGTGTAATATAATTCAATATATCTTATGTTTTACAAGTGTAAATAATAAAGAATCACCACCATAACTCATTAACTCCCATATCTCAAAAATTACCTACATATTACAAGGTCAAAACTTACATGATATACATAAAATACATCCCCATATTCCCCATTGTGTGACATCTCAACCCTATTTTGAACACAATACATTTAACAACACATGACACAACATTAAGTCCACAAAATATTGGTGCCCAATTTGACCATCCCTCCACCTCATCTTCGCCGGAGCTCTGCCGTAATGCACACCATCATTACACCGGTTATCATAATGCCATGGATATGTCATATCAAAATGATCCACCACATAATCAATCACTCCAAATTTCCTCAATTTATCAACAAATACACCGTTAAACGCCTCCATTTTATTCGGATTGAACACTAGTCTCCTCGCGTAACCACCCGTTGCCACCGTGGTCCGATACACCACCTCTGGGACCGCCACATTCCTCCGCCGCACACCGTCGATAATCTCAGCCCAAAATTTAGCAGCATCATGTGCACCCTTTATAAATCTCCTCAAATTGGGCCAATAAACCCCATCGTGTAAGCCCGAATTCATGACTAATGTATCGGGCACAATGTGGCCCGAAAAGAACCCTTTCAAATACTCTCTATACTCATCATTGTATAAAGAGTTCAACCCTTGATAATTGCCCGTATGATTATAATGCCCGTTAAAAACGCTCGTGACCCGAAATGTCTGTCTTGGATCACGAGGGTTAGTAATGTTCATATCGAACAACCTCGGTACCGTTTTAATTTCGTAATTCAATACGAAATTAAGCATGTTCCGAATCGTATCGCAATGATTCGAATCGCCCCAGAAAAACAACCACCGGTTACTCAAACAATCCCAAGCGGATTTCGAATCGAATAACTTGAACGAGCAATGGGTCGAATAAACCCACCCGTTACTCTCAACGGATCCTAAAGATCCGTCACACCATGGTTTCTTACACGGATAGTTACTCTTCAAACACCGATATCTACCATCTTTACCAACCGGGCATTCTTCAAATATTCCGGGTCGGGTCCACCGACCCGACCAAACATCCCTTTTGTAATCGGATTTTTCACATTTCTTTAACTCCGGCAACTTAGGGTTTTTATTACTATCTTTATAAAAAGTGATCGGAATTACACGTAGGATTTTATCAACGGCGAATCGTTCCGGCGAGAATTTCAAACCTTGGTAATGTCTAAAGAGTAGAATAATTGTTAGCTTATAAGTTCCTGAGAAATCGGGGTGAACTTGAAGGGTAAAAGAGTAACTTCCATTACCAAAATCTCGAACTGGAGGACGTGATTTCCACGTGTCACCGGATAAATCGGTTTCAAAATAATCACCACCCAAACACCGCCGGTTACCTGAAATATCCAGTGTTTGGATAACATATTCGTGAATAGGGCCGCTAGATAACCGGACTGTTTGGTAATTAAGTTTATCGTTATCCAGACCGTGAATAAAGATATCCTCGGTTACAGAATCTTTACATGGCTCACCACCTGGAGCTAACCATTGAGTTAGTAAGTTCGTTGAGTAGTTAGGGTCTAGTTTAGATGAAACCCAGTTGAGTACTGGTACCGGATCTGGTGGCTTTCGGGTTCGGGTTTGGATTCGGGTCTGATTTGTATGGTGGGTGGTTTCTTGGATAGTGATGGTTGATTGAAGGTGTTGGTTGTTTGGGGTGGTGGTGGAGTTGAGAACACTAGTTACGAATTTGCCATCGACTTTAGTTAAGAAATCTTTGTGGAAATCGGTGACGTCGATAGTACCAAAGAAGAAGATGAATAAACCAAGAAGAACAGCTAAAATTAAGACTCTAAATGACCAGTGAATTGTTGATCGGAATACCCATGATGGATTAACTGATTTTTCCGGTAGCATATCTTGGAAAGAACTAACAAAAAAAAAAGGGATTTTGAATGGAGGTGTATTTTTTGTGTTTGGAGAAAGTGGAAAAAGAAAGTGTTTTTTGTTTATGGTTTCTCTCTCTAGAAAAGTTTTGTGTTTTGAAAGTGGAGAGAGATTGGGGAGTAGGAATGGAAGGGAATGGGAATGGAAATGGGAATGGCGGAAAGATGTGAAGGTGGAAGCTTGCGGTGGATGAGATGAAGACACTCTATTATACCATGTTTAAGTGAGTATCGTTTTAGTAATTATTTCTTATTCTAATTTCGTAATAAAATATTGATGATTGAGAACATGGTTGTTAATCTCTTATGATTTACCAGTCGAGTCAAAAATCGAAAAAATGAGGCGATTTGAACCCCGACTCTTAAATAACTTTGACTCTTACGAGTCGTTTATTTTCTCTTCCGACTCGTGTGTAACACTTACGAGTCTTGTGCGACTTTTACGACTCAGAAAACCAAACAAACTTTTAGTGTAATGTGATATAAAAGATAAAATGACAATATAGAAAAATAAATGACTACAATCTATTTTAAATTACGCATTTATTTTAGTTGACGGTCAACGACTTAATTATCGACTTTTACCAAGTTTTACATTACTTAAAAATAGATCACTTAAACAATAATATACATATACATATAAAAATACATATTTATTTTAAAATAGTGACTAAGCTGAGTCACGAATATAAAATCAAGATCTCGAGTCGCGAGTCGAGTCACGAGTTAACAGCTATGATCGAGAGTATTATGCATAGCATTAGTTCTTTAATTTGAGATTTATAAGTCGTACAAATCAGACAATTCTTTAACGTAAGGCCGGGGCTAGAAATTTTAATTGGAGGGGTTAAATTTGTTCTGTTCTTTAATTTTGAAATACTTTTACTAATAATCTTTAAAATTATTATATTTCGTATTTTTAAATTTTTTGAAAGGGCGACTGTCCCCTTGCCTCTTTAGTAGATTCGCTCCTAAATATATGATTATAGGTGAAGGATCATAGGGGAAGACCTTAAATGAGGAAGGATGAGCATGCCGGATTTGTTGCATTTAAAATAAATTTATTTGTGATCTACACCCAGATTCATTGCATCATACGAGCGATTACATTCAAATAACACTGCAATTTTACACCTATAAAATGTAGTTAGGTCTGAACAACACTGTATATTAACCATATAAATGTGTCCTAAAACGCAACAACTCCGACGTGTCTCTACTTCACCTCATTCGAAGTCTGCTCTCATAATCCTACCCAATATTTTTAGTGTTTATGAGATTTATAAATTGTGAGTTCGTTTGTAGGAGCAAGCTCGCACCACTAAGTTTCTCATTTGAAGTTGATAATCGAGAATATTATCGACCATCTATGTACTTCGATAAAAGAAATTGTTTTGAAAAATACATTAAATCTATGATTTATCCTACCAAAATGGCTTATTTAAGATTAATATTCACTTTTACCCTAAATATGCAAAGTCTTTTCTTTTAAATTTACCTAATTATACGCGTTTAATAATTGGTCTAGTGCAACCTTACCCACAAGTTTTGAATTTGGATATTCATCAAGATTTCCTGAATTTCCTGAATGTGTAACCATATCATCACTAAGCTTACTTTTTAGATCAATAATAAGGTGGTACATTCATCAGATCATGAAATAAGCAAATGTACGTTTATTATATTATTATTACTAGATTCTGTAGTTTTTATATTAATTGATGAAAATCATTTAAAATTGAGTTAACAAGCTACCGTGATATTTTAATACGCGCTAGATTAAGAGAATTTATTAATTATTTTATTTTATGAATCAAATGCTGAAATTGGTTGGCAAATAATAGCCAAATAGTCGCACACCGACAGAGACAGGAGAAAACGGCCAATTCAGTAAAATAAATAGACAATATTCACCCTTCAAATATACAAACATGGCTAAAGCACCCCCCGTGATCGTGATAAAATGTAGAGATGTTCTTTTATTCTATCGAGCATCGCACGTGATATCCAATATAGTGTTTTTTTTGGAAATGCGTAAGAGAGAATTATTGGCATCGACCAAAGGTAAGTTTTTGTTTATTGTAAATTGTAAATAACAATCATAGTGGTGAGTGGTCACATGCTAGTATTGATTTAATTGTGACTCGTTGGATGTTTAATGTAAACTTCAAATAGCATCGATGATAGCTGATAATCGAATAAGTGATTATCAACATATATAGGTATACGTATATATATTATTATGGTGGGAACGGTAGGAACGTTAATTTTTATTTTTAACATCAAGATTAAATATTTTTTTGATAAATATTTACATTAAAATTATTAGAACTTTATGTTCTTTAATATGAGATAAATTTTTGTAAAAATATGTGATACACATCATTTAAAATTTAGTGTATATCACAGTATCACACATAAAAAGTTGTGATACAGAATTTTAGTTTGTGTATCATATATTTTTTATTGTTTTTAAATCGATCTAATATTAAAGAGGATAAAGTTTTAATTATTTTGACATTATTTTTTGTGCAAAAAGTGTACCTACATTGAAATTAAAAGTGAAAAAAATCGTTCATACTGTTCCTATTATAAGGAATGATTCTACAATAACCTTTCCCTATTAACATAATTTGTAGATATATAAATGGTCTATAAAATAAATTTAAAAATATCTAGGTTGAAGAGTTTCAAAGATATATCAAATACTCATCGTTATGAACTCGGCTTTTACACCTTCAAATAGCATAAGAAATTTTGTGGTCCTTAAATAGTTTATCGCTTATAACTCAATTTGCAGGATACAATTCATTGATGACTTATGAGATCACATCGAACTTTAGCTGAAACAATTGTATGTAAGGTATTCATTAATGTATCAATGAGATATAGTTCTATACGTTTTAACTAATAGAAGGATTTTCTTAAACGTAAAATTTTTTGAAATATAGAGATTGTATAATCTAAATTGCCGTGCATCGTACGGGTTTGCATCTGGTGTGTATATATATATATATATATATATATATATATATATATATATATTATATTTGTATGTGTATATATGATTATGCTATGCATTCGAAGGTATCAAGGACTAACTTCTACCATCTTAGTCAATTTATGTTATAACAATGGTGGTTTATCGGTTGAGGAGATGAAGCATGAAGTGGACGTTCACTAACCACATTACATATCCATAGGTAACTCGTAACCATAGTACTTTTCTAAGCTTCGATATTAGGCGGAAATGATAATATAACAACGTTGTTCTTCTTGTCTTGGTAAAGATAACTAGGTTTTATTAAATTTAAGTTTAATGGGTTAATATTGTAGAATGAACGGTTATGTATGTGACAGAAACAAAAGTGCCATTTGCCCCAATTATGTGGATCATATCATCATAATAATCATCGTTAATAATAAATAAATTATGTATATAATAAGATAAGATGGGTCATGACTCATGTGCGCATTTATTATAATATTTATTTAAATTAAACAAGTGACATTTGTCCAATTATGTGATTTGTACGGGAGTTTTGAATAATAGTGGGGATTTTTACATTGGTGGTCGATCAACGGGTTTAATTTCATTCAGTAGACTACGTCAGAAATTATTTTACCATTCTAGTCGTACTTTTCGCCTAAATACAAATTATAAGCGGCGAACCTAGCGAAACAAAGGAAAACGCGACACGTGTATGGAAAAATTCGCCTAAATTCATACTAGTAATACTTTAGGCGAAACCGGCGAACAATTTGAAATCTTGGAAAGCCCGCCGTGATCCTTTATCTTCCTCATCACCTCATCCGTTCCATAACCCAGTTGTGGTTTTGCATGTATTATTGTGCATTTAAAGCCAAGCAATGATGTGTTAGCAGCAACAATTCAGATGGGGTTGAAAATGCTTCAATTAGTTGTACCTTAAGTATTATGTATTGTACTGTATAGGATAAACCCCGTTTTATTTTGGTCAAACTTGAAAATATTGAAAAAAGATTGTGGATTTCTAACCTTCGCCGTATTCGCCTACACATAAATAACATTTAGGCGATCTTTTTTCATTAATTTGGATTCGGCGAAGTAATGGTTGACCGGCGAAGTATATTGCCACGTGTCTTTAATTCATTGGATGTGCCGTATTCGCCTAGCTTATTTTCTTTTTAGGCGAAAGTTTTGACTATATTTGTAAAAAAAATCTGACATCGACTACTACATGTCATACGAGTGTTTGACTGACCATTGAGGTAATTTACTCATAATAGTCGGGATGGTGAGGTGCATTTATGCAAATTTTATATACGTGAATACCAAAGCATGGTTTTTCTTTGAACACCGTGGCGGCATGTGCTATTTGCAATATCTGTTTGCCCAGTTTCCATATTACATTTGTCCCTTGTAAAATGTTCCATGTTATTATTTTAAAATGTTTCAAATAAGAGGTGCATTTGATGTTTTAACTTTCAACCAATTGAAAGAGATTTTAGTGAGTAGAGATGTTATTTGATTGGTGAAGAGTGTCGTTAGTGAAAATTCTAAAACGTTGTGTAAAGTCAAAATTGACACTTGGGACGAAGGGAGTATTACGTATTAGAATCCAAAATTGTTCTTCATTTTTATTTATTTTTTATTTTTTATATATCTGTTAAAATGTTTCATACGTGATATTGAGTAAAAGAAATATTTTTATACATGATGTGGGTCTCTCAATGAATAAAAGATACAGTAGTAGTAATTATACATAATATATTAACTAAGGAGTAATAAGACCACTCCTAAGTGTTCGTCGTTGGAGCCGTCTTTGATCTTCTACCAAAAGACATCACTGGCACGGTGGCATCTTTGGTTGAGTCTTTTGAATTGCTTTGGTGGAAAACGGATAAAGATAGGTGATAGAAGATCTGGCTTTTTTTCTTAAATAAATAAAATAAAGTTATTATTGGTAAATATCGTGGGTTCAGAAATTCAGCTCTTCATTCCATATTTCCACCAGATTTCAAGAAGTGCTGACTAGCTTGGGATGAATTGACAGTTTAGTTATTCAATGATTCGAATGGTCTAATATCAATCTCATCTTTGTAACAATAAACGAAGCCCAACTTTAGGTTAGGAACCTACATTATTTAAAAAATAGACTTGATCAAATTGTATTAGAACGTTCTAAGAAAGCTTGATGTCAAAAGTTTTGCTTAACGGCCTAGGTAGGCCAAAGTGAACTACCGACTTCCCGCAATAATGTAACTAAGGGTGTGTTTGCCAACCTTAGTTCAAGAGATTGTAGGGGAATTTTAAGAGATTGAGCTTCTCATTTAAGAAGTTCAATCCGTTATAAAATTACAATCTTGTTTGGCACAAATATGTGAGTGGAGATTTTCAAAAAATAACCCCCTCAAAGAGAATCTTTCGAAACTAGCTTCTATACACAATATTCATCACATACTTATAGAATTACCATATCACCATTCTTTTAATAATTAAAAACTTAGAGTAATATTATGTCATGTCCATTAATGTCATTTTACATTCATAAGCTCCAACCCCAACAAAATTGGTAAACACTTCTAAAAAATAAAATCTCTAGCTCCATCTCCAGCCCTAAAATAAAAACTCCAGCTCTAGCTTCAAGTTTCCATCTCCATCTCTATCTCAAACTCCAGCTAGTTTTGTCAAACACACCCTAATTCCATTAAGCTCCAACCCCAACAAAATTGGTAAACACTTCTAAAAAATAAAATCTCTAGCTCCATCTCCTGCCCTAAAATAAAAACTCCAGCTCTAGCTTCAAGTTTTCATCTCCATCTCTATCTCAAACTCCAGCTAGTTTTGTCAAACACACCCTAATTCCATTACACTCTTATGAATTCTTCAAACCAAATAAGAATTATATTATATCAACCAAACAGGAAAGGAAATGAAATTTAGATAAAAATTTCATCAAATTCCTACTAATTCTACGAAAGAAGCCTTAACGTAATAATACTATTAACATGATAACCCTGTTGAACGCAAAAACAAAAATCAATAAGATAAACTTACATGTCGAACTGATATGAAGTTTGAGCTTAATTTGTGTAACTCAATCTTAATTTTTTTCTTCCTATCGTGACAAACACTAATATGTAGTGTGATTAACTTGCTAATAACAAAAAAACTAGTCATAGTAGTAGGAATGAATTAAAAATCTACCATATGAAGTAACCAGAAATTCAACATCCATCGTATTATTAATGAATAATTTTACTCTAATTTAATATTTGTACCAAAGTAATAAATATGCACTTAAATCACAAGTTAAATATATTATCGCAACAATTAATTGACAAGTTAACTATCATCTATTCTATTAAATATCAACTATGGGGTTTTAATCAACAATTGAGCACAAAAATCAATATGCATGAAAACTAATAGAAATGCAACATCCAACATATAACTAGGAGTCTAGGAACCAATGATTTGACTCTAATTTTTCTTATTGGTACCAAATTATTAGATATACACGTAAATAACAAGCAAATATATTATCGCAACAATTAGATTACAAGTTAAATATCAACTGTTAAATCATAAGTTAAGTGTGAATGTGTGATCCAACTATTAATCAATAAAACCTCGAGGAGGCAGCCTAGCATGGTAAAAGGGTTGGTTTCTAGGCAAAACACCTAAAGATCCCAAGTACGAATCCTACGAGAAACAAAAATCCTCTACAGACGACTCCAGACCATCCGCATAGCGGGTGGTCGCCCTAAGATTAGCCAGCTCACAAAGCGGGTGGAATACTTAGGTTAGGAAGAAAAAAAAAGCTATTGATTAATCAACAATTGAACGCAAAAGTCAAAAGAAAATGAGACGTAAATAATGATTATGTGAAACTAATTAAAGTGATTAAATCAACACCAAAGAAATAAACCAGGTTGGAGGTTCAAAGGGAATCTAAGAACAATTCACGTTTATTAGAAAGAAAAATAGTCACACACACCACTATCACAAATATATACATTAATTTATTGATATGCATGTACATTTTTCTTATTTCTAGGATTTTAACTCTCAGCCTCATGGATGAAAGGTTACCTCAATATTGCTATTACAATAACTCTAACTTTGATAACAATTCACATGTTTTTGAACTTATAATAGGTCAAAATTAGACATTCTCGTTTTGATTGATTAGTATCTAGTTCCCGGGTTCCAAATAAGATATCACATAGTAACTTCTCCCCATTGTTCACAGGCACACATAATTAATTAGGTTTTAAGTGAAAATTCATTTACATTATACCCAAGAAGATTATAATAAACATATGGGTTAATGGTACGTAAATGTATCGAACTTGTCAAAAAATGCTTTTGTATGCATCCAACTTCCAAAAGTGCTATTGTGTGCATCCAACTTGCTAATCAGTGCTATTGTGTGTATTCATTAACACTAATTACGTTTGACCGGTCATAATTACCTTACGTGGCATTTTCACGCCACGTGGCACTGCCATGTAAATAAAAAATAATATTTTTTTTTCCATTTCATTATCTACGTGGCAGTTTATGAAAAAAGAAATAATCATCAAATAACTTTTCTTTTTTCTTGTTCCTTGTCACTTTCTCTGTTAAAACTTAAAACCGTAAGCACCCACCATATCCATCTTCTTCCATTCAATTTCTTCCTTACTCATCTTCCTTTCAAACCCCCACAAAAATAAACATTTAATCACACCTTAATACATATCAAATAAAACATTCTAACAACAAAATCAAAAGAATATGAAATCAAAATAAAATATTCAGGGTGTGTTTGGTAAAGCTAGCTGGAGCTTGTAGCTGGAGCTTGTAGCTGAAGCTTATTTTATAAGCTGAAAAGTAGAGCTTATTAATTTATAAAGTTGTTTGGTAAACTAGCTGGAGCTTGAGCTGAAAAATGTAAAATTACATAAAAGTACACTTAATAAATCCTAAAGTTTTTTAATACATAAAACTAAAAACCTAAAGAAATATGATAACATTACTAATATATTATTAAGATCAAACAGATCACTAATGGCGTGTGTTCCATATTAAAGTAGCAATGTCATTGCGGATTTGTTTCATCTCGTTTGATGTTCCAACGACAATATGCTCACTATTTGATTCACAACCACGAACATCAGGAAGTGTGTCATCCGGTATGTAATCTGGATGTTCCTCGATCACTGTAAACATCATGTCTTCCTCGGAATTACTACGGATGTAGTTATGCAAAGCAAATGTGGCCATAATAACATCAATTTGAGTTTGCACACTAAACTTAGGCATTCTATCAAGTATTCTCCATCTTTTCTTCAATATTCCAAAAGACCTCTCGATATAACTTCGTAGAGATGAATGAGAACGATTGAAAGCTTCTTGCATGTTATTTGGTGGCTCATGTTCAAATTGAGATTTATGGTACCTAGTTTTTGAATATGGAACCAAATATCCCTTTCTATCTGGATACCCTTTGTCAACTAGATAATATTTACCTAATAAACGGATAAAAAATCAAATGAATTATAATTGATAGATGTATTATGTATATATTAAAACTGTTGTATAAGTATATATAAATTTACCTTCGGGCGGTTTCGGAAAGTTCATCGATGGTGTATTGATAGCTTGAAGAAAAACGCGTGTGTCATGTGCCGATCCTTCCCATCCAACCGAGATAAAGGTGAAACACATATTAAAATCACAAGTTGCCATTACATTGAAAGTGGGTACTCCTTTTCTACCTATATAGCGCAATTGTTGAGTCTGTGGAATACACGCCTCAATGTGTGCACCATCAATACATCCAATGCAATCCTTAAAATATGGCATGTATCTTTCATCATTGATTATTTGAGGAGGTACGGATTGAAATGTTGGATCTTTCGGCTTTATAATCTCACGTGCCAAGCCATTAAAACATTTTCCTCTAGCAGTTATTGCCTCTAAAACTTCATGAAATGCTCAACTAACAGAGTCTCCTGAACGTTGAAAACGTTCCGCAACATCTCTATTAGAAACACCTAATGCAAGAGTATACACAAATATTCCCAACTTTTCAACGGTTGACATTTTCTTACTCGACTTTAATCCATATTTTAACTCTAGTTCTGCACATAGCTTCATAAAAACAGATGGGTGCATTCTAAATGCATTAACACATCGAATAGGATTACCATTTAAAACTTCATGCATCCAATTTTCACCTGTTTGGGGTGATGTCATACATGGCTCCTTGTACATATGCTTATAATAATATTGAGCAGCTAGAGTAACTGTAGAGTATGAATCCATCAGCATTTGATACATGTATTTTTTCTTTCTCTTCTTTCTTTTTTCGACATCCATAATAGTCATATTCACCTGTTCAAAGCCATAGGCATATTTTATATATATATATATATATATATATATATATATATATATATATATATATATATATATATATATATATATATATTAAGAATCCAATAGCATTTAGAAATAGATATAATATGAGTTGCATAAGATTGAAGAGATGATAACTATCCAAACAGGATCGATATTCTGATCAACAAAATCAATCAAGTTCAAAATACTAGGTACCCATTTAAAATATAAAGTTACCTTCAACAATAGCAAATTCAAAATACTAGGTATGATGATCGATCATCAAGTTCAAAATATTAATTACATAAAAGACTAAGTACCCAAAATATAATCTTACGCCTTCTACGACATCAAAATGAAAGGTATGATGATCGATCATCAAGTTCAAAATATTAATTACATAAAAGACTAAGTACCCAAAATACAATCTTACGCCTTCTACGACATCAAAATGAAATTTTACTTGCCTAAACTTTGCTTAAACTTCAACCAAGCTAGTCTGCCTTCATCATCTGGAATAGATAGAAACAAGTCTCTTTTCACACCATCTTCAAATTCAGTTATTGCAAAGCACCACAAATTATCACCTATAGTCATTAAACCTTCATTTACCATTTTGTTAAGTTGATTCATAGCTGTATTAACACTAGAATTACCAACTTGATTGACACTAGAAACATCGGACTCTAATATCTTCAAAGCACGTTCTTGAGTAGCAGCTTGTTTAGCTATAAGCTCTCTAAACAATATTGTTCCAGCTGAATCTCTCCCTTTACGTTTCATCTTAATAGGTTTCGTACTCATTTTTGCTTTCTTTTGAGGCTCTTTAAATTTCTCACTTTGGTTTGGTGTTCGTACATCTTTTTGATTCACCTCATCTATGAATCTTGGAAAGAAGTTGTCCTCTTCAGATTCCAACTCTTCCAAACGTGAGGAGTATTGAGGGAATTGTGAATAAGAATCTATATCATCATCAACATCAACATCAACCTCAACATTTTCATCTTCAGAAACATTCACATGATACGCCTCATTGTCAATATTGACACGATGCACATCACTAGAAGTACTTAGGTCTATAGAGGGTGCGACACAATCTATCCCACTAGCAACCGCATCCGTAAATAATTGATCCCATGCCTCTTGTAGTTTTAATGAAGGTTGCTTTCTTCGAAATTTTCTTAAATTGTTATTTTCCTACACAATATTATAGCTAGTTGTTATATTTCAAAATATAATTACTAGAACTTTTATTATAAACACTATACCAAGTTAAATGAGATTACCATTATTTTTTTGTCCCACCAATCATCAGTCATCACCACCTGTTGGGTACTTTGATTCCAACCTACACCCGTTTCTCCGTTCTTGAGTGAGTTCCAAAGGTTGTATTCTTTTCTCATTTCATCATACTTATTTTTTAAAACTTTCTCACTATAAAGTTTAGTTTTAACAATTTTTTCAAATTCTGGCTGAAGGTCCGTCCATTTAATTGGAGAACATCGACCATGCTTGATGATGTATTTGTTTAATATTTCACACAAGACCAAAACATTTTCATCCGTCCAACCAAAATATTTTTTTTTCTCTTTACCCTTATTCGTCGAGGCATTTTTTTCATTCTCCTTACCATTACTCGAGACCATCTAGTAACACGATACATATGGAAAGAGTTAAAGTGTTAAACATTGCAACTTTAAAAAGTTAAACAGTTAAACTATTATCAAGAGCATTATGGACTAATGAAGCATTCACGAAGGAAAACTCACTGAGGAAAACACAAATAAGCAGAGTACCAAATGTACCAATTTTTATTATCTATATCTTAAAGAAACAAATAAACAGAACACAAAATCAAGTCATGCTCCTAATCCACGAATGTGTACTGATAGAAAAAAAGCACAAGACTCAATGGTACCATCTCTAATCTACATAATTCCACAAAGTCTCATGATCTTATTTAACTATATACAAGCAAGCTAGTCATTGAGGCATTTCATCAAATAGTGTGTGGCCATCTTAAAATAAACAAGAATATTACCAAAACAACAAAAGAAAATCAACCCAAAATAAAAGCTTAACTAAAGCCTTTACAAAATAGTTCTTGCTAACATAGATAACTCAAATACAAATTAGGTAAAACAATATATGAAAAATAAAAATACATGATCGTCATCCCATACAAACAAATCAAAATCGAGATAAATCATAAATAATAGAAAAATTGACAATGTTGGAAGCACTTACCATGAGTGATGAAGATAAAGACAAATGGTTTTTGATTGAGGTTGGTGATTGAATAATCGGCAGAAAAAATTGCAGTAGTTTATTCTATGAAAGAAGGATCCGGATGTATGTAAAGGAGAATGGGAAGATTTTGATAATTTTGAGGGTATTATCAAGGGTAATATTGTAATTTCAACTCAACAAATGATGGAGCTTATTTGAAACGCTACTTCACGAAGCGTTTTTTTTCAGAGCTTAAATTTTACATAAGCTCCACTGTACATTGTAGGCCAAACAAAGCTTATTTTGGAAAAGATAAGCTCAAGCTCCAATAAGCTCCTACAAGCTCCTATAAGCTAGTTTGCCGAACACACCCTCAGTCCACATAGTATTTCCGGTTAAAATTTCTCGACACGAATTTTCGACCACAATACATCCATTTCCGGTGACTACTACATATCATAACCTCTATAGATCCAAAAACAAGATCGAAACCTACTAACAATTAGTCCTATTCGTTTTCCCCAAATTCTTAAACCCTAACCCTAATTTAATAACGAAATCGATTTGTTGAGAGGTGGGATTTCGGGTTTGGCAGTGGTAGTTTCCATTGTCGGTAGGTTGTTCGAATGTTAGTGGTGGCGGTTCGTAGTTGACAACGGCGGTTCGAATGATGGAGTTGACGACGGCGGTTCGAAATTGGTGGTGTCCAAATAATAGCAAAACGGCTGGGTAGTGCTTTAAGGCAACGGAAACGGCGGTTAAACACCGTCACCGTTCAGATCTGTACAACACCACCGCCGCCGTCAAGATCTGCAATTCACCATCACCGTCAAGATCTGTACATCACCACCGTCGTGTGCCACCGCGAGATCTCTTCTCTTTTATCTTTAATGTGATGTTTATCTATGAAATTTGAATCGATTTCATTGTTTTTTTTTTTTTTTTAAGTTTTGTGAATTTTCTTTCTTAATTAAAGTAAGATTTATAGAAGTTTAAATATACAAAGTAGTTCTCAAAATTTTTGGACACTTTTGTTGGTTGTTGTTTGTGTTAAAGTGGTGGTTCATGGGGTAAAAGTGGTGGGCGGAGTGTTGGTAGTTGGTGGTTGCTGATGATGATGAAGATTAAGAAGATGAACTTTGAAGTTGAATAAATATTTATAAATCTGTTGATAACCTCAATTGAAAAGAAGATGAAAGTGCCATGTCGGACGTGCCACGTCGGAAGAAATGCTACATAGGGTGCTTATGATCAGTCAAACGTAATTAGTGTTAATGAATACATACAATAGCACTAATTAGCAAGTTGGATGCACACAATAGCACTTTTAAAAGTTGGATACATACAAAAACATTTTTTGGTAAGTTGGATACATTTACAGACCATTAACCCTAAACATATAGATGAGATACACATGTTGACATGCATGAAGATAGACCAAGATCAAATCCCCGTGATTTACATACATCACATTTGCATTAGTCTCAAGTTTCCATTTTCCAGTCCCATATATGTTCTTTAGTTTGTTCCTAAAACTTAGAATAGTAGCATTTGATCTTTCAAGTATTTGTTTGATGAAATGATAAAAAGAAAAGAAAATTGTTACGATTAGTATTCTTAGCTTTGTTAATGTTCTTGGGAATTTAACTATCTCGAATCGGTTTGTATCACATACATAGTCCGATTAACGTGCAAACCCAGAGTCGAGACCAAGTCAATCGAGGGTGGTGAAAGCTTAATTCTTGAAGAGTAATTCGTGAGGAAAGACTCTGTGGATTTATGAGGTGTTAGCCTGAAATGAAAGCATAACACTGGTATTTATACTCAAACCCTAAGCTGATGTGGAGGGTTTGGTCGTGGGGGAGCACGACATTTCCTGCGTGGATCGTTGACGTGGAAGTTCGGTCGTGGGGGAGCACGACACTTCTTACGTGGATCGCTGACGTGGAAACTTGGTCGTGGGCGAAGATGACATTTACTGTGTGCCGGCTGACGTGGACCAATCAATGTGACGAGCAGGCGCGCTCCGAGAAGATGGCGGAGCAGTGGAAGATGAACGCTGCCGTGCTCCAACGCCAGGAGGAGGAGATCGGCATTTTGAAGGCCCGGGTGCAAGAGCTGGAAGGAGTTGTGGGACCGGCCAATGAAGCGAGAATGAAAGCTGAGGCCGAAGTTCAGAGGGAGAGGGCTCTGCGGGTAGAGGCAGAAGCAGCGCTCGCACCGCTGCAGGACCGGGTGCGGGATGCAGAGCTGGAGAGCGCTGCGCTTGTTGAGAAAGAAAGGCAGCTCCAGAGCAGGTAAAATAACAATTTACTCATTACTTCGTAATATATTTGATGCTTATTGCTTAAGCTTGCGTGCAGGTTTGAGGACCTGTCTGCGGACCTGACCGCCGCCAAGAAGGATGTGACGGAGTTGGAGGCCGCCTGCGATCTCCATATCAAAGATTATAATGATTTGGAGATCCAGAAGACGGAGCTGGCAGGTGACCTGGAGCGACTCCGGAAGGGCATTCCTGGCCTGGTGAAGCTGGCCTTGGCATCGGACGATGTGACGGCTCCGTTCAAGGAGTTCGTGGTTGCCGTCCAGGAAGTGGAGGTACTGCAAACGATTAACCTCATTGCGGAGCACGTTCCTGAACTCCCAGCTCCACTTCCCGATGCCATTGCATCCAAGGTAAACCCGGACTGCTTTGCACGCGCGCAGCGGGCGGGTGAAGCGCTGAAGTCGGTCTCCGTCCCGTTCATAGAAAGAATAGGTGGTGAGGAGGAGTTGTCTGTTGACGATATTTTGGGAATGCGGCCATAGACTGATAGGCTTTTTGTAGTGCCGGCATTCCCGTTTGTGTAAATATATATATTAATGCAACGTTAGTTTTGTAATTGCATGTGTTCGAACTAGTTCTGTGTATGTTTAATAATTGTTGCCATGACTTAGTAGATTTCTAGACTACTTTATGAGTTGGTGTGTGGCGGAGGCGTACCTCGGCTCGACCAATTTGTTCCGGTCGCACCCCGGCGATGAGTAGGAGCTCGGGGGGACCTCTGCCTTCAGGAAGCTAGAAGGCATTCCCTTAAGGGGGCAGGCTCGCAACGCCTCCGGGCTTAACTGACTGCATCGGTCATAGGCCGGAGTCGTGGCGACGACGCCTAAGTGTGGCATTTTTTTTTTTTTTTTTTTTTTTTACAATGTTACGTACAGCGTATTGTGCAAAAGTAATGAACTTGCAAAGCAGAAGAATAATATGCAATCGGAAACTTTTTATTGATAGATGCTACGAAGGCGGGGGATCAGTCCGGCCTGAGCTTTTACAAAGTTCAATTACATATAACATTTCTTTAGGTTTGTCGCGTGCCATGTGCGTGACACCGACTTGCCATCCAGAGTGGCTAAAACGTAGGAACCGTTCGTGTTTGCCTCCACGACCTGGTACGGGCCTTCCCAACGTTGCCCCAGTTTTCCTGTGTTCTCAGACTTGCTGGCCTCATTGTTGCGCTAGACCAGGTCTCCGACCTGAAAGGACAATGGGCGGACGCGCTTGTTATAATAGCGGGCCATCTTCTGCTTGTTCGCGGCTTGGCGAATGGCCGCCATTTCCCGGCGCTCCTGTAGCATGTGGGCGTTCTGCTGCTGGGCTTTCAGGCTTCCATCTTCAGTGAAGTTGATGATTCTTTCACTGGGAACGCTGATCTCGGCCGGTATGACCGCCTCGCAGCCATAGACGAGGCTGAAGGGGGTCTCGCCGGTGCTTTCTTTGGGAGTAGTGCGGTGTGCCCATAGCACGTTGGGAAGTTCATCCACCCAACCGGTACGGCTTTCGCCGAGCCTAGCTTTGATACCGGCTACTAGGTCTCTGTTCGTAACTTCAACTTGGCCGTTGGCCTGTGGGTGGTATACCGAGGTCAGTGTTTGCTTCACATTGAGTCCCTCGCACCATGCCTTGAATGGGTTCTGGGCGAACTGCTTCCCGTTGTCGGTGATGACTTCGTGTGGTATGCCGAAACGACACACGATGTTGTCCCATACAAAATTGCGAACCTGTTTGCCACTGATTTGGCGCAGCGGCTTGGCTTCAACCCACTTCGTGAAGTAATCAATAGCCACGATCAAGAACGTCACGTTTCCGGGCCCCGGTGGGAAAGGTCCCACTATGTCAATGCCCCACTTGAAGAAAGGTCATGCCGATGAAATGGGGATCAGATCATGTCTTGGTGCTCTGGCGATGGGCGCGTGAATCTGACAGGAAGTGCAGTGCTTGGTGACTTCAGCTGCATCCCTGTACATGGACGGCCAGAAATAGCCCATGCGCATGATCTTTGCCACGACAGTCTTGTGGCCGGAGTGCAGGGCGCATGACCCTTCATGCACTTCGCGAATGACGTTCTCAGATTGTTTCGGGCCCAGACACCTTAAGTTCGGCCCCAGGTATGATTTCTTCATGAGTTCGCCTTTTTCAATAAAGAACATTGGTGCTTTCATCCGAACTTTCCTTGCCTCAATCGGGTCCTGCGGGAGGACGCCGGACCGAATGTAGGACATGATTGGGGTCATCCAGTTGTCCCCTGTCTCTTCGACCTGGGCAACTGAGCTGATCGGGTCGATTGATTTCTGTTCCAGGACCTCCACCAGGACTTTCTTGGTGAGGTGGGCAAAGGTGAGCGAGGCCAGCTTGCTCAAAGCGTCAGCTTTTTTGTTCTTGTTTCTTGGGACCTGTTCAATTTCAAACGTTCTGAACTGCTTCACCGCGTTCTGCACGAGTACCAGGTACTGCTTCATCGTTGAGTCTTTTGCCTCGAACGTACCGTTGAACTGGTTGGCCACCAGCTGAGAATCAACGTACGCCTTGAGGTCCTTGATGTCCATCTCGACTGCGACCCGGATACCGGATAGCAATGCTTCATACTCGGCCTCGTTGTTGGAGGCTGGGAACCCGAAACGGAGAGCGTAAGTGTGCTCTTCCCCGTCAGGACTGATGAGTATGAGTCCGGCACCGGCGCCTTCTGAGCTTGAAGCCCCATCAGTAAACAACTCCCATATAGCTGGCCTTTCACGGCTAGGGGTGCCCGAGGTGCACCTAGCCTCTACCCCCCCCCCCCCCCCCCGGAAGCTCGGCAAGGAAATCGGCCATCACTTGACCCTTGACCGCGCTTCGGGGGCAGAACGTAATTTCGTGTTCGCCTAATTCAATTGCCCATTTGGCTAGCCGGCCCGAGATCTCCGGCTTTGAGAGCACCTGTTTGATTGGCTGGTCTGTGAGAACCGTGACTGGATGTCCCTGAAAATACCGGCGCAGACGCCGTGCTGAGTGTACCAGCGCGAGAACAAGCTTCTCGATCGGCGAGTAGTTCAGCTCTCCCGGCTGTAAGGCGCGGCTTACAAAGTATACCGGCATCTGTGTTTTGTCACGCACAGCTATTAGTACGGAGCTTACGGCGCATTGAGATGCCGCCAAGTATAGCGTAAGTGTCTCGCCGGGAATCGGGGCTGTAAGGGTTGGTAATTCTGTCAAGAACGTCTTCATATCCTGGAACGCTTGCTCAGCCTCCGGCGTCCAGGAGAAATCCTTCTTATTAATACAACCCTTCAGCGTGTCAAAGAACGGCAGTGAGCGTTCAGCAGCCTTGGAGAGGAAACGGGCCAAGGCCGCCAACCTTCCGTTAAGGCTCTGCACGTCTTTTTTGCTTTGTGGGGATGCCATGTCGGCGATTGCCTGAATTTTCTTTGGATTTGCCTTAATGCCTCTCGGGGTCACCATGTGTCCGAGGAATTTTCCTTCCTCCATGCCGAACGAACACTTGGCCGGATTGAGCTTCATATTAATCTTTCGCAACGAGGTGAACGTTTCTAGAATGTCCGCGAGTAACTGGGACTCGATGTTGCTCTTGATGACGATGTCGTCAACGTATGCCTCTAGGTTGCGCCCAATTTGTGTCTTAAATGCGCCATCGACGACACGCTGGTATGTGGCACCTGCATTCTTGAGACCGAAAGGCATCTTGGTGTAACAGAAAATGCCTTGGTCCGTGTGGAATGCTGTTTTTTCTTCGTCGTTCTCGGCCATCAGTATCTGGTGGTATCCCTTGTAGGCATCCAAAAAACATTTGAACCTGAAACCGGACAAGGACTCAACCTTCCAGTCAATCTCAGGGAGTGGATAGTTGTCTTTTGGGCATGCCTTGTTAATGTCTTTAAAATCAACACACATCCGCCACGAGCCGTCAGATTTTTTAACAAGGACGGGGTTAGCGACCCAAGTCTGATACTGGACCTCACGCATGATGCCGGCGTGGACCAGCTTGTTGACCTCTTCACAAATAAAACGGCTCCGGTCAGGAGCCATTCCCCTCTTCTTCTGTCTGACCGGAGTGATGTTTGTATTGACGTTTAGCCTGTGTTCGGCAATCGACCGCGGCACGCCGGTCATTTCTGAGTCTTGCCAAGCAAAGACATCCGTGTTACTTGCTAGGATCTCACAAAGCCGGAGCCGTGTTGGCGGACTCAAGGCAAGACCGACCCGGATTTTCTGTTCTGGGAACCTGGGATTGATAGCCACTAGCTCATCGCTAGTCATTGTGAACGGGCCAGGAGTTGTCTTCGATACCTGAGCACATACGGGTACATCGGTGCCTATTGTCTGCAAAGTGGCAACGCCTGCCGGGGTTGGGAATTTCATTAACCCATGGACAGTTGAGGTGATGGCTCCAAACTTATGGAGAGCGGTGCGGCCTAGGAGCACGTTAAACCTAGACGGGGCGCGCACGATGACGAATTCCAGTTCAGTAGTCCGACAGTACGGATATTCGCCCAATGTAACGTCCAAGACAAGCCTGCCAATTGGCCATTTGGTGTCGTTTGCATAGCTGGACAGCGGGGACAGTGGTTCCTGCAATCTTCCCTGTATGGGTTGTGGCAGCAGTAAGAAACAGTGCTCGTACATGACTTCGACAGCGCTGCCTGTATCAGTGTACACCCTGGAGACCTGGCAATTCCCAATACGCGCCGATATGACGACAGGCTCTGGGAGGACGGAGCTCCGCAGAGGAGGGAATGATATGGGTGTCAGTTGCCAGTCTTGTAATGTCTCTGCCTTCCGTTTTAAGCTTGGCCGTGCGGCTTGAATCATGTGTATTACGGCGTCCGGAGGATCGCGGGGATCGTCCTTCCGCTGCCAGCCGTAAGTTTTAGTGCCATCGGCTTTCTTGAACTTCTTTCCAGGTAGCAAATTGTAACACCCCCAAATTTAATGATTTGCGGAAGCTTGGTTTGGGTGTTACTAATCAATAACAAAGCACAAAGATAAATAGCAAACGACTCTATATGCGTCGCTTTAACAAAATATATTGATAACTGAAATGTTTACAACATTTAAAGCTTTACATAGCTCGAGTTAAATAAAATGAGATTTCAGTACATAAGTACTTATACAAAATATACTAATGCAAGAAAATCTCAATCGTCTGTATGCTGACTCGAGCTAAATCCTGAAGCAGAAACATCCTACTGCTGGGTACCTGCGATATATGCTAAAAGGTCAGCTATAAAGCTGGTGAGCTCACAGGTTTGAAATCAAGTAATATCGTATGAACCGCAAGATTTAAATAATGAATTGCATCCAGCAATTTAATAATGAATTGCATCCAGCAATTAAATAATGAATTGCATCCAGCAATTAAATGATAATCATCGTGTATACAGCCATGAACACATAGTTGAGCTTAACTCGAGGGCCGGGTCCCCTATAGAGAATTCCGGGTGAGGTGCCTCCACGAATGCCTAATCAACATTCGTCTTCCCAAATATTAGTACGTCCGTTTACCCGGTTAGTGCTTGCTAACCCGGACGAGGAGGGTCAATCCTATATGGTACCATATACTAATATTCACGCTACAACGTATTAACAACTATGCTGACGGAGGACTTTAAAATGATTAGTTTCGAAAAACTCATGTAGTATATGAAAAGTTGGTACTTGCGTTCACATGTTAAAAGTTGAGCAGTATATCACACCCCTGAGTAAAACAGTAAAAGAGGGGCTATGAGACTCACCTGAGTCTTGTGAGTTTAACTTAATAAACTTGAGTTGATTAGCCGAGTATGAAGTCCAAAGACTTGTAACCTGAGGGTGTCCACGACACGCGATGGTTATAATCATGATTGGGTATCTCAAAAGATCACCCTTGTAGTTGTTACACAACTATATATATGTCCAAATTACTACGATTTGGTTGATTTGTTAAGTGTTTGAAAACATGTACGGCCCGTTGGTGACGGATTTGTAATAATAATCTCAACTATTATTATTGTGATTTCGTGGCGTTTTACTTTGAAAAATGTGTTTCGATTGTGTTTTAGAAGCCGTTACGGAATCTAAGTACGGGAGTCCGGGGGCAGCGCCCCTGGTAGCGGGGTCCAAGGGGCGGCAGTCCCTGGCGGGGTCCAAGGGGCAGAGCCCCTGGCTGGGGTCGAGCTGCCAGGTCAGCTTGGAAAATTTTTATTTCTACTATATTGCTTTGACGAAAAACGCATCTGGATCCGAATTTGGGTAAAATCAGGTGTTAAAATTTTAGGTCTCGACACTTAGTAAAATCTGAGTTTTCTGTGTTTTGCGACACAATATGCGACATAAAAGTTTGTCATGCGACACAAGGGTTGTGTCGCATAGGAATGCGACACAATGTCTATACGACACAAGGGTTGTGTCGCATAGATGCGAGATGCTGATTCAACAGCGACATAGTGATTGTGTCGCAAGACTTGCGACACTAATTATCTGGTACGACACAAGGTACGACACAGGAGGTTTTATACGACACAAGTGGCAAAATACGACACAACATGCGACACAAGGCTTGTGTCGCATGGATGAACATCAGCCCAGAAAGTCCGGCTGTCAAGGTTTTTCCGGCCAAAAATCCGTTTTAAACTCGTTTTCAGGTTATAAAATCGTGTTCTATACATTGTAATGGACATATACAAGTGATAATAACAACCACAAATGAAAAATACTAAGAATCGAGAGATTTCGGGATTTTGTCGGAAACTTACAAATTGCCGAAATGAAAATCCGGAAAGATAGGATGATAGATCGAGATGTCGTGGTCGTTTTGTTCCAAAGAGCCGAGATGATCCAAGCGAGTTTAGTATGTTTATTTTGCGATTTTAATGAGTTTGGTGGTTTTTCTTTTTAGAGAGAAAAGAAAAGAGAGAGAGTGAAGGAATGGATGAAATGAAGAAAGAAAAGTGGGAGGTGGGGTTTATCCCCACTTTTCCAGTTTTCGCCCCGCGTTCCGTGTGGTGTTCGTTTGCTCCGTCGGTTAACGTTAAACAATTATTTACATTTTAATTATAAGTTTTAAAATACGATTTATTACGCGATATATTGTTTAAATATTTTACAATTCGATTTATATTTGAGTTATAAAATGTAAGTTTGTTTATTTAGTTTGTGCGTTTTAAACATTTTAAATTGTGTAAGTTTGGTTTGTACGATACGAATGAATACGAAATATTATCAAAATAATATTTTTTTTTGACATAAAAGCGTTATTTAATAAAGTTGATCACCAACGTCCGTATTAAATTGAATCGAAATACATTCGATTTAAATTGCGTACGATTTCATCAAATCGCATTTTCGTATATATTCAACAATATATATAATTCGATACATTAATTAGCCTAACCAGGAACTAATTACATGTATTAACATATGATTAGGCACTAATTACTAGTCCTAATTTGGCGGGTGTTACATTCTCCCCCTGTTAGAAGAATTTCGTCCCGAAATTTAGCTCGAAGTTGTGTTTGATGTGGAATCAGTGAATAGTTGAGGATATTTGAGTCGCATTTGGTCTTCCCGTTCCCAGGTGAATTCCGGACCACGCCGCGAATTCCATCTGACCTTGACGATGGGAATACGACTTTGTTTCAGTTGTTTGACCTCACGGTCCATAATTTCAGCGGGTTCCTCAACGAAATGAAGTTTATCGTCAACACGAATTTCATCTAATGGAATAATAAGTGTCTCATCAGACAGACACTTCTTCAAATTTGAAATATGAAAAGTAGGGTACACGCTGCTGAGTTCGGATGGCAGCTGCAATCGATAAGCTACGGGGCCAATCCGTTCGAGGATTTCAAAAGGCCCTATGTATCTGGGATTCAACTTCCCGCGTTTGCCAAAACGGATGACGCCTTTCCAAGGCGATACTTTTAAGAGAACTCGATCCCCAACTTGGAACTCGAGTGGTTTGCGTCTCACGTCAGCATAACTTTTCTGACGATCACGTGCGGCTTTGAGTCTGTTTTGGATTTCCACAATTTTCTCAGTGGTGACGTGTATGAGTTCAGGACCAGTGAGTTGACTATCTCCCACCTCAGTCCAACAGATCGGTGATCGGCACTTACGACCTTACAGTGCCTCAAAAGGTGCAGCCTTAATGCTGGCGTGATAACTGTTATTGTACGAAAATTCGCACAACGGTAGATGTCTTTCCCAGTTTGTACCGAAATCAACTACGCAGGCTCGTAGCATGTCTTCCAGTGTTTGAATGGTTCGTTCACTTTGGCCATCGGTTTGAGGATGGTACGCGGTACTCATATCGAGACAGGTACCCAATGCTTTTTGAAGTGATTGCCAAAAGTGAGAGGTGAAACGGGCATCCCTGTCAGAGATGATCGAGATTGGAACACCGTGATGAGAAACGATTTCCTTGATGTAGATTTGTGTAAGGCGTTCCATTTTATCGCTTTCCTTGATTGCCAGGAAATGAGCAGATTTGGTGAGACGATCGACGATCACCCAAATGGTATCGCAACCGCTCGACGACTTAGGTAGTTTGGTTATGAAATCCATGGCAATTTGTTCCCATTTCCATTCGGGGATTTCAGGTTGTTGGAGTAAACCAGGAGGTTTCTGATGTTCGGTTTTGACTTTCGAGCAAGTAAGACACTTTCTGACATAAGTGGCGATTTCGGCTTTCATGTTTGGCCACCAATAAAATTCCTTGATACCGTGGTACATCTTATCGGATCCCGGATGAATAGAATATTTAGACTTGTGAGCCTCGTCCATCACCAAGTCTCTTAAGTTCCCAAAACTAGGCAACCAGATTCGGTTTGAGAAATACCTAATCCCGTTAGGTCTGATTTCGAATTGTTTGTCAATACCCCGCAAGGCTTCATCTTTGATGTTTTCAGATTTCAGGGCTTCGATCTGAGTGGTATGAATTTGAATGGTAAGATCGTTATGAATGGTCATACTGAGGGCTCGGACTCGAAGTGGTTTTGATCGTTCCTTTCGACTGAGGGCATCGGCTACAACATTAGCCTTCCTTGGATGGTACTTGATCTCGCAATCGTAATCGGTAAGCAACTCGACCCATCGACGTTGCCTCATATTGAGATCCTTCTGATCGAAGATATGTTGGAGACTTTTGTGATCGGTAAAGATGGTGCACTTAGTGCCGTAGAGATAATGTCTCCAGATTTTTAGAGCAAAAATGACAGCTCCAAGTTCGAGATCGTGAGTGGTGTAGTTCTTTTCATGAATTTTCAGCTGTCGTGAGGCATAGGCAATAACTTTATCTCGTTGCATCAATACGCAACCGAGACCTTGGTGAAAAGCATCACAGTATACCACGAAGTCATCGGTGCCTTCGGGTAAGGATAGAATTGGAGCACTGCAAAGCTTTTGTTTCAAAAGTTGGAACGCTGACTCTTGTTTTTCGGTCCAATCGAACCTTTTGTCCTTCTGAGTCAGTACCGTAAGTGGTTGAGCTATTTTAGAGAAATTTTCGATAAATCGTCGATAATACCCAGCAAGACCCAAGAATTGTCGTACTTCAGTTGCAGAGGTGGGTGCTTGCCAGTCTTTGATAGCCTCGATCTTTGATGAGTCAACGTGAATTCCCTGACTGTCGATCACGTGACCAAGAAATTGAACAGTTTGGATCCAGAACTCACACTTAGAGAATTTAGCATAAAGCTCCTCGTGTCTAAGTAGTTCAAGGATGGTTTTGAGGTGTTGCGCATGTTCTTGCTCGTTGCGCGAGTAAATGAGTATGTCATCGATAAAGACAATGACAAACTTGTCGAGGTAAGGTTTGCACACCCGGCTCATGAGGTCCATGAATACAGCCGGTGCGTTGGTTAGACCAAAGGGCATCACTTGGAATTCGTAGTGCCCGTAACGAGTTCTGAAAGCAGTTTTTGGAATATCGGTGTCGCAAACTCGTAATTGATGATAACCTGATCGCAGATCGATTTTTGAGTAAAAACTTGAACCCTGAAGTTGGTCGAATAGATCATCAATGCGAGGAAGTGGGTATCGGTTTTTGATGGTCAATTTGTTCAATTCTCGGTAGTCGATGCACATTCGGAATGAACCGTCCTTCTTTTTGACAAATAAGACCGGAGCTCCCCAAGGTGAAGAACTCGGTCTAATGAATCCTCGATCCAGAAGTTCCTGTAACTGAGAGGACAACTCCTGAAGTTCGGATGGGGCTAAACGGTATGGTGCGCGGGCCACCGGTGCGGCACCCGGCACGAGATCAATCAAGAACTCAACCTGTCTAAGCGGAGGTAGACCAGGTAATTCTTCCGGAAAGACCTCGGGAAAGTCTCTAACAATTGGCACATCCTCAAGTCGCTTCTCCTCCGACTTCTTCTCTGTGATGTGTGCAAGTATTGCGGGGTAACCATTTCTCAGAAATTTTCGGGTTTTTAAGCAGGAGATTATATTGAGTCCCGTCCCACCGGTCTCCCCCTGTATGATCAAGGTTCCACCAACGGCGAGTGGGATACGGACGATTTTATCATGACAAACGATTTCAGCTCGATGCTTGGATAACCAGTCCATTCCGATAATGACGTCGAAACTTCCGATTTCAATGGGTAGAAGGTCGATCGAAAAGGTTTCGTCAGCTAGGTTTAAAGTGCAATTAGGTATCACACTGGTGGTTTCTACAAGTTTTCCATTTGCTAGCTCTACAGTGTACTTAACATCTAAGGCAACAGGAGTGATGTCAAGTAATGGGCAAAAATCATCGGAGATAAAGCTTCTATCAGCACCAGTATCAAATAGAACGGAAGCAGTTAAGTTGTTGAGGAGGAACATACCCGAGACCACATTCGGGTCTTGGCGGGCGTCCCCAGATTTGATGACAAAAGCTCTGCTGCGAGTGTTGTTGTTGTTGCTGTTGTTGCGATTGTTGTTGTTGTTGTTGTTGTTCTTCAGTTTTGGGCACGAGTCCCTGAAATGCCCAGGTTTCCCACACTCAAAGCATACTTTGGGTGGTCTGGTGTTGTTGTTGGAATTGTTGTTGGTAGGAGAGCGGCAATCTTTTGTGAGGTGGCCGTACCTCTTGCAGTTGTTGCAAAAGGGACCACAGGAACCTTCATGGTGGCGACTGCACTTGGAACAATAAGGTTTGCTCCCAGTGTAGCCCCGGATGATGTCAGTGGTGGTGTTGTAAGCTTTGATGGTGTTGGGTTTCTTGTTTTGTTGGTTGGAGGGGTTGTTGTGGTAGTCAGACAACTTGCGTTTGTTGTTATGGGAGGATGAAGTGGGTGGTTCAGAATCTTGGCTCATGGACATTAGGTCTTGGGCCAATAGGATCGCACCGTCAATGGTGGTTGGTTTTGAAGAGATGACATGTCCCCGAACAGGATCAGGGAGACCAAGGGTGTACTTCCTGATTTTATCAGGTTCAGTGTTAACCATAGCTGGGCGGAGGGCAGCTAGTTGTTGAAACCTGGTGGTATAACCATCGATATCACCACCCTGAACCTTTAAGTTCCAGAACTCCTCATCTAGCTTTTGGAGTTTGGCGATAGAGCAGTATTTGGCAGTGAGTTTTGCCTTCAATTCCTCCCAAGTGAGTTGGTAGGCAATGTCAGCACCCACTGATTGGGTATATGAATTCCACCAAGAGTGGGCATCATCTTCAAGAGAGCAGGTGGCGAAGTTTACTTTGTCGTTCTCCGCGCATTTACTAACACGGAAAACAGTTTCCATTTTCTCGAACCATCTGATCAGTCCGATGGCTCCTTCAGAACCCTTGAAGCTCGAGGGTTTGCAGCTTTGGAAGTCCTTGTAAGAACAAGGTTTGACGGCAGAGGTTCCAGCGGTATCGCTGTTTCTTGTGGAGTTGGGTGGGGTATTCCGAGCCAAGGCTTCAGTAACAGCCTGGGTTATGAGTGACGTGATCTGAGCATCTGTGTAAGGTCGTGTCTTTGGCGGCATGATTCTTCAATAAAAGAAATGAAGATACATGAGATTTTGTAAGAAAATTGTATTTATTTCAGATGTACATGTATAAAGGTGGTAATACATAACATCAATATGAAAAAGAATTATGGCAATTAATATGAGTTGAACGACAAGAAATATTTGATAGCTAATACGAGTTCAAAGGTTACATCCTACAGATGTATTACAAAAGATGTCGGGAATTGTTACATCCGACTGAATTATAGAGTAGCGCGTAGATAGTTACTAGATTACAGGATAGATTACAAGACAAAGACTACACTAGTCTTGACGTAGATTAATTTGTTCCATCATCGTGACAAGACGATCCACAGTGTTTGCAAGCCTGCTAGCTTGTCGGGCGTTGTCTTCTGCTAGCGCAAGTCGTTGTGTTATTCCGCGCGCATACTCTTCCGCTTCACGTGAGCGTTGCTCACATTCTTCCATCCTTTGTTGTAGAAGGGCATTTTCCACCCTTATTTCTATAATTTGGTTGCGAAAGACATCCATGTTGTTGTTTGTGGTTTCAAGGTCGTCGGAGACCTGTTCTATGCGTTCAAGAGACGTAAGTCGCCAGTTTTCATTTGTTTCCTGCAACACGACATCCATGGTGCGAAGTCGCTGCTCGTGTTGATTTACCCTAGCAGTTAAAGCCGGTAAGGCGATGTGAGTGGGATACGGGCCAGCTCGAGGCAACCTGTTGTTCCTCCTTGCTACCCTTTGGTTCTGCGACCCGGATGGAGAACGAGATGAATTTGATGGGATGTTTGCCATTTCTGAGACAAAGCGTTAGTAAGATTGAGGCCTATATTCATATAGCTCCTATATAACATAGCCTATTGAGTGTCTAGCATAAACATGTTTAAGTCTCGGTTCTCTCGAGGTCAGAGTCTTCTATTGTACCCTGTTCAGCCATAACTACTTTCAGATCTTACATCATCTTTGCTTAATTGTACATAGTTGATCAGGCTATGTTAAATTAAACTCGTATGCTGTAATTCCTGAACCAGTCATACCTAATAAGGAATACTGCCTAATGGTCATAGTCTAGGCTCACTAATGCAACCTAGTTCACTATAACCTTAGGCTTTGATACCAATCTGTAACACCCCCAAATTTAATGATTTGCGGAAGCTTGGTTTGGGTGTTACTAATCAATAACAAAGCACAAAGATAAATAGCAAACAACTCTATATGTGTCGTTTTAACAAAATATATTGATAACTGAAATGTTTACAACATTTAAAGCTTTACATAGCTCGAGTTAAATAAAATGAGATTTCAGTACATAAGTACTTATACAAAATATACTAATGCAAGAAAATCTCAATCGTCTGTATGCTGACTCGAGCTAAATCCTGAAGCAGAAACATCCTACTGCTGGGTACCTGCGATATATGCTAAAAGGTCAGCTATAAAGCTGGTGAGCTCACAGGTTTGAAATCAAGTAATATCGTATGAACCGCAAGATTTAAATAATGAATTGCATCCAGCAATTTAATAATGAATTGCATCCAGCAATTAAATAATGAATTGCATCCAGCAATTAAATGATAATCATCGTGTATACAACCATGAGCACATAGTTGAGCTTAACTCGAGGGCCGGGTCCCCTATAGAGAATTCCGGGCGAGGTGCCTCCACGAATGCCTAATCAACATTCGTCTTCCCAAATATTAGTACGTCCGTTTACCCGGTTAGTGCTTGCTAACCCGGACGAGGAGGGTCAATCCTATATGGTACCATATACTAATATTCACGCTACAACGTATTAACAACTATGCTGACGGAGGACTTTAAAATGATTAGTTTCGAAAAACTCATGTAGTATATGAAAAGTTGGTACTTGCGTTCACATGTTAAAAGTTGAGCAGTATATCACACCCCTGAGTAAAACAGTAAAAGAGGGGCTATGAGACTCACCTGAGTCTTGTGAGTTTAACTTAATAAACTTGAGTTGATTAGCCGAGTATGAAGTCCAAAGACTTGTAACCTGAGGGTGTCCACGACACGCGATGGTTATAATCATGATTGGGTATCTCAAAAGATCACCCTTGTAGTTGTTACACAACTATATATATGTCCAAATTACTACGATTTGGTTGATTTGTTAAGTGTTTGAAAACATGTACGGCCCGTTGGTGACGGATTTGTAATAATAATCTCAACTATTATTATTGTGATTTCGTGGCGTTTTACTTTGAAAAATGTGTTTCGATTGTGTTTTAGAAGCCGTTACGGAATCTAAGTACGGGAGTCCGGGGGCAGCGCCCCTGGTAGCGGGGTCCAAGGGGCGGCAGTCCCTGGCGGGGTCCAAGGGGCAGAGCCCCTGGCTGGGGTCGAGCTGCCAGGTCAGCTTGGAAAATTTTTATTTCTACTATATTGCTTTGACGAAAAACGCATCTGGATCCGAATTTGGGTAAAATCAGGTGTTAAAATTTTAGGTCTCGACACTTAGTAAAATCTGAGTTTTCTGTGTTTTGCGACACAATATGCGACATAAAAGTTTGTCATGCGACACAAGGGTTGTGTCGCATAGGAATGCGACACAATGTCTATACGACACAAGGGTTGTGTCGCATAGATGCGAGATGCTGATTCAACAGCGACATAGTGATTGTGTCGCAAGACTTGCGACACTAATTATCTGGTACGACACAAGGTACGACACAGGAGGTTTTATACGACACAAGTGGCAAAATACGACACAACATGCGACACAAGGCTTGTGTCGCATGGATGAACATCAGCCCAGAAAGTCCGGCTGTCAAGGTTTTTCCGGCCAAAAATCCGTTTTAAACTCGTTTTCAGGTTATAAAATCGTGTTCTATACATTGTAATGGACATATACAAGTGATAATAACAACCACAAATGAAAAATACTAAGAATCGAGAGATTTCGGGATTTTGTCGGAAACTTACAAATTGCCGAAATGAAAATCCGGAAAGATAGGATGATAGATCGAGATGTCGTGGTCGTTTTGTTCCAAAGAGCCGAGATGATCCAAGCGAGTTTAGTATGTTTATTTTGCGATTTTAACGAGTTTGGTGGTTTTTCTTTTTAGAGAGAAAAGAAAAGAGAGAGAGTGAAGGAATGGATGAAATGAAGAAAGAAAAGTGGGAGGTGGGGTTTATCCCCACTTTTCCAGTTTTCGCCCCGCGTTCCGTGTGGTGTTCGTTTGCTCCGTCGTTTAACGTTAAACAATTATTTACATTTTAATTATAAGTTTTAAAATACGATTTATTACGCGATATATTGTTTAAATATTTTACAATTCGATTTATATTTGAGTTATAAAATGTAAGTTTGTTTATTTAGTTTGTGCGTTTTAAACATTTTAAATTGTGTAAGTTTGGTTTGTACGATACGAATGAATACGAAATATTATCAAAATAATATTTTTTTTTGACATAAAAGCGTTATTTAATAAAGTTGATCACCAACGTCCGTATTAAATTGAATCGAAATACATTCGATTTAAATTGCGTACGATTTCATCAAATCGCATTTTCGTATATATTCAACAATATATATAATTCGATACATTAATTAGCCTAACCAGGAACTAATTACATGTATTAACATATGATTAGGCACTAATTACTAGTCCTAATTTGGCGGGTGTTACACAAATGGTTAAGCTTGCCGGCCTGGATGGCTGCCTTGATTTCCTTTTTCAACTGTCTACAATCGTCGGTATCGTGCCCGTATTCCTCATGAAAATCACAGTACTTCCCATTTTTAGGGACGTCACGATGTTCCATTGGGGGCGGAGGATTAAACGCACTCCGTGCCGCCGTCTCGGTGAGTAATATTTCCTTTGGTGACTTGGTGAGCGAAGTCAGCAGAGAATTCTTGTCGTATGGTTGGCGACGGGCCGCTTCGCGATTATCACCACGGCGGGGATCGTGCCGTGTGTCGCGGCGGAAATCCCGTCTCTGGTTGTCGCGCCGGCCGGACCCGGATCCACCGTCATGATGGCGGGCCTGAGTTCGGTCATGCTCGACCCGGTGTGAGTCCCGGCCCGGCGTGGTGTACAGATCCTTATCTTCTCCGGAACGTAAGTAGTCCCGAGCCATAGCGATGGCCTCGGAATACACTGTTGGTAACTTCCTCTTCAACCGATAGTATAGTGTGGGATACCTTTCCTTGACGATGCCGTAGATGAAACCGGCAATTTGTTGACTTGGGTGCAGATCGCTGATCTTCTGACACTCCGTTGTGAAACGAGTGATGAAATCACTAAGTGTCTCACGACTACCCTGTTTGATCTCGAAGACGTCGAGATAGGTGAGCGTGTGTTGCTTCAGATTATGGTATTGTTGCAAGAACTTGAACCTGAGATCGGCGTAGCTAGCCACGCTACCAGCCGGCAGTTTCTCAAACCAACCACGGGCGTTGCCTTGCAGCACCTGAGGGAACATGTGGCAAGCCACAGCGTCCTCCCAATGCTCTGTTTTTATGGCGCCCTCAAACCGCTGTAGGAAGTCTTCGGGGTCTGAGTCGCCTGAGTAGGTGCCGATCGTCAATGGGATGGTAAGCTTCGCAGGTAACGGGTGGTTCGCGATTTTCACACTGAACCTAGCCGTGGTGGTGGAGACGGGCACCGGCTTCTTCACCTTCTCACCCTGAATGGTGGAATAAAAATTTGCAATTAAGTTATCTATTGCCGACTTGTCAGAGTATGTTGGCATAGCACCCGGTGGAGCGGCGCTAAGGATCAGATCGGCCAACATTTTACGGCTAGCGGCCCTATCCATCCCACCTTGATACGGTGGTGGCGGTGGCATATCCCGACGTGGCGGGGGCGACGGCGGACGTCGCGGTTCAGGTGCCACAACGAAACCCATTTTTGCCAACATGCGTTGGGCTTCGATTTTGGAGATGGATTTGGGCGTTGAGGATGTGTTTTGTGGTGTTTCCGGCGGTGGCCTGTTATCAGAGTCAGTGTCATTCTGACTGAAGACCAACTGCCGTGGATCAATCCTGCTGCCAACCGTCGTGCGAACGATGGTGGCCTGGGGAGATTGACCGGAGAAAGGTGGTGGTGGCGGTTGGTCGGCAGTGGCACCGTCACCACCATCAGCAGGCTCAGTGTTAACCATTGTACCGGGAAGGTTTCCGGCGTACGGATGGTTACAAAGTGGTCGTTTTCTGGTAAATCAACCGTGGATGGCGCCAATTGTTCAAGCGTAAAAACACTTGAGTACAACGATGATGATGATGTATGAGGAATCAAGCTTGTCACACTCCGATTAACGTGCAAACCCAGAGTCGAGACCAAGTCAATCGAGGTTGGTGAAAGCTTAATTCTTGAAGAGTAATTCGTGAGGAAAGACTCTGTGGATTTATGAGGTGTTAGCCTGAAATGAAAGCATAACACTGGTATTTATACTCAAACCCTAAGCTGATGTGGAGGGTTTGGTCGTGGGGGAGCACGACATTTCCTGCGTGGATCGTTGACGTGGAAGTTCGGTCGTGGGGGAGCACGACACTTCTTACGTGGATCGCTGACATGGAAACTCGGTCGTGGGCGAAGATGACATTTACTGTGTGCCGGCTGACGTGGACCAATCAAATGCCCCGACCAGGTTAATGGCCAGGCCATGCTAGTCGTACCTGAATATAACGGTTGCAGATTGTACTTCTGTCAGAGAACGTCGGGCTTGCCTTGTCATCTTGCAGCCGTTCATCTGTTACGTTGATGGAGCGGCCAGTGTTGCGGTTCGGCACGGAACGTAGCCGAGTCCGCATCCTGTCCCGGGTATTAGTGTCCGAGGTGAGAGCTAAAAGAGTTGGGCTCGGGAGTTATCCGGGTCTGTGTTCGGTACAGGTCCGGGGTCGTGATAGCTAGTGTAGTCTGCCGTCCGTACCGAAAGCTTAGTCGAGCTGTCGTCGGATACCATCCGAGCCCAGGTCCGGATGGTGTACATCATTATACCCTAAATATGCAAAGTCTTTTCTTTTAAATTTACCTAATTATACGCGTTTAATAATCGATCTAGTGCAACCTTACCCACAAGTTTTGAATTTGGATATTCATCAATATTTCCTGAATTTCCTGAATGTGTAACCATATTATCACTAAGCTTACTTTTTAGATCAATAATAAGGTGGTACATTCATCAGATCATTAAATAAGCAAATGTACGTTTATTATATTATTATTACTAGATTACTAGATTCTGTAGTTTTTATATTAATTGATGAAAATCATTTAAAATTGAGTTAACAAGCTACCGTGATATTTTAATACGCGCTAGATTAAGAGAATTTATTATTTTATGAATCAAATGCTGAAATAGGTTGGCAAATAATAGCCAAATAGTCGCACACCGACAGAGACAGGAGAAAACGGCCAATTCAGTAAAATAAATAGACAATATTCACCCTTCAAATATACAAACATGGCAAAAGTACCCCCCGTGATCGTGATAAAATGTAGAGATGTTCTTTTATTCTATCGAGCATCGCACGTGATATCCAACATAGTGTTTTTTTTTGGAAATGCGTAAGAGAGAATTATTGGCATCGACCATAGGTAAGTTTTTGTTTATTGTAAATTGTAAATAACAATCATAGTGGTGAGTGGTCACATGCTAGTATTGATTTAATATATTGTGACTCGTTGGATGTTTAATGTAAACTTCAAATAGCATTGATGATAGCTGATAATCGAATAAGTGATTATCAACATATATAGGTATACGTATATATATTATTATGGTGGGAACGGTAGGAACGTTAATTTTTATTTTTAATATCAAGATTAAATATTTTTTTGATAAATATTTACATTAAAATTATTAGAACTTTATGTTCTTTAATATGAGATAAATTTTTGTAAAAATATGTGATACACATCATTTAAAATTTAGTGTATATCACAGTATCACACATAAAAAGTTGTGATACACAACTTTAGTTTGCGTATCATATATTTTTTATTGTTTTTAAATCGATCTAATATTAAAGAGGATAAAGTTTTAATTATTTTGACATTATTTTTTGTGCAAAAAGTGTACCTACATTGAAATTAAAAGTGAAAAAAATCGTTCCTACTGTTCCTATTATAAGGAATGATTCTACAATAACCTTTCCCTATTAACATAATTTGTAGGTATATAAATGGTCTATAAAATAAATTTAAAAATATATGGGTTGAAGAGTTTCAAAGATATATCAAATACTCATCGTTATGAACTCGGCTTTTACACCTTCAAATAGCATAAGAAATTTTGTGGTCCTTAAATAGTTTATCGCTTATAACTCAATTTGCAGGATACAATTCATTGATGACTTATGAGATCACATCGAACTTTAGCTGAAACAATTGTATGTAAGGTATTCATTAATGTATCAATGAGATATAGTTCTATACGTTTTAACTAATAGAAGGATTTTCTTAAACGTAAATTTTTTGAAATATAGAGATTGTATAATCTAAATTGCCGTGCATCGTACGGGTTTGCATCTGGTGTGTATATATATATATATATATATATATATATATATATATATATATATATATAGATCAATAGGGAAGTTAAAAAATGGGGGAAGGAGGGAAGCTAGTTTTAGCCACACATTTTGGTCAACACAAAAGTCAACGGTGGCAAACTTGTAAATAAGTTGAAATCCCCTCTCAGATCGTTAACATGCATTTCAAAAGCATGTTAACCAAAATCAAATTTTTAGCACGTTAACATTCATTTACGATGAATGTTAACGCATATAGATTATTATACACCGATGAATGTTATGTTATCACATTCAATTGTGTATAATAACATATATGAATTAATATTCATCATAAATGAATGTTTAAGAGTATTAAGTTGTAATTTTGATTAACATGCTTTCCAGATGAATGTTAACGGTCTGAAATTTTTTTCAATCTGTAAAATTCAATTGGAATGACAATCATAATTCGATTAATTACTTGTTTATAAGTTTTGTACGATAAAATTCGTTTAATTTTATTGTTTTCATTGCCAAATCAAAATTTTCTCAAAAACCCAAAAGTTACTCCAATATTCATAATTTTTGATGAATTCGAATGATGACGAATTGAAGATATGTATGATTGCGATTGATGAATTCGAAGATTTTATAACGTTTTTGATTGATGTTTGAATTACATGTTTTAATTTGGAATTTTAGATGAAAATTGATTAAATGGGTATTGTGGATGAATATAGAAAAGAAGAAAAAATGAGTGGTTGAGGTTTGCTTCCCTCCTTCCCCCAATTTTGAAGCTTCCCTCTTGATCCTTCCCCTATATATATATATATATATATATATATATATATATAGTTGGGGGATCAAAAAAGAAGAAAAATTTAGGGGAGAAAGGGGAGAAGCAATCTTGACCATACACTCATTTGACCATATAAAGGGTAGGATTGACATTTTAGTTTTCAATTAATTAATAATAATAATATCTGGAAATTTAGAAATAAATAATGGGTACGTGAAATTAGGAGGTAGCAGTTATTTAATATTCACTCTTTAAAATCTTAACCTCTATATTCTCCATTCTCTCTCAATCGACTACTAGCTTTCTTTTTGAATTAATCGAAATCATCCACTTCTCATGGTGAATTATATGTTTTTTTTTTGTTTTTTTTATTGGGTAGACTTTTTAATTCGGCTTGAATACGATACCGGAATAATTCGATGGCTCATTAGAGATCGATATTTTTTTGTGTACAAAAAGAATGAAATTGTATGATCCAGATATTCGATTGTCCATTGCCGCTTGAAAATTTTGTACTTTTTCGGTGCCGAAAATCGACCCACTTGTTTGCAGGATTATGTTGGGAACGATGTTATTCAACTTTAATTATTTTGAAGACACGATTTCTAAAAGGTTGATTGATTTGTAATATGTTACACTGAATCAACGATTACGAATCAACCGAAATTGATTTACATATTATTTAAGTGTTGATCCATAAGTTTTATAATATTGATTCACAAATCTATATTATGTACGGAACGATGCTATTCAGCTTGAATTATTTTGAAGAAACGATTTCTAAAAGGTTGATTGATTCGTAATATGTAACAATGAATTAACCAAAATTGATTCACATATTATTTAAGTATTGATTCATAAGTTTTATAATATTGATTCACAAATCTATAACAATGATTCAAAAATATTATAATATTGATTCACTAATATATAACAATGATTCATCAAATTTATAATACAACGTTTAAAGTAAATTAATGAATCATCTTAAACATTGAGCAAAATACAATCACTTATAATCGTCTTTCCACCATGTTATATACACTCATTGTTAGTACATGGATTCATAAAATCATTACATGATTCAATGTGACAACTAAAAACAAAAGAGAAAAAATAAAAAAAGGTTAAAATAATCATTTACGACATGACTCAAATTCAATGTACGTAATAGTTGATTCAATATATATTATTATAATGATCTTTTCACATTGATTCACAAATATACACAATTGTGATTCGAGAAATAAATTTGATTTATATAGTACTGATTCAATAATTATTTTGATGATTCATTAGTATCTAAAATAATTGATGCTTACCATCGTATCACATAAATTTTAAAATAAGAAAATATACTAGAAACCCCACTTATTAAGAACTTCATAATTCATATTATTAACAAATGAATATTATTAACAAATGAATAAAGTAATAAATAGTAATAACTAAAAATCCCATTATTAGGAAATAAATAACTGACGTACATATCAATACGAAATGGCAGGAGCCGTTTTCTAGCAAGATTAAATGTAAAAGTCATTTCTACCCTTTAGAATTATTCCCATGTGTTTTCTAGCAAGATTTGATCCGACGGTCCAAAATCCTTCTCCTCTTTCTCTACCAAAATTTCCTTCTCCCTTGATCCCAATCCTATATATATATATATATATATATATATTATTTGTATGTGTATATATGATTATGCTATGCATTCGAAGGTATCAAGGACTAACTTGTACCATCTTAGTCAATTTATGTTATAACAATGGTGGTTTATCGGTTGAGGAGATGAAGCATGAAGTGGACGTTCACTAACCACATTACATATCCATAGGTAACTCGTAACCATAGTACTTTTCTAAGCTTCGATATTAGGCGGAAATGATAATATAACAACGTTGTTCTTCTTGTATTGGTAAAGATAACTAGGTTTTATTAAATTTAAGTTTAATGGGTGTAGAATGAACGGTTATGTATGTGACAGAAACAAAAGTGCCATTTGCCCCAATTATGTGGATCATATCATCATAATAATCAATTAATCATATATAAATTATACGGAGTATATAATAAGATAAGATGGGTCATGTGCGCATTTATTATAATATTTATTTAAATTAAACAAGTGACATTTGTCCAATTATGTGATTTGTACGGGAGTTTTGAATAATAGTGGGGATGGTGAGGTGCATTTATGCAAATTTTATATACGTGAATACCAAAGCATGGTTTTTCTTTGAACACCGTGGCGGCATGTGCTATTTGCCATATCTGTTTGCCCAGTTTCCATATTACATTTGTCCCTTGTAAAATGTTCCATGTTATTATTTTAAAATGTTTCAAATAAGAGTGCATTTAATGTTTTAACTTTCAACCAATTGAAAGAGATTTTAGTGAGTAGAGATGTTATTTGATTGGTGAAGAGTGTCGTTAGTGAAAATTCTAAAACTTTGTGTAAAGTCAAAATTGACACTTGGGACGAAGGGAGTATTACGTATTAGAATCCAAAATTGTTCTTCATTTTTATTTTATTTTTTGTTTTTTATATATCTGAATACACGGTTAAAATGTTTCATACGTGATATTGAGTAAAAGAAATATTTTTATACATGATGTGGGTCTCTCAATGAATAAAAGATACAGTAGTAGTAATTATACATAATATATTAACTAAGGAGTAATAAGACCACTCCTAAGTGTTCGTCGTTGGAGCCGTCTTTGATCTTCTACCAAAAGACGTCACTGGCACGGTGGCATCTTTGGTTGAGTCTTTTGAATTGCTTTGGTGGAAAACGGATAAAGATAGGTGATAGAAGATCTGGCTTTTTTTCTTAGATAAATAAAATAAAGTTATTATTGGTAAATATTGTGGGTTTAGAAATTCAGCTCTTCATTCCATATTTCCACCAGATTTCAAGAAGTGCTGACTAGCTTGGGATGAATTGACAGTTTAGTTATTCAATGATTCGAATGGTCTAATATCAATCTCATCTTTGTAACAATAAACGAAGCCCAACTTTAGGTTAGGAACCTACATTATTTAAAAAATAGACTTGATCAAATTGTATTAGAACGTTCTAAGAAAGCTTGATGTCAAAAGTTTTGCTTAACGGCCTAGGTAGGCCAAAGTGAACTACCGACTTCCCGCAATAATGTAACTAAGGGTGTGTTTGCCAACCTTAGTTCAAGAGATTGTAGGGGAATTTTAAGAGATTGAGCTTCTCATTTAAGAAGTTCAATCCGTTATAAAATTACAATCTTGTTTGGCACAAATATGTGAGTGGAGATTTTCAAAAAATAACCCCCTCAAAGAGAATCTTTCGAAACTAGCTTCTATACACAATATTCATCACATACTTATAGAATTACCATATCACCATTCTTTTAATAATTAAAAACTTAGAGTAATATTATGTCATGTCCATTAATGTCATTTTACATTCATAAGCTCCAACCCCAACAAAATTGGTAAACACTTCTAAAAAATAAAATCTCTAGCTCCATCTCCAGCCCTAAAATAAAAACTCCAGCTCTAGCTTCAAGTTTCCATCTCCATCTCTATCTCAAACTCCAGCTAGTTTTGTCAAACACACCCTAATTCCATTAAGCTCCAACCCCAACAAAATTGGTAAACACTTCTAAAAAATAAAATCTCTAGCTCCATCTCCTGCCCTAAAATAAAAACTCCAGCTCTAGCTTCAAGTTTTCATCTCCATCTCTATCTCAAACTCCAGCTAGTTTTGTCAAACACACCCTAATTCCATTACACTCTTATGAATTCTTCAAACCAAATAAGAATTATATTATATCAACCAAACAGGAAAGGAAATGAAATTTAGATAAAAATTTCATCAAATTCCTACTAATTCTACGAAAGAAGCCTTAACGTAATAATACTATTAACATGATAACCCTGTTGAACGCAAAAACAAAAATCAATAAGATAAACTTACATGTCGAACTGATATGAAGTTTGAGCTTAATTTGTGTAACTCAATCTTAATTTTTTTCTTCCTATCGTGACAAACACTAATATGTAGTGTGATTAACTTGCTAATAACAAAAAAACTAGTCATAGTAGTAGGAATGAATTAAATATCTACCATATGAAGTAACCAGAAATTCAACATCCATCGTATTATTAATGAATAATTTTACTCTAATTTAATATTTGTACCAAAGTAATAAATATGCACTTAAATCACAAGTTAAATATATTATCGCAACAATTAATTGACAAGTTAAACTACTCGTATCATCTATTCTATTAAATATCAACTATGGGGTTTTAATCAACAATTGAGCACAAAAATCAATATGCATGAAAACATTTTTCTTTCATTTTTATATTTTATATGTATCATGAAAACTAATAGAAATGCAACATCCAACATATAACTAGGAGTCTAGGAACCAATGATTTGACTCTAATTTTTCTTATTGGTACCAAATTAATAGATATACACGTAAATAACAAGCAAATATATTATCGCAACAATTAGATTACAAGTTGAATATCAACTGTTAAATCATAAGTTAAGTGTGAAAGTGTGAATGTGTGATCCAACTATTAATCAATAAAACCTTGAGGATTTTTGTTTCTCGTAGAATTCGTACTAGGGATAGAAGTGATCGATCGAATAAGGAGCACGGTAAATCAAACAATCAGTTCGTTAAAAAAAAAAAATAGTGATTCGCACATTGTAGTAGTAGGTGATAATACATAGTAAGATGCGTGGTTTAACCCTGTGTTTTCAAGTTTGGAAAAAAGAAGAAAATAAGAGAATAATCAAGAAGAAGAGAAAAAAAAAGGTAAGATGAATGAAGCATAGTTGTTAACTCTCGATTTTTAGCTTGTGACTCGGTGCGTCTCGAGTTTGTCTGATTTTTTGACTCATAGGGGTCAAACTAATTTAAGAGCCGGGGTTCGAGTAGCCTCGTGTTTTGGATTTTTGACTTGACTCGTAAGAGTCAATTTGTAAATCGTTAGAGTAACAACTATGAAATGAAGTTTTTATATCTTGGAAGGAAAAAAAATGAAACAAATGGTTCATTCCTAATGACCCTACATACGAAAGGAAAGATTTGAAAAAAAAAAAAATTAAATTAAGAGTTCCCTTCCTCTTAATTCTCTGGTCTTCATTTCGATCCTTATCCCTCGTAAAAAAATCTTAAGAATACAAATTTTAATTATTTCCTTTCACTTTTTTTATTTTACAACCTAGAAGTAAACTCAATAACACAATGTTATTAAGAGTAAAATGATAGGCCATGTAACATATTTGTGACTAGAGATGGCAATGGATCGGATAATGCCATATCCACAGCCATATACATTTAAATATATTTGTTCATATCCATATTCACATCCATTTAATTTCAATTCATCCATCCATCCATATCCATATCCGATGGATTAAGTGGGTTAATGGATGTTTGTTGGATATTCAAAAAATGTTTAAATTTTTTTCTAATATGAAATGAAACCAGCAAATATTGTAACAAAAAAAAATATAACGTAACACACAGAAATCTAATTACAAAAACATGTAACCATTGTCTTCAATGAAACATAATTGGTTGCAATTACAACTAAACATATATTTTGACAAATGTAATTGCGTTCTGATGTGTGCTAAGTATAGACAATTATAATAACAAGTTTAAATTAAGGAAATACTAAATAATACTATCACACAATTCAGGCAAGATTGACCCGTTCATGTAATATAGATTAATAAGTAAGTCCAAATTCGAATACAAGGAACACAAGAAACGTGATTCTTATTTATAACTAATTATCTATTTATTCTAATTACAAATATTATAATACAAATAAATAAAAGGATCCAATTTACAATAATCTACAAGATAAGGGGGACGTTTTAGTTCCGAACGAACATAATTATCTTTATATTTTGATACATATTCTAATAGATAAGTTTTAAGAAACAACTTAAGAATACTCAATTGGATAGAAGATTATAACTATTTAAACAATTATTTATTAAACGTATTATATCAATTTATGTCTATTTGCTTTGTTGGCTATTATTATTGGTGAATTACTAATGTAGAAAATCACAAAGATTAAGATAATTTTCATATAGCAACACTCCCAAAGATTAAGTAAAGTATTACTATTTATTAAGATCTATCAGCAGTTTATCAATACAATTCCAAGATTAGGTTGAATTACAATGTTACTTAACATTAATAATTGACAATCATTAATTAATTTATAAAACTCACAAGATTAGTAAAGCTATCTATATAAATTAATTAACTTTCATCAATATTAGTATAACACAGACAATTCTTGTATAATAAGCATTCAATAATATAGTTCCAACATAAACATATAATTCATATAATAAATCTAATAAACATACATTTAAACATTCATAATGAAAACCTAATAAGCAATTAATTCAAATAAACAATATCCAAAATAACCCAAAAGATTAATAAAGTTACAAGGATAAAGAAATCGAACCAATTAGCAAACAAGCTTTCCCTAAGGTTAAAAACCTTCAAACCCTAGCTCCTTGGCTTCCAAAATCGCACCTAAAGTCGTCATAAAACCATAACTTTCGGTTTTAGTATTCTTGAATCGTATATGGTTTAAGCTAATTTGAGCCTCTATTTATAGTTTTAAAAACCGACCTCCCAACCGCTGGTTGGGTTCTCTAACCGCCGGTTGGAGTTATTTGAATCCGGGTCCAACTCCACGTCTGCACCGCCTTCAAACCCTAAAGCTCAACCGCCGGTTGGTTAATCCAACCGCCGGTTGAATGTAAATTCCAGAATATTCTATTTTCGGGCTTGGGCTTAATTTTTGGATTTTTAATCTTCATAATCAGACTTCTTTGTTTTCTTGGCCCAATTCTTCATTTTAACTCTTTTAGTCTTCATTTCTTCAAGGTCTTTAATCTTTATTTCTTTTAGTGCTTTAATTCTTCAGTTCTGGTCTCGTTCTTGTTTCTTTTTCTTCATTTTTCAATTAAAATACATTTCTGCAATTATTAACAAAACAAGTATATAAAATCATATAAATGCAATAAAATGTATATAAATATAGGGATAAATTACTATAAAATATACTATCTATTTGATGCTTATCAAATATCCCCACACTTAAGTTCTGTTTGTCCTCAAGTAGAAAACTGAATAAAATTTAAAAATAAGCATTAAACTAATATTTAAGAATCAGAATACCAATATTAAAAATCTGTTTCATAAATTAAAATTTTAAACAATTTAATTAACATGGATAACTATAATGTATAAATAAAATTATTATTATTTGTGTAATATATAACTTATGAATGATTACTAATATATTTATCCACTTTAAACAATCTATATTTATATTTCTGAATACACTTTTTATTATTATTATTAGTATGTGTATTACTTATGATTTTCATATATGATATATCTTTAAATTCAATTATACAATTTTCTTTTATATTCCAATTAAATATATGAAATACATTTTTAAGAATCAAGACATTGGTGACAGGTCTGCATTTTCATGCAACAAAGCGACATAACTTGATTCAGGTTTAAGCAAAACCAGACTTGGTCAAACCATTTTGGCGACCTCATTAGGTATCTTTTATTTTTTTTAAGACTTTTCAAGTACTTTTGACTTGCGTTTGCTTAATTTTTAAGTATATATTAATAGAAACCACGTCTATACTTTCGTATAACAGAGGAAACCATCAATATATACCCTCAAATGTACTCACATAATTAAAAATATATAAATTTATTGCATAATAAATTTAAAAATTAAGACTTTTATGTCATACATCATATTATGTATCATAAAATAATAAACAAGTTATTTTATTAATTTTTTAAAATTCAGAAATCTTCATATAGATTGCCTATTAGTACATCATATCATATAACTATATATCACTTCCTTATTAAGTAACTTACATTATATATACAAAACAGTTAATCCACATTAAAATCTAAACTTTTAAATACAAAACAAAACTTTTAACAAAAGTATTCTAACTAATAAATATTTAGTTATTCACTTAAAATTTAAATCTTCAAAATTTTAGAAAAATAGAAACTTAAATGTTTAATTAAAGAAATTCTTTTTCTTACGAACCCTATCCCCACACTTAAATTATACAATGCCCTCATTGTATAAAAATGATAAATAAAAGTGAGTAAGGTAAAGAAAAATAGAACAAAAAAACTCCCCTGACTGAAATTATAAATTTCATCATTGGCTACGAAAATTCTTCTTGGTTGATTCCTTCATCTCTTGAAAAATAATATACAACATCCACACTTTCGTAGTTAATCACGATTGCATTTAGCATATGCAATAAGCCTTTAAACCCCTCGGTATCCCAAGTGGACGAGTTGTAGTCTCGTGAGGGTTTCCAGTGAACACACCCACAAAGTTCAACCTGAAAATAAAATCATAAAGAAAAACATAACATATAAATATAAACACGGGTTGTCTCCCGAGAAGTACTTTTGTTTAAGTGTCGGTAAGTTCGACTTAATCATATCTCCTATTCTTCTAGAGATATATCTGAAATATGTTCACTAACATTATCTTCATAGTATTTCTTCAAACGATGCCCATTGACTTTAAAAATACTCCCATTAAGCGATATCAAATCTACACTCCCATTTGTATGAACTTGGTGAATAACATATGGTCCGCTCCATCTTGATCGTAATTTACCTGGAAATAACCGAATACGTGAATTATATAAAAGCACCCGTTCTCCAGCAATGAATTCTTTATCTCCTCTAAGTCTTGCATCATGCCATTTCTTCGTTCTTTCTTTATAAAATCTTGAATTCTCATAAGCATTCCAACGAAGCTCATCTAACTCATGTAACTGTAAAAAGCGATGCTTACCAACTTTATCGGTATCCATGTTGCATTCTCGAAGTGCCTAATATGCTTTGTGTTCTATTTCCACTGATAAATGACAAGCTTTTCCATAAACTAGTCTATACGGAGTACAACCTATAGGTGTTTTAAATGCTGTCCTATACGCCCAAAGTGCATCATTTAACTTTTCCGACCATTCTTTTCTGTTAGAACCAACAGAACGTTCCAAAATACGTTTTAACACACGATTGGTATTTTCAACTTGTCCACTTGTTTGTGGATGATAAGGCGTAGCAATTAGATGAGTAACTCCATATCTTTTCAATATTTTCTCCAATTGAGTGTTACAAAAATGAGTACCCCGATCACTAATCAATGCCTTAGGAGTTCCAAATCTCGAAAATAACTGTTTAAGAAATTTTACCACAACTCTTGCATCATTCGTAGGTAATGCCTTTGCCTCTGCCCACTTGGAAACATAATCCACAGCTACTAATATACATTTATTACCGTGACTCATTGGAAATGGTCCCATGAAATCAATACCCCAAACATCAAATATTTCACAAACCTGTATACCAGTTTGTGGCATCTCATCTTTTTTAGAAATATTCCCAGCTCTTTGGCATGAATCACAATTCCTAACGTAAGCATATGTATCTTTAAAAATTGTCGGCCAATAGAATCCTGCATCAAATATTTTCTTCGCAGTGTAACTTGGTCCATTATGACCCCCTACTGGTCCTTCATGACAATGCTTTATAATTTGCTGAGCCTCTTCACCATGTATACAACGTCTGATTATGCCATCTGCACAGTATCTGAAAAGAAATGGATCTTCCCAAAAATAATACTTTAGATCAGAAAAGAATTTCTTCTTCTTCTAGTAATCCATCTTTGGTAAAATTTTAGTAACCAAATAATTTGCATAATTCGCAAACCAAGGTATATCCATTACTTCTTGTACAGTCATTAATTTCTCATCTGGAAATGTATCTTTAATATCTTCTTCATCCAATACTTCTAATCCCGGATTTTCCAACCTTGACAAATGATCAGCTGCGACATTTTCAGCTCCTTTCTTATCTTTAATTTCAATATCGAATTCCTGCAATAAAAGAATCCATCGCAATAAACGAGGGCGCGCATCCTGCTTATTAAACAAATACTTCAAAGCAGAATGGTCAGTATAAACCACAGTTTTAGTTAAGACAAGATATGAACGAAATTTATCGAAAGCAAAAACTATTGCCAAAAGTTCCTTTTCCGTAGTTGTGTAATTTTCCTGAGCATCTGTTAATGTTTTACTGGCATAATAAATTGGCTTAAACTTCTTATCAACTTTTTGTCCTAGAACAGCTCCAACTGCATAGTCACTAGCATCACACATCAATTCAAAAGGTAAACTCCAATCTGGACTCGTCATAACTGGAGCAGATACCAACTTTTCTTTCAATGCATCAAACGAATGTTTGCATTCATCTATAAACTCAAATTTTGCATCCTTCTCTAGTAAATGATTAAGCGGTTTTGCAATTTTTGAAAAATCTTTTATAAATCTACTATAAAATCCAGCATGTCCTAGAAAACTTCTTATTCCTTTTACATTTGTAGGATAAGGTAATTTTGAAATAGCTTCAATCTTCGCTTGATCTACCTCAATTCCTATTTTGGATAATTTATGACCTAAAACAATTCATTCTTTAACCATAAAATGACATTTTTCCCAGTTTAGAACTAGATTTGCTCCTTCACATCTTTGCAACATCTTATGTAAATTTTCTAAACAAGCATCAAACGAATTTCCAAATACCGAGAAATCATCCATAAATACTTCCATGAAGTCTTCTACCATATCATGAAATATTGCGATCATGCAACGCTGAAATGTAGCTGGTGCATTACACAAACCAAACGGCATTCTTCTATAAGCGAAAGTACCAAACGGACAGGTAAATGTTGTTTTATCTTGATCTTCAGCTGCTATCAGTATTTGAAAATATCCTGAAAATCCATCCAGAAAACAATAGAATTCCTTTCCTGATAACCTTTCTATCATCTGATCAATAAATGGTAATGGAAAATGATCTTTCCTGGTAGCATCATTTAATTTCCGATAATCAATACAAACTCTCCATCCCGTTACTGTCCTTGTTGGTATCAATTCATTCTTTTCATTAGGTACCACCGTTATTCCACATTTTTTTGGTACGACATGTATTGGACTTACCCATGGACTATCTGAAATAGGATAGATTAACCCTGAATCCAACAATTTAATGATTTCTTTCCTGACTACATCTTTAACATTCGGATTCAATATTTTTAAAGGTTGTACGACTGGCTTAAAATCTTTTTCCATCAAGATTTTATGAGTACAGTACGTAGGACTGATTCCTTTAATATCCGTTATTTTCCATGCTATTGCTTGTTTATGCTGTTTAAGAACCTTAACTAATCGTTCTTTCTCTGATTTTGACAATTTTGAAGATATTATAACCGGCAAGTCTGATGTTCCTTGTAAATAAGCATATTCCAAATGTGCTGGTAGCTCTTTAAGTTCCAACTGTGGTGGTTCTTCAATAGATGTCTTGATCTCAAATATCTCTTCTTTAAAACAAGGAATATTGTTCACAGAATACGGTGTCAATTCCTGGTTAATAATTTTAGCAATTGGCTGTGTTTTCCCTCTTCAGGATGTTGTTGAATAACCACGGTTGCTTCTTCCAAATCTTCATCTTCCTCTAATAACTTATCAAATTCTGCTAAATCCTTTGCAGTGTCAAACTCTTCAGTCCATCCATTAAGGATTCCTATATCTGCTTGGTCTTTTCCTAAAAAATCTTGAAAAGAAGAGTTATCCATATATTCATATGAATTTAAATAATAACAAGTATCATCCACATAATCAGGAAATTTCATGGAATTATTAACATCAAAAACAATTTTATCATTCCCTAACCTCATGGTAATTTTTCTATTAAAAACATCTATTAAGGCATGTGTAGTTGCTAAAAATGGTCTTCCTAATATAATAGGGACTTTAGGGTCTTCTACCATATCTAAAATTACAAAATCACATGGAAAAACAAATTTATCAACTTTAATCAAAACATTTTCAACTATTCCCCTAGGATATTGCACAGATCGGTCAGCTAATTCAATACACATACGAATAGGTTTTGGTTCTCCTAATCCTAAACGCATATAAAGAGTATATGACATTAATGAAATACTAGCTCCTAAATCTGCTAATGCATTTTCAATAGTAATTTCACCAATTTTGCAAGGTATAGTAATACTCCCTGGATCTTTGACTTTTGGAGGTAGCTTATTCTGCATTATTGCTGAGCATCTCGCATTCATAGTCACCTTTGTCACATTATCCAGTTTACTTTTGTTGGTCAGCAGCTCCTTAAGATATTTTGCATACTTTGGCATTTGAGCTATAGCTTCAACAAAAGGAATGTTAATATGAAGTTGTTTCAGATTTTCCAGAAATTTGTGGTATCGTTCATCTTCTTTGTCCTTCCTCAGAGCAGCTGGATATGGAGGTGGGGTTGTATAGTCTTTGATGACTTCTTTAACTTTATTTTCTCCAATCTCCTTTTTGTTTATTCGTGTGTCTTCTTCAAATTTTTCTTTATCAACCTGCTTAGATTCAACAATCTTATTAGCTATAACAGGAGAATCAACATTCTTACCACTTCTGGTAATTACTGCTTTAGCTTGTTCCTTTGGATTTGTTTCAGTAAATCCTGGCAATGTTCCTGGAAATCTCTCATGTAGTGCTTTAGCAATCTGATGAACTGATCCTTCAATTTGTTTGATCGATGCTTCATTATTACGCATTCTTATATTAGTTTCCTCTTCTCTTTTATTACTTGCCTCAGCCATTTTTCCCAATGCATTTTCTATCACCATCATTCTGTCATTATAGGAAGTATTTTGTCCTGTTTTGACATAATAACCTGGTGCTCCTTGTTGATACTGTTGTCCTGGTTGACTAGTTCTTCTAAAATTAGAAACTTGACGATAATTTGGATTTCCTTGAAAATCCCCATACATAACTTCTTCAGTGATTATTTCACTATCATTATTAGGACATTATGTCTTTAGATGATTTCCTCCACATATTTCACAACCAATCCTGATTGCATGAACTTGTTCATTTACTTTCTTAATATCTCTTCCCATACTTTCCAATTTTGCAGTGATAGCTGCGAGACCATCACTATCTTCAGATATTCTTTTTCTTCCAGATGAACCATCATCCCATAATTGAGAATGCTTTGCTAATTCTTCAATTCTGACTTTTGCTACTGCTGGAGTTTTCTTAGGTACTGGGCCTTGTGCATCTAACTGTTGTCCTGTTGCTAAATCAACTCCTTTATAAAATACCGTTATTTCTTGTTGGACATTTAAATCATGTTGTGGACATTTATGTAACATCTCCTTATATCTTTCCCAAGCTTGATATAGAGATTCATCGGGTTTCTGCTTAAAATTCCTAATCTCATCGATCATCTTTGACGTTTTGGAAGGTGTACAATACATTTTTAAAAATTTTGTACGAAGATCTTCCCAAGTAGTAATAGATCCGGCTGGTTCATTATTAATCCATCTCTTAGCTCCATCCTTTAATGTTAAAGGAAATACTCGTAACATAACCTGATCTCTTGTAACATTAGGAATATTAAACATATCTGCAATTTCTAAAATTTTCTCAACATGTTCGTTTGCATCTTCTTTATCTTCTCCTCTGAAAGGATTCTCTCTCAATTCCTTCAGAAATTGTCCCTTTAATTCAAATTCTACTTCTCTAGCTATAGCAGGCCTAACCACTCCCAGTCTTGGATCTCCACGAGTTTGAATCGTGTAATCCTCAAGCGTCATGTTAGCTATGTCTGCCATATCTCTTTGTTTTGGTTCAGAATCTCTTGAAAATATTGTATGTTGTCTCGAATGTACTTTATCTAAATCTGAATCGGAGTAATACCCTCTTTTAGCCGTTTTGACTAAACTGTTATGAAATATCAAGTCGTCTTCGTCAGATGAAATTCCTTGTTCTGGCGAATTAGGTGGCGCATATGACAATCGTCTTCTAGAATGAAATTCTCGTTCTGGTTCGTCAAATGGACTAAGTGGATCCGGATGAAGTGTGCGGGTCATACATCCATCTGCAAAGAAGAACATAATTTTAGTAGTACTTTAAATTCAAAAATAAATGTTAGTAATTAGTTAGAAATATTCAAGTTGGTGTATATATATCCCGATAATTAATAATAAAACACATTCAAAATTAATAATCAAAGAATAATACCCAACCCAAAATTTTCCTAGTTGTTGGTTATGCCAGTTAGTTAATTATACAACAATTCGAAATTACAATGATTTTTGTTAAATTTCTTTTACAAAGCTAGTCAATTGATCTCGGTAGCTCCATTGATAGTACATAAAAGCGGAGAAACAGGTCAGCGCAAAGCTTATTAAAAACCGATTTCTTTCGAGAAGCACCTTACCTCTTATATGATAAATCAATGAGGTAGGGCTTTACTCTCCTTATACCTTTGTTTTTGTCAGTATTCTCAATGGGTGAGCCGATATTTCTTATCGATTTTGCAATGTATTATAAATGAATTATACAAGTAATATAATTAGTTTAAAATAAAATACACCGCTTCCTCGGTAAAACAAAAGTTCAACTGGTTAAGTGTTCCCCTGCAGCGGTGCAAAAAACTTAATGTGTGCTAAGTATAGGCAATTATAATAACAAGTTTAAATTAAGGAAATACTAAATAATACTATCACACAATTCAGGCAAGATTGACCCGTTCATGTAATATAGCTTAATAAGTAAGTCCAAATTCGAACACAAGGAACACAAGAAACGTGATTCTTATTTATAACTAATTATCTATTTATTCTAATTACAAATATTATAATACAAATAAATAAAAGGATCCAATTTAAAATAATCTACAAGATAAGGGGGACGTTTTAGTTCCGAACGAACATAATTATCTTTATACTTTGATACAGATTCTAATAGATAAGTTTTAAGAAACAACTTAAGAATACTCAATTGGATAGAAGATTATAACTATTTAAACAATTATTTATTAAACGTATTATATCAATTTATGTCTATTTGCTTTGTTGGCTATTATTATTGGTGAATTACTAATGTAGAAAATCACAAAGATTAAGATAATTTTCATATAGCAACACTCCCAAAGATTAAGTAAAGTATTACTATTTATTAAGATCTATCAGTAGTTTATCAATACAATTCCAAGATTAGGTTGAATTACAATGTTACTTAACATTAATAATTGACAATCATTAATTAATTTATAAAATCACAAGATTAGTAAAGCTATCTATATAAATTAATTAACTTTCATCAATATTAATATAACACAGACAATTCATGTATAATAAGCATTCAATAATATAGTTCCAACATAAACATATAATTCATATAATAAATCTAATAAACATACATTTAAACATTCATAATGAAAACCTAATAAGCAATTAATTCAAATAAACAATATCCAAAATAACCCAAAAGATTAATAAAGTTACAAGGATAAAGAAACCGAACCAATTAGCAAACCAGCTTTCCCTAGGGTTAAAAACCTTCAAACCCTAGCTCCTTGGCCTCCAAAATCGCACCTAAAGTCGTCCTAAAACCCTAACTTTCGGTTTTAGTATTCTTGAATCGTATATGGTTTAAGCTAATTTGAGCCTCTATTTATAGTTTTAAAAACCGACCTCCCAACCGCTGGTTGGGTTCTCCAACCGCCGGTTGGAGTTATTTGAATCCGGGTCCAACTCCACGTCTGCACCGCCTTCAAACCCTAAAGCTCAACCGCCAGTTGGTTAATCCAACCGCCGGTTGAATGTAAATTTCAGAATATTCTATTTTCGGGCTTGGGCTTAATTTTTGGATTTTTAATCTTCATAATCAGACTTCTTTGTTTTCTTGGCCCAATTCTTCATTTTAACTCTTTTAGTCTTCATTTCTTCAAGGTCTTTAATCTTTATTTCTTTTAGTGCTTTAATTCTTCAGTTCTGGTCTCGTTCTTGTTCCTTTTTCTTCATTTTTCAATTAAAATACATTTCTGCAATTATTAACAAAACAAGTATATAAAATCATATAAATGCAATAAAATGTATATAAATATAGGGATAAATTACTATAAAATATACTATCTATTTGATGCTTATCACGTTCGCTATGTTTATCGGTTATTCACACATGTTTTGATTGTCATCTATCAAGAATCGTGACTTCACTTATGATTGGAAGCAAAACTTGACTCAGCGTGCATTCTAATTTGCTATTTAAATATAAAATATAAAAAAACCCCAAATATACATAATATATTTAAAATTTAGGACTTTATATATTCAATAATACCTTAATAGTTTATGGTTTATATGCATCTGGATATGTAATTTATATGTGTGTGTGTATTTCGGGTGAAACGAGTGAATCCATGGATCACAAAATGTAATCCATATCCGATCCACTAAATATCCATATCCACTATTCATCCATTTAAATCTTTCATATCCATCACAAATGAATCTGGATGGATGGATGTCCACCAGGTTGGATGAGAATTGACATGCCTATTTGTGACGTATGAAATTAACAAATAAACTGAATAAAGTTTATGGGAACGGATGAGAGAGGAACAAGTGGGCCAGAGACAAGGGAGGGAATAAAAGTCAACAGATTTTATCGCGCCTTTTGTCAAGGTAAAGTTACATACCCCTTCTAACTTTTCAGCATTATATTTACTATCTTCTTCATCTATACTCCCCATCCCCACCTCCTGCTGCAGCCGCCGGTCGGCGCCACCCGCCACCGCCAATTTTTTTTTTTTTTTACTTTTTAATTCTTATGTAAGTTTGTTCTTTTGATTTTTTTCTTCTTTTTCACTAGAGCTACTTTTAAATTAAAACACCGCATCTTGCTTTTATAATAAAATACTGCATCAATATACTTTTAAATTAATCACTATGCATCATTTTTTTACATCAATGATAACTGCATCATGCTTTTAAAAAAATACTGCATCTTTCTTGTAAAGTAAACATTGCATATTGCTTTTAAATTAAAAAACTGCATCATATTTTTAAAATTAAATACACTACATCATGTTTTTTAATAAGAAAACACTGCATCATGTTTTTTATTTAAAATAAACTGCATCATACTTTTAAATTAAACACACTGCATCAAACTTTTAAATTAAATACATTGCATCATGCTTTTTAATAAAAAACAATGCATCATATTTTTAAGTTGAAAACACTACATCAAACACTTAAATTAAATATGTTGCGTCATGTTTAATTAGAATCACTGCATCATACTTTTTAATGAAAAATACTGCATCATGTTTTTTAACGAAAAACACTGTATCATGTTGTTAAGTTAAATACGATGCATCATACTTATAAATTGAACCCACTGCATCATATTATAAATTAAGACGCACTGCATCATTGGTTAAACAAAACTTCATCTTTTTTGTAAATCAAACACACTGAATCATTGGTGAATAAAAAATATCGCAACTTGCTTTTCAAAAAACAGGGTAAATGAATCTTAGTTGTATTATTCGAATGCTAATATTTAAAAAAAATAACGAAAACGAAATAAAAATATAACACAAGTTGTTACCAATTGATTAAAAAAGAAAACATGAAAAACATTCAAAATAAATGAGGAGAAATGTGGAAGGGGCATATGTGAAAAAGAATTATTATGTTTGTTTTTTCTTAACATTTGTTTTTACTTTTCAAGTTAATTACTATTACTATTATGCCACCTTGTTTATTCATGCTTCTCTTGCCCTCTCAAAATGTCATTTTTCTATGATCCTAAATCAAAAGTTATAACCAAAATGTGACCTTATATTCCTCACAAAAACAAGTTCATGTCAAATATTTTAGTTCAGTTTTCCCCGTCAGTTTCGGGTGTTTTTTTTGCCATCCTATTATGAAAGGGTAATTTAGAACTTTTTCTCTATTGAATCTAATTTTAAGATAATGTATAGATGGTTTATATATAGTAAAGATATTGGGTTGTATGGCACCATGTCTTTGTTTATTCATAGGGAAAGATTGTGATCTTAGAGTAAGGTTCAAATGAGTACACCAACTTTGAGTGAAAATGAGGGAACCAACAGATTTTTGCCATGTGTCACTTTATTCTCTCTCCTCCACATTTTTAAAAATTAAATATCTCACAAACGGTAAGTCGAAAAACATGAAAATTGCACCATAAAATTCAGCGTTTTCTCCTCTTCGATTTGCCGTCCCTCAAGGCATACTTTTGACAACTTTTTTTTTCTTCCATTTTTTGGTGGGTTTTACAAATTAGTAACACATGTCTTAGTGATTGGTTGTACATTTAATTTGTGGTTAATGTTAGTGTTTAGGGTTAAGGTTAGGGTTTAGTAGGGTTTAGGGTTTAGTAGGGTATAAGGTTTAGGGTTTAGTATGATTTAGGGTTTAGAGTTTTGTAAAGCGTTTAGGGTTTAGGGTTTGGGGTTTAGGGGTTAGGGTTTAGGGTTTGAGGTTTGGGGTTTCTCCCTCGAAACCTCAAACCTCAAACCCTAAACCCTAAACCCTAACCCCTAAACCCCAAAGCCTAACCTCTAAACTCAACACTTTAACACATGTGTTAGTAATTGTGAAACCCACCAAAACCTAAAAAAAAAAAGTCGTCGAAAGTATGCTTTGAGTGACGGCAAATCGAAGAGGAGAAAACGCTGAATTTAATGGTGCAATTTTCATAATTTTTCAATTTGTCGTTTGTGAGATAATTATTGTTGGGGGTAAATGGATTTTGTACATGTGGAACATTCTCTTTGTACACATGGTTTGATATCATTGGTTCCCTCATTCTTACACAAATTCCTATTCTCATTTGAACCCTACCCTGTGATCTTATTAAAGTTCCCGTATTTCTGATTTCGAACATGTTAGTGTGAGACTGTGAGCAAGGTGTAATTGTGTAAATCCTCGTATGTTTGATTTCGATCTAATTGAGTCCGTGATATAAGGCCCACTATCTCAAAACATTGTAGATATTTGTTTGCTCAAAAACCATATTGTAAAGAAGGCCCACTAGCCCAAAAATCGAGTCCTTTGTATACCCCATCTCTGAAGGAGCCTCTGCTACACCAATCTCATATAAATGTGATTATCAAGTTTTAAGATGTAATTATCTAAATCACGTGATTATTATCATGTTCAAACGACAGTGTGATTTTTAAATATAGGGAGGAGGTTTTCTTGAAAGAAAGAAAAAAAAACTTTCATATCAAATGGTGAGGTTCTTGAGAGAAGGGGTAAAAGTGAGGGAAGGGAGGGAAGCTAATGAGGAGGTGACAAGTGTCCTCCTCATTTCCCCATCCTTTCTATCCATTTCCTCCCCCTTTCTCATTTCTTCTCCTTTTTTATCCATTTCTCCCGTCTTTCTTTCTTTATTTCTTTTTTTTTTTCCTTTTTTTCTATTTCCTTTTTTTTCTAAAAACTTTTATTAAAAAAATTTATTTTTATAAAAAAAGATTAAAAAAAATTTTATTTTTATAAAAAACATTTTAAAAAAAATTATTTTTTTAACTTGTACGAACTTCTATAACACTTTTATCAAAAATATAATTAAATAAAATTTGTTAACATTTTTTTACAAAATTTTTTCATTTTTAACAATTAAAAAAATAGTTTTTAACATCATTAAAAAAAATTTACCGTTTATTTTTTTCTTTTTTATATCATTTTCACATTTTGTGATGCACCAGATATTATATATTATAATGCAGATAAATATAAAAAGTAAGATGCAATAAAAGTAAATTATTATTATGTTTACTAACATAATAAACTATGATGCACTAATTTTCTCTGAATATGATGCATCGAGTGTTTAAATATCATGCATCGACTTTCTAAATATACTATAAAACATATTTTTTGAATTAAAAAGTGGTGCATCATAGTTATAAAAATATGGTTCATCAAAGTTATAAAACATGGTGCATCGGGTGTTTAAAATATCATGCATCGACTTTCAAAATATAATATCAAACATCGTTATTAAATTAAAAGGTGGTGCATCATAGTTAGAAAAACATGGTTCACCATAGTTATAAAACATAGTGCATCGAGTGTTTAAAATAGCATGCATCGACTTTCAAAATATACTATAAAACATCGTTATTGAATTAAAAGGTGGTGCATCATAGTTATAAAACATGGTGCATCATAGTTATAAAATACGGTGCATCATAGTTATAAAACACGGTGCATCATAGTTATAAATACGGTGCTTCGGCTTTTAGATATACGATAAACATCATTAGTGTATAAACATGGTGCATCGAGTGTTTGAAATATCATGCATCGACTTTCAAAATATAATATAAAACATCGTTATTGAATTAAAAGGTGGTGCATCATATTTAGAAAAACATGGTTCACCATAGTTATAAAACATAGTGCATCGAGTGTTTAAAATAGCATGCATCGACTTTCAAAATATACTATAAAACATCGTTATTGAATTGAAAGGTGGTGCATCATAGTTATAAAACATGGTGCATCATAGTTATAAAATACGGTGCATCATAATTATAAATACGGTGCTTCGACTTTTAGATATACGATAAACATCATTAGTGTATAAAATCTTGGTGCATTATAGTTATAAAATGTGGTGCATCGTAATTTTAATTTTACAATGCATTGAAGTTATAACTTTGTTATATCAAAATTTATTTTATTCAAGGTATGAATATAGTGCATCACATAATTTTTTTTTTTTTTTTGTAATACTATCTATAAAGTTGTATTTACATATAACAACGTGAGGTAAAATAACAACTGAAAAAAGGTTGAAAACGATAAAAAAAAAAACAAAAACAATAATAAACAAGCCATGAAAAGGGTTGAATGAAATGTTGAAAAAAAATGAAAAAATAATAATAAGAAACAAAATTAATGTAAAAAAATAAAACACTAAAAAATGTAAGAAAAATAAGTGGAGGAGAAATGATAAGGTTAGAGAAATAAAAAAAGGTGGAGAAATGAATGAGATGGACAAATAGAGAATGACACATGGCAACACCTCATTTGCTTCCTCCACTTGCGTCCAAAAACAAACTTCCGTTGAAGAACCAATATCCATATCATAATGTTTTAATTATACTCTGTAACACTAGTTTTATACATGTGTATTTACACGGGCGAACATACCACTAATTATATTCGTAAAGTATTTATTGTTAATTACATTAAAATTTGTTTTACATTTACGTTATTGGATCAATTCTTGCAATAACAAAATTCCATTCTAATTGTCATGTATACAATACAAGGAATGTTTTACAATTAGATAAGGTATAACCTGTAACACCCTCAAATTTCGGGTTGCGGAAGCGATCGGGTCGGGTGTTACCAAATTAAATATCACAAGCACGAAGATATACAGTGAACGACTCTAAATGAGACGTTTGAAAATAGTTATACATTTCTGAAATTTAAAGTGTTTACAAGTTGCAAGTTCGCATAAAAGTAGTATTACATTCTACTAGTACTGAAGTAAATGCAATAAATGTCCTGAGTGTTGAAAACATGCGACTCGAGCTAGAATCCTGTAGGCCAATCCTACTACAGCAGTGTACCTGAGAATGCACACTAAAAAGGTCAGCTGGAAAGCTGGTGAGTTCACAAGTAATTTGTAATAACAAATAGTTCAAGAAATATGTATTTCATTCAGAAATGTAAATCAAGTTTAACGGTTTAATAGTAATGATTACCCTTCGAGGTAATTGTGAGAAATTTATGGTAAACAGGTGAACCTAGTCAATAGGTTTCTAGTCAAGAAAAAGGGAACTAATTCCCAGTGGATGTGTTATCAGGTAAGTTATTGCCACCTGGCAATACGTATACGGGTGTGGCGTAAGATGACTAACTGTCATGCTACCAGTCGAAAGGGATCAAACAAGAAAGTCCGTAGACAGGCGGTATTGCTCCCCCTGTTAATACGGTACGGTCAATACGTACAGTTCAAAGTATTTGTGTTACGGGTACTAGTAAGTCACAATGCCACCTGGCATGAAAGGTTGCACCCCGGCAACGTGATTAAGTTATTTGTTTTGAAATCGTGTCATATCGGTACGGTTTGTAAGTACGGTCAAGTGAGCAAAAGCTCATAATTTCCTGAGTCTCCGACTCGTAAGTATCTAGTAATCACCTACAGTGACGGTAATGGGTATCCCCCAAGGGAAATGTCAAGTTATGTCCCGCAGGACCACGTTTAAGTAAATTAACCAGTTATCGAGCCAACGACTCCGACCTTAATAATTCGTAGGTCCGTTGCTGAAAGTAAGTAAAGCACAAGTCTATGCTGAAATGAGTAACCGTGCAGTCCCGCAGAACTACGATAGAGCATAAATTCATATGCTGAGCCAACGACCCCGACTGTAATAGTTCGTCGGTCCGTTGCTGAGTGTGAGCATCCAGCTCGAAAGTAAGTTATACCACCCACCGTGGTATCGTGAGCATCCAGCTCGCAAGTCAGTTGTACCACCCACCGTGGTATCGTGAGCTCGTTCGTAAATCCGTAATACCAACCATAGTGGTATCGTTTTTGTGCCACCCACCGTGGCATCGTTTGCTTCACATGTAGTTACAGCGTCCGAAGTGCCCCCCGAAGGAGACGATGCGTCCGATTGGCAACGCTCGCAGCATGCCCGCATGTAAGTTTAGCCCGAGGCTAGTAAGATGTTACAGGTACTCAACGGCACCTCGAGTTGTTACGTAGTTCACAGTAGTATATTATACCAAGTAAGAAAGTGTGTCATCTAGGCATAAGGGAAAATGGTAGTCGTTTATTAGGTACGTATCTACGTCACCTAGTTTATCTGAAGCAGTGTGTAAGGTCTAAGTATGTTGTCATGCCCCTTAACTGTTGGGACGTACCTATAGTACTTAGTGGAAATCATCCGTTAATCCGTAAGGATAGTCGTTACCAAATTAGCAAGTTGGTGCCTCTAGTTGGTATTCATAAGTCCACTAGTCATTACTAGTAATTAGCAAGTCACTGATGTAGTGAGGCGTTTATTTCCTAGATATCATATGTAATATAATTCTAGGTGTTACTAACACAGTCATACTTAATATCCCTAAGTATGGTCAAATGGTTCGTAGCTGTCGCGGTCTAACACCGTTACCATAAACTATAGTAAAATGTTTGTAAAGGTTTGAACAGTTGAAAGTAGTAAAACAGGAGTATGCATTCCCACCCCGAAATCAGTTGGAAAATAGTAAAAGAGTGGGGTGGTGAACTCACCTGAGAAGCTAGCGTCCTAGTGTAACGAGTCGTGCCAACTATAATCTCCTAGTGTCCTAAACACGAGAGATTTCGTATGTTCGTAAGTGCGGTTCGTTATCGATGATTCGTAATAATAATTCATATTATTTTTAGGTTTGAGCTTTCGTATACTTTATAAAGTATATTAGTTTCGAGTATAAGTCGTATCATATTTGAATTGTCATTTGAAAACGTTTCCCGACACTTAGAAAAATGTGGCTGTTTTCTGATTTCTGCGACATAACATGCGACACAAAAATTGGTCATGCGACACAAGGGTTGTGTCGCATAGAGTGCGACACAAGAGCTCTGCGACACAGTGGTTGTGTCGCAGAGTTTGCGATGCTGATTCAACAGCGACATAAGGGTTGTGTCGCACAAAGTCCGCGACACAAGATGCGACATAGCGTACGACATAAGATACGACACAAATGGAATTATGCGACACAACATGCGACACAAGCGTTGTGTCGCATAGATGAACACCGGCCCAGAAACCAACGATCGCGTTTTTCCGATCAAAATCACAAATCAAACGTATTTTTGAGCTGTAAAATCATGTTTTCTTGGTTGTTTAGGTTATAACTAAGTTGTGTAAACATTATTACACCAAAACATTACACCAAAATGATTAAATCTAAAGATTTAGGAATTTCTTACAAATGCGAATTGAGGCCAAACGAGGAAGAAAACGAGGGTGTTGCCTTTGTTAACGTTGTTCCTCTCTTGATGGTGGTTCCGAAAATGTTGGTGAAGGTGGTGGCGGTGGTCGGTCGGCGGTGGTGGTGGTGGTTGGTGGTTATGTTTTAGAGAGAAAATGGGATGAAGGAGATGATAGAAATGAGATGAAATGGGGAGGGGATTTGGGTTTTGTCAAACTCAGATCCCCATTGCGTGGACTGTGGTCTCCAACCACAGTACAAAATATCCGTGTTTAATTTGTCCGATGTAATTTAAAATAATATTTTAAATTCTAAAATTTATTTATATTATCTTGAAATGTTTATTAGTGAAAGTATTTTATAAAAATATTATTTTGAAAGGAAAGTTTAATTGTTTGTTTTTCGAGCGGTCACGAATAATTAAGGTGCGTTTTAAATTAAAACGACTTATATTTTTGAATGAATAATATTTTTGTCCAAATGTTAAATGTTAAATCTTTATGATGAAACATTATTTACAAAATTTTGATTACTTGGTTACGATTGCATATAATAATACAATTACTTAGAAATTAAAGTTTGGCGCGAAATTTGACTTTTTGATGAGGTGTTACATTCTCCCCCTGTTAATAAAATTTCGTCCCGAAATTTCGTATGAAGCCGTGGTCGCGTGGAGTCTGGGGAGCAATGTACGTATGAGAAATTTATCGAGTGGGTATTAGACATATCATGTCTTATAACGGGGTTGAAAGGCAGTCAATCCATGACTGTGTCGCGGTTTATCGTTGTAGTCACATTCTGACTACGTTGTTTATATGTTTAAGTTGTGGTTACTGAGGAACCGTTTACATTGTAGTACATTCGGGACTAGATGGTTGTCACAACGTGACCGTTCGACGAGTAGTCCTATTAGGACTAGACGGTTTGTGTACGTTCGGTCGATTAATCTGCTGAAAGCAAATTTTAGCTTTTATGTTTGACTTAATTCATGTAGTCGGTATTAATTCATGTAATTGGTATTATTTTGGAATTAACATTTCCGTAGGTCGAAACGTTGTGCTTAATTTGAAGGTTTAGTATCGAATAGGGACATACCGTTGATATTGTCGTGGTTGCGTCCGATCCTTCCGGAGCTGATCAGGAGGACTTTTCGTTTCTGATTTGGGCAATCTTTCTTGAAGTGTCCAGGGGTGTTACATTTGAAACACGTTTGTTGTCCGTCGGGATTGGCAGGAACTCTACAGTCCCGGATTTGGTGTCCAAATCGTTGGCATCTCTCACAAGGTAGGCCACAAGGGCCGGTATGATGTCGTTTACAGCTGTGACAAAAAGGTTTATCCCCCGCATAGCCCCGTTTTCCTTTGTATTCAGAAGGGTAAGATTTCAAGGGTTCGGGTTGATTGGTTGGATCATGCCCAGTGCTGGAATCGCCATTCCATTTTCGTGTATGATTCGCAGTTGTGGGGGTTCCGCGTTGAACCACCCGCACCATGAGTTTGTGAGCCATGCGAACAGCGTCGCGAATAGTGTTGGGTTTAGAGGAGGTAACCATGTCCGCGATTTGTGTCGGAAGTCCTTCGATGTATTGCTCGATTCGTTTGCTTTCTGGGTTTACTAGAGATGGGCAAAGGAGGGCCAGTCGGTGAAAACGATTGGTATAGGTCATGATGTCGTTGTTTTTCACGGTAAGATGCCAGAGTTCATTCTCTAGTCGTTGTAGTTCCTCGCTAGGACAATATTCGTCCCTCATCAGTTGTTTCAGTTCCTCCCAAGAAAATTTATAGGCGGTGTCGACCCCTGTGGTTTGGGCGTGAGCATTCCACCAGGTTAGAGCAATGTCTTGAATGGTGTAGGTGGAGTATTTGACTTTGTATTCATCGGGGCAGTTGCAAATGCGGAATACGGCTTCCATCCTTTCGATCCATTGGATCAGTCCGACAGCCCCTTCGGTACAAACAAAGATTGGCGGGTTACAATTCAGAAATTCTTTATAGGTGCAGAGGCGCGTAAGGTTTTGTGCAGCTAGAGCTTCAGCCACTCTTTGCTCAGCGTATTGGTCACGTTCTGCTTGTGTGTAGGTTTGTCATTTAGGCGGCATGATTCTTAAATAAAAGTGAAATGACAAAGTGTGAGATCTTTATTCAAAGATTTTGATTATTGTAGTTGTATACGTAAATCGGTATTACACTGTTGCCCACGGATATAAAAGTGATAATGATCCAGAAACCAATTAAGGTGTCTGTATGAAAGTCCTCGGACTTTGAAATTTTAAATGTGTAGTCGTACTAACGACCTAGTTGTGTATTCTATGTAGTTCGACCAGAACTATGGTATCGTCGTAGTCTATCAGACTATAATGTAGTACTAAAGTACTATAAATGTAATCCCAATAAATTAAAGTGTATTCATCGAATGAGGCATCACATGCCTGAGTAGTCGTGGTGTGGCACTTCGTGCCCAGTAAGGTAATTGAGTATGCGTATAAGTGTAAAAGTGTCTATAGCGAGTGTTCCTACGCAAAGAAATCGAGTGGGACGTCTCGTGTCCAGTAGAGTAGTCGTATATACATATGTGATGTACACGTAACTATACAAGTATAAGTGCGCAATAACAAAGAATCAGGTGTGGCATCTCGTGCCCAGTTAAGTAAATGTATATGTATATATAAGTCGTACGTGTAACTATAACAAGTCCACATGCATATTGAATAGTAGCTTATCGAGCCTGGGTGTAGCACAACGTGCCAAAATGTAGTGCCCGAAGCACCGTAATATATTATGATTGTAGTACAAAAGTACCATGAAACGCAGCACCATGTGCCGAAATGTAGTGCCCGCGGCACCGTAATTGTTGTACCTATGTACTGTGAGTGTAGCACCATCGTGCCGAATGCAGTATAAACATACTGTGTAGTTGCAGCACCACGTGCTGGAGTAGTATTGTGCCCAAAGCACGATGCAGCACCACGTGCCACATGTTATCCAAGTATGGCCCTCAGGCCGATAATAAGTCCGAAAGTAATTCGTGGACTTAGTCATTACGAGCATCTCTCGTAATATCAGTCAGTCGTGACCAACCTGGTCAAAATTTTGAGATCAAGTCGTAAAGGTTGGGAAGTTGGCGATATGCCACTTCGAAAGTGTGTATCAGTTGTACAGCGGAATCATGTCAGGTATAATCATACATACATGTATATAGATATGCAGAAATAGTATACACGTAAGGCCTATTCATATATACCTACAGTACATATAATAGCCTATGGTGTCTACCAAATAACAAATAACAATCAGAGTCAACTACTGCATTCCCTTTCAATATAACCCCTTTCAGATCTTACATCATCTTTGCTTAATTGTACATAGTTACCTACGCTATGTTAAATTAAGTTTGTATGATGTAATCCCTGAACTAGTTATATCTAATAAGAAATACCGCCTAATGGTAATAGTCTAGGCCCACTAAATGCAACCTAGTTCACTACAACCTTAGGCTCTGATACCAATCTGTAACACCCTCAAATTTCGGGTTGCGGAAGCGATCGGGTCGGGTGTTACCAAATTAAATATCACAAGCACGAAGATATACAGTGAACGACTCTAAATGAGACGTTTGAAAATAGTTATACATTTCTGAAATTTAAAGTGTTTACAAGTTGCAAGTTCGCATAAAAGTAGTATTACATTCTACTAGTACTGAAGTAAATGCAATAAATGTCCTGAGTGTTGAAAACATGCGACTCGAGCTAGAATCCTGTAGGCCAATCCTACTACAGCAGTGTACCTGAGAATGCACACTAAAAAGGTCAGCTGGAAAGCTGGTGAGTTCACAAGTAATTTGTAATAACAAGTAGTTCAAGAAATATGTATTTCATTCAGAAATGTAAATCAAGTTTAACGGTTTAATAGTAATGATTACCCTTCGAGGTAATTGTGATAAATTTATGGTAAACAGGTGAACCTAGTCAATAGGTTTCTAGTCAAGAAAAAGGGAACTAATTCCCAGTGGATGTGTTATCAGGTAAGTTATTGCCACCTGGCAATACGTATACGGGTGTGGCGTAAGATGACTAACTGTCATGCTACCAGTCGAAAGGGATCAAACAAGAAAGTCCGTAGACAGGCGGTATTGCTCCCCCTGTTAATACGGTACGGTCAATACGTACAGTTCCAAGTATTTGTGTTATGGGTACTAGTAAGTCACAATGCCACCTGGCATGAAAGGTTGCACCCCGGCAACGTGATTAAGTTATTTGTTTTGAAATCGTATCATATCGGTACGGTTTGTAAGTACGGTCAAGTGAGCAAAAGCTCATAATTTCCTGAGTCTCCGACTCGTAAGTATCTAGTAATCACCTACAGTGACGGTAATGGGTATCCCCCAAGGGAAATGTCAAGTTATGTCCCGCAGGACCACGTTTAAGTAAATTAACCAGTTATCGAGCCAACGACCCCGACCGTAATAATTCGTAGGTCCGTTGCTGAAAGTAAGTAAAGCACAAGTCTATGCTGAAATGAGTAACCGTGCAGTCCCCCAGAACTACGATAGAGCATAAATTCATATGCTGAGCCAACGACCCCGATTGTAATAGTTCGTCGGTCCGTTGCTGAGTGTGAGCATCCAGCTCGTAAGTAAGTTGTACCACCTACCGTGGTATCGTGAGCATCCAGCTCGCAAGTCAGTTGTACCACCCACCGTGGTATCGTGAGCTCGTTCGTAAATCCGCAATACCAACCATAGTGGTATCGTTTTTGTGCCACCCACCGTGGCATCGTTTGCTTCACATGTAGTGACAGCGTCCGAAGTGCCCCCCCGAAGGAGACGATGCGTCCGATTGGCAACGCTCGCAGCATGCCCGCATGTAAGTTTAGCCCGAGGCTAGTAAGATGTTACAGGTACTCAACGGCACCTCGAGTTGTTACGTAGTTCACAGTAGTATATTATACCAAGTAAGTAAGTGTGTCATCTAGGCATAAGGGAAAATGGTAGTCGTTTATTAGGTACGTATCTACGTCACCTAGTTTGTCTGAAGAAGTGTGTAAGGTCTAAGTATGTTGTCATGCCCCTTAACTGTTGGGACGTACCTATAGTACTTAGTGGAAATCATCCGTTAATCCGTAAGGATAGTCGTTACCAAATTAGCAAGTTGGTGCCTCTAGTTGGTATTCATAAGTCCACTAGTCATTACTAGTAATTAGCAAGTCACTGATGTAGTGAGGCGTTTATTTCCTAGATATCATATGTAATATAATTCTAGGTGTTACTAACACAGTCATACTTAATATCCCTAAGTATGGTCAAATGGTTCGTAGCTGTCGCGGTCTAACACCGTTACCATAAACTATAGTAAAACGTTTGTAAAGGTTTGAACAGTTGAAAGTAGTAAAACAGGAGTATGCATTCCCACCCCGAAATCAGTTGAAAAACAGTAAAAGAGTGGGGTGGTGAACTCACCTGAGAAGCTAGCGTCCTAGTGTAACGAGTCGTGCCAAGTATAATCTCCTAGTGTCCTAAACACGAGAGATTTCGTATGTTCGTAAGTGCGGTTCGTTATCGATGATTCGTAATAATAATTCATATTGTTTTTAGGTTTGAGCTTTCGTATACTTTATAAAGTATATTAGTTTCGAGTATAAGTCGTATCATATTTGAATTGTCATTTGAAAACGTTTCCCGACACTTAGAAAAATGTGGCTGTTTTCTGTTTTCTGCGACATAACATGCGACAGAAAAATTGGTCATGCGACACAAGGGTTGTGTCGCATAGAGTGCGACACAAGAGCTCTGCGACACAGTGGTTGTGTCGCAGAGTTTGCGATGCTGATTCAACAGCGACATAAGGGTTGTGTCGCACAAAGTCTGCGACACAAGATGCGACATAGCGTACGACATAAGATACGACACAAATGGAATTATGCGACACAACATGCGACACAAGCGTTGTGTCGCATATATGAACACCGGCCCAGAAACCAGCGACTGTCGCGTTTTTCAGATCAAAATCACAAATCAAACGTATTTTTGAGCTGTAAAATCGTGTTTTCTTGGTTGTTTAGGTTATAACTAAGTTGTGTAAACATTATTACACCAAAACATTACACCAAAATGATTAAATCTAAAAATTTAGGAATTTCTTACAAATGCGAATCGAGGCCAAACGAGGAAGAAAACGAGGGTGTTGCCTTTGTTAATGTTGTTCCTCTCTTGATGGTGGTTCCGAAAATGTTGGTGAAGGTGGTGGCGGTGGTCGGCCGGCGGTGGTGGTGGTGGTGGTTGGTGGTTATGTTTTAGAGAGAAAATGGGATGAAGGAGATGATAGAAATGAGATGAAATGGGGAGGGGATTTGGGTTTTGTCAAACTCAGATCCCCATTGCGTGGACTGTGGTCTCCAACCACAGTACAAAATATCCGTGTTTACTTTGTCCGATGTAATTTAAAATAATATTTTAAATTCTAAAATTTATTTATATTATCTTGAAATGTTTATTAGTGAAAGTATTTTATAAAAATATTATTTTGAAAGGAAAGTTTAATTGTTTGTTTTTCGAGAGGTCACGAATAATTAAGGTGCGTTTTAAATTAAAACGACTTATATTTTTGAATGAATAATATTTTTGTCCAAATGTTAAATGTTAAATCTTTATGATGAAACATTATTTACAAAATTTTGATTACTTGGTTACGATTGCATATAATAATACAATTACTTAGAAATTAAATTTTGCACGAAATTTTGACTTTTTGACGAGGTGTTACATAACCTTTTGGGTTTATCTCAAATTGATTATATAATAATAATAAAATTAACTTTTTGTTATTTTAATTTTCTTATAAAGGCAAAACTCTCACACCTCACTACCACGAATATATACATTAATCCATTAATATATACAATTGTCTCATCCACGGAACTTGAACCTTCAACATCATAGTTCAAGGTACCACGATACTGCTAGGCCAATGACCCTTTGGTTATTATTATTATTTTTTATTTGATGTCATCATGTCTCTAATTTTGACTAAGTAGATTAAAATTGAATATATAACTTGATGACTATATTATATTTAAGATTGATAATATATAGTAATTAGTTCTAACGACAAAAACTTGTTGATTTACTTTAAAGTCTTGTTCTTGATAGTAAGGAGGCCTCTAGTGTGGCTACCAAGATTGGCGATGGAAAAGAAATTTATGAAACCACGCAAAATCAATAACAAATTAGATATTAAATTCAAAAAACCAAAATTCGAATTGGAAATCAAATATATACAAAATATTCAAAGACTGTAACAACAAAAACGTGCCTGGGTGAAACGGAACAAAACATCATGTAAAACGTACAATCGATGAAATCAGTTAATAACTCCTTTCTTTTACTCAGTTTCGGCGCGTCGTATGTATCTTATAACCCATCCATGAAACATACTTCATTGATGTTTTTTATTTTGGATCTTTGTAAACTGGTAAGCATAATAAAATTCTTACAGTCTCATAAGTTTGTTCTATTGCTAAGCGTAAGTCTTCGTTTGCTTTCTGTATATCTTCAGCTCGTTTTTGTTTTTGCACTGCCCGTCGCACTGCCCGTTCTTGTTTTCGCACTGCCCGTTCCTGTTTTCGCCCTTCCAGCCACTTGAGTAACTCTTGATCTCTCATGTATCTCTTAATTCTCTCCTTTTCTTTCTTCAAGTCCCTCAGCAACGGAATAAATTCCTCATCATCACCATCCATCACAAAAAAACTTAATCTTCTCAAAAACGTTTTAAACATATTTAACTTTCTAATCGTTCTTCAACTTGCTCTAAATTGCACTCTCAACTCGCGCGGATTGGAGTACACGTTCCTGTGTTACGATGATAACTTCCTTTTCAGTTATGGTGGATGGAAAGAATGGCAACGTTCTTTGTATTTATATATATATACATGCATATAAGCGTCACGTGTAATATATCATTGATATCCTAATCCTAATACTACCAAGTACTAACCAAATACTACTAGTTTCCCATTTGTCAAATACAAGTTTTTTTAAATAACTTAGATTAGAATTAAAATAATATGAGAGGGTTATTGTAGAATCGTTACTTATGGTAGGAATCGTTAGAATGAATAATAGATCAAAATACGATAGTAAATTTTTTCACCCTAAATGGGTCAACTTAGACATAAATCCATTTATAAGTTGGATCTTAGATTGGATCATGACCCATTAAGTTTTGTGCCATATAGAGACCCATTTGCATTCGATCTTGGATCTTATTGGATCAATCCTAGATCCGCTCCGACCCGCCCCATTGACATCCCTAAACACAAAGATTGAACCTGTAAAATAATGATAATTCTATAAATTACGATACAATTTTATCGTTACATACGTATGAAAATCAAATACAAATTCAAAACCCGAGTATATTTACAAATTTAAAATCTAGTTAATTATTCGTCTATGGAAACACACATTCAAAATAACATTAGTTACAATATTAATTAATACTAGTACTACATACAACCTATATATGACTAGAACAAGTGCATTAGACCACCAGAACATCCCTTTTTCATGTGTCACATCAGCACAACACTACAACTAGCAATGATAACAATTAAACATTTCTTTTTTGCCTCCCGGATTCCACTAAAAAACGTTTATTCATTAATTTTACAATTAAATATGGAAAAGAAATAGGAAAAAACAATTAAAATTTTGAGTGGGACCCAAAAATGGATGTTGATGTGCCCATGGTCTGAGCCACAACGCCCTGCATGCACGCTGCCTATTGCGGGCGTTGTGGCATTCTGAGTAAAAAACGGAACTCACAACGCCCCATTACGGATTACATTGCTCAATAAATGTGTCAATTTGAATTCGATATATGGCTTAATAGTTAATTTATCTTTATATCTTTATAGTTAGGGATGAGCAAAAAAACCGAAATACCGAAACCGAACCGGTACCGAACCGGACCGGTACCGACCGTTACAAATGGTACGGTATTCGGTTTTTGATTTGGGGCAAAAAAAACCCGGTACCAACCGGTCGGTACCGGTTCGGTACCGGTTGGTACCATGCACACCAAAATACCTAAACCGAACCGGAACCGCACCGGACCGGTACCGAACCGGTACCAACCGATACAAATGGTACGGTATTCAGTTTTTGATTTGGGACAAAAAAAAATCGGTACCAATCGGTCGGTACCGGTTCGGTACCGGTATGGTACCAAGCTCACCCCTATTTATAGTTTATAGAAGTAGAAGACCATGCGTGTTCAAATCTTGAATTTGACTTTGACTTTGACTTTTTTGCATGTTTCGAAATTAATTGCATATTTACATGCATGTCATCTTGTAAGTTGGTACAAGTGTGGCTATGGTCGGAAACTCGGAACGAATAATGCTACTCAATATGATTGATAAAACCAGTTATTGATAACTAGAATGATATACCCGCGCAATGTGGTGATATAATTAACGGTGATAAATTACGGTGGTGATGGTAATGATGCTTGTGAAAAACAGAATACTTATTGTATGTATTTAGTTTATTTTAAATTTGATATGAAATTATACATATTTTTATATATAGTAGATAAAATAGATTAACAGAGAATAGTTTTATTGATAGTAATGGTAATATGGTATAAATGAGTTAAGGGTAATATAGTCATTTTGCTATGTTGAGGTTAATTTAAGATAATGATAAAGATGTATTATATATAGTTAAGATAAGATAAGATATATTGTGTTGATCAGTTCTAAACGACAAAAACTTACTGATTTATTTTAAAGTCTGGTTCTTGATAGTAAGGAGGCCTCGTGTGGCTACCAAGATTAGCGATGGAAAAGAAATTTATGAAACCACGAAAAATCGATAAATAACGAAGTAGATATTAAATTAAAAAAAAAAAAAAAAACCAAAATCCTAATTGGAAAATAAGACATGTACAAAATATTCAAAGACTGTGACAATGGAAGTTATGCGAAGCTAGCCCATACTAGGTCCACATCAAGCCTTAAGCCCAAGTGTAGAACTCACTCCCAAAAGCTAGCTTGAAAGAGGACGAAACACTTATAGACTTATAAGCCACCAACCAATCCAATACTTGGCCAATGTGGGATATAACACTATATCGCCGTATCAGTTCAATAGAACCCGCTACCAAAAACGTGCCTGGATGAAACGGATCAAAACATCATTTAAAACGTACAATCGCTGAAATCCTTTGATGGTTCCTTTCTTATACTCATACAAGTTTTGGAGCGACGTATGTATGTTATAGCTCAACCATGAAACATACTTGAAAGATGTTTTTATTGTGAATCATCGTTAGGTGTGATCGGGTATATGCTAGTAACCGCAGCTTACAGCATATGCCACAGCTAAATACATGCACTTAAGTTACGGAAATATACAAAAGTTACGGAATCATACTCAAGTTACGTAAACATACGAAAGTTTCGAGAAAGGAATCTTTGACTAAAATACAATACCCAAGGATGGGACTCACAGCAGAGATGCTCTGAACTACCAGTGAGACACGTAAAAGGTAAAGTCATGTCAAAAAGGAATAAAGGTAAGCTGTCGCCAAATGAGGAAGGTTTGCTCCGCCGCGCCAAGCTACGGAAAGCAGACTAACTATTTATGGAAAGAGAATCTTTGCTTCACATTGGCATAAATATACCATGTCAGTACAAGGTAAACACATTCATAACACTCTCATTCATTCATATTACTTACTCTCTCTCTCTATAATATTTACTCTCACATATCCGTAGCTTATTCTCACGCCGGAGCTTAGTCCAAAGGGAAGCCCCCTTTCCCCCTTGGACGAGGCTAACGGTGTATGTTTGTTACATCTTAGCAGTTTCACTCACCTTCAAAGGAAGCTCTCAAGCTACATTGGGAAGCCGCTGATTTTTGTATCAACATTTGGCGCCATCCGTGGGACCTAACTGAAAGAATGGAGGAAACCCCTTCATCTGGAACTCCCACACCGAAGGTGCACGTAGATCGATCCACTGAAAGACACGAAAGTGGAGTAGGAAATGCAGGAGGCTCGGGGGTTCAGCAGAATGACCCTCGGCTTACTCCCGCTTTCGTAGAAAGTAACTACGAAGCACTTCGCACGCTAATGCAAGAATCCGAGAAAAACAAGCAAATGGATGGTGTGAGAACGCAACTTACTTACGAAGATTCCACAGATGATTCCACTGAGTCAGAAAAGGAAACTGATAGTTCTAGTTCAGATTCCGAGGCAGCAAAGGTTCGTCGGAAGAGAAAGCACACTCAAAAAACGAAGAAAAAGGTTAGTCCCGGTAAGAAAAAGGAAAAGAGAAAGAGACGTAGCTCCTCACGTTCCCGAACTAGGAAAACGATAACCACCGACAGTAGTGACTCGACGAGTTCCAGCTCCGACGAAGAAGCAGAACACCTACTCCAAAGAGAAACACATACTTCACTCCACTCACCAAAACACCTTGTGAGATATTGGCGACCGAAGCGATTCGACACAGCTTCACACAACCTGCTCCTCTTAAAGGCAATCCGGAGGGGAAGTTCGCAGATAGGTATTGTGAGTTCCATGGTGACAAAGGGCATAATACTAACGATTGTTATCAGTTGTGGAAGCAAATAGAAGAAGTTGTGCAGTCAGGACAATTGTCACATCTGGTAAAAGAAATAAAGCAGGTCGGAGCAAAGCAACAAGGGAGACAAGGTCCTTCTCAAAAGAGCAAGCCTAGAGTGATTCAAATGGTCCGGTCCGAGCGGAACGAGGACAAGAGGCCTATGGACGAAGTTGAAAGTTGGATGTACCAAGAAATCAGCTTTCCACCTTCTAACCAGGTGTGCCCCATCGAGAACCCTCTCACTATCAAAGCGGAGGTTGAAGGTCATTTGGTCCACCGTATCTATGTGGACGGAGGCAGCTCTTCCGATATAATGTATTTCCATTGTTTTGAAAAGTTGAATGATTACGTTAAGGGACGAATGGTGAGTACCAAAACACCCTTAGTAGGTTTCTCAGGGGCAATGATATCATCGGTAGGAAGCATATGGCTTCATGTGACCTTCGGTGAAAATCCTTTGTCCAGGACTGTGGACATGAAGTTCCTTATTGTGCAAACACCATCACCCTACAATGTGTTGCTAGGTAGACCTACGATATGTCGTCTAAGGGCAGTAGTGTCTACCATGCATGCCATGATGAAATTTCCTACAAGCTCCGGTATAGCTACCCTCAGAGCGGAAAGAAGGAAGGTTCAGGAATGCTTGTCGCTAGAAGAAGGTAACAGAGCTGCCAATGCTTCCCGACGAAGCTCACAAGATGCGGCACAAGCACTGCTCAAAGTTCCGCTTGTCATTAATGATGAATTTCCAGAACAACCTGTGAGCGTGGGGACATCATTATCTCCGGCCACGAAGGTACGTTTGGAAAGGCTTTTAAGAGCTAACATTGATGTTTTTGCATGGAGGTATTCTGATATGACAGGGGTGCCTCGGCACATTGCGGAGCACAAGCTAAATATACACAAAAGTGTAGAGCCCATTGTCCAGAAAAAACGCAGCTTGGCCCCGGATCGAAGTAAGGCGGTAACAGACGAAGTTAACAAGTTGGTGAGAGCTGGAATTATGCGGGAGGTACGCTACCACACTTGGGTGGCGAATCCCGTTATGGTCAGAAAGAGTGACGGAAGTTGGAGGATGTGCGTTGATTTCAAGGATGTGAACAACGCATGTCCGAAGGACGCATATCCACTTCCGGAGGTGGACCTCAAGGTAGAATCACTCATGGGATTCAAATACAAGTGTTTTTTGGACGCATACAAGGGGTACCACCAAATCCAAATGGCGCTAGAAGATGAGGACAAGACAGCGTTCCACACGGACAAAGGTATTTTCTGTTACCGAAAGATGCCTTTTGGTCTGAAAAACGCAGGTGCAACGTATCAGAGATTGGTAGACGCAGCCTTCTCCACTCAGTTAGGGAGGAACTTGGAGGCGTATGTTGACGACATAGTCATCAAAAGCAAGCTGGAAGATACGCTGTTAGCTGACATTGAGGAAACATTCAGTAACCTCCTGAAGATAAATATGAAGCTAAATCCGAAGAAGTGTTCTTTTGGGGTCACCGAAGGTAAATTTCTGGGGCATATCATCCTGGAGAAGGGAATTAAGGCGAATCCGGAGAAAGTGACTGCGATCATCAACATGCCACATCCAAAAACCGTACAAGAAGTTCAAAGCTTGAATGGTAAATTCGCAGCTATGAGCAGGTACTTATCAAGTTCGGCTTCTAAGTCCTTACCTTTCTTCAAAACCCTGAAGAATTGTTTGAGCAAAAAGGACTTCAAATGGACGACAGAAGCTGAAAACGCATTTACGGAACTAAAGGTACATCTCGCAAGCTTACCAAGGCTAACAACGCCAATTACAGGCGAAGAATTATATATGTATCTTGCAGCTACGGATAAAGTAGTAAGTTCCGTCCTCATGGCCGAAAGAGACAAACACCAGGTCCCTATTTATTTTGTCAGCCGTGTGTTACAAGGTCCGGAGGAAAACTATTCTCCTATGGAAAAGTTAGCTTTGGCACTCGTCTACGCAGCACGACGTTTACGGAGATACTTCCAAGCACATAAAGTCAAAGTCCTGACGGACCAGCCAATCCTTCAAGTCTTGCACAAGCCGGAGATATCAGGACGATTGGCCAAATGGGCAATCGAACTTGGAGAACATGGAATTAATTACATTCCACGTACCTTAGTGAAAGGGCAGATACTGGCTGATTTCTTCGCAGAGTTGCCCCAAGACCAGGTAACACTGACGGAGGTGGCAAACGGAACTTTGGTGGAAAATATAGCGAAGGTTACAAACGAAGGTAAGTGGGTAATGTACACTGATGGTGCATCTAACTCATCTGGCGCAGGTGCAGGTCTCATTCTAACAGACCAAGACGGGGTTGAATACACATACGCCCTTCGATTCAACTTTGACAGTTCAAATAATGAGTCTGAATACGAAGCGCTATTGGCGGGCCTACGCATTGCTACGGCAATGGGGGTCCGGAACCTCCAGGTTTATGTAGATTCGAAGCTTGTGTCGAGTCAAATCAACGGTGAATACGAAGCTTGGGATGCTAACATGAAAAAGTACATGGAAAAAGCGAAAGAACTAATCTCTAGTTTCAACAGCTTTGATATACAACAAGTTCCAAGGAGTGAAAACAAAAAAGCGGACACACTGAGCAAGCTAGCCTCCGTAGCTTTTGCTCATCTCACAAAGAAAGTCCTGGTTGAAGTACTCGAACGTCCGTCCATAGACGAACAAGAGGTACTAGCCATTGTTGAGGAACATGAGAACACATGGATGACTCCAATCATTCAGTACTTGGTTGACGGTACTTTGCCGCAGGATCCATCTCAGGCTCGCAAGGTACATGTCAAAGCACCAAATTACAATTATTCTAATGGCATACTCTACAAAAGGTCTTACTTAGCACCTTGGTTACGATGTATTGGTCCACAACAAGCCGAATACGTTATTCGGGAAGTACATGAGGGTGCATGTGGAATGCACTCTGGACCAAGGTCCGTGGTGGCAAAAGTAATGAACATGGGTTACTTTTGGCCAAGCATGCATCGAGATGCACTAACTATTATACAAAAATGCAACTCTTGTCAGGTTAACGCACCAGTTAGTCGGCAACCACAAACCGATATGATCTCCGTCACGGCTCCATGGCCATTCCAAAAATGGGCCATGGATATCGTTGGACCATTCCCAATAGCACAAGGGCAAGTGAAATTTCTAATCGTGGCAATTGATTATTTTACTAAGTGGGTAGAAGCAAAGCCTGTCAAGGCAATCACAGGAGCTGCGGTCAAGAAGTTCGTTTGGGAAAATATTGTATGCAGGTACGGCCTGCCACACGAAATAGTAAGTGATAATGGAGCCCAGTTTGCAGGAGGTGCGTTTAAGTCTTGGTGTACTGAGCTCAAAATAAATCAGATCTTTACATCCGTAGCCCACCCACAGGTGAACGGACAAGTGGAAAGAGCCAACATAAGCATAGTTGAAGGCATCAAGTTGCGGCTAGAAGGACAAGGAAATGATTGGTTAGATAATTTGTCTCATGTGCTCTGGGCGCATAGGACGATGGTGAAAAGAAGCAATGGTGAAACACCGTTCATCTTGACGTATGGTACGGAAGCTGTCCTACCTGTGGAAATTGGAGTTCCGACCTGGCGAACAGCTAACCCAGGAGAAGTCGGAAGTCAAGACCTTCGTATCAATCTGGACCTGCTTGAAGAACGAAGAGAGATAGCTGCAATAAGAGAATGTCGAAACAAGCAACAGATGGCAAAGTACTATAACTCCAGGGTGAAACCTACATCTTTCGTTCCTGGTGATTACGTGTTACGCAAAAATGAGGCTAGCAAAGCTCAACCTGAAGGAAAGTTGGGACCCAAATGGGAAGGTCCGTATCAAGTCGTTGCCAGTCACGGAAATGGATCATATGAACTTGCTAAATCTGACGGAACTATTTTGCCACGTTCATGGAAGGTTGCTAATCTTCGTAAGTGTTATTTGTAGGCTGATAAACTCTCATGTAAGAGATACAATGATGTAGTGGTTTGGTATTCTTTTTGGCAATCTAATATATCAAACACAATTCCATGAGAAGACATTTAGCATCATTGCAAATAATAGCTTACAACTTATCTCACTGATCACGAGATAATAAGCTGGCGAAGTCGAAAGTTCCTTCGTGCAGTAATATACCTATGGCATAAGCCTAAGTATCAATGTTTGAACACCCATTCAAAAAACTACGTTCTATACATACGTGTATATACCATAAAGCGCATAAAAGTATACTTACAAACAATTGCATAATTGCAAACAACGATAAATAAAAAGATCACACACAACAAATATGGCAACAACAAAGTCATATAGATAAGTTAAGCTGTTTTTGAGAGTTACAAACCAAGGCACTACGGCCCAATAACATTCGCCTAAACGGCAAATCAGCAAAAGATTGTTCAAAATACCAAACCCATCGAAGCACATACAACTGGAAATAAGAAAACACACAAGCAGGATCAAGCAGCTTCAGGAGAAGAGTTAACACCTAGAACGACTTTCTTGAACTCAGCAAGAGGAAGGTCACGGCTAGCAGCAATAAGTTCCAGGTATGGATATGTCGCGCCCTTCAACTCTTGTTCAGCTTTCTGAAGCTTATCCGCAGCATTGGCGTCGTACCCAGGTATCTTATCTACAGCAATGCCCATTTTAGCATGAGAATAACCTAGCTGCATCCCCAGGTTCATACCTAAAGTATAGAATCACAGAAGTTAAGATATGTTAGCACAAAAGGGTAAAATCATCTCACATAGACATAATATCTAAAGTTGTATTCTAAAATTCATACCTAATCCATAATGGGCAGCTTGTACTGCACCATTATAAGACACGTACTCAGGACTCCCGATAAGCTTCACAAAAGCACATTTCCAACAACGATCCATCAACCACTTATAGTTTTCTTCAGCTACACTGCTCCGACTAGATGCTTCATCAAGCTCACTTACAGATGCTGCAGCCACGGTTGTTAAACTTTGTTTCTCCATTTCCCATTTCTTCTGCAACTCTTGATGTTGTTTAACCTGCTGCGACAACCTAACCTCAAGCTCCTGCATCTGGCGAGTTGCATCCTCAGCTTTTTGTACCTCAAGACTAAGATTAGCAGCATGGGAGGATTTAAGCAACTCAAGCTCAGTTTTGTGAGAGGTACGAGCATCATCAAGTGCAGTAGCTGCGTCTTCACGTTCTTTCTTCATCACCTCCAACTCTCTCTTTAACTTCATCTCATCAGTATTTAGGTCCGTCAAACGCTGACTCAATTCTTCAATCTTATCATCACGACGAGCAAACTCAGAAACAAGCTTCTTCGCTTTCTCTCTCTCCGCATGAAACTGCTGATAACAACTCTCCCACCTACGTCTACCTTCCCCAACAATCTTGGGCACCGTTAGTGAAATCCAATTCAGCTCATCACTAACATTCACATCAGACTTAGACTCCAAAGACACAACCTCAGATGGGGGAATAAAATGATCAACCATATCACGACAAACAGCATGATCATCAAACGTATCACCATTCTTGATAGACCAAGGAGGAATGAACACCTGGTGAGCCTGGTCCGGATCTACCTCATATCGAGGTTCAGGAGGAGCGGAATCTAGAGGGTCGCCAGCATTGGGCGACTCAGCAGCAAATTCTTCGCTGGACACGGTATCAGCTCCGTCATCCGACTCCACACCTTCTGATTCTGTACCTTCATCACTTTCAGACGGAACATCCACAGTCTCAACTTTCTTTGCCTTGCCGCGGCTAGACGTAGCTTTGCCAACAGGCTTGCGACCTACTTGCTTGACTTTCTTCGCAACAGAACCACCAATATCTGACCCACTAGCTTGGTTTGCCTGGCTTCGAGTACGTTTGCCTATGGGTAAACTCTTGGTAGCGGATGACCCAGCTACAACTTTAGCTCCATGTACCCTTTTGGCAGAGGAGCCTTGAACCCTCGCCTTAGTTTTAAATCGACGAACCTTCAGAGCATTGGCGATTGGCTCCCCTTACAACTGCAACTGATCATCGCTAGCAGCAACGACCGCATCACGAAACCGGTCAGGAAAAGGTTCCTCACCCTCACGAAGTGGGCGAGATTTATAACGAGCGTCAGCACACTTCCATAGTTGCATAAAATCAATAAGCGGCAACTCTGTGAAAATTACAACAAAATAGTTCAATATTGTTTTGTCTACCTACGAACATAAATTCACCAATAAAAGTAACAGAGCTACGAAAACGAAAGTTCAATACCTTCATCTGAATCAACGGGAAGGATGATCGGGACTTCAGTCGGTTTATCCCACGCCTGGCTAATCCCGATCATCACCAGCACATGCTCCGGATACGTTTGAACATTAACACGAGGATCCTGTAGCTTCTCAAACAGATCATGATCGAAGGTACCATCGGCAGGAATAGGGTCTAAACACACCTCCGTCTTATTTTTCCAATTCATGAAAATCGGAGCTACACGTGCGTCCACCCAGAAAATCCTATCCTTCCAATCATTTGAACCATCAGGTGCTTTCACATAATGATACGGTTGGGGTTTTTTCCTCTTTTCTATGGTCAGCCAGTCACCATTCTTGCTAAGGGTGTAAAATTTTCGAAAAAGGGATAAGGTAGGTGTACCGTTTAACGCACGACAATGGATCTCAAAAGACAAAACTTTAACCAACCCAACCGGAGAAATTTGCGAGATGTGTACCTGATAATATTGAAGTACGGATAGCAAGAAACGGGACAAAGGGAAACGGATATTGGCAAAATCGAACCACCTGGTATAAACACCAATCTTTCCAACAGGCATATCGGAAATGGTAGCGTCGGCCGCCGGCGCAATAGGGTGAAGCCCTTGATCGATCCCGTATTCTTCACAAAAAGCATTAACTTCTTCTTGCGTTAAAACGGAATACATATGCGCCATGTTATCCTTCCCAAGCGCAGGTTCAGAATTGGCTTCGGTATCCGGATTGGGGGACGGATTAGAAGGATCGCCGCTAGAAAAGCTACTCGCCGTCACCATTTTTTGATCGAAAATTTTTGGGGATGAAGATTAGGGTTTTTGCTTTTTTCTTTTTGGAATTAAGAGAAGAAAATTGAAATAAATGGAATAAGAAAGGTTTTTAATTATAATATAGGTTATAACGATTTTGGGGGGAAATGTGTAGAAGTGATGTGGCTGAAAACCGTCACATCAAAACCACCACGTCAGTTATTAAATTAACACTAAAGTCCTAGATAACCGTGCACCTAAACTGCAACCGAGAAACGCGCCCATGTGTTTATTTTCCGTAGGTCCGAAAGTTACGTTTATAGTCTAGAGCAAGTGCGTCAAAACACACTTACACTAGACTAGGGGGACATGATCGGGTATATGCTAGTAACCGCAGCTTACAGCATATGCCGCAGCTAAATACATGCACTTAAGTTACGGAAATATACAAAAGTTACGGAATCATACTCAAGTTACGTAAACATACGAAAGTTTCGAGAAAGGAATCTTTGACTAAAATACAATACCCAAGGATGGGACTCACAGCAGAGATGCTCTGAACTACCAGTGAGACACGTAAAAGGTAAAGTCATGTCAAAAAGGAATAAAGGTAAGCTGTCGCCAAATGAGGAAGGTCTGCTTCGCCGCGCCAAGCTGCGGAAAGCAGACTAACTATTTATGGAAAGAGAATCTTTGCTTCACATTGGCATAAATATACCATGTCAGTACAACGTAAACACATTCATAACACTCTCATTCATTCATATTACTTACTCTCTCTCTCTCTCTCTATAATATTTACTCTCACATATCCGTAGCTTATTCTCACGCCGGAGCTTGGTCCAAAGGGAAGCCCCCTTTCCCCCTTGGACGAGACTAACGGTGTATGTTTGTTACATCTTAGCAGTTTCACTCACCTTCAAAGGAAACTCTCAAGCTACGTTGGGAAGCCGCTGATTTTTGTATCAACAAGGTGGTAAGCATAATAAAACCCTTACAGTCTCATAAGTTTGTTCTATCGCTATTCGTAAGTCCTCGTCTGTTTTCTGTCTATCTTCTGCACGTTTTTGTCTTCGTTTTGCCCGTTCTTGTTTTCACACTGCCCGTTCCTGTTTTCGCCCTTCCTATCACTTGAGTATCTCTTGATCTCTCATGTATCTCTTAATTCTCGCCTTTTCTTTCTTCGACTCCAACAGCAACGGAGTAAATTCCTCATTAAGCCCATCCATCACAAAACAACTTAATCTTCTTATAAACGTTTTAAACATATTTAACTTTCTAACGTGCTTCAAATTTGTCGCGATAACTTCATAATTGTCTTGTTCTTTTCTTTTTACGGTTGATGGAAGGATGGGAATGGCCGAATGGGAATGGGAATGGTTGTGTGGCAACGCTTTTTATTTTTATATCTTTGATTTTGATACCCTAATTAATACTAACCAGAACATACGGAGTACTAGTTTCCAAATTGTCAAAACACACACCTTCGCAATCAACTAATTAATTTTTTTGGAAAGGCTAACAGAAATCGCCTAGGTACTCCATACAGGGAGACCCAATGACTAAGTCTCCATCTACTGGCCCAATCCAGCCGTATGGAGCCCTTAATCGCCCCAAGTTACTCCAAATCCGGGAAAAACTCACTAATCCGTCCGCCCGAAGGCACGACAACGAATCAACTAATTAATTAAGTAATCAAATTAATTAATTAATTTTAATTTATTTTATATTTAGAATGTTATAGAACAGAATTGGAAACGTAATGACTAAAATACATGACAACTTCATGGATTTTTTTAATTAAATAAAAAATTATATTTATTGATAATCTTCAATTACTTAGTCACATCATATATACTCTTAGTAGCTTATAATCCGCAAAATTACGGAATAACACATGTTTGGTAAAATAAATCGATAAAAGATATTTACAAAGAAAATTGATGAAACATTTTTGATAAAATAAAATTATGAATATAAATTATATGTTTGATGAAACATTTGTCACTCCAAATCGCGGAATAACACATGTTTGGTAAAATACATTGATAAAGAATATTTAGACATAAAATTGATGAAACATTTTTGATAAAATAAAATTATGAACATAAATTATATGTTGGATGAACCATTTGTCATGGAGTGTGGACGGAATAAGTGATTATCCCTTATTATCTATTCACAAAGTAAGTGAATAATTTATCATGATATTTTAAAAGGCATTTAGGTAACTTTATGAAGTTTATAGTAGAGTTGTAAGTTTATAGAAAGTGATAGTTTATATTAGAGATGGTATATAATACTGAGTTTTAATTGTATAGATTTTTAGAAAAAGGTTTTTGATAAATTTTTCACCATAGCGGAACGTTGCTTTTTTTTTTTTTCTTTCTGTTTTGTTATTTTTAGATCATAATAGAAAGAAATTAGAAAACACTTATCATAAATATCGTTAGTTATTGAACATCTTTTTAAGAGGAAATCTCACAAAAAATATATTACTCCATCTGTGACACCCCCAATTTCGGGTTGCGGAAGCGGTCGGGTCGGGGCGTCACTAATCAAATATCAAGCACCAAGATTACAAGCAAATGACTCTACATGAGAAGTTTATAATATATTACAAAAGTAGTACATTGTTTTGAAGTTATGAGTTTACAAAGATAGCGAGTTCGCAATTGATTTTGAAGATTTTAATACATAACCATTAATACAAAAGATGATGCTAGAAAATCTTCATGTTTAAATAGATACATGCGACTCGTACTAGCTAGCGTATCCTGCGGGCCATCCTACTGTTGAGCACCTGAGAATACACTACTAAAAGGGTCAGCTATAAAGATGGTGAATCTCACAGGTTTAACATGAACATTGGTAATAAAATGTTATAAATGAACAATGATTTAAGCAATTTACTCAAACAATGATTTTAACCAAATAAGGTCACTAAACAATGATTTAAACCAACGTAGGTTTTCGAACAACATGAAATTAAACAAGGGTGAAACCAACGCAGGTTTCGTAACATTGAACAAACCAACCCAGGTTTTTGAACAATATTCTATTATGATTTTGCATTGCACTAAGCTATGGTTCAAGGCCTAACCCGATTTTCTGCCTCCCGAACGGTGTCAACACCCATAACAATTACTAAAATGCCCGTTTTTAACTTGGTTGTAGCTAGCAACCCGGACGGGGACGTCACTCCCATGATAGATCTATCTTTTAGTAACCGCGCCTTATTAAGTTAATGAACCATACATGATGAGGACTTTCCCGAATTAAAACACTTGTGCAATACTCGAACAAGAAAAATCAAGACCAAATAATGGTAGCCAAACAATGTAACTAATATAGTTAACTAAATTAAATAATCATTTAATTCCATGAGTTTATAATCAAAATTAACTAATCAAATAACATATGATCACGTAAACAAGTAAGCATTGTATCTCAACCTAATATTTAAAATCAATAAAAATGGGGCTGTGAGACTCACCTGAAGAGCAAGCAAATCCTAAAGTGCGCGCGTAAACCAAATGTAGTAACCTAGGGTCCTAAACAAGTAATATCGTATAAATAATCGAATGTTTTAAATAAACCATTATTAATATTTATTTGTTTAAGTTAAGCTCCAAGTATTCCATCTGTATTTTATATTAATTTATAAAATATATAAACTCTTAGGTGTCAGATTAAAATAATAATTTCCAATTATTATTTCTAACTTTGATTTGTCGCATATTTTGAAAACATCAATGTTTTCGTTTATAAACTGTATCGAGTTAAATAATATCTTTAAACAAAATCGAATTAATATGTCCCGTTTGTTGGTGATAATCTTGTAATACTAATTTTCAAAATTATATTATTAAACCCCCTTTCGTTGTGTACTTTGAAAAGTAGATATATATAAAATGTCTTAGTTATATCGTATACATGTATAGGTAAAGTCATCGTATCATTATATATATATTAATAACAGCTTATCAAGAGAGGGTCAAAAATGAAATGGGATTTAAAAGAGGTCAGAGGTAAGAATCGACCCCTTGACCTTTCACTTCAACACCACCCTCCCAACCACTAGTCTATTGCATACTTTTTGTTTATAGGTTACTTATTATTTACTTTTACATGTTACTAAATATCTCATAAAGTATATATATATATATATATATATATATATATATATATATGCGCAGGTATGTATATATATGTACATAGTGATACAGTTTTGTTTTTTTTTAAGCTTTTGTATTTCGATGTATTCATAAGCTTTACTTATAATTTAGTTACATAGATTCAAAGGTATAAATACATGTAAGTTTTGAGTTAAGAATTCTCATAGTGGGTTTCGATCTTTGATATTGCTAACTCGATGATAATGATGAAATGGGTACCGAAGCAACAAAGACTATCATTGCTACTGCTGTGCCCGTTGGTGTTGCTGGTGATTCCGAACGATGATGGTGTTGATCTCGGTGGTGCTCTCGGTGGTGGTGGCTCGGATGATGGTGGTGCTCGGTTGATGGTTGAGCCGAGAATGATGATGATGATGATTATTGTTGTTGTTACCTTTCCTTGCTCCCTCCGATTTTGATGAGTTCCGAGAGGTGAGGGTGGTGGTGCTCGGTGGTGTGCAAACCGAGAGAGATGATAAGATGGGTGTTGGTGACGATGATCGATGATGAGGATGCAAAGGATGATGTTTATTGATTATAATGAGTTGATCTTGTTGTTGCAAATTATTGTTATTGATGAGAGTATAATCGAGAGATAGATATAGATGGATATGAAAAAAAATTTTTTTGAAGAAAGTGAGATGAGGAACATGATATACAAGGGTGGGTTTGGTCTGCGTATCAAAGAAGAAAAAGAGCCAGGCCATCTCCAATAATTGGAGGTGGTTGGGCTAGCTTGCTTCATTTTGCGGTATTTTGACCCGTGTTTTGGTATCCGATCGTTATTTAGTAAAAATGTTTTCAAATGATAAATTTCTAAAATTGAAATCGTATAAGTTTTTATTCGAAGTATTTCACAAAAATACTTTTAGTGTGATACTAAATCATATCGTTGTTTCACTTTGAACTTACGGATAGTTTTAATTACCCAAAAAGAGTTTTACAAATTTTCCGAGTACCGTAATATTATTTCTGATAATAATATTCTATTTGGAGATGTTTTGGGACAACTTTTATTTTTATGTTTTCTGAGTGGTTTCAGATTTGTTCGCGTTGTGATTATTAAATAATCATTTCGTGTTATATATATATATTTATATATATTATCCGAATACTTTGTTTTTGATTCTTACCGAGTACGAATAATTAAAGTTTAAATTGGGACCCAATTTTGGGTTATTTTGACCGGGTGTCACATTCTCCCATTGTTAGGAGAATTTCGTCCCGAAATTCATTTGTAACTTATGCTCGCGTGTTACTAAGGCCGACTATGTGTTATATCTAATACTAAGACATCCAATTTATCCATGTCCTCTCCCCTTGTTAGGCTTTGACCTACCGATTACTTAAGAAATAGAGAGGTCCGAATTCTACCCGACCGTTATGTCAACATGACCAGGTCGTCCCGTATTAGCGAGTATTACTTTGTTTTGGATGACTAATCCACCGAATTCAGTGAGTCCTTACGTGTTCTTAGAGTTTAGAGTAACTACCGATATATTATTCCGAACTAAACTCTACTGATCATTTAGGAGAATTGATAGTAAGATTTCCGATATTCACACGACCATTGTCTTCACGACAGGGTTGGTCTGTGTTGCTGAGGTTAACAATGAATTGAACTTATAGTTCACCGAACTTTGTAAATCGAACTGTCTCCTACCATACAACATGCATAACCTAGACCCTATCAGTCTCATATGGAAACGAGATAGTTTAGCACAAATTTGTTTTATATGGGATATTACCCTTAACTTTAAAACTACACATACCTCAAAGAAAACAATTTAATTAATGATTGAGGGTTAAAGTTGTCATTATATTAAGGTCAAAGCTGCATTTAATGTGATTTTCTTAATATGTGTATTTTCAACTTTGTGACAAACAATTTGGGACGGAGGGAGTATTTCAATAGAACTAATCCTACATTTTTACTAAGGCTACATAACTAATTTGAATATAATCTCATTTTTTCTTAAAAAAGTAAAGTTTTCTTTTTGTGGTAATGGAAACAAATAATAAAAAAATAAAGTCTTCACACTTTACTTTACCTCATATTTAGGGAGCTGATATATACAACAACTTTTTTGATACATACACCAACTGTTATGCATTACAATGTGCACTGTACAATACAATAATGCATCAATTTGGTGTAGGTATCATTTAAATTTGTTGTATATATCAATGGCCATATTTAAGTCTTACAAAGTTTTTAAGTTTTGATCAATTTGATCTAAAAAAGAAATGCGAGAGACTAAATAAAATTTAATACAATTATCAAATTGTATAAAATTTTTAATCAAGATAACCGGTTCATGCTCTATTGTACCTTACAACGTCTATTGTAAGGACGAGGTTCATTATTCCGTAACATGTATTAAAAGTGATATATGACCAATGGGCCTTGGTCTAGCGGTATGATAGGGACATTTCAACCAAGAGATTGGGGGTTCAAGCCTCATTTGAGACGGTGAGTGTATATATTCGTGGATTTTGTGGTTGTATATAATATGTGAGTTAGGTTGTTAGATAGCTTGTTAAAAAATGATGTATGTATCTCTACTCTACTGATGCCGGTCGAAGTGTTATGGATCGGACCCTTGTGTTTTTGGAGGCCCATGACTGTGTAACAAAAGGGGCTTCAAGAAAAAGGCCATAACTTGTGCTACAGGGCTCCGTTTCAGGCCCATGAGCTGGCGAATCGAAGTTTAGAACGAGGCCCACGTCTTGGTAAACAGTCGTAGGCGGTTTACCCAACTTTATGTTATGGCCCATTTTATGTTTTTTTGTTATGTTTGAACTTTTGTTTTGGGCTTTATGTTCGGCCCATTATGTTTTTCCGGCCCATTTAAAATTCTGCTTCCCTTTTTAGGGTTCCTAGCTGTAACAAACAATTCAATTTTGAGTTTTATGAAAATCGAATTTTCTCTCAAATTGTGTTGATCATTTGAGATGAAATTTTTCCTAACGTCGGTATTCTTTTAAAATCATCGATTGTTAGAAGGGATTTTTCCTAGATATTTGTAGAATCAATAGGTTAAATTCGTACTTGTTAAATCGTACACTACATCATCTACTTATTTTATTTTTGTTTAATTTTTTCTCAAAAACAGAGCTCTTCAATAGCGGAGGTAGTGGGGATGCTCTGCCGCCCCAACTGGCCCAATTGTCGTCTGTCGAGAACTTTTAGCAGCCCAGGTCCAAAAATGTTATCGAGCCACCCCAAAGTAAGTTTTGTAAAAATTGTCTGCTGCTTTTATCTACTACAAGTCTACAATTAGCCTAATTGCAATGAATATTTATCAGACCAAGCCCACAAATTAGTTTAATCAGAACCCTATTCAACTTAAAGAAATCTCATTTGCTTATATGAAACGTCGTACGAAACTAAAAATACATTGTGACATAAGGCAATTTTGGTTCACTTCGTGCATATTCAGGTTCTAATTAAATTTCTTTAACGATTTGATTTTAATTTATGTTTATTATTTAATACATAGCAACTTCAGTTATAAACCAATTATTATTTATTTTTCAGTGTTTCAGTGTATGTCAGTCGAATCCAAGGTACAATTATTAAAGAACTTACCTTATCAATATTTAACTTAACCTAATGCTTTAACTATTTCATTGCTGTTGATGATAGGTTACTCAACAAGAAAACGGGTCGGCGTCGGCGTCGGAGTCGGCATAAATTTTGCTAACTTTTTGAAGATTAGTTTTGGCAAAACAGAGCTCTGTTATTTTATTTTCGGCATAAGAAACTCGTATGTTATTTTATTTTATTTTAAACGGTTATCGATCATTTCTTTCCTTAATAATAATACATTGTTATAATGTGGGGTGAAATTTTAATTGTTAAAATTTAATTATCGAGTAATCCCCCTATCACCAAATCCTAGCTCCGCCCCTGGAGCTCTTATCTCTACGATCTTATTCTACAAAAACGTCATCGATGAATTATAATTAACATTCATGTGGCATGCGTACGTACATAGCACGACGTATTAAATTTCCTAGCATACATTATAAACACCTACAATGTCTCCCGATTGAATTATACGCACCACAAGAGCATTAATAGTCATTTAGGACATATATTTGTTCAACAATATTACAAAGACAAAAACACTTTAGAGTCTTGGCAAATGAACTATAAAGGTATGTAATTAATTCGTAGTTGTCGAATCAACAAACCTTGATGGAGAAGACAGGTAGGGTTTTGGAGGAATTTCGAGTGATGCTAAGTCGGCTTCTAACATTTCTAAAACCTTTGTAATTGTTGGGCGGCTCAATGGATCGGTTTGTATGCACCACAAACCCACTATAATCATCTTTCTTGCCATCTCATTTTCATCTTCGCTAGTAATCCCATGCAGTTCAAGGTGTTCCTCATCTACTTCAATCTTTTTGTATATCCAATGAGGAAAGTAAATCTCACTTGTATGATCAACTTCAACACCAATATTATTCCTCACTCCAACCATTTCCAAAATCATCATTCCATAGCTATAAACGTCCGATTTATGAGAGACTTGTCCAAAATTCCTAGAAAATAGTTCAGGAGCAATATACCCAGGTGTTCCTCTCATATGGGACATGGATATAAAGCTTTTGTTTTCGAGGGAGAGCTTAGCAAGTCCAAAGTCTGATATTTTAGGACACAAAGTTTCATCCAAAAGAATATTATGGGGCTTTATGTCGAAATGCAAGATCCGGGTATTACAACCACTATGCAAGTATTCTAAGCCTCGAGCAACTCCTACGAAGATTTGGTGTAACTTTTCCCACCCAAGTTGGCTATTGGTTGAGATTTCTCGACTATATATGAACTTATCAAGGGACCCGTTAGGCATGAATTCATATATCAGTGCTTTTTGATGACCATCGCAACAATATCCGACAAGACTTACAATATTTACATGGGAGGTCCTGCCAACACTTGCAACTTCATTAATGAAATCTTCACCATTACTTTTCAGTTTGCTTAAAACCTTCACAGCTACTAAGTTTCCGTTGTTCAGTGTTCCTTTATACACCGTGCCAAAGCCGCCTTGTCCTAGTTTGAGTTTGAAAGAATTTGTCATCTTCTTTACTTGCGAATAAGAGTACTTTAGTTAAACCTAATTGAGAGAGAAATTTAGGAATTAATTTACCAAATCTTATTGATTAATGAAGATTTACATCGTATATATACAAGCAGATCTCAGCTACACTACAGTCCAAATAATTAACTGCCTAATCATCTGCTAATAACAAACTGCTAACAGAATTAACATATTTACAGTTTACACCCTGAACTTCTACTATTTACATTTTGTTACAAGCTACTAAACTCTTGGTGTGCATGATTCTTGACTTGTGAAGACTTCGTGGAATAACAGAAGAGCAGCATTGAAACACTTTAGCTTGAGCTTGATTAGTATATATCTCATTATCCCCCCCCACAAGTAGGCACTGTATATGGATTACAAGTGCCTAACTTGGACAAACAATTATAATGCAGAGGTCGATGTAAAGCCTTAGTAAGAATATCTGCAGTCTGAGATTTAGAAGGCACAAATACAGGAAGAATGGCACCTGCTTTGATTTTATCTCTCACAAAGTGACAGTCAATTTCAATATGCTTAGTTCGAGCATGTTGAATGGGATTAGAAGCCAAAGCAATAGAAGAAGCATTATCACACATCATGTGAACTGGTGTAGGAACAGAAACACCAAGATCTTTCAACAAACATCTAAGCCAAGTCACTTCACAAGTGCTATCTGCCAAAGCTCGGTATTCAGCTTCTGTGGAAAATCTGGAAACAACACTTTGCTTCTTTGATTGCCAAGATATTAAGCTTGTGCCCAGAAAAATAGCATAGCCAGAGATGGATCTTCGTGAATGTAAACAGCTAGCCCAGTCACTATCACAGAAAGTAGTGAGAGTGAAGCTATTTAAGGTTGGAAAGAAAAGTCCTTGACTAGGACATAACTTGATATATCTGAGAACTCTAATTAAGGCTTTCATATGAGAGGACCTGGGAGATTGTAAGAACTGACTAAGTGCTTGAGCGGAAAAGGACAAGTCAGGTCTGGTGATGGTAAGATAAAGAAGCTTACCAACCAGAGTTCTATAGGTAGAGGGGTCAGAAAGTAACTCTCCATCAGATTGGGTGAGTTTAACATTTGGGTCCAAAGGTGTTGCAGCTGGTTTAGCATCAAGAACACCAGCTAGTTGTAGAAGCTCCAAGGCATATTTTCTTTGAGTCATAGCTAGACCAGAAGTATTTCTAAGAAACTCAATGCCCAAATAATAGTGCAGGGGACCCAAGTCTTTGATACTAAATGTGGCATGCAACTTATTTTTGACAGAATTTATGTAAGAAATATTATTGCCAACAATAATAATATCATCAACATAAATGAGGAGTGCAGTAAAGTCACCTGCTTGTTGCAAAGTGAACAAAGATGTATCAACATAACTTTGCTTGAAACCCAGAGTGGAAAGGTATGAAGTGAGCTTTTCAAACCATTGTCTTGGAGCTTATTTCAAGCCACAAAGAGACTTCTTGAGTTTACAAACTGAATTAGTGGAAAGAGATTGAGGATAGCCTTGAGGAATAGTCATGTAAACCTCTTCTTTGAGATCACCATGAAGGAAAGCATTATTAATATCCAGCTGCTCTATATTCCATCCTTTTTGAACACTAACAGCAAGAAGGGTTCTAACAGATACCATCTTTGCAACAGGAGCAAAGGTTTCCTTATAATCTACTCCTTCTTTTTGATGAATCCTTTGCCCACAAGCCTGGCTTTGTATCTTTCAATGGAGCCATCAGCATTGTATTTCACTCTATAAACCCATTTACAGCCTATGGGTGATTTACCTTGAGGTAAAGAGACAATTTCCCATGTGTGATTGTGTTCAAGAGCATCAATCTCTTTGTTCATTGCTTCTATCCATTTTGGATCTTTAGAAGCTTGTTTAAAAGATTGTGGTTCAACTGTCTTATCTATAGAATTCACAAAATGCAGATTATTGGAAGTGAGATTATCATAGTGAAGAAAGTGAGAGTGATGATATTTGGTGGAAGTATTATGGACTGTGTGTTTTGGAAGAGAACAATGATAATCTTTGAGCTTGAGTGGGGGCTGTTTGGGTCGAGTGGAAATTCTAGTTGGTGGTACAGAAGTTGAAGAAGAAGTAGTAGCAGAAGATGAATCATTAGATGAAGGACTGGTGGAAGTAGTGGAAGTAGTATTAGCATTTGATGAGGAGGAAGATGACTGTGAAGGGTTAGAAGCTACAGGAGATAAAATAGGAGTATTAGCAGGTGATGAATCTGGCATAGTGTTTGAAACTGGAGAGCAGCTATTGGGTAAAAATGAAGAAATTGGCGGAAGCATGATATTAGAGTAAGGTGATAAAGTAGAAGTGTTTGTGGCAGAATGAGAAAGAGATGAGTTAGAGGAATTATGAAATGGAAAGTATGTTTCATCAAAAGTTACATTTCTGCTGACTAACACTTTATGAGTTGTCATATCATAGAGTATGTAACCTTTTTGAGTTTGAGGATATCCAAGAAGGACAGTAGCAATGGCCCTAGGTGCAAATTTGTCAGATGTATGAGTATAGGAATATGCCCTACAGCCTATTATTCTGAGATGATCTAAGGATGGAACTTTATTATAAAGAATCTCATAGGGGCTTTTATTGTTTAGAATTCTTGAAGGAAGTCTATTTATGAGATATGTAGAAGTTAAAATACAATAGCCCCATAGATGCTTTGGAAAGTTAGCTTGGAATTGTAAAGATCTAGCCATTTCCAGAAGTTGTCTATGTTTTCTTTCCACTCTAGCATTTTGCTGTGGAGTGTAAGGACAAGATGTTTGATGTATGATGCCATGTTGGTGTAAAAAGGAATTTAAAGCTTGATTTAAGAACTCAGTCCCATTATCACTCCTGAGTGTTTTGATGGTAGTTTGAAATTGATTGACAACATATGCATGAAAGGTTTGTATGGTTGTGGAAACATGATATTTGCTTGGAAGAAGATAAGTCCTTGTAGCTCTAGAAAAATCATCAACAATTGTCAAGAAATATTTACATTTATTTATTGTTGAATGCTTATAAGGACCTCAAACATCTACATGAACAAGTTCAAATGCTTTCTTAGCATGAGATTGACTTAAAGAAAAAGGAAGTACATGCTGTTTTGATAATGGACAAACAGTACATTTATTTTCAGAATTACAGGAAATAGAATTTGAAATAGACTTGATTCTCTTGATCACTTGAAATGAAGAGTGCCCAAGTCTAGCATGCCAAAGGTAGAAGTTGTTAAAAGTAGCCAGAATTGTGGATGACTGTGGTGGTGATGAATGAGTAGTGAAAGATGATGTATATGGTAGAATGTAAAGCCCACCACACAAAGATCCATGTGCTGAGCTTCCATTATGGCCCTGAAAAGTGCAATTAGTAGCAGTAAAGGTAATGGAGTTATGAGTTGATTTGAGTACTTTACTGATTGAAATGAGATTGTGAGTGAAGTGTGGAATATAGAATACATCATAAAGAGTAAGATCCTTATTTATAGTTACAGTACCAATGATAGTAACTTGAGTAACATATCCATTTGGTAAAGCAACATAAATTGGTGTTTGACTTTTATGAGTATCAGTCATCATGGAAAGAGAGGTACAGACATGATCAGTTGCCCCACTATCAATTATCCAAGTATATAAAGATTTTGAAAATGTAATAGAAGCAATAAAAGATCTTTTTATACCTGCCATATTAGCTTCAGTAAGATTGATTGCTGAAGTAGAAGGCTCTTTTTCTTGCAGCATTAACAACACTTGATTGAGTTGGTTTTGTAACTGATCCATTCTTGCATTCACAAAGTCTAGAGATGGAGAAGATCCAGCAGATAAAAAACATTCATTTTCCGACGCTTGAAATGGTGTGTCATCCTCAGTTTGAACCATGTTTACTCTTTTTGGTACAGAATTTGTTCTCTGAGAAAATGGTTGATACTTGTTATGTAATGGATGACCAAGAGGATATCCCACAATTTTGTAGCACTCATTCTTGTAGTGACCTTCTTTATGACAATATGAGCAGATAATTCCCGGTCTGTAGTTACTTCTCCTTTCTGGCTGCTGTACAGAGTTGTTGTTTCTGAAATATGAATTGGTACCGGATGAAGCTTGTTGACCATTTTTGCTTGAAGAGGCATTATGAAATGACCTTTGACTGTTAGACATGGTATTAAGAACAATAGGGGTTACAGCAGGATGCTTGAGAGTTTCCCTTTGTTTCTCCTCCTGTCTAAGCATACTGTAAGCTTTTGCAGTCATAGGAAGAGGTTGCATTAGCAGTATTTGACTTATAACACTAGCAAAGCTTTCATCCAATCCCATAAGAAACTGAAACAACCTTTTTCTTTGATCTCTTTCTCCATTTGTTTTACCATTATCACATACACATTTACAGATACAAGCATAAGGAGCTTCAAGAGCATCCAATTCATCCCACAGACCTTTCAACTTATGATAATAGACCTCAATTGTGCTATTTGCTTGTTTCAACTCAACTATTTCATTTGAAATTTGATAAATCCTATGTCCATCAAGTTGAGAATAATGCTCTTGCAATTCTTTCCATAGACTAGAGGCAGAATTCACAAAACTCAGATTATTTCCAATTTGATCTGATACAGTGTTCAAGATCCATGAAATGAGCATATCATTTGCCCTATCCCAATGAGGCTTCAAATTAGAGTTATTCTCAGGTTCTTTATACTCACCAGTAACAATTTTCAACTTATTCTTTGCACTTAAAGCTATTGACATTGATCTTCTCCAAGAACTATAGTTTTCAGAACCGATTAACTTCTTTGAAATTAGAAGTATACCTGGATGATCATTCTGATGAAAGAATAGAGGATGATTTGCTGAATTAACATCTTCAGTATTCATGTTGTTTGTAGTAGAATCACTTGAAACAGTCATCTTGAAGTTACAGATAGAACTAGATTCTTAAATTGAAGAAGATGATGAACTTCTGTGTTTGACGAAATTGATCTTGAAATTGCTGAAACTGATTGATAATCGAATGATTTGAACACTGAATGTTTGAAATTGATTGAAGATTTGATGATTTTGAAGATCGATCCGATCAAGCGATTGAGTTATTGATCGATCGACAATGCTTTGATACCATTTAGTTAAACCTAATTGAGAGAGAAATTTAGGAATTAATTTGCCAAATCTTATTGATTAATGAAGATTTACATCGTATATATACAAGCAGATCTCAGCTACACTACAGTCCAAATAATTAACTGCCTAATCATCTGCTAATAACAAACTGCTAACAGAATTAACATATTTACAGTTTACACCCTGAACTTCTACTATTTACATTTTGTTACAAGCTACTAAACTCTTGGTGTGCATGATTCTTGACTTGTGAAGACTTCGTGGAATAACAGAAGAGCAGCATTGAAACACTTTAGCTTGAGCTTGATTAGTATATATCTCATTAAGTACCTTTTTGGAGCCAAGAATTTATGATTCTTTAAAAAAATTTCCACACTCACGTGGTTCTTCGTCTTTCTTTTCCGTTTAATTTTCCTTACCAAACATAAAATTATCGCAGCCAATATTGTCGACGCCCCTCCTGTACTAATAGTAATTAGTACTATCACCAGACGCTTTACTTTATCTTCTTCAACTACATACAACAACTTATCCGGTCAACTTTCATGTTCTTTTCAGTTAATTAATCATGTGAAATTGTGGATTACTTATAAAAAAATGATCATTGCAAAAAGTTGAGTGGGCGGGTATACGTGTAATGGATAGAATAGAAACAAAAGACTAAATAGCAAAGGTAATTGGAGAGGGTGTACGGGGAGCTTATTTTCTGAGCTTATTTGCTTATTTGCTTATTGTGATATAATAAGCTTCAGATTTTTTGTTTGGATGGGCTTATTTGGTTAGCTTATTTGCTTATTTGTGAAGAAGAATTTATAAGCTCAAATAATCTATGATTTTTGGACTTATTTGCTTATAAGCAATAAGCAAAAAAGCTACAAAATAAGCTCCCCAAACATCCCTTAAAGTGATGGAATGAATACCCCAATTGCGTTACCAATGCTTGGTATAGGAGGCTATAATGGATAAAAACATAAGTTTTCATGTTCCTTAAAAAAAAAAAAATACTTCTAATTCAGTAAAGCATTTTGATATTGATCATTAATTACCTTCAACCAATAATTTTGAGTACAAACATCACAATACTAAAAACAACAAAGCTAATACCGGAACTTATCAACGTAATAGTAATCTGATAGTATTTTGTTAGTTATAAATTTTCAGTTTTAACAGTACATTAAAATCAAATCAAATTAAAAATTAATGTAAATATTATTTTCTTCCTCCAATAAGTCGTCTTTTTCGTATAATGTTTTATGTTGGTGGTGTCCAGAATGAAGAAATTACTGCTATTTTAGAATGATGATTGATAAGAACGAGGAGTTTATATGCCCGTGCGTTGCACCGGGTAGAAATTTACACGTATATATTTATATTTTTTAATTATGTCATACTCGATATTTTTTGCATTTCGTCAAGTACAAAAGACCATTTTTTAACTTTTTTTTTGTTATGCCATTTAACTATAATAAAATTAAAAATATTTGCTTTAAATATAACATTGAAATTGAAAATTCATACATCAATCTAGTAACAAATTAAAACAGAGTTAATGGCAATATAATCTAACAAATTAATATGGAGCTAGTGGAAATATAGAAATATAATATTGATATATATACAAATATACAATAATAACAACTAAAAAATAAATTTAAACGGAGTTAATGGCAATATAATCCAACAAATTAATATAGAGCTAGTGGAAATATAGATATATAATATTGATATATATACAAATATACAATAATAACAACTAAAAAATATTGAAGAGGGGAAAAAAACCAAACATGCCCCAGAATTGAACATGTGTGGACTTCCAAGTAGGCATGACGTAGAAACCACCAAGCTGTTAATGTTCCTTCGATATTGTTTCTTATACTAAATATATATATTTATAGTTTAGCCTAATAAGACAAAATAACTAATATTCATAGTAGGTTAAAATTGATATATCCGAGTATTTTTTACCCGAGCTTTACGACGGGGTTAAAAAGTACATTCTTAAACTACAATATGAATTTCATTTAAAAATTTAAGTTGACGAATGTATAATCTCTTTATGGTTATTTTTTTATTGTATTTTTTTTTTTGGAATGCTGTTTTTTTTTTATTATACTAATATTGTGACAATCCTCCAATTAGGGTATTTACTTAACCTAATTTCATGCATTACCTAGAGTAATTCCCTGACTAGTGAATTCAAAACAATTTATGTGTTAAGTTTTGATAAACTTACTATGTCTTATGTGATATATTTGATAGTAGTTATATGTGTATATATATAATTACGTACGAAATAAATATATCAAACTCTACGAATAGAACGTAATAACATTGGTGATACAAAATAATTAATAATTCGAAAATTATTAATTACAACTGTTATATAATTATATTATTGATATAATATAACAAATTATACGTTTTATAATAAACGTATTAATCGCGAATAATTAAGTTCCAAAATGAACTTCGAAAATACTTTTGAGTAATTTTTATATTGAAATTATTATATAAAAGTATTATAACGAAAAGAAAACGAAACATTTAGACGATTTTTGTTACGCGTATTACGAACAGAAACAATTTTAAAACGCGCTTAGAGGTTTCAAATATTAAAAGTATTATTTCGTAAGTTACTGTTTTAATGTGTAGAACATTACCTCAAAATATGATTTCTAAATTTAACTGAAATCTGGCACGCGTTTTAACTATACAGTACTTTTACTGTAAACAATTTTAATGATACTTGTAACAAAGTATTTCACATTTCGATTTCAAATTCCTAAATCTGAGATATCGAGAAACATAACGCGAAATTTTATTATAACTAAAGTACCACAAATTATACCCGTACACGAAATTAACGGGCTAAAAACTACCAATATAGTATTAAACAAAATATCTGGGCGACAGATTTTTGTTCCCTCCATACCTCCCTTTGAAATTTTCATCTCCAATAATACACTTCTACCTACATTTTTGATCTTCAAAAGTTCACACACTTCACACATTTTTGCTCTGTGGTTTGTGGCGTTTGGAAGAACAGCAAAGGGAGTAGCAGCATAAACAACACCATAATCACCTCATCAATTTCATCTTTTAACTCACAAATCAAAACACAAAACAAAAATGGTTTCTTGATCATCATCATCGTTCGTAATCATCATCATCAACTCAGAATCATCATCATCTCCACCTTAAAATTATTGTGAGGAAATTTTATCCATTTTCTTCATTTTATTTCATTTATATAATTTTCATAAATTATGATATATGTTGATGATTGTTGTTATAAACTTGTTAAAACATGTTACAATAGGTTTATATAACATATATTGATGAAAGATCATGTTAAAAATCGGATATAAACCAAAAGCTATGTGTTTGTGTATGATCATAACACGAACCAGAACCTGAAACCCAAGCCGAGACCGGCGGCTTCAGGCCTTGACCGGCGGCTAAAACCCAACCTGGAAGAGGCCGGCGGCTTCAAGCCGTGGCCGGCGGCTTCCCCCTTTTTAAACAGAAAACAGTTTTCGACTTTTATAACGCGGACAAAACTAATAAATGTTATACAAACCGAGACTTACTACTTGAATATTATTGCGACAACGAGACTTAGTACTTTATACGGACACGACTTTGAGACAAATTTATATCCACGACATAATTCTATACGGACACTTTGAACGCGACAAAACTAATACGATAATAAAACTATATATATATACTAACGGACAACTTATATATATATATATATATATATATATATATATATATATATATATATATATATATATATATATATATATATTTAACGAGAAGTATAAATGAGACGATTTAACTTAGTAAATACCAACTATATAAATGGAAGATTTATATACATAACGATGACTTATATATTTTAATAAATACGAAACTTTTACAAGTGTATTTATATAGATATGTATATACGATAAACCAAAAACAAGTTATATTTTTACAACAAACGAGTTACGTTTTGAAAACCTAAACGACAACAAGGTTTTATTCGCGACTATTAACAAACGACTTATACATTCGATATAACAAAGTTATTTGATAACTAATATATTTATGTTTTTAAAACATAACCGACAACAACGACAACTACATTTATGTACGTATATTTACGCGACAATTATAAATATACCTATGTACTTATGAACTTAATCAATGACGACAATTAATATATATATTAGAATATATATATTCAACTAATATGTATATAAATACATACCTAAACTTAACGATTATTCTAACACAAACGTCAACAACAACTAAAATGTTACAAACATTTTAACTTAACAAATAATCCGTATACTTATACAAGTATTATTATTTGCGTCTAGGTATTTGATCGACGCTGTGGGATTATTTGCTAGCTGTATATTTTGCTGAAGATTGCAAAACTGTGAGTTCACAGCCCCTGACTTTTATTGTTTTAAATGCTTTTAAAACCAGGGGTGGAAAACATAGTACAATGTGATAACATGCTATATGCTTTATTGTATTGCGCTGCATGCTATTATGTGAACTGATTAACATGATCATTTTCATGCTATTAAACTTGGATTGTTAATATGAAAGGTGTTCATATTATATTGTTGAACTTGAACTATTTCAATAAAATGTTTTCATATTGATTTAACTCGAACTAATTATATGAAACGTTTTCACAACATTTTGGGAATAAGACAACAGATCTTGGTACGATCCTAGGTTTACGCGAGGTAGTTGTAGTGCACATAAAGTCCCAGTGCTTGCAACCTATAACCATTAGCTAGGTGACTCTAGCCACTGAGTATACAGATAGTACTATCGATTTGACAACCCTCCCAGGATATTACTCGTTGGTCATTCCAACCACATCGACGATAGTCGTAACGAGGAGTGTATACTTAAGATGTTACTGAGGCAACAACAAAACAACTAGTCGTGGTTTGGTTATAGTACTAGTGTCGTTACTCTAACTCTAAAGGTTTAGCTCACCTTGGAGGGATTATAGTCTATATTTCCCACACAACTAAACAACTAAACAACAACTTGGTTTGAGAAGGGTATTCTCTGTGATGACTAATAGGACAGGGGTTCCTCTGTGAGATTATATTTTAGGAAACGTTTACCTTAATTGGTTAAACTTGGTTTCCCACAAAAACAACTATTCATAGGAAATGTTTACTTAAATGTTAAACCTGTGTTTCCTGTAATGATTATTATTGGAATGTTTACTTTATTGTTAAACTTGAGTTCCTGTTAACTATCTGTTGGAAAATGTTTGCTTGACTGCTAAACCTGATTTTCCTTAACTATTGAAATGGATATGTTTACTTATTTGATAAACCTGTATATCCTGCGACTACTTTTTAGGAAATGTTTATGATTAAACTTGTGTTTCCTACACATCAATGTTTTCTTTAATTAGAATACTTGTGTTTCCTACCTTACATATAAATATTATGTTTGTGTACATGAATGATTTATACAAAACTTAAACCTGTGAATTCACTCAACATTCAATGTTGACAGTTTACTATGTTTTTCAGGGAATTAGGACTCAGGTACTCCTGCATGCATAAAGGACGTAGGCAACCTGACTATTTATGATGCCACTTTTGGGACACATGGATTTCCTTTGTATTATCAATTTCATTGGTTATACTTATGAAATCCCTCTTTTATAAATATGTATTTTCAAATACTTAAGTTGTCTTTGACAACCCTAACTTATGTACGACTTTATAAGTCGTATCTTTTGTAATAACTTTAAACTTATGGCATCTTAAATATATATGTATGTTCTGTATGATCATATACTCTGATACAATGAATGCACTATCGAATCTGTCCGCCCTCAATGCTCAACTATTATTAAAATGCTTCCGCTAATTAACTAAAAGCTTCCGCTAAACTATTAATAAACACGATTACCGATTTGGGGGTGTGACAGAACTTGGTATCAGAGCTATTGGTTATAGAGAACTAGAAGTCTTTAAGTGACTGAAAACCTTAGAGACCTAGACTATAGCCTTGGCTAACACATTTCAGCATTCATACTGTTGCATACGTCTGACACGTCACACATGTTTCTTTGACTAGGCATGTCGAGACACGCACCTATTCACATCACTGATTCTGATACTGAGGAGGATCCCATAGAGGGACCATACGACGGGATACCTATAGCAGTGTCTGAGGAGGTTTACCCGCCTACATTCCCTAGAGATACTTCAGATGGTTCGATAGCCACTCCACCATTGCCATCCACTGATCCTGCTACCCATATGTTAGGATCTATGTCTATGTCTAGACGCCATCTTATTGGAGAGCCTGATTTTAGGCCTACACCTAGGAGGACACCGCTGTCGTGTGTCAGAGATTTTCCCATAGGACCCTCATCATCTCGCGGCAAGGAGCCGATAACTGAGGAGCAAGAGATCCGCTGTGATCAGCAGACACCGAGAGCTAGAGTTCCGCATCTGGACTGGATGCCACGCATTTTACGCCATTGGAGGATCATTGAGAGGATTCCTTCCACCTATGAGACTGGGGAGTCATCTCACACATCTACATCTCTACATTTGACCGAGGAGCCTCTGGAGCTTACGGTCCCTACTGTGGTCACCGTTATTCGTACCTTGCTGGGATTTCATTTTGGTACGCAGTCTGCTCTCCGAGTTATGCGCAGTGACACCTCTCGTCTTGACGATGATGTGCTGGCGATATATGGACGCCTTGCGACTTCTGAGTTGCATATTGAGGTAGACAGGGAGTCTGCAGATGTTACTAGAGCACGTCTGATCCGACTAGAACGTCGTTTGAAGACTATAGGTGCTGCAGTTGGTTTATGTGTGTTGATGGTTGCTGTTAGGATGTTTGTGGGATGGAGTCTACCGTATTTCTTTTAGACCGTATGTATGATGTATTAGGACTATAGTTATGATGTATTTGGGTTGACTTTTGACTAGATGGATGTATAGGTTAAATCCGTCACATTTTGTAGATCATGTTTGATCCGATGGGTATATTTGGTTGTAAATCCCATCTTTGTACAAAACTTATGTAACAACGCTTAACCCATGTTATTATATACATCAATTATGCAATGACTTTTAATTATGATATGTGAACCAAACATAAGCTAGTTTACATTATTACATACATTGTGAATGATATCAATTGGTGATTGACTTCATACTATATTTACATTTATCACTTACTTTATGAGTGATGACTTGATTAGATATCTTACGAGTGTTTCTTGTGTGTGATTAGGACTGAATCATGCCGCCTAAACGTAGAATTACCAGGAACAGCCAACGAAACCCCACACCACCTCCTGCTGTTGAGGAGACTACTGAACAAATGGTTAACCGAAGAATTTCTGAAGCCCTTGCTCAATATGATACTGACAGAAACCGTAGCGGTAGTAGAGAAACCGAACCAAACGCTTCAGGTAGTAATCCTGAGAGCACTCATAAGGGATGTTCATATAAAACATTCCTAGCCTGTAAACCAAGCCATTTCCGTGGTACTGAAGGTGCCATTGGAATAATCCATTGGATAGAGAAAATGGAGTCTGTGCTAGAGATTAGCAAGTGTGCTCGTGAATATATGGTCATGTATGCTACATGCACGTTTAGTGATAAGGCTTTGACTTGGTGGAATGCCCAAAAGCAAGCAATGGGTCGTCCAGCCGCTCATTCACTGTTTTGGGAAACTCTGAAAACTATGGTCATGGAAGAGTTTTGTCCCCGCAGTGAGCTGCAGAAGATTGAGTCTGAACTCTGGAACATTGCTATGGTTGGTGCTGATATCACAGGATATACCACCAGATTTCAAGAACTGGCACGCCTTGTACCGCACATGGTCACTCCTGAGTACAAGCGCACTGAAAGGTATATCTGGGGTCTAGTGCCACAAATTCGAAGTTTGGTAACATCAGCCAATCCTGCTACTTTTAAGATTGCTGTGGAACTAGCACAGCGTTTGACTGATGAAGCAGTAAGGATGGGGAATCTTACTAAGAAAGCTGTTACTGAAAAGGTTGAATCCAGCAATACTGATGCTGGGAAAGGAAAACGCAAGTGGAATGACCGTCAGGGTCACAAGAATAAGAAGCAAGCTAGTACCGCGAAAGCCTACGTTGCCACTACTGCTGAACAAAAGACTTACATGGGGAGTAAGCCGAAGTGTGGCAAGTGTGAACGTCATCATGATGGTGACTGTACTTTCTGTGGGAATTGCAAGCGCTGGGGGCATCTGGCCCAATACTGTAGAGCGAACTCTACCACTCAAGCAAATAGGGATCGACCAGCAAATGGATGTTTCGAATGTGGCGAGCAAGGTCATTTCCGAAACAAGTGCCCTAAACTGAACCGTGGCAATCAAAACAATCAGAACCGCCCTGCGAACCCGAACAACAACAACAATCGTGGAAACGCCAACAACCAGCCAGCTAGGGGTCGTGCATTTGTCGTTGGAGCGCAAGAGGCACGCCAGGACCCTAACACTGTCACTGGTACGTTTCTAGTTAACGATTATTATGCATCCGTATTATTTGATTCTGGCGCCGATTTGAGTTTTGTGTCTAAGGACTTTAGACCACTATTAGACGTTAGATCTTGTAAGCTAGACAACAAGTACACCTTAGAACTAGCCGATGGTAGGTTGATTGAATCAGGAGAAATAGTACCAGGATGTACTCTAGCATTGGAGAGTCATCTTTTCGAATAGACTTACTACCGGTTGAGTTGGGAAGTTTTGACATCGTAGTCGGTATGGACTGGTTGTCGAAAAATCATGCTGAGATTGTTTGCTTTGATAAAATGATACGTATACCATTGTCAACTGGAGAAACTTTGGTGATACAAGGAGATAAGAGGACGAGCACCGTCAAAACTATTAATTGCTTAAAAGCTAGTAAATATCTACGCAAGGGATATCCAGCATTTTTGGCACATGTTGTGGAAAAGAAATCGGTAGAGAGATGCTTAGACGATATACCTATAGTACGAGACTATCCGGGAGTGTTTCCTGATGATCTTCCAGGATTACCACCTCCGCGACAAGTCGAGTTTCGCATCGATCTGGTGCCTGGAGCCGCACCAATCGCTCGCTCACCTTATCGTCTAGCTCCATCAGAAATGCAAGAACTGTCTACACAGTTGCAAGAGCTTTTAGACTTAGGATTCATCCGACCGAGCTTTTCACCTTGGGGAGCTCCGGTTTTGTTTGTCAAGAAGAAAGATGGATCTATGCGCATGTGTATTGACTACAGAGAGTTGAATAAAGTAACTATTAAGAACCGATATCCGTTACCACGCATCGACGATCTATTTGATCAGCTACAAGGATCAAGTTACTACTCAAAGATCGATCTGCGTTCTGGTTATCATCAACTGAAGGTTCGAGAAGAGGATGTGCCGAAGACAGCGTTCAGGACTCGTTATGGTCACTATGAGTTCCTAGTCATGCCATTTGGATTGACTAACGCGCCGACAGTATTTATGGATCTCATGAACCGGGTGTGCAAACCTTACTTAGATAAGTTTGTCATTGTGTTCATTGACGATATTTTGATTTACTCAAAGAAAGAGGATCACGAACAGCATTTGAAACTTATCCTCCAACTACTTAAGAACGAGAAGCTGTATGCTAAGTTCTCCAAATGCGAATTTTGGATTAGAGAGGTTCATTTCCTAGGTCACGTGATCAATGATAAGGGAATTCATGTGGACCCATCCAAAATAGAGGCGATTAAGAACTGGAAAGCACCGGAAACTCCCACAGAAATTCGACAATTTCTTGGTTTGGATGGCTATTATCGACGATTTATGGAGAACTTTTCAAAGATAGCCCAGTCACTCACCACCTTAACTCAGAAGGATAAGAAATTCGAATGGGGAGTGAAACAAGAAAACGCCTTTCAACTGTTAAAACAAAAGTTGAGCACCGCACCGATTCTATCCTTACCTGAGGGAACCGAGAACTTCATTGTTTATTGTGACGCCTCACATCAAGGATTAGGTTGTGTTCTCATGCAAAACGACAAAGTTATTGCTTATGCATCTCGTCAATTGAAGATTCACGAGAAGAACTATACGACTCATGACTTAGAGTTGGGAGCAGTCGTTTTTGAATTGAAAATTTGGAGACACTACTTATATGGCACAAAGTGTACAATTTTCACTGACCACAAGAGCCTACAACACATATTCGACCAGAAAGAACTCAACATGAGACAAAGACGTTGGGTCGAATTGCTGAATGATTACGATTGTGAGATTAAATACCATCCGGGCAAGGTTAATGTAGTAGCAGATGCCTTAAGTCGTAAAGAGAACGTTAAACCTCGCAGAGTTCGAGCCTTAGTGTTAACAATTCACTCGAATCTCATTTCTCAAATTCGTGACGCGCAACAATTAGCTTTCACCGCTGAACGCATGAAAGACGAATCCCTGAGAGGAATGGAGAAATAGCTTGAAACAAAAGAGAATGGAGTTTTATACTTCATGAACAGAATTTGGGTACCGTGCGACGATGAACTCCGTAAGCTGATTCTGGACGAAGCTCACAAGTCCAACTACTCGATTCATCCTGGTGCAGATAAGATGTACCAAGATGTGAAAGGTTTCTATTGGTGGCCTAATATGAAGAGAGACATCGCTACTTATGTCAGCAAGTGTCTAACTTGTTCGAAGGTCAAGGTTGAGTATCAAAAACCTTCCGGACTTTTGCAACAACCAGTGATGCCACAATGGAAATGGGAACACATAACGATGGATTTCATCACAAAGCTACCAAAGACATCAACCGGTGTTGATTCAATATGGGTGATTGTCGATAGACTGACGAAATCAGCCCACTTCATTGCTTTCAAAGAGACTGACAAGCTTGAGAAACTGGCAAAGATCTATATCAAAGAAGTCGTTTCTCGGCACGGTGTGCCATTGTCGATTATATCTGATAGAGATAGCAGATTCACATCTCGTTTCTGGCAAACACTACAACAGGCCCTAGGTACTCGACTCGATATGAGTACGGCCTATCATCCACAAATCGATGGCCAGAGTGAACGAACGATTCAAACGCTCGAAGATTTGCTACGAGCATGTGTGATTGACTTTGGAGGAAATTGGGATACTCATCTTCCATTAGCTGAATTCTCCTACAACAATAGTTATCACACCAGTATACAGATGGCACCGTTTGAAGCGTTGTATGGACGCAAGTGCAGATCTCCACTCTGTTGGGCAGAGTTGGATGACAGACAACTATTCGGACCCGAACTTGTCCAAGAAACCACAGACAAAATATCTCAAGTGCTTAACCGATTGAAAGCTGCAAGAGATAGACAAAAGAGTTACGCCGATAACCGCCGTAAACCTCTTGAGTTTCAAGTAGGAGATAAAGTTTTACTCAAAGTATCGCCTTGGAAAGGGATAGCACGATTTGGCAAACGAGGAAAACTGAACCCACGATATGTTGGACCTTTTGAGATCCTTGCGAGGATTGGTCCTGTCGCTTATAAACTCAAACTACCACAAGAGCTTAGTAGTATTCACGACACTTTTCATGTGTGTAATTTGAAGAAGTGTCTGTCCGACGAAAGACTTATCCTACCTCCTGACGAAGTTTTCATTAACTCAAAGCTTAACTTTGTGGAGGAACCAATCGAAATAGCTGATACGAAAACACAAAGACTGAGAAACAAACGAATCAAACTCGTCAAGGTTCGATGGAATTCGAAGCATGGCCCAGAGTTTACTTGGGAACGTGAGGATGAGATAAGAAAGAAGTACCCTCACCTGTTTGAACAAGCGACTGACACGAATAATACAAATTAAATCTCGGGACGAGATTTCGCTAAAGGGGGGAGAATGTGACAATCCTCCAATTAGGGTATTTACTTAACCTAATTTCATGCATTACCTAGAGTAATTCCCTGACTAGTGAATTCAAAACAATTTATGTGTTAAGTTTTGATAAACTTACTATGTGTTATGTGATATATTTGATAGTAGTTATATGTGTATATATATAATTACGTACGAAATAAATATATCAAACTCTACGAATAGAACGTAATAACATTGGTGATACAAAATAATTAATAATTCGAAAATTATTAATTACAACTATTATATAATTATATTATTGATATAATATAACAAATTATACGTTTTATAATAAACGTATTAATCGCGAATAATAAAGTTCCAAAATGAACTTCGAAAATACTTTTGAGTAATTTTTATATTGAAATTATTATATAAAAGTATTATAACGAAAAGAAAACGAAACATTTAGACGATTTTTGTTACGCGTATTACGAACAGAAACAATTTTAAAACGCGCTTAGAGGTTTCAAATAATAAAAGTATTATTTCGTAAGTTACTGTTTTAATGTGTAGAACATTACCTCAAAATATGATTTCTAAATTTAACTGAAATCTGGCACGCGTTTTAACTATACAGTACTTTTACTGTAAACAATTTTAATGATACTTGTAACAAAGTATTTCACATTTCGATTTCAAATTCCTAAATCTGAGATATCGAGAAACATAACGCGAAATTTTATTATAACTAAAGTACCACAAATTATACCCGTACACGAAATTAACGGGCTAAAAACTACCAATATAGTATTAAATAAAATATCTGGGCGACAGATTTTTGTTCCCTCCATACCTCCCTTTGAAATTTTCATCTCCAATAATACACTTCTACCTACATTTTTTATCTTCAAAAGTTCACACACTTCACACATTTTTGCTCTGTGGTTTGTGGCGTTTGGAAGAACAGCAAAGGGAGTAGCAGCATAAACAACACCATAATCACCTCATCAATTTCATCTTTTAACTCACAAATCAAAACACAAAACAAAAATGGTTTCTTGATCATCATCATCATTCGTAATCATCATCATCAACTCAGAATCATCATCATCTCCACCTTAAAATCATTGTGAGGAAATTTTATCCATTTTCTTCATTTTATTTCATTTATATAATTTTCATAAATTATGATATATGTTGATGATTGTTGTTATAAACTTGTTAAAACATGTTACAATAGGTTTATATAACATATATTGATGAAAGATCATGTTAAAAATCGGATATAAACCAAAAGCTATGTGTTTGTGTATGATCAGAACACGAACCAGAACCTGAAACCCAAGCCGAGACCGGCGGCTTCAGGCCTTGACCGGCGGCTAAAACCCAACCTGGAAGAGGCCGGCGGCTTCAAGCCGTGGCCGGCGGCTTCCCCCTTTTTAAACAGAAAACAGTTTTCGACTTTTATAACGCGGACAAAACTAATAAATGTTATACAAACCGAGACTTACTACTTGAATATTATTGCGACAACGAGACTTAGTACTTTATACGGACACGACTTTGAGACAAATTTATATCCACGACATAATTCTATACGGACACTTTGAACGCGACAAAACTAATACGATAATAAAACTATATATATATACTAACGGACAACTTATATATATATATATATATATATATATTTAACGAGAAGTATAAATGGGACGATTTAACTTAGTAAATACCAACTATATAAATGGAAGATTTATATACATAACGATGACTGATATATTTTAATAAATACGAAACTTTTACAAGTGTATTTATATAGATATATATATACGATAAACCAAAAACAAGTTATATTTTTACAACAAACGAGTTACGTTTTGAAAACCTAAACGACAACAAGGTTTTATTCGCGACTATTAACAAACGACTTATACATTCGATATAACAAAGTTATTTGATAACTAATATATTTATGTTTTTAAAACATAACCGACAACAACGACAACTACATTTATGTACGTATATTTACGCGACAATTATAAATATACCTATGTACTTATGAACTTATGAACTTAATCAATGACGACAATTAATATATATATTAGAATATATATATTCAACTAATATGTATATAAATACATACCTAAACTTAACGATTATTCTAACACAAACGTCAACAACAACTAAAATGTTACAAACATTTTAACTTAACAAATAATCCGTATACTTATACAAGTATTATTATTTGCGTCTAGGTATTTGATCGACACTGTGGGATTATTTGCTAGCTGTATATTTTGCTGAAGATTGCAAAACTGTGAGTTCACAGCCCCTGACTTTTATTGTTTTAAATGCTTTTAAAACCAGGGTGGAAAACATAGTACAATGTGATAACATGCTATATGCTTTATTGTATTGCGCTGCATGCTATTATGTGAACTGATTAACATGATCATTTTCATGCTATTAAACTTGGATTGTTAATATGAAAGGTGTTCATATTATATTGTTGAACTTGAACTATTTCAATAAAATGTTTTCATATTGATTTAACTCGAACTAATTATATGAAACGTTTTTACAACATTTTGGGAATAAGACAACAGATCTTGGTACGATCCTAGGTTTACGCGAGGTAGTTGTAGTGCACATAAAGTCCCAGTGCTTGCAACCTATAACCATTAGCTAGGTGACTCTAGCCACTGAGTATACAGATAGTACTATCGATTTGACAACCCTCCCAGAATATTACTCGTTGGTCATTCCAACCACATCGACGATAGTCGTAACGAGGAGTGTATACTTAAGATGTTACTGAGGCAACAACAAAACAACTAGTCGTGGTTTGGTTATAGTACTAGTGTCGTTACTCTAACTCTAAAGGTTTAGCTCACCTTGGAGGGATTATAGTCTATATTTCCCACACAACTAAACAACTAAACAACAACTTGGTTTGAGAAGGGTATTCTCTGTGATGACTAATAGGACAGGGGTTCCTCTGTGAGATTATATTTTAGGAAACGTTTACCTTAATTGGTTGAACTTGGTTTCCCACAAAAACAACTATTCATAGGAAATGTTTACTTAAATGTTAAACCTGTGTTTCCTGCAATGATTATTATTGGAATGTTTACTTTATTGTTAAACTTGAGTTCCTGTTAACTATCTGTTGGAAAATGTTTGCTTGACTGCTAAACCTGATTTTCCTTAACTATTGAAATGGATATGTTTACTTATTTGATAAACCTGTATATCCTGCGACTACTTTTTAGGAAATGTTTATGATTAAACTTGTGTTTCCTACACATCTATTATTGTAGTAAGAATGACATTCTTACTAATTATAGGAAATGTTTTCTTTAATTAGAATACTTGTGTTTCCTACCTTACATATAAATATTATGTTTGTGTACATGAATGATTTATACAAAACTTAAACCTGTGAATTCACTCAACATTCAATGTTGACAGTTTACTATGTTTTTCAGGGAATTAGGACTCAGGTACTCTTGCATGCATAAAGGACGTAGGCAACCTGACTATTTATGATGCCACTTTTGGGACACATGGATTTCCTTTGTATTATCAATTTCATTGGTTATACTTATGAAATCCCTCTTTTATAAATATGTATTTTCAAATACTTAAGTTGTCTTTGACAACCCTAACTTATGTACGACTTTATAAGTCGTATCTTTTGTAATAACTTTAAACTTATGGCATCTTAAATATATATGTATGTTATGTATGATCATATACTCTGATACAATGAATGCACTATCGAATCTGTCCGGCCTCAATGCTCAACTATTATTAAAATGCTTCCGCTAATTAACTAAAAGCTTCCGCTAAACTATTAATAAACACGATTACCGATTTTGGGGTGTGACAAATATGTATGTATAATTGAAAAATGTAACTTAATACAAATTTAATAGAATATTACATAAAAATATTAACTTAAATTATCGTTTGCAATTATTTGTATAATTTTATCGTAGTAAAATTAGTATAAAACTTTATTGTAAAACTTTGTTGTAAGAAAAGAGAAAAAAATGTATAAGTTGTTAGTTTAAAAAAAAGGGAAAAAATAAATTTAAAATGTAAAGGAAGAAAATGGAAAATGTTAAAAAGTAAAAGGTATAAAATGGAGAAGTGATAATAGTTGAGAAGAAGAAAATGAAAAGTAGCTAAAATTTAAAGGGGGGAAAATGGAGAAACACTAAAACTTAAGGGGTGACAATTTTAAAGTTACAGGGTAGAAAATGTAAAAGTACTAAAAGTTAAGGGTAAAAAGCTAAAAAACGCTGAAACATAAAGGGTAAAAAATAAAAAAGTGCTACAACTTAAGGGGTATAAAGTATAAAATTTTAAGGGGTAGAAAGTGTAAATTTTTTTTTTACTATTCATAAGAGGATCAAATTGATGTAGGGGAATATAAAAGTGAAAATATTGGGACGATGGATATGAGATAAGACATGAAAAACCTATTTTGAAATAAAATAAGCCTAGAAATAAAATCAAACGGTTTCTATTTATTAGGAGGATTACCCATTTTTCATTCCCCCCATTTTAGTAAGGAAAGTTTGATTACCCAAAGCTCTACAATGATTTATTGCTTTATAGCTAACCAACCATGATTATCTTTACCATTCCCTAGTCCTTAATACCCCCAACCAAGCAACCCCTCCCCCATTCCCTACAACGAACCAAGCGATCCCTAAATATTATTAATAAATTATTGAAGCAAAGTAATAAAATATAAATTATAGTAAGAGCATCTCCAATGTAAAAAGTCTTTCAAAAGCTTTTTTACCTTACACCTCACATTTTGCATAAAAAGCTATTCAAAAAAGCTTTCACTCCAATGTTTAAAAGTTTTTGCAAAGCTTTATCAAGTATAATGAGGGGGTTAATGTGAAAATTATATTGCATAAAAGAGTAAAAAAGCTTTACACCAATGACTTGAGAAATCTCAAGCTTTTGATTAAAAAGGCTTTCTCTCCAATGAAGAAAAGCTTTTACAAAGCTTTTTTTGCATAAAAAGGCTTTAGAAAAGCCTTCATTGGAGGTGCTCTAATAATAGTATACTATAGTAATAAAAATTAAAAATAGAATATTTAATAAAATATTGAATCATTTATGATCTTCTCTCTAAATTTCCTTATTTTTTTGATCTCCCACTATATATACAATCGTTCCGAAAGATATGCCACACTTAAGGTAATTAAGCCTTATTTCACAAACAAAACTAATCGGGAGCTTTAGAAAGTCCATAATATAAAATGGTTCCAAAGTGGCTTTAATTTTTAGGGTTAAAGCTGCAGATTGGTAATGAATTTACAATTTTGTATCGAGTTGGGTAGTATGTATTACGTGTAATACAAATTACCGTAATGCCACACTTTAGTAATGTAATGTAATACATATTACTTAATGCAACACATAATTAGAAAGTTCAATTCGCTACCTACGTTAGCATTAAAATGAGTTTGTTATCTAACTCGATACAAAAGTAAATGTTCGTTGTCGATATAGCTTTAACCATAATTTTAAAGGCCCCTATATTCTAGATCTAGCTCGAATTCCAAATAATTATTGTCAACGACGTACACATACTCAGACTCTAAAAGAAAAAAGAAGAGGCAACTTACCCGGCGAGCAACTTACTTTATGGGGTCTACTAGTACAGAAACACTGAAACTGGACAGTAGTCATATTAAAACCACATCGACCACCACTGCTTTCACATTCGCCACAATAACCAGCCTCGATCCACCGCACTACAAATCCCCTCTCCACCGTCTCCGCATAATTTCCACCGTCCACCAGCTCACTCCTTCCTTCTCCAACGTTTAGACGTTGCACCGGCATCATCACCACATTACTACAACTCTGGGTTCCATTTATGAAATTCACATCATCCTTTAACATAACTAGTGCATCAACGTCGCAAGACCCATTAATGCTATAACTTGTGAGATCCTTAGACAGTGGTTTAGAGCAATTCGTGAGAATCACAAATTCTGTATTTGACCGACTGTCCAAAACAAACCGTTCAGAATCAAGTGTTATGTTTTTGACTGCCGATCGGCAGGTGTTTATAGCTAACCGCATAACCTGGTCGTTGTAGTTAATTTCCTTCACTATATAGCTATATCCAGATATCTCAAGCTTTGGTGAGCCGTCAACGTCGCACCTGAGTTCGAAACCAGGGTACGCACAATTTGAGTCTTGTAAACCGTGGACGTAGAACGGATAACTTATGTTTATACCATCACCACAGTCTTTGGGGACACAAGATTCGTAAGATGGATCCAAACCATGACACCCTATGATGAAAATGAACATACATGATAAGTTTAGTAGTGATACTTGTACGTGTTTTTTCATTGTAGAAATCATCAAATTAAACAATGAAGATAATAATGATGCAGTTTGAGTAAGTACTATAGATACAGAGATTTATGCATGTGGCTGTGAATGAGGCTTTAAATTTTGTTTACTTTTTATATGATTTATCTGCTCAACGATATGATTATTGTGAAAGACTTGAATGAGTCTTTAGAATGAAAAGTCGCTCGCTACCTAAGATGTTACACTAGGCTAGAGTTGACCTGGAAGTGTTCTATAGCAGTATTAGTATTATTATTATTATTATTATTATTATTATTATTATTATTATTATTATTATTATTATTATTATTATTATTTATTTTTTTGTGAAAAACAAAAATAAATAAATACATTTCCTCAGATACATATACGATATCGTTAAAAGTCTTCTACGTATGTAAATGGTTACCCACTTGAAGTTGAACGATATCTAATTGATAATCAAACAAACTGTACAACAACTTTCTCCAATAATTCTCGAAAAAAAAATTTCTTAATTAAATCACAAGATCATACGTTATCCAGCACGATACAAGTGTACTTAAAGCATAAATGGGTGAGGGTGGTTTTTATAATTAGTGGAGGAGGCTTGGGAGATGGCACTGACATCTTGTAGACCAAATTGTGTTTTCAGGGATAGATTAAAAAATCTAAAAAGTAGAGTGAAGGAGTGGAGTAAAGAAAGGATTGGGGATTTAGAAAAAGATCTTGTGGAAAGGAAGGAAGAGGAGATCAAATGGGAGAAAGAGGCGGAAGAGAGGGCTCTAGGGTTGGAAGGTCCAGCCGGTGGCTAGAATTAGGGTTTGGAAGGTGGTGGAACACGTGGGGTCAGATCTCGGGTTCTTGGGCAGAAAGCAAGCCCAACCGCCAGCTAAAGAGTCCAACCGGCACTTGGATGTCGAAATCAGAAATCCCAAGGTCGGCTGGATTCAAACTCCAGGTTTTCTCTCCCTATATAAATAGGGGGCATACCTATACCTTATGACATACGAATTTACTTCATTCTCTGGGGTTCTTCGGTATGAAGCATTAGAGGTACTCTGGTTTGGGTACTTGCCTCCAAGCAAGGAAGTTATGCGAGGTGGTCTGCGTGCGAGAAATTCAATTTTCTCCAAAGTTAGTATTTTTCTTCTTTTATCTGTTTTGTTTATTGCTTTATTTATTAAGTTAAGATCTGATATCGCTCGTTTAGTACATGTTTATCTCTCGCGATATCATTGTTTTTGTACTTGTTTCTAGTCGATTTCATGAACTTTTGGTACTTATTTAGTTGGAAATTGATTTCATGTGTTTAGGTTGAAGATTGAGAAAGAATGGATGAAAAGATGGAGGATTTTGCTGATTTTGCTATGCTGCACCGTTTTGGCCATATCTCCCTCATACGAACTCGGATTGAGGTGATTCAGGCGGCCAAACGAAGCTAACTCAGAGCTCTACAATTATCCAGAAGATAGTCAGCCTATCTGCTGAGATTCATAGCCGATCGGCTAAACTAAGCAGATCGGCTTGTTTAGTTCAAAATCCACTCAGAAGTTCGACCTTGTGCAATGCCCAGTATCTTAGCCGATCTGCTAAGCTTAGCAGATCTGCTAAGCCTTAGCCGATCTGCTATGGCCTTAGCCGATCTGCTATGATGCGCGGGGAAGTCTCTTTATGTATTGTTTTAGGGTTCAACTTTTCACCTAACACTCCACCCCCGAACCAGCAGCCCCCATGGGCGATTTTTAGGGGTTTTAAGTCATTTTTCATCCTTTTAAAAGTCTCTCATCATCTTAACTCTTTTGGTCACAAGAATCATAATCCGAACATTGTAATCACTCGGTTTGCATCTTTATTCGATTATAATTATGTTTACTTTGATTTCTCTTATTTCATGTGTTTATCTTGTTGTTATGTTGATTAGTGGCTAGATTATTGTGCTTGTTTGGATGAACTAACTAGTTGATTAGGGGTGTATCTTTTGGTGTTAATTTATGCTTGAGTTTGTGAATCATCCATGGATTTGAATGCATTTAGTTGGTTGTTGCTATGAACTTTCGGCATTTTAGCTAAACAATTATAGCGAATGTTCTTTGTTTAGTAAAAATACCTAAATGAGTTGTTTGTCATTTGTGGAACAAAGCATTTGATGATTGTAACAACACTAGTTAAATTCATACAAGTTAGCGATTATAGTGAATGTTTGTCGTGTGGATGATTTGCAAACTCACAAATCTAAATTTATGTTTAATCGGAGAACCTTGTGTGATTGAGCTTAATCACTAGAATTTAACCATTTGGTAATTTACTAATTGATATAGCGAACGTTTTCAACCAAGTAAATTGCTATCGATTATTTGTCTATAAATGATTGAACAAAATTGCGAATGTGGTTTTGGAATGTGTAAAATGATTTAGCTAAATTGTGCGAGTTGGTAACCATGGCGAACGTCCATTACTAGATTAAATCATATGTTTGTTGATTGAAGTTGAACAATAGGTCTTAGCGAACGTTGAGCTTATGTTTGATGAATATTACCCTTGGCATATAGTATAACCGGCTATAACTCTACACCCCGAAATCACTAGTGAAATAGTCCAAGCAAGCATTGTTTTTAATATCTGAAAGTTTCCAATCAATCACTTTGACTCTTCAGAGTCCACCTGCCTAGATTAACTAAAATAGTAGTTTTTAAGCAACGTGACAATTCGGTCACAAAACCCCCACATTTACTTTTCTGTGTAAATTACTTGCACTTGAATATAATTCTTAAACTCACATTCCCTGTGTTCCAACCCGAACTTACCCAACTATACTACTACACGATAGGGTCCACTGCCCGGTTGTGTATTAGTCTTAGTAAGGTATTTTCTAGTTCATTTACAACGATAAATTTTAAGACTAGATTCATCACATCAAGTTTTTGGCGCCGCTGCCGGGGAATGTGATTGATTAAGAGTTTAATTCGAGTGTAATTAATTTATCCTTTTCTAGAATTTATTTCCAGGAAAGTTACTTTAAGAGTTTTAGTTGTTATTAGTGTATATATTTTTAATGTTTGTTTATTTTGTGTTGAGTGGTTACGTTTTACCGTTTTTAGTTTTGATGTTTGTAGCAGATTTGTGACTTAGCATCAATGTCATATTACTCAAATCATAAAGGTTACAAACCTTTATGTGAAGAGAGTGATTATGATGATGTGCCAATAATATCACGCGAAAGGTGTGCACCACCAAGACACTACCAAGATAATTGGACTCAACTTTATCCATCAAGGACTTGAAAAGAAGAACCTTTAATCACTCAAGAGATCGAACAACCAAAAATGTCTAATCTTGAAAGGTTGTTGAAAGAAGCAATAGAGCAAACAGAGAGGCATAGTAGAGAATTTGATGAAATCTTCTATTGGAATTTGGAGCCTTACCATGAAAGGCCATATGATACATTTACCATTGCAAATGAGCATTGGGATGATGTTGAGGCTATTGAGCATAATGATTCTTATTCTAACGATGGTTTTGCAGATTCTTCTAACTTTGTTTTTCAGGATGATAGTGAAGACGAAATGGATGAAGTGGAAGAAGAGAATGAAGTCACTAGTTACCCTCATGAAACTTCACAATCTGTTTTGCAGGATTCATACATGCTAGAGCCTGAAGTGACTAAGGACGCCATTATTGACTATGATGCCGATATAAAGGAATTACAAGGACTGCTGGGAATTAGTGATCATGAGCTAGACGAGCTTGTAAAAAAGGGATTTGGAGATGATCTTATTCTAGAGGCAGAATTTGAAAATTTGTATCGAGCTAATAGCACTCAGGTACTTGAGGTAGATAGGTTGGCAAGGTTGGAAAGAAGTATTGAGTGTGTGCATCTAAACTATTTTGAAGAACCACCCGATTATCTTTGTTTACTTGCCAAAGATTTTTCTGAAGACGTGCGGATAACTAGTCATTCATACTTGAAAGTGGCAATCATCCGGATTACCATTTTACCACTCAAGAAATGGAGAGGTTATTTTCACATTACAAGTTGTAGTTGGAGGATGTTCTACCGAAATGTCAAAACAAAAGATGACATCCTCCTATGTGAGTATGACGAGAAAGGAGGTGGTAGCGTGATTGAGGATTGGTTATGAGAAAGCAAGGGTCGAGTCTAGCTCGGGACTCGGGAATAAACCAAGCATCTTGCGGGAGGTGAACCCGTATCGAGATATGATGGATGATTGACAATGGTAACTTTATGCTATGGCAAGAATGTACCTGAAAGGAATGGATGTTTTGAAATCATGTTTGAAGGTTAATCAAGAATAAGAACATGCAAAAACTCCCGGGAAGTACTCGCTCCCTTTTACCTTTCACACTTATGCTTATTTCATATATTATATTTTGTTGCATTGAGGACAATGCAAATGTTAAGTGTGGGGAGGTTATTATTCACTTGAATTAGTTTGTCCTTTTAAGATTAATTGCTTTAGTAATGTAATTGATAAATTTTGTTGAAAGTAATTAAATCTTACCTCTTGCATGATAAATTTGTCATAGAGCAACCTCATTGGATGAATTGCATAACTAGCACATTTATAGCCCCACTAAAAATTGTGAGAAATCTTGAGCTTAAATTGAAAGCACTTATCTTTAGTGTTTATATATTTCAATTGCTATGAGTGTGCCGGTGTTTGTAGTTTATTCTAGAACTTGCCTTAATGATGCATTTCAAGACCGCTGTGGGATCATATTCATGTGATATAGGTGAAGTAGACGATGAATTGGTATTCATTAGGTTTTAGATTTTTAGTTTTTATTTTAAAACCATTTATAACTAGTCCACCCAGGTCGTTAGCACTCATTTTTAGTGCTAAGAAACCCCTAGATACTTTTCACTTACATTTTCATCACAATTAATACCCTAGCCTTATTTTTGTGTAGTCAAAAGTTTAAAAGTTGCCTTGTAACATTTCAAATCGATTTATAAAATGTGATTTCAAATCAACCTTTTGAAGATTATTATATGAAGATTATTGATTCAAGGAAGCAAAACCAAGGTGAAATTCAAGAAACTTTTTGAGCAAACTAGAAGCACAAATGAAGTCATAGACAAAAGTTGATGAAATTTAACTAAGGAGGCAAGAATTGAAGAAATATTGTTAGATGATCAAAGTTGAAGCCTAAGGTTAATTGAGATCACATTTTCATTTTAGTTTCAAGGTAACACAACATACAAATTTTTGACTACCATTTTCAACAATTTATAAAAGTGTCTACCATATCACAATTTCACCATCACACTTATAATTATAACACATTGTTAGAATACCTCTTTTGATACTTCACTTGGTGCTCACGCCTAGTCGGTGGAGATTTGATCTTTTGGCAAGCCTATGGTAATAACGCATCACGACTTGGCTATTTGAGTGTTTATCTATTCCATTCCCAATCTTGATCAAATTGAGAGTTGAGTGATTGAAACACATTTCCTATTGAGAGGTGCTAAGTTGTGCATTCAAGCTTGACAAATTTATTTAAGGTTTTATATGTTTGTATTCATGCTACTAACATGATTACTTTTGCAATTGTGGTTAGTTATATTTTGTAAAACCTTGTTCTTAAATTCTAAATGCAAGAGGTATGTGTTTTGGAATGTAAATCATAGTTTGCTTGGCCAATGATCTCTTACCCAAGTGGTAAAAGTGAGGTGGGAGGCTTGCCTCCCTGGTGGTCTGGGGTTCGAGCCCAGGCAGTGGTGTATGGGGGGAATTAAATTTGGCCGTTCAAAAAAAAAAAAAAATCATAGTTTGCTTGAGGACAAGCAAAGTTCAAGTGTGGGGATATTTGATATCGCTCGTTTTGTACATGTTTATCTCTCACGATATCATTGTTTTTGTACTTGTTTCTAGTCGATTTCATGAACTTTTGGTACTTATTTAGTTGGAAATTGATTTCATGTGTTTAGGTTGAAGATTGAGAAAGAATGGATGAAAAGATGGAGGATTTTGCTGATTTTGCTATGCTGCACCGTTTTGGCCATATCTCCCTCATACGAACTCGGATTGAGGTGATTCAGGCGGCCAAACGAAGCTAACTCAGAGCTCTACAATTATCCAGAAGATAGTTAGCCTATCTGCTGAGATTCATAGCCGATCGGCTAAACTAAGCAGATCGGCTTGTTTAGTTCAAAATCCACTCAGAAGTTCGACCTTGTGCAATGCCCAGTATCTTAGCCGATCTGCTAAGCTTAGCAGATCTGCTAAGCCTTAGCCGATCTGCTATGGCCTTAGCCGATCTGCTATGATGCGCGGGGAAGTCTCTTTATGTATTGTTTTAGGGTTCAACTTTTCACCTAACACTCCACCCCCGAACCAGCAGCCCCCATGGGCGATTTTTAGGGGTTTTAAGTCATTTTTCATCCTTTTAAAAGTCTCTCATCATCTTAACTCTTTTGGTCACAAGAATCATCATCCGAACATTGTAATCACTCGGTTTGCATCTTTATTCGATTATAATTATGTTTACTTTGATTTCTCTTATTTCATGTGTTTATCTTGTTGTTATGTTGATTAGTGGCTAGATTATTGTGCTTGTTTGGATGAACTAACTAGTTGATTAGGGGTGTATCTTTTGGTGTTAATTTATGCTTGAGTTTGTGAATCATCCATGGATTTGAATGCATTTAGTTGGTTGTTGCTATGAACTTTCGGCATTTTAGCTAAACAATTATAGCGAATGTTCTTTGTTTAGTAAAAATACCTAAATGAGTTGTTTGTCATTTGTGGAACAAAGCATTTGATGATTGTAACAACACGAGTTAAATTCATACAAGTTAGCGATTATAGTGAATGTTTGTCGTGTGGATGATTTGCAAACTCACAAATCTAAATTTATGTTTAATCGGAGAACCTTGTGTGATTGAGCTTAATCACTAGAATTTAACCATTTGGTAATTTACTAATTGATATAGCGAACGTTTTCAACCAAGTAAATTGCTATCGATTATTTGTCTATAAATGATTGAACAAAATTGCGAATGTGGTTTTGGAATGTGTAAAATGATTTAGCTAAATTGTGCGAGTTGGTAACCATGGCGAACGTCCGTTACTAGATTAAATCATAGGTTTGTTGATTGAAGTTGAACAATAGGTCTTAGCGAACGTTGAGCTTATGTTTGATGAATATTACCCTTGGCATATAGTATAACCGACTATAACTCTACACCCCGAAATCACTAGTGAAATAGTCCAAGCAAGCATCGTTTTTAATATCTGAAAGTTTCCAATCAATCACTTTGACTCTTCAGAGTCCACCTGCCTAGATTAACTAAAATAGTAGTTTTTAAGCAACGTGACAATTCGGTCACAAAACCCCCACATTTACTTTTCTGTATAAATTACTTGCACTTGAATATAATTCTTAAACTCACATTCCCTGTGTTCCAACCCGAACTTACCCAACTATACTACTACACGATAGGGTCCACTGCCCGGTTGTGTATTAGTCTTAGCAAGGTATTTTCTAGTTCATTTACAACGATAACTTTTAAGACTAGATTCATCACATCAAGATCCTTTATGGTTTTAGTTTCCTTTTGCCCTAGATTAATTATTAATTTCCGTTGCGTATGATAATCAAGCTAGTGTATTAGAGAATAGAAAACCCATCAAGTAATTAGTATTGTCTTTGTATAGTTAGTAATGCTAGTAGTAAATGAAGCATTTAGTACTGTCAGTGTTATGTACTTAGTAAAATATTGTAATTGAAGCAGTTACTACTGTTAGTATATATTACTACTGTTAGTTCAATTTTGGTAATCAGTACTGCTAGTGATATTATGATATGTCATCTAAGAATTAGAGTTTTATATGGAATACGATAACTTCCATAATTATAGGAGATATTGTACATGACTCTATATGATATAAATAGAGATCCTTTAACCTAGATTAGGTTAAGATTTACGATTAGCTTCAAGGTTCTGTAACCCTAATACATCTGTGTATTCGTATTATTATAATTAATAATATTGAAGCTTTTGGTGATTATATTCGTGTTCAACAAGTTATTATTATTGTTGTTGTGTTCTTGATCTTCATAAGATTATTGAGTGCTATTCCGCAGCTTCTCAATAATTGTTCAAAGGTAATTGTTTATTAGACAAGTTAATCGGGACTGTCAATCGTCAACATAGAGAAGAAGATATGATGTAGAGTCCCCATGGTGGTATGTGAATAAGGATGAGTTTGCCTGGCCATGTTGGAAACCAAGCCCGTTAGCAAACTGAGCAAAACGCTGATACAAAGCGCGAGGTGCCTTTTTTAGGCCATATAACAAGCACTCTAAATGACAAACGTGATCAGGGAACCGAGAATCACGAAAGCCAGGTGGCTGGTGCATGTAAACTGTCTCCTCCAAATGGCCATGAAGAAAGCATTCTTCACATCAAGTTGATGAATATACTAGTGTCGTGTCACATCCCAAGTTTCATGATTAGCGGAAGCATACATTGGGTGCGACTAATCAAGGTGATCAAGCACATAAGATATATAATGAACGACATCTACATGCGTCGTTTTGATAAAATACGTTGATGTAATAAAAGTTACATATTGTTTACAAAAGTAATGAGTTCACATGGATTCTTTGGGAGATTCTACCACTTATCTAATTATACAAAATATAGAAATGCAGTAAAATCTCTTGATGATTAGTGTTTGCATGTGACTCGAGCTAAGAAATCCTGAGTGGGCAGTCCTACTACTGCTGGCACCTGAGAATACATGTAAAAATGGTCAGCTAAAAGCTTGTGAGCTCACAGGTTTGTATGATACAATTTAATGTATGATTCGCAAGATTTAGTATAGTGATTTGCAATCAAGCAAATAAATAAAATGATTGTATATAACTGCCATGAGCACATAGTCTGAGCTTAACTAAGGTGTCAGGATCACAATCAAGTGTCTGATCGAGGGTGCCTCCCTGCGAGTGCCTAATCTACACTCGTATGAACAAATGATAATGCGTCCGTTTGACCAGTTGGGGCTTCCAACCCGGACGGGGATTGTCAATCCCATATGGTACCATACACTAACATTCACGCTACAAACTGTATTACCAAACTATGTTGTGGATGGCTTTAAATGATTAGATGAATAAACTCATGCAAAGTATAGCGATATTTGATACTTGCGCAATATGAAAAGCAAAACAAGCATGTATTCCCACCCCTGGGTTTAAAAACAGTAAAATGAGGGGCTATGAGACTCACCTGAGCCTGATGTGTGACTGTGATATGAGAGCTAGCGAATAGTAGTAAAATGTTGCCCAAATAGAGTCCCTTAACGTTCTAAACGCAAAGGATATTGTCGTGAGTACTTGACTACACGTCAAATTGTGTTAACAATGCGGTTGTTTGAAAGATTGTTGATTTTGAAAGATATGTACGATTCGTTGGTGATGATATTCAAAAGTTTGTTTGTTACACATTCACGATTGTTGTTTGTGTAGTATAAAGTAGTTGTGCGAATATTTGTTGTTCATATATATATATATATATATATATATATATATATATATATATTATAGTCGTTGTGTATGTAAAAATACATAAGTTTCCAATTGTTATGGATATCATTATCCGAATGTATAATCATTCATAATTAGTAGTTGAGTGTGTATATATATACAATATATATACATACATATATATGTAGTTTGTATACATATAACACTTGTTACATTATACATATATACTCATGAATATAGTCGTTACATATATATGAAAACTTAAATTCCTTTCATTAGGGAAAAATATTAAATTTTATATTTGTCTACAAGTATTATACAAATACTTGTTGCGCGAAAGTATATATATATAAACTTTGTTTTAAGTTCGTTGTATGTATACATATATATACATAGTTAAAGTCGTCATATATATATATATATATATATATATATATATATATATATATATATATATATATATATATATATATATATATATATATATATATATATATTTAGTACATCGTATATGTATACATACGTTTCATTTGTTGCAAAAGAAAATAAATCTATCCGTATTTAGATATGAACCCGTATAACTTTATCGTTGTATATATATATAGAGAGAGAGAGTTGATTGTTGCATACAGAAATATTAATTACAAAAATTTAGTTGTACTCGTTTGTTCCGTCGTGGATATATATATATTTATACCCGTATTATTTATCGTTGTGTGTGTGTGTATATATATATATATATATATATATATATATATATATATATATAAAAGGAGTTAAATGTTAATTATAATAATCTTTGATAAAATAAATGAAATGTTACTAAGTACTTTCTATATTAAGAAGTTTCTATATTTAGTATGTTTACTAAGTACATTCGGGTCTCCCATTCCATCTAGCCGATCGGCTAGAGTTTGATACCCATTCGGGTAATCACAACCTACCCAATCGATTGTGATGTTTCACCCGATCGGGTGCCTCAATCTAGCCGGTCGGGTACGGTACCTGCTCTGTGTTTTTCAGTCTGTGTTATCGTTTTCAATCGTGTTTTTTCCAAATTTTTGCTATGATTTTACGTTAACTCTTTTTTTACAAATGTTATAGATGATAACATAAAAGCATTGTTCAAGTAATTTCACCCATTTATTATACATATACACCTATTAAAATTTTTGTGCAGACTAAAAGTTTTCATCCAAAATCATCATCACCAACAATTTCATTTTTACTTAGTTTTTAGTTTTTAGTTTTTTTTTTATCTTTCATAATCATAAAGTAATTACAAAATATAGCAACAATTTATGAAATAAATGTATGGAGAAAGTTCTCACAGTGATTATGATGAAGGTCTGAGATGATAAAGATGATGATGATATGGTGATCTGATGATGATGAAGAAGATGGCGATGATGGTGAGATGATGAAGATGATGTTTTTAAGTTGTAGATTATGGTGATGAAGATGAAGAAGTGGTGTTCTCCCTTCTGCTTCTGTTTGCTTCCGAGTTGATCAAACACAGAGAAATGAATTATTGGTGGTAGTTGTGGAGTGTGAAGAAAATGAGTCCGGAGGGAGTATACGTATATAAAAATAATACGGCTAAGTTTTTCAAAGGGAAAGTATGGTTGTCTCAATTATTTGTCTGGTGGATATTTTAAGTGTAGTACCGGTTTGGTATTTAGCCGGTTAATTTCGGGTACGGGTCCAATCATATTAAATTTAAAGTTTAATATTTGTAGAATTTATTTTGAAGTATTGTTCCAAATACTTTATTTGAAATCATAAAAATATAATTCTTATTATTTTTGATTTTCGGGTACGTTTTGTATTGTTTCTGTTTCGTACGATAATTTTTATATATAAGTATAAATGTTTCGTCTTCGTTTCATTTTTCGTTGTTCACGAAATACTTGCAACTAAATAATTATTTGAAAATAGTTTCGCGTTCTCTCAAATTTTGTATCACCAACAATCGTATTTGTTTTTGTCGGGTTCCTTCCGATAATGCTTCGTATAATTAATTTATAATTATAAATAATTATAAACTTCGTAATACTTTTATATTAAAGTTTTGGGCACGCTAGACTTATCTCACATCAATAGTTTAGTTGAAATTTTTTCGTAGGGAATTAACGTAAGAAATGCACGTGATTAGCGGTAAAATTATACTGTAATTGGAGGAGTGTCACATGTCGTGAGATAGCAATACAGAGAATGGTACGAATGGTGGCCGGTTTGACAACTGGGCTAAAAGTTTCATCACAGTCAATCCCTGGCTGCTGACCCTGCCATTAGCAACCAATCGTGCCTTATAGCGAGCAAGTGATCCGTCATCATTCATCTTTTGTTTAAAAAGCCACATAGAATGAATAATATTAACACCTAATAGTCGCGGGACCAAAATCCATGTACCATTAGAAATAAGAGCACAATATTCCTCATTCATAGCTTTTAGCCAGTGAGGATCTCGTAAAGCCTGTTAGTATGACCGGGACACCGGTGAGATGGTAGAGGTGTGCAAGTTAAGGCAATATGTGGGTTTTAGAGTGCCATACTTGGAACGTGTCATCATAGGATGTGAAGGAGGTGGAAAAGGGGGTGGTGTGGGAATCGAAGACGTACTAGGAGTGAAGGAAGAAATATGAGTTTAAGGTGTTGTTGAGGTTGATTGCTGAGGTGAGGATATATGGGGTGGTGAGGACAGAGGTGATGATGTGGGAGTAGTGGAAGTAAGAGATGAGACATGAGTAGGATGGTCAGTGTTATCGACGGATGACATAGACGAGGTAATAGTGGGAGACTGAAGAACATCGGAGAAGGGGTATCCATAGTATCAAGAAAGTCATAGTTTGGGGAATCATTAGGTGTTAATGATCCAAAAGGGAAGACGGTCTCGTCAAACACTACATGTCGTGTGAGAATGATCTTCTGCGAAGAGAGATCAAGACACTGAAATCCTCGATGATCAGATGGGTAGCCGAGAAAAATACACGGTGTGGTGCATGGTGGGAGTTTATGTGGACTAGTGATGTGAGGGTAGCATAAACAATCAAAGACACGTAGATGAGTGTAAGTGAGATGTTTGCCAAAGAGGCGAAAATGGGGTGACTATGGATGAGGATGGAAGAATATTAAAGAGGTGTGTCGCCATGTTAAGGGTTTCGATCCAATATGAAGGTGGAAGCCGAGCATGGAAAAGAATGGTGCGAACAACAATGTTAATAGTTCGTAACATGCGTTTGAATATTCCATTTTAACGAGAAGTATAAGGGCAAGAGAAGCAGGAACGTATACCATTAGAAGCAAGGAATTCATGAAATGGTTAATTATCGTATTCACCACTGCTATCACATCGAAATGATTTCATTGTACAACCAAATTGATTTTTAACATATTATGTAAAATGCAAGAATTTATTGAAAACGTGTGTTTTATGTCAAAGTAGATGTGGATAATGAGTGTAATGATCTAGAAAGATAATATAATAACGTAAACCACTGAGGCTAGCAACGAGAGAAGTTCATACATCAGAATGTATAATATCAAATGCATAAGTAACTACGGAATCCGAAATATTTGATGGGTGAAAAGAGATGGAAATTAGGAAAGATTTTAGGGAGAGAGAATAGGAGAATAAGTTTAAAAGATTCGGTCAGATGATCAAAAGGAAAAGCATTGATACCGTATTATGCAAAGTATTTTCTCATCATCACTATGAGAAACAATCATCACATCACATATAAATAATATAAGAGTAGACCCAATGGGCCGATAGATTATGTGGGCTGATTCTCTATGCTAGACATATATATATACACACACACACACACACACACTAACAATGCAGTTTCAAGCTTAGAAGTACATAAATTTATAATGTGCAAAACTAATTTTTAACTTGACGAAAAGGTATGATAATTCAAATATATTTATCCAAAATCAAATTGGATTAAATTGCGTGTTGTCTCAAGTTAACGGAGTGGGAAAGGCAAAGCATCAGCATTCAAGCACTTGAACACTAGGATTCATCGTTCTTCCACTCCCTCCCGAAGTTCTTGGCTGAAGTTCTCCTCAAAATTGATAAGTGGGTTTTCAGGGTTCTAGTATGTAATATGCTTTACCCATGAGATGAACAACATGGTGATTGGTGTTTGTAGGGATTTTTGTGCAACTAAATACAACGTGAATTCTAAGCATATTACAAAATTTATTGGTTTATTTTTTTCATCAATTGGACTGGTTGAACCGGTTTTAAAAAACATTAGTAATTTTTAGCATTTTTACGAAATGATGTAGCAAAACTAATTCTAAATAAACTTCGACTCGATAAGCCACTAACTCACTAAGCCCGACTCAACCGGGTCGAGTTCGACTCAATTAACTGATCGCTTCGGAACTGACTCGCCTAAACATAAATAAGACGTACTCCAAATTTGATCATTTTGATATCATTTTGATGGGTCGATTTCAATTTTTCGAAGCAATATTGCCGTTAGGTATCATTGCCGGTATGCTTTGCATCGCCGGTAATGTTCAATACACCATCCACAAAGCTGCTCATGGTCGCGTGAGTCCCCCCTCCCCTTTTTTTCAATTTTATTTCACCCGATCTACGCCATTATCATTTCATCAATTGAATTAAGTTATTCATGTTTTTGATGCTTATTACTTCAATTGTGTTTATCTGTAACAGCCAAAGCACATCGGTAATGATATGTGGGATGTAGCCATGGAAAGACGTGACAAAAAAATCGTCGATCAAAAACTTTCTCCTGCTACCAATTAAGGTTAGGGTTTCTATGCTCCCTTTCCTAATTTGTACACCGAATTATGAATAATTTCCATTGACCTTTGAGTGATTTTATTTCACTGGTAACTTTAAGATTTTAACAGCCGCTAGCCCGCTATATGTAAGAATATAGGGTATTTGCTTTTTTCGCTGCTATAAGTAAGTTTATCTTATGCATATTGTGGTTTTCGTGAGTTAAGAAGCTGAAGTTTGTGAGAAATTGTATATGTATGTTGGTTATTAGCTAACTTGATCACTAACTGTTACTATATACTATTAGAAAATGTTGCAAATGTTTACATTCCAATCTTCAATTAGATACCTTTTTTCTTTTAATGACTGAGAAGATTGCAATTAACTACATGTATTGACACCTTGAAAGCAGTTTATCATTTAAATTGGAACATTGCAATATTTCGCTTATTGTACTTCACTTTCATGTCCTTAATGTGATTCCTATCCCTTGAGTCTTTCATGTAGTTTCCAATATGTTATAGGTATTTTCTTCGTCACATTAGCACAGTTTTCATATTTTGTTTGCTATGAAGATAGAAGATAGTGATGATCACTGGTGTTTTTTTTACTACCATAAATCATCCATTAAAATGGCAGAGACAACAAATTCTGTGATCAGCTTTTTAGAATACCTATCAGGTGATTCTGTGGTTTGTAAATGAAATACTCAAACCTTAGTTGGATGGAAGAATATTTAACAATGTAGATAACTAGTTATTTGGCTAACTGTGACACCCGGTCAAAAAGGGCTAAAATTAGGGGCCAATTTAAACTTTTAAATCACGTATTATATAAGTGTTAACGCTTAAGCATTCAAGTATTATATATGTATATGTATATATATAAACCGAAACGATTATTTAAATAATCGCGAATACACGAATCTAACAAAACGCATAAACCCAAAATAGAATTTGGTGAAAAACATTTTTTTAATCAAGTATTATTATTGAGAATAATAATTACATACTCCGTTTGAAACTTAAATACATTTTAGATACAGAAAACCATCCGTACATTTTAAGTAAAACAAAGTTACAATTTTATACATCCGTAAAAACATTTTTATAAAACATTTCAACTAAAAACCTATACGATTCTATTTTTAGAAAATTATCATTTTAAAGTATTATACCGCATAACGATCGGGTACGCGAACACGGGTCGGGAAATACCCAACCACCTCAATAATTGAGGCCGGTTATATCAACCGACCTCAATTATTTATCACACACACACACTCACACGATCTCTGCTCTTTTTCCCTCTCGTTCCCTCTTCTTCCTTTCGGTTTCATCATCAAACAACAGCAACATCAACTACATAATCATCTCCATCTTCATTCTCGATCATCATCATCATCCGGTTTCATCATCATCACCACCTCACGGTTTCGTTTTTGAACTTGTAAGGATCATTTAACATTTTCCTTTAAATTTATGTTTATAATACGTTACATAACATATATTAGCTTTGTATTAGGTTGTTGTATGCGGAAATAGGATTTAGAACTGGTTTTGGATGTTGTCTGCAAGAACAGACTCGAACCAGACCTTGGAATACGGCGTATTCAAGGGAATACGGCGTATTCCCGCCCAGAAAACATTTTTTTCCCGCGCCTCTTCGGAATACGGCGTATTCAAGGGAATACGGCGTATTCCCCTTCAAAACCACTGAATACGGCGTATTCGGGTGAATACGGCGTATTCCCCACATCTTGAGCCCAATCAGACTGATTAGCCATCGAATACGGCGTATTCGGGTGAATACGGCGTATTCCCCTTCGAAACCATTGAATACGGCGTATTCAAACCAATACGGCGGATTCCCCCGTTATATTTCATAATCCAACGGATCAATAAACCAGCCCTGCGAATTATAGCTAAAAACAGAACAAATAAATTTTCGAAAACGTCGACGATTTAACAACTTAAAACAGGGTAGCTTCTCGATGAAAATTTTATTATAACAGATTGAGCTCAAATTCGCAAGGTCACTCGGAAACGACCCATTAATCAATGCTAAGTTCCTTAGCCTAGTCAGTTTTAGGCCATCCGGGGTCGTTTAGGGGCCGTAAATGGCAGATTACTGTTTTCATACTCGTACAAAATTTTGTAAACTCAAACATACACATTAAACAATACATTGGACAATCCATTTACTCATTAGAATCTCGCGTGTTTAGGACTCTAAGGGATTTCAGAGATTGTCTATTCCACGTCAAATATATTCATTGCTCGGATTGACTCAGGTGAGTCTCACGGCCCCATTTTCAATGTTTACATGTTTTAATAATTGGGGGAGATGCAACACAAACTGTTTTCGTGATCACTATTATTCGGTTAGTTAATTTAGTTGTTAACTTAAATTAACTGCATTGTTACTTGTATTCGGTTTACCATGTTGGTACATTGTTCGGTTATCATTGTCGGTCTTGATTTTCATTGTTCGGTATATGCACGAGTGTTTTAATTCGGTAAAAGTCCTCAACAGTGTATGATTCATTAACTTACTAAGGCGCGATTGCTAAAGGATAGTACTATCATGGGAGTGACGTCCCCGTCCGGGTTGCTAGCTACAACCAAGTTAAAAACGGGCACTTTAGTAATTGTTATGGGTGTGTCACCAAATCGGGAGGCAAAGATCGGGTTAGGCTTTGAATCATAGCTCAGTGCAATACAAATGTCATTATCGGTAAATCATTGTTCGGAAACCTTAATTGGTTTAATCATTGGTCGGTAGCCCTAATGGGTAAATCATGGTTCGGTACATTGTTATTCATTGATCGGTTTACACTGTTTAAATTATCGTCGGATAATCATGTTGATCACATTAATGTTTATTTAAACCTGTGAGATTCACCAGCTTTATAGCTGACCTTTTAGTGTTGTATTCTCAGGTGCTCATCAATATTAGGAATGGCCTACAGGATAAGCTACCTATCACGAGTCGCATGCATCCATTTAGACATGAAGATTTTCTTGCATTATATTTTGTATAATGGTTATGTATTAAAATCTTCTGAAATCATTTTGCGAACTCACTACTATGTTTTAAACTTATGACTTAAACTTTGTATTTCTTTTGGAAAACTAATGTAATGTAATGTGTTTCTAAAACGTCTCATTTAGAGTCGTTTTTGCTTGTACTTTGGTGTTTTGATAATTGATTAGTCATGCCCCAAAACAGTCCCTTCCGCAAAGCATGAAATTGGGGGTGTGACAGATTGGTATCAGAGCCTAAGGTTATAGCGAACTAGGTTGCATGTAGTGGGCCTAGACTATAACTGTTAGGCAGTATTCCTCATTAGATATAACTGGTTCAGAAATTTCGTCATACGAGTTTAATTTAACATAGCCTGATCAACTATGTACAATTAAATGAAGATGATGAAAGATCTGAAAGGGGTTATGTTGAACAGGAATGCATTAGTAGACTCTGACCACGAGAGAACCGTGACTTCTAATTGTTTTATGCTAGACACAACTAGGTGGATAATATGTATGTATACATGGGTTATACATATATGATTAGGCCTAGTGATATCCTCGGATACTTGGTAACGAACTTATTGTTCATATACGCCTTAGGAACTGTTCTATGGTAAGTTGATCGAGTCAGGAAAATAGTACCGGGATGTGCCTTGACAGAGAGGGTCGTCTCTTGGAAATAGACTTACCCTAGGAATAGATTAAGAACTCCGACACCTTAATCTACACCAATTGGTCATCAGAGGACCATCTTTCACCCACCCATCAGTTTTAACATTCGAATCCGGTATTCCTCTAAGTACAAAAAATTTTTTTTCCTACTTCCTTATCACATTCCGCATAACTGCTGATACATACTCGGATGTAATATTCCTTTCACTTCTGTAAACCTTAATCCTCGTAATCATTTGAACTCGCATGTTAAATGATTACAATCTTCTTTATTCTACACCGTTGATTGTCAATTGTGTTGTAATATATTACTGTTATATATGCAACTACGATAATCATATTCTTATACGAAACTCTGACATGTCCCTTATCTTCATTGAAGGAACATGCCTCCACGACGCCAAAAGTTCACTCAAGCTCAGGTCGATCGACTGGTTGCTGACGCAGTACTTGCCGAGCGACAACGATCTGAAAGTGCTGAAACAACACCAAATGCCCCCGTAGTGAAACCCTGCACCTACAAAGACTTCATTAACTGCAATCCTTTGAGCTTCAAAGGCACAGAAGGTGCCATTGGATTGTTGCGATGGATGGAGAAGACAGAGGCAGTCTTTCGCATCTGCAGTTGCCCTGAGAACTGTAAGGTCAAGTTCTCCACCTACACTTTCATGGATGATGCTCTGACATGGTGGAACACTTATGCTGACTCCATAGGCCAAGACATTGCTTTGGAAACTCCCTGGGATGAGCTGAAGAAAATGCTCAAGGATGAGTATTGTCCTAGGGATGAAATTCAACAGCTTGAGTCGGAATTCTGGAATCTCTCCACTCAAGGGAACGACATTGCCAGCTACACTTCTCGATTCAATCAGTTGGCGCACCTGTGTCCATCTATGGTAGATACAGAATCAAAGCGAATTGAGCGCTATGTCTGGGGACTTCCTTCACAAATTCAAGGGATGGTGACTTCATCCAACTCTTCTACATTTCATGGTACTGTGCGCATGGCACATAAGCTAATGGCACAGATCGTTCGCCAAGGAACGTCTGTTGTCAAGAGTACTGTAAACCACCCTAGTGATAACAAGAGAAAACCTGAGGGAAACCCTGATAATCAAAGTCCGGCTACCAAAAAGCCTGCAACCATCAAGGCCAACACCTCTGGGTCTGAAAACAAGAGAGAGTACACTGGAACCAAACCCTACTGCTCAAAGTGTAAACGTCACCATGACGGGCCTTGTGGCACCCCCTGCGACAAGTGCCAACGTTATGGTCATTCTGCTAAGGATTGTCGAACGAGAGCTTGTTTCGAATGTGGAACTGTAGGTCACTTCAGAAGTGACTGTCCAAACTTAAAGGACAAGAACATCGGCCCTGCTCGAGGAAGAGCCTACGTACTCAGAACTAGGGAAGACGACCAGAACCCTAGACTCATTGACTTGCTCAACACTGGTACGGTCATTCATTAATGATCTAATTGCTTTACACTGTTTACATGGATAGATATTACTTGTTGCTTGACATCTTTTATGTTTTCCCTAGATCCTAAGTGCACAATAGAATTAGGGAAAAAGGGGCAATTTAGGTTCTATAGTTTCTTTAAGAGACAAGGTTTAGCTTACATAAGTATTGGGATAACAAATCCTACATTGTTTATACCGGAAAACATATCGGGTGATATTTTGTGTAAACAATGGGTCACATCCCATATAGAGCTAATGTAGGTTGAATCAATTAGTTTCTATAGGAGACTGATAGAATCTAGATTAAGCGACGATACTGCTACTCGTTACAAACTGTATGAACACTGTAAGACTCACTGAATTCGGTGGATTGGTCATCTAAAACAAAGTCACACTTGCTAATACGGGACGACCTGGTCAAGTAGACATAACGGTTGGGTAGAATTCGGACCTCTCCATTTCTTAAATAATCGGTAGGTCAAAGCATAACAAGGGGAGAGGACATGGATAAATGGAATGTCTTAGTATTAGACATATCACATAGTCGGCCTTAGAAACACGCGGATTTAGGTTTCACTTGAATTTCGGGACGAAATTCTCCTAACAAGGGGAGAATGTGACACCCGGTCAAAAAGGGCTAAAATTAGGGGCCAATTTAAACTTTTAAATCACGTATTATATAAGTGTTAACGCTTAAGCATTCAAGTATTATATATGTATATGTATATATATAAACCGAAACGATTATTTAAATAATCGCGAATACACGAATCTAACAAAACGCATAAACCCAAAATAATTTTGGTGAAAAACATTTTTTTAATCAAGTATTATTAATGAGAATAATAATTACATACTCCGTTTGAAACTTAAATACATTTTAGATACAGAAAATCATCCGTACATTTTAAGTAAAACAAAGTTACAATTTTATACATCCGTAAAAACATTTTTATAAAACATTTCAACTAAAAACCTATACGATTCTATTTTTAGAAAATTATCATTTTAAAGTATTATACCGCATAACGATCGGGTACGCGAACACGGGTCGGGAAATACCCAACCACCTCAATAATTGAGGCCGGTTATATCAACCGACCTCAATTATTTATCACACACACACACTCACACGATCTCTGCTCTTTTTCCCTCTCGTTCCCTCTTCTTCCTTTCGGTTTCATCATCAAACAACAGCAACATCAACTACATAATCATCTCCATCTTCATTCTCGATCATCATCATCATCCGGTTTCATCATCATCACCACCTCACGGTTTCGTTTTTGAACTTGTAAGGATCATTTAACATTTTCCTTTAAATTTATGTTTATAATACGTTACATAACATATATTAGCTTTGTATTAGGTTGTTGTATGCGGAAATAGGATTTAGAACTGGTTTTGGATGTTGTCTGCAAGAACAGACTCGAACCAGACCTTGGAATACGGCGTATTCAAGGGAATACGGCGTATTCCCGCCCAGAAAACATTTTTTTCCCGCGCCTCTTCGGAATACGGCGTATTCAAGGGAATACGGCGTATTCCCCTTCAAAACCACTGAATACGGCGTATTCGGGTGAATACGGCGTATTCCCCACATCTTGAGCCCAATCAGACTGATTAGCCATCGAATACGGCGTATTCGGGTGAATACGGCGTATTCCCCTTCGAAACCATTGAATACGGCGTATTCAAACCAATACGGCGGATTCCCCCGTTATATTTCATAATCCAACGGATCAATAAACCAGCCCTGCGAATTATAGCTAAAAACAGAACAAATAAATTTTCGAAAACGTCGACGATTTAACAACTTAAAACAGGGTAGCTTCTCGATGAAAATTTTATTATAACAGATTGAGCTCAAATTCGCAAGGTCACTCGGAAACGACCCATTAATCAATGCTAAGTTCCTTAGCCTAGTCAGTTTTAGGCCATCCGGGGTCGTTTAGGGGCCGTAAATGGCAGATTACTGTTTTCATACTCGTACAAAATTTTGTAAACTCAAACATACACATTAAACAATACATTGGACAATCCATTTACTCATTAGAATCTCGCGTGTTTAGGACTCTAAGGGATTTCAGAGATTGTCTATTCCACGTCAAATATATTCATTGCTCGGATTGACTCAGGTGAGTCTCACGGCCCCATTTTCAATGTTTACACGTTTTAATAATTGGGGGAGATGCAACACAAACTGTTTTCGTGATCACTATTATTCGGTTAGTTAATTTAGTTGTTAACTTAAATTAACTGCATTGTTACTTGTATTCGGTTTACCATGTTGGTACATTGTTCGGTTATCATTGTCGGTCTTGATTTTCATTGTTCGGTATATGCACGAGTGTTTTAATTCGGTAAAAGTCCTCAACAGTGTATGATTCATTAACTTACTAAGGCGCGATTGCTAAAGGATAGTACTATCATGGGAGTGACGTCCCCGTCCGGGTTGCTAGCTACAACCAAGTTAAAAACGGGCACTTTAGTAATTGTTATGGGTGTGTCACCAAATCGGGAGGCAAAGATCGGGTTAGGCTTTGAATCATAGCTCAGTGCAATACAAATGTCATTATCGGTAAATCATTGTTCGGAAACCTTAATTGGTTTAATCATTGGTCGGTAGCCCTAATGGGTAAATCATGGTTCGGTACATTGTTATTCATTGATCGGTTTACACTGTTTAAATTATCGTCGGATAATCATGTTGATCACATTAATGTTTATTTAAACCTGTGAGATTCACCAGCTTTATAGCTGACCTTTTAGTGTTGTATTCTCAGGTGCTCATCAATATTAGGAATGGCCTACAGGATAAGCTACCTATCACGAGTCGCATGCATCCATTTAGACATGAAGATTTTCTTGCATTATATTTTGTATAATGGTTATGTATTAAAATCTTCTGAAATCATTTTGCGAACTCACTACTATGTTTTAAACTTATGACTTAAACTTTGTATTTCTTTTGGAAAACTAATGTAATGTAATGTGTTTCTAAAACGTCTCATTTAGAGTCGTTTTTGCTTGTACTTTGGTGTTTTGATAATTGATTAGTCATGCCCCAAAACAGTCGCTTCCGCAAAGCATGAAATTGGGGGTGTGACACTAACAAGGGAATTCTAGAAAATGTTGGAACATATAGTACTAATATAATCGATTGGTTTGTACTTCATTCTTGATAAAGGGAATGAACTAAAAGGGAGGTTGGATAACAGTTTTTATGATGAGTTTTTTGGAGGAGACCAATCATTTATAGTAAATATTGGAATTGGTAGGACCTACTCCAGTCTCCATCAAATTAGCAATGCGTTCGTTAGAACTATATATAAATGAGTTACCAGAAACCTTAGCTAACATCAAACGATATGCTAGTTTGATGTTCAGATGTAGTCAACCTGCTTGGTAAGGAGCAGGATATCTGGAATTGGATGTCGTAGAAGGTGTGAGGCTGATGACTTACATCAGATTGCGACCAATGGAGGCCGATGCTGGATTAGCAAGTGCCAGATAATAGGATAAGGGAGGTGAAAAATCCCATGTGACCTCTCGTGGTGAGTCAGGTGGTGTTGTATGCTATGTTCTCCCTTTAAGGATTTTGGGGGTGGTTGAGACCACTATGTGATGGTGGCACTGGCTGGCATGGCTGCAATGTGGTGGCAGCCACAGTGGGTTAATTGTTGCTGATGGTGATCCCTTGCTGGGACTATATTTAATTATTATTGATTAGAATAGAAGTTATATTGATCGCCTAGAACAAAAGATCAACAAAAAAAAGGATAAATTAGTTGCACTCCGGCAATATATATCTAACTGTCCTGCCATTAACTGTCATTACTGGCGTCACTATTTACAAATTTTCTTTATTTTTATATTAGGAAGCATGTCTTTTGGTTGATGTGACCAGTTAACATAAAGATGGTGAGATGAATGAGGACGTTAACTTAGTATATAGGATGGTAGGAGAAAAAGGATATACTAGTGAGATTGTAGGTTAGGGTAAATCCAAGGCTTTACCTGGAATTGGTTCGTCATTTCATCTTAGACATAGAGAAGGCTTAGAAATCTCCAAGAGGAAAGGCTTTTACTAAAATAACGACTGATCATTGCTGTTAGAAGTGGCAAAATGGATGGGTCCGGCAGTTTGGGTATGCGTTTGAAATGGTTGATTTGTTGGTACAAATCAAATTGGGTTGGATGGGTTTCTGTTGACACTGATGTTTCGTGTATCCTGTTTAGATTTTACACACCTGTAATTATAGGTAGCAAGGTGGGTGGGTTGTGCCTCATGGTAAAAGGGTCACTTTTTAGTGAACACTTTTCGTACACTTCTTATTTTATTTTTGTATTCATTTAATAATTATATGATTCAAAACAGTATTATTGCAATAATAAAATGATCTTTTTAGGAGGTTGTAGGCTTTTTAATAAACTTTGGATGGCCTTTAGACCATTTGACTTCTCCCTCTCACAGCTAAACTATTTAATTTGGCCCATTTGAGATAAAAACCAAACCAAATCGACCCAGTCATAACTCGACGGATCAAAATTGCCACCTCGAAAAGTGATAAATGCTATACGATGATATCAACTCAGTTCTGTTTGATGTCATGCGTTTATTACTGTATGTGAATCCCTGAATTTGTAAGCTTAAGTTGCTGATGTGGCGTATGGCTTTTACAGGAAGCTCTGGCAATACGATGCAAGGAATGATGGAAGATTCTAAGCCTTGGGAATGTTATAACTTTTTTATGCTGTTTTGGGAAACGGATTTTATTGTAAAGCAATAAATTTGTTTTGTCTGTGTTGAAATTTGAAGGGGTTTGGTAGATAGCTGGATTCATAGCAAATAAATTATGAGGTTGAATTCTTGCTTTGCTACATCATGGATAGCACTAGCACTAGCACTAGCACTAGTAGTTGTACAATGTGACTTTGTCAATGCTTTGTTCATAACCTCCCACATGTGTTTTCTGTTGGTTCTAGTGGAATTGGTGCTGTTTGGGGAAAAATACTTGCTGCATTACATACTTGTGTCGTACAAGTTATAAGTGTGGAGTTCGGGTGAGGGTAAGTAGATACAGTTTGTTTCATTTTGATTGGATCTGGTATTAAAAATCGTCAGACACAACGAACCACGAGAGCCATTGAGCTGAACCGAAACTGTCACAACTTTTACTGTATAGTTCAAAATCAGCTTCTGTAGTATAGGTAACTAATAAGTGAGGCCCATACGGTAGTAAAGAAATGGCCTTATTATTAAATGTGAGTCAATATTAATTACTTTTCTAATATTGTGTTAATTAGTTTTTTTGCATTGAAATTAGACCATATAATTCCAAGTGGTCAGTTTTCATATATGGAGTTCTTGTGAATATTTGATAGTGATTCCTAATCCTAATAAATTAATTATTATTTTATCTAATAAAGTATATCTCTTATGTTTCTGAAAATTAGATATTAGACATAAGAACATTGATACTCGCACAAATTCGAGGTTCAACTTGGATGGACCTTTTGTAAGGCATGATTGTTTAGAGATGGAATAAGAATGGAGTAATCAACTTACTACCGTTTTATCTTTTCTTTTGTATATCATGGCATTTGATTTCAACCTAAAAAGTTATCGTTTCATGAGACTCTAAATTACGTTTTGTTTTTGGCTTGGCTATCCTTTAGAAATTATAAGCAACTTATTCTTGAAACTTTGATAATATTGTCATAAAAACGTTTTTATGAAGGTCAATAGCGTGATGCTCAGTTGGTAATGGGATGAGGCATATTTGCCACAGATTAAACAGTGTATAGAGTTCAAGCCTCGACACTCACATAGTCACAACCGCTTAGTGAGTGATGTATGACCCTCACATTAATTAGGAACACGCAGACAGTCGATTGTGAACTAGTCTGAGTTGTCGGTTATCAATTTTATTTTATCTTTTTCGACAAAAATGGTACTATGAAGACTGATGTGACTTATTACTCAATCCCATAAAATAATACTAATCATTTATCCAAAAAAAAAACCTAGCTGGGAGATTAGTCGGTATCAATCACCTAAAAATATTCCATTTTATATCATAGTTAAGAACATGTGGGGTATAGATCATGATGCATTTGGATACTATCGTGAGAGGATTCCATGTAGTGAAATGAATAAATAAGTATAAAATTGTATCAAATGTCGCATATGAAGCTTTTATATATAGGATACCAAAAAGTTATGAAATGCTTTACAAATGTATAATACTTGTTTATTTTTTTAGAGAAAATTTCAACTTGTAGTAATATGTTTGTTAGTTTTTGTACTTTCAAACTTGTATCTAAACTTCAAATCTAACTATCAAAGCATGATCAAAAGCGATTTTTACATGTAAATGATAGGACCATTTACTATAAGTAAGTGTCGGAATTATACCGGAATCAGGATTCAGGATTACCCGTTGTACATGTATCCCAATTTTTATGAACCCGTAACACAACAAAGAATACAACAAAAATGCAATATCTTATAGAAAAGTTATACTTCGTATAGTGAATAGACATGTAGCTACAGTTATGCCTTCCTTCGTAACGTGGCTCCATCCGCACACTATCATGATCATGTAGTTAGCTTATTCCACATTCTATTCTTCTAATTTGTTCTGTGAAACCCTCTAGTAGTGTAGTGAATAAATGAGAGCATTTTTTAGACTCAAAAATGTTTTTTATATTTCTTATAATCAATAATTAATAATTAATCATTGGAAATAATTCTTTCTTATTGGGGTTAAACGCCGAAAGCTAGCAATTAAGCTTGACCCTACATGCATAATGTTCATATCATTAAAAAGTGGAATAAAACATGTTACAAGCTGATAATTATTTTACGACACTTATAAATGGATATATAAGCTCTTTTATTCAAGTTGGGAATTGGGTTATGGGAAAACAACTCAGATTACCACTTTAATAATATCATATCATAAGAATTAATTAAAATAAAAAAAAAAGTGGTGTACTGATGTTTCCATCAATCATTTGCTCTTGATTCGCATTTGTATTCCTATGTCCCTATAAGTATTAATAAATACTCCGTATATGTGAAGAAAAGATTCATATTCATTTTCTAAACAAGTTTAGGTAAATAGTCATATTAATATTAATATTAATATTAATTTAAATATAAGTGATACCATAGAATTATAATAGTAATACCCAAATCAGCATCTTATGAAGTGTGGAGCATGTCGTTTAAGGGTGAAACGTCATGATCATGATCATGTAGGGTTAGTGACTTATAGTGAAGCAAACAGGGAAAAGGGTAAAACTTTCATAAATAATTAAATTCACGATTTTTAACAAGTATGCACGAATAGGACTAAATAATTGAAAGGGGCGTGATTTGTACATCATCAATTATTATTATGTTATACGAGTAATGTTCAAATGAGTACAACATTTTTGAATGAGAATGGAGGAACCAACCAGAATATGCCATGTGTCACTTTTTTCTCTTTCCTCCACATTTTTAAAAATTAAATATCTCTCAAACGGTAAGTCGAAAAATCATAAAAATTGCACCATAATAATCAGCGTTTTATTCTCTTCAATTAGAGATTGACAAGGTATACTTTCGACGGATTTTTTTTTTCGTTTTTCGGTGGGTTTTGAAAACAACTAACACATGTGTTACCGTTGAGTAACACATGTGTTACCGTCGAGTAGTAGGTTTTGAAAACAACTAACACATGTGTTACCGATGAAGTAACACATGTGTTACCGGCGAGTAACACATGTGATACCATCTACTAACACATGTGTTACTAATTTTGTACCATTTACAAAACCCAAAAAAAAAAAATCGTCGAAAGTATGCCTTGAGGGACGGCAAATCGAAGAGGATAAAACGCTGAAAAATATGGTGCAATTTTCATGATTTTTCGACTTACCGTTTGTGAGATATTTGATTTTAAAAAACAAAGAGGGAAATGGGTTATTGTGACACGTGGCGCGTTATGAGTAGTTCCTCCATTCTCACACAAAAAAGCTTTTGAAAAAGCTTTTCAATTCCTAGTGTAAGTTTGCTTGCAAAGCTTGACATTTAGTAAGCTATAGATATACTAGATCCTATGGTTTTTGATTATTTTATTCACATTTTAATGAGATTTAGTACTACAAAGCTTTTCCAAAGCTTTTTATCATTGGAGTGATAGCTTTTTTTTTTAAAAGCTTTATAGAAAAGCTTTACAAAAAGCTTTACAAAACTAGTAATTGGAGATGCTCTTAATGTATATGATATAACACACTTTCAATACGTACTTTTTATCGTACAAGTCAAAAGACTTCATGAACTTCCCATTTATTTTTATCTGTGTTGTGTAGTTCTCAATTTTTATTTTTATTTTCGTTTGGTGTTGCATGTTGTCATCATGCATTAACATTTCATTTTCATTTTCATTTTCCTTTTAAATTGCGACAGCCGACGTATTTCTAGGAACAACTTGTAGTATTCAGGGGGAAAAACATATCAATATCAATTTAATTTTAATCATGGTTTTTATATGTGTATACGTAATTAATAATAATAATTGATAATTGATGATGTAGAAAAATAAACAGTCGGCAGACCGGCAGGTGAAATAGGAGAGATGATTCCTATTAGCAAACACCAAATCTAAATAAATAAAAACAGCAACGTGTTGGCTGATTTTTTTTTTTTTTTGAAAGGCAGTTTGGAATCACTGACGGGCCACTTAGGCCCACCCGATCATCTCACCATATTTATTTATTCAAGAATAAAATAATTTGTTTGGTTCGGAATTTATGCGATTATAGCCTTGGTTTTCATTAATTTTGTGTACCCAACCATCATTTATGTGAGTATGAGTTTTGCCATAATATAAGAAAAGGAGCTTTAATATAATGTTTAATAATAAGGGAAAAAGCTATATAATATAATCATTAGAAAATCAAAAGAACAACAGGGATAGGGACAACCAAAAGGGACAGAAGGGTAAGCATACAAATATACAATGTATAATAGGAGTAGTAATTATTATCTACTCCGTATATTTCTATGGGCGTGTTCATACGTCATTTTATGCAAATATATGAACTTAACTCACCAACCCAATATTGTTTTTTTCTGTTTATTTAATCAAGATAATAACATAGCTAGTGTCTTGCATACACTATTATAATACTACAACTTATGGAGGGAATCCTATTTTTATACTAATTGACTTGTAAACTGGTAGAATTATGATTATATTAATCATAAAGTAAGGTGTTTTGACCTTTTCACACCATGGTTAAATCTAAAAGATGCAACAAGCTTTTTGCCAGGTAATTGTAACATAATTGGGGTCGCCCGGCTATGCACAGATGGTAATGCAATTATTGATGCCAAATGTCCTAAGCAAAACAAAAGCAATTCAAGCAGTGTAGAGTGTATACTTTTTTAATCATTACAACTTGGCCTTCAAGATTAAGAATTGCATAATATAAAAAAAAAAAAAAAAAAAAAAGATCTAAAATTAAAAATCTTAGAGTTGAAGACATATGCACAGCACAGGCAAAATGAAATCAGATTGCTAATTTGCTAGAAACGATTCAAAAATTTCATACAAAAAGATGAATTTATTCTTTGACAATGGTTCACAAAATTTACCATGAATAGAATCACTCTTGACTAAACACCTAGAATGCACACAAGAAATCATCAAACTATGAACAGGTTTTAAGAGATATAGGAAGTGATTATTCACACAAGAACCACACAAACTACACCAGCAACCTTTACCAAAGAATTAACTAGGAAGTATACCTTGCATCAGTTGAACAGGAATATGAACATCAAGGGACGTATTCGGTTTCCAAAGTTGGTTGTGTTCTAGTCGTTGTAGCTAATGGCGCTTTTGTGTTCCCAACTGTTGTCATATGCAATGCTTCCCCAGCATCTGCTGCCTTTTCCATTCGATGCATTCTCTTCCTCTTATTAAATCTCCATACCCACAATATCAACAATGCCAACAAAACCAGCAATGCAATTCCACCGGCTACAGACCCAACAATAATACCGACCCTAGAACCGTTCCCTCCACCCACATGACGTTGTGGCGGAGGTGGTGGCTGCACCGGAGCAGGCAAAGGGGCGGTGGATTCAACTACAATAGAGAAATGCCCTTGTTCATAAGTCTCACACGTGTTCCCAGACTCCACATTGGTGAAATTTATCTGACCATCTAAAGTAAACCGCACACATCTTGCAACCAAACCAGCAGGCACTGGTTGTACTTGTGTAAACTCAATCGTGATGGGTTCTTCAGAAGCATGAATTTCCAATTCTTGCAGGTTTTTAGCGGATAGGTTTGAAGCATCATAAGCAAGAAGACCCAATACAGGAGCTAGATACATGTAACCAGGTAAAGGGTAATATGTTGTAGACCAATTCGCGAGATCCTGATAGACAAAAACGAGCCTTTCGACATAAGGTTGTTCTATTACCCCAATTGGAATTGCAAATTCTCTATACATATGAACACCTCTAGTAAACAAACTACCACTACGTAACCTCAACGCAGATATCCGAATCCCGGTTAAATTTGAAGGGGGAGATGCATCATACGGAATGCCAGTTTTAGGTCGATTGAATGCACGAAAAGCATAGTCTTGGAGAAGAACATCAAGTGCTCTAGCAGGTGTTTGAGCTTCAACACTTGGCCACCAGACCACCCAAATCAATATAACAAGCATCGTGAGACTTCGAACATGAAGCCCCATCGATGCAAAGTTAACTTACAATCAGTACGAATTAGACAAACTCCTAGAGACAGAAGGTACAAATAGGAAACCTTTTTACACGCAAAAGAAGCTTCAGACTCGCAGACCGTTGCGATTTCCAGAACCTGATTCTGTTTGTAAACTAACGGATAACTAAAAAGCAAATACAGAAGGCTTTAGTTAACTTTTTTAAGAAAAGCATTTCGTCGAACACTTTCGAAGCTTAAAGTTCGCAACCGAAGACCTAAAATTCCGTGAATAAAATTCCCTAATTATTCACTTAAATCCACAGAACAATGTGGATCAGATACGATATCTCATAAAACTGAAAAGAAATCGGAAAGATATACCAGAATCCGAAAATTTCGATTCAACCGATTTACACGCCGATATAATCCCTAAATTTCAGCAATTAACAGAAACAGCTAGCTAATCAATTAACCAGCAACAAACTTTTACTCCTCTGACTTCATCATCCTCATAATATCACTACATTTATTCCAAAACACGCAAAATTCAAGCTCATTTACACCGAATTCGCAAATTGCACCTCCGAAAATCCTAACAGAATTCTTCTGAAGATGTGAGAATCGTTGTTAAAATGGACTCAAATTGCGAGAACTAGAGCTCAGAAGATGCGGAATCGTTGCTAAATTGTTTATAAAGTTCTTCAGTATTAATACAGTAATTAAAAAATAGGTGAGGAAAATCAGAAATGAGTGAATGTATGTATGAACAGAGAGATAAGAGGAAATGATGAATGGAAGAAAGAGAGAATGAGAAGAAGACAGAAAGAAAGAGAAAGAGAGGGATATAGATACATAAAAAATATGTATGTATAGGTGGTGAATTTACAGAGTGTTAAAAAAAAAATTTATTTGCTTACTTTTTTTTTTTTTTTTTTTTTTTTTTTTTTTTTTTTTGAGTTGAGTTGCCATAAATGCCCCCGACATGTTTATGTATGGACAATTGGGTACCACAATGGGTTGTACTTTGATGTACAACTACTTATACATGTAATGAAGAAAACGTTAAAAAAATCATTTGACCAAGGTTGACCAAATAACTATAGTTGTTATACTACTCACAACCGTTATACAAACTTACGCATGAGTTTGTGCCAAATCAGCGTCACATTAGCACTTTTCAAAACTGACACAAAACTGACACTACACTATCAACAATAAACATCACTTCAGTTTTTTCCAGACGCACATTTACCAATATACCTTTATATTTATACACTAAACAAATAAACAAATAAAAGTGACGTCCACCGGTTGGGCGACGCCACCAAACCGACGCTCAAAGTGACGGAGGAGTGCCAACAACGTCACAAAAGTGACGCTCAACCTACGCTCGAAGTGAATTGCCGTTGGGACGCGTCTTAGACTGCTCCTAACAGTGACGCTAACTGACGCATCAGTTTTTGTCAAATCAACGTCACGTTAACAGTTTACAAAACTTACACTGCCAACAATGAACATCACTTCACTTTTTCTGAACCCCACACATTATTTACTTTATTTATTTAAAACACAAAATTAAATAAAATATTTTCATTAAAATTAAAATAACATTACATTAACGTATTTAACTTATATATTTAACTCAATTAAAACAAATATATTTATACTTTTAAAACATAATGAGCCCGTTTCCAATTAAGATGAGTCCATTTCTAAAAAAATGAGCCCGCAAATAAAATGAGCCCATTACTACAAAAATTGAACCCTAACCAGTTCCTCCATCTATCCATCATCATCATCATCATCGTCTTTTTCCTCATCTCTTGCAAAACGTCTTTCTCCTTATTTTTTTTCCGCCAAACAAAAATAAAATTGAAAAAAGAAAAAAAAACGAAACCAAAGGAAAAAAACGAATCGGGCCCACATCGACGCGTCCCTTCTCCGTCGCCAAACTAACGGTTTGCTGCTGTGACATCCGTCAAAATTAGGACTAGTTATTAGTTCCTAATTATTTGGTAATACATGTAATTAGTGCTATGTATTAGGCTAATTGTGTGTATCAATATGTATATTGATTAATATATATCAGTACGCGATTAAATTTAAATCGTGCATTTTCAAATCGGTCGAATTCCGATTCGTTTATACGGGCGTTGGTGAACATAAGTATTAAGTAATATAAAATTGTTATTTAATACAGCTCATTATTTATTATATATTATTTTGATAATATATAAAGTATTTTGTATCGTACAAATCAAAACATTCGCGACAAAACATATAAATAATGTATTATTATTGGAAATAATAATATTTATTCACATTAGACAAAAATAAAACATATTCGTTTTATTCAGATTTACTCAAACGCGACGAAACCGTTCGAATCATATCCGTCAATCAAACATAAAACAAAGATATATTTTTATATCTCAAAAATAGTATTTTTATAAAAATACTTCGATTAAAACCGCGTTCGAAAATATATTTAGATATTTTTCATATGAACACATTATACTACTTTGCGATCGGGTACAAAAACACGGGTATTTGTACTGCGAAAGGGAGCCAACTACCTCCAATTATTGGAGGTAGACATAAGCCGATCAAACACCCTCTGTGTTTCCCATTTTCATTTCATCACCATCAAACTCTTCTCTGCTCTCTCTCGATTCATCTCCAAATCGAAAACAACAATAACAACAATCAACAAGCAGCAGCAGAGGAAGCAAGGGTGATCATCATCACCATCTTCATCATCTTCTTCACCTTCATCGACACCATCATCATCATCTTTCGGTTTCCATTTTTAATACGTAAGGGATCACTCACTTTTCATTCAAATTACTTGTTTAAATGTAGATATATCATCATATATTAGTATCTAACAAATGATTATGTCCAAAGAATTGAGTTAGAAATCGTTTATGTAAGTACCTGCTCGAACAGACCCTGTACAGGTGGTGACCCGATCGGGTGGATCAACAAACCCGTACGGGTGAGTTGTGTGACCCGGACGGGTTAAACCCCTTGACCCGAACGGGTATGAGGACCCACCCGGACGGGTGACATGCTTCCATAACACCATCTTTTGTAGTTTTGTAGTTCTCTCAGTTACGCACGTCTGGGCAGCTTGATCGCCCAAATCCGAGTTCGTATGAGAAAGTTATGGCCAAAACGGTGCAACATAGTCAAATCAGCAAAATGCACCATCTTTTCATATTTTCTTCCTCAATCTTTAACCTTAACATATGAGATCAATTTCAAGCTAAATAAGTATCTAAAGTTCATGAAATCAACTAGAAACAAGTACAAAAATTGTATTTTTAAATATGATTTCAATTCCGTCACCAACGGGCCGTACACTTTTACAAACTACAAACTTAATTGGATTTCAAACATAAACAGTAACCAATCGATTTGGACATAACTAGTTGAAGGAACAACTAGCATAGATGGTCTGTTGAGACATCTGAATCATTAAAACCTTGCGCGTTTAATACGCCCGGCAGGTTTCCACATCTAATCATTAAACCTTGCGCGTTTAGGACGCCCAGCAGGTTTCAGTCGTAGGAGACGACATCATTACTCTTGAACAACATCATTATTACTTGTTAACAACTCATTAGGCTCAGGTGAGTCTCATAGCCCCTTTTTAAATGCTTTTACCTAGGGGTGAGATACATGCTTGTTTTGTTTTACAAGTAAACACAAGTATCAAAACATCGCTATATGCTACATGAGTTAATTTCATCTAATCAAATCAAAGTCCTCCATCACATAGTTTGTTAATATGATTTAGCGTGAATGTTAGTGTATTGTACCATATGGGATTGACAATCCCCGTCCGAGTTAGCAAGCACTAACCTGTCAAACGGACGCATTATCATTTGTTCAGTGTGAGTGTTGATTAGGCACTTATAGGGAGGCACCTCGATCAGGTCCTTGAATGTGGATCCTGACCCCCTCAGTTAAGCTCAAACTATGGACTCATGGCTGCATGTACATTCATTATTTGTTTGATAACAAATCATTATATAAATCTTGTGGTTCATCAATCTCATTTACTCATATACACCTGTGAGCTCACCAGCTTTTTAGCTGACCTTTTAGCATGTTATCTCAGGTACTCAGCAGTAGGTTGGACTGCCCGTCAGGATACTTTAGCTCGAGTCGCATGCAATCATTAAACATCAAGAGATTTCCTTGCATATCTATATTTTGTATAATTGGAAATGTACTAGAATCTCTCAGGATAATCATGTGAACTCAATATAATGTAATCAGTTTGTAAACTCTTATGTTATATCAATATATTTTGTAAACGACGCATATAGAGTCGTTCATTATATATCTTATGTGCTTGATTATTGATTAGTCGCGCCCCGATCCGATTCGCTTTCGTAACCCGAATTAGGGGTGCGACAGATTGGTATCAGAGCCTAAGGTTATAGTGAAGTAGGTTGCATTAGTGGGCCTAGACTATGACCGTTAGGCAGTATTTTCCTGTTAAGTATGATTGGTTCAAGAGTTACATCATACAAGTTTAATTTAACATATCCTGATCAACTATGTACAATTAAATAAAGATGATGTAAGGCTTGAAATGCTTATGCTGGAATAGGAATACATTAGTTGACTCTGACCACAAGAGAAACCGGGACTCATAATTGTTTGTGCTAGACACTCATAAGACTATTATGTGATATATGTATATATACATACATAGTCATCGCTCAAGCACTGTACGCTAGTCTATTATATATATATTATATATATATAGGCACTCACATTTCCAAACACTTTGTCATAGAGATGGCAAACACACCCACATAAACATCTTCTACTTCATCCCACTCTCGACAACATCTCTTGGGATCATGAAACTCGTAGGTAGCTAGAAGGACCACCGAGTCACTTCGAGCTAGACCTTATCCAACTCACAACAATTCAAATAACCAGGCTAGTCAGCACGCAGTTGCTAGTCAGTAGAGATGGTTATTCAACACCTCTTGATTGTTCTATAATGTTGATTGTCATATTGTGATGTTGTATATTACCGTATTTATATATGTACATCTATGATAATCATCATTTATGGACAATTTCTCAAGGACCCTATCCTTCTGTTCTCAGGAAAATCATGCCGCCAAAGTCAAGGACTTACCCCGATGCCCAGATGGCATCTCTCATCTATCAGGCTGTAACTGAAGCCTTGGCGCGACAGTCGTTAGAGACCTCTAGAAGGAATAGTGATACTGTCGATACCACTCCTACTGCCAAGCCTTGTTCCTACAAGGAGTTCCAGAACTGCAAACCCTTTAACTTTAAAGGAACTGAAGGAGCCATCGGCCTAATCAGATGGTTCGAGAAGATGGAGTCCGTCTTCCGCATCAGTAAATGTGCGGAAGGGGATAGAGTTCAGTTTTCCACATGCACCCTTGCTGACGGTGCCCTCACCTGGTGGAACTTGTATGCCCAGTCTGTGGGTATCGACACCGCCTATTTACTCCCATGGGAGGATCTGAAGAAAATGCTCACGGATGAGTATTGCCCAACTGAAGAACTCCAGAAGCTAGATGAGGAGTTCTGGCATCTCAAGGTTCAAGGAACCGACATTGTTGGATGTACTACCAGGTTCCAACAACTTGCAACCCTTCGCCCAGCCTTAGTAAGCACTGAGACCGACAAGGTCAAGAGGTACATCCGCGGTCTTCCGGAACCTATCCGGGGGAACGTCGCCTCTTCCAACAAAACCACTATTCAGGGAGCAATCCGATTAGCCCATGAACTCATGGCTATGCAAGAGAACCAAGAAACACATGTCTCATCTTCTGGGAACAACAACAAGAGGAAATGGTCTGGAAATTAGAACCAGCAAATCTTCAAAAAGACTGAGACTGTCAAGAATGACACATCGGGGTCTGGAGAAAGGAAATGGTACATTGGAAGTAAACCTTATCGTTCCAAGTGCAACCGACATCATGATGGTCCTTGTGGTACCCCCTGCAACAACTGCAAGAGGTATGGGCACCTCACCAAAGATTGTCGAGTACCTGCCACCAACCCCACTACCAACACTCACAACAACCAACCCCGAGCCTGCTATGAGTGTGGAAACACTGGACACTTCAGGAATGCGTGTCCAAAGTTGAAGAACAAGGGTAACAACAACAACAATGCTAGGGGCAGAGCTTTCGTGCTGAACGCTGGAGACGCCCGTGAAGACCCTAATGTGGTCACGGGTATGTTTCTTCTCAACAATTTAACTGCTTCAGTTCTGTTTGATACTGGTGCTGATAAAAGTTTTATATCTGAGGAGTTTAGCCCACTATTAGATATTACCCCAGTTGCCTTAGAAGCTAAGTACACTGTAGAATTAGCTAATGGCAAATTGATTGAGGCTGATAGTGTGATACCGAATTCCACTTTAAACCTTGCAAACGAACTCTTTTCCATAAACCTCATACCTGTCGAGATTGGAAGTTTTGACATCATTGTAGGCATGGATTGGCTATCCAAGCACCGAGCTGAAATCATCTGTTATGACAAAATTGTTCGTATTCCTCTCGTCACTGGTAGTACTTTAATCATACAAGGGGAGACCGGTGGGACGAGATTGAATATCATATCCTGCATGAAAACCCCCAAATACCTGAAAAAGGGTTATCAGGCAATCCTCGCTCATGTTATTGAGAAAAAGTCGGAAGGGAAGCGACTTGAGGATGTGCCCATCGTCAGGGACTTTCCAGAAGTCTTTCCTGAAGAATTGTCTGGTCTTCCACCACCGAGGCAAGTTGAGTTCTCAATTGATCTTGTGCCCGGGGCAACACCCGTGGCACGAGCACCATATCGTTTAGCCCCTTCAGAACTTCAGGAGTTGTCTATTCAGTTGCAGGAACTCCTATATAAGGGTTTCATAAGACCGAGTTCTTCACCCTGAGGAGCTCCGGTCCTGTTTGTGAAAAAGAAGGACGGTTCACTCAGGATGTGTATCGACTACAGAGAGTTGAAAAAATTAACCAACAAGAACCGTTACCCACTTCCCCGTATTGATGACCTATTCGACCAACTTCAGGGGTCGAGCTTTTATTCAAAGATTGACCTACGGTCAGGTTATCACCAGCTACGAGTACGCGATGAAGATATTCCAAAAACCGCTCTCCGAACTCGTTATGGTCATTACGAGTTTCAGGTAATGGCATTTGGTTTGACAAACGCACCGGCGGTATTCATGGACCTTATGAACCGTGTGTGTAAACCATATCTCGACAAGTTTGTCATTGTCTTCATCGATGACATTCTTATCTACTCGCGCAATGAAGAGGAACATGCACAACATCTCAAGGTTATTCTAGAACTTCTTAAACACAAAGAGCTATACGCCAATCATGAAAAGAATCACACGACTCACGACCTCGAGCTGGGGGCCGTGGTGTTCGCACTCAAAATCTGGAGACATTATCTGTATGGCACAAAATGTACCATCTTCACCGATCATAAAAGCCTCCAGCACATATTCAATCAGAAGGATCTCAACATGAGGCAACGTCGCTGGGTCGAGTTGCTTACAGATTATGATTGTGAAATCAAGTACCACCCAGGGAAGGCTAATGTAGTTGCCGATGCCCTAAGTCGAAAGGAGCGCACCAAACCACTTCGAGTTTGAGCCCTCAGTATGACCATTCATAATGATTTAATCATTCAGATTCTTACTGCTCAACTCGAAGCCTTGAAGCCTGAAAACATCAAAGATGAGGCCTTCCGAAATATGGAGAATCAATTCGAAATCAAACCTAATGGGGTCAAGTACTTCGCAAATCGAATCTGGTTACCTAAATTTGGAAACCTTCGAGACTTGGTGATGGATGAAGCTCACAAGTCCAAATACTCTATACATCCTGGATCTAATAAGATGTATCATGGTATCAAGGGATTGTACTGGTGGCTAAACATGAAAGCAGAGATTGCCACGTACGTCAGCAAATGCCTCACATGTTCCAAAGTTAAAGCCGAATATCAGAAACCCTCCGACTTTCTACAACAACCGGAAATCCCTCAATGGAAATGGGAGCAGATCTGTGACACCCGTCAAATTAGGACTAGTAATTAGTGCCTAATCAAGTTTTAATACATGTAATTGGTTATGTGTTAGGCTAATTAATGTATCAATATATATATCATTGAATATATACAATTATGCGGTTTGGTTAAATCGTACAAGTTTCAAATCAAATGTAATTCGGTTCAATTAAATACGGACGTTGGTGAACAATTTTATTAAATAATAAAACATTATTTAATGACACAATTATATCCAAAGTATTATTTTTATAATATCTCGTATTCATTCCGTATCGTATAAACAAAACCTACTCGGTTAAAATATTAAGCGCGCAAACAAAGCAAAACAAGTAAAGTTATAATTTATAACGCAATTATTAAGTAATTGGAAAAATACTTCAACAAAATATTGGGTAATTATTCATATTGTAAAACGCGTATTTGAACGTCTAAAATAATTAATTAACATTTAAACGAATCGGAAAAGGAACACCGCGCGGAGCACAAAGGCAGGGAACTAAAAATGGGTGAAGCCCACACCCGTGGGCCCCACCCAACCGGCCAACAAAGGGAGGGATCCCCTCCCCACCACCTCACTTTCATCATCATCTTTCCATCTCTTCTTTCTCTCTCTTTCTTTTCTCTCTAACTCAAACCATCACCACCATCACCTTAAATCACCAAATAACACCCTTAAACGTCATCAAATCATCAAGCCCTTTGGAGAAAAGTGTTCACCTCGAGACGATCTACACTCCTACCTTTTCGGAATTTCATTTCGACACCGCGTAAGTTTCCGACAAATTCTCGAAACCACTTAAATCCTTGTTATAATACTTGATTTTGGTTTAGATAAGCTTATAATGTCCATATATGGGTTGGGTAAAAGGATCGGACCAAGCTATGGCCGGAAAAATCGTTTTTGGCTCAAAAATCCGTCAACAGCTTTAAGTGTCGCAACGATGACTGCAGTATAGCGTCACTTCGTGCGTCACTTAAGTGACGCGCTGAGTGTCGCTAAAAGCCCTAATTTTGCGTCACTTGTTTAAGTGCCGCATAAAACCCCTTTTTCCCGACACTTGCCTAAGTGTCTCAAATTCAATACCCGTCACTATAAACCGACACTTATAGCGTCACTTGTTTAAGTGACGCCTATAATCGAGAACAGATTCATCCGTCACTAACCTTAGTGACTCATGACCTTTATACCGACACTTACAACCGACACTTCCTTAAGTGTCGCCCTCTATGCGCCACTTACACAAGTGACGCCATTAGATCAGAATCCGTCATTTCATGCGACACTTCCTAAGTGTCGCCATAAGTGACGCTAAAAACAGAAGGTTTGCAACTCATTTTTACTAAGTGTCGAGACCTAAATTTTATCACTTGATTTCACCCAAATTCAAGTCCAGATGCGTTTTTCACCAAAGCAATTTAGTAGAAATAAAAAATTTTCGAGCTAACTTGGCATCTCGACCCCAACCAGGGGCCAGTCCCTTGGACCCCGCCAGGGGTTGCCACCCCTGGAACCCCGCTACCCAGGGGCGCTGCCCCCGGACCCCCGTCACTTAAAGTTTGAAATTACTTTTTACAGCGAGTGCCAAACATTTACAACGGAACATATATATACTTCTATAAGTATACAAACAACTCAAGTATAATAATAATAGTTGAGATTTTTATTACGAACAATCACCAACGGGCCATACACACTTTCTAAACTCAAGTTAATCAACCAAATCATAGTAATTTGGACAAGTCAATCAACCAAATGGGGATAATTTGGTCATTATAGTTGAACGAACAACTACGAAGGTAGTCTTTCAAGATACCTATTCAATTAATAACCATCGCGTGTATTGGACGCCCTCGGGTTACAAGTCTTCGGACATCAATTCACAGCTAATCAATTCAAGTTATTTCGATAAACACTCAAGGCTCAGGTGAGTCTCATGGCCCCTATTTTCACTGCTTTTCAATCAGGGGTGTGATTACATTGCTCGTTTTATTTAAATGTTGAACGCAAGTACAAATCAATCAAATACTACATGAGTTGTTTTCAACTAATCACTAAAGCCCTTCATAGCATAGTCTGGTAATACATCTGTAGCGTGAATGTTAGTATATGATATCATATATGATTGATAATCCTCGTCCGGGTTAGCACGCACTAACTGGTCAAACGGACGTATTAGCATTTAGGAAGACGAGTGTAGATTAGGCACTCGTAGGAGGCACCTCAGTTGGGTTTCCTTAATTGGACCTGACACTCAAGTTAAGCTCAGACTATGTGCTCATGGCTGTATAACTTTTATTTTGCTTAATTGCACTTTAAATTCAATTATAAATCTTGCGGTTCATACAATTATGTGTTGACATACAAAACTGCGAGCTCACCAGCGTTTCGCTGACCCATTTTAGCATGTATCACAGGTACACAGCAGTAGGTTGGACTGCCTGATGTGACTCAAATAGTCATGTTTTTAAGGGCAATATTCCGCACTTTTTGGACGTATCTTTAGTGAAAACATTCCAAAATGATCATTATTTACTAAAATTCACTAAAGTGGTCTAAATATAGGCGTTGCTGCAAAAATCAACTAAAACGTCCAAATAACAAGCAAATTAGGGTGAATAAACGTGCACAAAATCCTCCGGCCTCATTTACCTTATATAAATCACATTCTCACTCCATCATATGATAAAACAGGTAAAATCGAGACGGGAAAATCAAGCATCATGCAAATCGGATAAAGAACGTAGAAGACTGAGCAGTATCAGACCCTATAAAGTCATTTCGGATATGTTTGAGCTATACACATCCAATTTCAGTGAAGTTGGCATCATTAGAAGCGTAACGGAATTTCGAAGACACAGGCGAAAGAATCAGGTCAAACGGACGCATAACGAAGGAGATACGCGCGTTTTAAGCAACGAACGAAATCAGACGGACACCGTATACGGCCTTGGCAACCGTATAAGGCCTACCTAAGACCGTATACGGACTCATACATACCGTATACGGCCCCACCAAGGCCGTATACGGCCCTATGCACCCCGTATCGTGCTTCGTTTGCTTGTACGTGCTGTTTCGCGAGTTGTACGGCTGATTTTTGAGCTTTGCCTATAAATAGGAGGTCACCCCTCCTCATTCCACACACCTTAACACATTCACACATTCTCACATTTCTCTCACTTTCATTTCTCTCTTTTTCTTTGACTTTCTCTCTCTAACTTTCTCTCTCTAGCACTACTCTTAGGAGTTAGAGGAGAAAGGTTAGGGTTGAGCTTACGGTTCGAGTCTAGAGGAAGGTTTAGCTTGGTAATCTTGTTGTAACGAGTTTTTCAAGTTCAGACTATTTGTAATCCTCAGTATTACGCTGTTGTATTTCCGATGATATCTAAACTTTACTTACTGTTATAATGCTTGTGGTTTATGTTATTTCAGTTTGTATTCTGCATATTGCCATGTTTATAGAGTAGTTTAATATTGTGATTGTTGAAATGTAGATATTAGGAATAGGGATGATGTTAAATTAATGTTTCATTTATACGATTGGAAATTGTTATGCTGTGTATCTGGTTAAGCTTATCCTGAATATAGATCTAGTCTCTCATCACCCTTTCCAGACTTTCACGTGACTGTTGCCCTAGGATAGGATCTGATCAACCCTAATACTATGAATATACAGTTATCTCCAGTTACAGTATGAAACTATGAACTTTCCTTTAAAAGGCACGGTACTTCGTATAGCGTTGGAAACACCTCGTGTGGAGTACAAATACGTGGAAGCTAAGGAAATGTCATGGATTGTTTCATCGTGAATTACCTAGAAGTGACCCTTCTAGAACTGTGGTCTAGGAATCAAAGCTATGGGAATGCTTGTTGCACTATACACCGTTAGTACACCTAAGATCTGGAACACTGTGGAAATGCTTAAATGCCCAGTACACCGTCAGTACATCTAGGGTTTGGAACACTGTGGAAATGCCTAATTGCCCTATACACCGTGATTATTCCTAGGGATGAACGCCTGACTGTAAAGGAGGGTCTATATTTATGATGGTTAAGTATGTGCTTCAATAGAAACAATACAGGGTAGTGTCAATCATATACCTAGACATGCAAAACCCTAATCACACCAATAGTTTAACATACACAGGATACAATCAGTATTTGCTATAATAAAAGTAAATAGACGATTAGGTGTTAAGAAAGGTCAGTAAATACAATTGCGGTCTGTTGCCTTATGCCTGATCCCTAGAACATTTAGGGTGACTTTGTCTTAGTTAAGCAAAGGCTCATGAGGGTTTGAAAACAGCCTGATCTGATCAGAATCATGATAACCTAGGATTCCAGTGACATATGTTTCTAGGGTTTCACCTGAACGTAGGGTCCTAGTGTTTACACCGAAAGTATGTCTACTCTTTATCTGGTAAATCTCCAATCAATTTTATAATGAACATCATCCCGAAACCCTAGTTATCCAAGTTTCAGCAATCACATCTCTACCTGTCTGCTTAAACCCTAATTTCATTTCTTGTTATTTACTTTTCTGCATTTAGGATAATTATAAAACAAAACCTTCCAAACAAAAATCTATCTACCTACCTCCATCCTAATTACGACCATAATCTTTGGTGACCCGCTTTATTTTAATTCGCTCCGATTTAAGAATGACCTCGAGTTATACTTACTGCTTGCTCCCAAGGTAGGTAGTACTTATAGTTTGAGCCCCAGCTCTTATAAATTTAAAACTCACTGTCCGCCGCTTCTGTTGCTGTTGGAACAACGACCGGAGTCGAATCCGACCGACCGATAGGAGTGACGACAAGTTTTTAGCGCCGCTGCCGGGGATCGTAGAGCGTTACGATTTGAAGCCGCCTTAGATATTCTAGCTTTTAGGAGATCATTTCCAATTAGGTTTTCTCAAACTTAGTTGGTAGTTATTTGCTTTCTTTAGAATAATTTAGATAGTTTAATTAAAAATGAAAAATACAAAAACATCTTTCTATGATTCATTTCCGTCTAGCCCCATTTCTCCACTAGCCCTCAAGACGTCCGAAGAAATGATGGCCATGGATGACGCTGAGTTCTTCGCCTGCTTAGAACAAGAGTTGGAATCTGAAGTCTACTCTTCATCTTTATCCTCTTCCGAAGTTATCTCCGCTAATTCAGACGATGAATTTAGAACTTTAGGGCAATTCTTAGACCTTGACTTAAGAAACCATGATTCTCATCAGAAGATCTCAACTTCTGCGTCTAGCATTCTAAGCTACCAGGTTATACCTGCTCCTGAGATTTCATATTCCTTAGAAAACTTCTTTCAATTCCCTACTTCATCTGGTTTTGTCGAGAGTAACTCTGAACATCTTCAACCCTTTCGTTTTCCACCCATTGAAGAACGTCTTTCACCCTGGGATGAAGAAGTTTACGAATACCCTCCAAAATCACCTATCTTTTTTAACCTTGTACCCGAACCTGAGTACACCATCTATCGTGTTGTTGATAGGACTTTACCAATAAAACCTGAAGAAAATATCCGCTACGTAGGTAACTCTTTTGATCCTGATAGGAGATTGGATGTTTGTCGGGCATTTGCCAGACAACTCAAAACGTCTAACTTTCCTTTTTCAGTTGAACAAAGAGAAGTCACTCGTAGGATAAAGAAACAGGTTGGTATTCTCCACCATCTTCCAAATCAAAAGGAGGAAGGTATCTTCACACATTATCGAGAGCAAGAACTAAAGCTTAAATCAGAAATAGACCTACTAATGGACCTATTCGCCTGCACCGATTATCAACCGGTTTCCGAAACCCTAATTAATCGTCATGTTGCGGCTATGATTTATGAGCTTGAGTTCTGGATCAGCAAAGATCCCACTATATCTCTCGTCATTTCTGATAAAATTCCATTCTTCGTTGACCCTGCTACTTACATGATCAACAAGTTGTTAGAGATATTCCCTGGAGCCACTGACAATAACATGGAAGCTGCTTTCTTTGCTGGAAGGAAGGGTATTAACGTCTCACTCACTTTGTTATTTGCTCAGTCAAAATTTCCTTTCACTGTTTCACAAACATCTTTAATCGAAGAAATCACGGAGTCAGTTCACACTACCACCGGAGATCCTGATTCAAGAGAAGAATGGAAATTTCAACAAACCCTAGGAATGCTTCTTCATGACTTGAACAATATAGATGACGGATCACGAAACGGAATTTCAAACCCTAAGAAAGTTAGAAAGGAATTTAACAAGTTTATTGACAATCTTCTAGATTTAGGCAAAAAGGAACGTATATTTCTCACTGAGCACGAACGATTCTCATTACATCCCGCAGACCTAGTTGATTCTGTCATTAAGATTCTCACTTGTGACTTTATTCCTCGCTACACTTTCCCTCAACCAAGAGCACCAAATTCACTTAAACAATTGCTCTTGGGCAATACTCAATAAATTTGTCCAAAAGTCGAGCTACCGACTTTAACCAAGCGCTTTTTGGGAGGCAACCCAAACTTTAGTTAATTTAGTTTTATTTTAAGTATTTAGGATAAGAAATATTAGTAATTAAATTTTAGGTTTAAAAGCTTTTAATTAAAAACATAAGAAAACGTTCTTTTTAAATTCAAATTCACGCAACACCGAAACGAATTACAGACATTTTCAGAAAATTTGAAAAAGTTTATTTTTAAATTTTGAAAAATTAATTTTGAATTTGTCTTGTATTTTAAAGAACACAAAAATATTGTCTTGTTTTAAATAAAAACGTATGCGATTTCGCGTACGACTCGCAATATCTTTTCAGACTGCACGTAAAGATTCTAGAAAATTACGAACATACTTTTTAAAATTATTTTATTTGAAATTTTTAAATTTTAAAATTTTACTTGTATGTTTCGTATCTTTCGCGAATTTTAAATCGCGTGCGTTTGAAAGGCTATAAAAGGAACTTTTGGCCACACACATAAGACAAAACCATTCAAACTTCATCTTCTTCCCCTATCTCTCCCCCAAACCGTCGGCCTCACCACCTCCATCCTCAAATCTTCATTACTTCACCATTTTGCATGATTTCAAGCTCAAAATTCATCATTTTATGATCTTTCTTGCATCCACAACATCACTACATCAAGTTTAAGGTAATCCTTGACCTAATTTTGTGATTTTCATGAAACTTTAAAAATTAGGGCTTGTAACTCATTTTCATAGATTTCATGGTTAAAAGTTGCAATCTTTAGTGTTATTTCATGCTTATCTTGATGCTTAACATGATTACAAGCTTAATCTAGTGATTTGTTAGCTTAATTGCAAGATTGGAGATTAAAGTGTTGACTTTTTGGATGAACTATAGCTAGTTTGACTTTTTGGTTGATTAATTGCTTATGTTGACTTTTGTTGATTGAGTTATGCTTAAATATGATAGGTTAATCGTTTGCAATTAGAAAATGGTTAAGTTAGTTTTTGGTAATTAAAGTAAGCTCATTTTTGATAAAATCATCATAAACATCATTTTTACTTAAAACTTTTATTCTTAAACCATGTTTATGACTTTTCTAAACTTAAAAAGCTTACAAGATTATCAAAACAAGCTTCGGTTCATTTAATCATTCTTAAAGTTTATCACTTTAATTAATAAAGTGTATGACTTTGAAATGAAACCAACAAAAACGCCATTTTCTAAAAACTACCATTTTGTCAAATAAGTTTACTTCCATTCTTTGCTTGAAATCATGTAAATAAAGCTTTATGTCTTTTGGAAATCGCGAAAAGTTGGATTGCATATTTAATTGGTAATATGCCCTTTTATGATTAATTGATTTACTTGAGGTAATTATATGACCTTGGATTTATCCAAAGTATTAAGCTCATTTAGATTGATTAACCATGAACATGAAGTATTTAAGTTTTTAGTGCTTGGGATAATTAAGTAAGGTACCTTGTTGACTTGCTTTGATTATGCTAGGAACTTGAAGCTTTGTGCCACTTACCCTTATTTAGACATAAGTTGATAAAAGTTTTTGGATTTGTGATTGGTTGCGGCTAGGTTTAGCAATTTTAAAATTTCTGGATATGCCCATTTCTAAAGCCTACATTTCCAATTTTTTCTGAAAATCTGGAAGTACTTTAGCATATCCATTAATATATCACTATTATGGTCTAATCTTTTCTTGTCTTTTGTCACAGATGGATAATTGCCCACCTTCACTCAGCTACTTGGCCAAATCTTCAAAGAATAGGTCACTCATTCGTCAGTGGCTGCAGCGACCGATAGGCAGTAATCGGTATGTGGTATGGAAAGACATGATTAAGCTAGGGATCAGGGATGAGTTGAAGAGTTTGTTGATGTATGAGACTGATGGTCAAGTGAACAATGCCCTTCTCCGTCTCTTCGATATAGATGAGTATGCATACCGAGAAGTAGTGACAGAGTTTATGATGACTTACCAGCTGAATCCAAAAATGAGCGTATCCGACAAAAGAAAGATTTCATTCAGGTTTCAGGAACAAATTCATCATATCTCAGTTGCCGACTTAGGAGTGTATCTTGGTTTATATACAGAGTCTCAGGTCAACTCTGCATGGTTCAGAAACAGTGTTCAAGACATCTCCAGCCTACCAAACAGGAACCATAAGGATATTTGGATGGATTTAGCAGGATCAAACTTTAGGAGCTGTGTTAAGTCATCCACTTTCATCAAGCCGGTTCATCACATCCTTCACAAGTTGCTAGCATGTTCTATATTTGGAAAGAAGGAAGGTGGAGCTGTGAGTGCCGAAGAGTTGAAGTTCATGGAAGCAATCATAGGAGGAAAGAATCTGAATGTTGCTTTCTTGATCGCTGAGAGACTTTGGGATGAGACAGACTTGGATAGGCACATGTTCATGGGGTCGATTATTACTAGATTGCTGTATAGTATGGGATTGTTGATTGAGGCCCACACTGAGGAGTTTTACTGTTTGTTCTCGTTCTTTGCCATTCAACTTGGACTACTGCAAGTTGATCCATCTTGTTGAGGTAGATGAACAGAGGCAGTGCCTATGGAAGAATACCAAACAGATCATTCCAGGATGTCGTCTCCCTGGGAAGCGTGTTAGAGGATCCTCACCTATTGCAGATACTGAGGATGGCCCATCTGATAGAGCCCGAGCACCTACTACTCATGCTAGTGTCCCGCATAGAGGAGCTGAGACAGCCGAGCCACCAGCTCAGGCTACTGTTCACTACACAGATCCAGTGACCTCGCTGACACAGTATTATCTTTTGCATACTCTTCAGGTTAGCCGTTCCCATCAGCTGTTGATTTCCAGGAAACTTGGTATTCCTGACCCAGAGCCTTACATGTACCGATGCGGTCCACCGCCACCAACCATAGCACCGCCACATATATCCATCCCATCACATACCACCCATACACCATCACCCGCTATCCGGACCACACCAGTACCAGAGCAGGTCCAGTCAGTTGAGACTTAGATACCGGTAGTTCAGCCAGTGATTTCTGCACCTGTGATTTCTTATCCTGCCCAGCCAGTCGCCAGTGGATCTTACCGTGCTGACACAGTCTACTTGGGCACGGATGCTGTATCTTTTGACACTTCCAGGATGCTATTAAACTTGGGACCGATCTCTTCCTCAGCTGTACCGATAGAGAGCATGCTACGTCAGGCTTACATGACCTTACTAGAGCAAGCAAGGGTTACTTCGACTATTTTGCTAGAGTTGGGCTACACTGATCCGATGAGACTGCCAGCAGCTACCCTCAGAGACATATTGATTCAGCTCAAACTGATCAATGCTGAAGAATAGGGACATAGAGTATCTAGTGGCCAGCAGTCAGTCGCAGGACCATCTGCAGCACCAGCTCCTACTCAGCATACTGATGCACTTGACCAGGGATCCCCAGCCTCATAGTTCTAACCCATTTGCATCATTTGACTTTAGTTTCAGACATTATTACTATTATTATCTTGTGTTTGTTTGGCTACTATTGGACCTTACTTTTGGAACTTATTTGTATCAGCCACTAGTTGGTTGATCACTCTATCCGTATTTACATTATGCTATTACTTATTATGTTTCATTTTCTTTCTGTTAAATAAGTAGAAATGTTGTGAATGGAACGTGAAAAAAGGCGAGATGACGCACTTTCAAGAAGAAAATCCGTGAAGTCAAAAGGCAACCCGAACCAGCTTTCAATATTTGCAGACTGCGGAACATTCAACATCTCATGGAGGGGCCTCGTTCTTCTCAAAACTTCCTTGTATCTAAGCACTTCAAAGAACTAAGTGTGGGATCAATCCCCACACCACAAACACTTATCGAAATCACTCCAGTTTCTTCAAAACCTAAAGTATGGAATTCTACACCATAAGAATCCCTACTTAAAGAGTTGGATTGGATTTCTGATAACGTTGGATACATGACACCGGATAACCCCGTATGAAGCTTACTGACCTTCAAGAAGAATGCAGAATAAAGCTCGCTTCGACTCTCTCTTTCCTGCAAAATTTCATAAGCTTCAAAACGTTATCTGGGGAGTTTCTTAACCCTCTATCCATTTCATGATCACATATATTCTGTCTTGTTAGCTTGTTATAATCTATACCCTATCCTGAGCTTATCACTAAGTGTGGGATTCAAACCCAAATTTAACACTTAAGAAACATTTTCTTACATGTTCAAACTCTAAGTGTGGGATTTTACCTCCAGTAAAAACTCAACTCAAGAGAACATTAGGGACAATGTTCCTTTAAGTGTGGGATAGCTAGGTATAGAATACCTTGGATAATTTTAGGCGATTTTTATGTCCAAAATAGCATTACTCAGAAAATGTTTTCCCAATAACGAACTTTTTCAAATAAATTTTTTCAAAATTTTTTTCAAAAATTTAAAATTACGAGTTAAATTATGAAACTAACTCTAAGTTTTTGAGTTAAATACTTTCGAAAAGAATCATTCTCAAATATGAGTAAGGTATTTTGGAATATAGGGAAAATAAGGTAGAAATTTCTCGAGCAAGAAATAATAATCTGAAAGGAGCATGGCTAGGCACATACAACCCTATTTTGTAGTGAGGTATCTTGAGCCTAAAAGCATTCATCCTTAATGCTTCACTTTCATTTCTTGTGTGTGCCAATGCTTGCATCTCTGAATTAGAACTTGCTCCAGACATACGTTTCGAGACCACATTGGTGTGTACCGTATGCGGTATAGGTGCAGCTAGATGACCTCGACATTCCTTAGGATTTAAACCCAATTCTTACATATCTCTTCAAGCCCAAAACCCTTCCGATACTCATTTTCGGTATCGATGATCCGCCTAGTGAACCATGTTGAGCCTAAACCTTTCATTTCATAAAAACCCTCGTACTAAACCCCCACTCAACCAAAATTCCCAAAACCTTATCTTAGAATTTCTAAAGTCGTGAAAAACATCTTTTGGAACATCCTCTTCAATTATGCTCTAAAGTCTTCCTCTTCTGTTTGCACTAAAAAGTCAAAAGTGCGAAAAATTGGCACGATAAAAGAAATTGAAGTTCAAGATCAAAGATCATAGTTCCGAAAAGGATTTCTGAAAGGATCAACATAAAATATCCTTAGAAATTCTCTGGCAAAGAAGTTCTGAAGAAGAAAAGAAAAATAAAAAGTAGAAAAATCAAGAAAAGAAAAAGAAATAGTTCCATCAAATAAAGCTGAGTGCTTCAAGTATCACCTTCTCAAGGAAAATTCGATAGAAGACGAGCAGCTACAAAATCCTCCGTTCCGTTCTGAAATAAAGTTTTTCACTATCTTTGAATTGTAAGATGAGTCAAAACCCTACAACAAAACATATACCACTACCCATACCCCTAAACCTCACCAAACACTATAACCCGTTGAATGTCTTGGGATAGTTAGCACCGTTCTCACCTAAGTGGTGGAGATCCGATTCTCGACCAAGCTTATGACGATGAGTGCTGCATGACTGGCTTATTTGAGCGATTTCATTTGTTCTAGATTGTTAGGGAACCCGATACACTTGGAGTGAATTGAGTGACCACCCTTAGTGAGATCGCCTAGTCATGTGTACTCCAAGATTACGAGGATTGGTAGTATGCTTGGTGATAATTACTTCTTGCTTCTGAAATGATCATCTTATCCTTCCCCTTATTCTTAAACAATCTTAGTCATATTAGAAGTGGTATCATTTTGAAATTATTTTGACTCACCCTTAAAAACCAAAAATAAATGTTTTTCTAACTGAGTGTTGCTTGAGGACAAGCAACGCCTAAGTGTGGGATAACTTGATATGACTCAAATAGTCATGTTTTTAAGGGCAATATTCCGCACTTTTTGGACGTATCTTTAGTAAAAACATTCCAAAATGATCATTATTTACTAAAATTCACTAAAGTGGTCTAAATATAGGCGTTGTTGCAAAAATCAACTAAAACGTCCAAATAACAAGCAAATCAGGGTGAATAAACGTGCACAAAAATCCTCCGGCCTCATTTACCTTATATAGATCACATTCTAACTCCATCATATGATAAAACAGGTAAAATCAAGACGGGAAAATCAAGAATCATGCAAATCGGATAAAGAACGTAGAAGACTGAGCAGTATCAGACCCTATAAAGTCATTTCGGCTATACTTGAGCTATACACATCCAATTTCAGTGAAGTTGGCATCATTAGAAGCGTAACGGAATTTCGAAGACACAGGCGAAAGAATCAGGTCAAACGGAAGCATAACGAAGGAGATACGCGCGTTTTAAGCAACGAACGAAATCAGACGGACACCGTATACGGCCTTGGCAACCGTATAAGGCCTACCTAAGACCGTATATGGCCTCATACATACCGTATACGGCCCCACCAAGGCCGTATACGGCCCTATGCACCCCGTATCGTGCTTCGTTTGCTTGTACGTGCTGTTTCGCGAGTTGTACGGCTGATTTTTGAGCTTTGCCTATAAATAGGAGGTCACCCCTCCTCATTCCACACACCTTAACACATTCACACATTCTCACATTTCTCTCACTTTCATTTCTCTCTTTTTCTTTGACTTTCTCTCTCTAGCACTACTCTTAGGAGTTAGAGGAAAAAGGTTATGGTTGAGCTTACGGTTCGAGTCTAGAGGAAGGTTTAGCTTGGTAATCTTGTTGTAACGAGTTTTTCAAGTTCAGACTATTTGTAATCCTCAGTATTATGCTGCTGTATTTTCGATGATATCTAAACTTTACTTACTGTTATAATGCTTGTGGTTTATGTTATTTCAGTTTGTATTCTGCATATTGCCATGTTTATAGAGTAGTTTAATATTGTGATTGTTGAAATGTAGATATTAGGAATAGGGATGATGTTAAATTAATGTTTCATTTATACGATTGGAAATTGTTATGTTGTGTATCTGGTTAAGCTTATCCTGAATATAGATCTAGTCTCTCATCACCCTTTCCAGACTTTCACGTGACTGTTGCCCTAGGATAGGATCTGATCAACCCTAATACTATGAATATACAGTTATCTCCAGTTACAGTATGAAACTATGAACTTTCCTTTAAAAGGCACGGTACTTCGTATAGCGTTGGAAACACCTCGTGTGGAGTACAAATACGTGGAAGCTAAGGAAATGCCATGGATTGTTTCATCGTGAATTACCTAGAAGTGACCCTTCTAGAACTGTGGTCTAGGAATCAAAGCTGTGGAAATGCTTGTTGCACTATACACCGTTAGTACACCTAAGATCTGGAACACTGTGGAAATGCTTAAATGCCCAGTACACCGTCAGTACATCTAGGGTTTGGAACACTATGGAAATGCCTAATTGCCCTATACACCGTGATTATTCCTAGGGATGAACGCCTGACTGTAAAGGAGGGTCTATATTTATGATGGTTAAGTATGTGCTTCAATAGAAACAATACAGGGTAGTGTCAATCATATACCTAGACATGCAAAACCCTAATCACACTAATAGTTTAACATACACATGATACAATCAGTATTTGCTATAATAAAAGTAAATAGACGATTAGGTGTTAATAAAGGTCAGTAAATACAATTGCGGTCTGTTGCCTTATGCCTGATCCCTAGAACATTTAGGGTGACTTTGTCTTAGTTAAGCAAAGGCTCATGAGGGTTTGAAAACAGCCTGATCTGATCAGAATCATGATAACCTAGGATTCCAGTGACATATGTTTCTAGGGTTTCACCTGAACGTAGGGTCCTAGTGTTTACACCGAAAGTATGTCTACTCTTTATCTGGTAAATCTCCAATCAATTTTATAATGAACATCATCCCGAAACCCTAGTTATCCAAGTTTCAGCAATCACATCTCTACATGTCTGCTTAAACCCTAATTTCATTTCTTGTTATTTACTTTTCTGCATTTAGGATAATTATAAAACAAAACCTTCCAAACAAAAATCTATCTACCTACCTCCATCCTAATTACGACCATAATCTTTGGTGACCCACTTTATTTCAATTCGCTTCGATTTAAGAACGACCTCGAGTTATACTTACTGCTTGCTCCCAAGGTAGGTAGTACTTATAGTTTGAGCCCCAGCTCTTATAAATTTAAAACTCACTGTCCGCCGCTTCTGTTGCTGTTGGAACAACGACCGGAGTCAAATCCGACCGACTGATAGGAGTGACGACACTGCCCAAGCAGGAATCATTAGCTCGAGTCAGCATTCATACCATCAGAGATTTAATTGCATTATTATATTTTGTATAAAGTAATTATGTGATGTAAATCTCTCAATTTCAGAAACTGAGCTAATGTAAACATTATTTTGATGTAAACTTATGTTTTATCAATACAAGTTCAAAACGACGCATATAGTGGTCGTTCATTATACCTTGTGTGCTTGATATGTAATTAGTCGCGCCCCGACCCGAATCGCTTCCTCAACCTGAAATTGGGGGTGCGACAAGATCTCCATGGATTTCATCACAAAATTCCCTAAAACAGCTAGCGGTTGCGACACCATTTGGGTGATCGTTGATCGGCTCACAAAATCGGCTCATTTTCTCGCCATCAAGGAAACCAACAAAATGGAACGTCTCACATGAATCTATTTGAAGGAGATCGTATCCCGACACGGCGTTCCAATCTCAATTATCTCTGATAGAGACAGCCGTTTTACATCTCACTTTTGGCAATCATTACAAAAATCCTTGGGTACTCGTTTGGATATGAGTACAGCCTATCATCCACAAACCGACGGCCAAAGTGAAAGTACAATTCAAACACTGGAAGATATGCTACGCGCTTGCGTAATTGACTTCGGTGTAAATTGGGAACATCACTTGCCATTGTGCGAATTCTCGTACAACAATAGCTATCATACCAGCATTGGAGCTGCACCCTTCGAGGCACTGTACGGTCGTAAGTGCCGATCGCCTATTTGTTGGACCGAAGTTGGAGATAGCCAACTCACTGGTCCTGAAATCATTCATGAAACCACCGAGAAGATCGTTGGTATCCAGGAACGGTTGAAAGCCGCACGTGATCGTCAGAAGAGTTATGCTGACGTAAGACGCGAGCATCTCGAGTTCCAGGTTAGGGATCGAGTATTGCTCAAGGTATCACCTTGGAAATGTGTTATCCGTTTTGGCAAACGTGTAAAGCTAAACCCTAGATACATTGGACCTTTTGAGATCCTTGAAAGGATAGGTCCAGTGGCATATCGATTACAGCTACCACCCGAACTCAGTAGCGTGCATCCCACATTTCACATTTCTAACCTTAAGAAATGCCTATCTGATGAGACGCTCATTATCCCGCTCGAGGAGATGCAAATCGACGACAAACTTCATTTTGTCGAGACACCAGTGGAGATCATGGACCGTGAGGTCAAACAGCTTAAGCAAAGTCGTATTCCCATCGTTAAGGTCCGGTGGAATTTGCGGCGTGGTCCGGAATTCACTTGGGAACGGGAAGACCAAATGCGACTCAAGTATCCTCATTTATTCACTGATTCTACTCCAACCACGACTCAGAGCTAAATTTCGGGACGAAATTCTCTTAACAAGGGGAGAATGTGACATCCATCAAAATTAGGACTAGTTATTAGTTCCTAATCATATTGTAATATATGTAATTAGTGCTATGTATTAGGCTAATTGTGTGTATCAATATGTATATTGATTAATATATATATCAATACGCGATTAAATTTAAATCGTGCATTTTCAAATCAACCGAATTCCGATTCATTTATACGGGTGTTGGTGAACACAAGTATTAAGTAATATAAAATTGTTATTTAATACAGCTCATTATTTATTATATATTATTTTGAAAATATATAAAGTATTTCGTATCGTACAAATCAAAACATTCGCGACAAAACATATAAATAATGTATTATTATTGGAAATAATAATATTTATTCACATTAGACAAAAATAAAACATATTCGTTTTATTCAGATTTACTCAAACGCGACGAAACCGTTAGAATCATATCCGTCAATCAAACATAAAACAAAGATATATTTTTATATCTCAAAAATAGTATTTTTATAAAAATACTTCGATTAAAACCGCGTTCAAAAATATATTTAGATATTTTTCATTTGAACACATTATACTACTTTGCGATCGGGTATAAAAACACGGGTATTTGTACTGCGAAAGGGAGCCAACTACGTCCAATTATTGGAGGTAGACATAAGCCGATCAAACACCCTCTGTGTTTCCCATTTTCATTTCATCACCATCAAACTCTTCTCTGCTCTCTCTCGATTCATCTCCAAATCGAAAACAACAATAACAACAATCAACAAGCAGCAGCAGAGGAAGCAAGGGTGATCATCATCACCATCTTCATCATCTTCTTCACCTTCATCGACACCATCATCATCATCTTTCGGTTTTCATTTTTAATACGTAAGGGATCACTCACTTTTCATTCAAATTACTTGTTTAAATGTAGATATATCATCATATATTAGTATCTAACAACTGATTATGTCCAAAGAATTGAGTTAGAAATCGTTTATGTAAGTGTAACACCCAGTCTTCGGGTCTAGTAGTATTTTAATATTTTATGATAGTGAACTATTATTTAATGTGTCTGAAAATAAGTGTGTTGTGTTAATTTAAAATAAGAGGAGAAAAGAGTCGAATAATTTATTGTGACTAATAAATTATTGATTGTTTTAAATTAACTCAGTTGACGGTAAAATAAAATAATGTTTCCCCGCAAATGGTTTTTAAGTTCCAGACAATAGAGATTAAAGGGGACAAAACTAGTACACATATTATCAGTTATATGTGTGTAATACGTATGACATTTCATAAACCTTCTACAGAATACGATTTCATACAGGAGAAATTAACAAGAACGCTAAATCAAGCCCTAAATTATCAATAACCTCAAATTCTTGTGAAATCAATCCCTGTTCCTCCCTGTTCTTTGTCTGGCCGAACTAAAAACACCACAGGGACGATTTGTAATTTGTGAAACAAGCTTTGAGGTGAAATTGAAGCTAGGAAACTTTGATTCAAGCTTCCAAAACATGGATTAATCATATCATCATCATCATAAACATGTTGTAAGTGTTAATTCTTGATTTTTATATAAACCTAGTAATGGGTTTTTGGGAATTTGCTTGAATTAGATGATTGAATCGAAATTGAAGCTTATAATGATTATATAGTTACTAGTTAGTGATTATTTCATGATTTTAATTGAAACCCTAAGTTAGAAATGATGAACTTGATGTATATAGCATGAAGAAAGTGATGGGTTTCATTGATTTTCCTTGAATTATGATATATAAGCTTAAGTTAATGAGGTGTAAGTAATAAGTGTAGTTAATGATCATATTATAGGTGATTATTGATGATGACTAATATGATTCAAGCTAAAAAGCAAAAACTTGATTAAGTTTGATAAGTATATGATGAATTGGTGATATTTGAAGTATATAATCTTGTTAAATGTCTAACCATGTTAATGGTGATAATTTAATCTAAGTAAAGTGATGTTGTGATCATGAAGATCATAACTTGATAAGTAATTGTGAATCTTTATGTTTAAGGTGATTATTCATAATCTTGAAATGATACATTTTAAGTGAATAATGATTTGAGTAATCCCATTGAAATTAGGCTTATGAATCATGTGGTAGTTACTTAACTAAGTTGTTTAATGTAACTACATTAGTATGATGTTATATTCATATTAAGACAAGTGACTAACTTGTGTTATTCTGATGTAATTCCAGATAAACAGAAGACTCAGTGACATTAGACTACTGAGTGGACAACTGAGGTATTCGGTGAGTGGATCTATAACCTCAGTGTGATTTAGTTATAACAAGTTTGGTTACAACGAGTAACGTATTATTACTGTTTTTGTTTTCCATTATGATTATGGCTAGTAGTAATAATACTGTTGATAGACTGTTTAGTCTGATGTGTTGACCTGATTGAATATGTGATCACTTGTTATTTGGCCTTCGGGCATTATGGTATTGAGGTCAACACGATAGTTGGGTTTGGTTACTATTGTAATACGACAGGAATTTCCTTGTACTTCTCGTTAATAGGAAATTAGGTCGTATGAGATTAGTACCAAACTATCGGTCTATTCTGTATTGGCCTTACAGATTGACGGTAAGTGTTCTTGGAGAATCCCCGGGTATTATGATATCTCCAGAGCCACCGATCCTCATTGCTATGTTATTGTATTGAGATGTTATCTCATTGAAATAGAACTGTATGTTCTTAGCTGAAGGTTTCCCTAAGAACTCTAGATACTCTGTGATATTGTGTATTTACGATGCTTTGATGTAAACATAGTTGTTATGCTAAGTTGGGCTGTTGTTTATAGTTTCACTCACTTAGCGTTATGCTAACCCTACCACAGTCCTTCTTGCAGGTTATAATTGATGGGACATATTGGGCTGGGCAGGAAGTTCTTGGAAATGATGGAATGTTTGACAACCGGAGTATACTCTGATATATTTTGATTTGATAAGAAAATGGTGAATTTATATAACACCTCATTATGATATTATTATGGTTGTAATAGATTGATAAATGTGGTGTGTTAAGTTTTGAAAACAACTTATGTACTTTTATATGTTTGAAATCTACGCTTCCGAATCATAATTATTATTATAATTGTTTATAGAAATGAGGGGTGTTATAGTAAGTACTTGCTCGAACAAACCCTGTACAGGTGGTGACCCGATCGGGTGGATCAACAAACCCGTACGGGTGAGTTGTGTGACCCGGACGGGTTAAACCCCTTGACCCGGACGGGTATGAGGACCCACCCAGACGGGTGACATGCTTCCACAACACCATCTTTTGTAGTTCTCTCAGTTACGCACGTCTGGGTAGCTTGATCGCCCAAATCCGAGTTCGTATGAGAAAGTTATGGCCAAAACGGTGCAACATAGTCAAATCAGCAAAATGCACCATCTTTTCATATTTTCTTCCTCAATCTTTAACCTTAACATATGAGATCAATTTCAAGTTAAATAAGTATCTAAAGTTCATGAAATCAACTAGAAACAAGTACAGAAATTGTATTTTTAAATATGATTTCAATTCCGTCACCAACGGGCCGTACACTTTTACAAACTACAAACGTAATTGGATTTCAAACATAAACAGTAACCAATCGATTTGGACATAACTAGTTGAAGGAACAACTAGCATAGATGGTCTGTTGAGACATCTGAATCATTAAAACCTTGCGCGTTTAATACGCCCGGCAGGTTTCCACATCTAATCATTAAACCTTGCGCGTTTAGGACGCCCAGCAGGTTTCAGTCGTAGGAGACGACATCATTACTCTTGAACAACATCATTATTACTTGTTAACAACTCATTAGGCTCAGGTGAGTCTCATAGCCCCCTTTTAAATGCTTTTACCTAGGGGTGAGATACATGCTCGTTTTGTTTTACAAATGAACATAATTATCAAAACATCGCTATATGCTACATGAGTTAATTTCATCTAATCAAATCAAAGTCCTCCATCACATAGTTTGTAAATATGATTTAGCGTGAATGTTAGTGTATTGTACCATATGGGATTGACAATCCCCGTCCGAGTTAGCAAGCACTAACCTGTCAAACGGACGCATTATCATTTGTTCAGTGTGAGTGTTGATTAGGCACACATAGGGAGGCACCTCGATCAGGTCCTTGAATGTGGATCCTGACCCCCTCTGTTAAGCTCAAACTATGGACTCATGGCTGCATGTACATTCATTATTTGTTTGATAACAAATTATTATATAAATCTTGTGGTTCATCAATCTCATTTACTCATATACACCTGTGAGCTCACCAGCTTTTTAGCTGACCTTTTAGCATGTTATCTCAGGTACTCAGCAGTAGGTTGGACTGCCCATCAGGATACTTTAGCTCGAGTCGCATGCAATCATTAAACATCAAGAGATTTCCTTGCATATCTATATTTTGTATAATTGGAAATGTACTAGAATCTCTCAGGGTAATCATGTGAACTCGATATAATGTAATCAGTTTGTAAACTCTTATGTTATATCAATGTATTTTGTAAACGACGCATATAGAGTCGTTCATTATATATCTTATGTGCTTGATTATTGATTAGTCGCGCCCCGACCCGATTCGCTTCTGCAACCCGAATTTGGGGGTGCGACAGCTGCCCACGGCGTCGGTTGCAAACCGACGGTGTCGTTGGGAGATGTCTTAGAACCAGCAGAAAGATATGGGAAATAAGGTTTTAAAAACTTAAGGTGGCATTTTATTTTGTAAATGTGATTTAGGATGTGTTTTACGGTTGTGATACCCTGCTTTCGAAGGTAAATAACCCCATTCATATCCAAGATTATCGGCTTATCTCTCTTATTGGTATTCATTATAAGATCATTGCTAAAATTCTAGCAAATCGTCTATTTAAAGTTGTTGGAAAACTTGTTAGTCACGAACAATCCGCCTTTATTGAGGGTCGCCAAATTCTTGACGGTCCTCTTATGCTCAGTGAGGTGATTGATGGGTATAAAAAGAGACATAAGAAGATGTTGATTTTTAAATTCGATTTTGAAAAGGCCTATGACTTGGTAAGTTAGAAATATTTTGATTTCATGCTAAATAATTTTTGTTTTGACTCAAAGTGGCGGTCGTGGATAAAAGATTGCCTTGAGTCGGCGAGAACATCCGTTTTAGTCAATGGTAGTCCAACATCTAAATTCTCGATTAAACGAGGTTTGAGACAAGGTGACCCACTATCTCCGTGTTTGTTTTTGTTCGTGATGGAAGGGCTGCATGTTGCCTTATCCGAGGCGGTTGGTTCGGGTTTGATTCGTAGTCTTAAAATTGATGGGTCTTCTATACATTTGTCCCATTTATTTTATGCTGATGATGTTGTAATTACCACAGATTGGCGAGCTCAAGATATGGATAATATTATTCGAGTTTTACAGGTTTTCTACTTGGCATCGGGTCTCAGAATAAACATCCATAAGTAGAATGTTTATGGTGTTGGAGTATCATCAGATGAGGTGGCTGTCATGGCCACTAATACAGGTTGTACAACAGGTTCGTTGCCTTTTGTTTACCTCGGATTACCCATTGGTTCGAGTATGAAACGTACAGCAAATTGGAAGATTTTAATGGATCGATTCAATAACAAACTATCATCAAAGGCTAATCTTCTATCTATTGGTGGTCGTCTAACACTATTCAAATCGGTGTTAGGTAGTCTAGGGATTTATTACTTCTCTATCTTCAAAGTGCCTGAAAACAATTATGAAGAGTGTGGAGAATCTTCGTGCTTTGTTTTTCTGGGGAGGATCTCAAGACTCGAAAAAATTGCTTGGATTAAATGGTCCAATGTTGTGGCGTCATTTGAGAAAGGTGGATTGGGTGTTGGTAGTTTGAAATCTTTTAACCTCGCGTTACTTCAGAAATGGCGATGGAGGATGGCTTCCAACCCGAATGTTCTATGGGTGCGTTTAATTAAGGCTCTTCATGGTCAGGAAGGTGGGTTCGATCAACATGGATGTAAAATGAATGGTGTATGGGCTAAGATAGTCGGGTCCTCTAATCATTTACATTTGAGTGGTGTTCTTCCTCATGATTCTTTGTGGTTTAAAGTGGGCTGTGGCACTTTAGTTCGTTTTTGGAAGGACACGTGGCTTAGAGATTATCCCTTGTATATTCAGTATAACAGGTTATACCGGTTGGAGCAAGACAATGACCGTTTAATTGTTGATCGCATATCTAATGGAAGTTGGTCTTGGAATTGGTCTACATCAGAGTTAGGGGCGCGTAACATGTCTTCGTTTAATGCTGTTTTGGCCGAGATAGGTAACATGGAGATTCATTCCGAATCTGATGCTTGTGTTTGGTCGTTAGCCAATGATGGTATGTTCTCGGTTGGCGTCACACGTCGATTTTTAGATGATCATATGCTGCCTTCGATGGTTCCTTCGACGACATGGGAAAAAACCTTACCCGGGAAAGTTAATATATTTCTATGGCGTGCGATTTTGGACAGACTCCCCCATCGATTGAATCTTTCATTGAGAGGTATGGAAATTCAGGATATTTCATGTCCATCTTGCTAAGGAAACATGGAGTCCGGTCATCACATTTTTTTCGAGTGTGATGTTGCTCGAAGCATATGGCGTCTTGTTCGTATATGGTGTGATATTTCTATGCCTCAATTTGATTCCTTCGTGGAGTGGCGTGATTGGTTGAGCTCGTGGCATACTTCTCTAGCGAAGAAGAAACGCACTTATGTCATTATTGTGTCTTCTTTGTGGATGTTATGGCGTTATCGGAATAATGTCATTTTTGGCTCTCGTTCCATGAGGAAAGAGGACATTTTCCATAACATTCGTTTGTATTGTTTTTCTTGGCTTAGTTGTAGAGGTGGTAAGATTTGTAGTTGGAATGATTGGTTAATGTCTCCTATGTATTCCTAGCTCCTCGCTAGTTTTTTTTTTATATAAAAGTTTGTTTGCTGTTAAAAAAAAAGGATGTGTTTTATGACAAATTAGTTAGAGCTGGAGTTTGTTACTTAAGTTGAAGATTGTGGCCGGATATTCAAGTAATTGGGGATTGTTGTCAGAAGCTAACTTAATTGACTTTCATTTTAGGGGATTCTATAAGATTCTTTTTTCAATAGTTTTCATCTTTTTTAAGTTACTAAACGAGACCTTTAATTTATAAGGAATGAAAATTATTAAAACTATAATTTTAATCTCCTATAATCCCCTAGAATCTCGTCAACGAGACACACCCTTAATATGTGTATAAGGATAATTATATGTTTGATAGACAAAGAAAAAATAAAATACAAGGACTAACAATCTTCATATAATAATAATAAATAAAATAATAAATAAGAAACATAAGTAAAAAGCATAACGCATCACCCAGGTTGTTATTTAGGTACTAAGACAATAAGACATACATAACTACTTGTACTCAAACATAACATCCTTAAGATAGTTCATGATTAATGATTAGAGTACACGTATAGGTGTATAATAATATCGACAACTTTTTGGTTCCTTGTTAACAAAAAATGCAGATAAAAGTATATCCGAATAAATATTCAAAACGTGTTGTTCCGGACACGCAAACCGGCCCACGTCAAGCCACCCCAGGCCCATCACGTGAGAGGTAAATCGGACTCGCCAAGGGCCAAGGTCATGCTGGGGATGTCAACCACAAGGATTGAACACCCAACCTCATGTATTCAATAGAGGTCCCACATTGGGCCAACACCCTCAACCACTTGGGTACACGCCCGGGGGCATCCGAATAAATATTTGTGTACACTCAAAATTATGGTTATCATCACTATATCATTTTCTATTTAAATGCATATGTAAATCTTAAATACTTCCTGCACGTATTGTTAGAGGTGTTCAAAATATTCGTACTCAATGTTATTCGCATATTCACATATCGATCCTAAAGTATCCGAAAATTTGGATATCAAAATTTTTGAATTTGGATTTGGATAACAAATTTTGAAACTTTTTCAGATATTTTAGATATCCAAATACTCGTACTTTTTATAAGTTTTGTATACTTCAAAAAAAATGGTAACTGACCCATCTGACGACCCCATTGACCAGTCTCACGGCTAACATGAGGGATTTTTTATACATTGATAGTATACTTTGAATTTGAATGCTTTAGAAGACAAATAATGAAAAATGCATCAATAATATGTTCAAACATATCATTGGTTGGAAAATTGGGCATTATCTTTGTTATTTGTTAGTTTTTCGAATATTGATTTCCATTTAAGTTAATAATTAATAATAACGTTTATTCGATGCTTGAATATTCGAGTTCGGATATATCTAAAAGAATCCATATTTGAACTCGAATAACATAGTCCCCTATCCAAAATACCGAATAATTAAAATTCTGATATCCGACTTTGTACACACCGAACACCGTACATGTTGACATGTTCATTTAGAGTCCAAATTTGGCCAATTAGAAACCCGGCCCATCAAAGCCCAAATGCTCGGCGCGTGCAATTGGCATTCGACTGCTACTTGTTTTTAGCTTCTTCGAACAATAAGCTAACACATTCAAAGCAAAATCCCAAACACTAATCGCCCGCCTGGTCACAATTTCCAAAAATTGAAGAATCAAAACCCTACGTGAAATCATGTACGGTGGAGGTAAGTATATCGACATACGAATTCTATCATCTTCTCTAACTCAAATGTGTTTATACTCACACTACTAAACCCTAATTTGTGCATAGTTTTAACTGCGAATTACTGGATTTTGTTCCACAGATGAAGTATCTGCGATAGTTGTTGATTTAGGTTCGCATACATGTAAAGCTGGTTATGCTGGTGAAGATGCACCTAAAGCTGTGTTTCCTTCTGTAAGTAGTTAAATACACACCCGTGCTCCATTTTATCGTTTATTATAAGAACATTCTTGTGAATTTTAGACTAGAAAGTTACTTAATTGTGTTCCAGCTGTAAATCTCGTTAGTCTATGTGAAAATATGTCGTAAAAGTTTGATATATTTGAGGGACAGATTTAGCATTATGTTATTGATAGATTGTGTATCATAGTTCAAAACAAGAAATGCGTCCGATTTTTTTCAAGACTAGTAGCACATTGAAGTCTCTCATGAGTAATCGCCTATCGTTATGGTCTAGGAAGTATCTAGGAGAGTATTTCAGATACTCCGATTTTTTTCAAGACTAGTAGCACATTGAAGTCTCTCATGAGTAATCGCCTATCATTATGTTCTTAGCTTAAACATAGTTATTTTTCCGAAATGCCAGTTTAAGACTCCAGGAATGTACATTGCTCGAGTGTTGGTTGAATAATAATCCTTTACCAAATACATAACGTCACATTGTTTTTTCTGTTATGTTAAGTGAATTACATTTGTTCGAGTGTTAGATCACCTTGAAAATGAACAATATTATATTTGCCTTTTTTATTTAATCCGGTGGGCATAAGAACATACATTAATTGATACTTAAAAAGTAAGGCCTACATGCCAAAGAATGTAAGACTCAAGTATAGACCATGTATGATCTACTAGTTGTTGAATGCCTGCTGTTCAACCTGTTCTCGGGTAAGTAGCTGTTGCATATCCGATTCTCTTAAAGTGAATGAATGGTCGAGTTGCCTAAACTAGAAGCTTGCGGTGGATATTTCTCATTAGCATACAAAACTTATAAGAAACCCAATGCATCATATAAGTTTAAATAATGGGCTCCTAATAACTTCCACCATTGTTGTAATGTGATTTATGCGTTATAATGTATGTTTCAATTTGATTCTCCTGATGCATCAAATGATCTGTGATATGCATTTATATGTAACAACCCATCCCACATGGATAGAAAGAAATTAGAAGTTTATGCATCATATAAGTTTAAAATTACAGGCTCCTAATAACTTCCACCATGGTTGTAATGTGATTATGAAATTATTCATACAGACCATGGCTTTTTTGCTTAAGGTATTACATCCGGCTAGTAAGTATATTGGGTTGGGTTGGTCCATTATGGCATTCTATTGAATGCTAGTAGGAGTTGAAAGTTTTCTCGTAATTGATAACAATTTTGGTACATAGAATTCTTATATGCTGTGTTACATATGTATAAATATAAATAAATATTAGTAAAATCATCTCTATAGTGTTTTAGAACGCCTCAAGTACAATTAGGTGGTTGACTAGTTGTCTAGAACTTATTTAGCTATTTAGTGATTTTGAAGTTTACTCATCAAACAGTTGATATTATATATAAAGCATGTCTGAATGATGTAAATCGATGCTAGTTGAAATTCAAGAATCCGTATTCTTACGGTCTTTTTCGATCCTTTGGAGTCCTACTTTTACACAGACATCTAACCATTGTCAATGGGTTGTCACTGTTATAATTGTTTATATTTGTTGCTTATATTCTCACTAAGTGTGCTGTAGTTAGGGTCTGAATATATCATGTAATCATGGATGTGACTATCTCATTGATTCTGTTGCAGCCTTCTATCTTCCATCTTTTAGATACATTTCAGTTTTGTTGACATCAGATATCTATTACTAACATTATGGTCCAGAACATACATCAGGACATGGATGCATCATTGTTCCTTTAGCAGTTTAAATTCTTTCTCTTAATATCTCATCATTTTTATTTTGTACATACTTAGGTCATTGGAGCTATCGACCAAATGGAAGTTGATGAAAATGATGATCCAGAGAAGAATAGTGGTGCTGATCCTAAGTCTAAGGGAAAACGCAAATTTTATGTAGGGTCTAGTGCATTGGGATACCGTCGGGATCATATGGAGGTCAGTGATTTCATACATGAGAACATGATAATATCTGACACGTATCATTAGCTTATACTTCGTGTTTTGGTATTTCTTTGATATTCCACCAGGTGTTACCATCAATAAAGGATGGAATTGTTACTGATTGGGATATTGTGGAAAGCATCTGGGATCATGCCTTCAGGTAATCAGTTACCCATATTTGTTATTGGTAATATATATGAATTTGCACAGAGTTTTATGTTTCCTTTATTTTTTCGGTCTCTATATATTATTCTTCTGATAGTTGCTCATTTATATCTTTGTTCTACCATGGTCTTTGTGTTACAGGGAATGCCTGCTGGTTGACCCTAAAGAGCACCCAATGCTACTTGCAGAACCATCCTCTAACACCCAACAACAGAGAGAAAAGTAAGCAATTACAAGATGCCCTTGTTGGTGTCATAACTTTGTTAAAAGATTTACTCTTCACTTTCTGATAGTGATACCATCAATAAAATCTCTGTTACATGTTACATTTGTGGTAGTCGCCTGATTTTTTTTTTATAATTATTATCAATGCATACGATGATCAACTGACATGTTTAAAGGAAACCACTTATATGAAACATATAGAGTTAGGTTGAAATGTTAGAAAAGCAAAGAATATGTACTGAACTATAGCATATGTTTGTATATGATTGAAATACTCTTCTCCGGTTAGTGGAGAATTATCTAGCATATGTTGTTTATAATTGAAAATTTGAAATATACTTAAATTCACATAAGTGATTTTAGGATGGATTTCGCCAAAATAGACTAAGTACATATGTTACCATTTAATGTGACAACCCAGAAGGGGAAGTTTATCCCTTTCTGGCGGAGCTAGAAGGGGGGGGGGGGGGGGGGGGGCAGTCGCCCCCCCAAGAAATCTAAAATTGCCGAAAAAAATATTTTTTTAGGTAATTAGTGACAGTTTAGGAATTTTGACCCCCCAATATGATAGAAAGAAAGAAAAAAAAATTGCCCCCCCACCCCACCCCCATATAAAAATTTCTTGCTCCGCCCCTGTCTGGCGGACGCCACCTTTGCACTGAAAAATTCTGTATAAGAGCTTAGTAGATTAGACAAACTGATTGTGATAAAACTTCGGTATGTCTTAAGCTGTACTAGTGTACTTTGAGGTTGCTAGTGGAATAAAGATCCCGTTGATTCTTTAATAGAGGTTATATTGCTTGATGTTTGCCATCATTATTATCTTTGGAATGGGTATACTGAAGTTACAAGTCACTATAATTATAGGAACTTGTAACCCATTTTGTTTGTAGTCTCTCAACAATTTATCAATAGAAGTATCTCACTTGGGGAAGAATACAAATGGATATTTTCATGTTAACCTAGTTTTTAATAATAAGGATTACAGTAATGTTTCAGTAGTTCACATACGCATGAAGGATAACTTAGAGCTTTCTTTTCGTTTCATGTTTATTATGTATCTTGGATATTTTCCGATTTTAATTCATCAAATGAATGATATCACTATAAAACTTCATCCCTGTTGCATCTTTTAGAGTTTAATTTTTTATTTTATAAATGACAGGACAGCGGAGCTTATGTTTGAAAAGTACCAAGCTCCTGCATTGTTTTTAGCCAAGAATGCTGTATGCTCTCTTCTCTATTCTTTAACTCCTCTCTGGCACATTGATCTATAAGACAGGATGAAGGTCAATGAATTCATCTGGCTTCAGACGAGTATCTGATCTTATCTTATCTGTTTATTTTTCTGCTAGGTTCTCACATCTTTTGCGTCAGGACGCGCTACCTCATTGGTAGTTGATAGGTATTTACATGATCTGCTTGTTAGCTGTCAGTCAACAATTCGTATTTGGCTTTTTTGATCTATGATTGCAGCTTCAAGTTTTATATGTAGACACGAAGTCATGCCTTTTGATCTGATTGAGCTTTTGACGTAGTTGGTGACAGCCAAAAAGTTCAGCAGTCGGACTCTTGGCATCGTTGCACCTTAGAGGTGTCAAAATGGGTGGGGCAATTGGGTTGGGCAACGGGTCAAAAGGGGCTCATGTCAGAATGGGTAATTTCTTAGGCAGGTTAAAATGGTGCGGGTCAGCGGACAAGCATTTTTTGTCTCTTAATCTATGAATACTTTTAGTAGCTATTGTAATATCTGTGAATACTGAAACTCATTTATAAATGCTAGTCTATTTTTAGCTGTTTTTAATAAACAATTTAAAGATTACTCTTTTTACCAGGTATAGATCAAACTAATTACTAATCCGAATCAACCCAAGGGAATTGATTGAAATGACCACCTCTATGTTTTCTTTTTGTCATCTATTAGAGTTGCTTTGGATTTTCTATTTCTGTTCGTAGAAAAGACCCTGCGACTACGTCTTTATGTCATTATCATTCATTGCCACATGCAATAAGAGATAGCTTACAAGATGCTTTGGATAGCTTTAATCAATTGGAAGTTGCGGAAAAGTATATTATATGTGGGTTGGATTGATTAATAAGAAGAGGAATTCTGTAAGCTTGGCTGATCATGGTAGTTTGATTCATTAGCATTTGTCAAATGATTGAACAAACACTTGAAAAAGAGGAGAAAAGGTTTACAGTTTGTCTATTTCTAACAGACTTTAGTGCCTTAATAGTAGCATGAGACTTGATCTGAATCATAACCGTCAACAGTGTTATGAACTGATTATATTCGTTAAGTATAGGTAATAAATCAAATTGTCAGCTAAGAAAAGAATGTGAGTTTTCACATATGACTCTACTGGTGAATGTAGAGGGAGGTACCATCAATAGAGCTAAACTGACATTTTTTGTACACATCTTCAATTGTATTTGCTGTTTGAATTTTCATCATTTATTTATTGTATTATTTGAATGGGAACTGATTCTTGGATTGGTCAATGATTTATCAGCGGTGGAGGATCGACTATTGTTGCCCCTGTACATGATGGCTATGTATTACAGAAGGTATGCACTGGCTAGTTTGTAGAAATTTTTGCTAGCTGCTAATTTTACTTTTTTTTAGTTTGTTGATATATGATAGCTTGTGCATACGTATGGCCAACTAACCTGTATGTTTTTTAATGGGAGTAGGCTGTCTCATCGTCTCCAATTGGAGGAGAATTTCTTACTGATTGCTTAATCAAAAGTTTGGAAAGCAAAGGAGTTAAAGTGAGTTCCTGTTTTGTACTAAGTTAATTTACATTTTTGCTGATATGTAAATGGCAGGTTATAATATTTTCATATGTTTTGGCCTGCGTATGAAATGTAGATAAGGCCTCGATACTCTTTTAAGCGGAAGGAAATCCGGCCAGGCGAGTTTCAGGTTGGCTATAACCTCACATTTTGAATTTGATTTCTACCCTAACGATGAAACGTTGCCTAATGTTGTTGCATTTGCAACTCATTCATAAAACAATCAATAATGATGGTCCCAAATTACTAGCATTATGCAAATATAGAGTTATTTCGTGGCACCAAATAATGCTTTTGTTTACTGTATTTTTTTCTCCGTAAGGAACCTACTCTGGTGACATCTGATATAAATTGACCTCTTTTCAATAAACTCCTGACTACTTCCCATAAAGCAGTTTCTGAATTCTTTCTGCAACTCCACGCCCATCTTTATTTTAGCTATCAGATATATCAATTATAAGCTTTTTAATAGTCTGGCCCAATGTAGTATATACTGTATATAAAGTGGATACAACAACTCAACAAGTGAGCCATGCAATTTTATATGTAATTACGTGGATTGCGTTGTATAAGTGTTGTACTTACATTATTTTTGACAGACTGTAGATCTTGATTTCCCGAACACAACTGAAAGTTACAGGCAGTACTGCCAGGTTTGTTATCGTCTAATTCAAAATTTTCTTTGGATATTTTGAAGTCTGTATGTTAATCGGACATGCTCTGTTACAGAGGGTTATTGCCAGCGATATAAAGGAATGCGTCTGTCGTGCCCCTGATACTCCATACGATGGTTTGTGTTTCATTTTAATTTCATTCCGTCTGTTTCAGTCATATGAATGTGCTCTTAATCGCAATATCGATATAATATTTCTATTCTCTTACTGGGTTAAAATGTAAAAGGTAGACATTTGTTTATGGGTATTCCATGAGATTAAGATCATGGGAACTTTTTAACAGTACTAATCAGTCAAGTGTGCTGCAGTATAGCTGTGACAATACCATAGTTATGAAGTCTGCCACTTTATACAATTACTACTAGCATACCCGGATGCTAACTTATTATTTGAATTGTTATCTATATTTTGATCATTTTCATTTAAAATTGTTATCTTCTATGGTCACTGTTGTCAGTATCGTTTAGTAAGCACCTTCACTTTGTCAAGGCATACCAAAATCGTCCATATCAAGTTTATAATTGCAAGATTTGGGTTTACAATGTACAAGTTTGACTTTTAGAAGAATCAGACATTACTGCATTAGTACATTGTTTACTAGCGATACCATAATACGATGAATGGTTACTAAAGACCTAATTGCTTCCAATCCCTAGCCTTTGAGACTGAATATGACTACTGCTGTGTAAGAAGTTAGGAAGTCCCTACTTCCTTGACAAGTCATATGAATGGACTTGTTTTTTCTTTTGTTTACATCTGCACCTTAATGGCTGTTGTGTTACGTGTCATATTTTCTAACGTGGTGGTTGGTTCTTTATCAAGGCATCAAATTCACTATGCTGATCATCATGCATTTCTCTCTATTCAGATACATCTTATTCAAATATCCCGATGACAGCATATGAACTTCCTGATGGACAGTAAGTTTGATCCCCCTTTTTCTGCTTGGGATTGTTGAGATGTAAGACAGTTGCAGGTATTGAGTCTGTTTGATTAACAGGACGATAGAGATCGGTTCTGACAGATTCAAGACTCCGGATGTTTTGTTCAATCCCTCCTTGGTAAAGGTCAGTGGTTCTTACCAGTTACCATCAGAAACGGGTTAATGCTGTGATTATGGATTTGAAGTCATTGAGTTCTGTGGAACTTGTTGCAGTATTTGATAATATACTCATTATCAGATGTTGCTAGGTTGTGCTCCATCAGAAACTGATTTATGGAACTTGATAATTTAAGAAGGCACCTTTCATACTATTCTATTGATATTTCTTTTTTTCTGAATGTCATCTCAGACTATACCGGGTATGGAAAGTTCTGTAGATATTGCTGCTTCTGCTCGCGGCTTGCCACAAATGGTGAAACATCTTATTAGTTTTAACCGTGTTGGTTTCAGGTTATATATTCATACCGTCTTTTCATTATAAATGATTAATCCTGTGTTTTTTTTTCTGATTCTACAGGTTATAGAAAGCATAAATAAGTGTGATGTTGATATCCGGAGAGAGTTATTCAGTAGTATCCTGGTAATAATTTTTATACTTCGATTCAAGTTATTTTAATTATTAATCATTATGTGATAGATGTTGAAACAAGTTATTTTGTTATTCCTTTGTGCAGCTTGCTGGTGGCACAGCTTCTATGCAACAGCTGAAAGAACGTCTTGAGAAAGACTTGCTGGAGGTTCACTCTTACAACCAATTTAGACATTGAGTGCATACCTTACATTTCTGCGAAAAAAGTGTTTGCAACATATGTGACCCCTATGACCTGAAATATAACAAAAAAAATAACATTCCGACTCTATTAAGGTCTACGCTGTAAAAAAGCGTTTGAATTACATGTTAAAATGCATCCCTAAGAACCTCATGACCGGGTATCTGTTGGTGATCATGTTTTTGTTAGAATTTGACCCCAATGCGTACGGTGTATAAAAGTTCTTGCATTAATATTATAGTAGAGCTGGCATGGGTGGGCCAGGTTACAGGTCATTTTACCTTTGGGAAACGAGCCACTTCGGGTTGGGTTGACTGACAAATAATTTCTAGTTTATGTTGAAATGTATATATATAATTCATGAGTTAGTTATGATCACCAAGCGCTGTTATCATCATAATAATCTGGTTCTTTGATTGTAATGAGTTACGGGATTGTATGCGTTAAATTAAGTTTAGAACAATTTGCCAACTTTTCAATTTGTTTCATCCTATGTAGCCAGTATTATTGATTTGATCCATTTGGATCAAATGATTTACGAGGTTACAGTCATGATGTAATCCAACGTGTATTTTGATCGTGTGTATTTTATTCTTCAAGGAATCTCCTCAAGCAGCTAGAGTCAAAGTATTAGCTAGCGGCAACTCAACCGAAAGAAGGTTCAGGTAAGATTTTATGTTCTTTCTCTCTAACTTCAGAAACTCTTTTAAAGTTGCATTAGATGTAGGGGTGTTCATCGGTTCGGTTTTCGGTTTCCTCGGTTTTGAAATTTTTTTGAGCAAAACCGAAAACCCAATTCACATTTGAAACTGAACCGAAAACCGAATTTGAATTCGGTTCGGTTTCGTTTAAAACCGAAAATTTAAAATTTTTTTATTTTATTTAAGTTAATCGGTTTCGACTTGTAATTTTTCGTGTGTTAAGGTTTCACTAGAGTTGAAAGTGAAAGACGTGAAGTAATTTTAATGTTTAAATGTAGATATACTTGTTTAGAAAATTTAAATATCACACATATGCTACATATATTAATTCGGTTTTCGGTTTAACCGAATTCAAAATTCGGTTTTCGGTTTAACCGAATTCTGTTTTGATTAAAATTCGGTTTTGAATTCGGTTTCGGTTTAACCGAATTCAAAATTTCAAAACCGAAAACCGAATTCAAAAACCAAAACCAAAACCGAAACCGAACCGAAAACCGAATTGAATTCGGTTCGATTTTCAAATAAAACGGTTTCAAACCAAATATTGAACACCCCTAATTAGATGGTTATCACATGTACATAAACTCATAAAGTTTTCTGTAGCTTCCCGGTCAATTTAATGACCTTCTATAGAATATTTCTATAAACTTGTGAGAACTGTAAAAGTAATTCACTTTTTTAGTGTTAGATGTTCATTGATTTCAAGGAGTTTAAGCTCTCACAAGAAGAGATGCACATGCAAAATTTGATGATAGTGAAATGGTGATGCCCTGAAATTTGAAAACATTTTGAGATTAATAGATAATAGAAGCAGGTTAATGAATTTGAATATTGTAATAATAAACTCGGTTTTGTAATAATAAGCCAACTATTTTATTAAAGCAATCTAGGTTTTTTCATTAATTTGAATACGTTTCATCAGTTCCCTTTTAGTTGTTTTATTTAGCTTAACCTATATCATCCGTTAGAGAAATAACATCGCCCAATTTGCCTTCAGTGTTTGGATAGGAGGGAGCATATTAGCATCTCTTGGGTCCTTTCAGCAGATGTGGTTTTCCAAATCCGAGTAAGTTTGACTTCAAAGCATGGTATTTGAACCATCACTTCGCATCAAATTTTTTCTCTAAACTCTCCATCTCTTGAACTACAGGTATGAAGAGCATGGATGTTCTTACATTCAAAGAAAATGTCCTTAAATATCTTGTGAAGCTGGGTATTATTACTTGCTGTGGTACTAGTAGGCTGGTAGTCTAGAAGAGAGCTAACGACTTGCTTGTTAAGTTAAAAATATATGATGGGGTTGAAAGTATGTAGCCTAAACGCCTTATGTTGTATAACTATGTTCTTGATTTTTATGTACGAACTCGAGAAACTGGTCGCGAAACTGCTTTCTAGAATGGAGACTCATGGACAGACCTTTTAGCTTATGAAATCTTCTGCTGTTGAGGTGGTAAATTTGGCTAGTTGTTTGCAATTCATAATTATGGGCTTGAAATTGTTTTTTATTGGTTTGATCTGTAATCTGTTATAACTTGCTTACTATATACTACTGCATAATAATAGCTCACTAGATCATAACCCGCGAAATTCGCGGGCTACATCAGGAAACTCTTACAAAAAATTATATCGTAGTACTCCGTATAAATTATATGTGTTTCTATTAGATATTATTAATAATGGGAATTTGGGTAACCCAATGGGGTCGTTTCATATTTCAATGGTGCATGACCGAACTCCACACAAGATCATCAGACAAATCACCTCCATCACATATACCATAACATCCGAGTCGAAACTCGTGTAGATTAAGCCTTAACGTTATAAATATATTGCATTAACATACTTGTAGTATTATATACGGTACTGTACTTCAGATTATATGATAATTAATGAAACGCAAAATTGTATAAATAGGGGAATTGTGAATGAGAATATCAAGGAATGACTCCTAGAATATATATACTAAAGTTCAAATTAGGAATGTAATTGGTGTACAATGACATAATAGCTTAGTAAATATATTAGCATAACACTCGTAGTGAACGTAGTAGCACCCTCATGTTCCTCAAAAAATAAAATTAAACAATATTAACTCAATCCGATGATTAAGCTCCTCACAAATTGTCGACCAATACTTGCAAACAAATTATATGCATATATAATGGAACAATTTAAAATTAAAAGTCTCACATTCATTTCCTAATATTGACTAATCGATTATTCAATCTAAATGTAAATTGCCAAGTCGTATTAAATTTAAATTTTGCCAAGTTGTATTACACATCCAACAATTTATTCATGAATATCAATAACATAATATTTGGTCCATTTTGACACCCATTCAACCCACTGGTACCACCATCTACCACCATCTAAACCTTTGCTTTACTTTACAATCACATATCCATTTGATCACATTTCATGATTAGATCTATAGAACCGTTTTCATCATCATGTTTCGTATGTTTCTCCTTTAAGACAATAGAATTACATTCATATGTCATAATGACTGATGATCAACTTCTTTGGCTTCACTTTTGATTCCAGTACTCCTCCGATTATAATATTTTATCAGACTTGCGTTTTACATGTTCGCATTTCTCACTGTCACTATCACTAAAAGATGTATTTTCTCCTAAAACGTGTTCACCGACTACTTTCCTTAGGGCAATTCATTATACCAAGTCACTGTTTTCTAGATGTTGCTTCATTTGCAAAAAGAGTTCCTTTATAACAACGCGACTAACAAAACAATAGAACATAAAAAGTGAGAAATTTGTAGTTTTTGTTTTATTTTATTTTCTAGTCAACCTAGAATAATATTGAAGGTACATACTAACACACGTTTTTAATAATTCTTTTAATCCTCTTCATGACAAGACTTCAGGCACGGTTAAAATTCGTCCATTTCCTTCTTTCTTAACCCAGCTAATCCTCATGTATACATTACAAACATAATTTATCACACAAAAAGAAATTAATGTTCTAAATACATCAAATCATCGTTGCTAAGATAAAGAAACTACGAATAGCTTAGCATGTGCCTTTTCCACGTTAGATTCTGATGATCCCCATCTTTTCTTCTATGATTCTGCCCATTTTTGGCTTATAGCAGCACAAACACACTCCTAATACTTACTCTCTTGAGCAATCCTTCTTACAAGAGATTGATGAGATGTTCTCTCTCTCTTAATGTGGCCCTGTGTTGCTTGTGGATTTATATATTTTTATTTATCTATGTCTGCCTTACACGCAATTCCACATTTGTCCCTAGCTCTGCACATTCCTTTTAACATGCACTTCAACCCCAGTTATACCTGCTCGCCTCAAATTATCTAGCTTAGCTAGCTTTTGCCAAAATACTCGACCTCATATTGAAATAGAATTTGATATAAAAAGTAAAAGAAATAACAAAATATTATTGAATAACAGTAGCAGCAAACATTACTAAAAAGACCAATCATATAATTATAGTCGCCAAATCTATATACATTTTTATCCAAAAGCGAAGAGTGAAGGTGAAAATGCATCAGATAAATATAAGACTTGATACGTATGGTAACATCTAAACTTCTTCCCACTAAAGGAGAATTCCAAGAGGTACAAACTACGTAACAAACGACCAGATACACTCATACACCAAGTAACGTACCATTATCTTTAAAACGTTCAATATCCTTTCATCATGTAATTTTCTAAGTACACTGGAAAAAGGGAATAACATGTCATAATGCCTTATCTCATTAACTTGACCAACAATTTGCGATGAACAAAGGTAGGATGTCGAAACCCTGAAGTAAACATCAAAAGCAGTTATGCATCAAGAGATTTACTATGTTAGGCACTATAGTCAGAAATCAATTTCAAAATCATGAATCCGAAAACAGATACAACAAAGTGACAAGTAATTGACATTGAAAGCAAAAGAGAACCTTCAATTTGATCTTAGTTTTAGCTTTAACAGGAAGAAATCTACTAAAATATAACAAAAATATACCTAAAAATGAATCTGCTTCCCCTTGACCACCCAAGCACCCAACCATATCCCAAAAATACAGCAACTGAATCCTGCACGCATTTACAGCAATGAAATACAAAATCAATTTAGTAGACATGCAACCAAAAATCACACATAAACATTGTGACATATAACTGAACCTGAGGTGTACACAAATAAACAAAGCTGCTAATCCAAAAGTTTAAACTTACATTCTTCATCTCCTTCATATTATCTTCAATATAATGGTTTGCTAACAAAAATTGCCCAAAAATCAGCAATAAGGCATTCATGATAGAACATTTAGCATAACATATAATAAACTGAATTCGCATAAAAATAAGTACAAAATTTTGGAACGAAGTGGATAACCCCACCGACCCATTTTCACTCATACCCTTTTTCACCCATTACCCAACCCTTTCGACCCATCTGTTTTGACACATTTACTCAAAAAGTAATCATTTCTTTGCGAATACTATTCGAGTCGATATCGCCTTCAAGATCATATAAAATGGACAGAGGCTTGGACTTATGAGTCCATAATAGTGAAAGTCAAACCTCATTTAGCATCACATCATAAAGAGAAATGAACATCATTTGATCAACTTTCTTCAAGTGTTGAGGTAGAAAAAAATTATGATCATGATATAATTAATTGATAACCGAAAATAGATGTAGAGTTAAAACGGTGGATGATATATAGATCAAACAAAATCAAGTCTAGTAATGAATATGATAATTCAGTAATCGCAACTATAGATTAATTATTAAGCAAGCAAAATGAATACCCGTTCGACCCATCCATTTTGACGAAAGTGATTATTTCCCTAATGTGAAGCCTTGAAGCTTAAGCAAATTGCCATACTCTGCCATTTGAACTATCTTGACTAATAAGTTCATACATGGCATAAGTTGCATCAATCACTTGGTTCAATCGTAGGACCAAAATTTATAAAAATATTGTAATTAGAAAGGAACACGTGAACCTAAGATCTTCTATCTTTTGTGATGAGAGAAAGCGAAAAATGCTTACAGTAGAGAGAAGTGATGAGGACTGAGTACTGAGCACCGGTAGATAATGTAGCAGCAAAATATGATAGTGTCCAATTGATCCACCTAAAGAAGACAACTAAACTTTGAAATATGCATATTACAAAGAAGCCCATGAAGTTGAACATGTATATATATTATATAAAACCATAAAATGCTTAAATTACCTACTGATAACTTGAAGAAAAATATTATGTAGAAGTTTGTCACAATTCCAAAAGTTTACCTATTTGAGGAGTCCATAATTGCTGCATCAAGAACAAAATTTAATTCAAACACAAAGCTTAGATTTGAAGCAAAAAATGCCACAACAAATTAGTTATAAAATAATCCTGAACGTCGTATAAGATCCATTTCTAGATTTCAACATAAAGGTTGCATGGGAGGAAGTATACATTTAAACACACGACAAGAAATGAAAGTGCATTCCTTGTATATTGTATTATAGGCAGCAGCAAGATTGTAGGTTTGAGCAGCAGCCTATTTTGCTATCATATATTACCCTACATGAATAGCACAATTAAATGTTCATCAAATGCAAAAAACAAAAAAAAAACATTAAAGCAAAGATACTAACAAAAAGTAAAAAAGACCTTTTTTAAAAAAATAACAATTTACATTTGGTTTTTGATGATGCAGTCTCTATTCCTTTAAGTTTCAATAACACATTACAGAAAAAATATCAAGAAAACACAATGCCTAATAGCAAATTGGTTTATACTATTGATATCATTGGGCGGCAGCAAATAACTACAGTATACTTAATCTACAAATAAGAATGAACCAAACATAAGCTCATATATTCCAGATTTAGACTGTTACAGAGTACAACATTAACATAAAATTATTGAAGTATTGAACTATAATGTGGATGTTAAACACTTTGCAAAAGCAATCATTGTAGGGTAGAGAACTAACATTTTCTTTAATGTGGTCAGCGAAAACAGACAACTCATTCAGTAATGCCTGTTATGTCCGACTATCAGCTTCTTTGCTCTCCGGGAAGCCAAACTACGTAGCAAAATATTTGACCCGCTGCACATACGAATCACTAATATTGCTACCAAATCAATTCAACCTAAGTTCGTTTAATTAGCGCGACGATGGAACATACAAAAACTAAACTTAAAAGCGAACAACGTATCTATGATATTTGTTACCGAGATCAACTAACTTCAGGTCATACATAAGGTAGTTGTTTTTCTTCTCAAGTCAACAAAACACTCTGTAAATGGACCTAAACCCACAAAATATTTGAAAATTATCAAAAATAATATATATATATATATATATATATATATATATATATATATATATATATATATATATATATATATTATATAACAAACTGGTAATCATATATACCTTCATGGTTGAGTTTGGGCTTGTGAATATTGATCCTTTCGTATCCTTCTAGGTTGAGGTTAAGCGTTGTCAAGCACAATTATCATACCATCCTAGCTATAACCTTCACATAATGAGTAACAAACATAAACCAATTATGCAAACATATGTTCAAATTAATCATAAATAACAACTATCACGCGAGAGTGAAATTAACAAATAATAGATGCGAAAAGTTACGATTAGTATAGGGAACCAATACTTGAATTCGTTTAGTAGCCATGAAACGCGAAAGAGTAATACCTGCTATTATTATTATAAGAAATGAGATAAAAGCCAATTGTCATTAAATAGAACCCATTAAAAACCTTATAGCTCACTAAATCAGTTTATCATGTTATCGTATATACATCAAATGCATTTTAAAAATCACACACTATAAAGCTTGAAATCTTGCAAGTATTAGTATCTGACTATTATGAAACTGATTGACGAAACTGATTGACCACAAGGCAGTCCCAAAATTATTATAAACCCTAAATATCAAATTAAACCACAAATCCAAATAATTCCACAATCAAAGACAATGAAGCAGCTTCAAAGCACCCAATTTTGACACATCCAAGTACTAATTAAACATCGCAAAATAAATACATATATAATCATTATTACCTTTATAAAAAAGCTTCATTTTTCATGCTTTATTGCTACACCAGAAACGTATATGTACGACGACAACACCGCTGGGAGAGTCGAAGTCGTGCAGGAAGATTTGATTGAATTGATCGGAGTTTTAGATACGGAAGTCGTGGGTGGTAGTGGCGGCGAAACAGGCGGAGTCTTGGTCGAAGGAGAAGTGGAGGAGGTCAGGGAATGATTGATGTAGCGAGGATTGTGGAGATGATGGAGTTAGGGTTATGGGAGAAATTGCGTTGCGTGTTTTTTTCCTGTGATACTCCGTATTATTTTAGGTTTTATAATTTGGTTAAAATACTATATTCAAATTTTTATTAGTTGTAGTTAATCTTTTAAATTTTTTATTTTGAATTTTATTCCCATTTAGATAATACAAGATTCAAAAGTTAAAAGTTTAAATTTGAAAATTAGTTCCTGTAAAATCTCTTGATTTAGTTGTAGTCAAGGGTAATTAAGTAAAATTAGGTTTCAAATTATAACATATTACGTAAACAATTCAGATAATCTGAATCAACGATCAAGATTTAATTAACTAAATCAATTAACGGACGGGATTCAGTCAAACAAAATTAATTTCTAATTGTTTACGTATTTTAACTCCTCTAATAATATTTAAAGAGATTGCTCTGTGAGTAGCTACACCAAACACTACTTCAAATTATTTTAATGTTTTAACACTGATATCATGATACGTTTCTACGCTCTATAACGATGGGTTGTGAAAGAAGTATCTATTTTTCTAAACAAGGATTTTTATATTTTTTATGAGGGTATGTTTGACAAACAATCTTATTAGAGTTTATGGGAGCTTAAATTTATTTTTTCTATAAACTCAAGCTTCTAGCCGCCTTGTTTGGTAGACGAGAGTTTATTATAAAAATAAGCTCTGAAAAAGTAAGCTACTTGAAATAGCTTATAAAAATAGATTGGGGATCACAGGGGAAGGGATCATATGATGAGAAGGAGGAGAAGTTTTATTTGTGATCGTTGGATGATCTTTTGGGTTGGATTTGGTTAAAAAGGATGGCAATTTTGTAATTACTTTCAAAAATAAGGGTATTAGTTAACAAAAAAAAAACATAACATTAATTTTCACTCCACACCCCTTTCACTATTTAGACTTTTACATTTTAACCCTTTCACTTTATTTTCTTCCAACTCCTACCTTCTTCTTCCTCCAACCCCACCTACCACCACCCCTCCACCCCACCACTTACTGCCACCACCTGACTGCCGCCAGCCACCGCCGGCCGCAAGAAAAAAAATTTTCCAAAATTTTTTTTTTTCAAAATTTTTTTTCAAATTTTTTTTTTTCAAAATTTTTTTTTTTTCAAATTTTTTTCCCATAAATCTTTTATTAGATATAGTATTCCTTTTCCTACTGCATTTTTAATAAAACTATACGTTTTTTTCACTGCATTTTGTATATTATTGTTAATTAAATAAAACTTTTATATATTTTACCGCATCTTCTATACCCGACGTCAACAAAATACCGTACAAATGGATTATATATATAATCTAAAATGCAGTAAAAAGAGAACAATATGTCCTAAATGATGTATATGCTAAATGCAATAAAAACAACAATATGTATTATACTTTAATACAAAATGCAATACAAATAGATAATATGTAAAATACAAAATGCAGTACAAATCGGTAATATGTAAAATACAAAATGCAGTGAATAACAAACAATATATAATGAATGAAATATATGAAAAATGCAACAAAAATAACAAAATGCAGTGAAAATAACAAAATGCAGTAAAAAAAACAAAATGCGGTACAAATAGATTATATATAATATAAAATGCAGTAAAACGAACAATGTGTACTAAATAAATATATGCAAAATGCAGTAAAAACAGTAGTATGTATTATACTTTCATACAAAATGCAGTAAAAATGGATCATATATATAATATAAAATGCAGTAAAAAATAAACAATATGTAATATATGAAATATATGCAAAATGCAGTGAATAATAATAAAATGCAGTGTAATTTTAACAAAATGCAGTAAAAAATATATTATGTATAACTTAAAATGCAGTAAAAAACAAACAATATATATATAAGATTGAGGTGTATAAATAAAATGTAGTAAACAAATCAAAAAAATTATGTGTAAAATACAAAAATGCAGTAAAAACGAATAATATCTACTAAACATATATACAAAATGCAATAAAAATAATAAAATGCAGTACAAAGTGATAATATGTAAAAAAAATTGGAAAAAAAATTATGAAAAAAAATTCAATTTTTTTAAAAAAAATTAAAAAAAAATTGAATTTTTTTTTCTCGACGACCGGTGGCGGCAGCAGCGGGTGGCAGCAGCTAGTGGTGGTGGGTGGTGGAGGGGAGGGGTGGGTAGGAAGAAAGTAGGAGGGAGTAGTGTACACTATTAAAAATGTGAAGGGGGTAAAAATAAAAATTTGAAAATTCTTCTCCTCAAATAATACCTTCCCCTCTGAACCTCATCTATAAAAATAAGCTTCAAGCTTATGAAATTAGAAATTACACTAATATCCCTTATATCATTATATATAATATATTTTTTTGTCATTTTATGTCAATTTACATTATTAAACTTCAGCTAATTTTACTGAACACTTATAAAATATAAGCTCCAGCTATAAACTTCTAGCTTCAGCTACCAGCTAATTTTGCCAAATACACCCTTAATCTACTAGCTTTTAAACTTGTGTATACACAATTCATTATTAATAGATAATATTAATTAGTAATTAATATTTATATCCTACACGGTTATAGAAAGCAAATATAAGTTATGACTAGGCCTGTAAACGAACCGAACGAACACGAACGGAGTCTGTTTGTGTTCGTTCATTAAGGTTTTGACGAACAAACGAACGAACACGAACGGATAAGCGAACATATTTTGTTGTTCATGTTCGTTCATTAAGAAAATTTGTTTGTTCACGAACATAAACGAACGTACATGAACAAACACATAATTTAATGCATTTCTTCATTAATACCTTAAACGAACCTCAACAAACATAAACGAACATATATATACACATCTACACATATATATTATATACCTTGAAACTTTGCAATGCACATTCAACATTACAAAACGATCACAATATGAAGACAAACTCCTTTGCTTGGTCCGATCGTTGGAAAGAGCAGCACATCTGGAACTAGTCGAGGTGCGTTTGGAGTGGAGGGAAATTGTAAGGTAAAAATATCTAGATGTTTAATATTATTAAATGAAAATATCGAAATATTAATAATATTCTATCTGATATTTAGCTTAATCAAAATAAGATATACAAATATGTATTAATTTAATTAAATTATTAGTTAATAAACGAACATTTAACCGAACGTTCACGAACATGTTATCAAACGTTCACGAACGTAAATGAACGAACGAGACATGTGTTCATGTTCGTTCATATAATTAAACGAACGTAAAAATTTTTTCATGTTCGTTCATATAACGAAACGAACGAACATAAACGAACTTCCCGCCAAACGGTTCGCGAATAGTTCACCGAACGTTCAGTTCGCTTACAGGCCTAGTTATGACACAGTTAAATTAGGTGTAAGATATGGATTATAAATTTACTAAGAAGCTCTCTTCTTGGAAATCAAAAATCTTGTCGTTTAGAGGAAGGCTCACACTCATCAAATCCGTCCTTGAAAGTCTAGGTATGTACTTTTTCTCAATCTATAAGGTACCATTAAAAATCCTTTATAATCTTTTGAAAGCTTAAGAAGAAGCTTTCTTTTGGGGTGGTTCGATTGATGATAGAAAAATTGCATGGATTGTTTGAAAAAAGTTTTAGTGCCTCTAGAAAATGGTGGTCTTGGAATTGGTAGTCTCCAAGCTAGCAACCATGTAATGCTTGCCAAGTGGTGGTGGCGTTTCCGGTTGAAGCCTAATATTTTGTGGTGTAAAATAATTCAATCTATTTATGGAGAGGATAAGTGTATAATAAGTGATTCTTCTCCTTCTTGGTCATCGACTTCATGGGGAAATTTTATTAACTTAAAACGAGACCATTCCTTCTAGGTCATCCTTAATGTTTGGTGAATGAGAGAGTAAGAACAATTGGAAATTGTAGTTGGGAATGGAGGAGGCCGGCAATAATGGACCCGGAAATGGGTCAAGTGAACGAGTCGGAATGTTTGCTTTCTCATTTGTGTTAAACTAGCAGGCCGGATACATGGGAGTTCATTATAGGTGAGGCACGAATCTTTTCAGTCAAAAGTCTTCGGAAAATCATTGATTGTAAAACCTTGATCAATGATAATCATCAAGTTAGATGGAATAAGCTCCTCCCCAAAAATGTTATTATCTCATCTTGGAGAACTCAAATTGAAAGCCTCCCGACAAGGATCAATCTTGATCAAAGAGGTGTTGATCTAAACTCTACGAGGAGTCCAATTTGTGATTGTAACACCCCCAAATTTAGCGATTTGCGGAAGCATACATTGGGTGTTACTAATCAATATACAAAGCACAAGATTAATAGTAAACGACCTCTAAATGAGACGTTTGTAAAATAGTTACATTTCATAATTAATAATCGTTTGAAAACCGTAGGTTTTCGTATACAAAATGTAATTCCCTAGAGCCCACGCGTATAGCGGGAGATTCTATTACATCACCATAGTTACAAAAGATAATGCCCAAGAATCTCCGTTAAATGCAGTTTGTAAATCATGCGACTCTAGCTAGTAATCCTGGAGTAATCCTACTCCGTAAGTGTACCTGAGATACAAAGCTAAAAAGTGTCAACCAAAAAGGTTGGTGAATCTCACAGGTTTAGTAATAAGTAGGTGTTATGAACCACAAGTATGTACCCGTATTGCTATCAAGCAAAGTAAGTAAATCAGTTAATCAGTACAGTGCCATGAGCTCATAAGTTGAAGCTTAACCGTGTAGTGTGAATATATCACGTACCCCCGTGAGTGCTATCCGCACACTCATATGTAACAAATACTAATATGTCTGTTTCTACGTGTAAATCAGTACGTGGTGGCGCTACCACCCCAGACAGGGATTGTCAGTCCCAAATGGATCCATCTATTAGTAATCGCGCTTAAGTCCATAACTAACAACTTACGATTAGGAGGCTTTCAGTGGATAAAAGTAACTCATGCGTTTGTTTGTAATCAGTAATGTTTTCAGTTCAGTACATTGTGTTCATACGTAAAACAGTTGCTAAGTATCTCACCCCAAAGTATAAAACAGTAAAAGTGGGGCTGTAAGACTCACCTGAGTCGAGCAGTGGTAAATAGCAAGTAGTAGTAAATCAAGTAGGTTCTCCGAACCCATAACCCTCTAGTGCCTAAACACGTAAGGTTAAGTAAGTAGATGTCTCACAAGACCATCTAGGCTAGTTGTTCATACAACCCGTTGTGTTTAAATGTTGGTTTGTTCGCGTTCGTATCAAAGTATACGGCCCGTTGGTGATTTGTTATAATTAAAGTTTGTCATTTATAACGCAATTTAGAGTAATTGTAATAGGAAAGTATGTTTTATTATGTTTGTTAGGTCGTATCGTATAAGGATTTGAGGTTGTAAAAGTTCGACACTTAGTGAAAATGTGAGTTTTCAAAGTTCTGGTTTGTGCGACGTAGCATGCGACGTCGCTAGCGACGTAGAGTGCGACGTGGGCATGTACGTCGCATGATGCGACCTTCGCAAGTCAATGCGACATAGGGGGCGGCGTCGCTAATGCGACGTTGGTTCGGTTTGCGACGTTAAAGTCTACGTCGCTACTTGCGACGTCCGCAAGTTAATGCGACGTAAGGGGCTGCGTCGCTAGTGCGACGTTGGGATTTTTGTGCGACGTAGGCCGCAACGTCGCAGAGGCCCCTGGCCATGTGCGACGTAGCGGTCTGATGGCCGGAATTTTAGTCGAAAACGAGTTTCCCGGTTTCCGTTGGGTCCAAATCTTTTACCCAACCCTTATATGAACATATTAAGCCTATCAAAACCATAAACTAGTAAAAATGATCAAAAACGAGAGATGTCGGGATTTGTCGGAAACTTACAAAGTGTCGGATTAAAAATCCGAAAAGATAGGAATGTAGATCGTGTAGTCGTGGTCACTTTTCTCCAAATGAGTGGTATGTTTCGGCGAGGTTTGATGGTGTTAATTTGATGATTTTTGTGATGAAGGTGGTTTGTTAGTTGAAAGAAAAGATGAGAGGAGAGAGAGAGTTGATAGATGGAAAATGGAGAAAAGGAAAGAAGGTGGGAGGTTTTAACCTCCCATTTTCAGCTCGTGCCCTCGCGCTCCGTGCGGTGTTCGTTTTCTCCGTCTTTTAAGCGTTAAATCTTTATTTTTCGACATTAATTATTCTTTTAAAAATACATAAGTTATTAATTAACTTACTTATAATTTTTCCTTTAAATCTTTAATTGTTTGGAACATAATTTAATTTAAATACGTTTGTATACTTTTGTTTTTAAATCGTGTAAGTTTAATCGAGTGATACAAGATAACTATCCATTATTATAAAATAGTATTTTGGTCATAGTTGCGTTATTTTAGTTTATAAACATTTGTTCACCAACGTCCGTGTTAATCGAATAGAATTTCATTCTATTTAAGTTGCGTACGATTTAAGCCAAATCGCAAAGTTGCATATATTTACCAACATATAATCCGATACATAAATTAGCCTAACACAGAACTAATTACATGTATTTACAAAGAATTAGGCACTAATTCTAGTCCTAATTTGCCGGTTGTTACATTCTCCCCTTGTTAAAAGAATTTCGTCCCAAAATTAGTTCGATTGCACGGTCGGTGCGTTGTCTGGGAAGAGATGTGGATATTTCTGTCGCATTTGGTCTTCCCGTTCCCAGGTAAATTCCGGACCACGTCTAGAATTCCACCTGACTTTCACGATGGGAATACGACTCTGTTTTAGTTGTTTGACCTCACGGTCCATGATTTCCATGGGTTCCTCAACGAAATGAAGTTTATCATCGATTTGAATTTCGTCGAGCGGTATAATCAGTGTCTCGTCAGACAGACATTTCTTCAGATTAGAAATGTGGAATGTGTTGTGAACGCTGTTAAGCTCAGCAGGAAGTTGCAGGCGGTATGCCACTGGGCCAATCCTTTCAAGGATTTCGAATGGTCCGATGTATCTAGGATTTAGTTTGCCTCGTTTTCCGAATCGAATGACACCTTTCCACGGTGCCACTTTGAGAAGTACCTTGTCCCCTACTTGGAACTCAAGGTGTTTGCGTCTCACGTCAGCATAGCTTTTCTGACGATCACGCGCGGCTTTTAGTCTGTTTTGTATGCCGACGATCTTTTCAGTTGTTTCATGTATGATTTCTGGACCGGTGAGTTGTGTATCCCCCACCTCAGTCCAACAGATAGGTGACCGGCACTTTCGACCGTACAGTGACTCGAAGGGTGCAGCCTTTATGCTGGTGTGATAACTGTTGTTGTACGAGAACTCGCACAACGGTAAGTGATTTTCCCAGTTTTTACCGAAGTCAACTACGCAGGCTCGTAGCATGTCTTCCAGTGTTTGTATGGTTCGTTCGCTCTGGCCGTCGGTTTGAGGATGGTAAGCCGTACTCATATCCAGACGAGTACCAAGAGATTTTTGCAGTGATTGCTAGAAGCGAGAAGTAAATCGAGCATCTCGGTCGGAGATGATTGAGATGGGCACGCCGTGTCTTGATACGATCTCTTTCAGGTAGATCCGTGTCAAGCGTTCCATCTTATCAGTTTCCTTGATGGCTAGGAAATGAGCAGATTTAGTGAGTCGGTCAACGATCACCCAAATGGTATCGCAACCGTTAGAAGTTTTCGGGAGTTTAGTAATGAAATCCATGGTGATCTGCTCCCATTTCCATTGTGGTATTTCGGGTTGTTGTAGCAAACCGGAGGGTTTCTGGTGTTCAGCTTTAACTTTGGAACAAGTAAGACACTTGCCAACATAGGTTGCAATGTCAGATTTCATGTTGGGCCACCAATACATTTCCTTGATGCCGTGATACATTTTGTCGGCACCGGGGTGTATAGAGTATTTTGACTTGTGAGCTTCATTCATCACCAAGTCTCGAAGGTTCCCAAAACTTGGTAACCAGATTCGATTCGAGAAGTATTTGGCCCCGTTAGGTTTGGTTTCAAATTGTTCGTCCATGCCTCGCAAGGCCTCGTTTATCAAGTTTTCTGGTTTGAGTGCTTCGAGTTGAGCGACGAGAGTTTGATTGATGAGGTCGTTGTGAATGGTCATACCGAGAGCTCGAACTCGAAGTGGTTTCACTCGTTCTTTTCGGCTTAAGGCATCGGCGACAACATTCGCCTTGCCTGGATGATAGCGAATTTCGCAATCGTAATCAGTAAGCAACTCGACCCATCGACGTTGCCTCATGTTGAGATCCTTTTGATCGAAGATATGTTGGAGACTTTTATGGTCAGTAAAGATTGTACACTTGGTACCGTATAAGTAGTGTCTCCAGATTTTCAGAGCGAATACAACAGCCCCCAACTCTAGGTCATGAGTTGTGTAATTCTTTTCGTGGACCTTGAGTTGTCGCGAGGCGTAAGCGATGACCTTGTCTCGTTGCATCAACACGCAACCAAGACCCTGGTGTGAAGCATCACAGTATACCACGAAGTCATCGTTGCCTTCGGGTAAAGATAAGATAGGTGCACTGCAGAGTTTCTGTTTTAGTAGCTGGAAAGCTGACTCCTGTTTGTCAGTCCAATCGAACTTCTTTTCTTTTTGAGTCAGTGCAGTGAGAGGTAGGGCTATTTTCGAAAAATTCTCAATGAACCGCCTATAGTAACCGGCGAGTCCTAAGAATTGGCGTACCTCGGTCGGTGTAGTAGGTGCTTGCCAACACTTGATAGCCTCGATTTTTGAAGGATCGACATGGATCCCTTGATTGTCAATGACATGTCCAAGGAATTGAACGGTTTGCATCCAGAACTCACACTTAGAGAATTTGGCGTATAACTCTTCGTGTTTGAGCAGTTCTAGGATGGTTTTCAGGTGTTGCGCGTGTTCTTGTTCGTTGCGCGAGTAAATCAAGATGTCATCGATAAAGACGATAACAAACTTGTCAAGGTAAGGTTTGCACACCCGATTCATAAGGTCCATGAATACAGCCGGTGCGTTGGTTAAGCCGAATGGCATCACTTGGAATTCATAATGCCCGTAGCGAGTTCGGAAAGCTGTTTTAGGAATATCTTCATCACGAACTCGGAGTTGGTGATAACCCGATCGTAGATCAATTTTTGAATAAAAACTCGACCCCTGAAGTTGGTCAAACAGGTCATCGATGCGAGGAAGTGGGTAACGGTTCTTGACAGTTAATTTGTTGAGTTCACGGTAGTCGATGCACATACGGAAAGAACCGTCTTTCTTTTTCACAAACAGGACCGGAGCTCCCCAAGGTGAGGAACTTGGTCGAATAAATCCCTTGTCCAGGAGTTCCTGTAACTGAGTAGACAACTCCTGAAGTTCGGATGGGGCTAGTCGGTAAGGGGCTCGTGCCACGGGTGCTGCGCCGGGCACAAGATCAATAGAGAATTCGACTTGTCTAATTGGCGGTAGGCCAGGCAAGTCTTCAGGAAAGACTTCTGGAAAGTCTCGAACAATAGGCACATCCTCAAGTCGCTTCTCCACCGACTTTTTCTCCATAACGTGTGCGAGGATTGCCTGGTACCCTTTTCTCAAGTATTTTCGGGTTTTCATGCAAGAAATGATATTTATTCTCGTCCCACCGGTCTCCCCTTGTATGCTCAAAGTTCCACCGGTGACGAGAGGAATGCGTACAATTTTCTCGAAACAAACGATTTCGGCTCGATGCTTGGACAACCAATCCATACCGACGATGATGTCAAAGCTGCCGATTTCGACAGGTATCAAGTCGATGGAAAAGAGCTCGTTAGCTAAGTTTAGAGTGCAATTAGGTATTACACTGTCGGCCTCAATAAGCTTTCCGTTTGCCAATTCTACCGTGTACTTAGAATCTAAGGCAATAGGTGTGGTGTCAAGTAGTGGATAAAACTCATAAGAAATAAAGCTCTTATCAGCACCAGTATCAAATAACACAGATGCAGTCAAATTGTTGAGAAGAAACGTACCCGTGACCACATTCGGGTCTTGACGGGCTTCCCCAGATTTCAGCACAAAAGCTCTTCCTCGAGCATTGTTGTTGTTCTTGTTGTTGTTGTTGTTCAGTTTCGGGCAGTCTTTCTTGAAATGCCCCGTACCGTTGTACCCATAACAAGTCTTTGGTGCAGAGGTGTTGGTGTCAGTGGTGTTTGATCTACAGTCCTTAGCCAAGTGTCCAAACCTCTTACACTTGCTACAGGGACACGAACCAAAGTGGTGTCGTTGGCACTTTGAGCAATAGGGCTTGGTTCCCTTGTACGCTCCCTTGTCATCAGAATTGGAGGTGTAGGCTCTAATGGTCTCAGGTTTCTTGGTTTGGTGGTTGTTGTGGTTGTCGGACCATTTTCTTTTATTGTTGTTGGAGGATGGAGTGGGTGGTTCTGGGTCCTCGTTCATCGCTAGAAGTTCATGGGCCAACCGAATGGCACCATGAAGAGTGGTTTGGTTTGATGAGGCAACATTCCCCCGGACGGGTTCCGGGAGGCCGCGGATGTATTTCTTAATCTTGTCGGGCCCAGTACCTGCCATAGCTGGGCGAAGGACGGTGAGTTGTTGGAATCGGGTGGTATATCCAACGATATCAGTTCCTTGCACTTTTAAGTTCCAGAACTCTTCGTCCAGCTTGTGAAGTTGTTCGGACGGGCAATACTCATTCGTGAGCATTTTCTTTAGATCCTCCCAAGGGAGTAGATAAGCGGTGTCAATCCCCACGGACTGGGTATAGGAATTCCACCACGAAAGGGCACCATCTTCGAGGGTGCAGGTGGAGAATTTGACCTTGTCGTCCTCCGCACATTTGCTGATGCGGAAAACGGATTCCATCTTTTCGAACCATCTGATAAGTCCGATGGCTCCTTCGGTCCCCTTGAAGCTCAAGGGTTTGCAGTTTTGAAAATCCTTGTATGAACAAGGTTTAGCAGCAGAGGTTTCAGCGGCATCGCTGTTTCTTGTGGAGTTTGGTGGAGTATTCCGAGCCAAGGCTTCAGTAACAGCCTGGGTTATGAGTGACGTGATCTGAGCATCAGTATAAGGTCTTGACTTTGGCGGCATGACTCTTCAATAAAAGAAATGAAGATACATGAGATTTTGTAAGAAAATTACATTTATTTCAGATGTACATGTATAAAAAATGGTAATACATAACATCAATATGAAAAAGGATTATGGCAATTAATATGAGTCGAAACAGCAAGGAATATTTGATAGATGATACGAGTTCAAAGGTTACATCCTACGGATGTATTACAAAAGACATCGGGAATTGTTACATCCGACTGAAACATAGAGTAGTGCTTAGATAGTTACTAGATTACAGGATAGTTTACAAAACAAAGACTAAGTTAGTCTTAACGTAAGTTAATCTGCTCCATCATTTCGATGAGATGATCCACCGTATTTGCAAGTCTGCTGGCTTGTCGAGCATTGTCTTCAGCTAATGCTAGTCGCTGTACCAATCCACGGGTATATTCTTCCGTTTCCCGTGAGCGTTGTTCACACTCATCAAGTCTGTGTTTCAAAAGAGTGGTTTCCACGCTTATCTCCACCACTTTGTTGAGAAGAACGTCCACATTATTAACGGTGGTTTCGTGATCCTCAGAGACTTGTTCGATGCGCTCAAGTGCTGTAAGTCTCCAGTTTTCGTTTGTTTCCTGCAACACGACATCCATGGTGCGAAGTCGTTGCTCGTGTTGGTTCACCCTAGCAGCTAAGGCCGGCAAGGTGAAGTGAGTGGAGTACGGGCCAGCTCGAGGCAACCTGTTGTTCCTCCTAGCTACCCTCGGGTTCTGCGACCCGGATTGAGAACGAGATGAATCGGATGGGATGTTTGCCATTTCTGAGACAAAGCGTTAGTAAGATCGAGGCCTATATTCATATAGTCCCTATATAATATAGCCTATTGAGTGTCTAGCATAAACATGTTTAAGTCTCGGTTCTCTCGAGGTCAGAGTCTTCTGTTGTACCCTGTTCAGCCATAACCCCTTTCAGATCTTACATCATCTTTGCTTAATTGTACATAGTTGATCAGGCTATGTTAAATTAAACTCGTATGATGTAATCACTGAACCGGTTATTCCTAATAAGGGATACTGCCTAATGGTCATAGTCTAGGCTCACTAAATGCAACCTAGTTCACTATAACCTTAGGCTCTGATACCAATCTGTAACACCCCCAAATTTAGCGATTTGCGGAAGCATACATTGGGTGTTACTAATCAATATACAAAGCACAAGATTAATAGTAAACGACCTCTAAATGAGACGTTTGTAAAATAGTTACATTTCATAATTAATAATCGTTTGAAAACCGTAGGTTTTCGTATACAAAATGTAATTCCCTAGAGCCCACGCGTATAGCGGGAGATTCTATTACATCACCATAGTTACAAAAGATAATGCCCAAGAATCTCCGTTAAATGCAGTTTGTAAATCATGCGACTCTAGCTAGTAATCCTGGAGTAATCCTACTCCGTAAGTGTACCTGAGATACAAAGCTAAAAAGTGTCAACCAAAAAGGTTGGTGAATCTCACAGGTTTAGTAATAAGTAGGTGTTATGAACCACAAGTATGTACCCGTATTGCTATCAAGCAAAGTAAGTAAATCAGTTAATCAGTACAGTGCCATGAGCTCATAAGTTGAAGCTTAACCGTGTAGTGTGAATATATCACGTACCCCCGTGAGTGCTATCCGCACACTCATATGTAACAAATACTAATATGTCTGTTTCTACGTGTAAATCAGTACGTGGTGGCGCTACCACCCCAGACAGGGATTGTCAGTCCCAAATGGATCCATCTATTAGTAATCGCGCTTAAGTCCATAACTAACAACTTACGATTAGGAGGCTTTCAGTGGATAAAAGTAACTCATGCGTTTGTTTGTAATCAGTAATGTTTTCAGTTCAGTACATTGTGTTCATACGTAAAACAGTTGCTAAGTATCTCACCCCAAAGTATAAAACAGTAAAAGTGGGGCTGTAAGACTCACCTGAGTCGAGCAGTGGTAAATAGCAAGTAGTAGTAAATCAAGTAGGTTCTCCGAACCCGTAACCCTCTAGTGCCTAAACACGTAAGGTTAAGTAAGTAGATGTCTCGCAAGACCATCTAGGCTAGTTGTTCATACAACCCGTTGTGTTTAAATGTTGGTTTGTTCGCGTTCGTATCAAAGTATACGGCCCGTTGGTGATTTGTTATAATTAAAGTTTGTCATTTATAACGCAATTTAGAGTAATTGTAATAGGAAAGTATGTTTTATTATGTTTGTTAGGTCGTATCGTATAAGGATTTGAGGTTGTAAAAGTTCGACACTTAGTGAAAATGTGAGTTTTCAAAGTTCTGGTTTGTGCGACGTAGCATGCGACGTCGCTAGCGACGTAGAGTGCGACGTGGGCATGTACGTCGCATGATGCGACCTTCGCAAGTCAATGCGACGTAGGGGGCGGCGTCGCTAATGCGACGTTGGTTCGGTTTGCGACGTTAAAGTCTACGTCGCTACTTGCGACGTCCGCAAGTTAATGCGACGTAAGGGGCTGCGTCGCTAGTGCGACGTTGGGATTTTTGTGCGACGTAGGCCGCGACGTCGCAGAGGCCCCTGGCCATGTGCGACGTAGCGGTCTGATGGCCGGAATTTTAGCCGAAAACGAGTTTCCCGGTTTCCGTTGGGTCCAAATCTTTTACCCAACCCTTATATGAACATATTAAGCCTATCAAAACCATAAACTAGTAAAAATGATCAAAAACGAGAGATGTCGGGATTTGTCGGAAACTTACAAAGTGTCGGATTAAAAATCCGAAAAGATAGGAATGTAGATCGTGTAGTCGTGGTCACTTTTCTCCAAACGAGTGGTATGTTTCGGCGAGGTTTGATGGTGTTAATTTGATGATTTTTGTGATGAAGGTGGTTTGTTAGTTGAAAGAAAAGATGAGAGGAGAGAGAGAGTTGATAGATGGAAAATGGAGAAAAGGAAAGAAGGTGGGAGGTTTTAACCTCCCATTTTCTGCTCGTGCCCTCGCGCTCCGTGCGGTGTTCGTTTTCTCCGTCTTTTAAGCGTTAAATCTTTATTTTTCGACATTAATTATTCTTTTAAATATACGAAAGTTATTAATTAACTTACTTATAATTTTTCCTTTAAATCTTTAATTGTTTGGAACATAATTTAATTTAAATACGTTTGTATACTTTTGTTTTTAAATCGTGTAAGTTTAATCGAGTGATACAAGATAACTATCCGTTATTATAAAATAGTATTTTGGTCATAGTTGCGTTATTTTAGTTTATAAACATTTGTTCACCAACGTCCGTGTTAATCGAATAGAATTTCATTCTATTTAAGTTGCGTACGATTTAAACCAAATCGCAAAGTTGCATATATTTACCAACATATAATCCGATACATAAATTAGCCTAACACAGAACTAATTACATGTATTTACAAAGAATTAGGCACTAATTCTAGTCCTAAGTTGCCGGTTGTTACAGTGATGATGCTCTAGCAACGAAATTTCATCTCTTTGGAGAATGTAAGTTGGCAAAGGGTGTGTGGAATATGATTTTCAAATGGTGGTCTTTGGAAGAAATCAACTTTTCAAACATTCACGAAGTTATCACGTGCCTGAATCATATTTTAATTCCGTAAAAGAATCGTGCCAAATTTGACATTTTGTGCAATCAACAATTTGGGTGCTATGTCGTTATTGAAACGAGCTCATTTTCACTCACACGAATGAAGAAGCCAATATAATGAGATATGAATGCCTAAGTGACGATAACAAAATCCTTTCTTACACTTGGATCTCGAGTAGGGGAAAAAGTTATCTATTACTCTGTAGTTGGATATATTGGAAATGTAACCCAATTTGTATTTAAATGTCTCTTTTGTATCTTGCTTTCTTGCTAGTATGTTAATATAATTTTGCCGTTCAAATTTTTTATCATATTTATTTATTTATTTTTTGCTAAAAGGTCATTCCATCATTTTAGGGATTTTAATCATAATTTATGATGACGTGTTTTTTTAGCCAATTTGATTAAATCAATAATCCGGTTGATTAATTGAATATTTGATGATATCATCATGCACTTCCTATATTATATTTACTAGTTTAGGTACCGCGAAATTCGCGAAATCGTCAATGAAAAATACTTAAGTAATTCATTAACGTATAATTGTTATTATTATCTTGAGTTTTATATACAATATATACAATATGTTTTTATATATAATAAGATAATGACATAATGTACATATCAACGGGTGAACCTTATACCATACGCTATTATATTTGAATTTTCATGAGTATTAGATTTTAATTTTGTATGATATGAAAATATGAAATTGTTCGTTATCTTGAACGTACCGAAACTTTGAATTAGTTAATTAAAAAGTTAAATTGTTAGCTTTAAGATTTAAAATCCTGAATATACTATAGTTTATGGTATCTTGGTTTTGTTTTGTTTTTATCGTGTTTTAAATTTGTGTCGTATTTTCAATAATTAATATTTTTTTGTTTGGCCAAAGTTACATACATTGGGATAACCGAAACCCACGAATAAATAAAAAACCGATAGGTAATACTAATTGGGTACCCAACGGGTATTGGGTCAGGTATAGGTACGAATATTCTAAACGGTATGGATACAGATACACTTAAACCCGGCGAAACCCGACCCATTGGCATCCATAATCTAAGTATTGTAAATAGAAACTGATAAAAGAATTAAAAAAGGCAGTGGTATGGGTAAAAACCCGTCGGAACCCGACCCGTTGGCATCCATAATCCAAGAATTGCAAATTAGAAATTCATAAAAGAATTCAAAAAAGGCGTTCGTATAAGAATTTAAATCACTGGGCGATGGAATGGAGTCATAAATTTTTTGGAATTGAAAATAACTTATTGGGGTTTTTTTTAGAAAAAATAAAATAAAGAAAATTGTAGGAAGAGTTTGAATTATTGAAGAAATAATTAATTATTTATTAAATTAAAATTTCCATAAAATATTTGGAGGATTATATACAATTAAAGAAAAAATAGAGGATTTATATTGTAAATATTGAAGTGTCTATATTGTAAATATAGAAGTGTCTATATTGTAAATATAGAAGGGTATATTAGTCTTTTAGTTATACAAAAATGTGATTAATGATGTTATTAAGTAAATGAATGGTTAGATCTTAATTGTTGATCTCCATCTAATGACTATTATTCTTTCAAGATTTTTTGTATTAATATATAAGATAGATAGATAGATTTAAAATTAAGATAGTTAATTTCTTGTAGGAGATTTATTATTAACTTATTATAAGAAAAACTTTAATGTTAGCTTACAAGTATTTAGTCTTGTACTCCCTCCGTCCCATTACAAATGTCCACTTTGACTTTGCACGTAGTTTTAGGATTCTCCACTAACTACAATTTTCACCAATCAAATATTAAATCCACCCACTAAAGTCTTTTTTGATTGGTTAAATATCAAAGTGGACACTTGTAATGGGACATTCCAAAATAGTAATGTGGACATTTCAAATGGGACGGAGGGAGTATGTAAGAAATGTTTTACGGTTATGGTTTATAGGTAAGTTAGTAAAATGTTTAGTCAATTCTTTCCATACTTTGAAACAAACTTATACGGAGTATATGTTTTGAAAAATTCAATATATTAAACTGGCAAGAAGTTAACAAATATAGTTCTTAGAATCCTTTAACACTAAAATAATTCGAGTTAGAATCAGACAAATATAGCTTTATAATGCATATTGTTATTATTAAGCATTGAAACTTACTTCGAACATATTTTTTTGTTATAATATAACAAAATTTTCTATATTTAATTATACTTTCAATTACAACATTTAATAAGTTAAAATTATACACAAATTATATTAATTATATAGTATTTAGATATTATTTCAATTTTCGTGAAACTAAGATCACTCCCAACACATTCTTCAGTTTGTTTCTTCCCCTTTCGTCAGTTACTGACGCCATTGGCACCGCTTCTTCAGTTTGTTTCTTCCTTTGGTATTCGTCGATTTGGCGACGAAAGGGAAGAAGAGGAAGTAGGCCAACTTATTTATTTTAATGTATTGTTATTTTTTGTTTAGTTTATATAAATGTAAAAATATTGATAAATGTGGGGCTCTCAAATATTGAAGTGACGAAACCACCATTGGTACCCTTGTGTCTATTTTTTCGTCGGTTTTGGATGTGCTGATGTGACACAACTGACGAAAGAAGTGACGAAACATCGGTTGGGAATGGTCTCAAGCTAGCGTTTATTTACTTTATGAGTAGCATTAACTATATAATTAATTAATTAATAATTACATGTATATGAAAAAATAAATAAAATAATAAAACCATTCGTCTCTATATCTCTATTTCTCTTTTGTTGTGTACGTAACTAGTGCTAAAACCCGTCCGTTGGACGGCAGTTTAATACATGTGGACGAACTCAATAAGTTGCTACTCAGCCACATGAGTGTACAATAACAACCACATCAGTGTACAACAACTTAATGTTGTTGTTTTGAGGTTCAATAAACAAACCATTAATATTGGACTTATATCTTAAAACAATATCAATATAGGGGAAAAAAAAGGAAGAGACCTTTTAAGGGGACAATAAAATTCAACCAGAAAGTTTCATAGTTGTTAAAAAGAAATAAAAACAACACAGACATGATGATTGTTAAAGCGAAAAGAAAGGGATGCTAAGATCCCTACAAACCCTGTAATACTTCCTTAAAGACGAGATTGGTATATAATTAAGAATATACTAATAACTTAAAGGGATATGAAAAATATAATTAGTTGAGTAAAAAGAAGCATGAAAAGTAAGAGTGAAGTGGGCTGAACACAGGCCTAATAGTATTTTAAAAAAGACTGTAACGCCAATAACTCAACACATCACCAACTGAGGAGGTGGTAGTTTTGTCATCAAAAAGAAATAAAGATCACAACGAATAACTCGAGTACGATACTGCACCAAAGGAGATGCGATTATTTCTAAAATTCCATGGGTATAAGACAGCCTATAAAGACGAATACAACTACATTAGTTGTTTTCGTTAGCTTCCAGGAGACGCTTCTTGGTCTTTGACGAAGATGATTTGGCAGAAGTTGGGCCATCGTTAATGGTTTCAAAGGTGCGTTTTCTAGATGGGCTTTCAGAAGTGTCCAAAGTCAGGTCAACAGATGGGAGATTTTCTCCGGTACACGAAACAACATCCTACAGTAAAACAATAAGTATTAATCTTTAACTTATAAAAAATAAAGATGCGTGATACAGCTCATGCGAATAGTGTAGGTTGAATATGTGATGACATACAATAACCTTTGACGACATGTTAATATTTGATGGTCCATCAACAGAGTTGGTTAGTGTATCCTCATCGACACCGTCCTAAGAAGATCGCAGAAAAAAAAGCAGTTAAGCATTAGCGTGAGTAAATAAACGAATGATGAGCATTTGAACAACCGGGCATATGAGCTGACCTGGTCAATACCATGGGCCTTCTTAAAGCTGTTGATTATGTCCTCATCATCTGTGAAATTGTCGACAGTGTAAACTTGGTAGTTTTTGCTTATGTTCTACTCTGAGACAGAAACCATGAACAGCAAACTCTTTCCAATCAACTGGTTAAATTCTTCAGGAAATGCAAATTCGTCGTCTACATACTTATTTCTAAGATCGTAACAACTGATTTTTATTAGTTTCATTATGTCTCTATCAAATGGGTGAAAGATGTTGATCCAGTATCATTGATAACACGAATCTGCAACTTGTAGCTAAAAGAAGTACAAATTGTTAGTAAGCGTCGTAAAAAGTAAAATCAGTATGAAAAATAGATATGTAACAAAATGGATGTTTAGCCAAATTGAATATACCTGGGACCCAAAGAGGCTGGAGGTTTGGGAAAACATCCCTTGCACTTCAACCCGTTTGGAAAGTCAGCGGGGTTGACCTGATCACGTTCAGTCAACATAACAACCTTATTTTTGCATTTACGACACCCTAGGTACCACCAAGCTTCCTCGATGTGTAGGCAAGAACTGATTTTTTCACCCTAGGTTCATGTAAAGCTTGGTACCATTAAAAGCAATTTGGATGCTCTGAGCGCCTACATCGACAAACGAATTTAAATAGTTAGTTGCATTAAACAAAAAGATTTAAACTGAAACACCCCGAAATTCGTAAACAAATTTTTTTTTTTTTAATACTAATATACTCTTCTTTTTGTCCCAATAATCGATTAAAATACTACACAAGATCACATACGCAAGACTATGCGAGTTAGACATCCATTATACTTTAGGGGCAAAACTACCCATTTCCAAAACTGCCCATTTTAGTCAAAACCGCCTTTTTTAAACACGTATAACTTTTTACTCGTTGACAGTTAGACCACCAAATTTTACAGGCGCCTTTACTACAACAAAATGAACATTTTTCGTGTTTACACCTTCCCTTGAAGACTGCTTCCTTGCCCTCAAAATTTCCCTCAAAACTGCCCCGTTGCACACAATCCTTTTCTCAAAACTGCCTTTTTTTTTTCAAAACTACCGACATTCAAACACGTATAACTTTTGACTCGTGAATCCTTTTGACCTGAAAATTTACGTACACCTTCACTTTGATCATATAAACATTTCCTTATTTCCACTTTTTCAAATTTTACATTTAAACTCAAAACGATCCTTTGACTCGAGATGAACACTTTTTGACCAAAAATCTCAACATACCAATACTCAAACCACTAATCTTCTGACTTTCAGACTTTGACAATTGCTTTGACTATTAAAATGAGACTTAAAGCAACTTTTAGTACTTTCATAACATAACCATAGCCCATTTGGACACCATGACCCAATGACAACCCATTTTGACACTAACTGACCCGTTTAAAGTTTTGACCCTCCAATAACAAACATTTATGCACATTTGACTTATCAAAGTCAAAACAAACATACTTTCTTCACTTTTAAACATAAACATAATCTTTTACATAGTCTCACAACTAACCATTCTTTTCAAACTCATATACTAACAAAAGTGAGACTAATGTATCAAACACACTTATACATTACAAAGGGGGTGTTATTGTATCGTGAGCATGATCAAAAAGGGATATAAACTCATTACCAACCAAGCAATGAGCTCCACCGCTAGCTTTCCATAATCTTCTTTCCCGACTCTTCCTTTACCTTACTAGAGCTTCCTGTAACATGTTAAACACAACGAATAAGCATAAATGCTTAGTAAGTAATGGAAACACAATTATAAAATCTGCCACAAGTCAAGGATCCTTAACATCTAACATGTCAAATCATATCAAATCATACGATATGACATTATACCAAGCTAATGACTTAGTCATTACTTGGATGCCGCCAAGCAAATGAATAATCATTCCTTGGCTCCACATATATCCATCTACTTACCTTGCAAATAACTTAAACATTCACTTGAACTCTTGCACACTTGATCACCTATTCACATAAACACAAATCATTTACGCATTTAACTAACTCTTTCTTACTTCTTACCTATCAATTAGGTGCTAAATCACATAACACCTAAATTTCTAACATAAGTTCCATACAATTAATACCTAATCACATGTAAATGGGTAATTAACACTACTTCTTACCATCACTATCACAATTCACCAAGAATTTAGCTTCTTAGTGATCTTATATATACATAACAAATCAATTACCCATAAAACATATGATTATGGATTTTTCAATACAATTAGCACTATTTAATCATTCTTTCACATTCAAAAACATGTATGGAACCTAATTTAACTTAATTACTCACTTACCCATAGAAATCCCTAACTTAGGGTTTTAATTTCTTAAACCCTAACTTCAATTAAACAATTAGAGGGAAGATTCTTACCTTATACAAGCTGAATTAAAGGTTTAAAACCTCTATCAATCGAAACCCTAGCTTAATTTAGTCTTGTTCTTCTTCTTGATTCTCTCTCTGTCGATCTTACTCTCTCTCTATTTTCTCTGTACGTATTTTATTTTCTGAACTAAATTCTGAAATGGAACTTACAAGAAACTGAGTTTTAAATAATAAAATTTCACATTTAACCCCTCAACTTTACTAATTGGCAGTTTATACCCTCTAACTCAAGCTTCTTTACATAGTTAGTCTCACTAACTAATTCTAACACATAACAATTATTTTACATAACATATTATTATATACATATAATTAAATAACTAGATGCATATAATATAATTTAAACTTACAAAAATTTTGGGGTGTTACAACTCTCCCCCACTTATTCAGGATTGTGTCCTCACAATCCATTCTTGGTGCAAAGCCGGATAATACTTAACAATCTCATGCTCCGGTTCCCATGTAAACTCTGACCCTTTTCTGTGCTTCCACTGAACTTTAAACAACTTAATTTCTTTATTCCTCAATCTCTTAACTTTCTCTTCTAGAATCATAACCGGTTGTTCTACGTAGTTCAGTTGATCATTAATTTCTATTTCATCCAAAGGTACATAAGACGCCTCATCTACCAAACACTTCCTTAAATATGACACATGGAAAGTGTTGTGGATTCCTGCTAACTCTGTCGGTAGCTCAAGTCTATATGCTACATTTCCTACTCTTTCTAGAATTTTGAAAGGACCGATAAACCGAGGACTTAGCTTTCCTCGCTTTCTGAAACGTATAATGCCCTTCCATGGAGATACTTTTAACATCACTCTATCTCCAACCAGAAATTCAATTGGGCGTCTTCTAACATCGGCATAAGACTTTTGACGGTCCTGTGCCATTTTCAACCGTTCTCTGACTTGGTCAATCTTTTCAGTTGTTTTCTGCACAATATCGGTACTACCCAATTCTCGCTGACCAATCTCGCCCCAACAAATTGGAGTTCTACACTTTCTTCCATAAAGCATCTCATAAAGTGGCATACCTATACTCGCATGGTAGCTGTTATTATAAGAAAACTCTGCCAACGGTAAATGTGTATCCCAGCTACCACCGAAATCAATAGCACAAGCTTTTAACATGTCTTCTAATGTCTGAATAGTTCTTTCACTCTGACCATCAGTCTGCGGATGAAAAGCTGTGCTTAAGTTAACGCGAGTACCCAAGTCTTCTTGAAACTTGTTCCAAAACCTGGAAGTAAATCTGCTATCCCGGTCAGAAACAATAGAAAGAGGTACTCCATGACGTGCCACCACTTCTTGAACATAGAGATCTGCAAGTGCCTCCGAAGTATATGTCTCTTTAATTGGCAGAAATATAGCACTTTTTGTCAAACGATCCACAATCACCCAAATTGTATCATACTGGCGTCGGGTCTTTGGTAATTTGGTGATTAGATCCATAGTAACATGCTCCCACTTCCAAACAGGAATATCCAAGGGTTGCATCATTCCCATTGGCTTTTGATGTTCTGCTTTCACCTGTAAACAAGTTAAACATTGTTTGACATATTTAACAATCTCTCTTTTCATACCTGGCCACCAATAATCTGCTTTTAAATCATGATACATCTTAGTGGCACCAGGATGAATAGAATATCTGGATCTATGAGCCTCGTCAAGTAGTAATTTCTTTATCTCCGGTGATTTTGGAATCCAGATTCTGCCATGTCGGGTTTTTAACCCTCGTGAATCATCAACAATATGCTGAACCTGACCTTTATTTCTCTCAAATTTCCAGTCAGCTTTTCGCCACACTCTCTGTTGTACCTCTTTAATCTGTTCTAACAAACTTGGAGAGACCGTAATCCGTAAAGATCTAACAATCAAGGCATGATGCATTGCCTTTCTACTAAGAGCATCTGCAACCATATTTGCTTTTCCAGGATGATAAAGGATTTCACAATCATAATCCTTCACCAAGTCTAACCACCGTCTTTGTCTCATATTAAGATCTCTCTGGTCAAAGAAATACTTAAGACTTTTATGATCGGTATAGATGGTGCACTTTACCCCATACAAATAATGTCTCCATATTTTAAGGGCAAAAACAACTGCTGCCAGTTCTAAATATGCGTCGGGTATCCTTTCTCATGTTCTTTTAGTTGTCTAGAGGCATAAGCTATAACTCTTCCACGTTGCATCAATACACAACCTAACCCATTATGAGAGGCATCACAATATACAACCATATCTTCAGTACCATCGGGTAGTACTAAGATAGGTGCCTGACTTAACTTTAATTTAAGGGTTCTGAAAGCCTGTTCATGCTCATCTTTCCACTCATACTTAACATTCTTACGAGTGAGCTTTGTAAGTGGGGTAGAAATTTGGAGAAATCTTGGATAAACCGTCTATAATAACCGGCTAAACCCAGAAAACTCCTTACCTCAGTCGGGTTGGTTGGGGGTTCCCATTTCATCACCGCCTCGACTTTGGTAGGATCGACCTTAATTCCTTGACTATTCACCACATGACCCAGAAATTTAACTTCACGAAGCTAAAATTCACATTTTGAGAACTTGGCATAAAGCTTTTCAATACGTAACATTTGCAAAACTTGCCTCAAATGAAGTTCATGTTCGCCAGCAGACTTGGAATAAACAAGAATATCGTCAATAAACACTATTACAGATTTATCGAGCATTGGACGACATACCCGATTCATAAGATCCATAAAAGCTGCTGGGGCATTGGTTAGTCCAAAAGGCATCACCACAAACTCATAATGACCGTATCTAGTTCTAAAAGCTGTTTTAGATACATCATCTTCCCTAACCTTGAGTTGGTGATAACCAGAACGTAAGTCAATCTTAGAAAAATAGCTGGCACCTTGCAATTGGTCAAACAAATCATCAATCCTAGGTAAGGGATACCTATTCTTGATGGTGACCTTATTTAATTCCCGATAATCTATACACATGCGCATTGTTCCATCCTTTTTCTTAACAAACAAAATTGGAGCACCCCATGGTGAACTACTTGGACGAATAAACCCCTTATCTAACAATTCTTGTAACTGTTTCATCAACTCTTGCATTTCTGAAGGGGCAAGTCTATACGGAGTTTTAGCAATAGGAGTAGCTCCAGGAATAAGATCTATACGAAATTCGACTTGCCTATCGGGTGGAATACCCGGTAGCTCGTCAGGAAAAATATCGGGAAACTCCTTTACAACAGGAATCTCCTCGAGTTTTGGAACACTTTTCTGAAGATCTATCACGTGGGCCAAAAAGGCTTGACAACCACGTGACAAATGACGCTTGGCACGAGCAAAGGTACAAATGGATAAGGATGGCTTTTTCTTTTCTCCATATATATCAATCACTTCCCCACTTGGAGCATTGACACGAATAATCTTTTTCTCACACTGTATAACCGCATTATGTCTACCAAGCCAATCCATACCCACTACTACGTCAAATTCACCCATTTGCATTGGGATAAGATTTATAAGGAAAGACTCATTACTGATTTGGAGTTGACACCCACGATATACACTAGCCACATAAACTACTCTATCATCAGCAATTTCAACATCTAGTGGAGTGTCTAACTCACTAAGGGGAATAGAAAATCTCTGACTAAACTTTTCTGACACAAAAGATCGCGAAGCTCCCGAATCAAATAACACATGTGCAGGCATTAAATTTACAAGAAAAGTACCTGTCAGAACATCAGGAGCTCGCTGAGCTTCCTCAGCAGTGATTTGGAAGGAACGGCCTCTGGACCTTGGAATTTCTGTAGTTTTCTTTTCTGTATTCTTCTTTGGAGCTGGAATAACAGGCCTGTTCCCAAGATTCGGACACTCAGACTTTATGTGCCCTGGTTGATAACAACCATAACAAACTCTGATTGGATTTGGACAATCACGGCCAAAGTGGCCTTCTTGTCCACATTGGTAACAAGCATTGGTGCCAAACTTACATTCTCCAAAGTGTTTTCGACGACACTTTTTACATTCGGGTGGCACCGGTCTATCTTCTTTCTTTGTACTCCCACTCGGTTTAAACTTCTTCGATGGAGTATAGGTTTGTTCAGTCTTTCTCTTTACAGGCACTCCAACTGGCTCGTCTTTCTTCAATTCTAATTCCTGAAACCGAGCTTCATCTATCATCTCTTCAAGTGTCTGACATCACTTCGGAAGTACATACTTTCTGATTTCTTTCTTCAAGACCTTATGAAAATGATTCATAAGCATCCTTGGATTATCCATATATTCTGGACAAAAACGAGCTCTATCCAGAAAATTGCCCACCAACTCATTCACCGATTCGTTTGTTTGCTCCATAGCAAGAAACTCTTGACGAATTCTATTTAAATATGCGTCTTGAGAATACGTGCTTTCAAACATCACTTTAAATTCTTCCCAAGTTAACTTGCTAATAGCTTCATCACCCTTAGTTCTACACTGTACATTCCACCACCACTTAGCACGATTCTTCAAAAGATTAGCTGCATACCTTACTTTAAACTTGTTGGGACAATCCACAGTGGCGAATGCCCCTTCTACTTCTGAGATCCAACGGTAATATTTGATTGGATCCAGATCGCCATCATATTCTGGTGGGTTACAAGCTGAGAAGTCTCTATAACTTATCTTTTTCTGCTCCTCCTGAACAACAACTTGAGGGATTGCCTCTGGTCTGGGTATCACTACTTCTTCTCTCCCTTTCTGCATTTCTTCACTCACAATCTTTCTAACAGTGTCAGTAATCGTCGTCACCAAGAACGGAAGAGATGCTTCTTGAGCTTGACTAATTTCTTTGGACACAAGGGATTTTATACCTTCCCAAGACAACTCGGTGTCAGGAATAGGAGACCTTGGTCTTCCACCATTGCCTCCTGCCTCATCGTCTTGGGCTCTCCTACTCGGGTTAAACCCAAGAGTAAGATCTATTTCTCGCTCATCCATCTTTACTGAAAGTAGACATGGTATTATTAACTTGACTTACTAAACAATTACAAGTCTACTTTATCTGTACTTCTAACACATAATACTAACAATAGCTAATAACTTATCCTCAAATGTCTCGTAGTTTCCGTGGATACCCTTAATGTAATATGATAATCACTGCGTTGGGCAGGCGCATTAATTACCGTATTACATTATACATATCCAAAGTCAATACGACACACCTTGATTCAAAATCATTAGCACACATAATCTCATACACATAACACTAACAGTTCTAAATCATGCTCAATACAATAATTAAATGGTCTAAGATCAAGTACCCACTAATGGTGGATACCCGAATCCCTTAAACCGTGCTCTGATACCAACTTGAAACACCCCGAAATTCGTAAACAAATTTTTTTTTTATACTAATATACTCTTCTTTTTGTCCCAATAATCGATTAAAATACTACACAAGATCACATACGCAAGACTATGCGAGTTAGACATCCATTATACTTTAGGGGCAAAACTGCCCATTTCCAAAACTGCCCATTTTAGTCAAAACCGCATTTTTTAAACACGTATAACTTTTTACTCGTTGACAGTTAGACCACCAAATTTTACAGGCGCCTTTACTACAACAAAATGAACATTTTTCGTGTTTACACCTTCCCTTGAAGACTGCTTCCTTGCCCTCAAAATTTCCCTCAAAACTGCCCCGTTGCATACAATCCTTTTCTCAAAACTGCCTTTTTTTTTTCAAAACTACCGACATTCAAACACGTATAACTTTTGACTCGTGAATCCTTTTGACCTGAAAATTTACGTACACCTTCACTTTGATCATATAAACATTTCCTTATTTCCACTTTTTCAAATTTTACATTTAAACTCAAAACGATCCTTTGACTCGAGATGAACACTTTTTGACCAAAAATCTCAACATACCAATACTCAAACCACTAATCTTCTGACTTTCAGACTTTGACAATTGCTTTGACTATTAAAATGAGACTTAAAGCAACTTTTAGTACTTTCATAACATAACCATAGCCCATTTGGACACCATGACCCAATGACAACCCATTTTGACACTAACTGACCCGTTTAAAGTTTTGACCCTCCAATAACAAACATTTCTGCACATTTGACTTATCAAAGTCAAAACAAACATACTTTCTTCACTTTTAAACATAAACATAATCTTTTACATAGTCTCACAACTAACCATTCTTTTCAAACTCATATACTAACAAAAGTGAGACTAATGTATCAAACACACTTATACATTACAAAGGGGATGTTATTGTATCGTGAGCATGATCAAAAAGGGATATAAACTCATTACCAACCAAGCAATGAGCTCCACCACTAGCTTTCCATAATCTTCTTTCCCGACTCTTCCTTTACCTTACTAGAGCTTCCTGTAACATGTTAAACACAACGAATAAGCATAAATGCTTAGTAAGTAATGGAAACACAATTATAAAATCTGCCACAAGTCAAGGATCCTTAACATCTAACATGTCAAATCATATCAAATCATACGATATGACATTATACCAAGCTAATGACTTAGTCATTACTTGGATACCGCCAAGCAAATGAATAATCATTCCTTGGCTCCACATATATCCATCTACTTACCTTGCAAATAACTTAAACATTCACTTGAACTCTTGCACACTTGATCACCTATTCACATAAACACAAATCATTTACGCATTTAACTAACTCTTTCTTACTTCTTACCTATCAATTAGGTGCTAAATCACATAACACCTAAATTTCTAACATAAGTTCCATACAATTAATACCTAATCACATGTAAATGGGTAATTAACACTACTTCTTACCATTACTATCACAATTCACCAAGAATTTAGCTTCTTAGTGATCTTATATATACATAACAAATCAATTACCCATAAAACATATGATTATGGATTTTTCAATACAATTAACACTATTTAATCATTCTTTCACATTCAAAAACATGTATGGAACCTAATTTAACTTAATTACTCACTTACCCATAGAAATCCCTAACTTAGGGTTTTAATTTCTTAAACCCTAACTTCAATTAAACAATTAGAGGGAAGATTCTTACCTTATACAAGCTGAATTAAAGGTTTAAAACCTCTATCAATCGAAACCCTAGCTTAATTTAGTCTTGTTCTTCTTCTTGATTCACTCTCTGTCGATCTTACTCTCTCTCTATTTTCTCTGTACGTATTTTATTTTCTGAACTAAATTCTGAAATGGAACTTACAAGAAACTGAGTTTTAAATAATAAAATTTCACATTTAACCCCTCAACTTTACTAATTGGCAGTTCATACCCTCTAACTCAAGCTTCTTTACATAGTTAGTCTCACTAACTAATTCTAACACATAACAATTATTTTACATAACATATTATTATATACATATAATTAAATAACTAGATGCATATAATATAATTTAAACTTACAAAAATTTTAGGGTGTTACATAAACGTTATCTTAAATGTATAGATTTGATTACGGTTGTATTCAGTAATCTTTGCCTGACGAAAGAAGTGACGAAACATCGGTTGGGAATGGTCTCAAGCTAGCATTTATTTACTTTATGAGTAGCATTAACTTTATAATTAATTAATTAATTAATTAATAATTACATGTATACGAAAAAATAAATAAAATAATAAAACCATTCGTCTCTATATCTCTATTTCTCTTTTGTTGTGTACGTAATGTAATAAAAATCGAATAAATAGCGACGGAGATAAACAATCACCGGACCTCCACTACCTCCGCTACTTTCTTCCGATGCTCCGCCGTCGATTGATCACCGGCACACTCTTTCATAAAAATCACGTTCTTCTGATAGCGGCATGCAATTCGTTAGGGTTCACTCTATGAATCTTAATATCTAGTAATTCATAGCCTTCTCAACGGAGCTTCGATCTTCCAGGCAAGAACTCACGCTATTTCTATTATTTACATGTTCATTTACTTTTAATTATACTCACTCTCTCTGCTCGTCTTTATTTTTCTATTAGTTGTTTCTACTTTTTAAACTGATCATTTTGAGTTTGTGTCTTTCTTTATGAAATATTTTTTTAGTATTAGGTTTAGTTTTTGTAATCACTGTAGTTGTTGTTTGAATCAGTTTTTATTATATGTTATTTGATTGATTGTTATATAACTGATTATTGTAAATGTATCTTGTTCTTTATGAAATAGTGTTTGGATTAGGTTTAGGAGTAGATTTTTAAAGAAAATGTGGAAGCATCTTGTGCTAATTCAGTCATGCTGTTCATCTAAATAGCTATGTTAATTTGCGTTCTTGCGAATCTGTTTGTAATATTTATTGTTTTATTGATTGTTCTTCAACTGATTGTTGTGATTTTTTTTTTCTTGCTCTTTTTGTAATAGTGTTAGGAATAGGTTTAGGAGTAGGTTATTAAACAGAATGGAAACATCGGGTGCTAATACAGATGTTTATAGAGGTTCTTTGGCAAGTCCGAGTACTAGTGATCATCATTATCATGATTTCAGAAGACACAATGGAAACAACCAGATCTCTGCTTCAAATTTCTTTCGTTCACCCGTATCTACTTTTTTGGATTATATGGGAATATTGCAGACACAGAGTGGTAGTCGTTCTGGATCATCAGACAGGTTGAATAACGGTGGAAGCATTTGGAATGATTCCCCTGCGCCTGGGGATGATTCTGGGGAATTATCGATTAGGATTGTTGGTAGTGGAGAACAAGATCACGATAGGGATGGGGTCAGGGGTTCTATTAGGGAAGAGACAGCTATACAGAGTGAATCATTGGTTCAGTCGATATCTAGAACATCTTCAGCAGCGACAATGGATACGCAGGGAGATTCCAGAAGTGATCGTGGTGGTGCTAGTATCAGAGGTTCTTCTAATTCTGTGAGTGGGAATGTTGATGTGGAGGCTGCAGATGGCGTTGGGGTTAATAATAATAACAATAGTAGAGATTCTCCTTATCAAAGATATGACATACATCAGGCTGCCAGGTGGGCTGAGCAGGTTCTTCCATTCTCTTTATTACTGTTGGTGGTGTTCATTCGGCAACATCTGGAAGGTATAATATCAGTATTTAATATTCGGTATGTCTTGGTTGTATTCTTGTGATTTTATTTGATTAGCATTTTTAGGACCATTTGACATCTCACTTACATGTTGTATTAAGGTGACAAACCAAGTAGAACTGTAAGGCATTTTTCTCATTTAGTGAACAAGAATTCCTTCTCTGAGACATTCATAAGTGATTGTTTCTAATGGTTTATGTTTGTTGACCTTATTCTATAGAATTTGCTATCAAATTGATTTACTAGGGAAGAAAAACAAGGATCTCATTATGTGATGCAGCCACAGGTTTCCTATCTTCTAGAAGTTTAAACTTTAAAATGGTGACATGAGTCTAAGTGAAGAAGATAGGGATGCTCTAGGCAATGTGAAGGTTGTATTAATGGAAGCATGAGTGGTTGGGAGTTAAAACAATATATGGATTTGAATTTTGGTAGAGGATTATGAGCTGAGGCATAAGATTCCTTTCTATAAGCATTCCTTCATACAAGTTTGAGTTATGAAATTAACCCACCTGTAACATCATTCAGCTGTACCTTTTATCGGCACTATTAAATTAGGATATGACCCAGTAATCATCGTAATTGAGAACATGCAATGGACGAACGTGTTGAATCCCAGTCATGGATTGAGTTACTTTTGTTGCCTACATGAACCATATCTGACATCTGATTTGTTCATACTCATTCTGTTTGTTCAAGCTTAATTTGTCATATTGGAAGTAAGAAAAACTTTTTAGGTTCTGCAATAAGCACCCTTTAGCTTCAACCACTTCAAATGAAGGGTAGGGTTATAATATTTGTACGCGTCAAAGATTTTGAATAGTAAAAAGTGAGGGGTGGGGACAACAAGATTTTCACAGTTCTAAAAACAAAAACTGTGATAGTTTTGGCCATCACTGAGTTCTAGCATGACCTATTGTATTGGTATCACTCCTTTAGGTGGTTATAATCATACACGTTGGTTTACTTTATTTCATCTATTGTTTCCAAATTTTTAATCGTTTGTGTCTATTTAATTTATTAGAGGCTTAGAGCCAAGCGTGGTTCCCCCTTACTGTAAATATGTTAGTCATTTGTTTTTTCTTTGAATGTTCTAGACCAACCCATACCGTCACATGGCTGTGTTTTTCTTTTACCATTAACTAGAGAAGACGAATGTACTGAATCTTCGTACAATCGTTATACAAGTGCTCAGATCAGTTGTCTTTTCGAAAGTTACACTACACATATGCATGGTTGTAAAAAACGGGATTAGTCCCCGACTAGTCCCCGACTAGTCTTCCCAAGAGGGGTGCCGACTAATCCAGGACCAAAACGGTAAAAAAAACGGTCAACGCCGGTCAACGCCGGCCAACAGCAGTCAACGTCGGTCAAGAGCGGTCAAAATCGTTCAATCAATGGCTTGAGTGTGTTTCTCCATTGCTTTTTGTTGTTAAATATGAGAGAAAATAGATAAAAAGTGGTAGAATGAAGTGAGTGATGATGAAACCTAGATCTAAAAGATGAGAAGATGAAGATGAACGAGAGAGTAATAGGACAAAAAAGAAAATCAGATACGGGAAAGGACACAAGAGGGAGAAAAGTTTACATTTTCAAGAAAAAGTACAAAAAAAATACATCTAGGTCCCTTGACTTTAAAATATATAAGATTTCCTTCTATATTTACACATGATTTTGACATTTATTACTTATAAGTATAAAAAGTCAACAAAAGTCAAAATCCGACTAGTCTCCGACTAATCCCGACTAGTCTTGACTAGTCCGTAAAATGTCCCGACCGACTAATCCCCGACTTACGAATTTTTCAACCTTGCACATATGTTTAATTTCTAAATTTCATGTTCACCAACTTACACAATGAATTATTAAAATTGGTAAAGGAGATCTTTTTTGGATAAGTCTTCAGCAATAATTTAGTCGAGGATTTCAAAGTAGAGAGTACATGCTGAAATTCTTCATTGTGACCGGATTTAATTGCAAGTTGAACAACATAATAGAGAGTAAATGGAGTTGATTGTAAATAGTAGAATACATTATTAAGTCCTAAGAAGATGCTTTGCGCTAAATTAGATTTCTTGCTTTGTTGCATTCATGGGGTTGATTCCCTTTTGATTTATTATCACTTACCATGTTGATCACTTTCAAATTTTATTAAATGTAGCTTTAGTTACTCACTTCTGAGTCTCTTTGTAAGGGATTGCAGGTTTTCTTGTCTTAATCTGGATTACTGTTTTTATGTTCAAGTCGAATGATATTCTCCGCAATCAGACAGCTCTGAAGGTGCAAATTTTTCCTTTTTTTGAAAAAAAACAGACTAAAAAATAAATCAGTTAGATAAGGAGCTTCCTCCCAAAATGTGGACAAATGGTTCCCATCAATGTGGACAAAGATGGGTGTTAAGCTGCATTGACTTTTATTTGCAGGGAGAGAGGAAGATATCAGTTCTAGTAGGCCTTTCTCTTTTGTTTACATTTCACGTGGCTGGGTTTTACTGGTGGCATCGCAAGGATGATCTCCTTTATCCATTGATCATGCTTCCTCCTAAAACTATACCACCTTTTTGGCATGCAATGTTTGTGATAATGGTCAATGGTGAGTTCTTGTGAATAAGTATCCTTTTGGCTTCTAAATACAGATAGAATAAACTTTTAGTTTGGATATTATTTGGACCTCGTTTACATGGTTACAAATTTATGCATTTTTTTTTTTACATTCTACGATGTCATAATTGGTATATATTAATGGGGAAAGATTGTGTATTGGCAGAGATGCTTAAGCGTCCTACATTATATACAGTGCACTTTAAAGCTTGAGTACCTTATAAAAACCATGATTCACTTGTTTGACTTTTGTCTGTATGTTTCAGATACTTTGGTCAGACAAGCAACAATGGTATTGAAGTGTTTTCTGTTAATCTATTACAAGAATAGTAGAGGGCGAAATCGCCGAAAGCAGGTGAATCACCAATTACAATGCATAAATTAGCATTATTGTTTTGAACTGAAAACATAAGAGAAGCATCATATGCTAAAGCAAAATTTTCCTGACCTGAGATTGTCACTGATAGGGTCAAATGCTGACTTTGGTTGAATACTTATTGCTGCTATACCGTGCCTTGCTGCCTGCTCCAGTTTGGTATCGGTTCTTTTTGAACAAAGAATATGGAAGCCTATTTTCATCACTAATGACTGGATTATATCTGACATTCAAGCTCACTTCTGTCGTTGAGAAGGTGCAATTCTTCAAATACCAATGGATAAATTTTTTTCATGTTGCCTTCTTTGATAAAACACAAGCTCATTGTATGCTTAACATCTTAGTTATATACAAGTTCTCTGAACATACTCTGGTTCTAATTATCTTAACTTCTTATGGTGTTTACAGGTGCAATCATTCATTTCCGCTTTGAAGGCACTGTCTCGTAAAGATATTCATTATGGAGCTTCAGCAACATCTGAACAGGCAGGTTCCATTCTCAATATCATCAAAGATATTTTTAGTTTGAATCGTCAATCAGACAAGAAAATCTCCGTCTGTTAAACCTTCCAGGGATTCTTACAAAATAAGAAATCCTTTGCTGCAAAGTTTTATATGCCTGCCTAAACTTATAACAAGAGAAGAACTAAAGCTGTAATTGGTGTATTCTTACCTATGATAAATGCAGGTCAATGCAGTTGGTGACCTTTGTGCTATTTGCCAAGAAAAAATGCATGCTCCAGTCGTGCTTCTGTGCAAACATGTTTTCTGTGAAGAATGTGTATCAGAGTGGTATGTTTTAATTCCATTTATTTACGAATTTCTTTTATGTTAGCTCAAATGACGGGTTCATATCCTTTTGAATAATTTCATGCTATGTTTGAATTATTGCTTGCTTGAAGTAACTTACTTTTGCAAAGTAACAAATGAAGTGAATAAACAAATTCGTTCCAATATGCCTTTTATACTTGCAGTAAACAAGTTTCCTACAATTGTTACAACTTCCAAGGTGTAGATAGAGATGGCAAGATGGGTTGGTTGGATGAGCCTGGTTGAAATGAGTCACTATAAAGTATGGTTGAAACAGGTCGGGTTGGGTCGACATAACAAACACTTCTTTTGTCCATTGAACATAAATACATAGTGGGTTAGTTATGATTACAAAAACAGTATTATTACAATGATAATCTGAATTTATGACTAACGCTATGTAGGAGGTTTAAGCATTAGGAATCCACTTAAGGTGACTTGCAACTCGTTTGACCCATTTGCCCTGTTCCTTTTCTAGCTAATTATTTTTATATGACGCATTTGAGACAAAAACAACCCGAATGACCCATTACAAGTAGATCCGATTGGAAATGCCACATTCAGGTCTAGACATATTGGTTTACGGGAACAGAAACTAATGGCACAGTGTATAATCATCACACATGTAAAGCCCAGAATAAATGTGGAATTCTTACCTGGAATTTGGACTGTATCTTTTTTTTTTTTTTTTTTAAATATCCAAACACGCTTCAGCCTTCCTATCTAGAACTTCATAACCTTCCAGAACTAATATGCATAAGATCTGACATGTAATAAATTTTAGAAAAGCTGACGGCCAAATGTGAGTGAGAGCTTCCAGTACTGTTTGCTAGTGACATTCATTTAGGTATTTGTATTGTCAAAGCAATTTTATCATGCGATCTGAATCACGAACTAAAGACGACTATGATAAACTTTTATGGAGAAAGCTTATGGGTTCATATCTACTAGATCTTAGTTTAAGATGCTGCTTGAAATTATTGAAATTGTAACATTGAGCTTTTCAGTTTATGAGGTTCATATTGGGTCCTTGTAGATATGAAAGAGTTAAATGTTTTTACTTTGTTGATAATATTGTTGATTAGGTTTGAAAGGGAAAGGACGTGTCCGCTGTGCAGATCATTGGTGAGGCCTGCAGATCTCAGATCCTTCGGTGATGGATCTACAAGTTTATATTTTCAGTTTTTCTGATTTTTGAATCCTAAGTGTTACCTATATTGAAGCAGCTTATATCCAATTAACATGATGATCTTGAGTCACGCTATATGTATTTGCGACTGCATATTAGTTATTGTGAGGTTGGGTTTTTGTTTTGTTCATATGATGTATCAAAAAGGTCTTAAGGTGTATGTAATGCATTTAGTATAGTGATATACACACATTGTCTTTACAGAAGTTTTTTTTTTTTTTTTTAATCAGTGTTCTATTATAAGTGACCCTTTTCACCGACCCAAATAAATTATGCAGTTATGTTCATATGTTTTTTATTAGGTACTTAAAAACGCTTTCGCATTCGGGTTGTTTAAAGTATGTGGTCATAGTATCTTATTCTGAATAAGGTTAAGCATTCTATTTAATTTATGAAAGTATGTATGATTTAAGCAAATGAATTGTTATTACAATGATGATATATGTAAATACGTTGCAACAATTGATCAAAATGAAGCTTTCATAAAAAAAAGGATGTTATTGCAAGTCTTATCGACTTCCTCAGCTTTTCAAGGAAAAAACCTTGTGCAGACCAAGATTATAAATTAACTGAACTTTATATGTTTTAAGTTTCATATATCAGCTTCTCATTCGATCGTCAAAATGCCTGTCACTTGACGTTACATGTATACCGCTATGGTGCTACCTAACATTCATAGGTGACCCTTTTCATAGACCCTAATAAATAGCTAGCTTGCCTAATCAGGCCTTAAGTGCCATCGTGTTTTATTGAATCTTCTATTCGTAGGTTGTCAAGAGTTGGAACATTGATGTTTTCTGGAATTTTAGTTTGAATGGAATGTGGAGATTCAGGTAACGGGCAAGAAAGTGTCCTGGAAATACTAGGATTAACTTCAGCTACCTCTTCAATACCCTCATCCAAATACACAACATCTTGCATATTCAGTTTGTGGTATTTTATTATTTCCCTCAAACAGCTGTTCTCACGAATATACACCGAGTTCTCATGGGCCAGACGAGCCTTCTCTGCCAAAAGCGTCTCAAGTTGCAGACGAATCTGATCACAACAATGTCCGTCATATTCAAGCATTTATTAGGCAAAATATAAGTTACAAAGATTCATAGTGCAAGTGAAGTAAACTACCATGTCATCGTCTGCAGGGTGGTCTCCCTTTTCACGAGCCTCTCGAAGAATTTTATTTTCTTCTTCTAGCTGACAACTTCTTTCTTTGGCAAATGCTAGATCTGATTTTACAGTTTTTATCTCCCGAAGAAGTAATTTTGCTTTAGCAGCTGTTGCAATCGCCACCTATCACCAGAAATAAGTGCCAACAATCACAACTAGAGGTGGTAAAATGACCCCCAAATGGGTTGGGTTGACCATGCAATTTTTGTAGATCTTGTAACTTTTTTATACATAATTAAAAATAAGCCACTTAAGATTACATGAACAATTATCATACAATTTAGTAATCTAAATAATTGAATAGAACAATTTAGGGATTCTGGATGCATAAAAACAGAATTGTGGCCTTTTTGATGTGTACCCTTTTTGATTATTTTTTCCTTCATATTACCCTTCAGAGGTAAAAACACAATGCGAATGACCTACTCATGGGTCGAAATTGCCACCTCTAGTCGCGACCAGTTATTGAATGCAAATATCTTAGCGCAAATGAGTATTTAGTAAGATTTTGACATTTGAGCATGGTGTCATAAATTTTGAGTATTTAACGCTAATTATTTAAGTAGACACTGAACTTTTTTTTTTTTTTTTTTTTCAAAATTCCAATTAATGGTTGAACCTATATAGATATGCAATTAGACATTGGGCACCTTACGTCGCGAGATGCCTTGAGTTGATGCTCCTGGACTGTCTGTGGTGTTGCAGATTGCGTTCTACCTTCTTGCCAAAGGTTCTGCTTGAAAAATTCTTCATTATTCGTTGCAATCCTATTTTCTAACTTAAAACTTCCTTCACTTCTCTTGTCACTACCACCTTCCTGACAATAACAAATAAAATACATAATCATTCCACTTTGTACTAATCAAATAAATGCTTTTGGGAATATATTTGCCGGGTAATCTTTTGCCCTTTACCCAAAAAAAAAAAAAAAAAAAAAAAAAAAGGATAAAAAAATGCATAAAGACTGAGCTCACAATTAAAAACCAGTAAAAGATAAACATAACAGAAAAACCTTTGATCTGTCATGTAATGAAGATTGAAACGCCGAATTGATATAACCAGAGGATAACGGAGATTCACGATGAGTGTCAGAAGCTCGTGTCCCCTTATTATAAGAGGCGAGAGGAGATGTTGGTGCAGATGAGGAGGAGGTGTTGTTGGTATTGTCATAATTAGAAGGACGATTAATCTCTTCTTTAAAAGTTGAAGATCTTGAAATTCCAACCTAACAAAAATCTCGATTTTTATCAATCTATCGAATGTACATGTGTAATTCTATCTAATAATCAATCTTCTTGGATCATTTTAAAAAGGCATTCATGAAAAGTAATACTAAATGAATCTAAATTAAAACAATGCATAAACATAAATAATGAAAAATTCACCTTTGATCTGTTTTGAAGTGAAGACTGAAACGTGGAATTAATATAACCAGACGATAACGGAGAATCACGAGATGCTGATCGGGTGGTCTTTAGAGGTGATGTGGGAGCAGATGAGGAGGAGGTGGTGGTGTTTTTGTCATTAGGATTCGAAGGACGATAAGTACTTTCTTCCTTAAAGGTTGAAGATCTTGTAATTCCATGTCTTCTACGGTAAGCCATGCATGCATCAACACCATGTACGTACTGCAAGATCACAGAATTATTGATTCATTAATTCCGTACGTACGTCTTTCTAACAAACTCTCCGATTCTTTAGTTGCTTATAACCGTTTTTATTTCAAGCCATAATAATAATGTAATATTATGGAATAGAATTGTCTATGTGTTATAGGCTACAAAGTCTTGTTTTTCTCTTTGATAATTTGTTTTTTTTTTCAAACATTTTTAAAAAGTGGAGCTAATGTGGTTTTTAGTATAAGGACGTTCACGATCCGAGCTGAGTCGAGTATTAGAAATTTTTGGCTCGACTTATTTACTAATTTACACGGCTCGAGTTTGAGTCGAATTCGAATGTCTTCTAAATTTGAGCGTGAGTTCGAATAATTTGTCATAATTGGAGCTTGAATTGAATTTGATGCATATTTAGCGCGCTACTGAGATATCCTACGACGAACTTTTTCAAAAAGTTAACGTTGTTTGCTTACGAACTTGAGTAGATCATTAATTTGCTCGACTTGCTAACATTCAAACTAGCTAGTTTAGTCAATTCAGGTTTGAAGAGATAAAGCATAAAATAAGGTCCAACTCAACTAAAAATTCAAATTATAGAATTTGTGTGCTTTTATTTCAGACTCATAAATTATTATATATGATCGAATCATACATATCATAGCAAATCTCATCTCTTTTAAAAAGAAGATGAATACTTCATGAACAAATAGTACTTGCCGGTGTTGAATCAAACATATTTCATGCAATACTAATACTACCCAAACTCACTTTTGCTTCATAATACAATATAAGTGGAAAGGGGATTAGATTAGACAAAATTATTAAGATATTAAGCATCACTAACGTAGCCAGTTTCTTCATCCGTCGATGAGGAAATGGTGTTGGAACTGTAGAATGGTGACAATGTCTCGTACGCTTGTGTTCCATCGATAACACTCACCCTCTCCGTTGGATGAAATGCGTCCCAAAAAATGTAGTTTTGCCTGTTGCTACATGGAGTTTGATTTGGAGCACATTGGCCTTTGCCTAATGTGCTCGAAGGTTCACAACATGGTACATTGGTTACATTCAAATCTGTACGTATAAACACATTAAGAAAGAAAATGTTCAATAAGTCTCAATCAGATGAAGTAAGTTCGTTTAAGTTACAAGATCATATCAAACAATATCAAAAGTGATCGACATACTATACGTACCATTAGGATATGCTATGGAAGAGTCGATTAAAATGAACTTTGCACCATCGAGTTTATTGTTTAGATCATCTATAGCTGTACTAAGACGAGTATTAAATAGTATGATCGCATTATTCACTTCGTCCACACATGCGTTCGTGCCATAAGCAGTCATGATCGCTGGGGCACAACCCGCATAACCGGCTGCAAAAATTCCAAACTTTCTGGCTCCACTTTTGTACAAATCCTGTATAGTGATTAAGTTGTTAACTCCAATTATATTTAGAAAATAAAAGGGATGCGATAAGCATAAATTAATATAACATTAAAGATTAACCTTTATCTACAGATCAGTAGGTTACAAAGTAAGACCCTAAGTTGGAGGAAGTGATTTGTACACACCAAATGTGATTTACCTCGTACACTACAACACCCTAAAGAACATTTGGTAGTGTAAATCCTAGAAATGATGATGTATGAATCATTATTTAGTTGTACACACCAAATGTGATTTACATCGTACACTACAACATCTCCCTAGAGAACGTTTGGTAGTGTAAATGAAAAAATGATGACGTATGAATCATCACCGTTAAATTGGAGTACCAACTTAACTATCAAGAAAACAAAAAAATATTGTTGTTATTTTTACCCCATGCATTAAAATTGCATGATTTATAATATGTATACAAAAATTTTTATGTTTGTAAATATAATTGCGATCAAATATAAAAATAATTTTATATATTTACGCACTTAGAAATCTAAGGATGAATTTGTGGATCTATATACACTACATGATTATTTTGCATCTTCAATGCACGAAGAAATTGGTGTCAATATCTTTAATGAAAGAAATATTGGGTGCCAATAATAATTATCTGTGCAAACACTTAAATTTCTATGGTGGCCGGAAACTTTTTTTCTACACTTTTAAAGTTTTAAGTGCCTAATATTACTATTGTAGCATTAATTAATGTTCCCAGCTATATAAATGTTGACATTTTATACACTTATAATTGCGGAAAGTTAATAAATTCTGTAAAAGAATACGTAAAAATAAGACGTTTATTGTAATATTAATTAAAAAATAATCTAAGGCTACGATGTTAATTTGTGCTTAATTGGTAATTATTAAAGATCATGCACCTGTAGTTGTCGAGAATACTGTTCCACGAGGACATCTGCATATTGTTCAGGTGTGTATAAACTACTCGTAAGATAGTATTTGGGAGCAAAGTAATTGTTAATATAGTCGTTGTTCCCCATTCCGACCGTATATATGCACTGGCTTAGGTATTCTTTTGTCGCAACAAGACTTCCGTTTCCAATCAAGAATACGAGTTGTAAGATTGTGATCGCGTGATTTCTTATCTGGTTATCCAAGCTTATTCGTGCACCCTGCAAATTAAGGCCAACAATGAATAACTGTTAACGTAGTTAGAGTTAAAGGGTTATTCGACTATGAAATGAATAATGCTACGTTAGATAGTTGATTAAATATGTATTATATGTATATATTTAAATGTTACAATAAGATACAATGATGAAAAGACAATATAATAAAGTTGACGTAGGTACACGGACCCCTCTAGTTATAAACGTGAAGTGAAGAATGAAGATTGCCCTATTCATGCACATGACCTGACCTGACCATCTACTTACATAATTGTCGGTGCAAAAGCTACGGTACAATTTTAGATACTACTGTATTCAATTTGATTTAGAAAATATCATGATAATTTTTAGGGTGATGATATTTCCACCGTTAATTATTATAGATCCATCAAGAATGTGCATTACAGAATTGTACTGTATAAGTAAATAATGCATGTTGATGGTGGATATATCAAAAGTGGTGGTGGATTTATCATCACCATAATCTTTAATTTTCGCCATCTTCCTTCGATTCAAAAACATAATTGGATACCATTAATCAATTTGGTACTTTTACAGGGTGTATTGTGTGTAGAAGATAATGATATTGTACAAAATATATATGTATAGTTTAAAACTTCAAATACAACTTTAGGGTTTGGTTAAGCTCATCATCGAGTTCCGGTTAAGTAAATGATTTATCATAAGTAGCTAGTATCAATTATTAAAATTGATAAAGGAGTAATAAAGTTGTTTAGCTCCGTTCATAATCATCAATTGTCATATATGATATCCGTTTTACTATTATCACCTAAACCATAGTAATGGCTAGCAAAAGTCAACAATTTATTATCATTTCTTTTATCTTTACCATTTTTAGACACAAAATATCTATATTTTATAGACATAAAATATCTATATTTTATTCAAAAATGATCGGGTTTAAATGTGTAATAACTATCAAAATAATTCACAATGAAATATTTTGTTCACAAAAACTTTACAAAAAATCTTTCACAAAATGATGTGTAACAATACTATGAAGAGAAAGAAAGATGACAGAGAAAAAAATAATTAATTTGATTGGATGATTGTGCTTGCCACATCATTTTGTAAAAATTAATTTTTAAAATTTTTGTGAGTGTAGAATTCCTCGAATGACAAAAAAACTTCCGTAAAGCTTGATCATACCTTTATATCATTATATTATAAGAAGAACCAAGGTATCTTAAAATTTTACACATAATTCTCTATAAAATTGACAAATGGCAACCCTAATACATTAACACATGTCAAGCTTAATTAATTAGTAACATATACTAATTAAAATTAAAATGGTCTAACTAAAATATACCAAAAAATTTTTCTAATTAGTAACATATACTAATTAAAATTAAAATTAAAATGATCTAACTAAAAAAACCCAAAAAAAAATACCTACAACCTTAAACATTTCTCATTTGTTCTCATGTTTTGATATCATTATGTATTAACTTGAAGTCTTGAACCTTAGATGAAACATATACTACGTATTACTTTAGAATTTAGATTAGCTTTTAAGGCCTTCTAAAGACATATGAACATAAGCTAAACATATGTCCTTAGTTCTCATTTTGATACCATTATCTACTCTTAAACATGTCAATGAAAATATATGTTAATTTGATTAGATTAACCTTCATGTGTGATTAGAACCAATAATGTCATGCTTATTATCTACGAATAGTAACTCTTAGGAGCATACTACATCTTATACATCAAGCTAATGATATTGAAATGAACTTTTATATGTGTTTTAATAACGATACATATGAATATATGCATAATAATATTAATAATGAACTAATTGTCACATCTTTAATTTGTTATGCTTAAACAAATGGTAAATTTTTTGAGTCAACTTATTTTAGTATTTATTACTTGATTTTATTGGGGGGAAATATTGTATTTCCTTTTGCAAAATTGGCATAACATAAATTATTGTTTATGGTCTCCTTTTCTTTATCTATAGAAATATTTCATATTGTAACCTATAGTAATTTCAATGTACAAGTTGTTATAAAAGGGTAAGAAGTATACATTTCGTGAAGAAAGTGATTAAGGCATACAATTTATGTTGTCATGTATTTAATTTAATCTACTCTATTGTGGAGTATATAGTGTAATGTGAAGTGGATATTTTCTTGAGTCAATCTCTAATATTGATTTGTGCTCAAATTCAAGAAATTAATGTTTTACCTTTCACTTTTTCAATTTTCATTTCTATCGCTACATCGATTCTCATTTGCGTTCATCTAACGACAGCTTTCAATGTTAATCTTGACGAGGGTGGGTTGTGCGTAGCACAACCATTAGGCTACCTAGTATCCAAATAAAAATCAATGATCGAGTACCTACGTCATATATATATGAAAATAGCGAAAAAGAAATAAATATTAATTGTACCAAATGTTGTCCCGATTCTTCCCGAATTCCAGCTGATCCAGATGCATAATTTACTCCAGTTACGATTTCCCGCCCTTTTGCAGTTGCGAATGGCGGAATGAAACCCTCAAACCCGAGTAGTTGAGCTGTTTAATTACATTGAAAACAACATAAGGTAGACGTACGCAGTCGTATGTTTGTGAACAAAACAAGAAACATGATGTATGTACATAAAATAAAAAGAGGACTTCATGACGCGGAATATCAGAGATCACATTTGCATCCCCATCCCCGCCACATCAGTGTCGAAGTTTGATTTTTACATCCTTATCCCCGTAAACTCAACATCATATAATAAACGTACTATCGAAATGACAACATCGATCAATACCATATATCGTATAAACTTTTAAAAGTTATAATATAATTAAGGATTTTGCTAAATGTAGCTCTAAGAGTTATGTTTAGGAATTAATTTGATCCATAAAGTGGTGGTACATTGAGTTGGTTGGAGAAGTTAAATTCATGAGGTGGGTATCAAAGTACAGACAATTTATGAGTATATGAATTTCTAATTAAAGATAGCCATGTAGAATTCTCCATTAATTAAATAACCACTATAGTGAAGACAATAACTCTTAAGAGCTACATTTCATGTCAAAATCCGTAGTGAAGACAATGAAAAAAAGAAACGTTTCAGAAATACGTGAAACAATGTTTAGCCCAGTATATCGTTACTCTGTACATGATGTAAGAGAGAAGCATACCAATAACATCGGCAATATTTCGGCCGTTGGAAAACCGACCGGTCGGACCATCGGGGAAATCGATCCCGTACGGCGGGAAGTTAACTTTGGCCTGGGTAATAAGATGGTTGTTGTTGCCGTTATCCATTATAGAATCGCCAAATATAAAGTAACAAGGAACCTGAGGTTCGCCATTTGCAAGTAACAGGGTAGTTAGAAGTACTACTAAAAACATCAAAATTTGAGAGTGAGATCCCATGGCCGTCAGGGTGAAAAGGTGAATCTAAGTTGCATAATGATGCTCAATTTTGGTGGTATTTGTAGATATTATAAGTCGCTGCACCTACCATTATCGGTAGAATTAATCAATTTGTGGTCCAGTCACAACTCATCAGAAATGTGCATGTTTAATGTGTGCTACTTTATACTCCCTCCGTCCCATTACAAATGTCCACTTTGACTTTGCACGTAGTTTTAGGATTCTCCACTAACTACACTTTTCACCAATCAAATATTAAATTCACCCACTAAAGTCTTTTTTGATTGGTTAAATATCAAAGTGGACCCTTGTAATGGGACATCCCAAAATAGTAACGTGGATATTTCAAATGGGACGGAGGGAGTAGAATGTAAAATGTAATGTTTCTAAAAGTAACTATAATCGGCATGTGAAGAATAAATCATACGAACATATGTCACCTAACTTAAAAGATATAAGTATAACGTAGTGAAGTTGTTGACTGACAATTAACACAAACACATAATTTAAAATATATTTTAGTCACTATTCTGTTAATTTATTTTTTGCGTTACATTACATTAGAAGTTTGTCTTACTTTCTGACTCAGAAGAGTCATACAAGACTCAACAAAGTTAATAAACGACTCGTAAGAGGCCTAATCATTTGAGAGTCAAGGTACGAGTAGTCTCATTTTATTGATTTTTGAATTAACTCGTAAGATTCTTGTAGGACTTTGTATTAGAGAAAACGAAACCGAAATAATAAATCAAACAGACAATAAAAAATAGTAATGAATAATGAAACCGAGGCTTGTGTGGCACACAATCCCCTTAAAACATGTTTGCGTATGTTTCCCAGTGTATAACGGTAGTAGTTATTATATAGCCGGAGTTTATCACTCTCCTGAAACTTCACGAAACAAACGTATTTGTGGTTAAGGAATGCGAGGAGAAAAATATGTGAAGTTTTGTATGTTTTTTCTTGTGTGTGTCTCTTTCGATTAGAGTTATGCCTATATTTATAGTGAATAAGGCCAGGCTTGTTCACCAAGTTAAGATCTCCACAAGAAACATAAATGATTTTGCAAATCGTTATGATTTTAATATAGACACGAAAAATTAATTTTATTAAATGGAGACAGATTTCGATATGTTCAAAAAATAAATTTCTAGAAGCTTCGAATAATATTACGGACTAGAGCAAAACGGGCCCGCGCAAGCTTGAGAATTTCGAAGCTGCATTCGTGTTTGCATGTCGCGCAGGCGATTCTTCTAACTCCCTTTGATATAATAATTGTAACACTCCAAAAATATAAATGTTTTATTTTAGTGCACGAGGGTATATTTATTTTAAAGAGGTGTTATTTAAATGATACAAAATAATAGAATACGAGAATGGTTTTCTAGTTCCAGACAATAGGGTTTAAAGGGGATAAAATTTAGTTGACTTAAATGAATATACGGGTGTGTGTTTATCTACTTCTTTCCAAAAACCTCTGGAACCATTCTCCACATATGAAGAAAACGCAGGAAACATCCCCAACCCCTAAAATCAGTCTCTAATCTTTGATTCAAGCCTTAGAAACTCGAATTCATCATCCTTGGAGCATCTCTAACATGTTGTAAGTTGAATTCTTCCATGATTTAACCTAGGGTTTTGGGGTTTTATGAGATTTTGATGGGTTTTGTATAAATAAGGGTTTTAATCCGAAGTTAGGGTTTTATTTTGATTGAATTGATGTTTATTAGTGTTATAGAGATGGTTAGTAATCATATAACATGTTGGAAGTGATGAATTTATGATTTGTGTTCTTGGGTAATTATGGGGATTTTAAAGAATCATGATTATAACTTGAAGTTAGAGTTTAATTTGATGTAGTTAGTGTTAATTAGTGTTATAAAGGTTGTTGGAAATCATATAACATGATGAAAGTGAAGAAATTATGATTTAGTGTTCTTGAGTAATTCTAGAGTTTATGTTAACATTATGTTAATAAGCTTAGTGGTGAAACTAGTGATCTTATGTCGCACCCCCAAATTATGATGCGGAAGTGGTTCGGGTCGGGGCGCGACTAATTACATATCAAGCACACAAGGTATAATGAACGACTCTATATGCGTCGTTTTACAACTTGTATTGATAAAATCAAAGTTTACATCAAAAATATAGTTACATTAGCTCGGTTGAAATTGAGAGATTTAAGTACATAATTAATCTATACAAAATATAATAATGCAGCTAAATCTCTGATTGTTTGCATGCTGACTCGAGCTAATTGATCCTGATTGAGCAGTCCAACCTACTGCTGGTTACCTATGATACATGCTAAAATGGGTCAGCGAAACGCTGGTGAGCTCACAGGTTTGTAAGTCAACACATATTTGTATGAACCGCAAGATTTATAATTGAATTTAAAATGCAATTAAGCAAAATAAAAGTTATACAGCCATGAGCACATAGTCTGAGCTTAACTTGAGTGTCAGGTCCGATTAAGGAAACCCAACTGAGGTGCCTCCTACGAGTGCCTAATCTACACTCGTCTTCCCAAATGCTAATACGTCCGTTTGACCAGTTAGTGCGTGCTAACCCGGACGCGGATTGTCAATCCTATAGGATATCATATGCTAACATTCACGCTACAAATGTATTACCAGACTATGCTATGGAGGGCTTTAGTGATTAGTTGAAAACAACTCATGTAGTATTTGTTTGATTTGTACTTGCGTTCAACATGTAAATAAAACGAGCAATGTAATCACACCCCTGCTTGAAAAGCAGTGAAATAGAGGCCATGAGACTCACCTGAGCCTTGAGTGTTTATCGAAATAACTTGAATTGATTAGCTGTGAATTGATGTCCGAAGACTTGTAACCTGAGGGCGTCCAATACGCGCGATGGTTATTAATTGAATAGGTATCTTAAAAGACTACCTTTGTAGTTGTTCGTTCAACTATAATGTCAAAATTATCCCCATTTGGTTGATTGACTTGTCTAAATTACTACGATTTGGTTGATTAACTTGAGTTTAGAAAGTGTGTACGGCCCGTTGGTGATTGTTTGTTAATAATAATTTTCAACATTATTATTTTGATTTTTGAAGTGTTGTACTTAAAATGTTTACAAATTTTTAGGTGACGGGGGTCCGGGGGCAGCGCCCCTGGTTAGCGGGGTTCCAAGGGTGGCAACCCCTGGCGGGGTCCAAGGGGCTGGCCCCTGGTTGGGGTCGAGATGCCAAGTCTGCTCGAAAAATTTTTATTTCTACTAAATTGCTATGGTGAAAAACGCATCTGGACTTGAATTTGGGTGAAATCAAGTGATACAATTTAGGTCTCGACACTTAGTAAAAATGAGTTGTAAACATTCTGTTTTCAGCGTCACTTATAGCGACACTCAAGGGTTTAGGCGACACTTAGGAAGTGTCGCATGAAATGACGGATTCTGATTAATGGCGTCACTTGCGCAAGTGACGCATAGAGTGCGACACTTAAGGGAGTGTCGGTTGTAAGTGTCGGTATAAAGGTCATGAGTCACTAAGGTTAGTGACAGATGAAATCTGTTCTCGATTATAGGCGTCACTTAGACAAGTGACGCTAGAAGTGTCGGTTTGGAGTGACGGATATTGAATTTGCGACACTTAGGCAAGTGTCGGGAAAAAAGGGTTTTATGCGGCACTTAGGCAAATGACGCAAAATTAGGGCTTTTAGCGACACTCAATGCGTCACTTAAGTGACGCACGAAGTGACGCTACACTGCAGTCGTCGTTGCGACACTTAAAGCTGTTGACGGATTTTTGAGCCAAAAACGAGTTTTCGGGCCATAGTTTGGTCTGATCCTTTTACCCAACCCATATATGGACATTTTAAGCTTATATAAACAACAAACATGTAAAAATGAGTGAAATCGAGGAGTTTCGGGTTTTTGTCGGAAACTTACAAAGTGTCGAAATGAAATTCCGAAAAGATAGAGTTGTAGATCGTTGCGTGGTGGTTGTTTTTCTCCAAAGAGCTTCGAGGTTTCGGCGGCGTTTGGTGGTGTAATTTGGCGTTTTAAGGTGATGGTGGTGGTTTGGTTAGATGAGAGAAAAAGAAGATAGAGAGAGAAGGTGTGTTGGTGGAAATGAAGAAGAAATGAGGAGGGAGTGGGATTTTGTTGAAAGCCTCACTTCCTCAGCTCCTGCAATCGTGCTCCGTATGGTGTTCGTTCTCCCGATTATTTAAACGTTAAATAATTATTTAATCCTTTTAAATATACGTTTTAAAATACGAAAAATCACTAAATGTTTTAGTTGGAGTATTTTATCAAATACCTTATAATTGGGTTTTAAAATATAACTTAAACTTGTTTTGTTTGTTCGCGCGTTTAATATTTTCATCGTGTGGGCTTTGTTTGTACGATGCGGAATGGATACGAAATATTATCGAAATAATATTTTGGATATGATAGCGTTATTAAATAATATTATATTATTTAATAAAATTGTTCACCAACGTCCGTATTAATTGAACCGAATTACATTCGATTTGAAACTTGTACGATTTAATCAAATCGCATACTTGTATATATTCAACAATATATATTACTTGATACACAAATTAGCCTAACACAGAACTAATTACATGTATTAAAACTTGATTAGGCACTAATTACTAGTCCTAATTCGACGGGTGTCACATCTTAATAGGGTATGATTATGAAGAAAGTAGTAAAGAGATATAACTAAAGATTTAACTTAGTGTAATTAAAGTGGGGGAGGGATTTAATATGATTAAAGTTAATGATGATTAGTGTTTAAATATGTTGTTATGTGTTATGTATTATATGATAGGGATTGAAGAAATGGAGGCTTATGTTGATCAAGATGGTGAAATCGTCGTTTAAGAGATTGTGGTGAGTGATACGGGGGTTAAACAGGTGATGTGATTGTGTAGTACCGAATAGCTTGCGGGCTAGAGGTTTACACAATCAGGAATAAGTTATTTGTTTATGTTTGTTTAATTATGTTTATTGCTTAATTTAGTTGTTGTGTTAAATTACTGGTTATTCTTAATTGTTATGTGATTAAATGTTACTTGGTAAGAAAAGTAGTGATTTCCTCATTAGCTTGATGTTAGCCAAGTAATGAGTAAGTCACTAGCTTAAAGGTAAAGGAAAAGAATTAGTTATAAATTATGATGAATAGTACATGATTCGATTGTGTTGGATCCGGATTGCTTCCGAGCAAGAGGCTACACAATTGGGTGGAAGATGAATTGTTGATATATGTATATTTAATAGTGATTATGTGATGAACAGAGTATGAATTGATTGTATGTGTTTCCGGATAGCTTCCGAGCTAGAGGATCATACAATCAAGTGGAGGTTGCTTATTATATGTTTTATTTCTTATGTGTGTATTTAAGATTATGTTAAAAAGTTGTTGTTGCTAAGTGCTTTGATTTTTAGTTGTTGAAATATGTGGAATGAGATTATACAAAGATTCAGTGGTGATCAGAGAGCTAACTGCGGTTAGCATAGTGTTCAGTGTTCAGAGCATAGTGATTTTGTGTTTATGTAATTGTGTTGCTATGTGTCAAGTGTTATGTGGATTGCTTGTTTAATTGCCTGTGTACTCACTAAGCAGTTGTGCTTACCCGTTTCAGTGTTTATGTTGTAGGTTGATGTTTTGCTAGCGACATGTGGGTAGAAGGGTTATGAGAAGCTAGTGACATAGATATGGAGCATGCTTATGGTTAGAATATGCTTCTTTCTTTTGAATTGTTGTTTTGATGATCAATTGTGTAAATCGCCCAAACAAAGAGTTTTCGAATTAAATATGTTGGTCAATGTATAGTAGTTGACTTTGGAAGTCAAACTGAGTTATGGTGTCTAGTGTATGTGATTGTCAAGTGTATGAAGTTATATGATTGGTTTGGTTTGGGTCAAAGTGTTGAATTGTAGAAATAGGTTGAAAGTGATTGGCTGGTCAAAGATGAAGTTGACAAATAGTCAACAATGTCGAAAGAGTCATATATGAGTGGAAAAAGGGTGTCGTTTGGTTAAATTATGGTTGTTTTGGTTAAACGGGTCGAAAGTGTCAAAATGGGTCAATTATGTGGTTGGGTGTGAAAATGAAAGTGAATCAATGATTAAATGTGTTTTCTAAGTTTGTTTTCAAGTGTTAAGTAAGTGTGCTAACGGGTTAAGTTAGAGACCATGTGGTTTGGAATTTGATATGTTCACCAAAGTGGCCGAAATGGCACTAAATTGGTGACACGTTCAAAATGGTTATTTTTGTGAAATTTGAAAAAGTGTCAAAAGATAAAGTTTTATAATGTTATATTGGTTGTGTGTGCAAAATTTCAGGTCCTAACTCGCAACGAGTAAAAAGTTATGCGCGTTTGAAATTTGTTAAAAAGTTGACTTTTGCTGACTTCCAAAATAGGCATAGCTACGCGATCCCAGAAATATTTTCTGGATCACGTATGATAGTGTATTTTTGTATCAGAATGTTTTTCAAGTGCTTACGCGATCCCACTTCTTTCCAGGATCGCGTATCATAGTGGAAAATGAATATTTTGATTTTTAAAAGCCTATTTTAGCTATGGAACTTTACTATAGATCAAATATATATATGGAGTAGTTGTGGGACCTAAATGAATGTAAAAAAAAAAATTATTCTATTTTCGGAGCGTTTCAATAATGGACTAGGAAGTTTATTAACTCCCTTTTTAATGGTTTAGTTATGTAAATAACTTCCACCAAAGTGACATCCCTTAGTTCATACAATTAGGTTGTCTTTTAGAACCTAGATCTTGAGATCTTTAGTCAACTAGGTAAGGTTTTCCTTTGTACAAACTTATTCGTTCAGGGGCTTTAGTCTCATTCCTCTCGATGACCTCTTAACCACAACTCTGCTTAAGCCTTTAGTTAGCGGATCCGCAATATTATCAGGTGACTTCACGTAGTCACTTGTGATATATCCAGTTGAGAGTAGTTGTCGTATAGTGTTATGTCTACGTCAAATACACCGAGACTTACTGATCAAGCATATTTCTACACTTGAGTACGGGTTGAGTTGGGCCGCTTCGTTACACTTTGATTTACGTGGCTAACCCCAAGGACCCGAATCGATCGAGGTGAAGGGTGGTAAAAGTCGATTGGTTTACCTTCTAAGAAAATGGGTTTTGGTGGTGAGCAAAGCTCACTATGGATGATGGATGCGGGGAGAGCATGGAGTAACAAACTGAAAATTGATGCTCCTTCTGCTCTATTTCTCCAACCAGACCATCACGATCTATTTAAGTACGATTTCATGCCCATCAATGGTTACAGTATTCGATCTACGTTTGAATCCTATCTCCTTTTCCTCCGACGTCACACGGCTAAGATTTTGGAATTTTTACCAGGTGTGATTCTTTGCCATGATACCCACCATTATAGGTATTATGTTTATAATCCAACTAATGGTCACTTTAAAATCATTCCAGCTCATGCTAATGTTGATTTATTGTCAAAAGCTAATGTTACTGCGAAAATAGCTTTTGATCATATGAGATCTCACTATAAGTTCTTGAATGTTGGACGTGTCAGTTGTACATCTGTTCGCAATGGTCCTTGTGTTCCAATTCATAAGTTCAGTTATGAAACCAATAGTTGGACTGTTCTTGTTAGTTAACAATTTATGGTTGGATTGCTAGTAACACCCTCAAATCTCGGGTTGCGGAAGCGGTCGGGTCGGGTGTTACCAAATTAAATATCACAGCATAAGATATAAAATGAACGAATATAAATGAGACGTTTGAAAATAGTTATTACATTTCCAAAATAAAAGTTAAAATAGTTGCAAGATTGTAGTAAATTCCAATTGCATAATTTGAAAATACAAAGTAAATGCAGAGTAGTCCCAATGTTTGAAAATATGCGACCCGAGCTAGCCAAATCTTGTAGAAATCCTAATCCCGTTGGGCACCTGAGAACACATGCTAAAACGAGTCAGCTATAAAGCTGGTGAGTTCATAGGATTGTTAGTTGAAAACATAAAGTATAAAACCTTGTATGTTTAGAAAAATAGTCCAGAATCCACGATTCTTCTTTGTATTAAGTTGAAGTTGTAATCACCGATGTGTATACGCTAGTCGAGGTATCTAATACCTAAGTAATAGTGGTATGTACTCAAGTACATATTAATTGAGGCATTCCGAGCCTGGATACCTATCTGGTATTAAGTGAAATAAACCAATGCGAGGCAAAACCTGCATGAGTATAGTCCAAGTAAATGTATGATCACATCATATGATGATGAGTAATAATCGGCATGCCTACCTGGCATGTAGTGTTGCCTCCGGGAACGTAAATTAAGCCAACGATCTCGAGTATAAGCTCGCCGATCCGTTGCTGAGTATGAGTAACCGTGCAGTCCCGCAGAACTATGATAGAGTATTTAATCAAATACTGAGCTAACGACCTCGCGTGAAATCTCACCGACCCGTTAACTGTTGTGGATCACGAGCGTAAGCCCGCCCATCCGTGAGTGTATCGCTTTACCGCGAATACGTCCTTGTGCCCACTGCAATACCGTGGCATCGTTTTGTGCCCACTTTACCGTGGCATCGTTGTGTGTCCCTTCTGGAACATCGTCCGCATTGCCTGCAAGCAAAGTATGTAATTGAGCCGTTTGTACAACGACAAGCCCGACTGGTGAAATGTAGAGCCAGCTGTACTACGACAGACCTAGCTAAGTAAATGAGAGCCATCCGTACTACGACGCGCCTGACTTGAGTAGTTGTGTTTGTATGTATGTATGCCAATATGCATATGTAAATCGTAAGAAGCACCAAGTGCTTGATATCGTGTATGAGTATATATATGTATATACCTATATTAGTCAAAACTACAAACACAAGTAACAGTGTATCATGCCACGCATGAAATAATATATTGTATCTAAATATATATGTACAATACTTAGATATAAATTGTAACACATTGAGCCTAGGTATAAAAAGTCATCACCTAGTTGGTTTGTATTAGTATAAAAAAGTCTATACTATCGTATGTTACTATTGTATACTCCTAGCCTTAAGCCTAGCAAGTATATTTGGGGTCTCGGGAAAATGTTCACCTAAGAACAATTTCCATTCTAAGGATCATGGAGTGTGTCAACAGTTTTAGTTCCTAAAAGGAAGACTAATCCTGTAAAAGTCTAGTCGTTGTCCAGTGTAAGTAGAACTAACTAGTTCTAATATAAGTGATAGTATTGTCCCGTGACAATATGGTCAATGGATAGTGATAACTTAATCAGGTTATGTAATGGTAATTGTTTTCCAACAATCTAACTGTGTACGATTGTAACCTATCTAGGTTAAGTATTGATACTATCTCAAACAGTATGGTAGGTGTAATTCCTAAGTATTACACATTCGTATTACATACAGTAATATAAATAATTGTGAATTATAAAAGTTAATTTATATAATTCGAAAACAGTTATTGAGCATGTGTTTCACCCCGAAAACAGTAAAACAGTTAAAAGAGTGGGGCTATGAAACTCACCTGTGAGTTGTCAGCGATCCTACGATACGCGCGTAGTCTGATGGGTAACCTCCTAGTGTCCTAATCACATGAGGTTCTATGAGTAAGAGACAAATTAGTTTGTCTAAGTGAGTTGTGTAAATATTTATTTGTTGTTCGTGTTTGGAAACTGGGTACGGGGGTTCTGATGTATCGCAAAAAGTCACGTTTTTACATGCATTAATTGCCCCATATTTAGCTCTTTTCTAACAAATACATCTTAAAATCATAATTATTCATTAACTTTTGTTAGAAAGGTGTAAACTTGTCGGTCTTTTGAAAATCAAGCAAAAAGGGCAGAAAACTGACCTAAATAGGCACTATTCTGAGCCTAACCCTAATTCTACTATAAACTTCATACCAGAGCCTCATAATAGTCTTATTTTGTAGCTATGAAGATTACGAGAACGTGGATATAAGGATTTCTCAGAACGGATCAAGGACGAGAAAGTTATGCAAGTTACAGCGCAGCCGAAAGCTACAAAACGTATTCTGAACACGCCCGGGCCCCACACATCCAATTTCTACCAAATTGGCATCATTAGAAGCGTAACGGAATTACGAAGCCGTAGGCAAAAGAATCAAGTCAATCGGACGCGAAACGAAGAAGATACGGCCTTCCGAAGATGCGAGAAAAGTCGGAAAAATCACACGACCTAGCACACGGCCACCACCAGGCCGTACACGGCCTTGCTATAGCCGTACACGGCCATAAACAAGCCGTACACGGCCCTGTTTAGGCCGTACACGGCCTCTGTTGGTCTCACACGGCCTCTTCCTTGCTTCTTTGGCTTGTACGTGTGCTTGTGGACTTGTACTCTTGGATCCAAGGCTTGCCTATAAATAGAAGACCTCATTCACCTCATTTCACACACCATTCTTCATAGAATTCTCTCACTTTCTCTCTCACACACATTCTCTCTCTAGCACTACTCTTAGGAGTTAGAGGAGAATTAGATTAGGTTAGCTTCTCTCTCTAGTTTCTCTCTCTAGAGAACTAGAGAGATGTAGGCACGGTTCGAGTGGGGAAGATAGCTGTAGCTTGGGAATTTTATTGTATTGAAGTTTTCAAGATTCTAGCTTGTACTACTCAGTGTTACGCTGCTTAAATACTGGTTATTACTTATTCCTTTACTTACGGTTATTATGTTTTGTTTGCATGATATCTTTGTTTGTGTTGCGAATATTGCCATGCTATTTACGTAGTTTAATACTGTGATTGTTGAAATGTAGATATTAGGATTATGGATGATATTTAATTCAGTGGGATAAACATTATGAAATAACGGAAGTAACGTTATACGGCTTTCATTTGTATAGCGCCGGAATCATCACGAATGTGTGTAGTACGGAACGTGGAAGCTATGAAAGTCGTGGGCACAATCCGTTATGGAATAATGTTCCCAGTATTATGATTGGTGATTGTTTTGCTGTATATCTGGTTGAGTTTTACATGAATTTAGACTTAATTCAGTGTCCACCCTTTCCAGTCTTTCACGTGACTATTGCCTTAGGATAGGATCTGATCAACCCTAATACTACGTAGATATAGTTATCTCATATTACAGTATGAAGCTATGAATATTCCGTAAAACGGCACAGTACTTCGTATAACGTTTAAATACGTGGGAAAAGCTAAGGAACTGCCGTAGGTTTATTTCATCGTGGAATACCTAGAAGTCACCCTTTTAGAATATGGGTCTAGGAACAATAAAGCTGTGGAAATGCTCGCTGCACCGTACACCGTTAGTACACCAAGGTTCAAATACAGCTGTGGAAATGCTCGCTGCACCGTACACCGTTAGTACACCAAGGTTAACATACAGCTGTGGAACTACTTTAACGTACAGTACACCATTAGTATGCCTTGAGTCTGGAACACTGTGGATATGCCAAATGCACTGTACACCGTGAGTATACCTTGAGTCCGGAACACTGTGGATATGCCAAATGCACTGTACACCGTGAGTATTCCTAGGGATGAACGCCTGATAGCAAATGAGGGTCTAATTCATGACGGAGTTAATTATGCTTAAACCAGATAATAAATGAGTTTTGAAAAGAAAGCAAGTATTCGGCTGTAATACAAGATGCTTAAACCGCTTAACTCAACATAACCGACAGCTCAACGTATACAGCATACAATTAGTACTTACCTAGATAAACTCAGATAGATTTAGGTGTTAAGAAAGGTCAGATAGAAAATTGCAGTTTGTTACCTTATGCCTACACCCATAATATATCATCCGTAGAGGTCGCTTAGTCTTACAAGGCAAGTGAGGAGGGTTTGAACAACCTGTTTCTGATCAGCATCAGGATAACCTAGGATTCAGTGACATATGCTTTTAGGCTTTTAGACTAAAACGTAGGGTCCTAGTGTTTACACCGACTGTCCGTCTGATGATTTGCCCAAGGTAGTCTCCAATCATCTGTCTAATGAATATCATCCAGAAACCCTAATTATCGAAGTTTCAGCAATCACGCTCTACCTGTTGCCTACTCTCTGTTTAATTTACTTGTTTTATTTAGTATTAGCTTAGATAACCAACCAAAACCTACCTACTTTTATAAACCCATCGTATCAGAAAGCTTATTTACGGTAAGTCCCTTTTGGTTCCATTCGCTCCGATTTTAAGAACGACACTCGAGTTATACTTACTGCTTACTCCCCAAAAGTAGGTAGTACTTATAGTTTGAGCCCCAGCTCATATAAATTTAAAACCTAACACGTTCACGCGTTGTTGCGTCGTTGCCTGCAGGACCGCCGTGCCAGCCCCCCCTTGGAAAACGACCGCGGCTGCGTCAGCACTCTGACGGCGCAACAGGTTTTTGGCGCCGCTGCCGGGGATCGGTTGAGCGTAGTGAACTTTAAGATTACCGTAGATAGTTGACTTTTAGGAGACCCTTCCTTAAGATTTTCATTACTTAGGAAGTTATTTGCTTTAGTAGTTAATTAATTTAAAAAAAAAAATAAAATTAGAAAACCCTAGAAAACCCTAATTCTCCTTCCAATCTTATTTCTCCCATGGATGAGATAATGATCATGGACGATGCGGAATTCTTTGTGTCTTCCCACAAAGAGGTCTGTGTTAACCAGGAAGTTGAGATTGACGAATATTCATCCTTAGACTTAGGTTTTGATATATCTCAGCAGAAGATTCCACCTTCTGTCACTATTGAATTAAGTGGTCAACCCACACTTGACCCTGAGATTTTATCAATCTTATCTAAGTATCCACATTACCTTAGACCTGCCACCCTACCAGAAGACGTTCCTTTCGGTATTGAAGTTTTCTTCTATCCACCAATGCCTTGGTTGAATTTAAATGAGCGACTTCATTGCTTAGATGAATACTTCAGGTATGATCTTCCAGATATATTGCGAGCCTACCCCACTACTCTTTTCCAAAGTGTAGAAGTGGATGAGCGTCTCCAGTGTCCAGAGGATCCTGAACTAGAACCACCAACCTTGCCCAACACTGAACCAAGTAATAACTCACCAGAATCAAGTAATAAGCATCACTTAGGAAACTTTCACAAGCCCAGTAGGAGAATAGATATCTGTGCTGATTTTCTTAGAAACCTTAAGATATCAGATTTCCCTTTTTCAACTGAGCAGAGGAAGACCTTTGTAGTGATTGATAGGATAATAACATGTCTACGTGCTAATTACGATCAAAAAGACGAGTTATCACTAAAATCAGAGTTAGACCTACTAATGGATCTAATAGCTAGCACCGAGTATCCATCTGTTTCACAGATTAAGATTAATCGTTATGTTGCTGCCCTGATTGACGAGCTCGAATTTTGGATTGAAAGAGCCCCTATCACTTATACTTTGATTCCATGCGTTAAACTGTTCTTTGTTGATCCTGCCACTTATCTGATTAATGAACTGAGATCAATTTTCCCTGATTCTACTAAGGAAGCCATGGATTCTGCTTTCTTCCAAAAGAGAAAAGAAATCCATGTTAAGCTTACTCAGTTATTACTAACATCTAAATTCCCTTTTACTGAGCAACAAAGGATTTACATAAGAAAGATTTCACAAGTAGTTCACTCTACTACTGGAAACCCTGATTCAGAAGAAGAAAAGGAATTTCAGCATGTCGTCGGAAAATTGCTCTTTGATCTATGTTTTATAGACACAGGATTCAGGGATGGTATTTCGAATCCGAGGAAGGTAAGACGAGCATTTAACCAATTCATTAATGCGTTACTAGCATTAGGTCAAGAAGAAAAAGAATTCTTACGAAAATTTGAGCGTTACTATATAAATTCCGCTGACCTAATTCATAGTATCATTAAAGCGCTTCAAGGTACGTTCGTTCTTCGCCACACTTTCTCGCATGCTTCAGGATTATCTGAAAGTGCCGTCACAAGCACTAACAGATAAATGGTGATGGTCTGATGTAAATAAGTTTGAATATTTTGTTAATTAGGACAAAAATAATTTTAATTAGATTTTCTTTTAATTTACTTTTATAAAAACGAAGAAAAACGTTCTTTAGAGTTTAAACGCGTAAGTTTTTAAACGAATTTTCGCGAACGGTCCAAACGTTTCAGAAATTTGACAAAGTTTTTAATTTGAATTTTGGAAAATTTTATTTGGATTGTTTTTGAATTTTAAAGAACACAAAAAGATTTAATAAAACGTATTTAAAAACGAAAATGTTTTCGCACTCGAATTAATGTTACGTTTTTAATATACGAATTTAAATACGAAAGTTTCGTGCGTATTTTGGTTGATTTTCATAAAAAATATTTTAACTTTAAAAACCCAAGTATACGTTTCGTTTCGTTCGCATTTAAGTTAAAATTGCATATTAAAAATGCAATTTAAAAATACATAAAGCAAAGGAAGCTTCCACCACTTTTTACAAAAAGTAAAAAAGCAATTTCTTCTTCCTCTTTTCTTTTCCAAAACCGACACCCACCTTCACCATCTCCATTTCTCCATTTTTCCATCATTTTTCTTCAAATCAAGCTTCAAATCTTCCATATCATCATCTCTTTTGCATCTAGAACATCTTTACATCAAGATTGAGGTATGATTCTAACCTAAAATCATGATTTTAAATACTTTTATAAAGTTAGGGTTTATGCTTAGATCTTGGATTTTAATCATCAAGTTCCATGCTTTTTGCTTGCAAAGTGCTATATGCTTGATTGTTAACATGTTTGCGGAAGTAATTTGAGGTTTCCATGGCTAGATTTGATGTTTTGATTTTGGAAGTTGACTTTATGTTAGGGTTTTAGCTATTTTGACTTTCTTGAATGATTATTTGCTTATGATTTACTTTTCGGTGATTATTTGCGCTTAAAATGATTAGTTTACATAAGTAAGTAATTGTTAAAGATGAGAGGATTAATTTAATTGCATGCTTATGAATTAAAGTAAGGCTTTTTATGCAAAATTATTTAAAAACCATTACTTTAATTAAAATCATTATCTTTTAAAATGGTATTTATTTTAAACTTTGTATAATTTGCTTCATGAAAATGCAATTAAATATATTTGGAGTAGCACTACTTTAATTAATAAAGTTAGTGAGATTTCGAATTAATTATCCTCTAATTAAAAGTCTTATGCTTAACCAAAATGATGGATGATAAATAAAATTGCTTTGCTTGCTTATTTTAATCATAGTAAGGTAATTATATGATTTATGATCATGATGCTTGCTTGATTATTCGATTACTTAGCATGTTTAGAAATATTCATCTTTAAGTAATCTTAGAAAAATAGGAAAGCTGCGGTTTTGTTTATTTGGATAAATTGCGGATTGATGATTGCGGTTTTTAGGGTATTCATAAAAATAATAATGGGATAATTGCAAAATCTAAAGCCTACATTTCGAATTTTTTCTGAAAATTTGGAATAAATATTATATTGTCCAATTATTGTTATATGATTTGTTTCCTTGTTTTTCTTAAACAGATGGACCCGATTCCACCTACTCTAGCTTATTTGGCCAAAACTACACAAGAAAAGACTTTGATTCGGAAATGGCTAAAGAGGACATTTGGAAGTAATCGGTACATAGTTTGGGAAGACATGGGGAAACTTGGAATTGAGGACAGGTTGAGGAATTTGATAGGATATGAGGTTCAGGAACATAAGTTCGACTCGTGGATCCAGCTTTTTAGCATTCGTGAGCCCATATACCCCGAGGTTGTCACTGAGTTTCTGATGACATTTGAGCTTAACCCAGAGTTAGGGATTGGAGATGACAAGAAGATATCATTCAAATACCGAGGGAAGAGCCAGAGTGTTTCTATTTCGGGCTTAGCTAGACATTTGGGATTATATTCAGTGGATCAGATTAGCTCAGATTGGTTCTTACATAGTCATCAGACGATTCCTCATCATCCCTAGAGGAACCATAGGATTATTTGGAGTGAGCTGACGGGCACTCACTATACTTGTGGTGCCAAGTCCTCGGCTTTGATTCTACCTCAGCTACGTCTCCTACACAAGCTTATTGTTACATCTATCATGGGAAAGAAGGAGACCGGGCCAATAAATGGGGATGAGTTGTATATCATTGATGCTATCATGAGCCGCCAGAATATCAATGTGGCTTGCATTATTGCTGAGAGGATGGCAAAGGAGAAGAACTTGGACCTGACGAAGCATGTGTTTATGGGAGTTTTCATCACCAGATTATTGAGAGGGATGCGACTCTCAAAAAAAGAGTCACGAGGCCGAGTATAGGGTGTCTTCCACTTCATTACCATGTGACTTGGAGTACTGCAAGCAGATCCATTTGATCACTGAGGGTTCTGAGAGGCAGTGTTACTGGAAGGACACTGATGAGCTTATCCCTGGATGTTTCATGACCAGGAAGAGGGTCAGAGAGGAGGATGTTGAGACTCCGGTTGTTGATAGAGTAGATAGAGTACCGGCTGTGCCTAGGAGTACCAGGACACCAGTCAGGGATGCTGGGGTTGGGACATCAGGTCCCCGAGCTCAGATACGACATACAGATCCAGTCACTCCCTTGACCCAGTACTTCATATTGCACGCGTTGGCTGCCAACAACGCGCATCAGGCACTTATAGCTAGGGCTTTAGGTATTCCAGCTCCCGAGCCGCTCCTGTACGAGTGTGTGCCACTACCACCAGTTCCACCATCCACTACCATTTCACCATCTACTACCATTCCACCACCTACTACCATACCACCATACACTACCCACATACCACCTACCACTACCATTCCACCCACACAGTCAGTCGAGCATTGTTTATCGGTTGATGCTGCATTCCCACATCCTACTGTGTCAGCCCGTAGAGCCCGTTCTTCTCAGCAGTCCGCAGGAGGAGAGGCTGTTGGTTCCTACCGACCAGATGTTGTTCATTTGGGCACTGATCCATTCACCTTATCAGAGTTTCAGGGATTGTTGGCATTAGACCCTATACCTTCTGATCAGCTTCCTACAGAGGAGATACTTAGGCACATCTACAGATCCAAGATGGAGCGTGAGGGGATGACTTTTGAGGATTTCAGACAGTTGGCATTAGATGATCCGATGAAGTTACCTGCTTGCTCCCTTAGAGATGTATTGATGCAGTATAGGCAGGTGAGGTCAGAGGAGCAGAGAGTCTCCAGTGGTCAGCAGTCAGTTGCCGGACCATCCTCAGTTCCTCCACCGGTTCAGCCTTCTGTTCAGGACTCCGATCAGGGTTCTCCAGCACCCTAGATCTGTGCTTCCATATCTACATACTTACTATTTCCTCTATTCCATACTTTTGACTTATTGTGTGGTTGTGGAACTTTACTTTGTTATATTTTTGGAACATGAACTATCAGACATAGTCTGTTTAGTTTCTTTATCTTTTATCATTTAGTTATCAGTTATTTAGTTTACTTATTATGTTTTTATTTCTGTTTTCTTCTTAGTTAGAATAAGTGAATTGTGTTTGTGCAAATGAGAATTGAGGAAAGGAGATGCCGATCATTCACGAAGAAACTGCTTTCTGCATGGATTCAACCAAGGAATTTCAATCACCTGCAGACCGCCGCTTCTTTCTTAAAACCATCTCCCCGTCTCTATCGTAGGGAAGTTCCTTTCTTTTTGTCATGATTTTCACCATTACCATATATCCAAATATGCCTAAATTCTAAGTGTGGGATTCCATCCCACCAAATTTTTCAAAACACTTAAAACTGTTCCACTATTTCAAAACCTTAGTGTGGGATTTTTCCCGAAGAAAATCCTACGTCTTAGCAATGAACATTGAGGACAATGTTGTTTTAAGTGTGGGATACACGGTATATATATACCGCAAGTTTATATTTGCCTGTCCAAAGTAATACCTCCGTTTTCATTCAAACTTTTTCAAAAAATTTTCGCAAAACCAACCCAAAAGGTTGAGATTTTTAACCACCAAAACATTCGAAAACCCAACCTCGACGATGTTCGACATCCATTCGGTTGATTTCGAATATTTTCAAAAGATTTTAGTCTTAGAATATTCTTTTAAAGAGATAAACCTTCTGTCAAAATAAATAAATTGCTTTGGAAAGTAAGATAAGGCAAAGATAAGAACGTATCTTAAACTAAAACTGAGAAATCCTCTAGGCATCGCATGACTTGGTGCATATGACCCTTTGATTGTGAGGTACTTGAGCCTTTAATAAGCATTCACTTTTAATGCTTCACTTTCATTTCTGAGTGTGCGCCGATGCATGTGTCTTTGAATTAGAACTTGCTCCTGAATGCGTTTCTAGACCATACCAATGGGTGCCGTACGCGGTATAGGTGCAATTAGATGATCTTGGCATTTATTAGGATTAACCCATTTCTTTCATATCTTTTCAAGCCAACCCTTCCAACTTTCTTTCTAAGATTGTTGATGATCCAATTAGAAAACCCTTTGCGCCTTAGCCATTTCATTTCTCTAAACCCTAAAACACTTCCCCACAACACAAACACTTTCCCACCAAACACCATTCCAGCTCGTGAAACTTCATAGATCATAAGAGAGGGCTACTTGAAATATCTTTCTATTGGTGTCTCATCTTCAAACATCTCTCCGTACCTATCAAGAGTTTAAAGAAAGAAATCCAAAATGAAGATACGGTACAAAAGCGAAGTATTACTCATCACGAAGATATTATCCGCCAAAGACAGTACGAAAAATTGGTACTTGTCAAAAGAGAAGTCAAAGATGTCTCACTATATGAAGGATCTCCAAGGTCATAAAAATAAGAAAAAGAAAAAGAAAAAGAAAAGAAAAAGAGAAAAAGAAAAGAAAAGCAGACCTTGGAGAGCTCCTAGAAGAAGAAGACTACTCTCCAAAGAAGAAAAATCTATCAGAACTCAAAAGAAACATCAAGAGAAGAGATTATTCATCTAAGAGATGAGTCTACTCTAGAAGTTATCTCAAGTGAAACTTGCTTTGATCTTTGAAAGCTCCGAGTCTGAAGTTCCAAAACCCTAAAACCATTGACCAAACTACCCCTATCCTTACCTACCTTACCCTTACTCACACAACCCACTAAAATGCCTTGGGATAATTAGCACCGTTCTCAAAGGAGTGGTGGAGATTCGATTCTCGACCAAGCCTATGACGATAAGCACTGCATGACTGGCAATGAGCGATTTCGTTTCTATAAATTATAGGTAACCCGATACACTTTGAGTGAATTGAGTGACCCACTTGTGAGAATCGCCCAGTCATGTACATCTACGTCTCGAGAGTTGCAAAGCATGCCAAAAAGGGTTGATCAATTTTATGTTTAAGTATAGTTAATTTTTGTTGATGCTTACTTTCCGAAAAGATTTATCTACTTTGAAGAAAGTGACTTTCTGCAAAAGATACTCTAAGCATCCAAAATAATTTTTCAAAAACTATTTTCCAAATGAGGTTTGCTTGAGGACAAGCAAAAGCTTAAGTGTGGGATATTTGATGTATCGCAAAAAGTCACGTTTTTACATGCATTAATTGCCCCACATTTAGCTATTTTCTAACAAATACATCTTAAAATCATAATTATTCATTAACTTTTGTTAGAAAGGTGTAAACTTGTCGGTCTTTTGAAAATCAAGCAAAAAGGGCAGAAAACTGACCTAAATAGGCACTATTCTGAGCCTAACCCTAATTCTACTGTAAACTTCATACCAGAGCCTCATAATAGTCTTATTTTGTAGCTATGAAGATTACGAGAACGTGGATATAAGGATTGCTCAGAACGGATCAAGAACGAGAAAGTTATGCAAGTTACAGCGCAGCCGAAAGCTACAAAACGTATTCTGAACACGCCCAGGCCCCACACATCCAATTTCTACCAAATTGGCATCATTAGAAGCGTAACGGAATTACGAAGCCGTAGGCGAAAGAATCAAGTCAATCGGACGCGAAACGAAGAAGATACGGCCTTCCGAAGATGCGAGAAAAGTCGGAAAAATCACACGGCCTAGCACACGGCCACCACCAGGCCGTACACGGCCTTGCTATAGCCGTACACGGCCATAAACAAGCCGTACACGGCCTTGTTTAAGCCGTACATGGCCTCTGTTGGTCTCACACGGCCTCTTCCTTGCTTCTTTGGCTTGTACGTGTGCTTGTGGACTTGTACTCTTGGATCCAAGGCTTGCCTATAAATAGAAGACTTCATTCACCTCATTTCACACACCATTCTTCATAGAATTCTCTCACTTTCTCTCTCACACACATTCTCTCTCTAGCACTACTCTTAGGAGTTAGAGGAGAATTAGATTAGGTTAGCTTCTCTCTCTAGTTTCTCTCTCTAGAGAACTAGAGAGATGTAGGCACGGTTCGAGTGGGGAAGATAGCTGTAGCTTGGGAATTTTATTGTATTGAAGTTTTCAAGATTCTAGCTTGTACTACTCAGTGTTACGCTGCTTAAATACTGGTTATTACTTATTCCTTTACTTACGGTTATTATGTTTTGTTTGCATGATATCTTTGTTTGTGTTGCGAATATTGCCATGCTATTTACGTAGTTTAATGCTGTGATTGTTGAAATGTAGATATTAGGATTATGGATGATATTTAATTCAGTGGGATAAACATTATGAAATAACGGAAGTAACGTTATACGGCTTTCATTTGTATAGCGCCGGAATCATCACGAATGTGTGTAGTACGGAACGTGGAAGCTATGAAAGTCGTGGGCACAATCCGTTATGGAATAATGTTCCCAGTATTATGATTGGTGATTGTTTTGCTGTATATCTGGTTGAGTTTTACATGAATTTAGACTTAATTCAGTGTCCACCCTTTCCAGTTTTTCACGTGACTATTGCCTTAGGATAGGATCTGATCAACCCTAATACTACGTAGATATAGTTATCTCATATTACAGTATGAAGCTATGAATATTCCTTAAAACGGCACAGTGTGACACCCCCAAATTTAATGCTTTGCGGAAGCGAGTTTTGGGTGCCACTAATCAAATATCAAAACACCAAAGTACAAACAAACGACTCTAAATGAGACGTTTTAGAAAATACATTACATTACAATACGTTACCAAAAGTAGTACAAGGTTTTAAGTTATAAGTAGTACATCATTAGCAAGTTCGCAAAGTTATTCAAAAGATTTTAGACACATAATCAAGGTACAAAAGATAATGCCAATAAAATCTTCAAGTGTTTATGCATGCGACTCGTACTAGCCTAGTATACCCTGCGGCCATCCTACTGTTGCTGAGTACCTGAGAATACATCACTAAAAAGGTCAACCAAAAGGTTGGTGAATCGCACAGGTTTGTATTATACAGTAATAAGCAGTTTTGCATAAATCAATAAGTAAATAATCACAATAAGTAAATCAGTAAAGTATAATTGTACAATAGTAGTAAGTCGGTAACCAAGTATTTCATAAGTACAGTAAGGTCGGTATACATGAGCCATCATAGTCGAAGCTTAACACGTCTGTAATTTGCCCCCGTGAGTGCTAATCCAAAAACACTCATATGAAACGAATACTAATATGCCTGTTTCTACGGTGTAATCCGTGGTAGCGCTACTACCCTAGGCAGGGATTGTCAATCCCAAATGAGTCCATTTACTAGTAATCGCGCTTAAGTCCATAACTAACAACTTATGATAGGAGGCTTTCAGTGGATAAGAGTAAAACCCATGCAATCGATATACCAGTAAATCAGTAAGTAAATCAAGTAAGTAAATCAAGTAAGTAAGTTCATGTATTCGAGTAAAACAAGCAATGCATCTCCCCAAAAATAGTAAAACAGTAAAAAGGGGCCGTGAGACTCACCTGAGTCTAGCAGACGATGCAGAAATCAAGCAGTGTAGTAACCTGAACTAGTAATCCTTTAGTGTCCTAAACGCGTAAGGTTAAGTAAGTAAATGGGCATCATTAAGATAATCCATGCTAGTTATCCACTCAACTAGTTAATGTCCAATAGTTTGTTTGTATAAGTGTGTATGGCCCGCTGGTGATGGAGTGTAATAATAATTCAAGTATTATTATTATTATTATATATTCCATTTTGTTGTATATTTGAAAAGTAATTTCAATAGTCTGTCGTTTTGTACCATTACGTGAAATGTTTGTGCGAATGTAAGTTCGAGCGGGTGTAACCCTTTGTGGGTGAAAGCCCTAAGATGTACAAGTGTAAGCTTGTATGAGTGCAAGTGTAAGCTCGTATAAGTGTGAATGTAATCTCATAAGTCAGTAGTGTGAGTGTAATCTCATCCGTATTCATTGTAATGTATACTTTATTTAAGTACGAGTAATGGAGTTGTAGGGTTTAATACTTAGTGTAATAAGTATTTTTCTATGTTTTGTTATTGTATCCGAAAGTAAGTATATGTATATGTATATCCGAATGTATGAGTATCCGAAAGTGTTCGTCCGAAACTACAAGGTCCGAGAGCGTCGGAGACAATGTTTATCCTAAATTCCTAATCTAGCCTAATGGTCCGAATATCACAGTTCAAGTTTAGAAACGTGGTCAAACGACCTTGGTTTGATCCGAAATTTTTATACATGTCTTAGATTAGTTTATAAAGCTTATAAAATTATTGGTTCGTGTCGGGGTTAACCCAAAATGTCGGTTTTATTATTTGATACAAATCAGTCCCTATTTAATATATACTTCCAGATTTCGACTAGATACAAGGCTCGATTTGGTCATGTTGTGGTCCGAATTTAAATGCAAGAAAAATCACACCTAAAGATCTATATCTTTAGTATTTATATAATTTTTCTCATGGCTTATAGGTTTAGTTTAAATAGTCAAAGAATCCCAAAGTACCTAACTCAATTTTCGGCCAAAAACAGACCATCACTCGCAAATCAGTCTCTAACTCATAATCTGTGTATTTTTAGGTCACGAGCTTAACATAAAAGTTGTAGCCCACGAAAATACCAAAATTTTGGCGTTGGTTTCATACATTTTCGTTGTGTTTTCGATTTTATACGAATTTTCCCGTGAGACACAGAATCTGTCCAGTTTTTAGTATACATGTATATGTGAGATTAAATGGGTTTTAACATATATATTGGACATCATGGTGTGGAGTAATCATACTAGCATGTTAACATAAGTATTTTAAACAAAATACAAGAGGGGTAAAGGTCTTACAATGGATGAATGATAAAACGAAGAGGATGGATGAAATGAGCTCGGAACCGTGATCACTTTTGCTTCTAACACTTTCGTAAGAGGATGAGATTCATTGTGGTGGTTAGTGGTGGTCTTGAGTGTTTGGATGGTGGCTCACGGCAGCCAAATAGGGGAGGAGAGGGAGATGGATGAGAGCAAATAATAGATGGAGTAAATGTGTGGAAATAATTGAGATGTAGGGTGGTGTGGGTATGGCTTAGTTTTAAGTCAAAGAAAAACATGTCCCCAAAATTGTGGGGAGGTATGGACGGCAAATGGGGTTGGCCCACCAAGGTGTGGGTTGCCCCAAATCTTGTTCCTCTAGTTGCGCTCCGTGCGGTGTTCGTTTCCCAATCGTTTCGTCGTATTTTTAATCGTATAACGTTTTATAAGATACGTTTTGTTCTCGGTTTAAAGCGCGATATTTTTGGTAAAAGTTTTACTCAAAGTAGTATATTTAAGTTACTAAAAATATATTTCGGGTTTCAATCGGTCGTCGGTCGCGAATTGTACGTTTATTTAATTTGTGTAACGTTTTAAAACGTTCTAAGTATATACGTGTAATCGTAATATATTTACTTCAAGTATTTTACCAAAATACTTAGTTTTAAGTTATAAAAATATAACTTTGACGTATTTCGTCGGTTGGGCGTGTTCCGCGCGTTTTCGTGGCGTTCGGTTACGTTTTAAGCAAAACGTATATTTTTGTTATATTATAAACATAATATAAAGTAAGTATCATTGTTATTAAATAGTTTCATATTATTTAATAGTTGTTTCACCAACGTCCATTTTAAGTTTATGCGTTCTGTCAGATTCGTACATACATGATTATTAAATAACCGTTTTGAGTTATGTAAAAATATATATATATATATATATATATATATATATATATATATATATATATATATATATATATAAATATATAGTACTTGAGTACTTGAGTATTATCACGTATATAATACGCGACTTAAAAGTTTAAATTTGGACCAAATTTTGGGTCATTTTTGACCGGGTGTCACATTCTCCCCTTGTTAGGAGAATTTCGTCCCGAAATTCGTTCGTAGTAATTGTCGGTATATCGAAGTAATAGTCTGTGCATATTCTAAGGAAGTGTGGAAGTGACACAACACTTATCTAGCGTTGTCTTCCTCCCCTTGTTGGACTAATGCCCCTGGCAACTAAAAGAACGGGAAAGGAAACTTTCGAAGTGCGTTGACCATTACATCCCTATGATCAGGTCAATCAGTCAGTCTGTCACTAGGGAGTATCTACAATTTGTACTTGTAACTTAAAGTATCCTTGTAAGTTCTATTGTACTCATAAAGTCTGTAATAGTCTGTAGTGTCGTGGAGTGAACTAAGCTTCTATCTATATCGTGTAGAAACTAACTTGTCGTTTTCCTAATTCTATCAAATACTTAGAATCTAGGGAAAACATAGAAGTTATTAAGCAGCAAGTAAGATCTAACAAAGTAAATAGTATAAAGGTAGTCGGGTTATTTGTAAATGAATGTACCATTGTTGAGTAAATCAGCAAGCCTCGGGTTCGGGTCTTCCCTAGCGTTGAGTACGTAGAATCTTCCTTTAGCAGAGTTGTTGTTTTTGTTTTTCAGCTGAGGGCAATCCTTCCTGAAATGCCCAGTACCATTGCATTCATAACAAGTTTTGGGTGCAGAAGTGTTGGTACCAGTTGCGGCTGTCTTGCAATCCTTGGCCACGTGTCCGAATCTTTTGCATTTGGTGCATGGACACGCACCATCATGATGAAGGCTACATTTTGAGCAAAAGGGTTTGCTTCCCTTATACTCCTTCTTGTCGCCTGAGCCAGTTGGGTAGGTATTAACAGCATCAACCTTTTTGTTGGAGGTGTTGGGGTTTCCTTCCCATTTACGCTTGCCAGAGTTTCCAGTAGGTGTTGTAGATGTCTCGAACCTTACAATCTGTGCCATAAGCTCATGCGCCATACGAATAGCACTCTGAATAGTTCCAGGCTTTGATGAAGTAACATTCCCTTGAATATCCTTCGGGAGTCCACGGATGTACCTCTCAATCCGCTTGCGTTCAGGATCTACCATAGATGGGCAGAGAAGAGCGAGCTGCTGAAATCGGGTTGTATAACCGATGATGTCAGTACCCTGAACGGTCAAGTGCCAGAATTCGTCTTCCAGCCTCTGGAGTTCCTCATTGGGACAGTACTCATCCCTTAGCATCCTTTTCAGTTCTTCCCATGTGATTCCATATGCAGCATCAATTCCCACAGACTGAATGTACGAGTTCCACCACGTGAGAGCACTTTCCAGAAATGTACAGGTGGCATATTTAACTTGGCAGTCTTCCGAGCAGTTACTGATCCTAAAGACTGACTCCATTCTTTCAATCCACCTGATTAATCCAATGGCACCTTCCGTGCCCTTAAAGTTCAGAGGTTTGCACTTGAGGAAGTCATTGTAGCTGCAGGGTTTAGCAACAGGAGCATCGTTCACAGACGGTGATGATCGAGTAGCTAGAGCTTCGGCTACTCCTTGAGAAACAAATCGTGCGAGTTCAGCCGCGCTGAAAGATTGTCTTTTTGGTGGCATGTTCCTTCAATAACAGCAAGGAAAAATGTGAGTTTTTGTGTAAGAGTATGATTATCGTAGTTGCATATATAACGGTAATATATTACAACACAAGTGACAATCAATGGTGTAGAATAACGAAGTTTGTAATCATTTAACATGCGAGTTCAAAAGATTACAAGAGTTAGAGTTTTACAAGAGCTGTCGGGGATATTACGTCCGAACAGATATCAGAAGTTATTGCGGAATGTGATAGAGATATAGAAAAGATTTTTGTACTTAGAGGAATATGGAATCAGGATGTTAAACATGATGGGTGAGTGAATGACGGGTCCTCTGATGACCAATTTGTGTAGATTAAGGTGTCGGAGTTCTTAATCTATTCCTAGGGTAAGTCTATTTCGAAGAGATGACCCTCCCTGTCAGGGCACATCCCGGTACTATTCTTCCTGACTCGATCAACTTACCATAGGCAATTTCTTAAGGTGTAACGGAACTATAAGTTTGCTACCAAGTATTGAAGAATATTAATAGGTCTAACAACATAGGTGTAACCCATATATACCTATTATCCACCTAGTTGTGTCTAGCACAGAACAATTACAAGTCACGGTTCTCTCGTGGTCAGAGTCAACTAACGCATTCCTGTTTAACATAACCCCTTTCAGATCTTACATCATCTTTATTTAATTGTACATAGTTGATCAGGCTATGTTAAATTAAACTCGTATGATGAAATCCCTGAACCAGTTATATCTAATGAGGAATACTGCCTAACGGTCATAGTCTAGGCCCACTAAATGCAACCTAGTTCGCTATAACCTTAGGCTCTGATACCAATCTGTGACACCCCCAAATTTAATGCTTTGCGGAAGCGAGTTTTGGGTGCCACTAATCAAATATCAAAACACCAAAGTACAAACAAACGACTCTAAATGAGACGTTTTAGAAAATACATTACATTACAATACGTTACCAAAAGTAGTACAAGGTTTTAAGTTATAAGTAGTACATCATTAGCAAGTTCGCAAAGTTATTCAAAAGATTTTAGACACATAATCAAGGTACAAAAGATAATGCCAATAAAATCTTCAAGTGTTTATGCATGCGACTCGTACTAGCCTAGTATACCCTGCGGCCATCCTACTGTTGCTGAGTACCTGAGAATACATCACTAAAAAGGTCAACCAAAAGGTTGGTGAATCGCACAGGTTTGTATTATACAGTAATAAGCAGTTTTGCATAAATCAATAAGTAAATAATCACAATAAGTAAATCAGTAAAGTATAATTGTACAATAGTAGTAAGTCGGTAACCAAGTATTTCATAAGTACAGTAAGGTCGGTATACATGAGCCATCATAGTCGAAGCTTAACACGTCTGTAATTTGCCCCCGTGAGTGCTAATCCAAAAACACTCATATGAAACGAATACTAATATGCCTGTTTCTACGGTGTAATCCGTGGTAGCGCTACTACCCTAGGCAGGGATTGTCAGTCCCAAATGAGTCCATTTACTAGTAATCGCGCTTAAGTCCATAACTAACAACTTATGATAGGAGGCTTTCAGTGGATAAGAGTAAAACCCATGCAATCGATATACCAGTAAATCAGTAAGTAAATCAAGTAAGTAAATCAAGTAAGTAAGTTCATGTATTCGAGTAAAACAAGCAATGCATCTCCCCAAAAATAGTAAAACAGTAAAAAGGGGCCGTGAGACTCACCTGAGTCTAGCAGACGATGCAGAAATCAAGCAGTGTAGTAACCTGAACTAGTAATCCTTTAGTGTCCTAAACGCGTAAGGTTAAGTAAGTAAATGGGCATCATTAAGATAATCCATGCTAGTTATCCACTCAACTAGTTAATGTCCAATAGTTTGTTTGTATAAGTGTGTACGGCCCGCTGGTGATGGAGTGTAATAATAATTCAAGTATTATTATTATTATTATATATTCCATTTTGTTGTATATTTGAAAAGTAATTTCAATAGTCTGTCGTTTTGTACCATTACGTGAAATGTTTGTGCGAATGTAAGTTCGAGCGGGTGTAACCCTTTGTGGGTGAAAGCCCTAAGATGTACAAGTGTAAGCTTGTATGAGTGCAAGTGTAAGCTCGTATAAGTGTGAATGTAATCTCATAAGTCAGTAGTGTGAGTGTGATCTCATCCGTATTCATTGTAATGTATACTTTATTTAAGTACGAGTAATGGAGTTGTAGGGTTTAATACTTAGTGTAATAAGTATTTTTCTATGTTTTGTTATTGTATCCGAAAGTAAGTATATGTATATGTATATCCGAATGTATGAGTATCCGAAAGTGTTCGTCCGAAACTACAAGGTCCGAGAGCGTCGGAGACAATGTTTATCCTAAATTCCTAATCTAGCCTAATGGTCCGAATATCACAGTTCAAGTTTAGAAACGTGGTCAAACGACCTTGGTTTGATCCGAAATTTTTATACATGTCTTAGATTAGTTTATAAAGCTTATAAAATTATTGGTTCGTGTCGGGGTTAACCCAAAATGTCGGTTTTATTATTTGATACAAATCAGTCCCTATTTAATATATACTTCCAGATTTCGACTAGATACAAGGCTCGATTTGGTCATGTTGTGGTCCGAATTTAAATGCAATAAAAATCACACCTAAAGATCTATATCTTTAGTATTTATATAATTTTTCTCATGGCTTATAGGTTTAGTTTAAATAGTCAAAGAATCCCAAAGTACCTAACTCAATTTTCGGCCAAAAACAGACCATCACTCGCAAATCAGTCTCTAACTCATAATCTGTGTATTTTTAGGTCACGAGCTTAACATAAAAGTTGTAGCCCACGAAAATACCAAAATTTTGGCGTTGGTTTCATACATTTTCGTTGTGTTTTCGATTTTATACGAATTTTCCCGTGAGACACAGAATCTGTCCAGTTTTTAGTATACATGTATATGTGAGATTAAATGGGTTTTAACATATATATTGGACATCATGGTGTGGAGTAATCATACTAGCATGTTAACATAAGTATTTTAAACAAAATACAAGAGGGGTAAAGGTCTTACAATGGATGAATGATAAAACGAAGAGGATGGATGAAATGAGCTCGGAACCGTGATCACTTTTGCTTCTAACACTTTCGTAAGAGGATGAGATTCATTGTGGTGGTTAGTGGTGGTCTTGAGTGTTTGGATGGTGGCTCACGGCAGCCAAATAGGGGAGGAGAGGGAGATGGATGAGAGCAAATAATAGATGGAGTAAATGTGTGGAAATAATTGAGATGTAGGGTGGTGTGGGTATGGCTTAGTTTTAAGTCAAAGAAAAACATGTCCCCAAAATTGTGGGGAGGTATGGACGGCAAATGGGGTTGGCCCACCAAGGTGTGGGTTGCCCCAAATCTTGTTCCTCTAGTTGCGCTCCGTGCGGTGTTCGTTTCCCAATCGTTTCGTCGTATTTTTAATCGTATAACGTTTTATAAGATACGTTTTGTTCTCGGTTTAAAGCGCGATATTTTTGGTAAAAGTTTTACTCAAAGTAGTATATTTAAGTTACTAAAAATATATTTCGGGTTTCAATCGGTCGTCGGTCGCGAATTGTACGTTTATTTAATTTGTGTAACGTTTTAAAACGTTCTAAGTATATACGTGTAATCGTAATATATTTACTTCAAGTATTTTACCAAAATACTTAGTTTTAAGTTATAAAAATATAACTTTGACGTATTTCGTCGGTTGGGCGTGTTCCGCGCGTTTTCGTGGCGTTCGGTTACGTTTTAAGCAAAACGTATATTTTTGTTATATTATAAACATAATATAAAGTAAGTATCATTGTTATTAAATAGTTTCATATTATTTAATAGTTGTTTCACCAACGTCCATTTTAAGTTTATGCGTTCTGTCAGATTCGTACATACATGATTATTAAATAACCGTTTTGAGTTATGTAAAAATATATATATATATATATATATATATATATATATATATATATATATATATATAAATATATAGTACTTGAGTACTTGAGTATTATCACGTATATAATACGCGACTTAAAAGTTTAAATTTGGACCAAATTTTGGGTCATTTTTGACCGGGTGTCACACACAGTACTTCGTATAACGTTTAAATACGTGGGAAAAGCTAAGGAACTGCCGTAGGTTTATTTCATCGTGGAATACCTAGAAGTCACCCTTTTAGAATATGGGTCTAGGAACAATAAAGCTGTGGAAATGCTCGCTGCACCGTACACCATTAGTACACCAAGGTTCAAATACAGCTGTGGAAATGCTCGCTGCACCGTACACCGTTAGTACACCAAGGTTAACATACAGCTGTGGAACTACTTTAACGTACAGTACACCATTAGTATGCCTTGAGTCTGGAACACTGTGGATATGCCAAATGCACTGTACACCGTGAGTATACCTTGAGTCCGGAACACTGTGGATATGCCAAATGCACTGTACACCGTGAGTATTCCTAGGGATGAACGCCTGATAGCAAAGGAGGGTCTAATTCATGACGGAGTTAATTATGCTTAAACCAGATAATAAATGAGTTTTGAAAAGAAAGCAAGTATTCGGCTGTAATACAAGATGCTTAAACCGCTTAACTCAACATAACCGACAGCTCAACGTATACAACATACAATTAGTACTTACCTAGATAAACTCAGATAGATTTAGGTGTTAAGAAAGGTCAGATAGAAAATTGCAGTTTGTTACCTTATGCCTACACCCAGGATATATCATCCGTAGAGGTCGCTTAGTCTTACAAGGCAAGTGAGGAGGGTTTGAACAACCTGTTTCTGATCAGCATCAGGATAACCTAGGATTCAGTGACATATGCTTTTAGGCTTTTAGACTAAAACGTAGGGTCCTAGTGTTTACACTGACTGTCCGTCTGATGATTTGCCCAAGGTAGTCTCCAATCATCTGTCTAATGAATATCATCCAGAAACCCTAATTATCGAAGTTTCAGCAATCACGCTCTACCTGTTGCCTACTCTCTGTTTAATTTACTTGTTTTATTTAGTATTAGCTTAGATAACCAACCAAAACCTACCTACTTTTATAAACCCATCCTATCAGAAAGCTCATTTACGGTAAGTCCCTTTTGGTTCCATTCGCTCCGATTTTAAGAACGACACTCGAGTTATACTTACTGCTTACTCCCCAAAAGTAGGTAGTACTTATAGTTTGAGCCCCAGCTCATATAAATTTAAAACCTAACACGTTCACGCGTTGTTGCGTCGTTGCCAGCAGGACCGCCGTGCCAGCCCCCCCTTGGAAAACGACCGCGGCTGCGTCAGCACTCTGACGGCGCAACAGGTTCGGTGACAGATTTATAATAATAACCTTAACTATTATTATTATACTTTGATTTATCCATTTTTGCGTATTAGTCGTATCGTATTTGGTTTGGTTATTGAAAAGTGATTTTTAAACACTTAGAATGTTATTGGCTTCTGTTTTTGGGTTTTTGCGACACTAAATGCGACATAAAAATTCGTCATGCGACACAAGGGTTGTGTCGTATACAAATGCGACACAAGAGCTTAGCGACACAAGGGTTGTGTCGCATAAGCTTTTCGGTGCTAAATCAATAGCGACATAAGGGTTGTGTCGTATTTGGTTTGCGACACAAGGGTACGACACGAGATACGACACAAAATACGACATAGCCTACGACACAAGAGGTTTTATGCGACATAACATGCGACATAGGCGTTGTGTCGCAAAGATGAACACCAGCCCAGAAAGTTGCGACTGTCGCGATTTTCCGATCCAAAACCCAAATCTAACTCATTTTTAGGCCGTAAAATCGTGTTTTCTTCATTGTTTAGGTTATAACTAAGTTGTGTACACAATATTACATCAAAACATTACACCAAAATGAATAAATCTAAAGATTTAGATATTTTCTTACAAATGCAAATCGAAGCCAAACGGGGAAGAAAACGAGTATGGTGCCTTTGTTAATCTTGTTCCTCTCGTGATGGTGATTCCGAAAATGCAACTTTTGTGGTCAGATTTATAGTTAAAAAATTTGGTGATGATTTTGGTTGGAGATAGTTTTAGAGATGAGTGTGTGTGAAAATGAAATGGAAATGAAAGAATGGGGGTTTGGGGATGGTTTTTATCCATTTCCGGATACTCACTTCGCATACTGTGATCTACAACCACAGTGAAAAATACCCGTGTTTATTTACTCGATCAAAAGGCAAATTTAATATTTCAAATCTTAAATTTTGTTTGAGTTATTTGGTAAATATTTTTAATAAAAATATTTCACTTGAACTTTAAAATGTAATTATTTAAAGTTTAAAATTGGTGCGAAAATTAACTTTTTGACCGGTTGTTACATTCTCCCCCTGTTAAGAAAATTTCGTCCCGAAATTTTGTGCGAAGTTGCTAGCGCGTGAAGTCTGGGGAGAAGTGTATGTATGAGGAGTTTATCGAGTAGATGGTAGACATACAATGTCTATGTCGAGTTTGAAAGCAGTCAATCCTTGACTGTGTCGTGGTGTGTCATAGTAGTCAGATCACCGACTATTTCGTTTGTTTATGTTGTTATTTAATTCTTGGTTACAAAGTAACCGTTTACGTGGTAGTCCATCCGGGACTAGATAGTGGTCACAAGGTGACCGTTTAGTGAATAGTCCTATCAGGACTAGGCGTTTTGGTGAGCGTTCAGTCGATTAGTCTGCTGAAAGCAAACTTTGGGTTTTACGTGGGCCTAGGTCAACTAGCCCTATGATGCACTCGGCATTAAAATTGGGGAGTCAAAGTACATGCATAACGTTAACTATAATCGAAGGGTTATGTCTTCGGGAAAAGATGTACCTTCGTTATTGTCGGAGATTTGTCCGGTTCATCCAGAGCCGATCAGGTGAATTTTACGTTTTCGTTTTGGGCAATCCTTCTTGTAATGACCGGGTTCTTTACATTTGAAGCATATCCTTTGAGAGTCGGGATTGGCGGGAACCCTGCAATCCCAGATTTTGTGTCCAAATCATTGGCATCTTTCACAAGGTAGACCACATGAACCATCATGATGACGTTTACAGCCGTGACAAAATGGTTTATTACCCGCATAGCCTCGTTTTTCGTTGGGTTCCGTGGTGTAGGACCTCAAAGGTTCAGGTTGATTTGTTGGGTTACGACTGGTGCTGTAATCTCCATTCCATGTTCCTTGGCTGTTTTCAGTTGCAGGTGTTTTGCGTCGTTCCACTTGTGCCATGAGTCTGTGGGCCATGCGAATAGCCTCTTCAATAGTAGTGGGTTTAGAGGCAGTGACCATTCTGTAACACCTCGTCAAAAAGTCAAATTTCGCGCCAAACTTTAATTTTAAGTAATTGTATTATTATATACAATTGTAACCAAGTAATCAAAATTTTGTAAACAATGGTTAATCATAAAGATTTAACATTTAACATCTGGACAAAAATATTAATTATTCAAAAATATAAGTCGTTTTAATTTAAAACGCATCTTAATTACACGTGACCGCCCAAAAACAAAACAATTAAACCTTTGTTTTAAAATAGTATTTTTATAAAATACTTTCACTAATAAACATTTCAAGATAATATAAATAAACTTTAGAATTTAAAATATTATTCTAAATTATATCGGACAAATAAAACACGGGTATTTTGTACTGTGGTTGGAGGCCACAGTCCGCGCATTGGGGATCTGAGTTTGGAAAAACCCAAATCCCCTCCCCATTTTCTTCTCATTCTCACCTCCTCACTTCTCTCTCTATTCTCTTTTCTCTCTACTCTTTCTCTCTCTAAAAACACTTACACCACCACCACTTCACCACCACCATCGTCGGCCGACCACCGCCACCATCATCACCAACATTTTCGGAATCACCATCAAGTGAGGAACAACATTAACAAAGGCAACACCCTCGTTTTCTTCCTCGTTTGGCCTCGATTTGCAATTGTAAGAAATTTCTAAATTTCTAGATTTAATCATTTTGGTGTAATGTTTGGTGTAATAATAATTACACAACTTAGTTATAACCTAAACAACAAAGAAAACATGATTTTACAGCTCAAAAATGCGTTTAATTTGTGATTTTGATCGGAAAAAACGCGACAGCCGCGAGTTTCTAGGCTGGTGTTCATCTTTGCGACACAACGCTTGTGTCGCATGTTGTGTCGCATAATTCCGTTTGTGTCATATCTTATGTCGTACGCTGTGTCGCATCTTGTGTCGTAAACCTTATACGACACAACCCTTATGTCGCTATTGATTTAGCATCGCAAGCTTTTGCGACACAACCACTGTGTCGCAGAGCTCTTGTGTCGCACTCTATGCGACACAACCCTTGTGTCGCATGACCAATTTTTGTGTCGCATGTTATGTCGCAGAAAACAGAAAATAGCCACATCTTTCTAAGTGTCGGGAAACGTTTTCAAATGATAATTTAAATATGATACGACTTATACTCAAAACAAATATACTTTATAAAGTATACGAAAACTCAAACCTAATAATAATATGAATTATTATTACGAATTATCAATAACGAACCGCACTTACAAACATACGAAATCTCTCGTGTTTAGGACACTAGGAGATTATACTTGGCACGACTTGTTACACTAAGACGCTAGCTCCTCAGGTGAGTTTCATAGCCCCACTCTTTCAATCGTTTTATTGTTTTCGGGGTGAAACACATGCTCAATTACTGTTTTTGAATTATATTAATAATCGTTTATAATTCACAACTATTTATATTACTGTATGTAATACGAAATGTGTAATACTTAGGAATTACACCCGTAATATTGTTTTAGAACAATATCAATACTTAACCTAGATAGGTTGCAATCGTACCCTGTTAGGTCGTTGGAAAACGATTTCCAACACATAACTTGATTTAGTTATCACAATCCTTTGGCCATATTGTCGCGGGACAATATCATTGAATACATTAGAACTAGTTAGTTCTACCTACACTTGACAACATCTATCCTGTTACAAGTTTAGTTATTCTCTGAAAACTAAAACTGTCGACACTCTTCATTATCACTAGAACGGGGACTGGACTTAAGTGAACATTTTCCCGAAACTCCGATATATATACTCGCTAGGCTTTAGGCTAGGAGTACACAATATTATCACACGTTAGTATAGATTCCTTATACTAATACAACTCAACTAGGTGATGAGTATCCATACCTAGGTTCAACGTGCTATTTTAATATCTAAGTAATTGTTCATACATAATTTGATACAATCAACTAATTTCATGCGTGGCATGATTGTTACATGTAATTACGGTTTCGACCAATACATATATACATATCTACATACTGATACATCATCTCGAGCACACGGTGCTTCCTACAATTTACATATGTATATTAGTATACATACAATTATACGATCTACTTAGTCAGGCATGTCGAGTACTGCTGGCTCTCAAACAACTTAGTCGGGCATGTCGTTGTACTGCCGGCTCAATTACACATTGCTTGCGAGCAATCCAAAAACGATGCCGCGGTATTGCAACGGGCCCCAAACGATGCCACGGTAAAGTGGGCACAAAACGAAACCACGGTATTGCAGTGGGCACAATTTCAACTCAATCAATGAATCAGCGAGTGATACTCGGGATTCACAATAAGTTAACGGGTCGGTGGAGTTCCCACACGAGGCCGTTAGCTCAAACATGTTCGGGTTAGCTCATGCTAGCCAGGTAAACGAACATACAACAATAATCCGTGGGATTACGATTTCGTTGCTGGATGCAACACGCTATCAAATATTACTCAACATCATATGACGTGGTCATACATTTACTTGGTTTCAAACTTAGGCAGGTATTGCCTTACTCTGTTAAATTTACGTAATACCAGAAAGGTATTCAGGCTCGAATAGCCTCAATTATTAGGTACTTAGGTACATATCCCTATTACTAAGGTATTAGATACCTCGTTCATCGTATACACATTTGCATTACAAAACTCCAACATAATACAAGTCAGAATCGTGGATTCTAAGCTACTTTTCAAAACACATTGGATTTACACTTTACGTTTTCAACCAATTATCCTATGAACTCACCAGCTTTATAGCTGACCTGTTTTAGCATGTGTTCTCAGGTGCCCAGCAGGATTAGGATTACTACAAGCTTATGCTAGCTCGAGTCGCATGATCTCAAACATTTGGGACAACTCTGCATTTACTTTTGTATTTTCAAATTTTGTATTTGAAATTTCTATTAAACTCGCCACGTTGTAAACGTTCGATTTGGAAAATGTATAATTATTTTCAAACGTCTCATTTAGAGTCGTTCATTATGAATCTTATGCTGTGATATTTAATTTGGTAACACTCGACCCGACCGCTTCCGCAAACCGAAATTTGAGGGTGTTACAGATTGGTATCAGAGCCTAAGGTTATAGTAAACTAGGTTGCATTTAGTGGGCCTAGACTATGACCGTTAGGCAGTATTCCTAATTTGGTATAACTGGTTCAGGGATTACATCATACGAGTTTAATTTAACATAGCGTAGCTAACTATGTACAATTAAACAAAGATGATGGAAGATCTGAAAGGAGTTATATTGGAGAGGGAATGCACTAGTTGACTCTGATTGTTATGTGCTAGACATCCTAGGCTATTATATGTACTGTAGGTATATATGAATAGGCCTTACATGTATACTACTTCTACGTATCAAATATATACTAGGTATATACAACTAAATTCCGCTGTACTATCATTTACTTGTGAAGAGGCACATCGCCGTCTTCCTCACTATCACGACTCGACACTTTCTCTTTATGTACGCATAGGAGAATATCACATTTATCACTGAACCTCAGGAAGGAGGTACAAACGTATTCAATGGGAATGGAAACCCACACATGCTAAACGTCCACGAAATTTAAAACAAACAAACGAGTTTATCATCTTTGATCATACTGGTCACCATTGGATTAGCAATGACTAAGTCCACAAAAATTATCAAAATCACAATTTGATCATTTAGATCAATCAAATCAATACCTCAGTGCCTTGGCACTTACATTCTAGTATTTGTGCTACATTTAGGAAATCACATAACTTCAACGCATATTCGGCCTTAGGGCTACAATCGAACAACTCATGGCACGTGATGTCACATGGTGCTTCGGGCACAACACACAGCACGTGGTGCTGCAATCACACAGTATGTTTATACTGCATTCGGCACGATGGTGCTACACTCACAGTACATGGGTACTGCAATTACGGTGCTGCGGGCACTACATTACGGCACATGGTGCTGCGTTTCATGGTACTTTTATACTACAATCATAATACATTACGGTGCTTCGGGCACTACATTTTGGCACGTTGTGCTACACCCAGGCTCGATGAGCTACTATTCAATATGCATGTGGACTTGTTATAGTTACATGTACGAATTAGATATACATATACACTTACTTGATTTGGCACGAGGGGCCACACCTGACTTTTACTACGCACGTATACTTGTATAGTTACGTGTACACCATATATGTATATATGACTACTCTACTGGACACGAGGTGTCCCACTCGATTACTTTGCGTATGAACATTCGCTATAGGCACTGGTACACTTTTACGCATACGCGATTACCTTACTGGGAACTGAAGGAGCTGTTGGATTAATCCAATGGTTCGAGAGAATGGAATCTATATTCCGCGTTAGCGACTGTTCCAATGACTGCAAAGTCATGTATGCCACATACACCCTCCAGGATGATGCTTCTACCTGGTGGAATTTCTATACCCGAGCTGTAGGGGCTGACACAGCACATGCACTCCCGTGGGAAGAACTGAAGCGAATCATGAGGGACAAGTATTGCCCCATTCAGGAACTTTACAAACTCGAGAACGAACTTTGGTACCTCACCGTAAAGGACAACGACATCGAAACATACACCAACCATTTCCATCAACTAGCACACCTTTGCCCAAATATAGTAAACCCTGAGAACCGACGAATAGAAAAGTACATCGGTGGACTTCCGTCAACAATTGAGGGAATGGTCACCGCCTCTAAACCCACTACTATACAAGAGGCCGAATGTATGGCCCACAGACTCATGGCACAGGTGGTTCGACGCGAAGCACGTGCAGCTGAAAACAACCAAGGAAAATGGAACAGAGATTCCAGTACCAGTCATAACCCAACAAATCAACCCGAACCTTTAAGGACCTACGCCCCCGAACACAACGAGAAACGAGGCTATGCGGGAAATAAGCCATTTTGCCACGGTTGCAACCGCCACCATGTTGGTTCATGCGGTCCACCCTGCGGAAGATGCCAACGGTTTGGACACAAAATCTGGGATTGCAGAGTTCCCATAAATCCCGACTCACAAAGGGTTTGCTTTAAATGTAAGGAACCCGGACACTATAAACAGGATTGCCCAAAACGGAAACGTAAGCTTCAACAAATCGGTTCCGAGTGAACCATACAACCTTCCAACAATAATGTAAGCACATCTTTCCTCGAAGAACATAACCTTTCAATTCTGGTTTACACGGAACGGGCACTTATTATCCCCGATATCATTTTATTGACTTAATGTCGATTACCTCATAGGGCTAGTGACCTAGACCCAAGTAAAACTTAAAAGTTTGCTTTCAGCAGACTAACCGACTGAACATTCACCAACTACTTAGTCCTGATAGGACTATTCACTAAACGGTCACTATGTGACAAATATCTAGTCCCGAATGGACTACGACGTAAACAGTTATGTAGCAATCACAAAATAATCATACACCCGACAAACAATATGGTCAGAATATGACTACAACGATAAACCGCGACTCAGTCAGGGATTGACTGCCATTCAACTCCATTATAAGGCATGATATGTCTGCAATCTTTTCGACAAATACCTCGTACGTGCATTGCTCCCCAGACCACGCGCGACCCCGACCTCATTTTAAATTTCGGGACGAAATTTTCTTAACAGGGGGAGAATGTAACACCTGGTCAAAAAGTCAACTTGCGCGTCTAATTTAAACTTTTTATAATTGTATTATTATATACAATTATAACTCAGCGAGCGAAAACTTTACATTTTATATAATGAATAGTGATTATGTAATAATCACAAATAAAACCATTTGAAGTCACATTAGATTTTAAATTGAATAAAACTATTTTTAATTTAATTAATTACTAATCGAAAGAACGGAAATATAAATCTAAAGATATTAAATTTATATATATTATTCGGGTACAAAATACGGGTATTTTACACTGCAAAATAGCAACGAAGTGGGGGAAACTCCTCCCCACCCCTTTTGGATCAGCCACCCAACCCCCCAAACCCCTCCCTCATTCTTTCATTTCTTTCATTTCATTTCACACACCTCACCTAAAACTCTCTCTAAAAATTTTACCCAATTTCGGATCTTCAAATCGACCCACGAAAATTTACATTTTCGGAATCACCAACAAGAGAGGAGCAACATTAACAAAGGCCACACCTTCGTTTTCTTCCTCGTTTGGCCTCGATTCGCAATTGTAAGAAATTTCTAAATCTTTAGATCTAATCATTTTGGGGTAATGTTTGGGTGTAATAATGCTTACACAACTTAGTTATAACCTAAACAACAAAGAAAACATGATTTTACAGCTTGAAAATACGTTTAGTTTGTGATTTTGATCAGAAAAACGTGACAGCCGCGAGTTTCTGGGCTGGTGTTCATCTTTGCGACACAACGCTTGTGTCGCATAATTCCGTTTGTGTCGTATCTTATGTCGTACGCTGTGTCGCATCTTGTGTCGTAAACCTTATACGACACAACCTTTATGTCGCTATTGATTTAGCATCGCAAGCTTTTGCGACACAACCACTGTGTCGCAGAGCTCTTGTGTCGCACTCTATGCAACACAACCCTTGTGTCGCATGACCAATTTTTGTGTCGCATGTTATGTCGCAGAAAACAGAAAATAGCCACATCTTTCTAAGTGTCGGGAAACGTTTTCAAATGACAATTTAAATATGATACGACTTATACTCAAAACAAATATACTTTATAAAGTATACGAAAACTCAAACCTAATAATAATATGAATTATTATTACGAATTATCAATAACGAACCGCACTTACAAACATACGAAATCTCTCGTGTTTAGGACACTAGGAGATTATACTTGGCACGACTCGTTACACTAAGACGCTAGCTCCTCAGGTGAGTTTCATAGCCCCACTCTTTCAATCGTTTTATTGTTTTCGGGGTGAAACACATGCTCAATTACTGTTTTTGAATTATATTAATAATCGTTTATAATTCACAACTATTTATATTACTGTATGTAATACGAAATGTGTAATACTTAGGAATTACACCCGTAATATTGTTTTAGAACAATATCAATACTTAACCTAGATAGGTTGCAATCGTACCCTGTTAGGTCGCTGGAAAACGATTTCCAACACATAACTTGATTTAGTTATCACAATCCTTTGGCCATATTGTCGCGGGACAATATCATTGAATACATTAGAACTAGTTAGTTCTACCTACACTGGACAACATCTATCCTGTTACAAGTTTAGTTATTCTCTGAAAACTAAAACTGTCGACACTCTTCATTATCACTAGAATGGGGACTGGACTTAAGTGAACATTTTCCCGAAACTCCGATATATATACTCGCTAGGCTTTAGGCTAGGAGTACACAATATTATCACACGTTAGTATAGATTCCTTATACTAATACAACTCAACTAGGTGATGAGTATCCATACCTAGGTTCAACGTGCTATTTTAATACCTAAGTAATTGTTCATACATAATTTGATACAATCAACTAATTTCATGCGTGGCATGATTGTTACATGTAATTACGGTTTCGACCGATACATATATACATATCTACATACTGATACATCATCTCGAGCACACGGTGCTTCCTACAATTTACATATGTATATTAGTATACATACAATTATACGATCTACTTAGTCAGGCATGTCGAGTACTGCTGGCTCTCAAACAACTTAGTCGGGCATGTCGTTGTACTGCCGGCTCAATTACACATTGCTTGCGAGCAATCCAAAAATGATGCCGCGGTATTGCAGCGGGCACCAAACGATGCCACGGTAAAGTGGGCACAAAACGAAACCACGGTATTACAGTGGGCACAATTTCAACTCAATCAATGGATCAGCGAGTGATACTCGGGATTCTCAATAAGTTAACGGGTCGGTGGAGTTCCCACGCGAGGCCGTTAGCTCAAACATGTTCGGGTTAGCTCATGCTAGCCGGGTAAACGAACATACAACAATAATCCGTGGGATTACGATTTCGTTGCTGGATGCAACACGCTATCAAATATTACTCAACATCATATGACGTGGTCATACATTTACTTGGTTTCAAACTTAGGCAGGTATTGCCTTACTCTGTTAAATTTACGTAATACCAGAAAGGTATTCAGGCTCGAATAGCCTCAATTATTAGGTACTTAGGTACATATCCCTATTACTAAGGTATTAGATACCTCGTTCATCGTATACACATTTGCATTACAAAACTCCAACATAATACAAGTCAGAATCGTGGATTCTGAGCTACTTTTCAAAACACATTGGATTTACACTTTACGTTTTCAACCAATTATCCTATGAACTCACCAGCTTTATAGCTGACCTGTTTTAGCATGTGTTCTCAGGTGCCCAGCAGGATTAGGATTACTACAAGCTTATGCTAGCTCGAGTCGCATGATCTCAAACATTTGGGACAACTCTGCATTTACTTTTGTATTTTCAAATTTTGTATTTGAAATTTCTATTAAACTCGCCACGTTGTAAACGTTCGATTTGGAAAATGTATAATTATTTTCAAACGTCTCATTTAGAGTCGTTCATTATGAATCTTATGCTGTGATATTTAATTTGGTAACACTCGACCCGACCGCTTCCGCAAACCGAAATTTGAGGGTGTTACAGATTCCCTCGATTAGCAACGGGAGTCCACCGATGTACTTCCCGATTCGTTGGCTCTCAGGGTTAACGATAGTTGGGCAAAGGTGTGCTAGTTGTTGGAAACGATTGGTGTATGTCTCGATGTCGTTGTCTTTTACGGTGAGGTGCCAAAGTTCGTCCTCAAGTTTGTGGAGTACCTCGCTGGGGCAATACTTGTCCCTCATGATTCGTTTCAGCTCCTCCCACGGAAGTTCGTGTGCGGTGTCGGTCCCTATAATTCGGGCGTGGAAATTCCACCAGGTAGAGGCATTATCCTGGAGAGTGTATGTGGCGTACATGACTTTGCAGTCGTCGGGGCAGTTGCAAATGTAGAATATATATTCCATCTTCTCGAACCATCGGATTAATCCGACAGCCCCTTCAGTTCCGACGAAGTTTGGTGGTTCGCACCTCAGGAAGTCCCTAAAGGTGCAGGGCTTTGCTTGGTTCCGAGTAGCTAGAGCCTCAGCTACCCTTTGATCCACGAACTGGTCACGTTCAGCTTGGGTGAAGGTTTGTCATTTAGGCGGCATAATTCTTAAATAAGAGTGAAACAACAAAGTGTGAGATCTTTATTCAAAGATTTTGATTATCGTAGTTGTACACGTAAATCGGTATTACACCGTTGCCCACGGATGTAAAAGTGATAATAATTTAGAAACCACTTAAGGTGTCTGTATGAAAGTCCTCGGACTTTGAAATTTTAAATGTGTAGTCGTACTAACGACCTAGTTGTGTATTATATGTAGTTCGACCAGAACTATGGTATTGTCGTAGTCTATCAGGCTATAATGTAGTACTAGAGTACTATAGATGTAATACCACTAAATTAGAGTGTATTCATCGAATGAGGCATCACATGCCTGAGTAGTCGTGGTGTGGCACTTCGTGCCCAGTAAGGTAATCGCGTATGCGTATAAGTGTACAAGTGCCTATAGCGAGTGTTCATACGCAAAGTAATCGAGTGGGTCACGTAACTATACACGTAACTATACCAGTAGAGTAGTCATATATACATATATGGTGTACACGTAACTATACAAGTATACGTGCGTAGTAAAAGTCAGGTGTGGCACCTCGTGCCCAGTTAAGTAAGTGTATATGTATATATAAATTGTACATGTAACTATAACAAGTCTACATGCATATTGAGAGTAGCACCTAGTGCTGAAATGCAGTGCCTAAAGCACCGGAGTATAGTAACAACGTACTGTAATGCAGTGCTATCAGCACAGTAATTGAAATACCAATGTATTATGATTGTAGTACCGAAGTACTATGAAATGCAGCACCACGTGCCGTAATGAAGTGCCTGCGGCACCTTAATTGCAGTACCCATGTACAGTGAATGTAGCATTAATGTGCCAAATGCAGTATAAACATACTGTGTAATTGTAGCACCACGTGCTGTGTGTTGTGCCCGAAGCACCATGTGACACCACGTATCATGAGTTGTTCGATTGTAGCCCTAAGGCCGAATATGCGTTGAAGTTTGAATTTCCCAATTGTAGCGCAAAGGCTAAAATGTAGGTGCTAGGGCACCACAGTATTGAATTGATTGATCTAAATGATCAAGTTGTGATTGAGATAATTAATTTGTTGTGGACTTAGTCAACACTAATCCAATTGTGACCAGCACGGTCAAAGGTGAAAGGTTCGTTTGTTTGTCTTAAATTTCGTGAATGTTTAGCATGTGCGGGTTTTCATTCCCATTGATAACGTTTGTACCTCCTTCCCGAGGTTTAGTGATATAGGTGATATTCTCCTACGCGTACATATGGAGAAAAGTGTCGAGTCGTGGTAGCTAGGAAGACGGCGATGTGCCTCTTCGCGAGTAAATGATGGTACAGCGTAAGTGAGTTGTATATACCCAGTATATATTTGATACATAGAAGTAGTATACATGTAAGGCCTATTAATATATACCTACAGTACATATAATAGCCTAGGACGTCTAGACCAAAACAATCAGAGTCAACTAGTGCATTCTTAACTCAGTATAACCCCTTTCAGATCTTACATCATCTTTATTTAATTGTACATAGTTAGCTAAGCTATGTTAAATTAAACTCGTATGATGTAATTCCTGAACCAGTCATACCTAATGAGGAATACCGCCTAACGGTCATAGTCTAGGCCCACTAAATGCAACCTAGTTCACTATAACCTTAGGCTCTGATACCAATCTGTAACACCCTCAAATCTCGGGTTGCGGAAGCGGTCGGGTCGGGTGTTACCAAATTAAATATCACAGCATAAGATATAAAATGAACGACTCTAAATGAGACGTTTGAAAATAGTTATTACATTTCCAAAATAAAAGTTAAAATAGTTGCGAGATTGTAGTAAATTCCAATTGCATAATTTGAAAATACAAAGTAAATGCAGAGTAGTCCCAATGTTTAAAAATATGCGACCCGAGCTAGCCAAATCTTGTAGAAATCCTAATCCTGTTGGGCACCTGAGAACACATGCTAAAACGAGTCAGCTATAAAGCTGGTGAGTTCATAGGATTGTTAGTTGAAAACATAAAGTATAAAACCTTGTATGTTTAAAAAAATAGTCCAGAATCCACGATTCTTCTTTGTATTAAGTTGAAGTTGTAATCACCGATGTGTATACGCTAGTCGAGGTATCTAATACCTAAGTAATAGTGGTATGTACTCAAGTACATATTAATTGAGGCATTCCGAGCCTGGATACCTATCTGGTATTAAGTGAAATAAACCAATGCGAGGCAAAACCTGCCTGAGTATAGTCCAAGTAAATGTATGATCACATCATATGATGTTGAGTAATAATCGGCATGCCTACCTGGCATGTAGTGTTGCCTCCGGCAACGTAAATTAAGCCAACGATCTCGAGTATAAGCTCGCCGATCCGTTGCTGAGTATGAGTAACCGTGCAGTCCCGCAGAACTACGATAGAGTATTTAATCAAATACTGAGCTAACGACCTCGCGTGAAATCTCACCGACCCGTTAACTGTTGTGGATCACGAGCGTAAGCCCGCCCATCCGTGAGTGTATCGCTTTACCGCGAATACGTCCTTGTGCCCACTGCAATACCGTGGCATCGTTTTGTGCCCACTTTACCGTGGCATCGTTGTGTGTCCCTTCTGGAACATCGTCCGCATTGCCCGCAAGCAAAGTATGTAATTGAGCCGTCTGTACAACGACAAGCCCGACTGGTGAAATGTAGAGCCAGCTGTACTACGACAGACCTAGCTAAGTAAATGAGAACCAGTCGTACTACGACGCGCCTGACTTGAGTAGTTGTGTTTGTATGTATGTATGCCAATATGCATATGTAACTCGTAAGAAGCACCAAGTGCTTGATATCGTGTATGAGTATATATATGTATATACCTATATTAGTCAAAACTACAAACACAAGTAACAGTGTATCATGCCACGCATGAAATAATATATTGTATCTAAATATATATGTACAATACTTAGATATAAATTGTAACACATTGAGCCTAGGTATGAACAGTCATCACCTAGTTGGTTTGTATTAGTATAAAGAGTCTATACTATCGTATGTTACTATTGTATACTCCTAGCCTTAAGCCTAGCAAGTATATTTGGGGTCTCGGGAAAATGTTCACCTAAAAACAATTTCCATTCTAAGGATCATGGAGTGTGTCAACAGTTTTAGTTCCTAAAAGGAAGACTAATCCTGTAAAAGTCTAGTCGTTGTCCAGTGTAAGTAGAACTAACTAGTTCTAATATAAGTGATAGTATTGTCCCGTGACAATATGGTCAATGGATAGTGATAACTTAATCAGGTTATGTAATGGTAATTGTTTTCCAACAATCTAACTGTGTACGGTTGTAACCTATCTAGGTTAAGTATTGATACTATCTCAAACAGTATGGTAGGTGTAATTCCTAAGTATTACACATTCGTATTACATACAGTAATATAAATAATTGTGAATTATAAAAGTTAATTTATATAATTCAAAAACAGTTATTGAGCATGTGTTTCACCCCGAAAACAGTAAAACAGTTAAAAGAGTGGGGCTATGAAACTCACCTGTGAGTTGTCAGCGATCCTACGATACGCGCGTAGTCTGATGGGTAACCTCCTAGTGTCCTAATCACATGAGGTTCTATGAGTAAGAGACAAATTAGTTTGTCTAAGTGAGTTGTGTAAATATTTATTTGTTGTTCGTGTTTGGAAACTGGGTACGGGGGTTCGGTGACAGATTTATAATAATAACCTTAACTATTATTATTATACTTTGATTTATCCATTTTTGCGTATTAGTCGTATCGTATTTGGTTTGGTTATTGAAAAGTGATTTTTAAACACTTAGAATGTTTTTGGCTTCTGTTTTTGGGTTTTTGCGACACTAAATGCGACATAAAAATTCGTCATGCGACACAAGGGTTGTGTCGTATACAAATGCGACACAAGAGCTTAGCGACACAAGGGTTGTGTCGCATAAGCTTTTCGGTGCTAAATCAATAGCGACATAAGGGTTGTGTCGTATTTGGTTTGCGACACAAGGGTACGACACGAGATACGACACAAAATACGACATAGCCTACGACACAAGAGGTTTTATGCGACATAACATGCGACATAGGCGTTGTGTCGCAAAGATGAACACCAGCCCAGAAAGTTGCGACTGTAGCGATTTTCCGATCCAAAACCCAAATCTAACTCATTTTTAGGCCGTAAAATTGTGTTTTCTTCATTGTTTAGGTTATAACTAAGTTGTGTACACAATATTACATCAAAACATTACACCAAAATGAATAAATCTAAAGATTTAGATATTTTCTTACAAATGCAAATCGAAGCCAAACGGGGAAGAAAACGAGTATGGTGCCTTTGTTAATCTTGTTCCTCTCGTGATGGTGATTCCGAAAATGCAACTTTTGTGGTCGGATTTGTAGTTCCGAAATTTGGTGATGATTTTGGTTGGAGAGAGTTTTAGAGATGAGTGTGTGTGAAAATGAAATGGAAATGAAAGAATGGGGGTTTGGGGATGGTTTTTATCCATTTTCGGATACTCACTTCGCATACTATGGTCTACAACCACAGTGAAAAATACCTGTGTTTATTTACTCGATCAAAAGGCAATTTTAATATTTCAAATCTTAAATTTTGTTTGAGTTATTTGGTAAATATTTTTAATAAAAATATTTCACTTGAACTTTAAAATGTAATTATTTAAAGTTTAAAATTGGTGCGAAAATTAACTTTTTGACCGGTTGTTACATTGTTTCATATTTTCAAAACCAGATTTTACTGGAATGCTGGGATATGGTGGAGACACAAGAATTTGTGTTACAAGTCCAATGTTAACACGTTAGGTTTATCAACTTCATCTCTTCCCGCTAAGTTATTTCCGTATGGGGGACATGTAGTTCCAAATTGTGTGAGAATTGAGATCATCTGTTTCTCAGTGGTAGTATCCATAGTTATTCATTCCAAAGGTTTAATGTTTACTAGATGGTCGGTGACGAAAATTATGATTGGAAGTTAGATATTGTTGTTAATCTTGATGATCATGTTATCAGGGAGGTGATTGGCCTCTGAAAATGTTTTGGTTCAAGGCTTTCATCATGACTGATAAGGAAGAAGATTCCTTTCTTCTGGTATAGAAAGCTTCAGAGGCTTTTCAATACAAAATCGCATCTAAAGCTCTCCGTAGCCTCTTTTCGATAAACACACCCTTCCTTGTAGCGTGGATCCTATGTTTGTCTGCTTTCCTTTCGTCGCTTCTTTAGCTGATGTTGATGAGTGATTACGGGTTAATGAGGAAAGACAGGGAGTGGAGTTTTTCAGAGAATTTTGGGTCTAAGATTGGATATATAGACTAACGGAGTAATTTGAACCTAATGAATTTACACCTATAATTGTGGCATTTAGGAATGACATACAATACTGGTTGATGGTGTACCATATATTTGGGCTCCCAACATGATCATGCCCATAGGCTTCATTGTTGGACTTGCCCCTCTTCTTTATACGGGGGAAACCTTAGCTTAACCTTAGAAATTAACAAACCTACAACAACCAACATAACAAGTAACAGAATACACCTATTACACCAAGTGGAGCCTCTATGCTCCCCCCACATTAATCATCTATAGGGAGCTTTGCTCACTACTAAAACTCATATTCTTACCAACATCACAAGCAATAGATGGTAAACCAATCAATTCTTACCACCATTCACCTCGATCGATTCGGGTCCTTAGAGTTAACCACATAAATTGGAGTGTAACGAATCGGCCCAACTCAACCCGCACTAAAGTTGATGAAAGTGCACATTTTCAATCTACGTTTTCCAACAACTCTAACTTAGTATGCATACGAATATATTAAAGAGAAATACTATGTTCACGTGATTTTTACAAAATAATATCTACAAATTGATATGGACCAATTAGATTAAGAAAGAGAATTAAAAAAGAGAAAGTTTAATACAATTTGATTGGATCATGAATGATGTCATATTATTATGTGAAAATATCTTTATTAAATATTAGTGAGCCTTGCATTTATTGACATTGTGGAAGCGAAAGTATGTAAATTATATAGAAAATTAAATTAGTAAAAAAAAAGGAATTGATAAATACGACAACAAAATTGTTTCATTCAACACACTATACAACAGTTATAGCTTTAGGTATAAGTATGCAGAAGCATAACTTTGTTGTATGAAATAAATTTGGTGTTGTATTTATCAACACCCAAAACAACAAGAAATTCATATTTTTTTTGGCTTCTCCTACTTTATAGCTTCACTTTCCTATACTTAGAAATTTATTCTACATACGATCATTCATACGCCTCTCATCCATTTTCATAACGAACAATAAAAACGATCAATAAACTGATCATCTGAATTATTACGACGTGTATAACAAAATGGAAACAACTAGCACCACGGCTCAAAATCAATCCGATAAGAAGGCCCTTCTTAAATCTTCATCCTCGGTTTCCAAATCATTCCGCCTGCGGTCCCCTTCCCTAAACTCCCTACGCCTACGTCGTATATTTGACCTATTTGACACGGATCATGACTCATTCATCTCTGTTGACGAACTTAGCCGTGCATTGGTACTTTTAGGCCTTGAAACCAATGTCAATGAGCTAGATTCCGTTATTAAATCCTACATCCAACCTGGCAACACCGGCCTCACATTTGAGGATTTTCAAGCGTTGCACAAGTCGTTAGGCGAATTGTTTTTTGAAGAAGGTGGAGACGATGATGAGACCACAAATGTTGATAGTAGCAAGCAAGAGGAGACGGATTTAAGTGAGGCGTTTAAGGTGTTTGATGCGGATGGAGATGGATACATATCGGCAAAAGAGTTACAAACGGTTCTTAAGAAATTAGGATTCGCGGAGGCTAGTGAAATGGGAAGAGTCGAAATGATGATATCTTCGGTTGATCGAAATGCCGATGGAGTTGTCGATTTTTCAGAATTTAAGGACATGATGAAAAGTGTCGTCGCCCTTAAATAACGTACTCTTCTTGATTCGTGTATTTGACATGATTTTTTTGTAAGTTCTTGAATTGTTTCGTAAATTTGTTGTCTATACATCATTGCCCCATTGTTTTACATATTTGATGATTTGTTGTATAATATCAAAATATACTGTATACGTTATATTGTTGTTCATTAATTAAAGAAAATAAATATCTATGGTGCGTCCGTCTTGACTTTTTATCGTGTTTTGATGCATTAATTCTGCTATCAATCGTTATAAATTTAAAAACCAATGGGGGCCACAATAGACTTTTGATCAATGGATAGTGCTACTCGTATTGACTAACTCGATGTTACAAGTTTGTTATGCCACATAAATCATAGACTAGGCCCCTGTTATTACACGACTTTAATATACAAGTAAAATGTTAATTTAAATTCACTTTTAAGTGATTAAACTTGATAAACTTAGGATGATAAAATCATTATAAAAGACTAGCACAACACACGCGCAATGCTGCGGTGAAAGTGGTGACAATGATGATGATGACGATGGTAGAATGAGAGTAAATGTGTGTTTTGAAAATTTATTTTATGAGGTATGTGTTGAATAAATAGGAATTGAATTTATTTGTAGTAATAGGTTGGTAATAAGGAGTAGATTTTACTAATAGAATGTTATAAATAAGTCAATAGGTTGTATCTAGTCTAATTTCTATTAATAGATCGAATGTTATCAAATCACACATAAAATGTGTACACAATTATTTGGTGTATTTTTGAAATGTACAACAATGTATATTTGGTAATTGATTAGATGTTTAATGCTTAGATTGATGTAAGGGGGTATTATAGTCATATTAATTTTTTAAGAAGTTTAAGATTCAACACGTGGACACTCTTTATAAGTAGTATTAGATATTAGATAAATTCAATGATCAAATCATCAAACTTTTAAGGTATAAAGAGTATATTCCCCATAAAGAGTTAAACCCTCAGAATTTTTTTTAAATCATGATAAAGAAAAGTAAATAGGTGAAATAAAAATTAAAAAGGGGAAACTTTCATGATCAAACGCGTAAGATTCGGAGGGCAGCCCATCTCCCCATCTAAGTCATTGATTTCTTTAATCAAGTGTCCAAATTCACTATGTTCTAAAAACACTGCATTTTGAACGTAAAATAAGATTCACTATTAACTCGATAACAAATATTTATTTGTGCCTTTTTTTTGTGTGCGAGGTATAATATAGAGGATGAGATCCTTTGGCAGGGGCCAAATATAAACAAATTACTACATTGATTAATTGACAATTTGACATAGACCAAAATTTAAATGAAGTATTGGGCTTATTGGTGGGGGACCGAACACTCTCTAACTTCCTTTAACTACCTATTAACAGTTCTTTAGAGCACGTGTTATTAATTAGGATTGTTCATTGTTGGTCGTGTATCACTATATATATCACGTTACTTAACATAATTAACATTCAGTTATTACAGTACTAACCAGTAACAACCACTAAATTTATTTGGCCAGGGATTTTTTTTTAATCATTACATTTTTCCAATAAACACGTGACAATTATTGTAATATCCAAAATTTCAAAAAAATGATGACAATAATATTTATGACGTCAACTAAGGGGCAAATTGTCTAAAAATGCATTGAAGTTGTCACAAAATCCTTTAGTATGGATCCAAGATTGAAAACTTCTTTTGTATGCGTCGAAGTGACTAATTATTCCTTTTGTATGCAGTCATTAACCTAATACCTCTGTTAATCAACTTTTGTCCACGTCATACCCACGTAGGACTAAAGAAATGTAAGGAACTTTCCTAAATGTATCAAACTTTACCTTCATCAACCTCATCATCTTCAACAATATTTTCCGGTGACTTTTCCGGCGACACCAAAACCACTACACTAACCAACATCTTCATTATTATCTCTACTTTACAACCATCTCCAGCATAACCACCATCTCTAACTTCATCCACAATTTCCGACGACACCATTTTTTTCGGCGACATCATACATGTTTTCCGATTACACCATAACAACCACTACCATTACAACATCCTTATTATCTCTACTTTACAACCATCTTTGGCGACATCATTTTTTTCGGCGACATCATGCATGTTTTCCGATTACACCATAACAACCACTACCACTACCATCATACATGTTTTCCGACATCATATAAGGATTTCGTAATGGTAGTGGTTGTTATGGTGTAATCGGAAAACATGCATGATGTAGCCAGAAAAAATGGTGTCGCCGGATATGGTTGTAAAGTAGAGATAATAAGGATGTTGTAATGATGGTGGTTGTTGCGGTGAAATCGGAAAACATGTATGATGTCGCCGGAAAAAATGGTGTCGCCGGAAAATGTGGATGAAGTTAGAGATGGTGGTTACACCGGAGATGGTTGTAAAGTAGAGATAATAATGGAGATGTTGGTTATTGTAGTGGTTTTGGTGTCGCCGGAAAAGTCACCTAGAAAATATTGTTGAAGATGACGAGGTTGATAAAGGTAAAATTTGATACATTTAGAAAAGTTCCTTACATTTAGGAAAGTTCGTTACATTTATTTAGTCCTACGTGGCCACCTAGGTGGCGTATGACGTGGACAAAAGTTGATTAACAGGTGTCACGTCGCTAATTTCTAGAGATTAGGTTAATGAATGCATACAAAAGGAATAATTAGTCACTTCGACGCATACAAAAGAAGTTTTCAAACTTGGATACATACTAAAAGATTTTGTGACAAGTTCGATGCATTTTTAGACAATTTACCCTTAACTAATTAAACTTATGATCATAATATGGGGGTGGAAAAACAATGTATATAAACCGAGTCAAGTAAAATCGATCTTTAAAACAAAATATGCCATAAAGCTAAAAATAATAACTAGGAAGGTTTGATACACTTATATGATAATAAACTAGTGAATCGACCCGTGATTGCACGGGTTAGCTAAATAATTAATACATAATATAGATTTGATTATTACTTTTTGTAAAAGAAAAAATATGAAAAAAAAATTGTAACGATCAAATTGACTATGTATTAAATCTCTTCCTAATAGATTTTTCAATAAACTATATATTACTTTCAGTTATGTTGTTTCATCACTAAAGTATGGTACTTTGTAGGGGTGTTCACTATTTGGACAAACCGAATTGTTCAATTGGATAATTTAGTTTGAATAATTTGATTTTTTTGGATCGATTTGGTTCAAAACAAACACAACCTTTAAATTTAATTGAAGTGTATTCCAAAACTTTATAATCCAAATCATATACGGAGTAAATATTGTAGTCAACACCTATGTTCACAATTATTAAGTTGCTTCCACTTCTTCCTCATATTTAAACTGCTTCCATAAGAATCATATCAATCTGAAATGTAGATTTGCAGACACGAAGTATACGCACATTCAGCTTCCATGAATCATTGATAGTGTTAAGATCAGATATAAAATTCAAGGGTTGTTGGTCCATTGGATTAGTTGATATGTAGTTGGATTAAGTTGAAAGATGTGTGAAGCAAATCTGGCATATTCAAGCCATCTTAGTTCACCCATTTATAGGCACATGTAAAGAAATTAAGGGAGAAGCATTTGCATGATTTTACATGTATCTTGAACACAAATATACGAATAAGATGTGAGAACACATAGAGAATTCATAGTGCATGTAAAATTTTGTATTATAGTGTCTTATTTTTATAAATGTAGGTGGAAACTTGTCTTCTAGTTGCTTGTTTTGAGCATCAAGATAGAGAAAGGAAGCCTACGGTATTACAAAATAATTTAATTGTTGTGAAAATTACCACTTGTTTATTGTTTAGGCAATGGAGTATTTGTATAGCTGTATTTACCTTTTTAGTCTAACATGCATGTCTGTGAGTGTACGTGTAGATGAAAAGCAAAAAATGTGTGTGTAGAAGAAAAGCAACAATGAGTCTCACATGTCTTTGTAAATTGTTACAACAATGGAGGACATGTATTTGATAAAGCATTGAATCGGTAAAGGTTTTTTTTTCTTTTTTTTCTTTTTTTTTTTTGCTGAAATTTAACATTATATATTTAATATGGTTTTGTTTTTAAAAAATGTAAATTGTTTTACTTGAATTGTATTATCACCTATGGCTTTCTTATGGGAGCTGATAAATACAACATAACAATTGTTACACACACCACAATTATGGCTTTGTATACTTGTACAATTTGCTATAAATATTGTATAGTATGGTGTAGGTAACAGTTTTTGTGTTGTATCTATCAATTCTCCTTTTTTATCCACCTGGGCCTTTGAACCATAATCCAGCAAAATAGTTGTTCAAATCAGAGGCAGGTAGAAGTATAAATATTAGTTTACAGTACTTGTAAATTGTATTACTAAGAGTATACACATAGGTAATTTTTTTTCTAGAGAGTAAATGAATTATAAAATATGCTTACATTGCACATTATGTCTACCTGTGTGAACATATGTAATCTGATTTGAAAAAACCAAATCACTTATATTACTTAAATTGAAAAATCCGAGATAAATCCTCAAGGGAGAAGGGATCCACGTAGCTCAAGTCACAGTAAACGATTTGTATTAGCTTACAAATTTTCCTCGCAATCAAAGATTAAATTTTTCAAAAGACTAAAATAATAATGGCAACATTTAAAATAATAATGCCAATAATTACCACTTCTTTCCTTTTTTTTTTTTTGCATTTGACTACTTGCATAACCAATTAAAAGAAAATAAAAAGACATGATTAAACCAAAAATAAAGGGTTTTCCTTCTAAATAGTAAATGCAACACTATGCATAGTATATTTCGTCTTGTTGTATATTCAATATACTAAACATGCAGTATGATTTTCCTTTCAAGCAAAGTAATTTTTTCAAATGAAAATTAATAATCCAAACACTTTATTACATGCACACACAACATTTTGATTTTTTTAAAATGAAAATTAAAAATGCATACACTTTATTACATGCACACACAACATTTCGATTTTTTTAAAATAAAAATAAAAAATGCAAACACTTTATTACATGGATACACAAACTTTTCGATGTTTTTAAAATGAAAATTAAAAATGAAAACACTCTATTACATGCACACAAACATTTCGATTTTTTTAAAATAAAAATTAAAAATGCAAAAACTTTATTACATGCACACACAACATTTTCGATTTTTTTAAAATGAAAATTAAAAATACAAACACTTTATTACATGCACACACAACATTTTCGATTTTTTTAAAATGATATGGTATTAAAAGGATAAGTAGGCATAGTATAGATATGTGTGAAAAGAAAGTGGAAATGGTATTCAAAAAGTATATCTATGTTTTACCCAGATGACCTTTCTTCTATTTGGATTTGACTACTATTGCATTAACACCTTCTCACATGGAAACTTTTACATGACATACCTTGGATTCGTAAATGCCATCAACCCACTTCAAATATAAACTTTTGCATGACACCAGATTGTTCAAATAAATTAGCTAGGATATACAAATTGTAAATTGTTTTACTGGAATTGTACTTTTACCTGGGCCTTTTTTCTCCACCTAGACATATGAACAATAATCCAGCAAATAGATTGTTCAAATTACGGGCCTATAAAAAAAGAAAAATGAACATATTATTTAGAAGTAAACAGGGTTAAAGTAGTAAACATGTTTTATGAATTGATATGTACAGTTACAAATTATATGATATGATCCATCGTTAAAACATTGAAAATAGTTTCAAAAATTTTAGTTACAAAAATTTATTAACATTTACCTTTAACAAAATAGTTTAATTTCATTGAATATCTATATTATTGTACTTAAGTAGTTTTTTGGAAAAAGTGATCAGTAATTTATTTAATCAAACTTAAGTACTTTGGGTGTGTTTGGCACCAACAATTTAAGGGATTATGGAGGATTCTAAAGGATTGAGATTCTAATTTTAAGAATCTCAATACTTAAAAAAATCACAATCTTTGTTTGGCACACAAAAAAGCTTAGGGATTCTTCCAAAATAATCCTTTAAATTAGAAGCCCTTGAAAGTAGCTTATTTAAGAATCTCCATCCCCTAATTATATAATTACTATATTGCCCTTCTTTTAGTTATTAAAAAACTAAGGTTTTGTACATTTATGTCATTTTACGTTAACAAGCTCCATCTTCATCTACTTTGCCAAACACTTTTAAAGTTTAAAATCTGCAGCTCCATCCCTAAACAAAAGCTCCAGCTCCAGCTTCAAGCTTCCATCTCCAGCTCCATCTCCATCTCCAGCTACATCTCCATCTCCAGCCAGTTTTGCCAAACACACCCTTAGTGAAGTTAAGGTAAACTAATTTGTAAGGTAAAATAAATTAGCTAAGACATAGAAATTTATAAAGATCAGATGCCCGAGAATTACTAAAATTAGCTGACATATTGAAATTTATGAAAATTACGATATATAATATTGAAAATTATGATCCATCATTATAACATTGAAAAGATATCATGATAAACTTTATTTCTTTTAGAATGTATTTTAGTTACAAAAATTTATTAACATTTACCTTTAACAAAATAGTTTAGTTTCATTGAATATTTATATTATTGTACCTAAGTAGTTTTTTGGGAAAAGGAAGAATACAATGGTAAAAGATGAGTAATTTATTTAATAAACTTAAGTACTTAGTGAAGTTAATTTAAACTAATTTGTAAGGTAAAATAAATTAGCTAAGATATACAAATTTGTAAAGATCAGATGCCATGCCGCAAACACAATTAAAGAAAAACGTTTTAAATAGAAATTTCATTAAACAGGGTTAAAGTAGGAAGCCAACCACAATCAAAAAGACAATTAAAATCTACCAAAGGACAAGTAATAACAATAAGAGTACGAAAGGCTAATACAATACAAAAGACTACTACCATGCATAATAACAATAAGAAAGTACGAAAGGCTAATACAATACAAAATAAAAATAAAAAAAGACATTCTGAACAGATTGTGATTGCATATTGTTTAATCCTTGTCCTGGACGTGATCAAAATGTTCTCGGGAACGCTTCAGAGAGGAACTCACAGACGAAGATGAAGGCACCTTTTCTGAATCGACAACCTTCAAAATGTAAAAGAATTTGCATAGTAAATGTAGTTTTCAAGAATTTTGGACTTTTCTGCAACTAAAGAAATAAAAGTTTTACTTTATACAACTTGAATTTAAATAAATTAAACAAAAGTATACCATCTTTTGGATCAAGTTCGTTGAAAATTCTTCCTTTTTAATAGGAACACCTTCGGTGTCGGGATAATCATCCTACAAAATGATAACACACGTTTAAAACACAAATATAAATGGTTAAATATTATTTAACAAAAAAATAAACGTATATATGTATAAGTATATAAATATCAGCCCACCGGATCAAAACTGTCTTTGAATTCATTTATTTCGGGAATATCATCATCGATAAACAGCTTACTGGTGAAGCGGTTATTTTGAAAAGACGGATTACCTATACATCATTCCAAAAAATATTATAAGTTAATAAAAATCAAAACAAATAATTCGTTTGATTTAACATAATTCAATGTAAAACGATAATGCTCTATCAAATACTACCTTTCCACATGCGAATGTTACCAAATTGAAGCACGATTACAATACGGCTAACAATGTTGTTACTGTAGACATACTGATGCAACTGATCGGCATAAGAATTCCATAATGTACACTTCACGATGTTGCCTCTAAAACAAAGGAAACTTAATGATTAAATTCACAAGCACATATAGTTATAAAATCATAAAAAGAAAACAGGATGATAAAATTTTTTAACGTTACTCCAAGTCTTGAAGATCAACTGTCAACATTTTTCCTTTGGTGTCATAAGGTTTATGATAGGCTTCAACTGGACCAAAGCGAATGACGACACCAATTATATCTGGAAAAATAGTTACAAAGGAAATATGTATTGAAATAATCAAGATGTCTAGATACATGACTTAAAAAGACCAGAAAATTACCAACAAGCAGCGTCAAATCTTGAGCATACTTCCGAATTAGACGAAAAGGAAAAAAACAGAAACCATGGACTGGACCATTAAAGGTAGGACACTCTCGCACAAAAGTAGAACGTCTGAAGTTTATTTTGAATGCATACCTCACACCTGCAGAATATCGTTTGTTTTTAGCGACAACAAAATTAGTGAGATACACAATCCTCTCTTCGGCCAACAAATCTTCAAACAAAGAAATCAAACTGTGCTTGATGGTTGCTTGAATTTTATGAGCCTGAAAAAATTGATTAAACTTAAAAACCAAAAAACCAAAATAAATAAAAACGGTATATTAAGAATTAAAGGATATGGTGTTGAAGAACAAACAAACCCTTTCATCCATAATAATCATATCAAGTTGGTAACTCATCCTCCACAAACGAAGAATTCGAACCTTAAGGTTCCAGCTCTCGGTGTGAGTATTAATGTCATCAATGAAATCGATATTTGGATTTTCCATTGGTATTTTAGGTTGATGAAAGGATGTGATTTACTGGGGGTGTTTAACATGAGTGAGCAATGAAACACTTATATAGGGAGAGGAAGCATATATTACAAAACAATTTAATCTATGTATCTATCTATATCTATCTATATATATATATAAAGCGGTATTCCCCAATGTGTGAGTGTGTAGATGAAAAGGAAGAATGTGTGTGAGTGTGTATATGAAAAGCAACAATCTTGTATAGCTATATTTACTTTTTTAGTGACCATCCCTGTGTGTGATTGTGTGGATGAAAAGCAAAAATGAGTGTCATAGAGTATTACCCATGCACACACAGTAATACCCATGTCTCTTTGTGTATATAGTGTACATGCACTACTAATTTGTCTGTAGTATTTTGTCTTGCATATTAGTCTAACATTGTTCCATGCACAGAGTCTACTTCTACTTGTACTTCCACACACAGAGTCTACTACTTAAAATGGAGTTCTTTCACAAAATTAAGACACGTACACAGTATAACCATGTTGAGCCACGTAGCTCAATTCTCAGCGCATGATTGGGGGATGGCTGACGAATGACGTCAGCTTAATCCCCCGTTTAATATATATATAGATAGATAGATTCTATGGATAATTACGCAAGTAGATTTAAACGTACGTAAGATCACGATGATTAAAATTAATATTAAGAATTCCTAATTAGCTAAAGCTTCTCCACCTCTCAAACTCTTCGATCAAAGTTTCTACTCTTTTCCTCTTTTCACGTGTGTGTGCACGTGTTTGCCCTGGGAGGAAGAAAAAAAAAAAAAAGAAAAAAAAAAAGAAAGACATATAAGGATTATCATGGTGATCAATAATTCAATATGGCCCAACATTTGGTAAGTCTTTCATCTCAGTCACTTGATTTTATTTTTTTTAAAATACATACGTAATCATACGTAATATGACTTATTTTCTTTTGCCATTTTAAACCTTATAAACTAGTAAATCAATAACTTGTCTCCCTGAATCTGTTGAAGTTACTCTCATGCTTAAAATCAACTTATATGTTACGATTTCTTAGTTACATGTTAATCTGTGAAATGTAATTCCTGTAACACATAACTTTAACTCGATCAAGAGTTGTACGTAACTACCGATAATGAAATAAAAATAAAAGAATATGTGACTATTATGATTTGAAATTTTATGTTGACAAATCTATGAATTCAAGGCCAGTATGGAACTCTTGTGTGTTATAATGGTTTAGTCTATCAAAAGTAAAAAAAACGGGTAAACGGAGGAGGTTTTCTCTGTTCAGGTTACCCGGGGAGAGCGAATATTTTTTACTCAAATGTACGTGGCCTAACCGGGTTATCCCGTGACCGTTTCCGGCCCTTTCCCTGGCCACCCCAAGATATGCTTTTAGTGATGTTTGAACCTAATACCTCTTATGAGGATAAGAGGACGCCAACCAATCTATCAAAAGTATTAAGAAAATTAAGCTATTAATAATAATTATGTCATACGGCTTGTATATAATATAATAGGGTAAATTGATTTTGTCGGCTATGTACCCCCTGTTTGTCCCAAGGTCGGCAACTTACCCTCTAAAGTTCCAATGTATGCTATCTAACCTTATATTATGTGCTAGAATCTCTTAAAAACTAAGTTTTACCGTTTCGGGCTTTTAATTGCTTACTGAGAAGCCATGTGTCAAACCACGTGTCACATTTAGTAATCGTCCACGTCGTCAATTTAACCCGTTGTTCCGGTCACAAGTTACCATCTTACCTACATCGATACAAACTTTACCACTTGAATGCAGACATTGGAACTTTAGAGGGTAAGTTGCCGACCATGAGACAAACAGGGGGGTACATAGCCGACAAAATCAATTTACCCAATATAATAATACTATAAAGTAATGCTCCGTATAAGTTACTTATATGAAACAAACAATATGAAAGGGTTGTAAGTATTGCATTAGCCATCTAATATATCTGTACAAAATTATTAGTTGATATATGCTAGTTAATTAATTAAGAGGTGGCAGTCTGAAGTATTATTAGATGTACTGTAATTACATATGTAATATCATCTGGTCATTGTAAAAAATGTGATAATATATAACTGAATTTGTTTATATTGGATTAACTTGAATCAGGAAGTAGGAATATGAAAGATGTAATGATATATCTCCAACCAGTAATTAGAAAACGTGTACATTAATCATTGAAATGGCAATTACCTTATAAATCGTTAAAATTATCTGTCAATTGTTGTAGATTAATTGGCGGAGAAATTGGTTCGCATTTTCTGTTTGATCTCTTTATCGTTTAAGGTATGGATTTTAATAATTAACTTGTAAGATTTCATATAATTTGATACATGATTATTTGCTCCTTGGATCTTTGATCGTTTGTACGTTTGGTTGATATCTATCCTTCATATAAGGATTCCTGTGTGTTTTGTTTCCTATCATTTCATATGTTTAAATTAATATGATTCGTATGACATTCGTTTTCGACACCTTCGTTTGCATCCATGTGATAAATTATATGTTATGAGTTTGATATGTACGTTTCGATTCACTCCGATACCCGAGCTAACCACCTATGAGGGTACCATAGGGGCGTCATTGTGGCACCAATGGCGTCGTATCACTGTGACGGTGGGATCAGTCCACGACGTCTCTTTGTTTGCTTTGTGAGAGCACTTTGACCACTAGGAGGCGTATGGGTCGACCCTAGGCTATATGATATGATATCATATCATATGTTATGGTGGATGGTTGTGTTGTGCCCACACGCTATTGCACATTTGTTTGGTACATTTGGATCTGCAAGTCCGATGTACATTTTTATGTATATGATTTGTATGAGCTCATTGGGTATCTCCGTATGATTCATTCGCATATTCTTTTCTTTCGATATCTCATTTACATCTATTATAAACCGACTTGTTTGATAGCGACCAGGTTTGTTACAGCTTTGTTTCGTTCATATATATAACTTACAAATATTGTTTTTTTTTATCCGTTCATTGGCATTTGGCTCAGCCGCGTTTTCTTTCTCCGTGGCAGGTAACCAGGTTATGCATAAGGATAAGGGAAAAGTGCTTAGGATATGAGACTTGCCTAGAAGACCATTAGAGATTGAGTGAAGACTACCATATGCTTTTAGGTATATATGCTTTGTATCAGTTGTTGTGACATTTCGTTCCTTCGAGGATGGGGTGTTACAATTATAAAATGGAAAAAATAACATTAAACTTACAAAAAAAACTATTATATTTATATAAAAAATATTCATGCAAATTACATCTTAAATAAAGAGGAACAATGTTCTTACATAATATATTGTATGTTAAAAGTCCTTTTTCCTTTCAAGCGCAAAATATTAAATACATATCAAATAAAGGCCCATCTCCTTAATTTCAAGGTTATTTGGCCTTCTTCTTTGTTCAAAGACCACAAGAAAGAAAGAAATAAAATAAGCCCCCTTCTTCGCTTAAACACAACAAGAAAGAAAAAAGAGAAAAAGCTTGAAACTCACCATTATGATGGTACACTGAGAGGACAATAAGCTCGACAAGGCTTGCCTTGTTGTGCACAAGAAGGCACTCATAATCGTGCATTGTTGTGCAATACAACTATCTACCACGAGTCAATTACAAGTCCTTTTAGCAACTACGTTAACACAACGCCATGTTCACCTTTGTACCTGTCAATTACATAAGTTGTTAAAATCTTTTTCGCTATTCGAACTAAAGACTTTTTTTTTATATAAATGTTTGCAGAAATTTCAAAGGGATGACATATATGCAGTTAAAAAAAACGTAATTTATATTTTGTTATACTTTTTAATATTTTCTTCTATATATGTTTAACCTCTTCTTTTACACTAACAATACATAAGTCAGGTACTATTAACAACATCAGTCATTTCTTTAATTAATTTATCAATCTATGAGTATGTTTGTTGATCTTGAATCAGAATAAAATTTTGAAAACGTTTATTATTATTATTATTATTATTATTATTATTATTATTATTATTATTATTATTATTATTATTATTATTATTATTATTTATTTTTTCCGGCCCATTTAAAATTCTGCTTCCCTTTTTAGGGTTCCTAGCTATAACAAACAATTCAGTTTTGAGTTTTATGATAATCGAATTTTCTCTCAAATTGTGTTGATCATTTGAGTTGAAATTTTACCTAACGTCAGTATTATTTCAGAATCAATGATTGTTAGAAGGGATTTTTCCTGGGTATTCGTAGAATCACCAGGTTAAATTCATACTTGTTAAATCGTACACTACATCATCTACTTATTTTATTTTTGTTTAATTTTTCTCAAAAACAGAGCTCTTCAATATCGGAGATTCGGAGGTAGTGGGGAACTGGGGATGCTCTGCCACCCCCAACCGGCCCAATTGTCGTCTGTCGAGAAGTTTTAGTAGCCCAGGTCCAAAAATGTTATCGAGCCACCCCAAAGTAAGTTATGTAAAAATTGTCTGCTGCTTTTATCTACTACAATTAGCCTAATTGCAATGAATATTTATTTGACCAAGCCCACAAATTAGTTTAATCAGAACCCCTATTCAAATTAAAGAAAATCTCTTTTGCTTATATGAAACGTCGTACGAAACTAAAAATACATTGTGACATAAGGCAATTCTGGTTCTTCACTTCGTGCATATTCAGGTTCTAATTTAATTTCTTTAACGATTTGATTTTCATTTATGTTTATTATTTAATACATAGCAACTTCAGTTATAAACCAATTATTATTTATTTTTATTATTATTATTATTATTATTATTATTATTATTATTATTATTATTATTATTATTATTATTATTATTATTATTATTATTATTATTATTATTATTATTATTATTTTTATTAATATTGTGTGTTTATCTATTTTAGTTTGTATAATTTATTTATTTCAATTAGTTTTTGCAACTCTTTTAAGTGTAGCATCTAGTCATTTTATAAAATTGAAATAACTCAACCACTCACTATCTTAGCTGATTATAAAAGTGAAACATGTCATATGCAGTTCAGTTATATTAACTTTAAAGTTTCTATAAATAAATAATTTCCTCAGTTCATGGCTCCATATTTAATTAATTAATATAGTTTTTCGATTCACTTTAATACCTAATAACATGCATACCGGCTTTCACAACTTTATATTCGACAAATTAAGTAACTAGACAAACCAATGCCCTTGTCTTTATTCATAGATCATGGATCGATGATTATGCTATATAACACCCCTCATTCTTTATTTTATTATAATATGATTTATAACGGAAGCGTATAATTTAAAATATATTTCATTATCAAATAACCCAGATAATGTAGGCAACCTGTTTAAAGCTTTCATATACAACCATTTTAAACATGAAAACCATCATTACACTATTACACAATTGGGGTATTATATTGTACCAAACTTTAGTTTATAACAAAACTTTATCAGAGTAGCACGGCTGTCAAACACTCTCAGCCAATGGCTCTAGCTTCCTGCTACCCACATTCCCAAAATATAACCTGTAGAAAGTAAAATAAGGGATTAGCACAAAACTAAGTGAAAGAATTCATCACACACTAATTAACTTAGCTTAACCACCTATTTACCCCAAACAACCGTAAACACATAAGGTAACAAGTCAACAATATAGTAATGAGGATCGGTGGCTCTGGGGAAAACCATAATACCCGGGTGGCTCCCCAAGAACACTTATCCAACCATATCCGTATGGCCATAACGGACGAGACCGATAGCTAGTGGTTACTATATTCAAACACAGGTTCTATACACACAACAAATGAAGTAAGACCGTGTGTCATTCACACAATAACCAACTAGCCCAACCAACCAGTTCAACATATTGACCTCATTAACAACTTATGCCCGAAGGCCACACATAGCACGTAGACTTATAATCAACAAAGAATATTAAATAAAATAACAACTTATCTACGTTCATCCGTTGTAACCAAACAGTTACAACTAAATCAAATTGTGAGTTCCGAATCCACTCACCTGATTCGTCTCAGTTCACTTACTCAGCTGTCTTATCTCGCTGAGTCCTCTGATTATCAGAGATCACAAATCAGTTATAAGTTAGTACCATGTATCTATAAACATTTAACTTATAACAATATATAATTAAGAAATAATTCCTATTTAGTTACAATTGATACATTCTAATTCAAGTATTATTCTTACTCATAATGAGTAAAATCAAACATAAATTAGTAACTTATACAATATACAACTAATTTATATCAATACATAATTCAAGAATTAATTATCATTTACATAAAATAATACGTTCCAATTATGTATTAGAGTTCATAATTATAATCTATTATTCATAAATTTACTAGGTATAAACATATATATTAGCTTTGTAGTGGAATAAGGGTCAAGATTATAAAAATATGGGAACACATAGGAGGCCACTGGTTTCACTGTTTTGTCCCCAAGTTCTGCGCAGACTATAACCCATCCATCCCAATACAAAACCATACCATTATAGCTCACAAATTTGAACTATACCTCAAAGCATGAGTTCTAATTGTATTTACAGATTTCTAGTAGTCAAGAGATTTAAGATATATCAATTAACACCCATATCATCAATCACCTCTTCAAGTGCATATCAAGTATTAACTCAACACTTTAACCTAAAACAAAATTGATAATTAGTAAAAATACTTACACCAATGAAGGAGAACACTAAGATGAGTATAATAATGATCAAGCCACAAATCAATTCTTCAATTTAAGTATATGGTTCTCGTGAGTCTATTTTAAGGAATTGAGGGGAATTTGATATCCTTGGGAAAATGACATTTAGTAGATTGATATCCCTAATTTAAACTGACTCATCATGTATTAAATTTATTTCTATTTTGGGCAAGTTACAACAATAAGTCGGCTTACATACTTGCCGACATATATCCCATTTAATTTAAGTTCCCACTTTTAACCTATTGTTTGGAACCTAAAATCCTTTCACATTTCCATTAATATTATTTCCTTATAACCATATTAGTCTAACAAAATAAGTTATTTATCTAACACAATAACTTACTTAACTTTTTAAACTAATATTATCAACTAACAAATAATACTAAATTTATCCTAACACAATAAATTATATTTAAAGTTTAGGAAAATACCGGTATCAAAAGGAGGATGTTACATGCTATTTCTCATTTTTTGGATGGATAGATGTTTTTGCTCGTTTTTGTTCGGTTTCAATCACATAACACCCCTAGATGGCTAGATGGAAATTGGTTTCCGTCTTAAAAACTACAATAACACACCCGATATACCACGAAGTTTGATGTTTTTATGGTAAATTGTAACACCCGGCAAATTAGGACTAGAATTAGTGCCTAATTCTTTGTTAATACATGTAATTAGTTCTGTGTTAGGCTGATTAATGTATCAAAATATATATTGTTGAATATATACGAATACGCGATTGGACTTAAATCGTACGCAATTTAAATAGAATGAAATTCTATTCGATTAATACGGACGTTGGTGAACAAATGTTTATAAACTAAAATAACGCAATTTTGACCAAAATGCTAATTTATAATAATTAGTAATTATCTCGTATCACTCGATAAGAGCTTACACGATTTAAAAACAAAAGTAATTAAATTTATACAAACTAAATTACATTTCAAACTATTAACGATTTAAAGAAATAATTTAAGTAAATTATATAATAAAATTTGTGATTTCAAAAGAATAATAAACGCGCATAAATAAATATTTAACGCTTAAACAACGGAGAAAACGAACACCGCACGGGGCGCGGGGACGGGAGCTGAAAATGAGGCTTGCACCTACATCTCCACCTCCACTCTTTATTTTTCTCATTTATCTCTTTTCTTTCTCTTTCTTCCTTTCTTTTTTCTCTCAAATCACAAATCCACCACCATCTCACAAAATCATCAAATAACACCATCAAACGACGCCGGATCATACCACCCCTTTGGAGAAAAATGTTCACCACTTCACGATCTACAACGCTATCTTTTCGGAATTTCATTTCGGCACTTTGTAAGTTCCGACAAATTCTTGAAACCTCTCGGTTTTACATATTTTTGACTTATGGTTGTTTATTTACACTTGTAATGTCCATATATGGGTTGGGTAAAAGTATTAGATCGAACGGTGGCCGGAAAACTCATTTTCGGTCCATTTTCCGTCAAACAGTTGGAAGTGTCGCTAGTGTGCCAAAAACAGTACTAGCGACACTAGCTAAGTGTCGCTATGTCTAAGTGTCACCCCTATAACGACACTACCCAAGTGTCGCTGAACTACTTAACCAGATTTATCTTAGCGACACTCCCTTAGTGACGCCAAAAATTCGTAAGTGTCGCCTATAGCGACACTAATCAAGTGTCGCCAAATTATAAAAATCGGAAATCTAGCGACACTCATCAAGTAGGCGACACTAGCCAAGTGTCGCCAAAAACAGGGAGTTGTCAAATTATTTTAACACCAAGTGTTAAACTTGTACAACCTCAAACACTTATACGATACGACTCCTAAAACACTTTGGAATACATTCATAAGTATAACACTTCAAAAACAATGATAATACTTTGACTATTACCCACCGTCACCAACGGGCCAAACATGTTTTCTAACAACAAACGATTACAAACATACGGACAAACATTGGGCATACTAGTTGGGTACAACTAAACGAAACGTCTTGCGAGACAACTACTTACATAACCTTATGTGTTTAGGCATTTGAAGGTTACGGGTTCGGAGAACCTACGGTTGATATTACTTACTCGTTTATTGATATAAACGGACTTGCAAAGACTCAGGTGAGTCTTACAGCCCCACTTTTACTGTTTTGCATACGGGGTGAGATACATTGCTTACTTTTCTTGAACACAAGTACTAAAACTGATTACTATACCAAACGGAATTGCATGAGTTGTTTACTACTTACAGAAGTCTCTCCATTATATATCGTTAGTTATGGACTTAAGCGCGAACACTAGTTAATGGATCCATTAGGGAAATGACCCTCCCGGCCCGGGGTAGTAGCGCTACCACGAACCGTTCTGTATAAACGGGCGACTATTATTCGTTACTTATGCTTGCTCAGTTACGAGCATGTCACGGGAGCAAACTATTACTTACGGGTTAAGCTTCGATTATGAGCCTCATGGCAACGGTATAACTTATTTACTTTACATTTGCTGGATTTGCAAATACTTGATTTACGCCTGCGGGCACTACTTATGAAATCTTGTGTTCAAAACTGATATTACTTACAAACCTGTGAGATTCACCAACATTCGTGTTGACCTTTTAGCATGTATTCTCAAGTACTCACATGGAGTAGGATTTCTCCAGGACATAGCCAGAGTCGCATGATTTCAACTAAACTGCATTTAACGGAGATTCTCAGCATTATCTTTTGTACATGTTGATTATGTAATAAAATCTCCCACCATACGCGTGGACTCTAGGGAACTATTTTTGTATACGAAAACATTAAGTTTTCAAACATATATTTCTATGAAATCGTTTTACAACGTCTCATTTAGAGGTCGTTTACTGTATATCTTGTGCTTTGTATATTGATTAGTAACACCCAGGTATGCTTCCGCAAATCATTAAATTTGGGGGTGTTACAGATTGGTATCAGAGCCTAAGGTTATAGTGAACTAGGTTGCAATTAGTGGGCCTAGACTATGACCGTTAGGCAGTATTTCCTTACTAGGCATGATTGGTTCAGGAATTACATCATAGGACTTTAATTTAACATAGCCTGATCAACTATGTACAATTAAGGAAAGATGATGTGAGGTCTGAAATGGTTATGTTGAACAGGAATGCGTTAGTTGACTCTGACCACGAGAGAACCGGACCATTACTTGATACGTGCTAAACACTAGGCTGGATATTATATACTTATATATATTAGCCTCGTCTTACTTACACTCTGCCACAGGAATGGCAAACACACCACCCAATCCGTCACACTCTCACTCACATGGGTCACGAAACCCACGAGTAGCCAGGAGGAACACAAGGTCACCTCGAACCAGCCCCTATCCTGTTCATAACTCCCAGAACTCGGCACATCTCACGGTGCCAGTGTTGGCTACCCAACTCCGCCGTCAGGAGCAAAGGCTCGAGAATCTCGAACGAGAATAACACCGAATGACCTACTTACTTCGCCAAGCTCTCGACCGCATATCACAACTCCAGCGAGAACAAGAAGATACCAGCCTCTCTGTAAGCATAATTCAGGATTCAATGATTGTAAGTCCCCTAGTTTTAGGATCGATAACTTCGTTATCTGTAGTATTAAGGTGCGGAATCCCTTAATACGGTGTTATCTTACTAACAACGAATATGTTCGTATTGCGTTTAGTAAGACTTAGCTTTAAACAACGAATTGTCAAAGCCTAGCCTTTAGGTTTAGTTTTCTCTGGATTTGTTGAGTTCGCAGAATCGCAAAAGTATCAAAAAGTTATGTTTTTCACGGAGTAAAAAACAATATATACGTCCAGTCGTCTCGGCTCGCATGGGCCTGCGAGTTCAGTCCAACTCGCAGCCCAAGCCCAACACAGAGCTCGGCTCGCCAGACTGATACCTCATGAGTTCAGATCTCACCTCACAGCTCGACTCGCTGCGACCTGATATCTCGACTCGCTACACATCAAACGTCTATTATTTATTTTGTATTTAATTATTCGTCTAACTTAACAAAACAATATGTTTAACGAATATCACTAACAAAACAAATATTCTTTTACAAATCCAAACCAATATACAAACACAATAATAATTACACTAGTCCTATTTCAAGTTAGATCTGTTGTCACAATCTATGTCCCAACAGACTCCCCCTTGACAATAGCTCTAGCGTCTTTATCTTCACGCTTGTCTTTGGTCTTCATTTGTAAATCTTACTGCCTGCGTAAATCTTCATCTTGATACACGTCTTAACCATCATCTGATAATCTCGTCCCAAATCACCCCATGCATCTGTCGTCAAGATTCTATTTTCATTCAACTTAATCAAATCTTTCTTCGACATGTTCATTAGGTGTCGATGGTCATAGACTCTGAAGATTTCTCTTTCACCACCGTCAACCTCATCATCAGCTTCAATCATAACAGCTTCTCCAGTTCCTGAATCTACATGCCATCTCTTCATATTACCCAGAATATCTTGTGGCATTGTCTTCAGTGGAATTTGCTGTATGCATCTAACAGCTGGATATATCTTCTTCCTTCTTCTTCTTCCTGTTCTTTGACTTCTCTCTTGTAATTTCATAGTTTTTCCCTTTCTTGGCTTAATCTGAACAAACTTATTTGTACCAACCTCATGTCTAATGATTCTTTCAACACGATCAGCATAATCATCACGACTTGGATTGTTAATCTCTAATCTAGCCAAATCACGTATTTCATAACGTGGTAGAGAACTAAAAACTGCTAGCTTTCTTTCAAAATATTGAACTCCGTCAAACCTTTTGATCGCAAAAAGCTTTAGTTCTGAGTCAAAGTACCATCCAATAATCCCTTTACGTGGTACACGCTTTTTCGTAATATCAACTTCAGAAATTCCAATCTTCTTCTTCTTCTTTGGAAGTTTCCTAAGTACAACAGCAGGATTTTTGGTTTGAACAAAAACTTCTTCTTCTTCATCAGAGGTTGAATCATCAATATCTTCATCTATATCGACAATTGTTGGACCTTGTTCATTTTCAATAACAACTTCTGTCCTAGATGGGCTCACATGGTGTTCATCAATGTTTGCATCTAGATCTACACCCATGTCTTGCACATTCTCAGGTACAGCAGTCCAATCAGTAGGTGGTTGGAATTCTCCTTCCTCAAGATCATAATCAATGTCTTCATCTATCTCATCAAAAATATCATCTTCCGAATCAGATAGATCAAGCATCTCCAATCCTAAGAGAAAACCATAAATACAAATAAATATTAATAATTAAAATTCTCTTATCAATTTCCCTGAATCAACCTAAGAATTTCTTTATTAATTCTTTTGTATATTTTAACCTAAAATATAAACGCAATTTACATATAACTTATAAAATCTTTTATTGATTACCCTGAATCAATCCAAAATTTCTTAAGTCTACTTAACAAATATTAATTAATTTTAAATTCTAATGCATTGTGAATAATCACCAAACATTTAAATTTACTATTAATTAACTTATATAATTTCCAAGTGTTAATTGATCTAATTCATTATCAATTTAACCTTTAAATTATATATCTTTTGTCTAGTTAATACGAATACATTTTTAATTTGTTAATTACTTATATACCTTACGGTCTTAAGTCTATAATCAAATCTAAAAAGCATATGTTATCATAAAATTTTGACCGCCAAAATTAATCGGAACACGCCGCTCGACTACTCAATGAGTCGGAAGTCTTTCGATCACTATTTTATCTTAACATAATTATATAAACTTAAATTACCCAACATATTTTACTTAAAATAATAATAACCCTAAGCCAAATATATTTACACAATAATTAAGTTTACATTTGTTCACTACAAACTATTACAAATATTACAGTACTATGATAATACTAAGCTATCTTACCAGCTTCAGTATCACCCGGTACAGTCTTATCTGCACTTGTATCCACTCCAGAACCACTAGTATAACACCCCTCGTTAATTATAAACACTATATATAATATTTGCGACTCGAAAGCGTATATATTTCAAAACATTACTATCAATGTCAATTAAAATGTCAATAAACTTTTTCAAATCTAATACATGACATTTTAACAAACTCGGTGTTATATAATTCAGCACATCTCTTTAGTTAGAAAACTAACATCAGAGTAAAAGCCTGTCAAACATTCCATCCAGTCCAACAACTTCCTGCCCTGCCCAATATGTCCCATCTATTTCAACCTGCAGGCAGAACTGTGGTGGGGTTAGCATAAAGCTAAGTGAATGAAACTATAAGCAACAGTACAACCTAGCATAATAATCTGTTTACATCAAATAACAATAAACAGAAAATCAATCATTCACTCGACATCCAATCAATGTCAAGCTACACCAATCAAACATTATCAATCGTCATGAGGATCGGTGGCTCCTGAGATACCCTAATACCGGTTTGGTAATCAAGGAACTCTTATCAATCATCTGTATTGGCTTATACAGAATTACCGATAACCAGTTGTTAATCACACACGACCTAGATCTCCAAACCAACATTTCAAGTTTCAAGATCTCCTGTCGTCTACAATAACAACCAAGTCCAACTGTCAAGTCAAGTTGACCTCAGAATCTTACATACTAGCTCAAACAGCCAAGTAAGCAACTAGTCAAACTATCATGGCAAGATATCTCAACAATTACATTCTATCAAAGTAATACTATAATTACTTGTTGTAAATCAAATCATTACAACTAAATCACACTGAGGTTACAGATCCACTCACCGACACCTCAGGCCTCCACTCAGTAGTCTAATATCACTGAGTTTTCTCCACATCTGAGAATTTACAATCAAATATAAGTTAGTAATCCATATCAATACATAACTTATATCAATCCATACTATTAGGAACTTAACATAATAATATGAATATTACTAGTTCCTAATCATATATTAGTTATTACAACATAACTATTATCATATATGAACCTGAACATATATCAAATAACAATCACATTACTTATAAAAATCAAACAAGAAATGTGACACCAGCCTATCAAGCCGCCGGCTTCTCTATGAAGCCGCCGGCTTCAAACCACCACCCGCCGGCTTCACCTTCCAAACCGCCGGGTCAATTACCAAATGTGGTAACAGAACTAAACTTCGTTTTAAAGCTTACACTACCCGCCGGATCGGGTTTATACCCGCCGGTTTCCTACAAAACATCACAAGCCGCCGGCTTGGCTTATGAAGCCGCCGGCTTCTGCTAACAAGAACAAGCCGCCGGCTTGGCCAAAGAAGCCGCCGGCTTCTGGCCTCGTCCCAGCCCAGCACGAACAGCAGAAACCCTAACTCGCGGGTTTAATCCCCAAAACACCAAAAACTCGTTTTTAAACGGTTATAAACCTCAAATATCATCACATAATCAATATGTAACACTTATAACCTGTTTCTAACATCCAAATCTCTCAAATCATCAATTTACCCAAATTCAATCAAAAAATCAAATTCTTAAATACTCAAGAATACTTACTGATTGAAGAATCTAACGATGGTAATCTGATGATTATGAAGATTCACTAGAATCACAACTTCCTGATTTGATTTCTGGATTGATTTGGAAGTTTTCAGAGAGTTTCTATGAGTTTCTAAATGAAAATAAATAACTTTCCTAAATAGGAAAGGATATATATATAAGTCGGCCTCACGAACCGCCTTCAATATACGGGTATAATTTAATATCCCATCTCAATCTATTGCCTGGAACCCGAAAACCATTTGCGAGTCCAAACATTTTATTGTACCGACAACTATATTAATTTACAACAATTAATATTTCACTTATCACATTGGAATATTTAACTCCTATTCCAATTATTTCAAGTATTTCAAACAATATTATTTCCAAACACATTTAAATACTTATTTAAATCAAGAAATAATATAAAACAACTAGGTCCAATTCGAGGATGTTACAACTAGCACCAGCACCAGACTCCCCCTGAATAGTAGCTTGCTCACCAGTCTTTGAAGGACCAGTCTGCTCACCACTCGGTGCATTGGGATCATCGTCCTTGTCTTGATCTCTCTTCCTCTTCAACTCATTTTCTCTGCAAGACTCCAGATATACCAATATCTCCCCCTGAGTAGACTGTCCTGAATGCGATCTCAAGACCAGACTCTCTAAAGAAGATAACTTCAATCTCTGTACGTTGAAGTCCGCAAGCAAAGTCTCATGAGTCTTCATCAACAGATTGTACGATTCACTCTGCTTGAGAATCTGTTGTGAAAGAAGAAGATTGCTCGACACCAGCTCTGGAATCTGAGAAGTAAGCTTCTCCAAATCCTTTACCCTCGACTCTAAGGATGTAATCCTTTCTGCATCAGTCGTCGGAGTAACAGGTATCGTTCTTGGTCCAGGCGGTGTGAGAGACTCAATATGCCAGTCTCTGGTAAGCGGTGTATGAGGTTGAAACAAAGCTTGCGTAAGCAAACTTGTCGCAAATCTAGCTGTTTTATTCGTCGGAAAATTAGCTCCACGAACTAGATCAGCAACCTCATGCTGTAAAGTTAAACACAATTAAAATCAGTTATTGTTACAGATTACTCTGTCTCAAACTCTAATTAATTGCATAACACTCATAGTTATAGAACTTATATCTCATACCTGAAGCGGTAAAGATAATGATTCAGTAACCACCGGTGCATCCATCTCTACCTGTGGTGTATCCTGAGCAACTGTATACAGAATTAACTGTCTCAGTTCAACTCCTGATAAACAACAAGTTAAGATTATTTAACTTTTATAATCAATACTAACCTTCTCGAATAATAAGCGTTCTCGGACGCTTCATCAAAGGAATCTCAACTTCCTCAGTACCTTCCTCCAGAATATCTTTTCCTTTTCTCTTCCTTTCATAAGCAGATGGAGGAGGAGAAGGTATATTATCAGAATCTTCATCTGAAGCCGTCTCACCATCACGACCTCCAGATGATCTAACAGGATCCTAAAGTTTAAATATATTAAACATTTATGATTAGCATAAGCTTTATCATACAAGTTCTATATATTTAAGATTAATCAGATATAATACCTCAGTTGGTACTTCAACTGATCTATCAAGCTGTATCTGCTCATCCTCAAGTAATATAACTTCGGGATTTGCAGCCTCAGCTTCAGCTTCCTGTTCATGTAATGATATTTATATTTTAAAATCAGAAATAATATACAATTTACTAAATATCTAATATCAGAATCATTATATAATAATATTATGCATCTATGATTAATAAAACAATCTATCAACTAAGCATCTATATTATTACATAAATAAAAGATTACCTCAGATGGTGCTAAATAACTCTCAATGTCTTGAAGCAAAGGATTTGTCGCATCATCATTCTGCTCCAACACCTCTTGCACAACCTGTGCAGCAACATATGGATTCACTTGCTGATCCACCTGACCAACCTGAATAAGAACATCCTCAAGGAGCCCTTGTGGATCTTCAGGTTGAGCTTCCTCAGCTGCAGGTTCTGGTACAACATCAGCAATAGCAGGAGCAGTAACAGCAGCAGGAGCTACGTCTAACCATCCATGATTTGGCGGTGCAACATAGTTCGGATCAACAACATATCCAAAAAGTGGTCTAACTTCCGGTTTCACCACTCCTTCCTTCCTGACTGTCTGCATGAACATGGCGTTATACCCACGATGGTCAATCGTATTAACCACTAGATGTGGTTCAGGTATAGCCAAATCCGGTAGACGCGCACGAATAATCAGCATGCAAAATCGCGGGTAAACCAAGAATCTTGATCTAACAGACCCCGATATCTGTTTCGCAATCTCACCAAAAATATAGTCACAAAAACTGTATGGTTTATTATAAACCAGTGACAGTGCAGCCGATAGAATCGCAGGACTCAACTCATCAAATCCACCTTTCTTCGCTGCGAAGACTATATTCATCACATGCCAAAGAAACCTCCACTGACCAATAACCAGAGGCTTCTGGAACTGTCGTCCACGTCTGTCTCCTGTATATCCCATACGCCCTATCGCGCCCTCAATAAAATCCATAGGATACTCAGTATCCCCGTTCTCCTGTTCTACGGTACCTAGCTGCAAAATCTCACGAAGATTACCAGCTGAAAATGTAACAGGTCGTCCACTAACCGTAGCTCGAATCTCAGGTGGGGTGACAGATTCATCGTATACTATATCTGTCCAAAAGTCATTCAGTATAGCCTGAGAAATAGGAGGATTGGCCGTAATGGCGTATCTAATCCTTGATCGTGCTAGAAAACGTAAAATATCAGCAACCCTGTCAGCCCGCTTGGCTTCAAGATTCAGATCAACCAAAATATTGTGACCCTTATCAAATGCTCTAGCCATATCTGTAAAATAAACACAAACAACAGATATAATTTAATGCACGATTAAAAATATTTAAACTATTACGTATTATGAATCAAGATTCATCAAACATCTTAATTTAAAATTGAAATTATATATAACTTGTTACAAAAATAGTCTCAAGTCGTATATAAAAATTTAACTTATAACTAAAAGTCTTAAGTCTAATTTAAATTAATTAGATAAAAGTTATTACAAAAAAAATAAAATGTTTGTAAATTCCGGACTCGCATAAACTGGCCTAACGAGGTGAGGTCAACTCGTTTTGCTTATCAACTCGCTATACTCAACAACTCGCTACATTGATCAGCTCGCTAAAGTTATCAACTCGCTAAACTTATCAAGCAGCTATTGAAGTGAACTAGCTAATCTCATGGATTCGCTAGTCAACTCGCTGCGAGTTGATTCACATTGTCAACTCGTTCGATGAACTGCCGTCGCGAATTTCCAATTAAAATCGATTCATCTGTTGATTTTAACATGATCTATCGATTGATTTACGTTTATTAACATCCATTTAACATAAACCACAAGGATTCGTGTTCTAATAGTCCTTTAATATACGTGAATCGTTCGAATTATAAACCGAAACCCTAAGCTTATTAAAACTTCGATTTCGAGTAATTTAAACGGTGAAATCCGTTGGTTTATACCTCAAAATGTTCGTAATATGAAGGTGTATAAAGTCTACGGATTGAATAACTCGTTCCTGTACTCTAAAATTCAAAATCAAACGAAAAAAGAAAATCGCCTCGTTTCGCCTTTTTGACGGATTCGCAAGCTTTACTGAACTCGCGAAGTATGTGTGGGTTCGGTATGTTGGTTTGACTCGTTTGACCCCCTTTATACTACATATCCGATTCGCGAGATTTAAGTGGACTCGCAAGTTGATGCCAACTCGCAGAAACAATTAAAAACGCGAATTTAATGCTAAGTATAAATAAAAACCCGATATTTTACAAGTCTAAATTATAATTAATTTTCACTTGTATTTGTCACGTTGTTCAACTCAAAAATATACAGTATAATTTAATTCCGAAGGGTAAACATAATTAATACAAAATTTTAAAAAAATAAAAAATAAGATAAAACAAAATTACATAACCATTGGTATCAAGTACCATTTTATTAATCACTTGATCAAAATAAAATACATAAACAAAATAAATAAGAATTTATCTACTTAGGGATCATATTAGAAAGAATAAGCAATTAATTATACATTTAGAAGTCTAAGCAGATTGGTAGTATACATACCTCATGAAATTCAAGTAAATCACTGTAAAATTACAACTAAAGTTATCATTTATACATTTATATTTATAAAACTATATCTTAGGTACCTTTATCCACATAGCATAATTAATAAATGCATTACTCACATAAAGTGAATATTTTAATTATAGATAGTTCAAGACGATTACCGGTATTATGATCCACATAAACAAATTAGACTCAATTTTCTAAGCAAACTCTTTATTGTTAGTATGAGTATTATCAAGTGCTTCCTATTATATGATATACTGAAGAATTCAAGTAAAACACATAACACTGCATCATTAAATTTTCAAGGTAGCGGTTACTAAATGATGTATCTTTTCGAAACATATAACATACACTTGAATTTTTAAGGTTAGACAAATATCAAACATACTTTGAATATGCTATGTTATCTAAGTCTGTACTTAGTACAACAGAAGATCCCTTCTAGCATAATTCAAAATATATTTGAGAATATTAATTTAATTAAAGGTTTCAGTTCTGTACTTAGTACAACAAAGTTACCAGTAATTAAGTTAATACCCATATTGCTACTATTTGTCAATTCAAATTAATATGTATAATAACAGTGTATGGCAATACCATCATTCAACAATTAAGACTTAATGTCATACATCATAGAATAGTAACACAAAATAATAAACAAGTAGTTGATTAACTTCTTAAGGCTTAGAAAATTTCATATAATTTACCTACCAGTACATCATATGATGAAGCCATCTAAAGATTTAATAAAAATAGACAAATTATAACTTGTGGATATAGGTGTATAATCAAATAAATATAAACACATACCTGATAGAACCGCTGTAGTTCTAAAGCAACTTTATTTGAACCTACTACCATATCATACTTAGGACTTAAGCTTATTATTGTGAAGCTTATTCTCCTAATGTACTATCATTTCCCTTAGTTTTTGCAAATAAAAACTTAAATGAAGGCGATTCCCCTTAGGTAACAAGCAAATGAATGCCATACGCCTTTTTTTTTTTTTTTTTTTTAATAATGAACACAGAAATACTAACTATTACAAAAATACCCTTGGAAGACTAATCACTCTGGATTTCTCATTCCATTCAGTTGAACCAACATCTCAAATCTTGCTCTGTCGAACGCCTTTGTGTATAAGTCTGCTAAGTTATCCAATGATGGTACCTTAACTAACTTTATCAATTTCTTCTCAGCACAATCTCTAATAAAATGATGTCGAATATCAATATGCTTAGTTTTACTGTGCTTCACCGGATTATTGGTGATCGACATAGTAGATTCGTTATCAATCATCATAGGAGTATTGGTTATATTTAACCCGTAATCCCGCAGTTGCTGTTGAATCCAAAGAACTTGTGAGCAACAGCTGCCAGCTGCAACATACTCAGCTTCACATGTAGAAATGGCTACCGAGGTTTGCTTCTTGCACTGCCAGGATACTAATCTACCTCCTAGGAATTGACATCCTCCGGTCGTAGATTTCCTATTCTGATTGCATCCTCCATAATCCGAATCAGTATAAGCTACGAGATCTAAGTCTTCATCAATCGGATACCAAAGACCCAGCTTAGGTTTCCCTTTGAGGTAACGAAAGATTCGTTTAACAGCTTGCATGTGTGACTCTTTCGGATTAGCCTGATATCTTGCGCATAAACAGACAGCAAACATTATGTCAGGCCTAGAGGCTGTAAGATACATTAGTGATCCGATCATGGCTCTATAAAGAGTTGGATCCACATCGCTATCACTCGATGTATCTGGACCTAGTCCATGATTGACTGGAATTGGAGTATTGTAGACCTTACTTTCATCCATCTTGAAGCGTTCTAATAGCTCATATATATATTTAGATTGATGAATAAAGAATCCATCCTTCTTTTGATCAACTTGTAATCCTAAGAAGAAATTCAACTCTCCCATTGCAGACATTTCAAACCTTTTTCTCATGACTTTCTCAAATTCTTGACACATCTTTTCATCAGATGATCCAAAGATAATGTCATCAACATAAACTTGCACGAGAAGAAAGTCTTTCTTTTTCCATTTCACAAACAGTGTACTATCAATCGATCCTCTTGTAAATCCATTCTCAAGTAGATACGTTGATAGTGTTTCATACCACATCCTTGGTGCTTGATGTAATCCATATAGAGCCTTATTCAAACGATATACTCTATCTGGATACTCAGGATCAGCAAACCCTGGCGGTTGTGAAACATACACCAATTCTTCCACTTTGCCATACAAAAAGGCACTCTTAACATCCAACTGATAGACCTTTATACCATAATATGATGCGAATGCTAAAAATACTCTAATTGCTTCTAGCCTAGCAACTGGTGCAAACACTTCATTGTAATCTATACCTTCTTGTTTATTAAAACCTTGAACTACCAGACGAGCTTTATTGCGAGTAACGATTCCTTTATCATCTCTCTTGCACTTAAATACCCATCTAGTTCCAATTGGATATTCTCCCTTTGGTAGGTCAACCAACTCCCATACTTGTAATTTAGAGAACTGAGATAGTTCTTCTTGCATTGCTTCTACCCACGAACTTTCTTTTAAAGCCATTTGAACATTTTTAGGCTCGACTTGTGAGATAAAGCATGAATATAGACATTGATTAGGAATCTCTGTCTCTTTCATTGCAGTATACAAGCTTTGGTATTCAGAATTCTCAGACGTACTAGCTCTGGATTGATGCCTAGTTTGAACCGGAGTATTAATATCACCGATGATGTTTTCAACGGGATGATTCTTACTCGTTCTAGTTGTAGTAACTGGTTCAACTGGTATCTCATCTTCCAAATTAGTACCAATCTCTTCCAATTCAGGTACATCTTCCGTACGAGCAGAAGATATCCTCAAGTGTTTCAAAGGAGTAAGTATATCATCAAACTTTGTAGAAAGATCATCAGGATCTTCTGTTTCTTGAGACTTATCCTCTGAAGGTTGTTGTGACTCACTTGTGGAAGTTTTATCTGAGTCAACATTAGTCTTAATTCCAGACTGCTTAACACTCGATGTTGAAGCGGGACCAATATTCTCATCTTCAAACAATAAATGTTCAGCTATCTCTGAATCACTGACATAGTCACTAATAGGAACTTTAAATGATGCAAAGAGATCAGAATAATCAAATTGCCAATCTAAGCCCTTATGAACATCAGGTGAGTAGCTCGTAACCTCAATATTATAAACTACCTCCAAACGTCCTGTGACTTTATTAAAGACTCTCTTGTTTGGCGAATTGGGCATATAACCTAGAAAAAATCCTTCGTCAGCCTTCTCACCAAATTTTGCTTGATGTCCAGTCTTTAATATGGTGCATGAAACTCCAAAGGGTTCAAACCCTTTTAAGTTAGGTTTCTTATTGTTCAAAAGCTCATAACAAGTCTTGTTATGTCTCTTAACCGTAAGAACTCTATTAAGAACATAACATGCTGTATTCACTGCTTCTGCCCAAAAGATGACCGGAAGCTTTGAATCAGCAATCATTGTTCTTGCAGCTTCAATCAACGTCCTACTTTTCCTTTCAGCAACACCATTCTGTTGAGGTTCATAAGGTGCACTGAATTGATGTAATATCCCTTTGCTTAAGCAATAGATATTCAACGTTGAATTCTTGAACTCTGTTCCATTATCACTACAAATACGCTTAACTCTCTTTTTATAGACATTCTCATCCTTTGATCCCAAAAAGAATACCCATGAGAATCTAGAATAATCATCTGTGACAACCAAACAGTACCATTTGCCACCTATACTTCTCTTGCTTATAGGACCGAAGAGATCCATATGTAGCAACTCAAATGGCGAAGAGATAGAGTTTTCAGTCTTAGGTCTGTGTGGTTTCTTGTGCTGCTTTCCTTTCATGCAAGGAACACACTTATCCTCAGACTCGAAACGTTTTTGTGGTACACCTAGAACCAAACCATTTTTGGTTATATAATTCATCTTTCTCCAGTTCAGATGTGCCATTCTCCTATGCCATAACAATGCGTCTGTTTCAGAAGCCTTGGATAATAAACATGTAGACACCATTGAAGAGTTAGGAACACCCATGTTGATAGCATAGATGTCCTTCTTCCTTGGCGCCCTCATCAATATCCATGCATCAGGAATTTTAAAACCTGGCTTCAGGACTAAGGCCTCCTTTTCATTAAAATAAACTGGGTGACCTTTATCACAGACTTGGGAAACACTCACTAGGTTGTGAGTAAGTTCTTCAACATAGTTCACATCCTCAAGAGTCAAAGTTCCATTTGAAACATTTCCTTTTCCCGAAATTACTCCTCCTTTATCTCCTGCAAAATTTACTTTTTGCTTGAGACTATCCTTGAAGTCCTTCAGTAGACTTCTTTCTCCGGTCATGTGCCTTGAGCATCCACTGTCTACATACCACCAGCTATCCTTGTTCACAGCATGCTCCTGCACATAACACAAAATACGATCAGTTATCAAGAGGGACCCAAGCCATTACGGTCTTGGTTTGTCCCTTATCATCAACAAACTTAAGCTCTTTAAAATAACCATCCTTCCCATCAGGAGCTTTGGTTACTTTCGAAGTAGCTTGAGTTTGTGGACGATCAGCCTTAAGAGGTGAATTTGAGGAGAACCTCTTAGGCACATAATTATGAGCTCTATTATGATAATTATAATTAAACTCATGTGATCGTGAAGTAGTACCACTCTCATAATGACTATGGCCTCTACTTGAAGTTCTAAACCTCGACGGTGTCACATCCCTATACTTATGGACAACATTATCACTTTGAGTATATGGCCGTTTAGGTTTAGGTGGGGAGACACTATGCTTACCATCTCTTTTAAGAATGTTAACAGGTTTATTACCTAAGTTAGGTTTGGCATCTAACCCATCTACAGTCATACTAGAGTTGGTATGTGTCTTTTCATCCATCACAAGCTTATGTGGTGTTTCAGGCTTTTTGTTAGGACAACACGAAGCCACGTGTCCCTTTTGATGACACTTGAAACAAGACATCTGCTTGCGTGATTTACTCACTTTTGCTTTCTCATCCGGAGTCTTAGGCACTAAAGGTTTAAGCTGTTCCTTATCAACTTTATCATCAGTCTTAGCATCGTTAATCACTCCACCCGATACAAACTGTATTTTGGTGAACTGAGAAGCCTTGCTATTATCTAATGATACGTTCTTAATAACATCTTTCTGTGCCTCTGACTGTTTAGGTTTATCAGCTACTGAAATCTCAGGATTAACTTCAGTCATCTCAGAATCTTCAGGAATAGAAGTGTAATTGGCATTAAAAGGCGGGGATACATCATTGTAACCTAACCCAGTCTTGTCCTTTACACTACGTTGAGCATCTAACATTTTATCCATTTGAGATGTCCTATAGTTCTCAAGTTTACGGTTTTGCTCAATTAACCTTAAGTTAAGGTTCACTATTTCCTGATCCTTACTAGCAATCGTCTCATTTAAGTCTTTGATATTCATATAGAGACCATCTATGACAACAGATTTTTCACTTATGGTATCTCTAAGTTTTGTTCTATCCGAAGCATCAGACTTAATTTTATCTTTTAAGACCTGTTTATCATCACTTAATCTACGAATATCCATAATAGCTTGATCAAGTTCAGATCTAACAGTCTTATAGGATTCCTTATCCATATTTAATTGTGATGACAAATTGCTATTTGACACAGTTAAGACACTATTCTGAGATTGTAAATCAGTAACTAAGTAACAAACATCAGCAAGATTAAGAATATCTAAACATACCTTCTTCTTGTCAGTTTGTAATTCAGCCATGCGTGCCACGAATTCTTCAGGACTCATATCTGGAGCTGAATCCATATATAGCACGTCATCATCACTTGCCTTCACTTCAGACTTAGGCACCTCTACTCTCTGTTCCATATCAGTTGGCATGTAGGAAACTGATCCAGCAGTTGTTTCTTCGATCTCGGCCATCAAAGCTTCATCAGAATGAGCTTGCCAATCATAAGAGCCATCCAACTGCTTCACCACTAAGGCTTTGGAAGCGAGAGTACTTCCTAAACCTTGTTTTCCTTGTACTTCTACTTTAGGTCTTTGGCATTCTCTAGCAAAATGACCAATACCCTGACAGTTAAAGCATCTGACCTTGGTTTTGTCAAACCCTGATCTATTGCCCAACACCTTTCTACCAGTTCTCTTGAGGAAATTCTTCACCTTTCTAGATATCAACGCTAGTTGATCTTGAAGCTCCAATTCCTCAAGATAATCAGAATCTATCTGCTCATAATCCTCATCAAACAGAATAGGATCATTGATCTTTCCCTCTATGTAGTTCTCATATGATGCCACAAAGGAAGCAAGAACAGACAGTTGCTTTTCAGCAGATTTCACACTCATCGGCATCTTCTGATGCTCTTGAGGTGACTTCTCAGAATTCTTTCCCTTTGTCTCATCACCAGAGGAGGAAATAAAACACAGATCTTCAGTAATCATTTCTCCATTTTCACTAGTATCACCAACTAACAGTGCAGTGGTCAAACTAGATGACGCAGTCGAAAGACTTGACTTTCCATGATACAACCCAGGGTTCTGAACCTGATCAGAATCACTATCTCTTGACTTCTTGGAGAAATCATAACCTTTCAGCTTGTCAATGACTTGCTCTAAAATCATAGTAGAATACCTAGTTTCGTTATCCTTAATCATAACACCATACATTTCCCATTCAGAAGGCAAACCCTCAAGAAACTTGTCGGTTTTAGATACTTCTTCTTCAACAATCTCATGGTATTCTAATTCACTTAGTAGATGGTAGAAACGCGTGACATAGGCATCAAGATCTTCTCCTTTTAAAGCTTTAAACATAGTAAACTGCTTTTTAAGAAGACTCCTCTTGCCAGCTCTCACCTGTGGACTTCCTTCACCTCTTTTCTCTAGAGCTTCCCAGAGCGTTCTAGCAGTATGAAAGGATTTCAGTTGATGAGCAATCTCTTTAGGAAGACACATTTTTATACATGAATGTGATTTATTTTCATTTATGTAAGCTTCCTTCTCTTGATCACTCATGTTCGCATAGGTAAGAACCACAGTAGCATTTTGAACAGTTTGAGTAGGTGGGGTGTATCCACTCTTGATACACATCCAGATTGACAGGTCATGGAATCTACAGTAAGATTCAAATCTGTCCTTCCAATTGTAGTAATTCTCGATTCTTAACAACTTAGGTGGAACGTTTGACTTTCCCACCTCGTGGTCCATTTCGATCATTCTACTTAAGTCAGACATCTTAAAACGTAAAATTAAACTTTTTCAGCGAATTCAGAAAACTCGAATCGCAAGACTCAGCTCAACTCGCAATCTCAGCTCAACTCGCAGAATTCGTCGATTCGCAAGCCTCAGTTCGGATTGCTAAAAGATGTCGATTCGCAAGTGATGTCGATTCGCGAGGGATCTCGGTTCGACTCGCAAGCCTCAGTTCGACTCGCTAGTTCAACTCGGTTAGCAGGTGACGCTGGAACCCTAATCTCGACTCGCGAAACGGCTGTTAAACCCAAAAACGAATTTTTAAGGTATTTTTACCACTGAAACTTAAAATTTCGGCTGTAAACAAACCCTAAAATGTCCAGAGAATGATTTTGATCGTTAGTATTACAAGAATGCACGTTATAACGACCCGAATAAAAAACGCAATAACACTAAAACTTATGAACACACTCGTATTTAGCCCGAAAGCTCTGATACCAGATGTAAGTCCCCTAGTTTTAGGATCGATAACTTCGTTATCTGTAGTATTAAGGTGCGGAATCCCTTAATACGGTGTTATCTTACTAACAACGAATATGTTCGTATTGCGTTTAGTAAGACTTAGCTTTAAACAACGAATTGTCAAAGCCTAGCCTTTAGGTTTAGTTTTCTCTGGATTTGTTGAGTTCGCAGAATCGCAAAAGTATCAAAAAGTTATGTTTTTCACGGAGTAAAAAACAATATATACGTCCAGTCATCTCGGCTCGCATGGGCCTGCGAGTTCAGTCCAACTCGCAGCCCAAGCCCAACACAGAGCTCGGCTCGCCAGACTGATACTTCACGAGTTCAGATCTCACCTCACAGCTCGACTCGCTGCGACCTGATATCTCGACTCGCTACGCATCAAACGTCTATTATTTATTTTGTATTTAATTATTCGTCTAACTTAACAAAACAATATGTTTAACGAATATCACTAACAAAACAAATATTCTTTTACAAATCCAAACCAATATACAAACACAATAATAATTACACTAGTCCTATTTCAAGCTAGATCTGTTGTCACAATCTATGTCCCAACAGACTCCCCCTTGACAATAGCTCTAGCGTCTTTATCTTCACGCTTGTCTTTGGTCTTCATTTGTAAATCTTACTGCCTGCGTAAATCTTCATCTTGATACACGTCTTAACCATCATCTGATAATCTCGTCCCAAATCACCCCATGCATCTGTCGTCAAGATTCTATTTTCATTCAACTTAATCAAATCTTTCTTCGACATGTTCATTAGGTGTCGATGGTCATAGACTCTGAAGATTTCTCTTTCACCACCGTCAACCTCATCATCAGCTTCAATCATAACAGCTTCTCCAGTTCCTGAATCTACATGCCATCTCTTCATATTACCCAGAATATCTTGTGGCATTGTCTTCAGTGGAATCTGCTGTATGCATCTAACAGCTGGATATATCTTCTTCCTTCTTCTTCTTCCTGTTCTTTGACTTCTCTCTTGTAATTTCACAGTTTTTCCCTTTCTTGGCTTAATCTGAACAAACTTATTTGTACCAACCTCATGTCTAATGATTCTTTCAACACGATCAGCATAATCATCACGACTTGGATTGTTAATCTCTAATCTAGCCAAATCACGTATTTCATAACGTGGTAGAGAACTAAAAACTGCTAGCTTTCTTTCAAAATATTGAACTCCGTCAAACCTTTTGATCGCAAAAAGCTTTAGTTCTGAGTCAAAGTACCATCCAATAATCCCTTTACGTGGTACACGCTTTTTCGTAATATCAACTTCAGAAATTCCAATCTTCTTCTTCTTCTTTGGAAGTTTCCTAAGTACAACAGCAGGATTTTTGGTTTGAACAAAAACTTCTTCTTCTTCATCAGAGGTTGAATCATCAATATCTTCATCTATATCGACAATTGTTGGACCTTGTTCATTTTCAATAACAACTTCTGTCCTAGATGGGCTCACATGGTGTTCATCAATGTTTGCATCTAGATCTACACCCATGTCTTGCACATTCTCAGGTACAGCAGTCCAATCAGTAGGTGGTTGGAATTCTCCTTCCTCAAGATCATAATCAATGTCTTCATCTATCTCATCAAAAATATCATCTTCCGAATCAGATAGATCAAGCATCTCCAATCCTAAGAGAAAACCATAAATACAAATAAATATTAATAATTAAAATTCTCTTATCAATTTCCCTGAATCAACCTAAGAATTTCTTTATTAATTCTTTTGTATATTTTAACCTAAAATATAAACGCAATTTACATATAACTTATAAAATCTTTTATTGATTACCCTGAATCAATCCAAAATTTCTTAAGTCTACTTAATAAATATTAATTAATTTTAAATTCTAATGCATTGTGAATAATCACCAAACATTTAAATTTACTATTAATTAACTTATATAATTTCCAAGTGTTAATTGATCTAATTCATTATCAATTTAACCTTTAAATTATATATCTTTTGTCTAGTTAATACGAATACATTTTTAATTTGTTAATTACTTATATACCTTACGGTCTTAAGTCTATAATCAAATCTAAAAAGCATATGTTATCATAAAATTTTGACTGCCGAAATTAATCGGAACACGCCGCTCGACTTCTCAATGAGTCGGAAGTCTTTCGATCACTATTTTATCTTAACATAATTATATAAACTTAAATTACCCAACATATTTTACTTAAAATAATAATATCCCTAAGCCAAATATATTTACACAATAATTAAGTTTACATTTGTTCACTACAAACTATTACAAATATTACATTACTATGATAATACTAAGCTATCTTACCAGCTTCAGTATCACCCGGTACAGTCTTATCTGCACTTGTATCCACTCCAGAACCACTAGCACCAGCACCAGCACCAGACTCCCCCTGAATAGTAGCTTGCTCACCAGTCTTTGAAGGACCAGTCTGCTCACCACTCGGTGCATTGGGATCATCGTCCTTGTCTTGATCTCTCTTCCTCTTCAACTCATTCATCGTGCATTGGGATCAGATGTAAGTCCCCTAGTTTTAGGATCGATAACTTCGTTATATGTAGTATTAAGGTGCGGAATCACTTAATACGGTGTTATCTTACTAACAACGAATATGTTCGTATTGCGTTTAGTAAGACTTAGCTTTAAACAACGAATTGTTAAAGCCTAGCCTTTAGGTTTAGTTTTCTCTGGATTTGTTGAGTTCGCAGAATCGCAAAAGTATCAAAAAGTTATGTTTTTCACGGAGTAAAAAACAATATATACGTCCAGTCGTCTCGGCTCGCATGGGCCTGCGAGTTCAGTCCAACTCGCAGCCCAAGCCCAACACAGAGCTCGGCTCGCCAGACTGATACCTCACGAGTTCAGATCTCACCTCACAGCTCGACTCGCTGCGACCTGATATCTCGACTCGCTACGCATCAAACGTCTATTATTTATTTTGTATTTAATTATTCGTCTAACTTAACAAAACAATATGTTTAACGAATATCACTAACAAAACAAATATTCTTTTACAAATCCAAACCAATATACAAACACAATAATAATTACACTAGTCCTATTTCAAGCTAGATCTGTTGTCACAATCTATGTCCCAACAATGATCACTGAATTAGGTGCGGATGAACTCGTAAGAGACCGACTAGAGGAATGTGAACAGTGTTCACATGAGGCTGAGGAGTACTCTCGAGCACTGGTACAACGACTGGCCTTGGTTGAAGACAACGCCAGGCAAGCCAACAGACTAGCAGAAACCGTGGACCGCCTTGTCGCGCTGATGGAACAGATTAATCTGCATCAAGATTAGATCAGTCTGTAACTTGTAACCAGTTAATTTCTTAATTAGGACCTATGTAATTCAACCGGATGTAACAATTCCCGGCACTTTTGTACTACTATTACTCTGTAATCTTTTGGAAAACCCGTATCTTGTATTCAACTTGTTTATCTAAATGAAATGTGATTGTCACTTAGTACTGTTATCTTGTATCTCATCATTTACACTTGTGACATATCATAATTTCATGCAAATATCTTATTCCTCTTTCCTTGTTCTTTTCTTGTTCAGCATCATGCCTCCTCGTCGACAAATCACCCTCAGTGAAGCCGAAATTGCGGGTCTGATTGCCCGTAGTGTGGCTCAAGCCCTAGCTACCCGAACATCAACTCCTGGTAGCGAAGATACAGTTAACAATGGATCACAACCCAAACCCTGCTCATATAAGGACTTCCAAAACTGCAAACCTCTGAACTTTGCAGGTACTGAGGGAGCTATCGGTCTAGTACGCTGGATCGAGAAAGTCGAATCTGTATTTCTTATCTGCAACTGTGCGGAGGGAGACAAGGTTAAGTTATTCGTTAGTACTTTCACTGACACCGCTCTCACCTGGTGGAACACCTATGCCCAGACTGTGGGTATCTCTAATGCTTACAAACTCCCGTGGGAGAAGCTGAAGGAGATGTTGAGGGGTGAGTACTGCCCCAGAGATGAACTGAAACAACTGGAGTTGGAATTCTGGAACCACAAGATGCAAGGTGATGATATCACCGGGTACACCAACCGTTTCCATCAACTTGCACTTCTGTGCCCATCCATGGTTGATCCTGAATACAAGAGGATCGAGAAATATGTTGATGGACTGCTCGACAGACTTCAAGACCTGGTAACGTCATCCAAACCGGGTACGATTCAGAGCGCCATCCGTATGGCCCATGAACTAACGGAAAATTCTGTCCGCCGTGGCACAACTTCTAGCCCATCTGCAAACAACAAACGCAAATGGGAAGGAAACCCCAACTCATCCAACCAACTCACCAACAAGAAGCCTGAGTCTGTTAAGGCTTATTCATCGAGGACTACTGAAAAGAAAGGGTACATCGGGAACAAACCCTACTGTCCCAAATGCAATCGTCACCACGACGGTTCCTGCCCTTGCACCAACTGCAAACGGTTCGGGCACCTAGCCAAGGATTGTTGAGCCATCATTCCTACCCCCAGCACCAATGCACCAAAGACCTGCTTTGGGTGCGGAAATTTGGGGCATTTCAAGAACAACTGCCCCAAGCTGAAGAACAACAACAACAACAACAACCGCAACAAAAACACTCGGAGCAGAGCCTTCGTGATCAACTCGGGGGACGCCCGTCAAGACCCGAATGTGGTCTCGGATATGTTCTTCCTCAACAACTTATTTGCTTCTATTCTATTTGATACTGGTGCTGATAGGAGCTATATTTCTGATGAGTTTTGCCCACTACTTGACATCACCCCCGTGGCCTTAGATGTTAAGTACACCGTAGAACTTGCAAATGGTAAACTCATAGAAACCGATAGTGTGATACCTAATTGCACTTTAAACCTAGCCGACGAAATCTTCTCAATCGATCTTATGTCTGTTGAACTAGGAAGTTTCGACGTCATCGTGGGTATGGATTGGTTGTCCAAGCATCGGGCCGAAATTGTTTGTTATGATAAGATCGTCCGCATCCCTCTCGCCGTCGGTAGAACATTGATCATACAGGGGGAGACCGGTGGGTCGAGACTAAACATAATCTCCTGTTTGAAAACCCGAAAACTTCTGAGGAAGGGTTATCCAGCAATTCTCGCACGAATCACGGAGACAAAGTCGGAGGAGAAGCGACTTGAAGATGTGCCAATCGTTAGAGACTTTCCCGAAGTCTTTCCAGAAGAACTACCTGGTTTACCCCCACCTATACAGGTCGAGTTCTCGATTGATCTCGTGTCGGGTGCCGCACCGGTGGCCCGAGCACCGTACCGCCTAGCCCCATCTGAACTTCAGGAGTTGTCTACTCAGTTACAGGAACTCCTGGATAGAGGATTCATCAGACCGAGTTCTTCACCTTGGGGAGCTCCGGTCTTGTTTGTCAAAAAGAAAGACGGTTCATTTCGAATGTGTATTGACTACCGAGAGTTGAACAAATTAACCGTCAAGAACCGATACCCACTCCCTCGAATCGATGATCTGTTCGATCAACTTCAAGGATCAAGCTGTTATTCAAAGATTGACCTTCGATCGGGTTATCATCAACTACGTGTTCGCGACGCCGACATCCCAAAAACCGCATTCAGAACCCGTTACGGGCACTACGAATTCCAAGTGATGCCCTTTGGTCTAACCAACGCACCGGCTGTATTCATGGACATTATGAATCGGGTGTGTAAACCCTATCTCGACAAGTTTGTCATTGTCTTCATCGATGACATCCTCATATACTCACGAAACGAACAAGAACACGCACAACATCTCAGAACCATCCTAGAACTACTTAGACACGAGGAGCTTTACGCCAAATTCTCTAAGTGTGAGTTCTGGATAAAAACCGTTCAATTCCTTGGACATGTGATTGATAGTCAGGGAATTCATGTAGACCCGTCAAAAATCGAGGCAATCAAGAACTGGTAAGCGCCAACCACTCCAACCGAGGTACGCCAATTCTTGGGATTGGCCGGTTATTACCGCCGTTTCATCGAGAACTTTTCAAAAATTGCCAAACCCCTCACGGTACTGACTCAGAAGGAAAAGAAATTCGATTGGACCGATAAACAAGAGTCGGCATTTCAGCTGTTGAAACTCAAGCTTTGCAGTGTACCCATTCTATCTCTACCCGAAGGCACCGATGACTTCGTGGTATACTGCGATGCTTCTCACCAAGGTCTCGGTTGCGTGCTGATGCAACGAGACAAGGTCATTGCTTACGCCTCCCGACAACTTAAAGTTCACGAGAAAAACTACACAACTCACGACCTCGAGCTAGGGGCCGTGGTGTTCGCCTTAAAAATCTGGAGACATTATCTTTATGGTACCCGCAGCACTGTATTCACCGACCACAAAATTCTCCAACATATTTTCGACCAGAAAGATCTTAACATGAGGCAACGTAGATGGGTTGAATTACTCACCGATTACGACTGTGAGATCAAATATCATCCGGGCAAAGCAAACGTGGTTGCTGATGCTCTCAGTCGTAAGGAACGAACAAAACCACTTCGAGTCCGAGCACTCAGTATTACCATTCATAACGATCTCACCACCCAAATCCACATTGCCCAACTCGAAGCACTGAAACCAGATAACTTCAAGAGCGAAGCCCTGCGAGGCATGGATAGGCAATTCGAAACCAAACCTAAAGGAGTTAAGTATTTCTCAAACCGAATCTGGTTGCCTAATTTCGGAAATCTACGGGACTTGGTGATGGATGAAGCTCACAAGTCCAAATATTCTATCCACCCGGGATCCGACAAAATGTATCACGGCATCAAGGAGTTTTACTGGTGGCCAAACATGAAGGCTGACATTGCATTGTACGTCAGTAAATGCTTAATTTGTTCCAAGGTCAAAGCCGAACACCAAAGACCTTCGGGATTGCTCCAACAACCTGAAATTCCTCAATGGAAATGGGAGCAAATTACCATGGATTTCATAACCAAACTTCCCAAGTCGTTGAGCGGTTGCGATACCATTTGGGTGATCGTCGATCGTCTCACCAAATTGGCTCATTTCTTGGTAATCAGAGAAACCGATAAAATGGAACGCCTCACACAAATCTACATCAAAGAAATCGTCTGTCAACATGGTGTCCCTACCTCGATTATCTCTGACAGGGATGCCCGTTTCACCTCTCACTTCTGGCAATCACTCCAAAAATCATTGGGTACCCGTCTCGATATGAGTACCACGTACCACCCTCAGACCGATGGCCAGAGTGAACGAACTATTCAGACACTGGAAGACATGCTACGAGCCTGCGTAGTTGATTTCGGTACCAACTGGGAAAGACACCTACCGTTGTGTGAGTTTTCCTACAATAACAGTTATCACGCCAGCATTAAGGCTGCACCTTTTGAGGCACTGTACGGTCGTAAGTGCCGGTCACCGATCTGTTGGACTGAAGTGGGAGATAGTCAACTCACTGGTCCCGAACTCATACATGAAACCACTGAGAAAATTTTTGAAATCCAAAACCGACTCAAAGCCGCACGTGATCGTCAGAAAAGTTACGCTGACGTGAGACGCAAACCACTCGAGTTCCAGGTTGGGGATCGAGTACTCTTAAAAGTATCGCCTTGGAAAGGTGTAATCCGATTCGGCAAACGCGGGAAATTAAATCCCAGGTACATTGGGCCTTTTGAGATCCTCGAGAGGATAGGTCCAGTGGCATATCGACTGCAGCTGCCCTCTGAACTCAGCAGCGTGCACCCTACCTTTCATATTTCTAACTTAAAGAAATGTCTGTCTGACGAGACACTTATCATACCACTTGACGAGATTCGCATCGATGACAAACTTCATTTCGTTGAGGAACCTGCTGAAATCATGGACCGTGAGGTCAAACAGCTAAAACAGAGTCGTATTCCCATCGTAAAAGTCAGGTGGAATTCTAGACGTGGTCCAGAGTTCACTTGGGAACGGGAAGACCAAATGCGACAGAAATACCCACATCTCTTCCCAGACGATGCACCGACCGTGCAATCGAGCTAATTTTGGGACAAAATTCTTTTAACAGAGGGAGAATGTAACACCCGGCAAATTAGGACTAGAATTAGTGCCTAATTCTTTGTTAATACATGTAATTAGTTATGTGTTAGGCTGATTAATGTATCAAAATATATATTGTTGAATATATACGAATACGCGATTGGACTTAAATCGTACGCAATTTAAATAGAATGAAATTCTATTCGATTAATACGGACGTTGGTGAACAAATGTTTATAAACTAAAATAACGCAATTTTGACCAAAATGCTATTTTATAATAATTAGTAATTATCTCGTATCACTCGATAAGAGCTTACACGATTTAAAAACAAAAGTAATTAAATTTATACAAACTAAATTACATTTCAAACTATTAACGATTTAAAGAAATAATTTAAGTAAATTATATAATAAAATTTGTGATTTCAAAAGAATAATAAACGCGCATAAATAAATATTTAACGCTTAAACAACGGAGAAAACGAACACCGCACGGGGCGCGGGGACGGGAGCTGAAAATGAGGCTTGCACCTACATCTCCACCTCCACTCTTTCTTTTTCTCATTTATCTCTTTTCTTTCTCTTTCTTCCTTTCTTTTTTCTCTCAAATCACAAATCCACCACCATCTCACAAAATCATCAAATAACACCATCAAACGACGCCGGATCATACCACCCCTTTGGAGAAAAACGTTCACCACTTCACGATCTACAACGCTATCTTTCCGGAATTTCATTTCGGCACTTTGTAAGTTCCGACAAATTCTCGAAACCTCTCGGTTTTACTTATTTTTGACTTATGGTTGTTTATTTACACTTGTAATGTTCATATATGGGTTGGGTAAAAGTATTAGATCGAACGGTGGCCGAAAAACTCGTTTTCGGTCCATTTTCCGTCGAACAGTTGGAAGTGTCACTAGTGTGCCAAAAACAGTACTAGCGACACTAGCTAAGTGTCGCTATGTCTAAGTGTCGCCCCTATAGCGACACTACCCAAGTGTCGCTGAACTACTTAACCAGATTTATCTTAGCGACACTCCCTTAGTGACGCCAAAAATTCGTAAGTGTCGCCTATAGCGACACTAATCAAGTGTCGCCAAATTATAAAAATCGGAAATCTAGCGACACTCATCAAGTGTCGCCTAACTAGTGTCGCCTATAGCGACACTAGCCAAAGGTCGCCAAAAACAGGGAGTTGTCAAATTATTTTTACACCTAGTGTTAAACTTGTACAACTTCAAACACTTATACGATACGACTCCTAAAACACTTTGGAATACATTCATAAGTATAACACTTCAAAAACAATGATAATACTTTGACTATTACCCACCGTCACCAACGGGTCAAACATGTTTTCTAACAACAAACGATTACAAACATACGGACAAACATTGGGCATACTAGTTGGGTACAACTAAACGAAACGTCTTGCGAGACAACTACTTACATAACCTTATGTGTTTAGGCATTTGAAGGTTACGGGTTCGGAGAACCTATGGTTGATATTACTTACTCGTTTATTGATATAAACGTACTTGCAAAGACTCAGGTGAGACTTACAGCCCCACTTTTACTGTTTTGCATACGGGGTGAGATACATTGCTTACTTTTCTTGAACACAAGTACTAAAACTGATTACTATACCAAACGGAATTGCAAGAGTTGTTTACTACTTACAGAAGTCTCTCCATCATATATCGTTAGTTATGGACTTAAGCGCGAACACTAGTTAATGGATCCATTAGGGAAATGACCCTCCCGGCCCGGGGTAGTAGCGCTACCACGAACCGTTCTGTATAAACGGGCGACTATTATTCGTTACTTATGCTTGCTCAGTTACGAGCATGTCACGGGAGCAAACTATTACTTACGGGTTAAGCTTCGATTATGAGCCTCATGGCAACGGTATAACTTATTTACTTTACATTTGCTGGATTTGCAAATACTTGATTTACGCCTGCGGGCACTACTTAGGAAATCTTGTGTTCAAAACTGATATTACTTACAAACCTGTGAGATTCACCAACATTCGTGTTGACCTTTTAGCATGTATTCTCAGGTACTCACATGGAGTAGGATTTCTCCAGGACATAGCCAGAGTCGCATGATTTCAACTAAACTGCATTTAACGGAGATTCTCAGCATTATCTTTTGTACATGTTGATTATGTAATAGAATCTCCCGCCATACGCGTGGACTCTAGGGAACTATTTTTATATACGAAAACATTAAGTTTTCAAACATATATTTCTATGAAATCGTTTTACAACGTCTCATTTAGAGGTCGTTTACTGTATATCTTGTGCTTTGTATATTGATTAGTAACACCCAGGTATGCTTCCGTAAATCATTAAATTTGGGGGTGTTACATAAATGGTGATTAAACGATTTTTGTATATTACTTTTATTATTCATCGGTGAATTACGCTCTGATTGTGAATTAACACAATAGTTTGCTTGTATGTAGAGTTCGAGATTCGGAATACAGTTGACAATGCCGTCTTTGAGGGTGAGCGAGGTGGTCGACCCCAGAGCCTCCGGATTATTAAGGGATGGCAATGGACGAGAAAAAACCCGCGACTCGTGGGTACCCGCCCATTGTGGGTGGGTAAACCGTGAAATTTTTACCCATGGGTGGGTTATGGGTATGAACTTCTACCCGTTGATGGGTCATGGGCGGGTGATGGGTATGATCTTATACCCGCGGGTAAACCCGACCCACGAACCTACAAAACACATTATAGATACCTACAGGTGGATTTGTATAAATTATTGCATATATATGTATATATAATGGTTAATTTGAACAATATATAATAAAACTATTCGTATAGAGAATTAAAAGTATAGTTTTCATGTTTCGAATAGCAAACTTATCAAATGATCAAGAAAAAATTATCAAATAAATTGATACTTATAGAACTATTAATCCGCATGTCTTAAATTTTAACAATTTAATTCGTTTAAAATTACGATCCATTGATTTGAACATGTTTTAAAACATTTTTATACATTAAAATTATATAAAATCTTTTGATAATTTGATAAAATGTTTATATTATTTGAAACCCGTGGGTTACCCGCGACCCATGGGTATTCGCGGGTCGCGGGTACGGGTGTAAAAATAAACCCGCTAGTGGGTATTCGCGGGTTTGCGGGTCAAAAAAACCCGTCGTGGGCGGGTGATGGGTTTGGCATATCCGTACCCACGACCCGCGGGTGCCATCCGGAATAGAGGTCTTAAAATTTCTATGCCTCATATATACGTATAATATGATCGTTAATTGCAAACGGGAAAGAATAAGTTATAGTTGTTTCAAAGTTATTGAGTTGTAACAAAAAAGAATGAGAAAAAAACATCTTAAGCCAAATATAAAGCCTCCTTTAGAAAATTTATCAGTTTTTGCGCAGGGCCTTTTAAAACTCAAAGACGACCCTGACCGTTGGTAAAAAGTGAAATATATGTGAAACGGATACGGTTATATATTGTTAAATGGGAAGTATATAACTAAATGAGTATGAAAATATTGAGTCTTAATTTTAAGAATTTCAAAAAGTAAACTATTAAGATGGTTAATATGTTATTTCTTTCGTCTCACTGGCTCACTGCAAGTGTTCACATTGTTATTTTGAGTTATCCTGTATAAATGTCCATTTTCATATATTACAATTTAACAAATCAAAATATAATTTAGTGGGTAGAGATGATATCCTACTGGTTAAAAGGACACTTCTAAAATTGTGTATATAGTTAAAATGAACACTTTAATAATAACACCCCATAATTTAGAATCATTTTTTTTAACATAATATACCGGAAGCGCAAATCTAATCAAACATTTATAATTTACATTATATAACGTACACATCTAATCAATCTATATCAAATCATAATTTATCAGTTTGGGTGTTATGTAATTCCAAAGACAACACTGATTTATTTAAATCAGATATCAGAGTAAACATCCAGTCGTCAAACATTCCATCCAGTCAACAGCTTCTTGCCCAACCCATTATCTAATCATAACCTGCAAGAAGTAGTAGGGTGGTAGGGTTATCATATCGCTAAGTGAGTGAATAAATAATCAACAGTCCAACTTAGCATAACAAATCTGTTTACAGCAAAGCATCGTAAACACATAACAGCCCTGTTTACCGCAACAGGCTCATCATCACATAATCATCACATAATCTCAATGAGGATCGGCGGTTCCTGATATGAACACTGCAGGCCAATACAGTGAATAACCAATAACTTAATGCTATTCTCATCCAACTAAGGTTCCTATGAACGATATGTACAAGGAACCCTTCATCGTCAACAGTAGCAACTAAGTCCAGCATCATACTGACCTCACGACATAGTGCCCTAGGCCATGTATCAGATAATCACATAGGCCATAATATTCATGGCTTCATATCAGACTAAGTAGTCTATAAAACAACAATTACATCATAGCATACTAAACAGTCTATCAAAGCAGTAAACTACGTTTACCCGTTGTAACCAAATTGTTACAACTAAATCACACTGAGGATTACAGATCCACTCACCATTACCTCAGCCACAAGCTCAGAAGTCTAATATTACTGAGCCTTCTCCATATCTGAGAACACAATTAAATAATGAATTAGTAACTCATTCCATAATCGTATAACATATTTCAATACATAGTATCGAAATGACAAACAATTACCAAGTTGTAATTATCAGTTATAACCACTTTGCCCATATCAACTTTAGTTAAACTATAACAATTCCATTTATATAATTATTTACTCATTTATCTAGTTCCAAATCATTATCAAAGCATATTTATCCAAGCAGGTAATCCCTGAGGTCCAATAAAATAAAAGTCCAATTCAGAATGATATCAAAAAGTCCCAAAACGAGGTCCAAAAACTGTAAAATGCCAATTTCGTCCCCTAAACGACCCCGAACTGCGTAAAACCGCCTAGGCTCTTAGAAAGAGCTTTGATCATTAGGCCGTTTTCGAGTGATCATACGAATTTCAACCTAATCCGAGTTAATAAATTTTGTCACTTATCTGCGACCCTAAAAGTATTACCACAATTAACAGCAACAACAACATTAAGTATCATCATATATCACTTAATAATCATTACCCACATAATTTCAATCAATTCATCATTTTAAGTTTACAATTAAAAGAAACAATTATATAACTTACAAATTCAAGGAAGAACTAGGATGATGATGATGATATTAAATCAAGATCACAACTCCTATTTTAATTTCAAACTTTGATTAGGATTTCTTAGGTTTTAGTTTTGAAGTTTTGAAGTTCAAAGAAAATGAACTTTCCTTTTTGGGAAGTTTGGGATATAAGAAAACATAAGTCGGTTCTCACCCAAACCGACTCCGTATACCATTTAAAATTAGTCCCCTTCTAAACTTATTGTTTGGAACCTAAAAACCTTTTGCGATTCCAACAATATTATTTTACCGTCAACTATATAAAGTTAGAACATACAATAATTTACTAGTCACAATAAGTCATTCGGCTTTTTGACTAACCATTCACAATAAACATAACACAATAAACATAACACAATAAACAATTTAATTTCCTAACACATTAAACAATTGTTTAAAGTTAGTAAATTACCCAATTATCACTAGACTCAAAAAGTGGGTGTTACATTAATCGAGACCAAAAGAGGTGTATAGATAACTAACCAAAACCTTGCCGTACTTCATAGAAGAACGGATACTTAAAATTGAAGAATATATTATATAAAACATGTAACACCTCAAATTTTAAAGTATGATTGTGGTAAAGATAAAAGTAATTATTTTAAGTTATTATTATTTTAGGTAAAATAAAATAGTAATAATTGTAAGTCGTTTATAAAGTTCCAGACAATAATAAGTACAGAGTATAAAAAAAACACATATATATCCATAATATGTACGAATGAATCGTTTAAGCACTCTAAAACATTCCAGAGCCAAATAAAGAAAAGAAAGGAAACGCAGGAACAAGAATTTAATCCCAAAATTGATTGTAATCATGAAATTGAAGATGGAAACACTCAATTAATCACCTCTTGATACTTCTTAATCAAAGGTATGATTTGTTCTTCTATTGGTATAACCTAGAAATGGGTTTTGGTGTGTGTTAAGTTACAATATAAAATAATAACAAATTTTAAATGATTGGAAATACTAGAATTAACTATAACAAAATACAGGTAAGAATGACCTGTTCATATAATATAGCTTTTAAAAGTAAGTCCGAGTCGAACACTGGGAAAACGTAATTAAAATGGTTAATCTTAAATTATAAACAATTAAATTACAGATAAAAGGGGTGGCATTTTAGTTCGTGCGAACAATTTAATTTATAACGAAATAAAGACAATTAAAAATGATAAAAGTAATTTCAGATAATTATCAGGAATAGAGAAACATGTATTTACTTATATTAGTTATTATTAAATTCAGGTTTTAAGATATGTTTATTGAACTGTTTTTCTTCAATTATGGGAATTAAACAAATATAACTAGCTCCTATTATGGTTACTAATCATAATAAGTTTTAGCTTAATACTAGATTCTATTGGATAACACCAGAAATTACTCTTGCATGCATTATTAACCTAAACCTTAATCAATTAAAAGTTTCACAAACTATTAAGATTTATTCTAACAACTTCGAATTACCCGTTGCTGTTAAATTACATATTAATAATTCATATCACTTATTAGCTATCAATTGTTATTCTCTTAACCAAGTATCATTACAAAGTCTTGCCACAATTAATTAATAAATTACTTAATTGCAGATAATTGATTAACCTAAACCAGGCCTAGTAAAGATAATCAACCACGTCAAGTAACAATCAAACACATATATAAATAATATGGATCTTTTGAATAAACTTAATAATCATTCATAATTGTCAATCAACATAAACATATCTTTAAACCTTCATTCAATAATCATTCATCTAAGTAAATACAATTAGAATACTCGCTCATGCTTAATGCAATAAAAATCAGATCTATAAACATGTTATTACACATAGAATATAGAAAAGATAAGAATCAAACTAAATAAACCGAACGAGTCTTCGTTAGGGTTGAAAACCTTCAAACCCTAGCTTCCTAGCCTTCAAATCGCTCCTCAATCGACCTCTTAACCTTTAAAACCAACTTAGGGTTTATAATTTCGTATATCAAAACGTCTAGTTTAGGCCTCTATTTATACTTGTGAAACCGTGAATTTAGCCGCCGGCTAAATGCTTTAGCCGCCGGTCGGGCTAACTTTTTACCCACGAAATCCGGCTTCATCCCGCGTCTTTCACCGCCTTCCATAAATAAGTTTTAACCGTCGGCTAATGAGTTTAGCCGCCGGCTAAATGAAATTCCAGAACAATCTTCAATCTGGGCTTCTTCTTTATTTTGGGGCTTTAACCTTATTATAACTTGGATTATTCTTCTTCTTTGGCCCAAATTTACTTAAATACGAACTTGGTCTTCACTTAAAGCCCGAATCTTCCTTTCTTTTAATTTTAACTTCATTTTCTTCTTTTTCTTCTCTTTTCCGTTCTTTTCTTCAATCTTTAATATAAAACACTTTTCTGCAAATATAAATCAAATCAGTATCTAAAATCATAAAAGTGTAATCAAAATGTATAAAAACTAAGGAAATTTGTTATATAAATATAATATTATTTGATGCTATCAAATATCCCCACACTTAAGTTCTGCTTCTCCTCAAGTAGGATACGTTCATAAATTAAAATTGATAAGCATCAAACTAATATTTAAGAATCATAATACTCATGTTAAAAATCTGTTTCATAAGTTAAAACTTTAAACAATTTAATTAACATGGATAACTATAAAGTACAAATAAAAATTATTATTTTTGGTGTAATATATATAGCTCATGAATAATTACTAATATATTTATCCACTTTAAATAATCTATACTTATATTTCTGAATTCACCTTTATTGTTAGTATGTAAATTACTTATGATTTCCACATATGATATACTCTTAAACTTAATTATGCAAAATTTTGTATATTCCAAATAAATAAATGAAATCCATTTCTAAGAATCAAGACATTAGTGACAGGTCTGCATTGACATGCAACAGAGCGACATAACTTGATTCAGGTAAAGCAATTTTACATTTAATCAAACCAGCGGTGACAGGTTTGTACAGTCGTACAACAAAGCGACATAGTTTGATTAATTTATAATTTAATTTGAAATATATATATATATTTTGCTTTATTTAAGAATACTAATTAGAGACCAGGTCTGTACTTACGTACAACAGAGGATACAATTAGTAGACCCCCAAATATTTTCACATAAGTATAAAGACATATAAAATCATTGCATAATAAATCTAAGAATTAAGACTTTTTATATCATACATCATAATATGTAACATAAAATAACATACAAGTTATTTATTTAATTTCTTAAAATTCAGAAATTCTTATATAGATTGCCTATTAGTACATCATATCATGTAACTATACATTACTTATTATTAAGTTGTTTACGTTATATGTACAAAACAGTTAATCCATGTTAAAGTCTAAACTTTTAAATACAAAACAAAACTTTTAACAAAAGTATTAAAACTAATAAATACTTAGTTTTAAAAAAAAATTAATTTGATGAAAATTTATAAAAATTTTATATATTAAAGGACAAGTAAAATTAAATGAATATTTCTTTTCTACCGACCCTTTCCCCACACTTAAATTATACAATGTCCTCATTGTATATAAACAATATAAAAATAAAAATAGGAAAAAGGAAGAAAAGAAATTAGAACAAAAAATTCCCTGATTTAGAAGCGATTATCTTGATCTTGGTCGGTTCATTTGTTCTCTTTCTATTCAAAAATATACAACAGCACACACTTTCGTAGTTAATCACGATTGCATTTAGCATATGCAATAAGCCTTTAAACCCCTCGGTATCCTGAGTGGACGAGTTATAGTCTCGTGAGGGTTTCCAGGGAACACACCCACAAAGTTCTTAAATTTTACAAAAATTGCATGGTTCAGCTGAACTAATCGCCAATTTCGAAAAGTGGAAATGATATTCTAAAATAAAAATAAACAAGCAAACAAATTAAACGTACCAGATAATATAAAAATAAAATAAAAACTAAAATAATCTATATAAAAATAAAAACTAAAGTAAGAACGAAAAAACAAAAATATTAAAGATATGAAAGAAACACATAACCACAACTACTAATTACTACATCTCTCATGGGCTAGTTGTGTGATAAAAACTTAAACTGCTGTTATTTGTCAGGTGATCTCCAAATAAAGCCAAAAGGTGTTCAACCGCTGGTTGGGTACCTACAACCGTCGGATTCCTAATTTAAATACTAGCAGGAGTCTCGGATAAAAGTACATGCAATGTAGCTCCAATTTCTCCATTTAAAATCTGAACTTAGACTTACTAAATTATTACTCCTATATAAACTTTTCACAATAATCAACCAATTTAAATATCACATAAACACTTAAAATCTTCCACTGGGGTTAAATACATTGAAGACCTTAACTTATTATGAAAACTAATTATCAATCATATTATAAGTCATACATTAATTATATTAACATAAATAAGTTCTAGATTAAAAACCCCAAAGTTTTGCTTAGCACCTAATCTGAATCCCTAACCAAAAATTGTCATTATTAGAATCAATTTAAGAGAAATTACATTACTAGAATAAACCCTAAACAACAAATTTCTCAGAAACTAAATATAACAATTTCGTAATTACACATACCCGAAATATGAAACCCTAACACATAACGCAAGCACTTCATAATTTAGAATCATACCTTGGATTAAGTAAATTAGTTGAAGAATTTTAAACACAAATAGTAACAATTTATTCTAAGATTAATTATATTGGTGTTCTTAGGTTGTTGTCAAAAGTGTGTTTAAAATAACTGCTTTCTTTAGTGTTTAATCGAAAAAAGCGTCCAACTGTCGGTTAGAATCACCAACCGCCGGTTGGTTCTAAGCCCAACAGTTGTTTTACGTTGGAGCATTCATAAAATGGTCTTTATGAAAATTTATCAAACTTAGATAAATGAAATATTATGTTGAATCCCGTATTTTTTAATTAGAAATTCCTAATAAGAAAAATATTCCATCTTATTTCATGTATGATTAAAGCTCAACAAGTTAGCCCAACCCTATATTTAATTAGTGGCAGTAATTATGGTTCATTCTACCCATCTAAAAATAAAACGTGCTAAAACTAAAACTAAATCTACCTAATAATTATACAAAATATACAAGCACGAGTTGCCTCCCGAGAAGCGCTTGTTTTTGTTCGAGTCACTAGCTTGACTCCAACCTTACTTACCTAAAAATCTAGTGACTTTCCCCACACTTAAAAGTAAGCATGGATGGTAATATCTATAAATGTTCATAAAATGTAAATTTATTATAATTAAAGAATAGAAATACTTATCGTTGATAGCAGGCATTTGTCCAGTCCGTGATGCCTCATAATTTTCCAAAAATTGTGAGAAACTTTCCTTCCGATCGAATTGCCAAAAAGGATCTTCATATTTGTAAAACAATAAACTTGTGCTTATAGACACTTCAACTGTTGGTTGCGTAGACTCAACCACCGTTTGAATTTCAACCGTCGGATGGGTTTTAATCCAACTGCTGGTTGATGTCTGATTACCGCAAATTCTGTTTTCGATTTCTTCTCAAATCCTTACCATTGTTTGATCACTTTCTTCCAACTGTTCACCCTCCGGATGCAATGACGGACTTTCATCAATAGCCGAATCTAGAATAGCTATTAATTCTTCTTCCGTCATAACCCCATCTTGGTTTTTTAATTCAAGGGTTTCCTCATCATTACAATTAAATAACGAGAGTAATTCCTCATCAGAATTTTGGTAATCAAATTTTGGCAAAATTGACTAATCTACTTCCATATCTTCTTCCTGTTTCATTTCACTAAAAATTTCGTCAGAAAATAAGGATTCTGAGGATTGAGAACACTCATCTTTTTGATTCATCTCCTCAAGTTGTTTAATGGAATCTCCTTGACTGTGATCAAGAGTCTCAGTTTCTTCCGATTGTTGACTTGATGTCTCCACAGATTGCGTAGTTTCCACGATCAATGGTCGAGATAAACTTTTAACAGTACCTTTTTCAAGCTTTGGCAAAATCGATCCTTTCACTTCCTTGTAATTTCTATTCAAAGCAGCTGGATACGGAGGCGGAGGTGTGTAATATTTAACAATTTCTTTCTTTAATGTTGTTGAGTAAGGAGGTGAAGGCGTGTAATCTTTGAAATTTGGTTTTGCCTTTGGTTCATATCCTCCAACTTTAGGTTTGTTAAGATTTTTCACCTTGTCATTTTCCATATCTTTCACAATTGGATCTTGGTTCCAAACTTCTACGTTAAATTCTTCCATTCGCTTTCTTGAAGTTTCGTTTATGTAACACCCCCAAATTCGTTTAGCGGAAGCATTAGTAAGTTGGGGATGCCACATTTACATTGTACATGCATACGTATCAGAGCTTATGATTACAACCAAACATATATTAAGATGCCATAAATATTAGTTACAAAGTTTACGTTTCATCGAATCGTACAAATGTAAAAGTATGTAAGTTACAAAAGTAGATTCCGTAAATATGACTAAACAGTTATAGTTATACAAAAGAAATCTAGTTATCAAAAGTTGGCATCCTAAAGCTTCACGGGTCGCCTAAATTACACGTGTGCAGGCGGTTCTTACATACGCAGCTAATTCCCTGAAAAACATAGTAAAAGTCAACAACGAAGTTGAGTGAATTCACAGGTTTTATGTTTGCAATAGTTCGATAAGTTTGTAAGCACAATTGTTAAACCAAATACGTTAACAATAGTTATTGCCATAACAGTTAAGTAAGTTTAGTGGAATGTTAACCAAATACAAGTTATGTGGGATGTCTGCCCAAAATACGGTTTACATTGGGATGTTACCCAAAGCACAGTTTACGTTGGGATGTTACCCAAAACACAGTTTAAAATACGTTGCTGGTCGTTCTCCAGTGTTTTACAAACAGTACTGGTCGTTCTCCGGCCAAATACGCACGGGTCGTTCTCCCGTCCAAACAAAACAGTTTACCGGTCGTTCTCCGGTCTAAGGATGCACGGGTCATTCTCCCGTCCAAACACTGCTGGTCGTTCTCCAGCGAGACACTGTACCGGTCGTTCTCGGGTTTAAAGACGCATGGGTCGTTCTCCCATCCAAAACGCACGGGTCGTTCTCCCGTCCACTTGGCCAGTCGTTTTCTGGCACTAAAATACGTTGCTGGTCGTTCTCCAGCATTTTCATAAAAAGTACCGGTCGTTCTCCGGCCAAACACGCACGGGTCGTTCTCCCTTCCACTTAGCCAGTCGTTCTCTGGCACTAAAATACGTTGCTGGTCGTTCTCTAGCGTTTACACAAAAAGTACCGGTCGTTCTCCGGCTTACCAAACAAAGTTTAACATGTTTATAGTATGAAAATGTTGTTTCTTAAATACCAGTTTGTATAAGAGTTCAACAGTTCAAAGTACTCTAATCGTTCAAGTAAAACAAGTTTACAGTCTTGTATGTAAAGTAGTTATGGCAATCAATAAAACAGTTGACTATGTTTCTCACCCCAAGTTGTAAGCTGTAAAACAGTTAAAAGTGGGGCTGTGAACTCACTTGTTGAGTTAAGTACGTTCGAGTGCTAGCAAAGCCTAAAACCCAAGTATAGTCCGGAATCTCCTAACGCCCTAAACGTATGAGATTTAATAAGTATGTGGATGTCGTAGTTGACCATCCATGCTAGTGTTCGTACAACCAAGTTATGTCCAAAGCGTTTGTTAAATACATACGTTTGTATTTCATAGTTGTGAAAATGTATACGACTCGTTGGTGACGTTTTGAAATCAACATTTCAATAATAAAAGTATGTTTGTAATGTTTGTGTAGGTTCGCATACCGTATCGCGTGTAAGTGTTCGTTTCTGGTTAAGTTCGATACTTAGAGTAAAAATAAGTTGTAAGTTTTCTGTTTTCCGCGACACTCGATGCGACACTAAATAGTTTTTGGCGACACTTAACGAAGTGTCGCAGAAGTTCAAAGCTTTTGAGTTATTAGCGACATTTGATGAAGTGTCGCAGGATGCGGCACTATGATGCGGCACTTAGGATCAGTGTCGCAGAGGGCGACATTCGAGTTTAGCGGCACTAAGGTGGAGTGTCGCAAAAAGAGGGTTTGTAGCGTCACTTAAGCAAGTGACGCAAGATTAGGGCTTTTCAGCGGCACTTAGTGCGACACTTAGGAAGTGTCGCGACACTGTTTTCGGTCATGGTGCGACACTCGAACTGTTCGTGGATCAGTTTGAAAATGACGACTTTCGGTTCGATTGTTGGACATTCTCAGTTGATAAAACACTAAAACATGGTATACTAAGCATTATAAACTAGAAATATCGAAAGAAATACCGAAATCTAAGAGTTTGCGGGATTGTCGGGATCTTACGAAGTTATCGCCGTGCAAATCCGAGAAGATGGTTGTGTAGCCCTCGTCGTGGTGATCGTTTTCTTCTAAATGAGCTAAGTGATTTGGTGAGTTTTAGTTGTAGTTTGCGGCGTTTTATGGTGGTTTGATGTTGGTGGTGGTTAGAGGGAGAGAGAAAGGATGTGATGGAGATGATGAAAATGAAATCAAAAGGGGTTGGGGGTGGGGTTTTGGCTGATTTGTTTGCCAAAAAGGGGAGGTCTCCGTCCCAAATTTGTAACATTTTAACCCGTGTTCGTTTACCCGATCGTTAAATGTTTAAATAATTTTAATTGGTAAGTTTTTAAATACGTTTTCGATTATATTTTTAGTTGAGATATTTTATGAAAATAATTTAGTTTTGTTTCAGTTTACGAAATAAACATTTATACGTTATAAAATTCTTTGTAAATATTATTAACAAAATATTTAATATCAAATAATGTTATTTGATAAATTCCGTTTTGTTGAATAACTTAGTTCACCAACAGTCGTATATTTTTGTCGCGTTTGTTCCAAATTGCCGTGTACTTAATTATAACTAATTACGGATCGTAATACTACGTGTATTAACAAGTTGAGCTTTGCTAGACTGACCTCTAAAATTGTTGTGAATTCACTTAAAGTAGGGAATTAGCCTAAAAATGCGTGTAAATAACGTTTATAATTAAGTCGAAATTGCGGGGTGTCACAGTTTTTTTTTTTTTTTTTTTGTATAGCTCTCGAAATTAATGTCATTAGATTATCAAAAGATCGATTCATATTCTCCTCAGTCATCATGGAGTTGTTTCTCAAGTTTTGAAAAATCACAGGAATATTATTCATGTTCCGATACATACCTGTCAAAATAAAAGAAAAAGAAAAAGAGTAGAAAAGAAAATAAAATAAAAACTAACTAAATACCAATTATTCCAATAAAAATTGATTTACAAAGCTAATCAAAAGTCCTCGGTAGCTCCACTGATCATACACAGAAGCGGAGAAGTAGGTCAGCGCGAAGCTTATTAAAAACCTACCTCTTTCGGGAAGTAGAGCGACCCTCCTTATACCTCTGTTGGTTTGTATTTTAAAATGGGTGAGCCGATGTTTCGATTGATTATCAATGTATAAAAATTTACAAGAATAAAACCTTTTAATTTACCGCTTCCCCGGCAGCGGCGCCAAAAACTTGGTGTGTGTTAAGTTACAATATAAAAAATAACAAGTTTTAAATGATTGGAAATACTAGAATTAACTATAACACAATAAAGGCAAGAATGACATGTTCGTATAATATAGCTTTTAAAAGTAAGTCCGAGTCGAACACTGGGAAAACGTAATTAAAATGGTTAATCTTAAATTATAAACAATTAAATTACAGATAAAATGGGTGGCGTTTTAGTTCCGTGCTAACAATTTAATTGATAACGAAATAAAGACAATTAAAAAATGATAAAAGTAATTTCAGATAATTATCAGGAATAGAGAAACATGTATTTACTTAGATTAGTTATTATTAAATTCAGGTTTTCAGATATGTTTATTGAACTATTTTTCTTCAATTATGGGAATTAAACAAATATAACTAGCTCCTATTATGGTTACTAATCATAATAAGTTTTAGCTTAATACTAGATTCTATTGAATAACACCAGAAATTACTCTTGCGTGCATTATTAACCTAAACCATATTCAATTAAAACTTTCACAAACTATTAAGATTTATTCTAACAACTTCGAATTACCCGTTGCTGTTAAATTACATATTAATAAATCATATCACGTATTAGCTATCAATTGTTATTCTCTTAACCAAGTATCATTACAAAGTCTTGCCACAATTAATTAATAAATTACTTAATTGCAGATAATTGATTAACCTAAACCAGACCTAGTAAAAATAATCAACCACGTCAAGTAACAATCAAACACATATAAATAATATGGATCTTTTGAATAAACTTAATAATCATTCATAATTGTCAATCAACATAAACATATCTTTAAACCTTCATTCAATAATCATTCATCTAAGTAAATACACTTAGAATACTAGCTCATGTTTAATGCAATAAAAATCAGATCTATAAACTTGTTATTACACATAGAATATAGAAAAGATAAGAATCAAACTAAATAAACCGAACGAGTCTTCGTTAGGGTTGAAAACCTTCAAACCCTAGCTTCCTAGCCTTCAAATCGCTCCTCAATCGACCTTTTAACCTTTAAAACCAACTTAGGGTTTATAATTTCGTATATCAAAACGTCTATTTTAGGCCTCTATTTATACTTGTGAAACCGTGAATTTAGCCGCCGGCTAAACGCTTTAACCGCCGGTCGGGTTAACTTTTTACCCACGAAACCCGGCTTCAACCCGCGTCTTTCACCGCCTTCCATAAATAAGTTTTAACCGTCGGCTAATGAGTTTAGCCGCCGGCTAAATGAAATTCTAGAACAATCTTCAATCCGGGCTTCTTCTTTATTTTAGGTTTTTAACCTTATTATAACTTGGATTATTCTTCTTCTTTGGCCCAAATTTACTTAAGTACGAACTTGGTCTTCACTTAAAGCCCGAATCTTCCTTTCTTTTAATTTTAACTTCATTTTCTTCTTTTTCTTCTCTTTTTCATTCTTTTCTTCAATCGTTAATATAAAACACTTTTCCTGCAAATATAAATCAAATCAGTATCTAAAATCATAAAAGTGTAATCAAAATGTATAAAAACTAAGGGAATTTGTTATATAAATATAGTATTATTTGATGCTATCAGGTTTTGATAAGATTAAAGTGATTAAAGATGTCAAATCCGAAACTAGGGTTATGAATGGCTTAAATTGTGATTAGTTATCATTAAAATGATTGTTGGAAGTTTAATTCAAGTTTGAAAGTGAAAGATTTTAATTAGGGTTCATGATGATTTTCAATAATCATGATAAACTTTTATTAAACTATGTTGATTAGTTTTAAGTGCTATTAGAAGTGTTATAATTTGATGTTTGAGTAAGAAATTGAGTGATTAAAGTGGTGGTACTTATAAATTAACACTTGAGCTAAATATGATTATGATGAATGAAATTGTCTAGTAATAAAAGGTGATTATGATTTTAAGAAATTATGAGAATATATGTAATTGCAAGTAGCAAGAATGATTATGATGATTAATCATAGTTAAGTAACAAATTAAGTGATGATTAATCATAGTTAAGTAACAAATTAAGTATGAAAGGTGTAAAGTAATGATGATCATGAATATGTAAAGTTATGTTAGTTGATTTGAAGATCAACTTATGAAAGTAAAGTGTTAATGATGATGATTAGTGGAAATTTGATCATCATGTGGTGCTAAGTGTATTGTTACATTTATATGTTATATGATAGGTGATCGAAAGATGTGAAGTCTTTAAGCAAGTGTTAAGTTGCATAATCGTCTCTAAAGCAAAGGTGAGTAATATGGGGATTAAATGGATAACGGTTATATGTTCTGGATTGCTTCCGAGCAAGAGGTTCATATAATCGGGTGAAAGTATTGTCTATGTTTTCATTAAAGTTTATTGTTGATTATATATATATATATATATATATATATATATATATATATATATATATATATATATATATATATATATATATATATATATCATTGAATGGTTATGTTATTGCTTTAGCATGTGATATATATATATATATATATATATATATATATATATATATATATATATATATATATATGCTAAATGGTAAGTAGGGGTGTTCAAAATATTCCAAAACCGGAAAACCGAACTGAAAACCAATTGAATTGAACCGAATTTTGGTTAATCGATCCGATTTTTTTTGTTTTTCGGTTTCGGTTAACCGAACTGGTTTTTTTTCAGTTTTTCGGTTTCGGTTCATGATTTTGGAATAGACATGATAAACGGTTAACCGAAAAAACAGAAAATTTTATATGTAGTTTTTAATATATATATATATATATATATATACACATTGTATATGTTATATTTATATATGGATATTTACACTTTTATTTTGAATTAATCATTTATATTTCTTTTTCACTCATTTTAATGTAATATAGTAACTTAATATTGGCCTAATATGGTGATTATTACTGCTTAGTTCTAATTATATTCAAACAAATAACGTACGTATAACATTAATACACAATTATAAATAGTATAAATGTTATCGTTTGATACTTTTATTATCAAAATATCTTAAATATAGTGAACACTTATTAATGAATGTATATTTATGTGTTATAAATAAATTTTTTAAATAAGTTTTAATTAATAAACGGTTAATTTGGTTAACCGATTAACCGAACCGAAAAATCGGTTAACCGATTCCCGGTTAACCGAACTTTTCGGTTTCGGTTTAGGTTCAAGAATATGGCGAACAGAGACTCCGGTTAACCAGTCTCCGGTTAACCGAGACTCCGGTTAACCGTCCATGAACACCCCTAATGGTAAGTGTTGATGGAATTATGTGGTATAAGCTTTTGTAAATATTTGTGTAAAGATATGATATATGTTGTTTCCATTGCTTACATTGTAAGTAGATGGATATGTGGAAGTTGTTTCCATTACTTACTATGTAAGTAGATGGATATGTGAAAGTGGTTAAGGATCCTTGACATGGTGGAAGAAGTAAAAAAATGGCCAAGTAACTCCGTTATGATAAGGTACACTAACTTGATTAGGTAAGAAAGTTAATGATATGTGCTTAGCTATGTAGTACCATTGTAATATGGTGCACTAGCTTGATAAAGAAAAGTTTGTTGTGTAAAGTGTTATTAGTAAAATTTATGGTTGTTGAATGATAGTTAGTGTATTATTCATTTAATTGTTTGTATGCTCACTAAGCTTAAAGCTTACCATTTTAAGTGTTTAATGTTGTAGGTGCTTGGTTCGGTTGAACCAATTAGCTAGAACAAGTGGATTATGGTAGAAAGAAGTTAGAGTGGAAATGGAGCTAACTTATGTGGTTAGAAAAGCTCCTCCTCTTTTAAATTGTCGTTTATGAATGCCATTGTGTAAATCGCCCAAAAGTGTTTTGAAGATGTAAATATTTAAAGTGTAAAGTTAATGGTGATTGATAATGTACACCTTTGACTTGGCAAAGTCAAGGTGTAAAGTAGTCAAAGTCAAAGAATAATGTTTGAGTGTTAAAGATGGATATGCATTATGTGGTTAAGTTGTAAGGTTGTAAGTTGATGAAAAATGGTTAAGTATTGAAATTAAGTCTTTGGTTGACTTTGGTATTGACATATAGTCAACTACTTTAGAAGTGGTCAATTATATGGGAAAGTGTAAGTGAAATAGTTAAAGTGTGATTATTATGGAAATCGGGTCAAAAAGTATCCATTTGGGCATTAAATGGGTCAAAGTGTCAAAACGAGTTAAAATTGAAGTATGATGTTTATTGATATGGACTTAAGTGTCAATTGTATAGTAGAATATGTTGGTAAAATATGAAAGTCTAAATATGTGTCGTTTGTGATTTGACTTGATCACTAAAAGTGTCCGAAATGACCATAAACTAGTCATATGTCTGTTTTCTTCGTTAACGCGAATTTTGGAAAAGTGCGAAAAGGGAAAGTTTTATTATGTTATAATGAAGGTGTATGCAAATTTTCTGGTCTTAACTCTCAACGAGTTAAAAGTTATGCGTATTTGAATTTCGTATTAAAATTCTGAGTTGTGCTGCTGTGCCAGGGGTCTACCCGGCGGGTAAGACCTGTACCCGGGCGGGTACGGTCTATCCGGTCGGGTTTACCCGGCGGATAAAATGTTTTAAACGGGTAGAGTGTGTACAAAACGGGACAGCGAAAGTTGGTGTTGGAGTGTATGATGTCTACCCGGCGGGTAGACATGGTACCCGACGGGTACCCTTGTGAAATTGGTGTTCTTTGTGTAACTTATTATATCGAGTTCAACTTAGAGGGTGTGTGTAGTTAGTGAAGTTACTAAGTTATATATAAGGTTTAAAATGTTATCAAGTGTATTAAAAAAAAATCCTCTAAATTTTTGGGGCCTTTCAAAACATTCTTATGGTTTGCTCCAAATTTCACTTTCAGTTCTTTAATTAATTTAATTATACCGACCATTGTTTCTTTTGAAACTTGTTACGTCAATAGTCCCTTACACTATTGATTATTAATTATTCGTTTAAAAAGGACCATGTGTGTACTTTTTTTTATTCTTTTAAATTATTTAAGTTAAATATAATTTATAAAATCTAACATGTATGGATACATTATTAGGTGCACATAACATTATTTTCATTTCATTCATCATCAAATTTGGTCATAGTCTCCTCTAAAATATCAAATTTTATATTCCACCACCCAAACTCACCACCATCTTTCTTCACCTAAATATACATTTGTGGCTTACGTAGTTCCCACACGTCGTTTTACTTTGAAGCTACAGTCATCGGAATGGATGCAAAATAGAACAGATAATGGTCACCAAAGTCATGACGAGATAAAATGAATGGGTGACGGAGGGTTCTTGAATGGTGAAAGACGGTTATGGACTATAAAATTTAACGTTTCAATGCAGAAGACGAATATTTTGATTATGAAGTTGCTAAGTGAAATGTGAAAGATGAAAATGATGTTTGTGGACCTAATAATGTATCTACATATTTTAGATTTTTTATAATTTATATTTTCTCAAAAAAATTAAAAGAATAAAAAAACTACACACATGATCCTTTACAACAGAGGATTAACACTCGTTAGTCTAAAAAAATATTAACATAACAACTTTCAAAAGAAAAATTATTCAGTATAATTAAATTGATTAAATGAACCAAAAGTCCAAAACCATAAACAAAAATCATAAATACAATTTTTATGTAATTTTCTCTTAAAATTGACGCTTGCTGGTTGATATCCCCAATTTTCAAAGAAACAATTTAAAGTTGCTATTTCTATATTTATTAAGAAATAAATATTATGGATACACACACATACCAGTGTCTCGCCCAAACTCCCAACCGTTACCCGAATCCAATAAATTCCCCCAATACTTTAATCATCTATCTCTATCACCATTATTTAATTCTACTTTAACTTTAATTAAAGATAAAGAAACCTACACAACTTCAAATCTTTACTTTTTTCTACCAAAAAAATATGAACATCCAAAAAAAAGATGAACACCAACACACCCCCAACAACAATCACCAACGAAAACACAAAAGACGACGAAAAATCGTAATATTTTCGCTACTCGCAATCATTCTAATCATCGCCTTAATCATCCTCATTTTAGCTCTCACCGTTTTCAAACCCAAAAAACCAATCACCTCCGTTAACTCCATCGCCGTTAAAGAGCTTGACGCTTCCGTTAACTTACTCCCTCCAAAAGTTTCATTAAACGTTTCACTTGACTTAAACATATCCATTAAAAACCCTAATAAAGTCAGCGTTAAGTACCATAACAGTTCAGCTACTCTTTTGTATAAAGGTCAAGTTGTTGGTGATGTTCCGATTCCATCCGGTGAGATTGGATCGGATGGTACGAAAGACTTGAATCTTACGCTTACGGTTTATGCTGATCGGTTGCTGACGAATATGGACGTGTATGCTGATGTGATTGATGGTAACTTGCCGGTTTCGACTTATACTAGGATAACCGGGAAAGCTCGTGTACTTAATTTGTTCAATATTCATATAGTTTCGGTTTCGAGTTGTGATTTGAATATCAGTATTTTGAATCGAGGAGTTTCGAATCAAACTTGTCATTACACGAATAAGTTGTAGTTTGTTTACGTGTTATTTGTTGTTCTTATGGTTTATGATCGATTTTGTTGTAGTTTGTTTTAGGGAGTTTTAGTTATTTTTCGGCTTGAGTTCTTGTTTTCTGAAGTTGGTTGTATTTTGTTTTCAGTGTTGAATTGGAAGTTGGAACGAATATTTTGTTACTCTCTCAACTTACTAAATAATTCAATTCAAAGTACTTTCTGAAACTTGTATAATACTTAAAATCTGAGAGAAAACATATTAGTATTTAATTTACATGTAACGCATCAAGGTTGTCGGTAAATTTAATTATTAAGTTTGTCATTTTGTTTGTTTGTTTTAAGTGAAAGACGTACATCGGTACATATAATAAGATGTCACGTTATCAGATATGGCGTCACCAGTTTACGATACATACTTCTAAGAAGTCAATATTTTGACGCATATGGGCTTACAGAAGCTAGGACTTCGTATAACCTGTCGTAAGAAAAAGGTTTAAGTGTTTGTAAATATATTAGTGATGAAAGTCACTACTGTACATTTGTATATATAAAATTGTTATTTATTGTCATTTTATGTACTTTGGTGACGTATCAATTTGTAGAAATGTCACGTGACACCTTATATGCTTATATAGATAACATGTCAACAAATAACAATTTTCATACATATAAGTCTAAATAATATAATTAGATACACACTATAAATATCCGACATTACTTAATTACATATAAAATCACTTGGCCATTGTTGTGGCTAGATTTTTACTAACCTTTGCAGGATCCTTATTAGCATCATAAGTACACTTTGCAGGTATGAAAGTCGTTTATATTTTATATTCGTACCTTAGGATAATGGTGATTTATAAGTCTGTTTTCAGGATCACTGATATTATTAAGGATCCTGGATATATTCTGGTTATTTATCTTACAGGATCCTAGTCAAGATATATTTGTCTAACATATTCTTGCAGGATACTGAATGAGGAGGATCCTTAAGTAAGGATCCTAAGTATATTCTGGAGTACGCATAACTCAGGATCCTGGACCTGTATTAGTTCAGGATCATGAGTTGATTAACGTGTTTATTTTTCTTGAGTATTGACTAGGTCATAGAAGAAACACGTTAATGAGATATGCTCCGGATTACGTGAAGAGGATCTGATACAATTTGATGAAGACGAAGTCTTACGCACATGTAAAATGAAGTCAAAAGAGACGTTGGTGGTCTTCATCATACCTCGGAGAATCCCTGATATTTCGGGATTATTGTTATACGCTCTTACTATTTAAATGAGGCTTGGGTGATCGATTAGGTTAATCACAGTTCACTACTCACACCTGCAAATCACATAAACACTCTGCTATTTCTTTATTTTACGATTATTTCACTAACACTTAGCTAAATTCACACACATTCACTTAGCCGATCATCCTTGTGCTCTTACTTTGTAATTCATTACTTTTATTTTAATAAGATCAACAAAGGCAAGGATCATTTGATCCTTCCCGAGGTTTTGTGCCGGCGATCAACCTTGATCAAGGGCTTTCCTCGTATATCATCGTGTCGTTTTTGCTTAATTGTCATTAATTTTGATTCAATTACATTTTACTTACATTTTCGTTATCAAATTGCTATCATCCTTAGTCTGTTAGTAAAGCTTTGATACATAAACGTTTATTCAACGAGGATCCACGGATCAAATTAATTTTTTTTAAACGCAAAATATTTACTTACTAATAGAGATAATCGTGTTTCTACGTAATTATCTTGAGAGTAATTTATACACCTGACCTCACAAAACTAATTTTGATCACTTAATTGCTTTTAGTAATTTTTGACCAAAACAATTTGGCGCCCACCGTGGGGCAACTGGTGTTTTGCTTATTCAAACTTTTGTTAAGATCCTTGTTGAATCAATTTTTCCAAAGATTTTTGTCGAAAATGTCGAGCCAAGGACGATCTACTTCTTCCACCATGCCATCATCATCATCTGCTAGAACCACTCTTCCACCTGCTCCACCTCTCTCATCATCCCAACAACAGCCGCAAAATGTCTATCAGAGGCTATCTTCGGCTGGATCCACTTCCTTGGGGGTTGGATTCTTTTCGGATCCAGACCCTGTTATGATTGCTAACCGGGATATTGTGTCTATGTTTGCGCAGGTTAAGGAGCAGCTTCAACGAGTGGAGAGAAGCAATGAAATCTTGAGAAAGGATGTGGAGGACATGAGAACTAGAAACAATGTTCCAGCTTCTCAAGTTACTAATCCTATCCGAAGCAGGATCCTTGATTTTGGCACTTCTTCATCCGTGGAACATCAAGGAGACTTTGTTTCCATGCAAGGGAGCGCTAGGATCCCAGATCCAATCTATGCTACTGGAGTTTCTACGTCAAGGGGTCTACGATCTGATCCAGGATCCTCATACAGGACTCCTGATGTTGGTAATATGTTCAATAATCTTACTTCTAATAACACTGTTGGGACTAACAACTTTCAGGATCCTGGAGTTAGCCCTATAATGGCAAGAGAAATACAGAATTTGAAGGATATGATATCGAGCGTCCCCGGAGTTGTACAACCAATTCCAGAAGTTGCTCCAACGGCGCACAGGATCTCAAGATTTGCACCACCTATTTGTGATGCTGAGATCCCAAAGAGGTTTCAAACACCCAATATGAAGCTGTTTGATGGAACGACAGATCCTGAAGAGCACATTGCACAATATAGAGAGAGGATGGAAATCATCCCAATTCCTTCTGACCTTAAGGAAGCATGCTTATGCAAGGGCTTTGGCTCCACTCTCACAGGATCCGCACTAAAATGACTGTTGAACGTTCTTCCGTACTCTATTACTTCATTTGCTCATTTGGTTAATTTATTTAATAATCAATTCTCCTGCAGTAGAACATTTGAAAAACTAACTACTGATTTATATAGAATTGTCCAAAAAGCTAATGAGTCTCTTCGAGATTTTGTAGGAAGGTTCGGGAGAGAATCCTTGAACATACCCAATTTGGATATGCCTACTGCTGTACAAGCCTTTAAGATGGGGATCAAAAGGGATTCCCCATTTTATGAGGATCTTGTTATGAATCCTTGCAGGAACCTTGATGAAGTCAGAAATAGAGCTTTGAGGTTCATCAGATTGGAAGAGGACGCGATGATACAGAAGAGAGTGGACACTCAATCAGCATATGATAGACCCAACAGGAAATCAGACACATCTTCATTCAGATCAAACAGGAATAAACCTTATTCCAGAAATGAGGATCGTCGCGTGAATGTTGCTGATGAAGATGACGAAGAATATCCTAAAATAACTTATTATAATTTTTCTGTGGATACAACAGATATATTGTGTGCCATGCAGGATCTAGGGGACAAGGCAAGATGGCCAAAGAAGAATGATAAACCCTACGCATGGAAGGATAAGTCTAAGTGGTGTGCTTATCATGAGGATTTCGGCCACACAACTGAGAATTGCATAGCTCTCCGGAAAGAGATCAGTCATTTGCTCAACAAAGGATACTTGAAGGATCTGCTTGGGAAAAAGAAGGATCACGCGAAGGATCATGATAGAGTTCAGGATCCTGAGCCTCAGGATAATCGCAGGATCCTTACCAGAGCAGGATCCCCACCTTCAGATGCCAAGGTAATCAATTTTATTTCTGGTGGTTCTGACATATGTGGTACTTCTTATTCCGCAGCTAAGAGGCACGCAAGGGAGTCCAAGTCAGATAAACCATATAAACCTACAAGGACTTCCATGAAGAAAGACGAGAAGGTCATAGCATTTGATGAGGATGATTTGCAAGATGTTCAGGATCCTCACCATGATGGTTTGGTTATTACTCTCTATGTTGCCAATCACTTTGTGCGAAGGATCCTGATCGACGGAGGAAGTTCAGTCAACATCATTCGTCTAGAAACATTGAAAAGGATGGGTATTCCAGAATCAGAAATCACCTCGAGATCCACTGTATTGGTAGGATTCAGTGGAGAAGCAAAGAATACAGTTGGTGATATCAAGTTGCCAATTTACATTGAAAGGGTAAACTCTATTCAAAAGTTTTGTGTTATGGATTGTTTGTCAAGCTACAACATTATCCTAGGGAGACCCTGGTTGCATGATATGAAGGCAGTACCCTCAACATATCATCAATGCGTCAAACTACCAACTCCATGGGGAGTGGTCAAGATCAGTAGTGACCAACAAGAAGCAAAGGATTGCTATACAACATCGATGAAACCTGCTACCAAGCCTCCGTCAGCATAGAAATTAAAGAGCAGGGCATGGGATGTCCTAGATATGAAGGAGCAGGACGTCAAAGAAGTGCCGTTGAGCTTGAAGGATCCTGAAGAAAAGGTGCTTATAGGATCAAGCATCCCAGAAAATCTAGAGCAGGATCTGATGAAATTCTTGAATCAGAGGAGATCGACCTTTGCCTGGAAACCAGAGGATATGACAGGTATATCTAAGGATGTTATAACTCATAAACTTGGAATTGATAATAGTTTCAGGCCGGTCCAACAAAAGAGAAGAAAATTTGCACCGGAAAGGAATGCTATTATCCAGGCAGACGTTGAAAGATTACTTGTTGCTGGCATGATAAGGGAAGTAAAGTTTCCAAGATGGTTGGCAAACGTGGTAGTGGTACAAAAGAAGAACGGGAAATGGAGAGTGTGTGTGGACTATACGGATCTCAACAAGGCCTGCCCGAAGGATCCTTTTTCGTTGCCTCATATAGATTCAATGGTGGTTGCTACAGCTGGGCATGAGATCCTAACCTTTATGGATGCTTCATCAGGATTTCAACAAATTCAGATGGAACTTTCAGACCAGGAAGACACAGCCTTCATAACCCCCACAGGTATATATTGTTATATTGCCATGCCCTTTGGTCTTAAAAATGCAGGTGCAACGTATCAAAGGCTAGTCAATATGATGTTCAAAGACCAATTGGGAAGCACAATGGAAGTGTACATTGACGATATGGTAGTAAAGTCAAAGAAAGATGAGGATCATCTTCAGGATCTCAAGGTGGCCTTTGACATCCTGGATCACTACAACATGAAGCTTAATCCTGCAAAATGCCACTTTGGAGTGGGGGCAGGAAAGTTCTTGGGATATATGGTGACCAAGAGAGGAATAGAAGCTAGCCCAGAACAGATCAAAGCTATTCTAAATCTAAAGTCTCCATCAAGCCCAAAGGATATACAAAGATTAACGGGAAGGATAGCAGCTCTGAACCGTTTTATTTCAAGATCCTCAGACAGGTGTAAGGAATTCTATGATATCCTAAAGAAGAATAAAAAGTTCGAATGGGGAGAAAAGCACGAAGCTGCGTTTCAAGAGCTAAAGAATTACTTGTCAACAGCTCCTTTATTGATGAAGACTGAGAATGGGGAACCGCTATTTCTCTATTTATCAGTATCACGAAGTGCTGTAAGTGCGGTGCTAGTGAAGGATCATGAAGGACAGCAACATCCAGTTTACTATGTAAGTAAAAGCCTATTAGATGCTGAAACCAGGTATTCTCATCTCGAAAAACTTATACTTGCATTGGTCATGGCATCGACTAAACTTAGGCATTATTTTGAGACACACCCCATACATGTAAGAACTAATTACCCTATTAAAAACGTTTTGAGAAAACCAAAAATGTCAGGACGTTTAGCTAAATGGTCTGTAAAATTAAGTGCTTATAATCTGATCTATGAGCCTAGGAACGCAATTAAATCTCAAGCCCTAGCAGATTTTATTGCTGACTTTACTAGTGATCTTCAAAATGAAGTAGATTTAGAAGTACAAGAACTAAACCAAATAAGTGAAAAATGGACATTATATACTGATGGTGCTTCTAACGTAAAAAGAACTGGATTAGGAATTGTATTAAAGTCACCTCAAGGTGATATTATGCCTCAAGCCATAAGATGTGAATTTCAAGCTACAAATAATGAGGCAGAATATGAAGCATTAATTGCGGGATTACAATTAGCTAAGGATATTGGGATAAGATACTTAAACGTGTATGTTGATTCATTGTTGATTGCTAACCATTATAATGGATCTTATACTGTGAAAGTAGATAGATTAGCCTTGTATTTGGAGATTGTTAAGGATCTTGCATTTATCTTCGAGGTCTTTGAAATCCAACAGGTACCACGTGAAGATAATACTGAGGCGGATGCTTTGGCAAATCTGGGGTCAAGCTTAAGGATCCCACCGGATGTCAAAATACCAATTATACATATTGCAACGCCCGCTATAGCTGATAAGGATCACAACGAAGAGAAAGTCTGTGATGTTGAGGATCCTCAGCCTGGAGATAACTTGAATGCATTAGGTTCTGGGGGCAAGTCAGGATCATGGATGCAACCAATCATGGAATATTTACAACACGATGTGATCCCTAAGGATGAAAACAATCCCAAAGCTTTCAGGTTAAAGGTATCTCGTTTTACTATTGAAAATGGTATATTGTATAAAAAATCACTTGCAGGACCATTATTGCGATGCCTTGAGGATCCTGAAGCAAAAGCAGTCCTTGAGGATATACATGAAGGTGATTGTGGGAATCATTCTGGGGGCAGAGCATTATTTTCAAAAGCTTTAAGGACAGGATACTTCTGGCCTACAATGAAGAAGGATTCCATGGATTTTGCTCGTAAATGTGATGCTTGTCAAAGACACGGGAACATTCATCATCAACCGGCAGAACCGATGCATCCAATTATCTCGCCATGGCCGTTTATGAAATGAGGAATGGATATTATTGGAAAACTACCTGTTGCTCCAGGAGGAAAAGTGTTTATGCTTGCAATGAAGGATTATTTCTCAAAATGGATTGAAGCTGAAGCATTTGTTCAAGTAAAGTAAAAGGACGTAATTTCATTCATCAAGAGAAATATCCTCACAAGGTTTGGGATCCCGGCAGAAATAGTATGTGACAATGGATCTCAATTTATTGGAAGAAGAACAACCAAGTTTTGTGAAAGTTGGGGAATCAAAATGATAACTTCAACACCAGTCCATCCTCAAGCTAATGGACAAGCAGAATCTAGCAACAAGATCATAATCAATAATCTTAAGAAGAGGCTAGATGCTAAGAAAGGGAGATGGGCTGAAGAGTTGCCTTTTGTTTTATGGGCTGATAGGACCACAGAAAAGAAGGCAACTAAGCAAACTCCTTTTGCTTTGGTGTTTGGATCTGAGGCTGTGATCCCGACGGAAATGGTGATCCCAACGGCAAGATCCCGGATGCAGACTTTGGAAGCAAACAAGGAAGCATTGATTCATGATCTGGACACTGTGGATGAATTAAGGGATCGTGCTAAATTCAGGATTGCAGCATACCAACAGAGGATTTCAAGATCCTACAACAAAAATGTTAGGATAAGAAGGTTTCGAGTAGGAGATTTGGTATTGAGAAAAGTATTTCAAAATACTAAGAATCCTGCGGAAGGAAAGCTAGCACCAAAGTGGGAAGGTCTGTACTTGATAGATTCGGATGCTGGAAAGGGGGCATACTGGTTGGCTAATATGGATGGAGAACTACTTCCAAGATCCTAGAATGCCATTCATTTGAAACTCTATCACGTGTAAGTTGAATATCTTTGTTCAACCTATAAGGTACTCCTATGATCCTTAACTTTTCATTGATTTTAATACTCTTTACTATATATATGTGTGTATTATAATTATATATATATGCATAAAAGTTAATTATGATTATTATTCTCATTGAATACCCTACTGACTTAAGCATAGGAGGGGTGTTAGGCAAACTAACACCCACCTTTACCCAAGATCTTGTATTTGTTGTAGTTCATATACTTAAGGATCATGGAATAAAGATTAGGGGTTGGCCACCTCTCCTCCGTTAAGGATCCCAGCGATCCTCTAAGGTTTAGAGGTTTCCGTACGGATAAACACCTCTCTACGAAAAGGGTTTTGACACCTCGCCAGGAGCGCACGATGTTTGATTATATTGCCACGGTTAGGGAATCGGTGATGCCTCTGGTACCCGACAACTTCATTTCCATTGGCCTATAGATTAAGCGCTAACGAATGTCGATACTGATGTGCATTATACGTATCGATCTAAGGTTTGTGTCGTTTTCACGTCACTCTAAGGTTTGTAATGTTTTCACATTACTCAATTGGTTAGGCATTTTTATGTCTCAAATGGCGTAGCCCAAGTACATAAGGCTTGTAATGACTTCTCATTACGTAATACGCCGGTTTGTAATGTTTTCACATTACCCAATGATTTGGCATTTATATGTCACTTTTATAGTTTGCATAAACTACCTAATGGTTATAATGTTTTCACATTATCAAATTTTCATCGGTTAAGTCTAATAAACGATTTTATTAGCTCTAATGTTTTTCTCAAAATTATTTTGATCTAAGGATCATAAAATCTTTTTAAGATTGCAACGTCTTTCAAGAAGTAAATTGTTTTCGCAATTGTTTGACAAATTTTAAAACATTTTTTTGTTACAGGAATCATCAAAATGTTTTAAGATCCTGGAATCTCAGGATCCTAAACTTGAGTTTATGCCAAATCCAATTAAGGATCCTTGAATCTGAGGATCCTAAACTTAAGATTATTTCAGATCCTGTTCAGGATCCTTGAAGTCTATGGAGCCGAATATATATTGAGAGAATCTTCTCAATATCCTGGATGTGTCCTGAGGGAATCTCCTCAGGATCCTGTTTCTGAATTATTGTCAAAACAAATTTCTACATTGAGGGAATCTCCTCAGTATCTTAAAGGCACAAGGTATTTGTAATATCCTAATATTATTGACATCAAAAGAATTCAGGATTGCTCATCCCGAATTAAGGTTCAAAGGTGCAGGAAATTAAAAATGTCTTGTGGCCAACACAAACCACATTCAAAAAACAACCATGGTTGACTGCACCGAGTCAACCTCGCCCCGAATGAAATTGTTTAAGTACAATCACAACCCTTAAAAACTAAACATTAAAATGAAGACTGGGCTCCGGCTAGTCATATGCCTTCCTCGCCCACTATGTTGCTTTCTTCTGCTGGTATGGGTTCCTTCGGAGTCTCCTTCGCTGGCTCAGGATAATCCATCTCCACGTCATTAACTTGGATTGCTATTTTTTGAGGAGACACCTTAGAAGCTTTGAGAGCTTTGCCACTACTACCATCCAAAAGGTCCCCCATTTTTGGATTCTCACTTTTTAGCTTTGCCAACTTATCTTGCCAAGCTTCAAGGTTCCAGAAAGATATGTCCAGACCCCTGGCACTAGCTTCAGATGCCATGAGGATCCTAGCCTTGAGTACAGCAGCAGTGGCGTCCTTCTTAACAGCAGCAATCATGACCTCCCGCTCTTCATCAATTCTTTTCTGAGCATCCATATCCTTTTGAGCGACATAAGCTTCGGCATCCTTTACCTCTTTCCTCAAGGAGGCTATCTTTTGAGCAGCAGATTCCGCAGCAACAGCAGCAAATTTCTTCATACTCTCAATCGTCTCTTCTTTTTCTTTATAATGTGTTATGGCTTGTTCCATAGCTTAGATAGAACAAATGTTAATAAAGGTGCAGGAAAAGGAATTTGATTGTGGAGTTAAATAGGTTAAATGGAATATACCTGCTTGATGTGACGCAAAAAGTCATGTTTTTAAGTACGATATTCCACACTTTTTGGACACATCTTTAGTGAAAACATTCCAAAACAATCATTATTTACTAAAATTCACTAAAGTGTTCCAAATATAGACGTTGCTACAAAAACCACTAAAAACGTCCAAATAACGAGCAAAACAGAGCGAATAAACAACAACCAATTCTCACACCCTCATATACCTTATGATAAGCACATTCTAACCTTATGATATGTTGCAATAGGTAAAAACGAGACGGGAGAATCAAGAATCATGCAAATTGGGTGAAGAACGGAAGAGATACGGCTTCTACAGATTGTTAAAAGTCATTCCAAACATGCTTGAGCTACACTCATCCAATTTCTGTGAAATTGGTACCATTAGAAGTGTAACGGAATTATGAAACCGTGAGCGCAAGAATCTCGTCAAACGGATATGTAACGAAGGAGATACGGGCGTTTTAAACAACGAAGGAAAGCCGAAACACCCGGTATACGGCCTTGGCAAGCCATATACGGCCCCACATGACCGTATACGGTCTTTTAAGGCCATATACGGCCCTTCTAACCCCATATGCTGTTTTGGCAAGGCTTGGGTCCATCCGGTCATCCCCCTTCATGCTTGGTTCGCTTGTACGATGCGCTTTGATGTTTATACGTATTTCTCCTTTGGCTCCAAGCATTATTTCTTTGGCTCCAAGAATGGCTTCAACTTTGGCTCCAAGTTTGGCTCCATGGCTCATTGCTTTGGCTCCAAGTTGATCTTTGCCTATAAATAGAGCCCATCACCTCCACATTTCACACACCTCTCATTCACAAAATCTTCTCTCTTTCTCTACTTTCTCTCTCTAGCACTACTCTTAGGAGTTAGAGGAGAATTGTTCTTGTAGTTAGTTCCTCTCTCTAGTTTCTCTCTCTAGCACTACTCTTAGGAGTTAGAGGAGAACTAGAGAGAGATTAGTTATGTAGTTAATTAGTAGAAGCTAGCATTGTAATACTTGGATATTGTACGAAGAAATACAAGTTGTTATTCTGCTCACAATTCGTATCGGTATTATCTATCCTTTCTATTATTAATTTGTCATATTGTTCTTGTTTGATGTATGTGATTTATTAATAGTAGAAATGTTTATTGTTATGCATTGTGAGTAGTGTGCTTGTATGTTTGTCATGATTTAAATAGTAGTGATGATGTTACTTCAAATATATGATATTGGGATAACATTATTATGAAACAACGGAGGTAACGTTATACGGCTTTCATTTGTATAGCGCCGGAAACATCACTAATGTGTGGAGTACGGAAAGTGGAAGCTATGAAAGTCGTGGGCACAATCCGTTGTGGAATAATGTTTCCGATCATTATATAATTGGGAATTGTTATACTTTGTTATCTGTCTAAGCTTATCCTGAATATAGATCTAGTGTCTCATCACCCTTTCCAGACTTTCACGTGACTGTTGCCCTTAGGATAGGACTTTGCAAACCCTAATACTACGTAGATACAGTTATCTCCAGTTACAGTAGGAAGCTATGAACTTTCTGTAAAACGGCACAGTACTTCGTATAGCGTCAAATACGTGGAAGCTAAGGAAATGCCGTAGGACTGTTTCATCGTGGAATACCTAGAAGTGACCCTTCTAGAACTCGAGTCTAGGAATTAAAGCTGTGGAAATGCTCGTTGCCCTGTACACCGTTATTACACCTAAGATCTGGAAAGCTGTGGAAATGCTTAAATGCCCGGTACACCGTTAGTACATCTAGGATCAGGAACACTGTGGAAATGCCTAATTGCCCTGTACACCGTGAGTATTCCTAGGGATGAACGCCTGAATGTAAAGGAGGGTCTATGTTTATGACGGTAGAATATATGCTTCAATGAATGAATACAGAGTTCTGTCAAGAGGGCTTAATGCTCCATAAACATTGCTTAACTCTACAGTACCGATAGTTTAGAATAACAACAGTTAACAACCAGTACACAGTTAGATAATAACAAATAGACTTAGGGGTAAAAAAGGTCAGTAAATACAATTGCGGCCTGTTGCCTTATGCCTGCTCCCTAGATAAATCAAGGGTGACTTTGTCTTATTCAAGCAAAAGTTCAGGGGGGTTTGAAAACAGTCTGATCTGATCAGGGTTCATGATAGCCTAGGTACTCAGTGACATACGTATTTAGATCCGGAACTAAATAAGTAGGGTCCTAGTGTTTACAACTAAGTTTATCTGTCTGTTAACTGACTGTGTCCCCAATAAACATCATCATAACTGTATGCTATCCTAAATCATGGTGAACCACGTCTTTGTTATGTTTAAGTGTTACATATGTGCTAGCTTCCTTTTACTTTTATGTTTTATTAGTTTTAGTAGTTTTAATTAGATAAAAATCAAATCAAATACCTATCCAACTATCTAAACCCTAGCTTGATCACTAAGTTATCTGAACGAGCTCTGTTTCAATTCTGCCGTCGCGAGGAACGACCCTGGATCATCCTTACCACGTACTAGTATCAGGTATTCGTACCTAATAACAGTAGGTTGTACGGAGAATTAGGCTCCCCCGACAAAATATAAATTTAAAACTACCACCTGACGCCGCGCCCAGCGGAAAGGTCCGCAACGACGGGAAGCGATTCCTGAACCGACCGTTGGACGCGCTTCAAGTTTTTGGCGCTGCTGCCGGGGACGGTAGTACGATTCGGAGTCTGTTTAGACAAATTTAGTTTTTAAGCGATCCTTTTGGATTGGGATTCACCATCCCTATCCGAAGTTACTTTCTGCCCGTAGATTAGTTAGATTAAGTTAGCGTAGCGTAGTTTAAATTAATTTCCCTTCTCACCCCAACTTTAATTCTAAAACCTTATTCTTGTGCTGTCTTTACTGTTAACTTGGCAATGGTAACTGTACAACAACTAAGTGATCAATTGGAAAGTCTCATTAATTCAAACCAAGATAGATGTATGAGTGATGCCCACGTAGATAATGAATGTCAAGGGTATAGTATGACTTATCCAGATAACATAGGGTATTTAGATCTTCAATCACAATACCAATATGACCCTTATGCTGTCCAACAACATCAAAACCAACCTTACTATCCTGACCCATTCGATGTCTACCCACACTCATCTTACCCTGTACACGAACCACAACCGTATGAAAGTTCTAACTTGAGAGATATGCCCGTAGCTTATCTCAGCAGTAATGCTACTCTTTCACCCTCTCACAACCCACTTGAACAATTACTTAGAGAACAAGAAGACATGCTTAGAAGATGTACTGATAAGCTGTCTAAAATAGAAACACTAGTCCAAGTGAGAAGTAAGGGAACTAGGGATCAAGTTACAACCGAAAATATGCTACAGGAAGATGAGAGGCACCCACACACCACATCTATATCACTTGACATAGACTTTCATTCTCATGAGTCTGGTTGCAAACTTCCTTGAAATCCTACACCTACCCAATCTTCCAAATCCTCACTTCCACCCGTTCTTAACCTATCTACGTCTGAGACCAACGAAGAGTTCATTCTAGAGGAACTTTCCGAACCAATGCCACTTGAAACTTCCGGCCGGAGTGACGAGTATGACGAGGTAGACGAAGAGATAGAACTAGAGAAACCGTAAGAAGAGATTTACACAGAAGACTCGGCTCCCGAAGGACTAGAGGAATATGCACCGACTCTGAGAAGTGATCTCATTCCAATCCAAACCGACGTGGTTGACAACATCCCACAACAACTTGTGGTTGATGAAATCCCACATATCTTTCCGAATGAATCACCCACTGATCTAGTTGAACCTTCTATTGCCATAGAATCCATTACCCAAGTAGTCGATGAGAATGTTGTTACAAGATTGGAGACAATAACGGATACTGTCCCACCTCCATGCCCAGAGTTCAACATTGTCATTGACCCAAAGACCATAGGAAGTAAGGCGGGTTCTGTGTCATGGTTTCCCTACAAACCTTCTCTCCATCACATTATGACATATACGACCTGGAGTAGTAAGGATTCCTTTGACCAACCCATTCCGACAATCCTACCTAAGGAGGTATTAGAAGTTGAGAGATTTGTTATACATCCGGTAAAACCATTCCCTCACTTTGAACCATCTCCTTATATTGGACATACCCTGGCCATAACCTGTTTTAAACTCTTAGGTATGTACCAATATTACCCCTTGTGTCCACTGATGGATGCAAGGAAGCCTCTAGGATTGCCTGACAAATAGTGTTAGAGTCAAGCTAGAGACTCGAACAAAAACAAGCGCTTCTCGGGAGGCAACCCGTGTCTAACATAGTTTTGGTAATAGTAATATGCTAACCCAATAAATAGAAAATGAAACCCTAAAATGAATGTTCCAAGTTTTCTTTATTTTTATGAACAAAAAGGATGTTTTGCGAAATTAATTCATTGAAAATTTTTGTCAAAACCTTAAAACTTCCTACTCCCGTTTGTTTGAACTTTATTGCTACATCTATTTTTAACCATTATCTAAGATCTCAAGTTCTTAAAGTCCTTTCACTCACGAACATGGAAACCTACTAGAATGAGAATTAGGAACCTTAGTCATCTTATACACCCAATCACATATTTCGAGCATTAGAGGCACTTACATATGTTACTGTGAACATACATAAAAGATCTTTAACTGAATTATCTGATAACCTGATTTGTATGTCAATATGTGTATTATGCTCGAACTCGTTTAAAAATGTGTGCTTTGGACATCTTTATACTTGGTTGCCTGATTTAAATTACTCATGCTAGTATTTCCATATCTGTTGTTTGTGCTACGCTGAAATTATAGGCAACTAACACTTTTGGTGTGAGATTAGATTCCAAGTCATACACTGGTTTGTTTCATCTACAAAGTACTCACTTTGATAGGTTATTTGAAAACTGGTGAATCTATGATTTGGAGAATAATCACTTGTTTGTTAGATCACGTTTGTTTGTTCTATTTGTACAAATGCCTAGCAAACAGGGACCGACGCCTATAGATAAAGAATCTTTGAGTATAATGATAAGACAACAAGGGGAGCTCACAGTTCATTGAATTTGAGAACTTCTTGAGCATTGCTATGAAAGGGAAGAGATGGCTCTTTCAGACATGGTTAACTCTACTTGTGTCCGGAGGATGACATCACTTCACATTATTTTCTATCCTTTTGGAAGTCGAGCTCTCGACTATAACAGCAGCGCTTCTCGGGAGGCAACCCGTGGAATAAGACATGCTGAGAGAAAGTGTCAATAAGTGAAGAAAATCTCTGACTATCCTTCACACTTGGTCATACCTAAATGCTTAATGAAAACTTCTCTGAAATTACAACTCATTTGCAAATAAATCACTCGTCTCAGAAAATAGGAAATTACTTTGAAAAACTGATAATTCATGTGTTTCGAGCATTTGAGGTACTTGCATACTACTTTTATGCATTATGCTCGAACTCTTTTAAAAACACATGTTTTATAAATCTGATTCATAATAGAAAACATCTTTTCAAATTTCTGAGACGGTGATTTCTCTTTCCATTTGCAATAAAAACTGAGTTTGTAAAATGGTACGTCCAATGTGTTCACACTTACGAGATTAATTCATAAGAGAATGATGAATGAATGAAACCAATAGCAAGACGCTTGAAGCCGAGCCGATCTTCAATGATGCAGAAAAGGATCTTGGCAACATCTCTATTCAGCAAATTCAGACTTTCAGCTTCATTGCAGCTCGCTATCTGGGGAGTGTCTTAACCCTTTACCCCCTTTTGTTTATGATTCTGTATATTATTTGCTTTGTTAGTTTGTTAAAATAGTCTATACTCTATCCTAAGCTTATCACTAAGTGTGGGATTCCAGCCCAAAACAAACACTTAAGAAACATTTTCTTACATGTTCAAACTCTAAGTGTGGGATTTAACTTTCAGTAAATCTCAACTCAAGAGAACATTAGGGACAATGTTCCTCTAAGTGTGGGATAGCAGGTACAGAATACCTTGGTTAGTTTTTATGATCTTTAATGTCCGAAATAGTAAACTCAGAAAATGTTCCTCAATTTTTTCAAAATTTTTCAAGAAAATCTAAAAAGTACGAGCCTACTCACTCGATTAACTCTACTATTTTGAGTCATAATATATTTTGAGAGGAGCTATCTTTAAATATGAGTAATATATTTCGGAATCTAGGGATAATAAGGTAGAAATTTTTTAAGCAAGAAATGATAATCTAATAGAAGCATGACGAAGCACATACAACCCTATTTGCAGTGAGGTATCTTGAGCCCAAAAGCATTCATCTTTAATGCTTCACTATTCATTTCTTGTGTGTGCCGATGCATGTATCTCTGAATTAGAACTTGCTCTTGACATACGCTTCGAGACCACATTGGTGTATACCGTACGCGGTATAGGTGCAATTAGATGACCTTGATAATCCCTAGGATTTAACCCACTTTTTACATATCTCTTCAAGCCCAAAACCCTTCCGATACTCATTTTTAGTATCGATGATCCACCTAGTAAACCCTGTTGAGCCTAAACCTTTCGTTTCATTAAACCCTCATCTTTAAACCCTACTTTCCCAAAATACCCCCAAACTTATCTTAGAATTTCTGAGGTTATGGAAAATATCTTTTAGAATATCCGCTTCACTTATCCTACCATTTCGTGTTCTCCAAAAGTCATCTCTCTTGAGAATCCTTGGTGTGTAAAATTGGCACCGCGAAAAGACTCGAAACATTCAAGATAAGGGATTTCTGAAAGAATCAAAAGAAGAAAAACATCCTTGGAAATTCTCTGGCAAAGAAGTTCTGAAGAAGAAAAAGAAAATAGAAAAGAAGAAAAAGCAGAAAAAGAAAATAAAAAGAAGAAAAAGCAGAAAAGAAAAGAAAAATAGTTCCGCAAGAATAAAGCTAAGTCCTTCAAAGTATCATCCTCTCAAGAAGAATCTGATAAGAAGAAGAATAGCTATCTCCTTTCCGTTCTAAAATAAAGTTTTTCATGATCTCAGTTGTTTTTAAGATAAGCAACCCTTACACCCAAAAATACCACTATCCATACCCTTTAACCCTCACCAAACACTACAACCCTCATGAATGTCTTGGGATAATTAGCACCGTCCTCACCTAAGTGGTGGAGATCCGATTCTCGATCAAGCCTATGACGATGAGTGCTGCATGACTGGCTATTTGAGCGATTTCGTTTGTTCTAGATTGATAGGAAACCCGATACACTTTGAGTGAATTGAGTGACCACCTTTAGTGAGATCGCCTAGTCATGTGTACTCCAAGATCATGAGATTTGGAAGTATGCCTAAGAGAATCTTTTCTTGTTTATGAAAAGATCATCTTATCTTTCCTTATATTCTTGAAATTATCTTACTTACATCTGAAAGTGGTAACTCTTAAAACATGTTGTGACTCGCCCTAAAATGTTTTAAAATGTTTTCAAAAACTGAGTGTTGCTTGAGGACAAGCAACGTCTAACTGTAGGATAACTTGATGTGACGCAAAAAGTCATGTTTTTAAGTACGATATTCCACACTTTTTGGACACATCTTTAGTGAAAACATTCCAAAATAATCATTATTTACTAAAATTCACTAAAGTGTTCCAAATATAGACGTTGCTACAAAAACCACTAAAAACGTCCAAATAACGAGCAAAACAGAGTGAATAAACAACCAATTCTCACACCCTCATTTACCTTATGATAAGCACATTCTAACCTTATGATATGTTGCAATAGGTAAAAAAGAGACGGGAGAATCAAGAATCATGCAAATTGGGTGAAGAACGGAAGAGATACGGCTTCTATAGATCGTTAAAAGTCATTCCGAACATGCTTGAGCTACACTCATCCAATTTCTGTGAAATTGGTACCATTAGAAGGGTAACGGAATTATAAAACAGTGAGCGCAAGAATCGCGTCAAACGGACATGTAACGAAGGATATACGGGCGTTTTAAGCAACGAAGGAAAGCCGAAACACCCCGTATACGGCCTTGGCAAGCCATATACGGCCCCACATGACCGTATACGGCCTTTTAAGGCCATATACGGCCCTTCTAACCCTATATTCTGTTTTGGCAAGGCTTGGGTCCATCCGGTCATCCCCCTTCATGCTTGGTTCGCTTGTACGATGCGCTTTGATGTTTATACGTATTTCTCCTTTGGCTCCAAGCATTATTTCTTTGGCTCCAAGAATGGCTTCAACTTTGGCTCCAAGTTTGGCTCCATGGCTCATTGCTTTGGCTCCAAGTTGATCTTTGCCTATAAATAGAGCCCATCACCTCCACATTTCACACACCTCTCATTCACAAAATCTTCTCTCTTTCTCTACTTTCTCTCTCTAGCACTACTCTTAGGAGTTAGAGGAGAATTGTTCTTGTAGTTAGTTCCTCTCTCTAGTTTCTCTCTCTAGCACTACTCTTAGGAGTTAGAGGAGAACTAGAGAGAGATTAGTTATGTAGTTAATTAGTAGAAGCTAGCATTGTAATACTTGGATATTGTACGAAGAAATACAAGTTGTTATTCTGCTCACAATTCGTATCGGTATTATCTATCCTTTCTATTATTAATTTGTCATATTGTTCTTGTTTGATGTATGTGATTTATTAATAGTAGAAAATGTTTATTGTTATGCATTGTGAGTAGTGTGCTTGTATGTTTGTCATGATTTAAATAGTAGTGATGATGTTACTTCAAATATATGATATTGGGATAACATCATTATGAAACAACGGAGGTAACGTTATACAGCTTTCATTTGTATAGCGCCGGAAACATCACTAATGTGTGGAGTACGGAACATGGAAGCTATGAAAGTCGTGGGCACAATCCATTGTGGAATAATGTTTCCGATCATTATATAATTGGGAATTGTTATACTTTGTTATCTGTCTAAGCTTATCCTGAATAAAGATCTAGTGTCTCATCACCCTTTCCATACTTTCACGTGACTGTTGCCCTTAGGATAGGACTTTGCAAACCCTAATACTACGTAGATACAGTTATCTCCAGTTACAGTAAGAAGCTATGAACTTTCTGTAAAACGGCACAGTACTTCGTATAGCGTCAAATACGTGGAAGCTAAGGAAATGCCGTAGGACTGTTTCATCGTGGAATACCTAGAAGTGACCCTTCTAGAACTCGGGTCTAGGAATTAAAGCTGTGGAAATGCTCGTTGCCCTGTACACCGTTATTACACCTAAGATCTGGAAAGCTGTGGAAATGCTTAAATGCCCGGTACACCGTTAGTACATCTAGGATCAGGAACACTGTGGAAATGCCTAATTGCCCTGTACACCGTGAGTATTCCTAGGGATGAACGCCTAAATGTAAAGGAGGGTCTATGTTTATGACGGTAGAATATATGCTTCAATGAATGAATACAGAGTTCTGTCAAGAGGGCTTAATGCTCCATAAACATTGCTTAACTCTACAATACCGATAGTTTAGAATAACAACAGTTAACAACCAGTACACAGTTAGAAAATAACAAATAGACTTAGGGGTTAAGAAAGGTCAGTAAATACAATTGCGGCCTGTTGCCTTATGCCTGCTCCCTAGATAAATCAAGGGTGACTTTGTCTTATTCAAGCAAAAGTTCAAGGGGGTTTGAAAACAGTCTGATCTGTTCAGGGTTCATGATAGCCTAGGTACTCAGTGACATACGTATTTAGATCCGGAACTAAATAAGTAGGGTCCTAGTGTTTACAACTAAGTTTATCTGTCTGTTAACTAACTGTGTCCCCAATAAACATCATCATAACTGTATGCTATCCTAAATCATGGTGAACCACGTCTTTGTTATGTTTAAGTGTTACATATGTGCTAGCTTCCTTTTACTTTTATGTTTTATTAGTTTTAGTAGTTTTAATTAGATAAAAATCAAATCAAATACCTATCCAACTATCTAAACCCTAGCTTGATCACTAAGTTATCTGAACGAGCTCTGTTTCAATTCTGCCGTCGCGAGGAACGACCCTGGATCATCCTTACCACGTACTAGTATCAGGTATTCGTACCTAATAATAGTAGGTTGTACGGAGGATTAGGCTCCCCCGACAAAATATAAATTTAAAACTACCACCTGACGCCGCGCCCAGCGGAAAGGTCCGCAACGACGGGAAGCGATTCCTGAACTGACCGTTGGACGCACGTCACTGCTCAAAGTTCAGAATGGGTTCATCAGGATCCTCAGAGATAACAGCTTTCCTTTTCTTGACGGTTGACCTGGTGCGTGGATTAGGGTTTTTGCCTTGCTAGGTTCAGGGGCTGATTTCTCCACTTTGATCAGTGTATCCTCATCATCAATGTCCGATAAGGAGAAATAAGATGCTGCTTAAGAAAGAGAAAAATTGTCGTATAAATATGAGATAATTATTTCCGAGAAGGGGATTTGAAATTTACCTGTTGAAGTAGGAGTAGTTTTCTCGGTCTTCATGATTTCTGATAAAGAAGGAGGTGAAAATGTTCTGACACTCTCGGGAATTTGAAGGAAATTTTGAATCAACTCCTCTGTATCAAAAAGGGGAGGAGCCAAATTTTCAAAGGTAGCTGCAAGAGAAACTGAACAAATTAGAGATAAAGATACATGTGAAATTGAATCCTAAGGTAATTTCAACCCTACCCTTTGTGAGCCAAAAAGTGGAGATCAATTCTTCGTCAGGAAGGGATCTACGATCAACGAAGAAGAATCTCTCTTTCCAGTTGGGATTGTTTTGAGTGGCGCAAAGAACGAGATGTTTACTTTTGGGCTTGATTTTAAAGAGAAAGTAATTCGAACCGTGTGATCGAAGATGGTAGGTTTGGGCTACTTCAGGAATTCCAAGATGAGTATGATGAGATTCATTGACGGAATGAATGACGAACAGGGTGCGCCAAATCATAGGCATTGTTTGTGAATAGCATAATCCGGTCATGCCGAAGAAATCGCTAAAAATCTCCGGGAATGGGTATCTTAGTCCTAGAGTAAAGGGAAATTCTGGGAAACATATCCATCGATCCGATCGATGATCAGCATGGAGACTAGGATCATGAGGTCGGAAAATGGCGTTTTTAGGAAAGGCGCTCTTAAGTTTTTCTAAGTCGGGACCGGATAATGAAGATGGAACAGGTTCGAAGATCATTTTCTGATCAGTAAATTCGGGAAGGTCACTTCTAGTTACAGGTTTCATAATTAACGAAAAACGAAAGAGAAGAGAGAAAGGTGATACCTGAAAACGTGTGGAGAAGAGAACGGAGTGGAGGTTAAATGTGATATGATGTGCGTTAGGATAGCTATAAGTATTCGGGCACAGTTATCCGTGCAACTACCTAACACGATTTAAGCGGGTAACTTGGGAAGTTATAACGTTTTAGGATCCTTAAAAGCGTTATAACTTCGGGGGCAATTGTTGTGGCTAGATTTTTACTAACCTTTGCAGGATCCTTATTAGCATCATAAGTACACTTTGCAGGTATGAAAATCGTTTATATTTTATATTCGTACCTTAGGATAATGGTGATTTATAAGTCTGTTTTCAGGATCACTGATATTATTAAGGATCCTGGATATATTCTGGTTATTTATCTTACAGGATCCTAGTCAGGATATATTTGTCTAACATATTCTTGCAGGATACTGAATGAGGAGGATCCTTAAGTGAGGATCCTAAGTATATTCTGGAGTACGCATAACTCAGGATCCTGGACCTGTATTAGTTCAGGATCATGAGTTGATTAACGTGTTTATTTTTCTTGAGTATTGACCAGGTCATAGAAGAAACGCGTTAATGAGATATGCTCCGGATTACGTGAAGAGGATCTGATACAATTTGATGAAGACGAAGTCTTACGCACGTGTAAAATGAAGTCAAAAGAGACGTTGGTGGTCTTCATCATACCTCGGAGGATCCCTGATATTTCGGGATTATTGTTATACGCTCTTACTATTTAAACGAGGCTTGGGTGATCGATTAGGTTAATCACAGTTCACTACTCACACCTGCAAATCACATAAACACTCTGCTATTTCTTCAGTTTACGATTATTTCACTAACACTTAGCTAAATTCACACACATTCACTTAGCCGATCATCCTTGTGCTCTTACTTTGTAATTCATTACTTTTATTTTAATAAGATCAACAAAGGCAAGGATCATTTGATCCTTCCCGATGTTTTGTGCCGGCGATCAACCTTGATCAAGGGCTTTCCTCGTATATCATCGTGTCGTTTTTGCTTAATTGTCATTAATTTTGATTCAATTACATTTTACTTACATTTTTGTTATCAAATTGCTATCATCCTTAGTCTGTTAGTAAAGCTTTGATACATAAACGTTTATTCAACGAGGATCCACGGATCAAATTAATCTTTTTTAAACGAAAAATATTTACTTACTAATAGAGATAATCGTGTTTCTACGTAATTATCTTGAGAGTAATTTATACACCTGACCTCACAAAACTAATTTTGATCACTTAATTGCTTTTAGTAATTTTTGACCAAAACAGCCATTATATTTTGTTAGGGTTAAAAAGTAGATAATTAACACATCGATAGAAAAATAGTCAGGCACCTAAAACCACTTGCAATTTACCCTGGTTGGTCCATTTTATACCCTACACGGTCCATTATGATTACGGACCTGAGATATGGGTTTCGTTGCCAGATTGAAATTATATTTAGAGAAAATTATATAAACTGTCATGTTTGATTCAAATTTCACTCGCAGTCATTTAATTAATTTAATTACACCGATCATCCTTTCTTTTGAAACTTGTTACGTCAATAGTCTTTTATACTAACGATCGTTAAATCACCGTTAAAAAGGATCACGTGTGTCATTTTAATTAATCTTTTTTATTTTTAAGTAAATATAAATTATAAAATCTAAAATATGTATAGACCTTTTTTTCATCCAACGAACCTTTATTTATAGGCAACATACTCTAAATAGCCAATTTTGTATCTGTGTAACAATTTCCGTTCTAGGGTTTACAGATATTATAATTTTTGTTATAATGGAAATTGAGAAGGATTTTTGATTCAAAAGAATCAATCAATTAAGTATGTATCAATTTGTATTTTCATATGTCATTAGGCAAACCAAATTTTAGATTCAAATCCCATAATCATTCACGAATTGTCAGTCCAAACATCATTATCATCTTTCACATTTTACTTAGCAAATTCATAAATAAATTGTTTCTCTTCTACATTGAAACATTAAATTTTATAATCCACAACAGTCTTTCGTCACTCATAGACCTTCCATTATCCATTCATTTTATTTCGTCATGACTTTGGTGGCCACCATCTCTTCTCTTTTGCATCCATTCCGATGACCCTAACTCAAAAGTAAAACGACGTTGAAAATAGCAAATATAGGGATGACCGGTGACATTTCGTAAACTCAAGGACGGGTTATGATTTTTTGAACAAATACAGGGACGAAATGAGCAATTTTCTCTTTTCGATCACTTTGTTTTAACTTTTAAGTTTTAATAGTAGCCAATTGCCACTTTCAGTAAATAAATAAAACCTTTTTTATTTTCAATTTTCAGATATGTGTGTAACGCTAGAACAATAAAAAAACAAAATTAAACCTATCTAATATGACTATTTAGAAACGATAACAAGAAAAAGAAATGTTTTTATAAATCCAAAATTTATCCTATAAATAGCGACTCAATTCACGACATATAAAAATAAGGTAATTTGGAAGGTACTATCTACCTCCCGTACTATATTTCAATGGTACGCGTCCCTCCCACATATGTCGATGCACTAAATCGAACCCCTGACCTATAGGCCACATATGTGGTGTCTAGGCGTTCGCGATGGCGGTATCACTGAACAATGGTCAATTGGTTTCACAACATACAATTCACGTCTACATACATACACAACTGCAAACACAATCACGAACATAATCCTTCACTGAATGAGTACACGAGCCTTCTCAACCTTGACATGCTTGAGCAACTCACCAAACCCGAATCAACAGCTACAACAATAACTATAATTTGGCAACACCTTTCAACCCTCGTCTTTTTTCCTACACAACCACGCATTCTATTACAACCAACAACAATTTTACAGTCGTTACTTCCAACAACAAGAAGCCACAAGCCCCACCAAACATGCCGATCCAACCGAATCACAACCCAAACCCGATGTCAAGGGTGAAGGCAAAAGAAAAATAAAAAAGGGCAAAGGCACATTCATAAAATGTCACAAAAAGTCGTGGACGATGGAGAACCATGGCTGGCAGTTAGATCGATATTCCGAAGACCTTCAGAACGGACAACTTTTAAAAGGCTGCTAATTTTTGGAAAATCAATTTTTAACTCAAGGCAAGGGTTTCATCGAATTGTGGACCATATTACCATTGTGAAACATTAACCAAGTGTGTCGTAAGTTCAACGAGATCTACAATGATTACGGGTGTGTTTGCAAAATTAGCTGGAGATGGAGCTGGAGATGAAGATGGAGCAGGAGAAAAGAATATGGAGATGGAGCTTTTATTTTGAGGCTGAAGGGCAAACTAGCTGAGTGTGGAACTTATTAATGTAAATTACACAAAAGTACATGATCTTATATGAATTTAAATTAATAATAATTCAAAGAAGGGTACTATTGTAATTAAATAATTAAGGGATGAAGATTCTTTCTTAAGCTAGTTTGAGAAGCTTATAATTGAATGGATTCTTTTTCAAAGAAACACTATTCTGATTTTCATGCCAAACAATTATTGTGAAATTATAAAGGATTGAAATTCTAAATCAATTTTCTAGAATATCCAATAATCCCCTAAAATGTGATTGCCAAACACACCTTACAAGCGGTCATGGGGTAGCGGTGAAGATGACCGGTGCAACATGGAGTGTGTTGATATTTTTGACGACGAACACTCACCGATTAATCTCAATGACGAACGCAAACATAATGATGAATACAAATTTAACTATAAAAGGCGTGAACTATCACATACTACTTCAATCATACCATACATAAACAGGTCAACGGAGTAATCTTTAGGTAAACGGAGTAATCTTTTTTATGTTCAGATTACTCGTAAGGACGAATCTTTTTGAAAAAATGGATACAGTTTAATAAGAGTATCTCACTATTTTTAAGCCCTTTTTCTTGTCACTCATGTTTTCCGACATATATTCGAACTTAGGAGATCATACGATGGTATCAATATGTAACACCATCTACTCGATGGCTAAATTTTATGTGATGTGTAGTGTGAATATTATTACTAGACGAAAAAGTATCACCAAGTATATTACGTTTTAGTTAATCTAATTCATATATTTATATAATAAATTGTTATTATGTAATACTAATAACAACTTTTGCATTGTATTTATTTATGTACTCCCTCCGTCCCAAATTGTTTGCCCATCTTACTATTTATACTTATTCAAAAATAATTGATCACTTCCAAAAATAAATATGAATTAATGTTTATATTTCCTATATAACCCTTACCTTTAAAACTACATATACCTCAAAGAAATCAATTTAATTAACTATTGATGGTTAAAGTTGTCATTATACTAAGGTCAAACCTACATTTAATGCGATTTTCTTAATATGTGTGTTTTCAACTTGGTGACAAACAATTTGGGAAGGGGAGTAATAAATATTACATAGGTGAACTTATTTTTTTAGCTTAGAAGCAAATAGGCTAAAAAAATGAAGTGTAATTCAAACAGGAAATAATCCCAAATTGAACTCGAGTTTAGAGCGTAGTTGCTCTCCAGGATCAAACCCGTTAACCAATAACCTCCCAATCATCATCAGCTACTAAGATTACAATTCACAACTTCAATTCACTTGTAAAATCTGAATGAAAGAAGCTGGAAGTATTCGGTGGTGGTGGTGGTAGCAGAAATAGAAGAATTACGATGGCTAGCAGCAGCACCGGCGACAATGGTCGGAGTATGTTGAAGGGTGGCCGGATAAGAATTCTAGCTACTAAAAAACGTTGTTGGAGTAACCCACTATCTGTCAATAATACTGTAAAAAAGCTACAACGACGTGAAATTACCTCAAAACGACATCGTTCTACTGCAATTACTAAATCACTTCACCGGTTCCGTAACTTTCGGTTGACGGTAGCCTTATTAACTCTTCAAGTTTTGAAATTTTAGTAATTTGTGATACTATACGAATTTTAGGGCTTCCTTCTTCTTATGATGTTTTGGTTGCCAATTCAGGAATGTTGATATCTAATGAATTTTTTTATGGGAGGGTGGCATTTGACGTTAGAATGTGAATTAGGGTTTAGTTTGGTTGTCGTATGTTTCTTTCCGCGTAGCTGCTGATTGATTTGATGTACATTATGTATATTAAAGATACCTGATGTATATACTATTTTTAGGCTAATGTTTATTATTATTAGATTAGATATAATACCGACTAGAATTGATTGAAATGGCTAGTAATTACAATTTATTGTAGTGGAAGGTCTACTTCGGAAGCCCGATTATATATTTGGACGAATTTATTTCTTTCTCATGCATTGAAACTACTACTAATGTGTTGATTTAAGGTAATTGGTTAGATTAGCTTGTATATCATAAATATCTCCGTAATGCTAGAATTCTTTGGACTACATATCATTGTGTCATGTATGGACCACTGACTAGCGAGTGACCGCTGACTAGTGCGTGATCGCTGACTCTAATTAGAGTAATGACCACAACTTCTGATCAGAGTCAATGTTCACTACACTAGGTCGTTTTCCGTTTAGGTTTTAGGTCGCTACCCTTTGACCTTGGGGTTTCAGTTACTTAAACAGGTGTGCACTCTCCTCTGTCTAACCCGTTTCCAAGTTCAACTTAAAATCCCTAAGTTAGAAAAAAATTACGAGCAAGTAATGAGCTTTACGTAAGCCTTAATTTACACTCTTAGCTTGTTGATTATTGATGCACTTACTTTCTTGTAGTCAACTTTATGTTTGGACTTGTGCCTATACCACATAACATGTACATTGAAAGCAGTGTATGACTGAAATAAGGAGTCATGCTTTGCACATGAGCTTGTGCAAGTATTGTGGTCAATGTTAAAAAGATCAAATAACATATGAGTTAAGACTTAAAAGAAACTCAATTTCCAGTAACTTCATATATGAATTCCTCTAGCACACATAATTCACCTATGCAAATTATGGCTACTTGAAAATAGTGATTAAGTTGGAAGATAGGACAATTACTTGCTCTACAACACTTTGGCTGATTGGTAAAAGATGGTTAGACAAGCATTATGATCAAAATTGTATATTTGGAGGATGAGACACATGCCAGTTATTATTAATATTCAAGTAGTTCTATTTTTCTGTAGTCACCTATTTTATTCATTTATTGTGCAAGGTTACTACGTTATGAATTGTATAACACACAATTCAATAATCATTTCATTAGTTTACCTTAATTTTATCAGGAGAGATATGATATCCATGATCCTGTGGGACAATGTTCATTACTATTACCATTGTTGATGAAAAGAGCGAAAGTCATTGAAATAGTGGTGGTGCATGATATTGTCTTTGCTCTTGCCAATTCTGGTGTTTGTGCAGCTTTCAGTAGAGGTAATCATACTGGTGTTAATCTATATTGTTAACAAACCTTTGATATACCTATGTGTATAGCAATAAATAACGTGTTTCTTGAACTTCAAATGCAGATTCAAATAAGAGGATATGTTTTTTGAATATCTATCCAGATGAAATAATTCGGAGTTTGTTTTATAATAAAAATAATGACTCTCTTATTACAGTTTCAGTATATGCTTCAGATAACTTCAGTTCACTAAAATGCCGATCAATAAGAATAGAGTAGGTCCATCTGCTCATTTCAATATATGATTATACTTGAACGTAATACGTAAACTTATTGATTGTTTCCCTGTTCTTCTATAATCGTAGATACATAAAAAGAGGCAAACCTGATGAAGGGTTTCCTCTATTTGAGACCGAGTCTTTGAAGTGGCCTGGCTTTGTAGAGTTTGATGATGTCAATGAAAAAGTGCTCACCTACTCTGCGCAAGATGGGTATCTTTTCTAATTTATCAAATGATTCCTGATACTTGATGTTCACTGACGACATAAATGATGTTGCCCACTCTGACGATTATTCTCTTACCTACAGTATATACAAGGTCTTTGACCTGAAGAACTACACATTGTTATACTCGATATCCGACAAACAGGTGGAAGAAATTAAGATAAGGTATTATCTCTCCCTGTCTCTTTCTTTCTCTTCCAACCTCACCACCCTTGATAATTTTTTAATGTATTCTGTTGTACGTTTCTGATGAAAAACACAAAAAAATCCATTAATTATTTACTTTAGAACTAGAAAGCTAGTAACTAAAAGAAACTAGGTTCATTGTCTTCTGCAATTGGTAGATAAGGATATGTCTATCGTTATACAACAGAAAGTGAGAATTGTAAGCCACAATATGGATAGGGTATCTCGTTGGAACTCTTCTAGTTTTATCACTGAAAAACAAAGATGATATGTTGGGTCGTATTTCTTTTGCGTTTGAAATCTAGCTTTCCTTATGTGCTTCAATGCTTGCCTTTGTGAAAATACAATCGACAAGTGAACTTAGGTACTATAGGCGCATACTAATGATACTTCATGTCACTTTTGTAGCTTAAGCCACGTGTCTTATTCTCAAAAATCTCACAAACATGCACATCACATTTCATGTTAAACATGTACGTATATTACATTCCAAAAGTAATGTGGACTTCTATCGTACCTATTCGTCACTCCTCACTTGATTTATATTTATGTATTATCATTTAGACATGGTTGCTCTTATCGTCTTTCTTTTTTCGTGTCCCACATTCAAGTTCTTAGTTACAAGTATAAGTATCACTTACTTGTGAAGTTCGATAAGAGGACTGTTTATACCTAAACAATATCATGCTTAAAAGGTGAGTGCATTAATTAGCGGATTTACTGAGTGCTAAAGTTTTTTCCATCATGGTTTTATATTTTTTAGGGATGTAACTCTATTCATGATTATTCAGTTGTTCTTCTTAGTGTACCCTTTGCAATGTTATCTCTTCGTCTCTATTTCTTTGGTTCACGGTATAATGATGTTTTTTAATTATGTATTTGGAACAGCCCTGGCATCATGTTACTGATTTTCAGTAGGGGTCAGAGTCATGTTCCTCTGAAGATACTGTCTATTGAAGATGGCACAGTTCTACAAGACTTCAACCATTTACTTCATAGGAACAAGAAGGTGGATTTCATTGAACAATTCAATGAAAAGCTTCTTGTTAAGCAAGACAATGAGAATCTACAGATTCTTGATGTATGTTCCATCTTCAACCATTTACGGTTATGTAGAGGTGGCTAATTCGACCCATGTTATTATGAATGGGTCGATTTGGGTTATGTTTTATCTCTAATAGTTCAAATGGGTTGATAAAAGTTGTTAAAAAGTGTATTGATATGCATACAACTTTCTAAATTACATTTTTAAAAGAACAAATTATTAATAACTCGCCGTAATCAATCACATTCTGTATTCAAGTAAGTGGTTAGAATTGCATAAAATTTCTTCCAGGTAAACCTAATCTTACCGATGTGTTCTTAGGAGACTAGGCATAATAAAAGTTACTCGTTGTGGGCCGAACTCAGTTTGACACATAATCCAACCTGCCCTGCCCGTTTAGCCTCTTTTAACACTATGCATTATGTTTAGCCTCTTTTAACACTATGCATTATGTTTAGCCTTAGAGCTTTGAATAATTCCATCTCTGATTTAACTACTTCCATTTTCTTGTAGGTGCGCAATGCCAAGGTGAAAGAAGTTGGTAGTACCGAGTTTATGACCCCGTCAGCATTTATTTTTCTATATGAGAATCAGCTATTTCTAACCTTTAGAAATCAAACTGTTTCCGTTTGGAACTTTCGTGGGGAACTTGTTACATCATTTGAGGACCATGTTTTATCTCATCCAGATTGCAATACTAACAACATCTATATAACTAGTGATCAAGATCTCATTGTTTCATTCTGCAAGGCTGACAATGATCAGGTGACTGAGACAACAGGTACCATCTTATTCATGTGTATAAACGTCCGTGTATTCCATATACGTAGAAGCATATCTTTTTTTTTTTGGAAAACTTAATTATTAAGATGACGTTAATATATACTACTGAGGAATGAAGTAAACTACTTCAACTGAAGAGACAAAAATGTTAACAAAAATCCCGAATATTTTCTTTGCAAACAAAGGTGTTGGGTAATTAAAAATCCATTATGATTGGATAGACGAGACGGACTTGAGAAATAAAAATCTATTATGATTGGATCAACAAGAGGGACTTAAGCAATACATATAGGTCATCATCTGTGGTAGGGATGAGCAAAAAAACCGAAATACCGAAACCGAACCGGTACCGACCGTTACAAATGGTACGGTATTCGGTTTTTGATTTGGGGCAAAAAAAAACCCGGTACCAACCGGTCGGTACCGGTTCGGTACCGGTTGGTACCATGCACACCAAAATACCTAAACCGAACCGGAACCGCACCGGACCGGTACCGTACCGGTACCAACCGATACAAATGGTACGGTATTCGGTTTTTGATTTTGGGACAAAAAAAAAAACCGGTACCAACCGGTCGGTACCGTTATGGTACCACGCTCACCCCTAATCTGTGGCTTTCGTTTTTACTACTATTGTGATGCTATCGCCTGTTGAATAACACTCAAAGTTGTGATTTGTAATAGAGTTAACTAAATTGGTTGGTTGGGCAGGTGATTTTCTTTACAGGGCAAAACGGGAGAGGTTGGATTGAGAAGAAACATTGTTTGTTCAAAAAGTTCTATACTTGTTTTTCGAAAATGTTCATTTTGAATTGTACTAGACATATCAAATTATTACAAAACTAATTTAATCTAGTGCATGAAGTGATTGAGAAGTTTTATGCACTGAAAATACACTTTGGGTGACTTTCGAGTTGGTTAGCCCATTCGATCTTTTTTTTTCAGTTTGACCCATGCAACCAGTAAGAGATATAACGTAACTGAAATCGACCTGTTTAATCATTAATGGGTTGGCACCACCGCACCACCACCTGACTGTTGTAATGAACAACTAAAATAATTTGTTATCTCTTATACAGTTTTGTTTCTTTTTTACCATATGTTTTCCAAATTAAACGTTTGCCACTTGATGCAGCAGGTTCTATTAATATCAGCAACATATGGACTGGGAAATGCATAGCAAAAATAAATTCAAGCAATGCGATTCCCTCAAAGGATCAAGATGGAGGCAACTCTTCCAATCGAAGGAAAATAGAAATGAATATGGTTGAAGAGGCACTGGAAGACATAACAGCCCTTTACTTTGATGAAGAGCGCAATGAAATCTATACAGGTAACAGTAACGGTTTGGTTCATGTTTGGTCTAACTGAATGGTCCGTCGCAGTGGATAGAGTACATGGTATGAATAGTTATGGTCATTTTAAGTAAATACCATGATATGTGTGTTTACTCATAAGACAGATACTCCGTATAATATATATGTATATATATGGGTTATCTTTTAAATTAAGTATGTAGACTTACAGTCGAGTTGTAGAAATGACTGATGAATGCATTGTTATTAAATCCTCATTTCCTATTGTGTGCGTAAAAACTTGATGTATATTGCTTCATATAGAGGTGGTATAATGGGCGGGCTATGTAACAAGTCAATTTGGGTTTGGGTTGAAATGTGCACGTTAGATTGACCCAAAACACAGTCTGTCTGTTGTTTCGTTGGAGTGTCATGCATTTCATTTTAAGTCTTTTTCCATTCTCCAAAATTGTTATTGCTTTACGTCCAAAGAGGAAAAGGAAAGAAGCAAGAAGAAACGGATGTTTCCGAAGGTTCCGAACCGGATTTAGAGTAAGTGTGTAAAGGAATTAAGGAGAGAAATAATGATGACAGGTGATACTGATGGAACTGGAGGAGGGGGTGAGACACACAAAAGTCTATCAAGTTGGGCTGATGGACTTATTACAGGAATCTGATGGAAGAGTTTAATATCACAATTTAATCCTGTTTTGTTACTGTATGTGCATTCTTTCATGGCATAAACCGTCTGAACCTGATTGTATTTTTAGAAAGCTGAAATATATGAACAAGTGATAGATCAATGGAATTTTATGCATATTATGCGTTCATTGATGTTTTTTCTTGATCAAGTTATATATGATCGCTACCTGGTAATTTACAATTTTGATACTTTGATCGTTTTATTTATGTATCTCTTTCTTAATAATAATAAGAGTCTTATATAAGGAAGACTGAGATGAGATCATTAGAGTACATAAATTTATCAAAGTATAGAAGTACCAATCATATTGTGCCATGTGTACAAAGAGAGTGTTCCACATGTACAATACCCATTTACCCCCAACATCAATTATCTCACAAACGACAAATCGAAAAATTATGAAAATTGCACCATTAAATTCGTCGTTTTCTCCTCTTCGATTTGCCGTCCCTCAAGGAATTTTTTCGACAAAATTTTTTTCTTCTTTTTTGGTGGGTTTCACATTTTAATAACACATGTGTTAAAGTGTTAAAGTGTTGCGTTTAGGGTTTGGGGTTAGGGTTTAGGGTTTAGGGTTTGAGGTTTGGGAATCTTTCTAAACCCTAAACCTTGAACCCTTCTAAACCCTAAACCCTTATAAACCTTAAACCCTAAACCATCAATCATACTAAACCCTAAACCCTAAACCCTAATCCTAAATTAAATGTACAAGTATGTAGTAACACATGTGTTAATAATTTATAAAACCCACCTTAAAAATGGAAGAAAAAAAAAATCGTCGAAAATATGCCTTGAGGGACGGCAAATCGAAGAGGAGAAAACGACGAATTTAATGGTGCAATTTTCATAATTTTTCGATTTGTCGTTTGTGAGATAATTGATGTTGGGGGTAAATGGGTATTGTACGTGTGAAACACTCTCTTTGTACACATGGCACAATATGATTGGTACTTCCATACTTTGATAAATTCATGTACTTCCTTTAACTTTTCTCAAGGAAAACTATATGCTTTCAAAATGTGCCATGTGTCCTCACAAAGTAAAAGTGATTATTAACCATTAAAAACATCATAATTTAATTATGTACTCTTAAACTCTAGCTTAGTTATAAAAGAAAAGGCGAAATAAATATTCATTTTATGTATATAAGCCTTAATATGTACATTACATTTACATATATACATATATAAAGATCTAAATGACTAATTTGCAAGAACATAAAAATATAAAAATTAGATACATCACATAATCACTTGGATTAGTTTAATTACAAACTCCTCTTATTAAACTTGGACATCTAAATCTAAATATTAGATACATGACCTTTATCACTTAAATGTATATATGCTTTAAAATTTTCAAATGAACCAAATCTTTATAAATTGTGAAATTCATTTTACTTCTTTGAAACCTGACTTAACACGCTTAAAATTGCTTTAAGTATAATTTATTTACACAATCAATCAAATACAACTAAAATTCAAATAATGAAAGCCACGCTGTTTCTATTTTTATTACTATTATATACAACCAAATTAGCACTCCCTTAACTAACTTAAATTTAATATTTCTAAATGTATAAATAACATGATAATTATTATAAATTATAATTAAAAAGAATACAATGCATAAGTTAGCCAAACCAAGAATACAATTTTTAAAATAATAATATAAACTGTAATTAAAAAGAATACAATAATTATCATGTTATTTTATATATTTAGAAATAGGGGTTAGTGCGCGCAAATGTAATGAACTATGCTCTGACATTCATTCTATGTAACTAACTAATCGGGGCTCCATTGTATGTAACGAACTTCTAATTTCCTTCGTTGTATGTAACGAACTTGTATATTGGGCAGATCAACGGTTCTAAGGGCGCCACATGTCGCTTTATATAATCGACACATGGAAAAAAAAATTCGTTACATACAATGAACGAAATTAGAAGTTCGTTACATATAATGGAGCCCTGAGTAGTTGGTTACATAGAATGAAACTCAGAGCATAGTTCATTACATTTGCGCGCACTTACCCCTTAGAAATATTACATTTAAGTTAGTTAAGGACTTAAGGGAGTGCTAATTTAGTTGTACAGATCTTTGTAGAAATTTTCAACTTATATTAATTTCAATTTATATTATTTATAGAAAATTAAATTTCATTAAATGTCATTAACATGTGCTCTAAGAGCACAAGTTAGACGTTTCCTTCTTTTTATTATCAGACAATTCTCTTTATTGTATACAAAATCAACCTCAAAGATATATGTTAAAAAACAATTGTTAGAAGCATATTTAAATAACGGTTTTATCATATTTAGGAAAAAAATTAATAATTTCATTTTATAATGGGTCGTGCTAGGCACGGCTCTCTTTGTACCTAGTATATTTATATAAAATGAAGAGGAATGAGGATGTTCATGGTCAGTAGATTGGTCTTTTTTTACAGCTTTACATAAAACCAATTGATAATGCAAAGCCAAACCATACTAAACAGAAATTATTTAAGCATAAGGGTTAACCTCAAGTCTCCAAATATTAAGCCCAAACTCAATCATATAATCTATCCGGTTAGTGTTAACCAACAACATCAATAAGAAAATCAAACAATGTATATTTCTTGATAGGAGGATGTGACATTGCAAATTTTATTTTATTTTTTAATAAAAAAAATCAATATAGATGAATAGGTGAATTTAAAATAAGATATATCTGATATTAATGTGCAATTTGGATTTTTAATCAATCTCTTTAGTTGGGCCCCAGACGCCTATTTGGCAAGGCTGACAAATATCCCACGCATCAACTTCCAATAAAATGGTTCCACGTGTACAATATGAAATTCCCGCCTTTTGTATAAGGGTTACCTTTTAAATGATTAAATCAACCATGTACAATTACCAATGTTTTGAAAACCGAAAACCGGATCAACTCGGAAAAGCTCCCGGGTCCGGTCGAACCGGTCGGACCGGTTCAACCGGCCGGTCAGACCGATTTTTGGCATGACACAGCAGAAGTTTTGGGCATGACATATCAAAACTTTAATGGGCTATTAAATATTTGGGTAAGTTACGTTTTCTTTGAGAAAAAAGGCCCAAAAGGCCCACTAGGGCTACATTCACACATCTCATCCCCTCACGAGTGCAACTCATCTTTCCAAACCATTTATCTGCAACTCATCTTTCCAAACCATTTATCTGCAACTCATTTATCTGCAACTCATCTTTCCAAACCATAACCACCACACCACCATGCGTGACATAACTTGCGACTGGCCCACTTGTTCCCGTCACCACCACCCAAACTATAAACACCACACCCCATCACCACCACCATGTCACCAACAACCAATCACCACCCAAACCATAACCACCACGCCACCACACCCCATCTAAACACACTAATTACACATCTGATTATGGAAAATACCTTAATGGCGACGAGCGACGGAGGTTGATGTATCGTAAAAAGTCACGTTTTTACATGCATTAATTGTCCCATATTTAGCTCTTTTCTAACAAATACATCTTAAAATCATCATTATTCAATAACTTTTGTTAGAAAGGTATAAACTTGTCGGTCTTTTGAAAATCAAGCAAAAAGGGCAGAAAACTGACCTAAATAGGCACTATTCTGAGCCTAACCCTAATTCTACTGTAAACTTCATACCAGAGCCTCATAATAGTCTTATTTTGTAGCTATGAAGATTACGAGAACGTGGATATAAGGATTGCTCAGAACGGATCAAGGACGAGAAAGTTATGCAAGTTACAGCGCAGCCGAAAGCTACAAAACGTATTCTGAACACGCCCGGGCCCCACACATCCAATTTCTACCAAATTGGCATCATTAGAAGCGTAAGGGAATTACGAAGCTGTAGGCGAAAGAATCAAGTCAAACGGACGCGAAACGAAGAAGATACGGCCTTCCGAAGATGCGAGAAAAGTCAGAAAAATCACACGGCCTAGCACACGGCCACCCCAGGGCCGTACACGGCCTGTACAGAGCCGTACACGGCCTGTATAGGGCTGTACACGGCTTGGTTTGGTCACACACGGCCTCCGTCTTGCTTCGTTTGCTTGTACGTGTGCTTGTGGACTTGTACTCTTGGATCCAAGGCTTGCCTATAAATAGAGAGCTCATTCACCTCATTTCACACACCATTCTTCATAGAATTCTCTCACTTTCTCTCTCACACACATTCTCTCTCTAGCACTACTCTTAGGAGTTAGAGGAGAATTAGATTAGGTTAGCTTCTCTCTCTAGTTTCTCTCTCTAGAGAACTAGAGAGATGTAGGCACGGTTCGAGTGGGGAAGATAGCTGTAGCTTGGGAATTTTATTGTATTGAAGTTTTCAAGATTCTAGCTTGTACTACTCAGTGTTACGCTGCTTAAATACTGGTTATTACTTATTCCTTTACTTACGGTTATTATGTTTTGTTTGCATGATATTTGTGTTTGTGTTGCGAATATTGCCATGCTATTTACGTAGTTTAATACTGTGATTGTTGAAATATAGATATTAGGATTATGGATGATATTTAATTCATTGAGGTATTCATTATGAAATAACGGAAGTAACGTTATACGGCTTTCATTTGTATAGCGCCGGAATCATCACGAATGTGTGTAGTACGGAACGTGGAAGCTATGAAAGTCGTGGGCACAATCCGTTATGGAATAATGTTCCCAGTATTATGATTGGTGAGTGTTTTGCTGTGTATCTGGTTGAGTTTTACATGAATATAGACTTAATAAAGTGTCCACCCTTTCCAGTCTTTCACGTGACTATTGCCTTAGGATAGGATCTGATCAACCCTAATACTACGTAGATATAGTTATCTCATATTACAGTATGAAGCTATGAATATTCCGTAAAACGGCACAGTACTTCGTATAGCGTTGGAAACACCTCGTGTGGAGTACAAATACGTGGAAGCTAAGGAACTGTCGTAGGTTTATCTCATCGTGGAATACCTAGAAGTCACCCTTTTAGAATATGGGTCTAGGAACAATAAAGCTGTGGAAATGCTCGCTGCACCGTACACCGTTAGTACACCAAGGTTCAAATACAGCTGTGGAAATGCTCGCTGCACCGTACACCGTTAGTACACCAAGGTTAACATACAGCTGTGGAACTACTTTAACGTACAGTACACCGTTAGTATGCCTTGAGTCTGGAACACTGTGGATATGCCAAATGCACTGTACACCGTGAGTATACCTTGAGTCCGGAACACTGTGGATATGCCAATTGCATTGTACACCGTGAGTATTCCTAGGGATGAACGCCTGATAGCAAAGGAGGGTCTAATTCATGACGGAGTTAATTATGCTTAAAACCTGATATAAATGAGTTCTGAAAAGAAAGCAAGTATTCTGCTGTAATACAAGATGCTTAAACCGCTTAACTCAACATAACCGACAGCTCAACATATACATCATACAATTAGTACATACCTAGATAAACTCAGATAGATTTAGGTGTTAAGAAAGGTCAGATAGAAAATTGCAGTTTGTTACCTTATGCCTACACCCAGGATATATCATCCGTAGAGGTCGCTTAGTCTTACAAGGCAAGTGAGGGGGGTTTGAACAACCTGTTTCTTATCAGCATCAGGATAACCTAGGATTCAGTGACATATGCTTTTACGCTTTTAGACTAAAACGTAAGGTCCTAGTGTTTACACCGACTGTCCGTCTGATGATTTGCCCAAGGTAGTCTCCAATCATCTGTCTAATGAATATCATCCAGAAACCCTAATTATCGAAGTTTCAGCAATCACGCTCTACCTGTTGCCTACTCTCTTTTTAATTTACTTGTTTTATTTAGTATTAGTTTAGATAACCAACCAAAACCTACCTACTTTTATAAACCCATCCTATCAGAAAGCTCATTTACGGTAAGTCCATTTTGGTTCCATTCGCTCCGATTTTAAGAACGACACTCGAGTTATACTTACTGCTTACTCCCCAAAAGTAGATAGTACTTATAGTTTGAGCCCCAGCTCATATAAATTTAAAACCTAACACGTTCACACGTTGTTGCGTCGTTGCCTGCAGGACCGCCGTGCCAACCCCCCTTGGAAAACGACTGCGGCTGTGTCAGCACTCTGACGGCGCAACAGGGTTTTTGGCGCCGCTGCCGGGGATCGGTTGAGCGTAGTGAACTTTAAGATTACCGTAGATAGTTGACTTTTAGGAGACCCTTCCTTAAGATTTTCATTACTTTAGGAAGTTAATTGCTTTAATAGTTAGTTTAGTTAATTTAGAAAATACAAAAAAATTAGAAAACCCTAGAAAACCCTAATTCTCCTTCCAATCTTATTTCTCCCATGGATGAGATAACTATCATGGACGATGCGGAATTCTTTGTGTCTTCCCACAAAGAGGTCTGTGTTAACCAGGAAGTTGAGATGGACGAATATTCATCCTTAGACCTAGGTTTTGATATATCTCAGCAGAAGATTCCACCTTCTGTCACTATTGAATTAAGTGGTCAACCCACACTTGACCCTGAGATTTTATCAATCTTATCTAGATATCCACATTACCTTAGACCTGCCACCTTACCAGAAGATGTTCCTTTCGGTATTGAAGTTTTCTTCTATCCACCAATGCCTTGGATGGATTTAAATGAGCGACTTGATTGCTTAGATGAATACTTCAGGTATGATCTTCCAGATATATTGCGAGCCTACCCCACTACTCTTTTCCAAAGTGTAGAAGTGGATGAGCGTCTCCAGTGTCCGGAGGATCCTGAACTAGAAACACCAACCTTACCCAACACTGAATTAACTAATAACCCACCAGAATCAAGTAATAAGTATCACTTAGGAAACTTTCACAAGCCCAGTAGGAGAATAGATATCTGTGCTGATTTTCTTAGAAACCTTAAGATATCAGATTTCCCTTTTTCAACTGAGCAGAGGAAGACCTTTGTAGTGATTGATAGGATAATAACATGTCTACGTGCTAATTACGATCAAAAAGATGAGTTATCACTGAAATCAGAGTTAGACCTACTAATGGATCTAATAGCTAGCACCGAGTATCCATCTGTTTCACAGATTAAGATTAATCGTTATGTTGCTGCCCTGATTGACGAGCTCGAATTTTGGATTGAAAGAGCCCCTATCACTTATACTTTGATTCCATGCGTTAAACTGTTCTTTGTTGATCCTGCCACTTATCTGATTAATGAACTAAGATCAATTTTCCCTGATTCTACTGAGGAAGCCATGGATTCTGCTTTCTTCCAAAAGAGGAAGGAAATCCATGTTAAGCTTACTCAGTTGTTACTAACATCTAAATTCCCTTTTACTAAGCAACAAAGGATCTACATCAGAGAGATTTCACAAGTAGTTCACTCTACTACTGGAAACCCTGATTCAGAAGAAGAAAAGGAATTTCAGCATGTTATCGGAGAATTGCTCTTTGATCTATGTCTTATAGACACAGGATTCAGGGATGGTATTTCGAATCCGAGGAAGGTAAGACGAGCATTTAACCAATTCATTGATACGTTACTAGCATTAGGTCAAGAAGAAAAAGAATTCTTACGAGAATTTGAGCGTTATTATATGAATCCCGCTGACCTAATTCATAGTATCATTAAAACGATTCAAGGTACGTTCGTTCTTCGCCACACTTTCTCGCATGCTTCAGGATTATCTGAAAGTGCTGTCACAAGCACTAACAGATAAATGGTGATGGTCTGATGTAAATAAATTTGAATATTTCGTTAATTAGGACAAAAATAATTTTAATTAGATTTTCTTTTAATTTACTTTTATAAAAACAAAGAAAAACGTTCTTTAAAGTTTAAACGCGTAAGTTTTTAAACGAATTTTCGCAAACAGTCCAAACGTTTCAGAAATTTGACAAAGTTTTAATTTAAAATTTTGGAAAATTTTATTTGGATTGTTTTTGAATTTTAAAGAACACAAAAAGATTTAATAAACGTATTAAAAAACGAAAATGTTTTCGCATGCGAATTAATGTTACGTTTTTAATATACGAATTTAAATACGAAAGTTTCGTGCGTATTTTGGTTGATTTTCATAAAAAATATTTTAACTTTAAAAACCCAAGTATACGTTTCGTTTCGTTCGCATTTAAGTTAAAATTGCATATTAAAAATGCAATTTAAAAATGCATAAAGCAAAGGAAGCTTCCACCACTTTTTACAAAAAGTAAAAAGCAACTTCTTCTTCCTCTTTTCTTCTCAAAACCGTCACCCACCATCACCATCTCCATTTCTCCATTTTTCCATCATTTTTCTTCAAATCAAGCTTCAAATCTTCCATATCTTCATCTCTTTTGCATCTAGATCATCTTTACATCAAGGTTGAGGTATGATTCTAACCTAAAACCATCATTTTGAATATTTTTATAAAGTTAGGGTTTATGCTTAGATCTTGGATTTTAATCATCAAGTTTCATGCTTTTTGCTTGCAAAGTGCTATATGCTTGATTATTAACATGTTTGCGGAAGTAATTTGAGGTTTCCATGGCTAGATTTGATGTTTTGATTTTGAGAGTTGACTTTTTGTTAGGGTTTTAGCAATTTTGACTTTCTTGAATGATTATTTGCTTATGATTGACTTTTCGGTGATTAATTGCGCTTAAAATGATTAGTTTACATAAGTAATTGATTGTTAAGAATTAGAGGATTAATTTAATTGCATGCTTATGAATTAAAGTAAGACTTTTTATGCAAAATTATTTAAAAACCATTACTTTAACTAAAATCATTATTTTTAAATGGTATTTATTTAAACATTGTGTAATTTGCTTCATGAAAATGCAATTAAATATATTTGAAATAGCACTACTTTAATTAATAAAGTTAGTGAGATTTCGAATTAATTACCCTTTAATTAAAGTCTTATGCTTAACCAAAATGATGGATGGTAAATAAAATCGCTTTGCTTGCTTATTTTAATCATAGTAAGGTAATTATATGATTTATGATCATGATGCTTGCTTGATTATTTGATTACTTAGCATGTTTAGAAATATTCATCTTTAAGTAATCTTAGAAAAATAGGAAAGCTACGGTTTTGTTTATTTGGATAAATTACGGATTGTTGATTGCGGTTTTTAGGGTATTCATAAAAATAATAATGGGATAATTGCAAAATCTAAAGCCTACATTTCTAATTTTATCTGAAAATTTGGAATAAATATTATATTGTCCAATTATTGTTATATGATCTGTTTCCTTGTTTTTCTTGAACAGATGGACCCGATTCCACCTACTCTAGCTTATTTGGCCAAGACTACACAAGAAAAGACTTTGATTCGGAAATGGCTAAAGAGGGCATTTTGGAAGTAATCGGTACATAGTTTGGGAAGACATGGGGAAACTTGGAATCGAGGACAGGTTGAGGAATTTGATAGGATATGAGGTTCAGGGACATAAGTTCGACTCTTGGATTCAGCTTTTTAGCATTCGTGAGCCCATATACCCCGAGATTGTTACTGAGTTTCTGATGACATTTGAGCTTAACCCAGAGTTAGGGATTGGAGATGACAAGAAAATAGCATTTAGATACCGAGGGAAGAGCCAGAGTGTCTCTATTTCGAGCTTAGCTAGACATTTGGGACTGTATTCGGCGGATCAGATTAGCTCAGATTGGTTCTTACATAGTCATCAGACGATTCCTCATCATCCCGAGAGGAGCCATAGGGTCATTTGGAGTGAGCTGACGGGCACTCACTATACTTGTGGTGCCAAGTCCTCAGCTTTGATTCTACCTCAGTTAAGTCTCCTACACAAGCTGATTGTTACATCTATTATGGGAAAGAAGGAGACCAGGCCGATAAATGGGGATGAGTTGTATATCATTGATGCTATCATGAGCCGCCAGAATATCAATGTGGCTTGCATTATTGCTGAGAGGATGGCGAAGGAGAAGAACTTGGACCTGACGAAGCATGTTTTTTTGGGAGCTTTCATCACCAGATTGTTAAGAGGGTTGCGACTTTTGAAAAAGAGTCATGAGGCCGAGTATAGAGTGTCTTCCACTTCATTACCATGTGACTTGGACTACTGCAAGCAGATCCATTTGATCACTGAGGGTTCTGAGAGACAGTGTTACTGGAAGGACACTGATGAGCTTATCCCTTGATGTTTCATGACCAGGAAGAGGGTCAGAGAGGAGGATGTTGAGACTCCGGTTGTTGATAGAGTGGATAGAGTACCGGCTGTGCCTAGGAGTACCAGGACACCAGTCAGGGATGCTGGAGTTGGGACATCAGGTCCCCGAGCTCAGATACGACATACAGATCCAGTCACTCCCTTGACTCAGTACTTCATATTGCATGCGTTGGTTGCCAACAACGCGCATCAGGCACTTATAGCTAGGGCTTTAGGTATTCCAGCGCCCGAGCCGCTCCTGTACGAGTGTGTGCCACTACCACCAGTTCCACCATCCACTACCATTCCACCATCCGTTACCATTCCACCACCTACTACCATACCACCATACATACCACCTACCACTACCATTCCACCCACACAGTCAGTCGAGCACTGTTTATCGGTTGATGCTGCATTCCCACATCCTACTGTGTCAGCCCGTACAGCCTGTTCTTCTCAGCAGTCCGCAGGAGGAGAGGCTGTTGGTTCCTACCGACCAGATGTTGTTCATTTGGGCACTGATCCATTCACTTTATCAGAGTTTCAGGGATTGTTGGCATTAGACCCTATACCTTCTGATCAGCTTCCTACAGAGGAGATACTTAGGCACATCTACAGATCCAAGATGGAGCGAGAGGGGATGACTTTTGAGGATTTCAGACAGTTGGCATTAGATGATCCGATGAAGTTACCTGCTTGCTCTCTTAGAGATGTATTGATGAAGTATACGCAGGTGAGGTCAGAGGAGCAGAGAGTCTCCAGTGGTCAGCAGTCAGTTGCCGGACCATCCTCAGTTCCTCCACCGGTTCAGCCTTCTGTTCAGGACTCTGATCAGGGTTCTCCAGCACCCTAGATTTGTGCACCCATATCTACATACTTACTATTTCCTCTATTCCATACTTTTGACTTATTGTGTGGTTGTGAAACTTTTCTTTGTTATAATTTTGGAACATGAACTATCAGACACAGTCTGTTTAGTTTCTTTATCTTTTAGTATTTAGTTATCAGTTATTTAGTTTACTTATTATGTTTTATTTCTGTTTTTCTTCTTAGTTAGAATAAGTGAATTGTGTTTGTGCAAATGAGAACTGAGGAAAGGAGATGCCGATCATTCACGAAGAAACCGCTTTCTGCATGGATTCAACCAAGGAATTTCAATCACCTGCAGACCGCCGCTTCTTTCTTAAAACCATCTCCCCGCCTCTATCGTAGGGAAGTTCCTTTCTTTTTGTCATGATTTTCACCTTTACCATATATCCAACTATGCCTAAATTCTAAGTGTGGGATTCCATCCCACCAAATTTTTCAAAACACTTAAAATTGTTCCACTATTTCAAAACCTAAGTGTGGGATTTTTCCCGAAGAAAATCCTACGTCTTAGCAATGAACATTGAGGACAATGTTGTTTTAAGTGTGGGATACACGGTATATATATACCGCAAGTTTATATTTGCCTGTCCAAAGTAATACCTCCGTTTTCATTCAAACTTTTTCAAAAAATTTCGCAAAACCAACCCAAAAGGTTGAGATTTTTAATCACCAAAACATTCGAAAACCCAACCTCGACGATGTTCGACATCCATTCGGTTGATTTTGAATATTTTCAAAAGATTTTAGTCTTAGAATATTCTTTTAAAGAGAGAAACTTTCTGTCAAAATAAATAAATTGCTTTGGAAAGTAAGATAAGGCAAAGAAAAAAACGTATCTTAAACTGAAAATTGAGAAATCCTCTAGGCATCGCATGACTTGGTGCATATGACCCTTTGATTGTGAGGTACTTGAGCCTTTAATAAGCATTCACTTTTAATGCTTCACTTTCATTTCTGAGTGTGCGCCGATGCATGTGTCTTTGAATTAGAACTTGCTCCTGAATGCGTTTCGAGACCATACCAATGAGTGTCGTACGCGGCATAGGTGCAATTAGATGATCTTGGCATTTATTAGGATTAACCCATTTCTTTCATATCTTTTCAAGCCAACCCTTCCAAATTTCTTTCTAAGATTGTTGATGATCCGATTAGAAAACCCTTTGCGCCTTAGCCATTTCATTTCTCTAAACCCTAAAACACTTCCCCACAACACAAACACTTTCCCACCAAACACCATTCCAGCTCGTGAATCTTCATAGATCATAAGTAAAGGGCTGCTTGAGGTATCTTTCTATTGGTGTCTCATCTTCAAACATCTCTCCGTACCTATCAAGAGTTTAAAGAAAGAAATCCAAAATGAAGATACGGTACAAAAGCGAAGTTATTACTCATCACGAAGATATTATCCGCCAAAGACAGTACGAAAAATTGGTACTTGTCAAAAGAAAAGTCAAAGATGTCTCACTATACGAAGGATCTCCAAGGTCATAAAAATAAAAAGAAAAAGAAAAAGAAAAAGAAAAAGAAAAAAAGAAAAGAAAAACAGGCCTTGGAGAACTCCTAGATGAAGAAGACTACTCTCCAAAGAAGAAAAAATCTATCAGAACTCAAAAGAAACATCAAGAGAAGAGATTATTCCTCTAGGAGATGAGTCTACTCGAGAAGTTATCTCAAGTGAAACTTGCTTTGATCTTTGAAAACTCCGAGTTTGAAGTTCCAAAACCCTAAAACCATTGACCAAACTACCCCTATCCTTACCCACTTTACCCTTACTCACACAACCCACTAAAATGCCTTGGGATAATTAGCACCGTTCTCAAAGGAGTGGTGGAGATTCGATTCTCGACCAAGCCTATGACGATAAGCACTGCATGACTGGCAATGAGCGATTTCGTTTCTATAGATTATAGGTAACCCGATACACTTTGAGTGAATTGAGTGACCCACTTGTGAGAATCGCCCAGTCATGTACTGTTGATGCTTATTTTCCGAAAAGATTTATCTACTTTGAAGAAAATGACTTTCTGCGAAAGATACACTAAGCATCCAAAATAATTTTTCAAAAACTATTTTCCAAATGAGGTTTGCTTGAGGACAAGCAAAAGCTTAAGTGTGGGATATTTGATGTATCGCAAAAAGTCACGTTTTTACATGCATTAATTGTCCCATATTTAGCTCTTTTCTAACAAATACATCTTAAAATCATCATTATTCAATAACTTTTCTTAGAAAGGTATAAACTTGTCGGTCTTTTGAAAATCAAGCAAAAAGGGCAGAAAACTGACATAAATAGGCACTATTCTGAGCCTAACCCTAATTCTACTGTAAACTTCATACCAGAGCCTCATAATAGTCTTATTTTGTAGCTATGAATATTATGAGAACGTGGATATAAGGATTGCTCAGAACGGATCAAGGACGAGAAAGTTATGCAAGTTACAGCGCAGCCGAAAGCTACAAAACGTATTCTGAACACGCCCGGGCCCCACACATCCAATTTCTACCAAATTGGCATCATTAGAAGCGTAACGGAATTATGAAGCAGTATGCGAAAGAATCAAGTCAAACGGACGCGAAACGAAGAAGATACGGCCTTCCGAAGATGCGAGAAAAGTCAGAAAAATCACACGGCCACCCCAGGGCCGTACACGGCTTATACAGGGCCGTACACGGCCTGTACAGAGCCGTACACGGCCTGTACAGAGCCGTACATGGCCTGTATAGGGCCGTACACGGCTTGGTTTGGTCACACACGGCCTCCGTCTTGCTTCGTTTGCGTGTACGTGTGCTTGTGGACTTGTACTCTTGGATCCAAGGCTTGCCTATAAATAGAGAGCTCATTCACCTCATTTCACACACCATTCTTCATAGAATTCTCTCACTTTCTCTCTCACACACATTCTCTCTCTAGCACTACTCTTAGGAGTTAGAGGAGAATTAGATTAGGTTAGCTTCTCTCTCTAGTTTCTCTCTCTAGAGAACTAGAGAGATGTAGGCACGGTTCGAGTGGGGAAGATAGCTGTAGCTTGGGAATTTTATTGTATTGAAGTTATCAAGATTCTAGCTTGTACTACTCAGTGTTACGCTGCTTAAATACTGGTTATTACTTATTCCTTTACTTACGGTTATTATGTTTTGTTTGCATGATATCTGTGTTTGTGTTGCGAATATTGCCATGCTATTTACGTAGTTTAATACTGTGATTGTTGAAATGTAGATATTAGGATTATGGATGATATTTAATTCATTGGGGTATTCATTATGAAATAACGGAAGTAACGTTATACGGCTTTCATTTGTATAGCGCCGGAATCATCACGAATGTGTGTAGTACGGAACGTGGAAGCTATGAAAGTCGTGGGCACAATCCGTTATGGAATAATGTTCCCAGTATTATGATTGGTGATTGTTTTGCTGTGTATCTGGTTGAGCTTTACATGAATATAGACTTAATAAAGTGTCCACCCTTTCCAGTCTTTCACGTGACTATTGCCTTAGGATAGGATCTGATCAACCCTAATACTACGTAGATATAGTTATCTCATATTACAGTATGAAGCTATGAATATTCCGTAAAACGGCACAGTACTTCGTATAGCGTTGGAAACACCTCGTGTGGAGTACAAATACGTGGAAGCTAAGGAACTGTCGTAGGTTTATCTCATCGTGGAATACCTAGAAGTCACCCTTTTAGAATATGGGTCTAGGAACAATAAAGCTGTGGAAATGCTCGCTGCACCGTACACCGTTAGTACACCAAGGTTCAAATACAGCTGTGGAAATGCTCGCTGCACCGTACACCGTTAGTACACCAAGGTTAACATACAGCTGTGGAACTACTTTAACGTACAGTACACCGTTAGTATGCCTTGAGTCTGGAACACTGTGGATATGCCAAATGCACTGTACACCGTGAGTATACCTTGAGTCCGGAACACTGTGGATATGCCAATTGCACTGTACACCGTGAGTATTCCTAGGGATGAACGCCTGATAGCAAAGGAGGGTCTAATTCATGACAGAGTTAATTATGCTTAAAACCTGATATAAATGAGTTCTGAAAAGAAAGAAGTATTCGGCTGTAATACAAGATGCTTAAACCGCTTAACTCAACATAACCGACAGCTCAACATATACAGCATACAATTAGTACATACCTAGATAAACTCAGATAGATTTAGGTGTTAAGAAAGGTCAGATAGAAAATTGCAGTTTGTTACCTTATGCCTACACCCAGGATATATCATCCGTAGAGGTCGCTTAGTCTTACAAGGCAAGTGAGGGGGGTTTGAACAACCTGTTTCTTATCAGCATCAGGATAACCTAGGATTCAGTGACATATGCTTTTACGCTTTTAGACTAAAACGTAAGGTCCTAGTGTTTACACCGACTGTCCGTCTGATGATTTGCCCAAGGTAGTCTCCAATCATCTGTCTAATGAATATCATCCAGAAACCCTAATTATCGAAGTTTCAGCAATCACGCTCTACCTGTTGCCTACTCTCTTTTTAATTTACTTGTTTTATTTAGTATTAGTTTAGATAACCAACCAAAACCTACCTACTTTTATAAACCCATCCTATCAGAAAGCTCATTTACGGTAAGTCCATTTTGGTTCCATTCGCTCCGATTTTAAGAACGACACTCGAGTTATACTTACTGCTTACTCCCCAAAAGTAGGTAGTACTTATAGTTTGAGCCCCAGCTCATATAAATTTAAAACCTAACACGTTCACACGTTGTTGCGTCGTTGCCTGCAGGACCGCCGTGCCAACTCCCTTTGGAAAATGACCGCGGCTGTGTCAGCACTCTGACGGCGCAACAGAGGTGGCTGTGGATGGCGACAGCGACGGAGGTGGCTGTGGATGGCGATGAGCGACGGAGAAGAGAGGCTGTGGATGGCGACGAGCGACGGAGAAAAGTGGTGGTGGATGGCGACGATTGGCGGTGGTTATCACTTTTAGGGTTTTGTTTTGTTTTGTTTTGGTGATTACGAGCGACGAAGAGAGAGAGAGAGACCGAGATAGATCAGATTTAGTTTTGGTTTAGTTTATCATTGAAAAAAATAATAATAATAATAACCGGTTCAATCCGGCTCGCAAAACCGGTTTAACCGGGTGTTGGTGCATTTTGTGTGTCAGTCAGTTGGTCAAACGTTTGTAATTGTCAAAGTCAATTAGTCTACGTATGTATAATGTTTAGTGTGTATATGCGAGTCTGTAAACGAATAGTGAAATAGAATATATACACAGAATTAGTGTTTATGCGACACTTAGCTAGTGTCGCACGGGTCGGTTCATGCGACACTTAGCTAGTGTCGCATGTAGGTCAGATTACACTATAAATAGAAGTGTTAAACTCAAAATTAGGGTTAGACATTTTGAGAGAAGTGGGAGAGCCGTTTTTGTGTGTGAGGAGGAGAGAAAACGAGTTTGTGAGTTTGTATCTTGTAATCTTGATTATTCAATTGTGAATATATACAAAGATTATAGAGAATTGCGTGTTTGATTCGATTAATACGTTCATATATTCATTCAAACGATCCGATCAGATCCAAGGCTAGCAAACGGGACTTTCAACTGGTATCAGAGCCAAGAATCGAGGATTCGTCGGTTTCGGATCGTTATTTTGAGTGTTTTCGGTTGATTCGTGAAGGTATTAATTGATTATAATTAGTTTCTGGGTTATTTGTGTTGATTATATCGTGTTTTGGGTTGATTTTTGAGCTCTGTTCATCGTTCGTTCGTCAATTTTCGTTAGGGTTTCGAAAAAATTCGTTTTTGGGGTTTTTGGGGCTGCTGGCCGCGACATAGCGTCACTTACCAGCGTCACTTCCTTACTAGCGTCACTTCCATAGCGACACTTCCTTAAGTGTCGCCAATTAGGGTTTCAGCGACACTTGATAGCGACACTTGTCTTTTAGCGACACTACATAGCGACACTTAATCGAGTGTCGCCATTTGACTTTCTGCGGTACTTCATGCGTCACTTCATGAGTCACTTCAGTGAGTCACTTCAGTGAGTCACTTCAGTGCGTCACTTCAGTGCGTCACTTCCGTGCGTCACTATAGTGCGTCACTTCAGTGCGACACTTCTTAGCGACACTAACCTAGTGTCGCGCTAGATTCGAAAAAAAAAAAAAAAAAAAAAAAAAAAAAAAAAAAAAAGTTTAGGCTGGAAAATCTCCAAAAAATTTTGCATTTCCAAAATTTTTCCTTAGCCTTACAACTGTTCAATTTTAGGCTGGAAAAAGTTTCATTTTACCCGGCCAATTTTTGACGTTTTCGGACGAAATTTTGGCGGGAAATTCGCGAAAATTTTTGTAGTACCAAATTTTGTTTTTGAACTTAAAAGTACCTAATTTTAGTGTCGGAAAAGTTTCGCTACACTCTGTCGGTTTTCGGATATGGCTTTTGGTGCGAAAATGCCTCCTTCTACATCTTTGTTCTATAGTGATTTTGCGAGTTGGAAGATTAAGTTATGCAATTTCATTGAATACAATGATCCAAATCTGTGGAATTGGTTTAACACCATTGATCGATATGAGCAACCAAAACTCGATGGAGTGCTTAAGTCAAGAGCACAAATGTCAGTCAAGGAACGAGAAGAGTTTGATAAAGACAATAGAGCGTATGAGATGATTACCAAGTGCTTGCCAGAAGTTGTGATTAATAAATTTAAAGATCAAGCAACTTCTATAGGGTTATGGGATGCTCTTGTAGCGGCTTACGATCAAAAGGAAAAGAAGTCAGAGGCTAATATTCAAATTCCTAGTCTAAATGATACTTCGAGATCTACTTCCAACTCAGCAGCATCTACTTCTACTAGCACTTCATATGCTTCTTATATCTCTCATACAGCTCATTCAAAGGCTACTGAGGATCATGCTACAATCTTTGCAGCTTTCCTCAACTCTTATGAGAATTTTCTTTCCAAGAAGGCTAGTACTCTACAGCTTACTGAAGAAGACTTTGAACAGATTGATTCTGATGATCTCGAGCAGATGGACATCAAATGGAGTATGGCCATGATAACCCAAAGAACTAAGAAGTTTCTCCAGAGAACGGGTAGAAAAGACCTGGATGATGATGGTGATACAGGTCTTGGTTTTAATAAAAGCAAAGTGAAATGCAAGAACTGTCAGATTCATGGGCACTTTGCTAAGGAATGTGTGGAGAATAAAAATCCCTCATCTGGATTCACTACACCTTCAGCTCCCAAGACTCCAGAGAATCACACAACATCACAGGCGATGACCGTGTATTCTCAGGGAATGTTTGATTCAAGTGCGACTCAAGAAAAGGTTCAACACAGTGCATTCTTGGCAAAGATACATGAGGTAGAAACAGAATCTGAAAAACCTTTTACATGTATCTCCTGTATTAAATTGGAAGCTTCTTTAAAATGTTTTCAAATAGACTATGTAGACTTGAGAGAAAAGGTTGAGAAACTTACTGAATCAAATAAGTTTCTAAAAGCTAATGAAAAACTTTATGATAAGCAGATTGAAGCTTATAAGTTAGATACTCAAACCTTTAAAGCAAAAGTCTTTAGTCAACAAGATGCAATTAAAAGCTATTTAACAGAAATTGATTTGTTGAATAAAGAACTTTCTGAGCTAAAGTCTGAGTCTGACTCTTTTAAAAAGGGAATCACAAGTTTCTCAAACTCTCATAAAATCTTCGATGAAATTGTTGACAAGCAGAGGACAAATACAAGTAGTAAGGCCGGAATAGGGTATAACTCAGTTCCACCTCCTACTAATCACTATCCTCTGCCTGTTAAGGAAGGCACCGAAGAACTTGTGGCTGACTACTCATCATGGCCAGCTACAAAGTCTAAAGAAGCTACATCCAATCCCAAAAGGCAGGCAAAGGAGAAAACTAAACGGACAGAGTATCCCTTGCCTACTTTTGTTAAGTCTGATAGTACACCTCCAGTTAGTGTAGAGGAGGGTGTTGAGATAGAGGATCTACCGGAAGAGGCTGAAATCAAAGTTGAAAAAGTTAATGTAAAGCCAGAAAATCATATACTTACCAATGAAACTGTAAAGGTTTCAAATACAAAGGGTAAAAACAAGGTTGAAAATGAATCCAAAAGGGTTCAACATCAAATGAAGGATTCAAATGTAAAATCTAAAAGTGAACAACCTTCAACATCAACTTATTCAACTTCTGAGGCTTCTACATCAACGTGTACACATAAGTGTTCACGTCCTGTAAATACCTCATCTTCTAAGCTTCCAACATTTCATTCTCCACCTCAACCTTTTGTGGGTAATCATTGGAATAGGTCGTACATTGAACGACGTTCTTGCTTCCATTGTGGACAACAAGGACATATAATTAGGGATTGTCGGTTATTATCCCTAGATAGGTTTGGTAGAGGGATGCCAAGAACTTCCTCTTTTAGGAATTCTTTTTGTAGAACTTTTCCAAGGCGTGGTTCGTATTCGCCTATGTCAAGACATACATCCCCTTCTCCCGAACCCGTGGCTAGAGTAAACAAAGTTGTGCCTATTAGACCTCAAGTTCAACAGCACAACATTGTTGAAAACAAATCATCTGAACCTACACAGGTTTGGAAACCCAAATCCACAAACAACACATCAATGAAATCGTCTGAGTTTTTAAAATATCATAAACTCATTGATGTGATGGTTATGGATGACCATGGACAACCCAAGTCAATTAAGGCTTGGGTGTCCCATAAGTACTAACATTTAATTGTTTGTGGTGGTGCAGTCAGGTTTTTGATAGCTAATATTTTTAGTGACTGCAAGATTGTGTTTGTGTTGGCAAAGAAGATAGTCTTTCAAGGTGGTTATGTGTGATGATCTGTGATTGGATGGATGAGATTATCGAAGTTTCGAGGTGGTAAAAGTGCTAAAAGGCATTTGACTTGACTTGATATGTGATTTTGAAACTTTTATTTAAATTTTTTCTATTTTTATTTGTTAGTAATGCAACAGCCATTCTTTGTACTTTTTAGTATCAAAGAAATGCAATGTTGCGAAATTTGTTAAAATTAAAAAATACAAAAATATATGTTTTAAGGTTTAAGGGGATTACCTTTGAATTGAAGTTGCGATAAGAATTTGCTGTTCAGGGGGGGTAATTTTAAAAGTTAAAAATGTGAACAGCAAGATTCTTAACTCTTGAAAAGACGTTGGATTGTGTCTGTAAACAACTTGGGATATGATAGTACATCGGTTGACATGCATAAAATTTGAAATTTTAAGGTTTATGTTTGATGTGTCAGTAGGTTTATCTGGCATATTTAAAATAGCTTCTATAAACATTGGCTTCATCATATGATGTATCGGTAGGCATGGTACACACCGGTTTGTGAGTGAGTAAGAAGTAATAATTAAAACTTGTCTATTACTTTGTGAAAAATGTTATATGATGTATGACATAAGTCTTAATTGATAAATGAAGGTACTACCATACGCTGTCATAATCATTATGTAAATGCAAAATTGGCATATAGTATTAATATGATTATTAGTCTAACTAATGGTGACTATTGTTGTACTCTCGTACAGACCTGAATCCATTAGTTATGCAAATAGTCTCAAACTTGTTATGTTCATACTAAGGGACCCTCTGTTGTACTAAGTACAGATCTGGGGCCACTAGTATCTTTATAATCGGTTTGATGTATGCCTAAATTTAAATATCAAGTGTATGTTACAAGAAAGCCGAGATAAACTTGGTCTTGTAATCTCTACCTTGTTTAATATGCAGTGTTTTGTGTTTTACTAAAGATTATCAGTATATCATATAATGGGTTTCACAAAATTAATATCCATACTAACAATAAAGGTTAGCTCACAGATACGGATGTAACATGTTTAAGTGGACAAACAATACCGATGATCGTCTTGAACTAATTTTTATAAAAGGTGCTTTAAATATGTCAAGTAAATTTAAAGTGGACAAATATACTGATGATCGAAATAACACTTACTATTTCCTAATAATTGCATGTTTGCCTGATATGATCCCTAAGCAGACCTAAAACAATCCTATCCCCAATTTATTTTAATCTTCGTTCTTTACTTTTTCTTTATAAAGAAAATACAAAAAAATTTTATTTCTATGTTATTTTCTTCAAACATCACATATCTTGTTAAAGTCAAAACATTGAAGATGTAAAGGATGTCGGTTATTCTCCAAAGACTGTGAAGACAAATTCTATTGGAGATACTACTGATGATTGAGAGATGGTCACTGAGTTTGAAGATCTTATTGTTTGATAAGTTTGTGTCAGTCACATGAATTTGGACATCAAGATTTTATTTGAAGACCATACTATCTCAATGGGGGAGCTTGTGATAGTTGAAGACATGAAAGAGTTTGTTGATGAAGACTAATTGAAGACTTATTTGACCAAGCTGCTGACATGGGGGAGTTTGTTGGTGCATTTTGTGTGTCAGTCAGTTGGTCAAACGTTTGTAATTGTCAAAGTCAATTAGTCTACGTATGTATAATGTTTAGTGTGTATATGCGAGTCTGTAAACGAATAGTGAAATAGAATATATACACAGAATTAGTGTTTATGCGACACTTAGCTAGTGTCGCACGGGTCGGTTCATGCGACACTTAGCTAGTGTCGCATGTAGGTCAGATTACACTATAAATAGAAGTGTTAAACTCAAAATTAGGGTTAGACATTTTGAGAGAAGTGGGAGAGCCGTTTTTGTGTGTGAGGAGGAGAGAAAACGAGTTTGTGAGTTTGTATCTTGTAATCTTGATTATTCAATTGTGAATATATACAAAGATTATAGAGAATTGCGTGTTTGATTCGATTAATACGTTCATATATTCATTCAAACGATCCGATCAGATCCAAGGCTAGCAAACGGGACTTTCACCGGGTTCGACCAGGAAATCGTCCGGTCCATTGACTAGTCAACAGACACCCAAAACCGGTTTGTAACCACTCGGAAATCCCAAAAAAGGCGATCGGACCGGTCGGACCGGACCGGTTCAACCGATTTTCAAAACATTGACAATTACAGGTTGAGTTAAACTCTCCTTTTCTATTGTGTGTAAATACTTGATGTAGTAGTCGGCATATCCAAATTAGTAGGCTTTATTTATAGATGGTAAAAAAGGTGCGTTGTGTAACATGTCAAATTAGTTCCTGTGTCATATATTCTATACTTTGGTTAAGTCATTTTTTCTATTCCGGAATTTTTTTATGATATTTCTTTAAACACAACTTGAATCTTTTATCCTTCCTTATTTCTGTTCTTTCCAGTTTCTTGAATGTTTTTCTTTATGAAAGAAAATTTTAAAAATTAACCATAATAAGTTATTGAAGAAAGTCCATTTCACCTTTGCAAAATATTTAAATAAATCAAACAACATTTACCATTTAAAAATAAATAAATTTTCAGAATGGACATTGATATTTCCAACATTAAAAATGATAGATATACCATTAGGTACAATTGTTTACGATATGGTACAACTGCTTAATGCACAGTTTTGATGGAAGTATCATTTTTGTTGGTGGAAATATCATTTGTCTTTCAGAATAGACGGGCAATTTGGATTTTTAATCAATAAAGCGTTGACTAATAGTCCACGCAGCATACTTTCCCCTCCAATAAGATGGTTCCACGTGTACAGATGAAATTCCCGCCTCTTGTATGTAACCGTTTTAATACCTGAAAAATTAGCCGACTCACCTGATTTTGATCACATATATATTCGATCACCATTTTCTGCTACAAATAAAAATCGCCATTACAGACTTCAATCCAGTACTTCTCGTAGCACAATTCCTGTGATCATAATGCACGAATGAGATTAAAATCAACATTCACTGATAATAGCGATAATTCAATCTTCAACTCTCGGTCATTTACTGCTACATTCATTATAACGCCCCTTATTTATTACAACAATATAATATTAAGCTTGGCGGAAGCGACTACTTGAAATACATATTCTATTAAAACCTGCTGGAAATTTTCGCAAACCTTTATACAATATGTTTAACTACTAAACAAACATAGTTAATATGTTTACAAACCCGGGGCATTATATACTATAAAACATTATTTATTACAAACTGGATCAGAGTTGCAAGTTCAAACATTCCCAGCATCAAAACATCCTTCTTGTCTACCACAAAATATACATCAACTGCAGGAAGTAAATTGAGGGATTAGCACAAAGCTAAGTGAATGAATTATCAACTACAATTCAATTTAGCTAGCAATCTGTTCACAATCAATAATGCAACAAATATCGTCAAGAGGAACGGTGGTTCCTAGAGACCATGTTCCGGGTGGCCCCATCAGAACACTTAAATCAACTGTAGGCCAAAACAGTGATTAACCGCTAACTAAATGCTAATCTCCATCAACACATGTACGCAACCCTGTGTTGACCAACATTAGCAATCAAGTCCAACCGACAATCTAGTTGACCTCTGGATTATACATTTCAATTCAATGTTCATCAATCAACCAATCAAATGGCATATCATTTCAAAGTTAACATACTATCAATAGTAATCCTATAATTACTTATTGAAATCAAACTGACACAACCAAATCAAGCTGTGAGTTTCAAATCCACTCACCTGATTATCTCGTTTCACTTACTCAGCTGTCTTATCTCGCTGAGCTCTCTGCTTATCTGAGAATCAACAATCAGGTAAAAGTTAGAAATCAAGATCATTAACACTTGACTTGCATCAATTTAGATCATTAGGAACTTATCACAATTCACATTGCAATTACAAGTTCCTAATTATGTATTAGTATTCATCATATAACAATTATCATGTAATTACATTCAATAAGTATATATTACATAGTAACTAGCAAGTTAAAACAAGTCTTGAAACTTAAAACAAAATATGCTGGAAAACACCCAAAGCCGCCGGCTTCGGGCCTCAAACCGCCGGCTTCCTAAAGCCAGCCGCCGGCTTCTCTTTTCAAGCCGCCGGGTGATTTAAATTGGGTGGTGACAGAAACGAATCGCATATTAAAGCCTCTATTGGCCGCCGGATAAGCATTCAACCCGCCGGCTATGGCTGTCAAGCCGCCGACTAGGGTAGTTCACCCGCCGGTTTCCTGTTTACACAACGAAGCCGCCGGCTAGGGTATAGAAGCCGCCGGCTTCCTCCCCTGCACCAGCAAGCTTCGCCCAGCTCAAAACCCAGCTACGAATTTTTATACTAATTAACCACAGATACAGTTTCAGCAGCATACTTCAATCATATATCATCACTTTGGCATACCATATCATGCTTAAAACATCTTTTCACTATCAATTCATTCAAAGATTATACTTAATCATAATCATGAATTAAAACAAGATCAAAAACTCAAAATCAAAGCTTACTAGTGATGATGATGATGTTACAAACTTAGGACTCACAATCACAGCTCAAGGATCACTTGGTTTCAATCTTTGTTTTTGCAAGGATTTTAGAGGTTTAGGTTTTTGAAGATTTTCTAAAAGAGGAAAGTTACTAACTTTCCTAAAATGGAAAGATTTTATAAGTCGGCTCATATTTTTAACACCGACCCGCATTCACTTAAAACTAGTCCCCTTTTAATCTATAGCCTGGAACCTAAAAACCATTTGCGAGAAACTTATTTTATTGCACCGTCAACTATAGTAAATTAAAACAAACAATAATTTACTAAACACAATAAGTCCTAAGGCTTATTTAACTAAGTTTCGCAATTTAAACATATTTATCAAATAATTTCTAATACAATTAAATACATCAATTTAAAATTAGAAATTACCGGACCAAAAGAGAGGATGTTACAACTCTCCCCCCTTAAGAAGATTTCGTCCCCGAAATCTCATCACGATCAAATAATCCAGGATATCTGGATCTCATACTATCCTCGGTTTCCCACGTTAGGTTTTCACCTAAACTATGTCTCCATTTCACTAACACCATGGGAATCTGTTTCTTCCTAAGTTTAGTAACTTTTCTGTCAAGAAGTTCTACTGGTTCTTCAATTAACTTCTGACTCTGATCAACTTTCAAATCTTTCAAAGGAAGAATCTGAGACTGGTCCTCAACGTTACATTTCCTCAAATAACAAATGTTAAACTTGTCATGAATACCAGTAAGCTCTGGAGGAAGATCCAATGTAACAGACTGATCATTAACAATCTGACGAATTCTAAACGGTCCAATATACCGAGGAGCCAATTTGCCACGTTTCCCAAACCGAATTACCCCTTTCCAAGGCGAAACTTTCAAATAAACAAGTTCACCTTCAACAAAATTAACTGGTCGACGTTTAGGATCAGCATATTGTTTATGTCTATCACGTACAGCTTTCAACTTTTCACGAGCCACTGCCACTTTATCAGCTGTCATTTGAACAATATCTGGACCTGCAAACTGTTTCTCACCTGCCTCTAGCCAACAAGTTGGAGTTCTACAACGGCGTCCATACAGCATTTCATATGGAGGCATGCCAATACTGGAATGATAAGAGTTATTATAAGCAAACTCAACCAATGGCAAATGAGAATCCCAAGAACCACCATACTCCAGAATACAAGCTCTCAACATATCCTCCAATGTCTGAATCGTACGTTCTGACTGACCATCTGTTTGAGGATGATAAGCTGTACTAAGATTCACTCTGGTGCCCAACTCGTGCTGCAAACTTTGCCAAAATCGAGATACAAACCTCGGATCTCTATCAGATACAATCGATAATGGAATACCATGCCGAGTAACAATCTCATTCATATACAACTGTGCAAGCTTACTCAGAGATGCAGTCTCACTAGTAGCTAGAAAATGAGCACTCTTGGTCAATCGATCAACAATAACCCAAACCATATCATTTCCTCGGGCAGTTCGAGGCAACTTGGTAATAAAATCCATAGTCAAATGTTCCCACTTCCATTCAGGAATCTCAAGCTATTTCAACAATCCATACGGCTTCTGGTGTTCAGCTTTAACTTGAGAACAAATATGACAAGAACTAACAAACCTTGTTACATCCATCTTCATTGTAGGCCACCAATACAAAGGTTTCAATTCATTATACATTTTCGTACTTCCAGGATGTACAAACAATCTGGACTTATGGGCTTCATTCAGAATAACATTCCGAAGACCACCAAACAAAGGAATCCAAACACAAGACTGAAAGGTTTTTAATCCTCTCGAATCATCCAATAACAATTCCTTTCGATTCAACATAATTTCAGATTTCAAATTATGATCTAACAAAGCCTCTAACTGTGCAACTTTTATCTGAGCCACTAAATCAGAAGAAACTTCTAAACGCATAAAATAAACTCGATCATAAGTTACTTTGCGGCTCAAAGCATCAGCAACCACGTTGGCTTTTCCTGGATGGTATTTAATCTCACAATCATAATCTTTAATTAATTCTAACCATCGTCTCTGTCGCATATTCAACTCTTGCTGTGAAAATATATACTGAAGACTCTTGTGATCTGTACAAATAACACATTTGGTACCATACAAGTAATGTCTCCATATCTTCAAAGCAAACACAACCGCTGCAAGCTCTAAATCATGGGTAGGATAATTTCTTTCATGAGGTTTGAGCTGACGAGAAGCATAAGCAATCACACGATCTCGTTGCATCAAAACACATCCCAAACCAGCAATCGATGCATCACAATAAACAACAAAATCATCGGACCCATCTGGCAATGCTAACACAGGAGCCTGACATAACAACTGTTTCAGAGTCTGAAAAGCTGTTTCCTGTTGTTCAGTCCACACAAACTTTTCATCCTTACGGGTTAATTTAGTCAATGAACCGGCAATTTTAGAAAAATCTTTAATAAACTTCCGGTAATAACCCGCCAAACCAAGAAAACTCTTTATTTCAGAAGCAGACTTTGGAGCTTTCCAATTCATTACAGCTTCAATTTTCGAAGGATCAACTTTAACACCAGCATTACAAATGATATGACCCAAAAACTGTACTTCTCGAATCCAAAATTCGCATTTCGAAAACTTTGCATACAAATGTTCTCTCTTTAAGGTTTCCAATACTAACCTCAAATGCATTCCATGTTCTGATTCGGATTTAGAATATACCAAAATATCATCGATAAATACAATTAAAAATTTATCAAGAAAAGGTCGACAAACACGGTTCATCAAATCCATAAAAACTGCTGGAGCATTCGTCAATCCAAAAGGCATAACCAGGAATTCAAAATGACCATACCTGGTACGAAATGCAGTTTTAGAAATATCACAATCACGAACGCGAACTTGATGATAACCTGACCTCAAATCAATCTTTGAATAAAATGAAGATCCCTGCAACTGATCAAACAAATCATCTATGCGAGGCAGAGGATATTTATTCTTTACTGTCCGTTTATTCAATTCCCTATAATCAATGCACATTCTAAAAGACCCATCTTTCTTTTTCACAAACAGAACTGGTGCACCCCAAGGAGAAGAACTAGGTCTAACGAATCCTTTATCCAACAACTCCTGTATCTGATTCATCATTTCACGCATTTCAGAAGGAGCTAATCTATAGGGAGCTTTGGCTACAGGTGACGAGCCAAGAACAAGATCAATCTGATATTCAACTTCCCTAACTGGTGGTAATCCAGGTAATTCATCAGGGAACACTTCCGGATATTCAGAAACAACCGGGACATCAGAAAGAGATTTCTTTTCTACTTTAGTATCAATCACATAAGCTAGGTACGATTCACAGCCTTTGGACAAAGATTTCCTAGCTTTCATCATACTAATTAAAGGTAGACAACCATTATCCCGTTCTCCTCGAGCCACGACATATGACTCTTCAGAGATTGGAATTCTAATCAGCTTATTGTGGCAATCTATACTTGCTTTACACTGACTTAACCAATCCATGCCAATAATCACATCGAAACTAGCAATCGGCATCAACAAAAAGGAAATTGGGAAAGTCTGGTCATCTATCATAATACTAGCTCCAATTACCGAAGTAGTAACAGGAACTGACTTGCCACTAGCTATTTCTACTTCAATAGGGTTTGTAATCACAGTAGGCATCATTTTCAACTTATCACAGAAGTACATAGATACAAACGAACAATTTGCACCAGAATCAAACAAAACACGAGCTGGTACAGAATTTACAAGAAAAGTACCCGTGATCACGTCATCTGTATGGACAGCTTCATCCACTGTCATTTGAAAAGCCCTACTAACTGCAGATGGCGGAGTCTTCCGCTTCTGACTGGAAGATGACGAACTAACAACCGACCCAGAACCCTGTCTCTTAGCCTCAGAACACTGATTTGCACGATGACCTTCTTTATGGCAATTCCAACACACATAAGTAGGAAAAATACAATCTTTGGCTTCATGCCCAATCACACCACATTTCACACATCTAGTGGTTTGCACAGTACACTGCCCAAAATGTCTAGCTCTACATTTAATACACCAATTGGGACGATCAGAAGTACCACCACGACTTTCTTGTTTCTTACCCTGCTGATTTCCTTGCCACCGCTGCTTACCTTTACTAGAAGATTCACTCCTAGATTTTTGCGAAACCATTTCCTTACTTGGCGCCTCTTGAGGTCTCAAATCACTGTCAACTGACCGAGCTAACATAAAAGCTTGGGAAAGAGATCCAGCTAACCTCACTGAAGTTCGATAATGATTAGGTAAAGTACCCACAAAATGTTCAATTCTGGTCCTCTCATCAGGAACCCACTGCTGAACAAACCTAAGTTTTTCTGAAAACTGATTAATCAAATCATCCATTGACATTTTATCAGTTAATTGCAAATCCATAAACTCCTTTCGAATCCGAGCTATATCAAAGTTTGAACAATACTGCTTACAAACTTCATTATGAAAATCAGGCCATCGGATAGATGCTTTCTGAAAAGGAGATAACACAGAAGTAATCGAATCCCACCAATTCATAGCTGCTCCTTTTAAAAGTTGAGTTGCATAGGGAACTTTTAACTCTTCTTCACATTGGCAAACTTCAAATTTCTTTTCAATATCCCTCAACCAATCAAGAGTTACCGAAGGATTTGTACTACCAGAATATACAGACGGATTACTGCTCATAAAGGTTTTAAAAGAACACACCTTTTGTTTTGGCGGTGAAATCGTACTAAACACAGGATGAGAAGATTCAGCCTCTTTTTGTTGTTTATACATTCTAAGTGCTTGGTTTTCCTCTTCCAATTGAAGGAGATACTCGTCTCTTTCTAACTCCTCTCTAGCATGGAAAGAAGTACCAGTATGCTCAGCCCGATTGTCATGAGTTTCAACAGTAACTTCCGGCCTTGAGACATTATTAGGGTTAACAGGTGGTTGCTCGTTATCCGCCATATCTGTAAACACAACAATAGCTCACAAATCATTAATCGTTAGTACCTATCCTACTAACCGATTCACATTCAGTACATAATCCCATTCCCAAGAATGTTCGACACAACACAATCAAAGTTTAGGATTGAACATACAATCATATTCAATTGCCCCAAACTATTGCTCTGATACCAACTTATAACGCCCCTTATTTATTACAACAATATAATATTAAGCTTGGCGGAAGCGACTACTTGAAATACATATTCTATTAAAATCTGCTGGAAATTTTCGCAAACCTTTATACAATATGTTTAACTACTAAACAAACATAGTTAATATGTTTACAAACCCGGGGCATTATATACTATAAAACATTATTTATTACAAACTGGATCAGAGTTGCAAGTTCAAACATTCCCAGCATCAAAACATCCTTCCTGTCTACCCACAAAATATACATCAACTGCAGAAAGTAAATTGAGGGATTAGCACAAAGCTAAGTGAATGAATTATCAACTACAATTCAATTTAGCTAGCAATCTGTTCACAATCAATAATGCAACAAATATCGTCAAGAGGAACGGTGGTTCCTAGAAACCCTGTTCCGGGTGGCCCCATCAGAACACTTAAATCAACTGTAGGCCAAAACAGTGATTAACCGCTAACTAAATGCTAATCTCCATCAACACATGTACGCAACCCTGTGTTGACCAACATTAGCAATCAAGTCCAACCGACAATCTAGTTGACCTCTGGATTATACATTTCAATTCAATGTTCATCAATCAACCAATCAAATGGCATATCATTTCAAAGTTAACATACTATCAATAGTAATCCTATAATTACTGATTGAAATCAAACTGACACAACCAAATCAAGCTGTGAGTTTCAAATCCACTCACCTGATTATCTCGTTTCACTTACTCAGCTGTCTTATCTCGCTGAGCTCTCTGCTTATCTGAGAATCAACAATCAGGTAAAAGTTAGAAATCAAGATCATTAACACTTGACTTGCATCAATTTAGATCATTAGGAACTTATCACAATTCACATTGCAATTACAAGTTCCTAATTATGTATTAGTATTCATCATATAACAATTATCATGTAATTACATTCAATAAGTATATATTACATAGTAACTAGCAAGTTAAAACAAGTCTTGAAACTTAAAACAAAATATGCTGGAAAACACCCAAAGCCGCCGGCTTCGGGCCTCAAACCGCCGGCTTCCTAAAGCCAGCCGCCGGCTTCTCTTTTCAAGCCGCCGGGTGATTTAAATTGGGTGGTGACAGAAACGAATCGCATATTAAAGCCTCTATTGGCCGCCGGATAAGCATTCAACCCGCCCGCTATGGCTGTCAAGCCGCCGACTAGGGTAGTTCACCCGCCGGTTTCCTGTTTACACAACGAAGCCGCCGGCTATGGTATAGAAGCCGCCGGCTTCCTCCCCTGCACCAGCAAGCTTCGCCCAGCTCAAAACCCAGCTACGAATTTTTATACTAATTAACCACAGATACAGTTTCAGCAGCATACTTCAATCATATATCATCACTTTGGCATACCATATCATGCTTAAAACATCTTTTCACTATCAATTCATTCAAAGATTATACTTAATCATAATCATGAATTAAAACAAGATCAAAAACTCAAAATCAAAGCTTACTAGTGATGATGATGATGTTACAAACTTAGGACTCACAATCACAGCTCAAGGATCACTTGGTTTCAATCTTTGTTTTTGCAAGGATTTTAGAGGTTTAGGTTTTTGAAGATTTTCTAAAAGAGGAAAGTTACTAACTTTCCTAAAATGGAAAGATTTTATAAGTCGGCTCATATTTTTAACACCGACCCGCATTCACTTAAAACTAGTCCCCTTTTAATCTATAGCCTGGAACCTAAAAACCATTTGCGAGAAACTTATTTTATTGCACCGTCAACTATAGTAAATTAAAACAAACAATAATTTACTAAACACAATAAGTCCTAAGGCTTATTTAACTAAGTTTCGCAATTTAAACATATTTATCAAATAATTTCTAATACAATTAAATACATCAATTTAAAATTAGAAATTACCGGACCAAAAGAGAGGATGTTACATTCATCCTTCATTCATAGATAATATACCGAATTTTATCTTTAATCTTTATATAATACTGCGTATTAGGATTAGCTAGGGTTTCTTTTACTTAATTCTTTGTGATTAAACTTGTTTTGATTCGCGTTTTCACGCTAATTTTTCGATTTCTCCCTGTCCTGGATATCACGAGTTGTGTGATTCTTGGCGCTGTTTTACGGATCTTGAATATGAATCAGTTAAAATGTGTAAGAGAAAAAAGAGATGCGATCCATAAAAAGATGAAATCAACGATATAATGCTGATAATAAATTACAGTATTCTTTCTTTCTGTTTTGATTTAGGTTCAGAATTATTTGGCATTGAATGTATCTTAGACTTGATGTGATTGATTATCTATTTCAGGAACTTTCTTGTTTTATCAGCTTAGAAATTTTCTTCATTTTTACTACATAGGCTTCACAATATCAAGTTTTCGCATTACCATTCTCAAGATTTGGTAATATACTGCCACATTCATTCGTTCTTCATCCATAGGTAAGTAACAAAAAATTACTCTATTAATTGTTCTTTACAGTTCTGAAATATCTGTACCTTTTTTGATGTCTTCAAAGTATTTCACTATTTGTTGAATCGTCTGTAGTACGGACTTTGTTTATTACTGGCACCAGTGTCAAACTGTCAATTTGTTTTGAAATTTGCTTTTCACAATCATATTTCTCCTGGCTCCTGTTATTCTTTTCTCGTGCTTGTGATTTTGGCGCTGTTTAGGATATTGAAAATGTAGATTATATCATTATATGTATCTGTTATAACTTGAATTTCTTAATTGTCACTGATTCTAAGTGTGTTCTTTTGCTCCTTTAATGGGCACATTACTTAAACTCATATTATAGTGGGTAACGTTTAAATGTTTTACTCAACTTGACTCTGCTTGGGTATTCAATCTGAGATGCAATTCTACCTCAAATATTGGCGTTTGGGAGTTCTTTTAGGCTTTTTGTTGATTATGATGATCATTGTGTGCTTTATGTATTCAACTTTTGATCCTGGCATTCTTGTTTTAGTTATTCGTTTCACAATGTACTCTGGTTTCCTTGAACATTATGTGCTTCACATTCATATTTAGATCAGCTGCTCTACAAACATGGTACTGCTGTATGTTAATATTATCACCTCCTTAGATATTAGAAATGTTGGTTATCGAACACAATCTTGAGCATTCTCTCCATTCGTCATGCCTCTATTTTCGTGGTGCTTTACATGTTTGACCATTAATCATTCATATATATTATCATCATCTTTTTATTACTGTCTAAGAGAACAGAAGATGTGATCTCAAAAATGACCGAATCAACAATGGAACAAAAGAATATAAGCTAATTTGTTTTGAAATGACATTGCTTATGTTAAAATTATTATGATTGTGGTATTTTCAGGAACTTGTCTCGTTCCATCTGCATAGCAACTAAGTGGTCTTTAATACAGAGGCTTAACCAATATAGTGTTAAAAGAAAATGGCTCGGACATCAAAAACTAGTCCATTTCAACCAAGAGAACATCGAGAGCCTAGAGCAAACACTGAAGGTGCTAAAGAGAGAGAGGTTGCACAGACAGAGCCAAACACTGATGAGGATAAAAGTAATTCAAGTGATGCTACTTTTAGTGATGCAGAGGAAGCGGTACCTGGAAGGAAAAGGAGGCGCAAGAGAAGTCTCAAGGAGATATATAGTGCTACGGAAAATATTGAAGAAAATGTAGTGGGAATAGGTAACAAATCGGAAATTGACAGTACTGCTAAACCCGAAAGGGGTAGGGGAGACCGAGAAGTAGCAAAACGGAAGCACTAGAAATTGACGTTAATGTTAAACTGAAAAGAGGTAGGGGAGACCGAGAGGTAGCAAACATTATGCTGGTCAAAAAGGCAAAGGAAAGAAGCAAGAAGAAACGCATGTTTCTGAAGATTCTGAACTAGATTTAGAGGAAGGGTGTAAAGGCTTTAAGGGACGATATAATGATCATGACTCAGATGATGATGATGGAACTGGAGGTGGGGGTGAAGCAGACAAAAATCTATCAACTTTGGGCTCACAAATTGTTGCAGGAAATGTATTACTAGATTATATTTTAAACCACTGAACTACATGAATAGAGAATAGAGATTGGATCATAATACATACGTTCACTGATGGTTTTTGTTGATAAAGAGAATAGAATGGCTGTATAGGAAGATACTCAGTTGACATTTCTTACTTTGTTACATCGACTAGCATTCTATCTAGAGTTGGTTGTAGTTAAAAAAAAGTTATACCACTTCGCACTAGTAATCTCACTCGTAATATTGATTTTATTTTTTTCGGAATGACTCACCTATTCTAACAGAAGACCATTGTAAATAAAGCTTTACTTAAACCCAACTCATGGAATGCGAAACTATACTAAACAGACATTATTTGACCATAAGAGTTGACCTTAAGTCTGGTCAACCATCCAGACCCAAGTCTGCAAATATTAAGCCAAAACTCAATCAAGCCAGGGTTAACTTGATATCGCGTAAAAAGTCACGTTTTTACTACCGATATCTCTCTCATTCTGGAACGATTCTTGGCATATTAGCTCAAAAACATTACAATTCAGTAACATTATGCCAAGATGGTCAAAACAAGGTTGCACGATAAAAATCAAGCAAAACGGATGAAAAACGAAGATTCCACACACGTTTGAAGATTCAAGGCATCAAAACGAGATTTCAAGACCAAAGTGCCCTCCACCAACATCCACTATTTTCAAGATGTTCGTTTTTAAAATACGAATCCAACAGAAGAAGAATCAACCAAAACGGGTGAAAAATGAAGATTTCGCGCCCGCCGGAAGATCCAAATGATTCGCACGCAATATCTGGATCTAGGGACCTCTTCTCAGGGCCTATTTTATATCAAAATCTTCGTTTTTGAATTACGAATCCAACAAAAAAAGAATCGATGCAAACGGACGCATAACGAAGAAAATACGCACGAATCAAGCAACGAAGCGAAACGGGGCGGGTAGCCACCGGCCGCCGCCGGCTGCTACAGTGCCGCTGCCGGCTGGCCACCCCCCGTCTCGCTTTCCTTTTTTAGTTAAAACCCGTACCTGGTGCACCACCTTTTCGCGTTGTACGGTACCCGGTGCGCCTACTTTTCGTGTGATACACGCCATTTTTGGAAAGCTTTCTAACATGCACCTCATGATGCTAATGTGAGCCAAAGCTCACCTATAAATAGAGGGCTTGGGTTCCATTTGTAAAACACACATTCCTAGCTTATTTTCTCTCACTCTAGAATTAAGCTCCAACTTTCTCACTCTACATTATTTATTTAGATTAGGTTTTTACTAGTATTTAAACTAGTTTAGGAGTTTTATTAGAAGTAGAAGGAAAGTGCGGAACGCATTGTAATCTTCGGTGTATGCTCGGAATTGTGTCAATTAATTCAAGTCTATTCTCTCGCATTTAATCTCGGTTATTTCTATCCTTATCTATCTTAATTAATTACATTTATATTAATTATGCAAGATTTAGTTATTGCCATGATTAGAGAGTAGTATACTTATTGTGTTTGTTGCGATGTAGTTAGTTAATTACGGGATGATTTATAATAAAATATTAAAGATCGGTAATATTACTTTGATCGTCTTATTGCATGTTCTTGTTTGATTGTTGCCTTAGGATTATCATAGTAGTAAAATATAAACGGTTTTAATTATCGTCAAATAATATGACGGCCCCTATTCGACTGTTACTCGATATAGTACTGGAAACACTTCAAGGTGGAGTACAAATGTATGGAAGTCGAGGAACGACCGAAGGTAGTCATATTACGAAACGATACAATATTATGAAGTAATATGATGGCCCCTATTCGACTGTTACTCAGTATATCGTTGGAAACACTTTAGGTGTAGTACAAATACGTGGAAGCTGCGTAACGACCGAAGGTAGTTATATTACGGACTAATATATATAAAATGAGAAACCTAGTTTAATTAACCTTTCTAAATAGACTTTTAAACTTCAAATTAATCTATCGCCTTTCCACCAATAAACGTGATTACAACACCTTTTTACGACGTCCAATTAAAAGGTAGTCAATTATCTGTGTCAATATAATTTGTCAAAGGTATGAAACTATGGAACCGTAAGGCTACATGGGGGATTATCATAGGACAAGACATGGCCAAGGTTTGAAGCGGCGGAACCACTTAAAGTGAGGAACGCTGTGGATAATTAGGGGATTTATTGGGTAGTCTTAAGCAAGGGCTGGTTTAAAGTCATAAATGAACTGTTTTCATATACAAATCTGTTAGGATGACAAGGGATCGTTATATGATTCAGTTATGTCTAGTACCTTAAGATTTCTTTCCCATTCATATGAAAGTATTATTAAACCATATTAAGATTTTGCTTATTATTCTAAATACTCTGTAATGTTACCATAACCTAGCTCCCGGTGTGACATTCTAATGGAATTTCAATTAGTAGGGATTCTAGTGTTTACATTACAAGTATCCAAGAGTAACAATTAACAAACATCTTTTAAAACAGTTTCTCCAAATATCATCCCATAACTTAATTAACGAAGTCTCAGCAAACACTATCTTTATTTATCTGCTTTGTCTTTTACTTTTATTTCGCTTTTATTTATTTACTTGCCTAAGTTAGTTAATATAAAAACCAAAACCCCACTATTTTATAAACCATTCACTAGTTTGAAAGCCCTCATCTGCCTCGCCTTAGTTTCAATTCAGTCGGTTTGAAGAACGACTCTAGGTCATACCTACAACTTGCTCACCCTTAGGATTAGCATTGTTAGGGAAAACTTAGGCCCCGCAATTACAAATTTAAAACAACTCCACTGTTGCGTGCCCGGTTAGCGATCGTTTAACGACACCGACCTGATCGGGCCCCAACAAGTTTTTGGCGCCGCTGCCGGGGAACCAACTGTACGATCCTTAGGCGTCAAGATGAACTTACTCGCTAGTGAACCTTTAGGATTAACTCTTCTCCTTAGACACCTACGTCTTTCTTTGTTTTTCCTTACTTTTAGTACTTTTATAAATTACGTTATCCCTATCCACTCAACCAGTCAACCACCTGCCAACGAGACTATGACAGCTACACGTATAACTCTCGCTGAAAACTCTAAACCTCTGATTGAAGGTCGAGGAGGACCAATTGTCTATCCGGAAACCGATAGAACTTCATTCGAATTAAAGCCCCACATTGTTCAGTTAGTCCAAAACCTCTGTCAATTCCGTGGCCTACCAAATGATGATCCCAACTCCCACCTTGACAAATTCATTTCCTTATCCAACTCTTTTAAGCCGATCGGGGTTAATCAGGATATAGTCTATCTATACCTATTTCCCTATTCACTCACTCTCAATGCACAAACCTGGTTCGAGGGACTAGAGATTAACTCTATAACCTCTTGGGTAGAATTAGCAACCAAATTTCTGGCCAAATATTTCCCCCCATCAAAACAAGCCACGTTTAGGTCCAACATCATAAACTTCCGTCAAGTGCATGATGAATCAATCTACGATGCATGGGAACGCTTTAAGAAATTGCTTAAGAAATGTCCAAATCATCGTTTTGAGCGTTCAGACCAGTTGCGCATCTTCTACAATGGTCTCTTCCCACATCACCGTCCTTTACTTAATACCGCCTCTCAAGGTAGTTTCATAGACTGTACGGCAAATGAAGCTTGGAGCCTTATTGAGAAAATGACAATGCACAACCATGACTGGAACAGTGAAAATCACCCCTCGCTAGTGAATTCACCTACTACAATCGGGAATGAAGCTATCAAAACCCTCACTCAGCAAGTGGCAGACCTAACCAAGGAGATTAAGGAATTGAAAAGTCAACAACAACAAGTCTGTCAAGTTCAAACCTGCCTTAATTGTGCTAATACGAACCACTCAGCCAAAAATTTCCAATCTCATCTAACACCACCCAATACTAACCATTCTCCTTACCCACCTAGGAATAGCCCACTAACTTACCAACCCCAACCTTTAGAACCCTCTCCCTCACAAACCTCTAATTTTGATGACACCCTGATACAAGTCATTCAAGGAATCTCGGCTAGACAAGACCAAACTGATATCTCCTTAAGAGATCAACTGACTTTGTTAAAAGCTCTCGAATCCCAATTAGGACAATTAGCACAGCGTATTAATGCTAAACCTCAGGATAGTCCAACTAGTTCCCATAAGGAGGCTTCCCATATTCAAGACTCTCAGGTAGCACATAGCCCACCTACGATTTCTTCTCCGGTAAAGGAACCACCTATTGTCCCATCGACGATAGATTTAGAGTCTACATCACATAGGAAAATCCCATTTCCGGCTCGTCTTAAACAACGACCCGACAAGCTTAAGTCTTTTCAGCTTGATAGGAAATTCCTAGATACCGCCTCTGAAGTTCACTCCAAAAAGTACTTCAGAAAACTTCTTACAACCAAGGATAAGGTACCCGAAGTACCCAATGTCCCGCTGAACGAGGAATGTTCAACTATCTTGAATAATATCATTCCTGAAAAACTCTGAGATACTGGACGTTTTACTCTTCCATGTTCCATTTACAATTCAGGCATCATCCGTTCTCTTGCCGATTTAGGAGCTAGTATTAATCTCATGCCATACTCGCTTTACAAAAGGCTTGAGTTAGAAAATCTTCGACCTACCAAAATGACCATACAGATTGCTGACCACTCAGTCAAATACCCTAGGGGAATAGCTGAAAATGTTTTAGTTAGGATTGATAAATTTCTTTACCCAGCAGATTTTGTAGTAATGGATATGCAGGAAGACGTACACATCCCAATCATACTAGGAAGACCTTTCATGAATACGGCCAAGGCAATCATCAACGTCTTCGCACAAACCATCAGCTTGCAGTCTCAGGGAGAAACCATCACTTTCCATATCGACAATCCAAATGCTGGAGAGCAAGCCGATGTGTACATGATCTCCATGAAGACCGCCAGAGACGAAGAAACTGCAACGTCAATAAGTGAAAGGAAATCTAGCAAGGAAATGGCGATCACGCCATATTGCCCGATTGACCTCCGACGAATAGGACTTGAGATGAAAAACGCATCTCCATCAGCAAAAAACCCAACGATGGAAGGATTGATCAGAACGGGAAAGATGGAAGAAGAAAACAAAAGAAGCAGACCACCACTGAACCTGTTTATCACTGAAGAAATGGCGGAAAGTAACCACAACCATCCCACGAGAGGAGAAACACTGGAGGAATATTCCAAACGCACAAGATACCAACCGCAAACCATCATAGATCACAAAGTGCTCGAAGAATTCATCAAAAGATTTGACAAAGTAGTAGGAGGAATTAGCAATGCAGTCAACTTGCTTACTCTTTCCCCTACTGAGCTGCAATTCTGTCGACAACAGAAACGGACATATACTAGGATCTATAATACCCTTAAAAGATCTAGTATCTCATTCACCTCAACACAATGGGAGATATTAGGATCTATTAGAGAGCATATGAAAGAGACTACCGGACATCCGAGCAGTCGTGCCGACATTTCAATGACGAATGACCTCATATCATTACTTAACTTGCTAAGTAGAGAAGATCACCTCAGTTCCAAGGAAAGCGGAACTATGGTTATCAACTCCACTATGGAAAAACAAGTTGAGTTATTGATTGAAGAAATTAGTGATCTCGTTTGGGAGGAATCAAGGAGCGAACGACCTTTTAGGGCCACATATGAATCACCACTTGATATCGCTACTTTTGTTACGATCCATCTAAGGGAGATTCAACAACGGAAAAGTAACTCCAGAACGAAGTTCATATTCTACTCAGGATGCAAGGAGATACTTCGTCAACTTACTCTAGTTTTCTCAGAATCTGACTTTCCATTCAACAACCATCAGCACCAGCAAATAGAGGACCTGTGCACGTCCATCAGAAGATTCAACGGAGACCCCAAGACAGAGAACTATGAAGGCATAAAACTGCAATTCTTAGCGTTTGTATGCTCTCTCTGGCAAAACCTACCGTCAAGAGAGGTTGTTAAGACAGACACAACCACCATGACCGACCCTAGTGGGACTGTCACTAAAGCAGTCAATTACATCACCTTCGGACTTCACGGCCTTGCAAGGACAACTTTAGAGCATCTTCTGAACTACAAGGCAACATCGAGAGATAGTCCACTCGAATTGATTACGATAATAGTCAATCATTTCATGAGAATCTATCCACCTCGATACACTTTTCCGCAACCTAGGGCCCACAACATCAACAAAGGGGATCCCATGGATGCATCCATCTCCATCTAGCTAGGAGAAAAGAAGTCGAGCTATCGACTTTAAAAGAGCGCTTCTCGGGAGGTAACCCGTGTTTTTACATTCCTGCAATTTTACTTTCCAAGAAGTGATGACATCTCCGACTATCTTTCACACTCGGATAATACAAAGAATGCTCTAGCCTGCAAGGAAGCATCAACAACCGAAGAATCGTATATCCGACGTGTTCACACCTACGAGACCAATCACAAGAAGACTTGATCAAGAGTGAACCCAGCAAGACAAAGTTCGGCAAACGCATACACTGCAATCACCGGGGAGTACTTCTATACCGTCTCTTTCATTCGTTTTAAATATACCATATCAACTATGCTTATCACTAAGTGTGGGATTCAAACCCAAAACACACCGCTAAAAGAATACGTCTAAGATGTTTCAAATCCTAAGTGTGGGATTTTACCCCATTATGAGCTTAGTTTAACATCGAGGACGATGTTCCTTTAAGTGTGGGATAGCAGTAGTTGCACTACTGTTAAATGGATATTGGTATATGCTTGATTCTAAAATCGTTGCTCTTTATAAGACCTTGCTTCTCCATAAAAGTAAACAAAATTTTTCAAAATTGAGTTAAAAATATGTTGAAAATGAAAAATTTTAAACAAAGAATGATTTACTTTGGGGAAGAAGGAAAAATAAAATACAAATTCTTTTGAAAGGTTAGTTTAGTAATCCCATAAAGAGCATCGCATGACTAGGCACACAACAACCCAACTTTCGATTCGTGAGGTATCTTGAGCCATATGAAAAGCATTCACTTTTAATGCTTCACTTTTTCGATTCTTGAGTGTACCGATGTATGCGTTTAGAATCAGAACTTGCTCCTGTAATGCATTTCGAAGCCGAATTGGTGAGTAAAAAAGGAGATCGAATCACATCATTCTTGAACCCATCTATACACCCAAAAATAAACACGTCATCCCGTACCCACTCAAAATCATCCCTCAAACTTCATAAAAAGTTCCAAAGATGAAAGAAGAAAAGCTACAAGGATACGAAGTCAAAAATCCAAGAGAAAACTCGAAGAAAAGAAAGTCAAATGGAGAAAAGACTCCTTCCAAGAACCAAAAGAAAAAGGCGTCAATCGTCCCAAGAAGTCAAAAAACTTCAACTTTCCAACTTCACCAAAAAGAAAACCAGCAAAACCACCTCTCATATCACCGCCACCTCACTCCAAAACCCTACATCACCTCCCCTAGAATGATTGTAGCTAGATCGACTTCACGCTCACCTAAAAGGTAACGATTTGATTCTCGATCAAGCCTATGATGATAAACGGTACATGACTGGCGTTCTGAGCGATTGATATAATAGAATAGGAAACCCTAAACACTTTGAGTGATTTGAGTGACCACCATGAGAGGATCGCCTAGTCATGTATCCAAGATCAAAGACCACAAGCATGCTCCTAAAGATTACAATCTTTCCTTTTCAAAGAACAAGTATTTTACTTTCCCAAAACACCTTAGTAAAACATTCCGCCTTTTAACATTTCATTATCCTCTTATTTTTAACCATGTTGAAGATGAGTTTGCTTGAGGACAAGCAAAGTTCTAAGTGTGGGATACTTGATATCGCGTAAAAAGTCACGTTTTTACTACCGATATCTCTCTCATTCTGGAACGATTCTTGGCATATTAGCTCAAAAACATTACAAATCAGTAACATTATGCCAAGATGGTCAAAACGAGATTGCACGATAAAAATCAAGCAAAACGGATGAAAAACGAAGATTCCACACACGTTTGAAGATTCAAGGCATCAAAACGAGATTTCAAGACCAAAGTGCCTTCCACCAACATCCACTATTTTCAAGATGTTCGTTTTTAAAATACGAATCCAACAGAAGAAGAATCAACCAAAACGGGTGAAAAATGAAGATTTCGCGCCCGCCGGAAGATCCAAATGATTCGCACGCAATATCTGGATCTAGGGACCTCTTCTCAGGGCCTATTTTATATCAAAATCTTTGTTTTTGAATTACGAATCCAACAAAAAAAGAATCGATGCAAACGGACGCATAACGAAGAAAATACGCACGAATCAAGCAACGAAGCGAAACGGGGCGGGTAGCCGCCGGCCGCCGCCGGCCGCCGCCGGCTGTTACAGTGCCGCCGCCGGCTGGCCACCCCCCGTCTCGCTTTCCTTTTTTAGTTAAAACCCGTACCTGGGCACCACCTTTTCGAGTTGTACGGTACCCGGTGCGCCTACTTTTCGTGTGGTACACGCCATTTTTGGAAAGCTTTCTAACATGCACCTCATGGTGCTAATGTGAGCCAAAGCTCACCTATAAATAGAGGGCTTGGGTTCCATTTGTAAAACACACCTTCCTAGCTTATTTTCTCTCACTCTAGAATTAAGCTCCAACTTTCTCACTCTACATTATTTATTTAGATTAGGTTTTTACTAGTATTTAAACTAGTTTAGGAGTTTTATTAGAAGTAGAAGGAAAGTGCGGAACGCATTGTAATCTTCGGTGTATGCTCGGAATTGTGTCAATTAATTCAAGTCTATTCTCTCGCATTTAATCTTGGTTATTTCTATCCTTATCTATCTTAATTAATTACGTTTATATTGATTATGCTAGATTTAGTTATTGCCATGATTAGAGAGTAGTATACTTATTGTGTTTGTTGCGATGTAGTTAGTTAATTACGGGATGATTTATAATAAAATATTAAAGATCGGTAATATTACTTTGATCGTCTTATTGCATGTTCTTGTTTGATTGTTGCCTTAGGATTATCATAGTAGTAAAATATAAACGGTTTTAATTATCGTCAAATAATATGACGGCCCCTATTCGACTGTTACTCGATATAGTACTGGAAACACTTCAAGGTGGAGTACAAATGTATGGAAGTCGAGGAACGACCGAAGGTAGTCATATTACGAAACGATACAATATTATGAAGTAATATGATGGCCCCTATTCGACTGTTACTCAGTATAGCGTTGGAAACACTTTAGGTGTAGTACAAATACGTGGAAGCTGCGTAACGACCGAAGGTAGTTATATTACGGACTAATATATATAAAATGAGAAACCTAGTTTAATTAACCTTTCTAAATAGACTTTTAAACTTCAAATTAATCTATCGCCTTTCCACCAATAAACGTGATTACAACACCTTTTTACGACGTCCAATTAAAAGGTAGTCAATTATCTGTGTCAATATAATTTGTCAAAGGTATGAAACTATGGAACCGCAAGGCTACATGGGGGATTATCATAGGACAAGACATGGCCAAGGTTTGAAGCGGCGGAACCACTTAAAGTGAGGAACGCTGTGGATAATTAGGGGATTTATTGGGTAGTCTTAAGCAAGGGCTGGTTTAAAGTCATAAATGAACTGTTTTCATATACAAATCTGTTAGGATGACAAGGGATCGTTATATGATTCAGTTATGTCTAGTACCTTAAGATTTCGTTCCCATTCATATGAAAGTATTATTAAACCATATTAAGATTTTGCTTATTATTCTAAATACTCTGTAATGTTACCATAACCTAGCTCCCGGTGTGACATGCTAATGGAATTTCAATTAGTATGGATTCTAGTGTTTACATTACAAGTATCCAAGAGTAACAATTAACAAACATCTTTTAAAACAGTTTCTCCAAATATCATCCCATAACTTAATTAACGAAGTCTCAGCAAACACTATCTTTATTTATCTGCTTTGTCTTTTACTTTTATTTCGCTTTTATTTATTTACTTGCCTAAGTTAGTTAATATAAAAACCAAAACCCCACTATTTTATAAATCATTCACTAGTTTGAAAGCCCTCATCTGCCTCGCCTTAGTTTCAATTCAGTCGGTTTGAAGAACGACTCTAGGTCATACCTACCACTTGCTCACCCTTAGGATTAGCATTGTTAGGGAAAACTTAGGCCCCGCAATTACAAATTTAAAACAACTCCACTGTTGCGCGCCCGGTTAGCGATCGTTTAACGACACCGACCTGATCGGGCCCCAACATTAACCAACAACTTTAGTTAGCGTTGTCTCGTAGTTATCAGGAGCCACAAATACATGCAGATTTATCACGGTTGCTGCAACATTCGCTAGGCCACGATTCGGCACATCCTTCCGAATCTTCATACCTGCAGCTAATCCTGGACCTCCTATCGCAACAGTTACCTAATTCATGCACTATACACTTGTTTCTAAAGTACTCATATGGGAAACACTTTATCAATCAACCTAACTTAGAATACGTGAACTAGTAGCCAGGGACAGATCTAAATAGAGTTTTGGGTATATCTGCAGTGCATACCTTGAACTACTTTTTATAGTATTGTAATGGTAATATATACGAAAATAATGTTTTTGCAGAAATAGTGTATACTCAGTTTAACAACCTGAATCGGCCACTACTTATAGCCAAATTCATTTATAGAACAGGGCATGCTCATATTGACCCACAAGGATACAAGACAGTGACCGGTTCTTACTTACAGGCCAAAAAGTATGCGATGTTAGGATCTGAACATTTCCATCCTTGCCGACAAGAGGCTCCCCTTTCTTGTCATGTTTCACCATGTCCTCTGCGTTACCATGATCTGTAGTGACCACATATATTCCACCCACTTTCTCTACTGCATCAAGTATCGTCCGTCATCAAAATGTATAATATGGTCACACAACACATAGTGCCACTCAGGAACATCATGGACCAGAATGTTCATTACCTTAACAGCATCATCAGCAGCCTTGCAGGCCACAACAGTAGCCTCAATATCACTAGTATGCCCAACCATATCACCATTTGGTATATTCACTCGTCCCTAAAAGCACATGAAAACACTAATGCATAATTCAGATTCAAATCTTTTGGATCAGATATTTAAGGGGACAAAATGGTTTATTTACCCGGTCAAATTTGCCACTTAGGATAGCATCACGGGCTTTCTCGCCAATCTCAAGAGCCTTCGTCTTTGGTTTGACATTGAAGGTGATTCCAGAATTGCTTGGAATTTCAATGTAATCTTCCCTCTCCGAATTGAAATATCCAGAACGATTTCCATTCCATAAAAACGTTACATGATCAAACTCCACAGTTTCATTGTTGTACAAGAACAATGAAGGATATAAAATTCCATGAATAATGAAAATGAAAAACCATAGAAACTATATATGTCAAAGTCACCACAATTCTCATTTCATTCAAAACACGTTAATTTTGTGCACAAAGAGTTAACTTCATATAAAGGTAACCAACTTTTGAAGTTGAACGAATTCGGTTACCTAAATATTAATTGAACCAAATATATACCGATATATGGAACCAACAGTTTCTGAGATAAATTGGTGTGCTTGGTCGTTTTGATATCTATAATCATTCTAAAAAACACATGAACATAAATTGTGCAGTCACCTGCAGGCAAAAGTGCGGATGCCATTATTTACCAAATATTCACCAGAAGTCCTCCCCATCAATGGAAGGGATACAAGGTAGTGACTTGGAAGCTTCAACTCCCCATCATACTGAAGCATTCCAGCATATCAAATTTAGGGGAAACAAACTTTTCATTTTCAAGAGCTTGAGCCAGCAATGTCATACGATGTGCTCTGAAGTTGAATCTGACTACTGCATCACCATCAACTACTGGACCAACAACCTTCCCACTCTCGTCAACAATGACAAATGGTGGTAGATGCTGATCGTTAGCATTTGGGTCGTCCCTCAGTTTTTTTATCGCCTCAATGGCATTCTTGAACTTGCGTGGGGCTTCACCAAGAACCTAAGCATCCCAACCACGTTTTACGACCTGCCAGTCGACGTTTTGAAAATGGAATGCCACGAGTTAATAAGAGTTCAAACAATCCAAGTCTTAGAAACATTTCATTAGATGAATCCTTATTGAGTATTAATTAATTATTTAATTTTTTTTATTAACATGTTACCTCATAACGATCCATAGTGACATACATGCGCCCTCCACCAGAAGTAATATGTGCATCGATGCCCTTACCACACAACTCTGAGAGATCCATTTTAAGTGTTTCAGCATGGCCCACACTTGAACCATCCAAAACATCACGTCCATCGGTAAGTACATGGACACATATCTTCTTGGCACCTCGCTCATCAGTGCCTTTTAGCAGCAACTACAGTTCAATGATAGTAGATGCATCAAGATTAAAGGGTTGGGTAATAGAGTAATTGGTCAAATAAGGTAATATTTGCTATTGGTCAAAACAGGTCGGGTTGACCCAAAATGTTTTTATAACAGAATTTGAAATCTTTATTATAATATTGGTGTGTCAAATATGAACACCATATTTATGTTATTTCAATGGTAATATAATGTTTATAACAATATAACAATAACAAAATGACTTGAAATGTTATATTTACTCTAAACACATTTTGGTTGACTTTCAACCTATTTGACCAACAAAGATCAAACAAAAAACATACTTGTAACTGATGAAGGCGTGAATGCACACCTCCATTGCTCATTAATCCAATGAGATGCAAGGTGTTGCTTTCACAAGATTCCTTAATGTAACCGAAACCTTCATCGTCAAATATTTTTCCAGAAGCAAGGGCTTGATCAACAAGTTTTGCCCTAAGAAATAAAACAAACATTGCTACACTAATTAGTAATAGACTATAACCAATAAATGAAGGGGATATACCCTTCTTTTAATGTGATCATGATTAGCTTTGAAAGTTGATTATCAAACAACACAAAAAACAAATTAAATATGATTAACGTCGATATATATATATATATATATATATATATATATATATATATATATATATATATATATATATATATATATATATATATATATATATATATTAGGTTCAAATGAGAACCAACTAAAAGTTGAGAACCTTGAAAACCACTAGATTACATGCTTGTTCACATGTGATTAACTTCATTCACATGTGAACATTGATTTAGGTTAGATTGGTAAAGAAAAAAATTCGAAAATCACGTCTTAAAACACTTTTTACATGATTTGTTCACATTATCATCAAATGTGAACATATATTTGTTTTTTGTGTTTTTCGCTATAATTTAGGATTTTTTTAATTTTTTTCTTTACAAATCTAACCTAAATCAATGTTCACATGTGAATGAAGTTAAATCACATGTGAACAAGCATGTAATGTAGTGGTTCTCAAGGTTCTCAACTTTTAGTTGGTTCTCATATGAACCTCCACTATATATATATATATATATATATATATATATATATATATATATATATATATATATATATATATGTAATGTAGTGGTTCTCAAGGTTCTCAACTTTTAGTTGGTTCTCATATGAACCTCCACCTATATATATATATATATAAAAGTTAGATTAGATGGAGGGTGGGGATGTGTTTTCACTGTTTTTTTTATCTCCTTGTTTTCACAAGATTCCATTAATATATATATATATATATATATATATATATATATATATATATATATATATATATATATATATATATATATATATATATTGATTCTTTTTATCAGTATCAGTTGTATTAATACTCATCATGTCTTACATTCAACTACTACTATCATGCATCTATGTTACGTCACAAATTAAGGTTGACTAAGTTAAGCATCCAATTACGTACATCCGCAGTTATACAAATCAACCTTGATACTTGTCTAGATAGATATATGAGCTAGGTCAAAAGCAGCCAATAATCAAGGGCGTGCTAATAATCGTCTAGAGTGACCAAACATCTGATCAAGAACTATCACGAGAGCCATTGCAACAGTTGGATCCATTGAAGGCTGTACTACCAACTGAAAAACATCCTCGCCAAGAGGAACCCCTCTTTTGGCTTCCTTTTTCCTGATTTCAGCAACACACCGATGCATGTCATCATACACCAGGCAGCTCCTTTGACCATATGATCCTTCTATCTCATAAATTGCATTTTTCTTGTTATTTTTCGATGAGCTTGCTGACTTCATGTAAGCCACTGACTTTGTGTGATGAAGTTTGTGGTGTTTGGTCACTGAAAACCGTGGATTTACTGTAGTTTCTCCGTCATACATCAGCCAGTTTGCTGATAGGCTTAACATCTATTATGAATATATTGGTCAATAAATAAGTCATTATCTTATCCAAATTAAAAAAAAACATCATACATGTAATTAATTAAGGACGTTGCAAAAAAAACTTTCCATCTGTTTAATACTATAAATCAGTAACAAATGTATATAAAGCAACATATATGTTCATATACAACACTATACTAGCTAAAACATACAATAAAATGACACTAAAGTTAATCTTTGTATGTCAATTTATGGTAGAATGATGATATATATACCTTGCGGCGCATTGTGAAGAGAGAGCTACCCGAGGGGTTCATGAGAACAATTTCACCATTGCCTCCAGGTACATAATTATCTACTCGATACACAAGATTACCATTGGAATCTAACACTGTAAATCCATCGCAATTGAAGAGAAGAGACTTTTTCCAAACTGTTAAAATCACCTGATTTCCACCGGGCAAGTGTCGTTGCCTCTCCGAAGAAACATTGATCAAAGTTTTGGTCTCTGGGTACACCTTTGTCATATTTGAATATTTAAGCACAAAAAAGGTTTTATGTAAAATGTTTAAACAGAGCGAGGATGATGATGAGATTAAGTTAACGTTTTTAGATGATATGACGATGGATAGTAGATACCGAGGGATGATTGAACTCGATCATATATAAGTAGCTAAGCACTAAAGAATGTCGAATATATGCCATCCATTGAACGTCGTACGATATAAAAAGTAGTAGCATAGATTTGTAGACTCGTTTTATCTATTTTATTTATTTATTTATTAAAAGCATGTTTTCTTTCTATTCCGTTCAAGGTATCTTTGATGTGAGTAGGGAAACGCGAAAACTAACACGTGAGCGTTTAGGCATGGATAGCAAAATTATCCATGTTTTATTTTTCTGTGTATATGTATATATATTGGATTCATATTTAAAAAACTAAAATTTTTTATGGACCATGAATATGTCGACTTATACGATGCGATAAAAACGTTTTTAATGTTTCCTGTTTTTTTAAGGTGTTCCAACATGCATGATACATAAGATAGTTTTATAAAGATGTGCGAATAAATTTGCAAATTAATTTACTAAGTAAACTGAACATCATGTACGGATAAATTTGCAAATTAATTTACTAGATAAACTGAACATTATTTCGACTATAATAGCATCTCCAAATAAGGGCTTTTTCTAAAGCTTTTTCATATAAAAAAGATTTTGAAAAGCTTTTCTTCATTGGATGAAAAGTTTATTTGATGAAAAGGTTAAGATTTCTCAAACTTTACGTCAAAAGTTTTTTAGCTACATAATTTTCATATTACCCCTTGTTTGGTTCAATAAAGCTTTTTAAAAGTTTTTTTTACATTGGAGATAAAATTTTTGAAAGCTAGTTATTATTTTGGGTTAATTGTTTCATCATGTATTTAACTTTACCTCTTTTACTATTGTATGCAACCAACTTTCAAACGTTCTATTGTATGTATCGAACTTTTCAAAAATGTCTATTGTATGTATCGGGTGACTTGTTTGCTGACGTGGCACCGGTCATGCTGACGTGGCGCTGATTTGTCATCCTACGTGGCATTTGGTTGCAAACACAGAAAAACCGGCTACCTACTGAGCAGGTCACCCAATACAAACAATAGACATTTTTGAAAGTTCGATACATACAATAGAACGTTTGAAAGTTGGTTGCATACAGTATTAAAAGAGGTAAAGTTAAATACATAATGAAACAATTAACCCTATTTTTTTTTAAGATTTTTTACATTGCGGATGCTACGAGGAGACATTTATTCTGAATATGATAATGGTAATCTGTCAATCATTTCTCACATATCAAAATCGGTTAGAGCACAGGGTGTGGTGTCGGTGTTCTGGGACAGTGTTCTGGAGAATGTTGAAAGTGAGGATTTTGTGGTGTGGGAAAAAAGCTAGAACACTGAACTCTTCAATGTCTCTATAAGAACGGTGGCAACCAAAATATGTGAGAACACCGACGAGAACGCCGGTGAGGTGTGGGAGAACACCGAAGTTCAGTGTTCTCAATGGAGAACACCGATGCCACGTATTAGCACACCTCGTGCTGGCCTTTCAATGGCACACCATTTTGACCCATCCTATTATCACTTATTCTTTATTCAATCACATCAGCTAACAACTTTTTATTCTTTAATTGTTTCAAAATTATATACAGGAAATCTTTTATTTTTTTCCTTTTTATGAAAAGTAGTATTTATGAAATATAATGTATAAAAATTATATAGTTTAACTATAAAAGATGTAACATTCTTTTGTACAAAAAATTCTTATTTACTTTGTACAATTGCTTGCGTACATGTTAACCACGTTGTAAAAAGTGGACTTACAATCAGCTTAACCTTTCTAGTTATGCATTTGCATGTTTATTTAAACGTTTATGATCATATTAGATTAATAATATAAACAAGTACAGGAAAGAACAGAAATACCAAAAATCAGTAAAATCCCTACATATGGCAGAGCAAGAAATCCGAGTATCTGGAGAAGAGAAAGACGTAGAGTTTGATTTCGGAGGGGTTATGATTGACCCAAACGAGGACATTTGAGATCAGCTAAACAGCTGAAGCGATTATGACACATGCATATCGGAACAAGGAAGCACATAAAGATAGAGATGAGATTGACAAAAGGTTGGTGACGGTGGCCGGTAATAATGATTAGTGCTGATGATCGAGGATATTAATTAGAATTAGAATGAAAGACTACAACGAAATTAATGACTCTTGAGTTTATTCAACGACTTCTTCATATGGTGTTTTGCTTGTAGTCGTAAGAATTTTTGTTGCTCTGTAAAATGACGAACGAAGGGTGAAACTCTTAGTTATGGTGGGAACGTGGAAGACTGCAGTTTGGGCACGATACAAATAGAAATGATTCTTCATTATCACTCCATGGATTACTGATGATTAACAGATAAACGGAGGAGGTATATATCCCCGTGGATTAATGATGATTATGGAGAGAAATTAGACATCCCTGAAATCTCTAGAAACGATAGTTGTGGTGGTAGGTCTTGACAAATGCCCCTTGTGATTTCTTCTGATAGTGATTATAGAACAAGTGGTTCTGAGCTGAGGTTGTCGTTGTCGAGAGATTGAACCACGAAACTGGTGACCAAGTGTGAGACCGCTACGATGGTGGAAGAAATTTTGGCTCAACCGCTCAAGTTATGTAGATTGACTTGAAGTAGAATGTTCAATTCTTCGGTGTTTTAACGAAGAATTAGATTAAAAAAGATTAGCTATAGAACATTTTCTATTTGTGCACTTTTCCGGAAACGGTATTAAAAGCTAGTCTCAAAAATTTCATCCTAAGTTCATTCGCACATGAATATGACTTGTAAGTTCAATTCAATTAAACTAATAAAAGAAGGAATATATGAAAGTTCAATTCAATCAACAAAAGATTATACAGAAATCTAGTTACGCATATCAACTTTTTTATTACCTGTTAACTGTTTATTAGTAAAGTTGAACTTGCATTATATGGATCAAGCATTATACGGAGTATTTCTTAAACCTAACTCTCGTTACGTTTTCTTGAAATTTTTCATTTTCTATTTCGATATATATAGCACACTATCATATTTAGACAATAAAGTTCAAATTTCGAAGTTTAATAGATTCAAGATTTATGTACGTGGTAATAAATCGATCAGTTTAAAGATTGTGATTTTAACTTGAGACTTCTGTTTCCTCAAATTGTACTCTGTTTATAAGCTCTTTCATAATCAGTGAAATACAAATAAGTTAGCCGGTGTTTTATGAACAGAAACATTTTCGATTCTTTTATTAGTCCTATATATACTTATACAAATGTTTTATTAGTACGAGCTTTTTACTCATCTTAAAATCATGTAGTATTATACCTATACTATCATCTAGCATCACAAAGGTTAACTAACTTGCGCCCAATTACATATGCTAAACAATACAAATCAACCTTGACACTTGTCTGGATGTCAGCTAAGTCAAAAGCAGCCAATAATCAAGGCCGCCCTAATAATCCTCTAGAGGAACCAAACATCTGATCAAGAACAATCACGAGAGCCATTGCGACACTAGGATCTACTGAAGGCTGTACCACCAACTGAAAAACGTCCTCGCCAAGAGCAACCCCTTTTTAGCTTCCTTGCGCCTAATTTCCGCAACACAGCGGTGCATGTCATCATACACCATGCAGCACCTTTGAGCATACGATCCTTCGATCTCATACATTACGTTTTTCTTGTTCCTATTACTGTGATTCTTCAGTGATATCTCTGAGCTCATGTAAGCCACAGACTTCGTGTGATGAAGTTTGTGGTGTTTCGTCACTGAAAACCGTGGATTTACTGTAGTTTCTCCATCATACATCAGCCAGTTTTCTGATAGGCTTAACTTCTGTTTTGAATGTTGTATATGTCAGTCATTAGCTTATTCAATTAAATAATAATTAAGAAGCATACATACAAGGACAGACCCAGAAAATTTGTCCACTACTAGTGACATTTTTATATAAAACCAACGGGTTCATGCATAAATAAATTATTCTAAGATTGTACTAAAATTACAATAAATCATGATTAATATAGTGAGATATATATACCTTGCGGCGAATGGTGAAGTGAGAGCGGCCCGAGGAATTCATGAGAACGATTTCACCATTGCCTCCAGCGACATAGTTGTCTACCCGATATACAAGATTGCCATTGGAATCAAATACAGTGAATCCATCACAACCGAAGAGCAGAGACTTTTTCCAAACTGTTAAGATCATCTGATTTTTAGCTCGGCCAGATGATCCGGGTATGGTGGTCTCTGGGTACACCTTTGTCATGAATAACTAATTAACACAAAAAGTTGTAAGTAAAATGTTTATACAAAGAGAGGAACGATGGTGGATGATGGATAATAAGGAGGGATCGTTGGACTCTTATACTACGTAGTAGCTAAGGGCTCAAAGTGACGAATATATACCATCCACTGAACACGCATGCATATGTTACTCAAAAAAAAGATTTGTTGATTTTATCGATTAATTTATTGTTTTCTGCTAATAAAGCATGGCTTGTTCTCTAGTTTGACTTTTTCTATGAACAACCTTGAGTTGACTAGTATGTAAATAATCGATTAATTTAGTACGAGCTTTTTAAAAGCTCTTTCATAGTTGTCTGCTAAAAGTAATTTTTTATTAAACCAGAGAACAACCCGTATTACCCTAATTTATTATTGTAAATAATTTATTTTTTAAATAAAAAGTAAGGTTCAAATGAGTACAACCAAATTTAGTGAGAATGCATGAACCAATCAAAGAGCTCCATTTATAAGGGTACAAAAGTCATCTAAGACCACTTGCAATGGTACGGGGCAAAATGAGCGTTCTGAGATGCCACGTAAGTAACCACGCCACATCAGCAACCCCAATTTGCCCCTAAGCCCCACCAATTTAATTTATTTATTTTTAAAAATGTTTTCTTTTGATCTATTTGGATTTAAAACTTGGAAAGAAAAGAAAAGAAAAAAAAAAAGCATGAACGCCTCATTTCTTCCCCGTACAAACGTCCAGAACGCCCCACCTTCACCCGCCAAGAACGCCTCGACGTCGGCGTTCTGGGGCGTTCTCGGCCCCCACGCAGCCCCATGCCAGGCGCACTGCGAATGGTCTGATAAAACTCCCATTTATCACACGTTTTTAAAAATAAAAAATATCAAAAACAACTAGTAATAAAATTACAATTTGCATCATAAAAATCAGCGACATACTATAATAGTTGTATTTACTTCTTTTAAGTATTCAAGTGTAAATTTGTTTTAGTGAATGAGAAGAGAAAATTGATACCAAAAGTAGTCTATAGTTTCGTTCTTTATTCTTGAAAGATTAACCATTTCAAATCGGTTTTTATCAAGGATAATCGGTTGTTTTTATATCTAGCTAGTTTTCAACACTAATTTGATTTTAAAAGTTCTGCCCGAAAGTAACTCAAATTCCCTTTAAAAACTCTATCTTTGACAAAAAAAATCGTAGTTTGTAGGTGTCTAATTAATGTGTTGGATGGATAGAGACATAATTCATCTAATCGCCTTACTATTATAGTCGTTGGGTGTAATTCATTGATATGTAATAATAATGTGTATCCACTAATGAGAATGCTCGGGTGCTTCTTTCAAAAATATACTGATGATTCATCCTTAAAAATTTAGATGCATTTAAAATTACTTTCACGTTTTAAATTAGAAGTAAAATCATAAGTGCTCATAAGAAAAGGTACGTATCTGATATTTACATATGAATCATTGATGTTTACACATGAAGTAGTGTCCAATTTCTAATTTCCCTCAAACTAATCTCAGTGGACCTGCATGTGAGTCTTGGTGTTAGGATCATTCAATTTAACCTAATTGCCTCCCCCAGAATCTTCAAGACCTTCAGGTTAACTCACCTTTTCTTACTTTTATTCCTTTAGTTGTTTTTGAATTTTCTATACATAAATTGCAAAGTGTACCAAAGATAAACAATAACATGAACTATGAAATTCATACACATCCTGTTAGTAATGAACCTGACACAATAAGCAAGAAAGACTATAGAAGAGCATCCATTTTAAGATGGAAAAAGAAAACGCATAATGCTAACCATAAGTTCCGTGCATCATTTACTAGAAATGAAATTGACCGTATCAACACAAGAAACTATAGACATGAAGCAATTTTAAGATGGAAGAATAAAAGACGCAAGATTACAGTTAATAATGCTTTAATTGAAAGAAACCATAACACATTCTCTGTAACCAATAACTCTCGGCAACCGGGCGAGTCTTCTAATCAACCTTTGTTCCTGTCAAATGAAGGAACATGTAAGTAAACAGATTGTGTAACCTAAGAACATACATCTATTTTTTCGCACCTTAGTTTATTATTAACGATCTTAATAAATGCCAGCAACGCAGAACATTGGAAACCACACACGTAGGGAAAGAGCGTCACAATCTCAAGAAGAAGGTACGGTTAATACTTTAGCAATATTTGTTCATCACCATACACTTCATCCATTTGTTTCCATGAAAATAACCAATATCCCCCATTCCAGACCACACTCCTACGAGTGGAAAGGAATTACTACAGTTTATTCCATTAACAGCTGACACACTCCCTAAGGTAAGAGATTGTCCTCACTGTGGTGCTATAAAATTTTACTCTGAAACACCAAACTTCTGTTGCTTAGATGGTCGTGTTGTTCTAACTAACAACGAGTTGCCAGAAACAATGAAACAACTTTTGACCTCAACATCAGAAGAAGCAGAAGCTTTTCGAACATACATCAGGACATATAACAACCTTTTTGCTTTCACTTCTTTGGGCGTAAAGGCAGATACTAATTTCACTAAAAGAAATAATGGGGTGTACACTTTTCGCGTACAAGGACAAGTTTACCATTTCATAAATGATCTACTCCCCGGGAACAATAATGCAAAAAATCTTCAGCTATATTTTCATGACACCGAACATGAAGTAGAAAATCGTCTAGCATCTTCTCCAAGGCTGTGTGAAGAAACAGTAAAAAAATGCATGGAAATTGTTGAACAAAACCCTTATACGCGTTTCTTTCGGAGTCTGAGGAACGTTCCTGACCTACATAGCTACAAGATCATCCTTAAGACACTCCCCTCACAAGATCAGCGAGTGTACAATAAACCAGAAGTTTCACAAGTGGCAGCACTTTGGGTTGAAGGACCAGAAAATGAAGACCATGGTCATAGAAACATTGAAGTCAAAACTCACAGCAACCGATCTAGAAGCATCGAATACTATTATGGTTGCTATGATCCCTTACAATATCCTCTGATGTTCCCGTATGGAGAACTTGGTTGGCACCAAGGAATTCTAAAGAAGGGTGAAAGAGAAAGAGAGGGAGGTTGAATCAAACACCTGAGAACCTTATTTCTCCTCAAAATAATTCCGATGTTGAAGATCTACTATCTATGGAACAAAATGGTAAAAAAAAACATACCATTTCCTTATTAGATACTCTATAATTTACAACTTATCTATAATAATAATTCCACTTCTACAGTCTTGGCCCAGAAGGACGAACGCTGCAAATTTGTATCTGTGAGAGAATATTATGCATACAAGCTCCAAATACGAAGGAATGATAAGTCATGTTTACTCCAATTTGGTCGCTTGTTGCAGCAATATATAGTAGATAATTACGTCAAACTTGAAACCCAAAGATTAGACTATTTCAGATCCCAGCAAGAAGAAATAAGAAAAGAACTCCTCCAAGGAGTAGTAGATGCAATGGGAAATGGTGAAACACATGGAGCAACTATCGGACAACGAATAGTACTCCCTTCAAGCTTTATTGGCGGCCCAAGAAATATGAGACAGAAATACATGGATGCCATGACATTAGTGCAAAAGTTTGGAAAACCGGACATCTTTCTGACTATGACGGCCAATCCCAACTGGCAAGAAATAAAAGAACACATGAAGAAACCCGAAGAAGCACAAAACAGAGCAGAATTAGTGGTTAGAATCTTTCATGCGAAACTCGAACAACTAAAACACGAACTTTTCAAAAAAAAAAAAATCTTTGGCGAAGTAGCAGCATACACCTACGTCATCGAATTTCAAGAGAGAGGCCTTCCACATGCGCACTTCCTAATTATTTTACAACCTAACTCTAAGATGTACGTACCTGAAGAATACGATCAGATTGTTTCTGCGGAAATACCAAACGAGAAGAGCAACCCTCACCTATACAAAACTGTAGTCAAACATATGCTTCATGGTCCATGTGGCGAACTGAATGAGCACAATGTATGCATGAAAAAGAATGGCAAGTGCAGGAACTCATACCCAAAAGAATTTTCAAATGAAACCATTCAAACAACAGATGCATACCCAGTCTACCGAAGACGAAACAATGGCGTTACAGTGAAAGTCAGAAACGCTAAACTTGATAACAGATGGGTTGTCCCACATAATCCCTACCTGCTTGCAAAATTCGATTGTCACATAAACGTAGAGATATGTTCAACAATAAAAGCGGTGAAATACATATACAAATATATATGCAAAGGTTGCGACAGAATAAGCTTTGCCATATTGTCATCAGATAAGAACGCTGCACTAATAGATGAAATCGAACAATACCAATCTGGCTGATGGGTTTCTGCTCCTGAGGGAACATGGAGAATATTTAGGCTCCCACTAGGAGAAATAAAACCCGCAGTACACCTGCAACTACATTTGGAAAATCACCAACCCTTAACTTTCAAAAAGAAAGACAGATTAATCAACATTGTTAACAACCCATTCCAACGGAGAACCATGCTTACTGAATTCTTTGCTATGAACAGAGACGATGCGGTAGCACAAAGTCTAAACTTGACTTACACCGAATTTCCAGACCAGTTTGTTTGGGTAAAAGACAAAAAGTACTGGAAACATAGATACTCAGGTGATTCAATAGGTCGTATTGTTACTGCAAATCCAAGTGAAGGCGAAAGGTACTACTTAAGGATACTACTCTCAAAAATACATTGTCCTAAATCCTTCAACGACCTAAAAACATATAATGGTGTCCGATTCAATACCTACCGAGAATCAGCATTGGCTCGTGGCTACCTGCTAGATAACAACAGTCAACAATTATGCTTAGATGAAGCATCTATTTTTCATATGCCCTATGAACTCAGGCGACTATTTGCATCACTCTTGGTCCATTCATGTCCCAACAATCCACGCGATCTATGGTTATCTTATGAGAAACATATGCTGGAAGACATCTTAAGATCCAACAAAATGACACAGATAGAAGCAAAGAAAATCGCATTCCAACGAATCAACGGATTCTTGGAATCAATGGGAAAAAACATACATGAATATGATCTTGTCACCGAAGACTTCTCATACACCGATCTACAAGACCAAACAAGAGAAATAAGGGCAGAGAAAAACATCGTTGTCTCAGAACAAGACTTAAACGCGATCCTCACTCTTAATGAGAAACAAAAAATGACATTTGAAACCATAATTCAGAAAGTATACTCAAACGAAGGTGGTGCTTATTTTGTTGATGGCCCAGGTGGCACAGGAAAAACATTTCTGTACAGAGCTCTGTTGGCCAAAGTTAGATCAGAAGGACATATTGCACTAGCAACAGCAACGTCAGGCATTGCTGCATCAATACTCCCAGGAGGCAGAACCGCCCACTCAAGATTCAAAATACCTCTAGACACAACAGAAGGTGCAATTTGTAAAGTCAGCAAACAAAGCTCTTTAGCAACTCTAATCAAAGATGCCAAACTCATCATATGGGATGAAGCCCCAATGGCAAAAAAAACAGCTATTGAATCTCTAAACAATCTTCTCCAAGACCTTTTAGACTCAACGGAACTCTTTGGAGGCAAATTAGTAGTACTTGGAGGAGATTTCAGACAAACACTTCCGGTGGTGCGTAAAGGAACTAAAACACAAACAATAGCTGCCTGCCTAACCAACTCTCCATTATGGCCACTGCTACACAAACTACACTTGCAGGAAAATATGAGAGCTTTGTTAGATCCTGCCTTCACTGAGTTTCTTCTCAAAGTAGGTAATGGAAAACATACCTCACATGATGACCTTGTCGACATTCCTACCTCAATGCTCATCCAAACAAACTCAATACAAAACCCCTTAAACGCACTCATAGAATCTGTCTACCCAGACAGCCAACTACACCAAACAACCACATTATGCGCTTCAAATCGTGCCATCCTAACAACAAAAAATAACTATGTGGGCGAGATCAATGACATAATGATAACAAAGTTCCCAGGCGAAGAGACAGAATACACAAGCTCTGATGAAACTCTAGATCCGAGTGACCAAACACAATATGAGGACTTTCTGCACTCACTAACTCCAAATGCCATGCCACCACATAAACTCATTCTCAAACCACACTCACCCATCATACTGCTAAGAAACCTAAACCCCACGGAGGGACTATGCAACGGAACCAGACTAATTTGCAAAGCATTGAAAAAGAATGTCATACACGCAGAGATTGCATTCGTAGACTTTGCCGGAAGGCAAGCCTTTATCCATAGAATCCCACTCCAGCCTCCATCCGATGAACAGTACACGGTCCCATTCAAGCGAATACAATTCCCAATCCGATTATGCTTTGCAATGACAATCAACAAAGCACAGGGCCAAACACTTGATTTTGTAGGAATCTACCTTAAAGAGCCCGTTTTTTCGCACGGCCAATTATACGTCGCACTCTCACGTGCCAGGACAATCGAACATGCAAAAGTCCTCATCAGATCACCTACCCCGGATGCCCCAAACGCTACAACAACCAATAACATTGTGTACCAAGAAGTATTGCAAAGCACCAACTACATACAAAAGTACACTTCCACTATCTTAGCTACACCTTTGACATACATACCTCTTGAAATATCTAACATATAAACTGCACTTTTGCAGCGAAAACCAGTGAAGATCAACAAAGAAATTAGCCTCACAGAGGAACAACTCCCCTTTGTCAGATAATATATGCTGTCAGGTTGCTGAATCCATGAAAAAGAGTGTGGACAAGTCATCCTAACCTTTAGTCGAACTTTCAACATTGATCTCTTTTTCTGTTGAAAAGTATTTTAGATATATAAAAGTATTACCCACCTTCTCCCAAATATATAAATGTGTATTTAAATATCTATGTATCAAGTTCATGATAATTTCCAGCAAAACAATAACTTCGGCTGAAACAACAACATTACAACGCTCCAGGGCCCGGGCTGTGCGTAGCACAACCAACGAACCTTCCTAGTTAATCAAATACAAATAAAATTTCTCTCACATTCTTTCTCTTCTCTATCCTTGTTGCTCTTTTTTTCCTTTTCCTTTTTTTGGTTGAATTATAAAGATGAATGTATAAGATTTCATTTATTTGGGTTAAAACACATTACCCGAATCTGAACCTGATCCAAATAACTCGACCCCGAATAATCCGAATCGTATTGTGTCCGATTTATGGATGAATTATAAACTTGAAAAACTGAATAACCCGAAACCTGAACAACATCCATACTATAGATAAGAAATGAAAATATGTTTTCAGTTAAATAGAGTTTGTACGTTGCTTCATGGCATTAAATGATATAATATAATAATAATAAAATATAAATATACCATACAATGTAAAGATAAAAAGGATATGTTTCTCGAAAATATCTATGCCTTTAAAACCAAACTGAATATTATTTCTTTTGAAATAATAACTAAACATGAATGGTGATATGTTTTGTGTTTTACCTTTAATTAATTTAAGCATAAGCATAAATATAAAATAATTGTTTGGTTTTAACCTTTTGAAGTATTTCTTTTTCAACTTTGACCTTAAATATTTTTGTTTGTGTTACATAATACATTATTAAAATTATACCATTGAAAATACATATAAAACCCAATACATTCATATATTTTTGCATCAAGTATTGTATAACACAAACAAAAATATTTAAGGTCAAAGTTGAAAAAGATTTTAAAAATTAAAACTAGACATTTTTTTTTGGGACAGAGATAATAATATGCCTATTTAAAATAGTTAAAACCAAATGGCGTTGCCCATTGACTTTCCTAGCTTATTGGGCCGACTTCTTAGCCGTATATAAGGGGAAGGAGATGTCAGGATCGACTTGATCACAGTCAAGATTTAAACAACAACAAGCTTTGAATTTTTAACAAAAAGTTTGTGGAATAACACTTGTTAAGTAAGGAAGATATATCACTTGTAATAATGAACAAACAAAATGAACAACAAGTAATATTCAATAACCAAAGCTTCAATATTATTGATGATAATAATACGGATACACTTGTGTTTGTATCAGGGTTTACAAAGAAAACCTTGAAGCTAAAAATTACAACTTGTAACTGATGTGTATCTAACACATTATCTATGAGATACATGTGTACACCAACAACCAAGTACATTACCTAGAAAATATGGAACTCTATTTTATAAATCAATAGAGTCCATTTACACGTGATTGTAATTAATGTTTGGCAACTCTGTTGTCTAAACATGGTCTAAAATAGTAGAGCATGTTTTACTTTACAGAGTTGACAAAGTACAGATTTAGTACTCTGTCAGACCCACTAAGCAGTGTTAATCACCAGATAACACCAATAGTACTAATCTTGTAAATCATTGGTGTGTGTTAAGTAATACTATAAAATAATAACAAGTTTTAATAACAAGTGTTTTCACATACCTCAATTGAGTGATTTGCTTGATCAAATAACAATAATAATCTCAGCTAGACATATTCCAAGCCTAAGGTGTACATGCATCAAATTTAATATTATCATCCATCCTCGGTTACTTCAATTCTTAATTTTGTTAACTAACATAAACTTGTATTCATAGAAGTTATGGTTTGCTTTGGAATACAACACGTACTCAGCTCGGTTCAAAGCAATACATCAAAGTAATTTTCGCTGATAATGATCAAGCATTTTTCGCCCTTTAATGGTTCCTAGCAAAGACAATTACAGTATATTTTTTCATTTAAATGTATACTAGTTGTATGGGTGTTTGGTAAAGAGCTTTTAGAAGGTATGATATGCTAAATTCAAAAAAGAAAAGCTCTTAAAAATGGTGTCGGTTATGTGGCAGCTTCTGCAAAGTTGAATGGTGATGGTGCGTATTGGTGACCAAGGAGGTGTTAGCTCTCTACGATGGTGGAAGAATTGTTGGCTCAAGTTAACATGTATGTAGACTGACTTGCTGTAGAACGTGCTGCGGTGTTTCAACGATGACTTAGCTTAAATAATAGTAGTGATATTTCCACATTTCCTGTTTGTGCAAATTTCAGGAAATAATGGTAATCAAAGTTTCAAAAATTTTGATGTAACTTCATTCGCGCATGAAATGACTGTAAGTTCAATATTGATTCGTGGATAATAATGATTTAATCGTCAAAGTTTTACTTTTTATTTGCGTTTTAACCACTCAAGTTTTTTCCTCGTGATCATTTAATCTTTCGAGACTTAATCTTTCAAGACTTATCGGCTTAACCCTTCAAAGTGCTAAACGTAACCATTCAATTTTTGAAAGTTCGATGATTAAACTTGAAAAACTTAAAAATGCAAAATCATCATAAAAGATAAACTTACTCGATGCTTTTACTATAAAAGAAATTTGGTCGGTGATCACCTCTTGTTGCAAATGACATCTTCATTAAGAGAAACATATTCGATTCTTTTATTAGTCCTACACTTAATTATACAATTGTTTAGTACGACAATTTTACTCATCCTACATTCATGTATTACTATATATTATCTTCTAGCATCACAAAGGTTTACTAAATTGTGCGCAATTACATCATACAAATCAATCAAGCTTGACAAGTATGCGGCTAGTTATATCAGCTAGGTAAAAAGTGGCCAATAATCAAGGGCGTCATAATAATTGTCAAGAGGAACCAAACATCTGATCAAGAACAATCACGAGAGCCATTGCGACACTTGGATCTACTGAAGACTGTACAACCAACTGAAAAACGTCCTCGCCAAGAGCAACCCCTTTTTTAGCTTCCTTGCGTCTAATTTCCGCAACACAGCGGTGCATGTCATCATACACCATGCAGCACCTTTGAGCATACGATCCTTCAATCTCGTACACTGCGTTTTTGTTGTTGCTATTACTATGATTCTTCAGTGAGTTCTCTGATCTCATGTAAGCCACAGACTTTGTATGATGAAGTTTGTGGTGTTTCGTCACTGTTCACCGTGGATGTACTGTACTTTCTCCATCATACATCAACCAGTTTTTTGAAAGGCTTAGCATCTGTTATGAATATAATACATGTCAGTGATCACTATCTTATTCAACTAAATAATAAGAAGTATACGTACATACAAGGACGGAGAAAATCCGTCACAACCGAAGAGCAGAGACTTTTTCCAAACTGTTAAGATCATCTGATTATTACTCTGGCCAGATAATCTGGGAATAGTGGTCTCCGGGTACACCTCTGTCATAAATAAGTAATCAACACAAAAAGTTGCAAGTAAAATGTTTATACAAAGACAGGATCGATGATTAGTTAATTATGCTTAATTAATTGTGGTAGATGATAATAGGGAGGGGTCGTTGGACTCTTATAGTAGCTAGGCACTCAAAGTGACGAATATATACCATCCACTGAACATGCATATATGCATATGTTACTCAGAAAAATTAAGATTTGTGGATCTTATCGATTACTTTATTGTTTTCTGCTAATTTAGCATGGGTTGTTCTCTCGAGTCTCGCGTATACTGTATTTTACTGTAGTCTTCTTTAAAAAAATTTCCCCAGCGATGTTGAGTCGACTATATATGTATAGTAAAAGTGTAAAACTCATCAAATTAATACAGGTAATTGGCCAAAGTTAAACTACGTACTATTTAGTTATTTATACGGTTTATAATGCATCCTGAAGTTTTGTCTTGAAATTACACTACGGTTTATAATGTATCTTGAAGATGATTAATTATAATCTTCAAACAAAATCGTAGTTTGTAGGTATCTTAATGTGTACGGGAGGGATAGAGACGGAATTCATCTAATCCACTTTCTTGATACTGAGTATTTTAATTATATTCATCCAATGTATAATGTGTACCCACTAATGAAATTATATTGATGGGTGCTTCGTTCAAACAAGGGTTAATTGTTTCGTTATGTATTTAACTTTACCTCTTTTACTATTGTATGCAACAAACTTTCAAACGTTATATTGTATGTATCAAACTTTTCAGAAATGTCTATTGTATGTATTGGGTGACCTTTTTGCTGACAAATCAGCGTCACGTCAGCGCCACGTAGGATGACAAATCAGCGCCACGTCAGCATGACCGGTGCCACGTCAGCAAAAAGGTCATCCAATACATACAATAGACATTTTTGAAAAGTTCGATACATACAATAGAACGTTTGAAAGTTGGTTACATACAATAGTAAAAGAGGTAAAGTTAAATACATAACGAAATAATTAACCCTTCAAAATATTCACTCTCCTGATAATATGATGATTCCCAGTAACTGTAAAAGGTATATAGCATTAGTTTCACGTGACAAACAAAATTAAATTTAAGAATCATAGGAAGTTATTACTCGTACAAGCATGGCAAGTGGCTAGCCATGTCTGCAGACATATGAGCCACTTAGACAACAAAGCAAATACATGTATAAATATGTCCCTACACAATCAATAAACTAACTAGAAATGAGCTCTTGTACATAATTATAATGAGCAAAAATTGCAAAAGAATGAAGAAAACTACTCTACTAATAGAAAATGTTCCCATGGTTATCTCCATTGTCTAACAATTGAGTTGCCAAATGAAACCATCCCACACCATATATGTCTCTATCAAATGACTTTTTGCACTCATACTGAATGTCTAGACCATGCTAGAAATTTAGACAAAGTTTTCCTTTCTTTGTCTTTGTTTTGTTCTTTGTATTCTTTCGAATATCTCTAACGGTTATTATTTTTTATAGCTAGCTTTCAAATTTATATATTCTGATTGATGATAGTGTTGAACATCAATGTTGTTTTTCTTAGTAGTAGCGATTACGAATTGTTGATTAATTTATACTGTGCACGCACGTTATACTTGGTTTGAGTTTGTGTGGTAGTGGACTTGAACCTCATAGATTAGTCGTGTAAAGGTCGGAATCTCAGTTATAAAAACAAAAAGGAAAAAAAAAAAAAAGGGCAAAAATTTTCTAGTGCAAATATATGGATTCCTCATCAAAGCGGAGAAAGGAGACTATTAGATTCGTCCATATTTAACATATTTATTTATGTTCGGTATACAATTTCATAAAAGAATCAAATAGTGTGGGGCTTAGTCCCTCGAAATGCAACGAACTTTGCCAAAAAGTCTATTGTATGGAACTAACTTTCGAGGAGGCATAAGAATGCAACAAACCTGCTAAAATGGGGTTTTTGATGTAGTTTACCTACAAAAAACTGATGTCAGTAGGTATTTGACATGTAAGCTGCCACGTATATAGACACATGGATTGCAAAAATCACATATTTTGTCCTTGTAGTTCTTCATCGGGAGATGTTGCTGTCCTTGTGGTTCTTCATCTGAACTTTGACCCGATGAATCAACATCATCATCTTCAAAAAATCAACATCATACTTCATCTTCAAAAACAACACAACACCAACAAACACCCTCTTCCAAATAATTATTTGGCAAATCTAAATCAAATCGAATTTCATAAAAATTCCATTCAAACAAAAACAAATCATACATTGTAACAATCATTAATTTCATCATCAATTACAATTGCAAAACACAGGAACGTAAATAAATTAATCATCAATTAAACTGTGATACATGTTTAAGATTGGGTCTCTGGCAATGAAAAATTTGAAATAATATTTTAATAAATGTGATACGTTTTACCTCAACTTGCTCAATTCCAATTACTAGTCACCATAGCCTCGATGATCGCCTAGACGCCTATACACAATCTCGTCAAGATGTTATTTTTTAACGTGATCCATCATGTTAAATGTGTTTTGTGAGAAGAAAATAAAGTGAGCCCTTTATTATGAATTTTATTTGTCGATCAGCTGTATCGTTCACATAAGAGTTACATGAAACATCATGTTATTTAATAAAGAGGATCTTAAACCTTCTCATTAATAGATAGATGGGTACCACAAGTCAATTTATTTATTTATATTATTATTATTTTTTAGAAATAATAATTTGTTACATATCTCTTACAAAAACATATACATTTTCCATAAATATTTACAATAGTCAAATACTAATACTTGAACTTAAACTTCAAGTTTATTAGATTACTTCGACACCGCTAGGCCAGTTATGACCATTTGTTATCACAAGTCAAAATTATTAAAATGTAGATTAGGTTAAGATAGTACGGTCTAGGGTCCGACTTGATTGTATAAATGGGTCGGGATCCATACTATCTTAACCCAATTTACAGTTAAATAAAACTTAGTAAGTAAATCTAATTTGCTACTTGATAGAAAAGCGGTTGCCGAAAGAGTAGGTAGGGTTGTTTGTTATTTATTAAAAAATAACAAATGAAAATTTTAAAGGTACTTGAATCATTTTGTGTGGATGAATGAGAAAGAGGGACGGGGAGTGAAATAAAATATCAACAATGGACTAAACTTGTAAGAACTCAATCTAGGGACAACGAGTACAATAAATGACATAGGTAGTAAGTAAGGTTGGAGAATATAATTTTCTCTTAACTAATTAAGATACATCGAATTAAGTCTTCAACCGGGCTACTTAAGTTAACGGGGAACAAATATTATTGGGCTGCTTCACTGATTTATTTTATTGGGCTTTTTAGGCTTATCTAGCTTGATTGAATAAGTGGAATATAAAATTTAAACTCCAGGAGTTCGTACGGATAATTTAAATCCAGATTAATATTCTTGTACACGGGTAGAGGGTGAAGTTTTTGTTCTCCAATCACATACTTAAGAAGTTCGAAGTGTGAACATGTATTCTACGTATATTAATGTATAAGTGCGAAAATTTCATAATTGTTTCTATTTATATTACCATTTATAAATGTATATATTTTGTGTTGGTCTTCTAAATAGATTTCCAAATTACGATGAAATATAATGGATCAATGATTTTAAGCTCAAATACAGGATATTTAAATTCATTGCATGCTACTGCATTTTAGAGTGAAATGAATGTAGCCACTTCAAAAGAGAGAAAAGCAAAAGAGAGATTATTGTACATTTGTCGTTTATTTCCCAATAGCATCTCAGGAAAAGAACCTATCACCGGAAAACAACCTATCCCCGGAGATTGTACATTGTCGTTGTTGTACATCGTCACCATTTTTGGAAAGTGTGTTCCTAACATCTAGGCTAATGTTTTGGACGGTCGGAATTGTCTCAAAAGGTCTGAATCTCGACTTACAATAGGCTAAACAAAAGGCAGTTTTTTGGGTGATGTTATTGTTAATGAATATTTCAGCCCATCATGTTTAGAAAGGGCTCGGCCCATCTTGAATTAGGGTTTCAGTTTTCCAATATATATTTTGTATTGTGTCTTTGAATCAATTCAAGCATAAATAATACAACTCTTTATGGTATCAGAGAGATGTAAATCCAAACACGGTTGAGATTTTGTCATCCTCCGGCCACCAACTAAAAGGTGGCGGTCCGGAGGGATCATTCATCATCGGTTTCTATGTATTTTTCTTTTTGTATAAGAGTTTACTAGATCATAACCTGCAAAATTTGCGGGCTACTTCATGATTTTAAAACAAAGATTTATATAATAATTTTGTTTTACCGGACAACATTTAAGTCGACATATTTTTGCGAATGACATTGTAGGAAATATATATAGGAAAACTGAAACCCTAAATCAAGATGGGCCGAGCCCTTTCTAAACATGATGGGCTGAAATATTCATTAACAGTTATTCCTCTTTTGTCTTTTGATTAATTCCACACTTGTATGTTATAGTTCAAGAGTATAAAGATTATTGTATATATGCCTCTAGTCTCTAGAGAAGATTCATTGTATCGCTCTTTTGTTGGTATTAGTGGATTTTATGCGGCCTGCGGGTTCTGTGATTTTTACTCTAGCTTTGAGAGGTTTTTCACACAAAAAGTTTTGTGTTCTTTATGTGTACTTCATTATTATATATTTATTACCCTGGTTATCTGCATTCTCATTAGTTCATATGGGGTCAGGAAGTGTTGTCTAATGAGAGTTTAATTCTTCAAATGTGTTTAACGTTGTGATTTAGTTCCAATCATTTTGTACCCGCTTATAAGTACTAGGGGACCTAGTTATAAAGGGAAAACCGTTTTGGCAACTAATTGACAAGTATGTTGTTGTGCTACAAGTAGGAGTTGTTTATGTACTCCGTATAATATAGAAATTAAGTCAAAGGTTCATATTTTAGAAATATACTAGATAATTACCGGTGCGATGCACAGATAGATCAAACATTGATAAAAGTGTAAATTAAAAAATTTCAATTAAATTGTCTCATTGGACTAATATAAGATGTGATATGCACATAAGTCTTGACATTCGATAAAAAAATGTTTTATAAAGTTAACACACATCGTGCATTGAATAGCAAATCAAATCATGTCACATGATTTCTACAAAGTGATAGTAATACGTAAAAGGATAAACGGAGCGCTTTGGAGGATGTCTACGTGTGAATCAATTTTTTAGTAACCAAATTAACTTGTAATACATAATACTTAAGATTAATTCTAACGGTTCAACTTAAAAGCATATCCCTATTAATATTATTTTCAATAATTTGATACAGCATGAAATCGTTTTGCAGTTGTGCATGCGCCTTTCTATACGAAAATTAAGATGTTTATTTAGGTGTTTCAATTAATATTAACATTAGGTAATACAAAATTAACGTTAGTTGTTCATTATATAACAAAGTAAAGCATCTTACATGAGTTGGACAAAATAAACAGATAACAAATATTTGCAGTTCGTCCCGCTATCCTTAAAATGCCATAAAGTCATATGCGAAAGACATGGACAGAATATGCATAAAGGGAAATTAAACATATAAAGTGAGAGGATGCTTATGTTAAATGCAATGAAGTCTCAGATGCAAAGATAAATTGAACGCATGTTGTCAAGTTTAAAACAACATATTATCAATTGAAAATTATGAGTTTTACATAGTGCAAAAATATAGCAACCATATCATGGATTCTAATATACTATTAAGTATCAAATTCAATAATTTTTCTACATACAAAAAGTGACATACAACGTAAAGTGAAACTTCAAAGCAAGCAGTTATGACATTTTTTCGGGTTAATTGTTTCGTTATGTATTTAACTTTACCTCTTTTACTATTGTATGCAACCAACTTTCAAACGTTCTATTGTATGTATCGAACTTTTCAAAAATGTCTATTGTATGTATTGGATGACCTTTTTGCTGACGTGGCACCGACGTGGCGCTGATTTGTCAGCGCCACATTCATCCAATACATACAATAGACATTTTTGAAAAGTTCGATACATACAATAGAACGTTTGAAAGTTGGTTGCATACAATAGTAAAAGAGGTAAAGTTAAATACATAACGAAACAATTAACCCTATAAATAAATATTGTTTTCAGTTTCACTAAATTTATGTAATGTAGTTGGCTATATAATCTGCAAGTAAAAATCTGTATAGGACATCTTATTAATTTTATGTAGTTTTCTGCAATTATAGAACAAAACTTATGATGTACAGAAAAGCTTGCAAGGAAAGAAATGAATTTTACTATGACTAAGTTTCTATAGATTTTTTTTAATTGTATAATTGGCAATCACAATTTAAACAACGAATTGGGATAAAGAAGATTGGTTGATAGTACCAGTTAATGAAGATATGGATTCAATCGATTGAGTAACTATGAGGGCTCGAAGAAAGATGTATGAAGAATCGTAAGAGAGGAAGAATACTTGGTGGTTACATCCATGAAACATATATAATAAAGTGTTGCATCCATCCAATAGTAAGACATGACGGTTGATTGTTAATTTAGGCGTGAAGATAAGTGCCATATTTTTAGGAGTAGAAGTTAATAGTTTTTCATCCGAATAAACTTTTTAATAAATTAATTAATGAAGCTATATGATAATGAAGATAAGATTATTAGTACATACGCAAGGAAAAACTTTTTTGGCGGGAAACGGGAGTTTAATGATGACGTGGATGATTCCCATTAGGAGTTTAATATCCTAATTTAATTAATTGTTTGGATAGATAGATAGAAACAACTCACACGTTCATAATGTACAAATGTGATTATCATGAAATTTCATAAGTCGTACCTCCCACGATGCTTGAATTCACAACCTCTTTATTGTTTACCATCTCACATACCGATAGTTCAAAGGTCTTTTCATGAAACATACATACTTTTCTATCAAGTCCCAGCACTATCATAAGTCTTGTTTAATTAGGTATTATGGCCTAGCCCACACTGTTGGGTTGATGGGCTAACCAGACTCAACTTGTGATACTTTTAATTTGTAGTCACTTCCAAATTTCTTTTTCTGTAGTATATTTATGTCTTTATCAAGTAGCTAGTGGAAAGAGCATATATGATTCCCTCTCCATTTGCAACACACCTCCTGTTCTTTTCTTTCTGTTTTAATCATTTAAAGATTCTCAGAGAATTAAGTTATACTCCTTAATTCATACTTGTCTTAAGAAAATAGATAGAGGCCCAGGGTTGGCCCAGCCCTAAATGCTTTGATCATTTATTTAGCTGCCATGTGGATGTTCCTTCTAGTTTAATAGTCATTTCTAGTTATGGAGAATAATTAAGAATAAGCACCTAAAGTTAACATTTCGGGCAGATGATAAAGAACCGTTGTTTACGCATTACAAGATCCCATCCGTACCTTTGTTTACCAAGTACTATAAGCCTCTACTAAATTTAATTTATACACAAAGATCGCTCTTCGTCTGATAGGAGATCGAGCCATGAATCATGTGGCGAAAAAGCATGCAAACACCCTCTTGTTACTTCTTCTTTTCATAAGCATAGCTACAATTGATTCAAGCAAGTCAGCTTCAATTATTCTTCCTAACAAATTTCAGTGTTTTTTCTTATGTTCATTTTGTCTTGTTTAATATAATAACTTATGTGACATGATGCTTCATCAACTATACATGCAGCTGTAGGATTTGGAGATCATGAGATTGAGGAAGTTCAATTAGCAGAAAATATAACTGAATACAAGCCTTTGATGCAACTGGGAGTCATAAATCATCACCAGATGAGGAAGCTTGGTGCGTTCCAAGTATGTTTGGAGTGCAGATGCTGCGTTATGGCCTCCGATCCAACAACGTGCTCAAACATGCCATGTTGTTTTGGCATAGACTGCCAGCTTCCTAATAAGCCTTTTGGTGTCTGTGCTTTTGTTCCAACGACCTGCAACTGTACCACATGCGGTTCTCCCTAAGCTAGTAATTATTGGGAGTGCGCCTTATATATATTTGTCGGTTTATCTGCCCTTTTGAAAACACTACTAGTGCTTGTATGTTGTAATTCTGTGATTGCTTAATGCATCAAAGGTCTGATACAGAAATCTTATAAACTCTTTCATCTGGTTGTCTAGCACCCACCTTTATACATGCTTCTAGACTTGCTGTTATATACCCTTATTCACCCTTAGACCATCAGGAGTGGTGACAGCTAGTCGTGGAACGACAAACTACCATTGTCTAGTAGTCAAGGATGACAGGTGGGATTGGGGAGTCCCACGATAGCCACCAGGCCCAGCCCAAGGGGAGTGTGCAAGTGTACAAGGGCCATTTTCAGTTCTAGTATATATTATATATGTATGGATGGTATTCCAGTCCACACAAAAATATTTGAGCCCATTCTATAAATTACCTTTATTCGATTACTTCAGCTATTAACAAAACAATCGTGACCAATCCTTATTAAAATTAAAATTATTTAAAATTGGTTTTTATAACATAAAAAAGAACAGCCGTAGCCTGCTGCAAAATCATCAAGCGCTTCATAAACTTACTTTGCCATCCATTCCTCTTCTGCAACCCTATACACTCTCTCCGTCCCATTACTATTTTGGATTGTCACAAATAAGTGTTCACTTCCATATTTCAATCAATCAAAAAAGACTTTAGTGGATATATATGTTATTTGATTGGTGAAATATTTAATTAGTGGATAATTTTAAAACTGTTTGTAAAGTCAAAGTGGATACTTTGACCGGGACAGAGGAAGTATATTTAATTATTGAGTTTTTTCTTTTTTCTTAATTTCATCTACAATAATATATTAGTTTAATAATTCAATTCATATATTAGAGTTATAATAATTTGAGATTCTATAATATAAACTAGATTATAACCCGCGAATTCGCGGGATAATACATATTTTATATAAAAGTGACGAGAAACAATATATGATTATACATGTTTTATAGGCTTCGTTTATGTGTATATGTTGTTTTGAGAGTAAGTTAATTTTATTGAGAATATTTGTAGAATCGTATATAGCAAACTTAGAACGTGTGATTGAGTGAGCTATGAGATTTAGGTGAACCAATTAAGAGAACAATGAGTGATTGACATTATGTTCAGTGTTCAATTCGGTGTTCAATTGAACATTGAAGTTTAACACGGTTACGATCTTGAGGGGAGTGATTCAATGTTCACTTCAATGTTCAAATGAGCCCCAAAGTTGTTTTAAACCAATTAGAAAAAAGAAAACAAAGAAAAGAAAATGGCTTGCAATCAACGTTCTAATTTGAACATTAGACTTGAATGTTGAACCTGAGCGACGTTCAAGTTGGTGAACGCCAAAGTTTGCCTTCACTCCTTATACTCTTAATGTATATCAAATATTACATGTATTTATAAGGTGTAAAATGTAATATAAGTAACCCTTGGTTCTGTAGTATCCAGTTGACTGTTTTCACAATTTACATTTATAAGTAGTCTGTTTATAATGCTCCCGAAACCAGACAGAGAAGCAGAATGAGGTTCGCATAATACTTGATACTAATGATTCCCCGCAGTTTTTCATGCGGATTTGACTGCGGTGTGCACCCCCCTTAACTTAACCCCTATTACGTAAGGGGGACCTTCGGCGCCACTATAACTATCCAAGAATACGATCGAAACTGGAAGGATAAAAAAACCCACCACGGAATCTCAGGTGTCAAAGTGTGGATTTCATATATCATGTTGCTCCTACTTGATATTAAGTCAATATTAATAACATCTATTTTGTAGTAAAAATGAAAATTATAATGAATATTCATCATGTTGCTCCTACTTGATATTAAGTCAATATTAATAACATCTATTTTGTAGTAAAAATGAAAATTATAATGAATATTCCATATTCGTAACGTAACGATCTTTCCTCATGTCTTATTCTTGTGGGAGATTAAGCCAAAGAGACAAGCTCATTGTCACGTTGTAAGGTGTTATGGAGTATATAAACTTCATGAATAATATGCAGAACTCTTAAAAATCTATCTTAAAATAAATATCATGGATGATCATGATGATTGTAGCTGCCGCAGGTCAGGGGCGTCCGGAGATTCAGCGATGGCGGATGACGTTCAGCAGTCCGCAGGAGGAAGATGTCGATCGATTGATGTGGGTTATGAGATTAGATTTTGATTTGGGGTGGAAGTTTGAAGGTTTGAATATTATAAATAGTCTTGATCAAGGTTCCAATATTATCTCTGTAACACATGTTGAATATTTATTTATAACAACTTTTACCGATACACACTAATGACTAATCTTACATATCAAAACTAATGAATTCTGTTGCCTTTCAAAAAAAAAAAAAACTAATGAATTCTGTTCTTCAAAAAACACACAGTAAACTAACACACCTTCGTTATTACCACAACAAAAACCCTCACAAACCCAAACTAAAACCAAATTCATTCATCACTGACATCAAAAACACTCAAAACACAGATGAAGCACTCACGATCTTCCATGATTACTGCAATACCAACACTTTCAAACACGACTATCCATCTTACTCTTCTCTTATTTACAAACTTGCACGTGACAAATACTTTAATGCAGTTCAAACCCTTCTTCAACAACTACAACACTATAACGTTAAATGTAAAGAAACTTTGTTCATTGGATTGATTCAGCATTACGCGAAGTCTGGTTTGGTCGAGAATGCTGTTGATTTGTTTGAAAGAATGCCGTCCTTTAATTGCTTTCGTTCGTTGCAATCGTTAAATGCCATTCTTAATGCTCTGATTCAGAATCACAGGTTTGATGAGGCGAATGAGATGTTTAACAAGTGTTCCAAAATGGGGTTTCGACCGAATGCGGTGACGTTTAATATTATGATTAAAGGGTGGATTGCGAAAGGCGAGTGGGGTGATGCACGTAAGGTGTTTGATGAAATGCTTGAAAGAGAGGTTGAACCTACTGTTGTGACTTATAATTGTCAGATTGGGTTTTGGAGTAAAAAAGGGGAGTTTGATGAGGCAAAAAGTTTGTTTGATGAGATGATTCGGAAAGGGAAGAAACCAAATGCGATATCGTATGCTTTGTTAATGGAAGCGTTGTGTTCGCAAGAAAAGTATAGGGAAGCGAAAAATATGATGTTTGATATGGAATATCAAGGGTGTAAACCGCGGCTTGTTAATTACGGGGTTTTGATGAATGATCTTGCGAAAAGGGGAAACTTTGATGAAGCTAAAAGCTTGCTGCTTGAAATGAAGAAGAGGCGTATTAAGCCTGATGTTGTGATGTACAATATACTAATCAATTATTTATGCAAAGAAAGTAGAGTTGGTGAAGCTTATAAGATATTAGTTGAGATGCAGGTTAATGGTTTTGAGCCAAATGCAGCCACTTATAGAATGATAATTGACGGTTTTTGTAGAAATGGAGAGTTTGATGAGGGTTTAAAGGTTCTAAATGTAATGCTAACTAGTAAGCATTGTGCAAGGTTGGAAACATTTTGTTGTTTGGTTATGGGGTTGATTAGCAATGGCAAGATGGACGACGCGTGCTTTGTTATGGAGGAGATGATGAAAAGACGAATGATCCCTGATGTGGAGTCTTGGGAAGCATTGATTGCGAGGACTTGTTGGGGGGATAGAAGTGACCATTCGCTTATGGCTGAATTGGTCTCACCATGTGGATAGGTCCAAAACTCCAAATGTTATCACTGGTCGGGTCAAGTCAGGTCAGGTCATCCAACAAGTATTATTGTATCTGTTTTTTATAAACTTGTTGTGTTAAAGATAATTGCAAAATTTGGACTTAATAATAATCTAATTTTGTACAATTAATTAATGTGTTAAATACAATCACTACTTAATTGAAGACAACAAGACTCATAGTAGACCCGGTGGGTGTTCCATGTCCTGCTGACCACCGGTTCATGGACTCACCATCAAATGCACCACTAGCTAAGATGTTTGCACCCACGACGAAACCAATGGCTGGTGGTGCAATAATCACCAAATCTCCGTTCTTAGGATGAATTGCTGTTGCGTACACAGTATAGACCAGTCCAAAAGTCATCACTACTCAAAGAAACACAACTGTGTACCATACACCTACACCCGACGAAAGAGCAGAAGCTGATGTTTCATGCACAGAATACCAATTAATCAGTGTGTCTTCAGTCTAGTTTTAGTTAATCTTGTATAGCATCTGATCCTATGCGACATTCTGACCCATTAATGAATGAGTTGATAAGGGTTGATTGTTTTCAAAAACGGGTCAAAGTCATCAAGAGTCTGTCATTGATGAATACAAAGTCCTAAGTAGTTTTATTCAGAAATTTAGACTTTTTTTTGTGTAAAATTATGTTTGGAATCGCAATTAATTGCATTATTTGTCTAATAAGTAATGGATAACAAAGTAGTTGCTGTCAACCCGATTTGTCCAGGCCCACCCGTTTCAACATGTTACCCATCCACTTTCCATCTAGCCACCTCTATTTGTGACTTGTATTTGCGATTCAAGCACCTTCGCCAAATGCAGCTCTGCAAGGGTGGCATAGCTGATGATCTCGTGTCGTGTGGATTCCATTGGCAATACTGGAAATTGGCAAATTACCCACTTTTAATTGTATTTACAAGAAGAAAAGAGTGGATATTTATTTGCACGGCATTTGGTTAAGTGACAGTTACATATATATAGTGGTCTACTAAGCAACGCCTGGTCAGGGAAACAGGTTGGGTCGGGTTGTCCAGCAAGTATTTATACATCCGTTTTGTATATAATGAATGTGTTAAATATAGTTACAAAGTTTATATTAATTGAACAATTTTAATATAATCTAACAAGGCATTAAAAGTGAAAGTTTGACTGTATATACAATTGAATGGTGTCAGTTTATCTGCATATTTATATAACGAAAAAAGAGTGACATCCCGAACTTTAATAACTTACCCGGACATGAATAACTTGAACAACTCTGTTTATTCAAATCAGCCACTCGAACCCGAAGAACGCCCGAGAAAGCGAATTAGAATTACTTTTATCTTATTAACATTGGGCTATGGGTTTAATTATATAGAATTTTGGTAACCCGAAAACAATGAACCACCGTATACTCCTTATTGTAAAGCAATTACAACCCAAAATGAATAGCCTTGACATATTAATCAGTTAAAGCAGTACAAAAGTTTTCATGTATAATCCTACGTAGAATTTCACGGGATTATATATGAAAGTCCAATAATGCATTAATGTATCTTAATAAAGGACAGTTTAATAAGATGGGTATATTGATTTATAAAAGCCTAAACGACATGAATGACAAAGATAAGCCAAGAAGCTTTAAGTAACGAGCCTATAAGGATTTCGATTCTTTTCCTCGTCACAATTTAAAGTTCATTGTAAGCCACGTAATTAGATAATAGACACCTACAATTCCTTAAATGTAATACTTTCATAACAACAAATTTCAATGCGTGATCCCGCGAATTTGCAATATGTAGGGTACAATTATTAAATAAAAATAAAATCTTTCGATTACTCCTACTTCATTATATTTGATAAACTTAAGACATACTATACATCTCCCCTTTTATTCAAAACGTATTTGTAATGTCAACTGCACAAATATGTCAACTTATAAATTACTTAATAAGATAAAAACATAATATAACCTTTTAATTAAAAATCATATGGTATCCTTCGAATTCGCCGGTTATAATCTAATTTTTCGTTTAAAACGTTAGGATATAAAAATTCATTCGGGTACATTCAGACAACGTGACTGATTTTCTTTTAGCTAAATTGTTTTAGATTTGACTCCACTAAGATAAAATAATTATAGAATAATAATCTACTAGATCAAAACCCGCGAAATCGCGGGCTACATCATTAAAACTTTACACCAAAAGTAATCGTATCATAGTATGTAGTAGTAGACATTGAATATACAATCGAAGAACCGTAAAATTTGGTGGAATTCACTTATTAATTGTAAGTTATTATATTTTGACATACAAGGATATTGATTCTGCACACTTTATTGAGTCTAATATCAACAAATTCATTGAGTTTAATGCTATATATGAGACGTGCGAGGATGTTATTGTGAAACACTTTATTGAGTCTAATATCAACAAATTCATTGAGTTTAAGTTATTATATTTCTCTTTATCTTAATTATAGACATAATGGTAAAGTTAAAATACTTGTACAGAAAGCATTGAGGATTTGTTTGGAGTGGATGTATCATATATAGTGTTGCATGTACACCAGGTTCGAAGTTATTCAGACGTACTTATCTATTAGAAGCGTATACAAAAAATAAAGGTTATGTTAAGAACGTAGTAAAAGTGGTTCTGCTAAAAGCAAACCATAAATCAAAAAAAAAAATTCTTTTAACCATTAACCAACACCAACAGTTATATATCAAAATTTAAACGGCAACAAATAATTTACCTATAAACTATGTGTGTAATTAGATCAAGATGGCTTGTGATAAAAAAAGCAATTGGGTCAAATTGATCCTAATGCAAGTCAAGGCACAAAAACCATTAAGCATGATACGAACAAAGTTAAATCATATTTAGTTATTCACAATCGCAATACAACTAATAATTAATAGCACGGAAAATATCAACAACCTTATATAGCAATACTCTTAGAAGCCATTTTTCCACTCTAAGAATCATTGAGAGGGTTACTAATGGTATTGAAAATACCACACAACAATCAGAATCACAACATTGCAGTATTATACACATAACTAACTTCATTTTGCCATGATGTTAAATCAACAAACTTGCCATGATTAGAAGTCGAGTGTAGTGAGCTTTAACGGAGTAAATGGTTCTCAAAGAACTGGAGCAGTACTAAAAATCAACCCTGCAAATCAAGAAATTAACTTATCTAATGATTTTTTTTTTCACTAAGGATGTAGAATACACTTGCTACAAAAAATACATAACGAAAATTAACCGCAAGTAAATAGGCGACATGATACAGATTTAACCTTGTCATTAAACTGGCATTAGTGCGGGTCCCAATAACCACTGCAACAACTACAAGTGTCTTGATCATAAAAATGCCCAAGAGCCAATTTTCCCACACTATCATTCACCTATTAACAATGGATCTAATTATAAAATTTAATTAATGATCTTAACACTTCATTGATACAAATTTACAAAAACAAAGCACAATATAGAGCTATAATCATTTTCATTATCAAGTGTCTTCATTCTTCAATAGCTTCATCTACCAAAATAAATATAGAAGTTTTAAAAAACATGTGACGCTCAAGTACATTCATGGGTTCAAGTTAAAAACCATATGGCCAAACAATGTAAATTATTAGCTGATGAAGTCTGGAGCATACTAACCGCTACCATAAGAAGCGAATCAATAGCTAAATTAGAAAGCTTCCTTTTATCATCAAGAGTGCCATCTCTTCATATATTGTTTCCAATTGAACATGACAACACAAGCCTAAAGGTCCTGTATCTTGATAATGGGGACACACTGGTCATAACATCATTTTAGGTCCCTAAAAATGTAATACTACATATTCTGTAATATTACAGTACTCGGTGTCAATTCAATGTTTAACTATGTAGAGGCTACAAAAGACAAACAAATCTTTTAATAATCAGGGTTAATGGTAGGTTAGCTTTATTAATTACTCTATTAATTAGTTAGTTACGCCTTTAAGAGCAGAATTTCATCCCATCAGTTTAAAATTGTTCCTCTCGATTATACAAAATATTTAATTAAAAACAAAAGGTTAAAAAACGGTGCACCTGTAGCATGTGACTGCACGTTATCCCTTGATCCAGCATTAACCATTCCCCCTGCAACTGGACCAGAAGTTACCTTCCCACGCATTGCATTGGGTGAATTAGTACCATTCCAATATTTCATACCGATATTTAAGTTGGTGGTTGGACCAGCCACTGTTTGGTTGACCACAGAATGAGGCGCATTTGGTCCTCTATTTGCAGAGTTTCCATTTTGAGATGCTTCACCTGTGGCTAATATTGTTGTAACATTAGTTTTTTCAGTAACAAAGCAAGGCAAAAGTAACGACTGCATCATAACTTTATAAGGCACTCAAATAACCAAACCATCCAGAGATGTACATTATAATTAATAGATTCTAATACTGTATATACATACCAATGTACAAAATAAAAAGCCACTAAAAATACAAACAATAACAACTAAAGAATCAAGAATTCGAATACTTAAGCTTAAGAGCAATTCACAATAATTATTCTAATTAAACATTAGAATGACATCGTGTAACATGAACATCACCAAGATTATCAATCTCCCACGGGACCAACCGACCAAAGTAAAATATAATATTGTGACTATAAATTAGATGTGACAACTTCGAACCAGTAATAAATAATATTTATCGATACAAAAGCTCAAAAAATTGGACAAAATGAGTATTTGAGTTAACCCATTCAAAATGTTACCAGTTTTTACCCAATATATCATTAGCCCATCTTGCACTTCCAGTTTGAATGAAGGATACTATGTAACATAAACAAAGCTTTGAATATAAGCTTCATGTTGGCCTTTAAATAGGTCAAACTTCTCCAGCGTCAACTTGTTCACGACACTGAAAGTCAAGCAAATTCGTATATATTGTTAGTACAACAATAAAACAAATTTTATTATAAAACAGTTAATAACATGAAGCTTCATAAGAGTTTTACCCTTACTGTCTTTAATACACAGTCCTTGTGAGAATGAGTCTCCCTCCAAGCTGACCAAGGTACCTTGGCTTTTGATAAGTGCAGGAGTATGGCCACTCTGTTGTAAACTGATAAAACTAACTATTGTTACATGCCTTAAACTATGAACAACAGTAGATAATTTAAAATGACAACCAATTCACTTAATCAAACCCAATTCAATCCCATTCAAAACAGTACTCGTTTTATTGTATTACCAAGCCCACTCATGTTGCCACCTCTAGCCTTATGGTCTTGTCAGTCCACACCGATGCATGAAAGCATTGACCCTTTGATATCGTGCCCTGTTCACAACCCAGAAGCAATATATTAGTAAAACTTTAGAAACACATAGCTATTGTCAACATATTGGCAAGCTTTAGAAGTTCAACACTTGCCTAGATAGATTTCACATCGTACAAGTATAACCTACCGAGTAATTCTATATCCGCATGAAAAATGTACTTATGCAAACCAAACCCATTCTTAAATGCACGGGTTGAATTTGCCACCTGTAAATTAAGTTAAACTATCTTTAAATATATTAATAATTTGTTACCATCGTGATGTTTAAAATAAGTACGTTTGAACAGATTTCCAAAGAGACTTACACCAATCCATTCGCCAACTGTCATAGCTTTTTGTAATACCTCTCAATGCATTTGAACTCTCTAATGATATACTGAGAAATGTAATCGATAATATACATATCCTGTGAAATGCCTTGATGAGGTGCCAAAAGGTTTTAGACTAAGAAGATTCATATGTAAAGTCAAAAACCTCCAGGTATTTTCCAATTAGGGCCATTTTTCATTACAATATTTGTTCAAGTTTCTGAACGATGTGATCACAAACAGTATATGCAGTATACACAAATTACCATTCTAATATTTGATTAGAATAATTACAACATAAAGCATTTTCGTGGTCACAAGATTTTCTACTTAAAATGTCACTATCAGTCAATATGTATAGAAATGAGAAGTGCAAATACCTTACAAAACGCTTGTGCTTATTATTGTCTTCTTAAACAGTCACCAGCATAACCATCAACTTGCAACATGGAAACTACAAACAACACCTATATCTAATAAGAAATGCAATAAATAAATATAAATAGATGGATAGTGCTGTCTATAGGTAGTGGGTTCGATGAAGAAATTCTAAACCGTTTACTTAAATAAGGACCGATTTAAGTTGTTTCTTTTGAATATTTGGGTTAAATTTATATAAACATTGAAACTTAGCCATCAAAAAATGGGTCAAATTCATGAACCTGGTCACATGGGTGAAAAGTTGTTGAAGTGTTCCCCACTGCTTAAAACCTTCTCCATGGCTTGATAAAAAGAAAATTCTAACTATAGTTTTTATAACCATATATACTTAACAAATTTATTGTTATAGATAAACACAAAAGGTGACCTTGTATAAGCCCAATCCAAATTGTTTCATACGCTATTGAGTAATTCAGAACTTAAGTAATCCCATGAATTCATGGTTGTGTATCACCTCCTAAAGATCCATGTATACCATAAAATGCAATTGAAGAGTTACCCAGGTAAGAGCACTAACAAAAATAAACAGCTAAAAAAATGAAGACAATAGGTGAAGCTCTCTTAGAAATGGCATAAGCCATCCATAACTGACACCTCATAGCTCTATATTTTAGCATTAATAGCATTGGCACCTTGTCGTACATAGCTTGTTCGTTGCTACTACAACTGGTTTTCATTAGTTTTGACACTTTATAATAATGTCTTCCTGATAAAACAATAGAAAATGAAGAGAGTAATATAGAATTTTTATTTTATTGATATGGTGTCATTAAACAATTTAGATTGATAGAGAAAGAAGAAAATAACCTGATCAAGTGCAGTCGACGCGTTAATACCACCACCAGCCTGCACACATCAGAATATATTGTATAGATGATGGTTCACACTTCAAATCATACCGAAAGATCTAATTAGTCAATATCAAAGTAAGAATATACATGTTCATCATAGCCTTGCAAAATAGTACAGTGGCCAATAATAAATTTCACACTGAAAAGTAGAGGTGGCATAGGGTGGGGTAGGACACGTTAAGAATCAAAACAGATGGTTTCTAATTTAGGTTGACCCGTGACACATATATACGTCTATGTATCAATATTTAGTCTATTAAATATTCACAAAAACTATATCATTACTCCATATTAAGTGGAGAATGTAATACCTTTAAGAAATATGTACATTTGCTGCTTTGGTTCTTGCTCGACCAACGTGAGACAACGGTATTGGGTTTTTCAAATTCAAAGAATGATACTCTGCTGCACTTGAGTACAACAAATCTAACAACTTCCACCTACACAATAAAAAGCCGAAAAGCTATAAATAAGTTAGTGGTCAAGCTTTTATAATCTTGTAATCTATGCATAAGCATTGCGACAAGTTGCAAAAACAATGTACATCTGGATCATCTATGGCATCGTTCAATGCATTGATTCTAGCTCAGTCACAAGGAAATCTACTTCCGAGGATGCTTTAATGAAGCATACTAAATAACATCAGAAAAACAGTCAAAAAAAATTTCAACGAAGAATGAAAAGAAAATGAATCGGCGAACTGTTGTTAGACCATGGTTCTCGCCTCAGAAACCGCAACTAAACCAACGTTGAACGCTACTAACATGCTCCATTTATTACTAATAAATAAAAAGAAGATACTTACCTCCCAAACAAATATAAAAAAACCGTAACAATAGCTACCACAATACAACTTGATTATTTATAGATAATCCAAGCATCAGTATTAGCACTTTATAAAGTACGCCATTAATCAATAATGATAAAATAATGTACTTTGTGACCCAATTTTAAAGCTAAATATATAAAAAAGAAAAGGAAAATTTTTTTCTTTCTTTTTACACAAAATAGCTTTTTAATCTAAATGGCATTCACAATTCCGAAATTAAGAGCACAATTGATCAAATTGACAGTCAAATACCTCAAAATCGCTATTATTAACCTTAATAATGCCATCCGCTGCAACCATATAGCTATACACAAACACTGTTTTTCATTCTTAATCATGTAAACATAATAGTAAAAATTAAACTTACAAAATCGAAACCAATGATTAATATCAGTCTCAATGTCGCAACAGTCGTACTCATCTTCAAAACAAAAACACAAAACCGAACGAATCAAACCTTTAATTAACTAATACCTAACAAACACAAACAGTAAATGGATTTAAAAGGGGTTTTCTATGATACAATTATATCAATAATAAAACTGTGACTAACCATGGATTTAGCTTCTATCGAACAACAAATCGTATAGCTTCCACAACAGCAACACTTTGACATGGAATTTCCAATCATGCCGTTCAACATGGATCAGATTGAGGGGTGTAAATCCTTCGGCTTCCATCGTCGTTCTGTTCGCTAATTTCGTGTATCAGGTGCTTTTGAAATTAGGGTTCATATAGGTGCATATATGTATATATACAGAAGAATTTATGCGGGATTTCATCCGGATGTTTGTTATGCGGGAGTTCATATCGCTAATTTCGATTTTGTTATGCCGATATAAACTGCAGTTTGTTAGATAGAGGAGCCGGATGTTGGTTGGTTGTGCCGTGTATTCCTCTCTTTTTTATTTATATTTTCTTTTTATCCAAAATTCCAAAAAATTGTTGACTTATTTAACACATGGTTATTTTATATATATATGTATATATATATGTATATGTATATATATATGTATATATATATAATATAATATAATATAATATAATTACGAATTTTGAGTTTCAAATTTTGAATTTGGTTTATGTTTTTGAATTTTAGAAATTTAAATTTAAAATTTTAAACTGTTCCTATTATTTCGAAACAGTAGGGGTAGTATAGTAAAAATAAGACAATGAAAGATGAGATATTATGTATACACTGCTGTTAATCTATTTCAGCGGTTCAGATTGGTTTATCAAAATCGTTTAATGGGTGAGATCAATTCAAACGAATCTAATTTAAAAATGTATACGTATTAAGATTCGTCCAATAATAATAAAAAGAGATAATAAAAAGAGATTATTAGTCATATTTTTTTTATTTTGTTCAACAGGTGACAGCGCGAACTCAAATTATAATGTTACGCGGTTTTGTTTAAAACCTATCTAAAACTTAATAATAATGCTGATAATATAGGATTAAACCAACTATTATACATATGGTGTATACATAATGTTTTGTATAAATTATATTTAAATATATGTTTTGAGATACCATATATGCATCGTTGGTAAACATGTTTGAGATATCTAAATATAAGCATCGTCTGCTAAACATATCAAAAAAAAAAAAAAAAAAAAAAAAAAAAAAAAAAAAAAAACCCAATAACCTATTAATGTAAATAACACGCAGATAATGAAGTTGTAATATCCCATGTCTCATGATAACATTAAAAGTATGCCAACAAATAGCATTAAAGCATCGTAAGAAAAGTTCAAAATGGAAAACACTAAATAGTAGCCAAAAGAAATGGCAATTGAAACAAAATGAAAGAGATAGAATCCGTCGTGCATATCATGATGTACATGAATTTTACATCACACAATAAATAACACATCATAGTATACTAACAATTTACATGGATTTTACAGTAAAATAGAGTTAGAATAATCGTTATATCAAAACTATACACAAAATTAAAGGTGGATAAGAATCAAGCATTTAGAACATACTAATTACATGGGCATCCAAAAGGATCATCCCCATGGAAGCAATCTGAATAGAATTGTGCATGTAACTTTATTTTCACAGCATCAAGACTTCAACACAAATCTTCCAGTGGTCTCTGTCTCAGTTGATAAGATTGAATGGAGTGAAACCATCATTGACAGCCATTTTTTTTTTTTTTTTTTTTTTTTTTTTTTGTTGGTTATGTGATTTGGCAGCGAGGTAATACAAAAAATGAATGGATGTATATAATTATATACGCATTCATGTGGAATAGGTACGTGTATTTATAGTGGTGTATGTTGAGCTACAAAATGTAAACATTGGAGGGAAACATTATAGCCAAACGATTTTAAATTTGAATTTCTTCCAAATGCAAAGAAGATCAAATCATTATCTTCTTATAACTAAAAGTGAGATATTATCTCTTTTTGAATTATTCCACTTGACAAAAGGTTGTTAATAGATTAATTAAATTAAAATTTATTATTTATCATTTTCTATGATAGATTAAAATAAAGAATAGGTCCACTTACATTGATACATTGTAGAATTATGTTCTTAAAATTTAGGTGTACAGAAATTAACACAATTATGACTATACATATATATTTATTGATAAATATAGCTTTTAGTTGAAAAACCTACTTCCCGATCGTTGTGTGAATTTTTTTAGAGACAATGCTTGAGATTTATTATAATTTTATTATATATATACACTATAAACTATATTTAAAAATTTTCATTTTTAAACATATATATTTAATATACTCCATATACGTAGTAGTATATATAAAATTTATTTTATGTTTTACATATCTCAATTTACTTTGATAAGATTAATAATAAATTCCAAGTCAAGATATGCATTAGAATTTCAAACGGTGTGTGTGTCATAGTATGACCCGTTTTTATTGTTCCGAATAAAGTGGTCTTTTGAATTTGAAAAGCATGCCATAATCTCTAATTAATCCATTGACTAATTAATTAAGTAGGGGTGTTTTAGACTTTTATATTTAAAATCTCACAGATAATGTGTAAACATTATTGCTAATAATAATCAATGGCCTTAATTATATCTACCAAGTCAAAGAAGGGCCATGATTTAGTTAGATGAGGTTAAAAACATTTTGTTTACACATTTAAACCTCTCTAATAATAGTAATAAAAGATATACATAATAATTAATTGGCACAAGTTAGTTATAGAGCTTCTGGCAAAAGGGTTGGAGTTGTTCTACTTTCTATGAAGGAAACCTTTTTGAAGTTATTTACAATTTAATTTGCACAAAGTTTAGTTTACTAACTCTTGTAGCACCTACTCCATGTTATCAACTAAACCCTATAATGCATCTTTTGTTTATGTATAAGTAGACACATCTTTCACCATTCAAACACATCTAATTCTACCATATAGCACTCTAATTAAAACATCAATCCTTCTTTATTTTGATCAAAGTTATATCAATGGCAACCTCTACTTTCACTTGTTTCTCACTACTATCCCTTCTAGTCCTAGCCACCGCCTTCTCTCTAGCCACATCGGCTCGAACCCTCGTTGAGGAACCAGAAGCCGCGGTCCCTGTGGTTGCACCTGAAGTGGGTGCCAATGTAACACCCTTGGGCGCCATCCCACCTAACCCAGCTACTAGTGGTGGTGCGGTACCTGTTGTTGAAGGTCCTGATCACACACTTACCTTTTTCATGCACGATATTCTCGGTGGGTCCAACCCTTCGGCGAAAGCTGTCACTGGAGCCGTTACTAATCCAGCTATCAATGGTCAAGTACCATTTGCAAAACCAAACGGTGCTAATCTCCCCGTTAACAACGGCGTTCCACAGAACGATGGCAACAATGGGATCCTCAACAATAACAATCTCCCATTCCTAACTGGGCTAGGCGGGACCACCTCAGCAATTTTCCAAAACAACAACAACAACAACAATAACAACGTGTTTGCTGCCATTAATGGCGGAACACTACCTCAAGGAAATGCGTTACAACAATTTATGTTCGGGACATTGACAGTGATTGATGACGAGTTAACCGAAGGACATGAACTTGGGTCAGGGTTGATTGGAAAGGCACAAGGGTATTATGTATCGAGTTCGATAGATGGAAAGAGTCAAACAATGGCATTTACTGTGATGTTTATGCATGGGAGTTACATTGATAGTTTGAGCTTTATGGGTGTTCACCGGAGCGCAGTGGCAGAGTCACAGTTGGCGGTGATGGGTGGCACCGGAAAGTATGTGAACGCTAAGGGACATGCTATTGTCAAGACATTCCAGGGTACAAACCAGCAGAACAATGATGGTACTGAAACATTGCTTCAGTTCACCGTGTATCTTGCTTATTAGTTTTGTATAAGTTTGTGTGTTTTGGTTTGTGATTCTCTTTTTCTTTGTTATGTGAATGTGATGTAATTTCTATGAGTAATTTGTGTACTGTAATTAATTATACCAGTATTTAATGGGTTGTTTGTTGTTACCATTTGCATTTTCAACAATTAGTACTCTCTATATTTGTAGTTTTGTTAATTTGATATGATTCACTACCTTGAAAAACGATTATATTCCTCTTGAATTTTGTCTCAATTTTTTGATGTTACTTATAGCTCATGGATGAGTGAATTTTTTTAATTTTTCTTGGTTTTGTGTGTGTGTGTGTCTACATATATATACACATTATTATTATTATACATATATGTAATTATGTATTATAGTTTTGTTATCTGTAACAGAACAATGACAATTACTGTATATTATCATTATACATATATGTAATTATGTATTATAGTTTTGTTATCTGTAACAGAACAATGACAATTACTGTCTGAATATACTGACTTGACATAGTACATTAGTACTTGGCCTCTAATTGCATTGCACCCATAGTATAGTTATGATAGTGATTCTGTGACTATGAATCTTTTTGCAATGATGATACTGTTTTTGTTGCATATATAGTTATGATCGACGTCCATGCCACAAGATTTCCGAGGCACATCGATTAGACAACAAAGAGAGCGGTCAGAGAGAAATAAACAAGCTGCAGTTGATGCCTTAGTAAAAGAGGGTGAAACCATACGTGAACGATATGCCCTTCTTTGGCAGCAACAAAAGGAGAGGTAATGTACTTGTCTCAGAGGTGGAAAAATGAGCAGGAAGGACAACAGGTTAAAATGGGTAACTTTTGGGCACCGGCCTAACTAGGTTCTGTTGTATCAAAGCACTTATTGCCCATAAATCTCTAACATTTCTTAGGAATGTAGCATGTGGAGGCCATCAATATATCGGAACAACTTGATAGGCCTGACCCGAGTATGTATTTGTTTTGTTCATGCCAATTGCGCCCAAATGTATGCCAGAATATTGTAAATTATTTACACATCCATTAAACAATGAATCAAGGTATATTTCTTTACTGGACTAATGTAATAAAAATGATTCAAAGTAAATCAGAATCAACATCGGGATTTTATTAAAAAATATGTTGAATCATACATATAAAATACTGAATCGCCATAGTATTTAACTGAATCAACGGCAAACAATCTTTCGAATCATACTAATAAATAAACTATCGAACAATAGGTACTTCTAATGCATAAAACTTTTTATTATTTATTTGTTATTTTCTTTTTTTTTTTAATTACCTAAATCTCGCATGAATGAGATACCGGATCACGCAGATACACTATTATCTTAGTGTGGTGTCTCCGTGGTTTAATAATATAAGTTGAAAGATAGTTCGTGGATTTGTTCTTGCATTTGAGATTAATCGTCATACATATTTGTAAAATTAATAATAATAAATAGGTTCTTATAAACAAATCCTGGATAACCAATACCTTAATATTCCGATCGAAACAAATGAATTCCCAACAAGATGAAGCGTGAGCGAGATTTTGATGGATGGAAAAAAATGAATTGGGTTAAAAGCTGATGATTGATGTTATTAAGTAAATCAACCATAGCACTTTCAAAATTAAAAACTTATTGTTATGTTCACCCGTACACCATTTTTGTTTGCTATATGTCTTCCAGAATTGAGTTGATATCTAGATCTCTCCTTCACAAAAGACGTATTAATTGTGATCTACTATATTTTGCCAAAATTTATTAGTATCAATTAAATAGAGATTGGGATGATAAATTAATTAATTAAATACTTAAAACTGAATTTACTATACTACCCTTTGACCTTAGTTCTAAATGAGTGATAAAAAATGCTTCTCCCCCTTCTCCGCCTAAATTTTCTTCTTTTTTCGTTAGGAATCAATAGTCGTTGGCTGGACATACGAGTCAGCGCTTGGGATGATTTTAGGCGCGGCGTATATATATATATATATATATATATATATATATATATATATATATATATAGTATGGTACCCGTGTAATGCGGCGGTATCACATTTATAAACTGCGGTTATTTTATGACGCCGATAATAATAGTCATCGTGTCAAACCGATAAGAGATGTACAATGTAATTTAAAAACATAGTGTTGTCGTCATAACTGATACACTATTTGTTATTAATGGAGGGTAGTTTGTGAATAAATGAAAATGCAGTATTCTGAAGACTTGTTGTAAATTGTGTTGAAGACTTGCAGTGAATAAAATTACATGCAATTAAAGTGGAATAATTTGTATAGACAATTGTGTTAATTGTGATTTGTTTGTTTTTTATTCTTGGAAAGCAGATTTGTTAGTTATTTGTATCCTTGCAAAAATTAATGTTGCTAGTTATTTGTTATTAATGAAGGGTAGTTTGGGCATTTTGATTTTTTTAAGACTTATAAGACTCAACACATGACATGCTTTATAAGTAACTAGGGAAGGGATATGTGTATATATATATATAGGGTTGGATTCTGATGAGAACAAGGGGATTATGTGAGAACAAATCTTGGTCTTCCATTTAAAATCAATGGTCCAAAATGGAGGTAGTATTTTTGTAATTATTGAAAAATCTGGAAAAATGATGATGGCAATTTCGTAAATAACTCAAACTTCGGTTTACCTTCATCATTCAATTTTAATGTGAATAATTATTATTTTTTTGTTCACACTTAGTTGTTCATGGTAGTTGATGTCGCTTATGAAAGCGCGTCTTGTTTTATAATTTATAAATAGAAATACCTAATAAATACTTTCAAGCAACCAGGCAAGAATACCCGATCAATTGTAAATATAGATTTGGTAAGTCAGATTCGAACACAGGGAAAATGGAATAAAAAGAATAAATAACCTTTAAATTACAAAAGACGAGGGTTACGTTTTAGTTCCGTATGGACATAAGATTTATAAAATAACAAATTAAAATAAATAAACTAAATAAACTTAAATTAAAACGACTAATAATGTACAATAGGAAGGAACAAATAGTATGTAATAACTCCATTAAGATTCATATATCCTGATTCATTTGCACATTAATTATCTAATTGTGATTTCTTTTATATCAATTTAATACCAAATTCTTCAATGAATATTAAATTGAATGTGTACTAGCCAACGTTTCGGGTCCAACTAATTCCTACAACTTAGGGTCCAACATAAAACACTGGTTCCAATGTCACAAGATGATCAGTCAATTGTGTGCATTTCCCTAAATCATGCATTAAGCATTCACAACTCATTATAATTAACTCTATTGGTATGACTCAACAATACCCAATAATTACTTATTGTCTTGTTCATTTTAAAGTAGATACTTATCGTATACTCAACCTATCAAACTCAATCTATTTAGCAATAGTCAAAACCCTAAGATTATAACAATCAATAATCAATAAGATTAAAGGAACTCAATCTCAATAATCCTATCAACCACGTTGAGCAACAATAACTACTAGTTACCAATAAACAAGGATCTACGAGTAACATAACGGTTTTCAATTAAATAATATTAACAAACGTGCAAATGAAATCATTCAATAATCATTATCCAAGGTTCATTATCACAAATACTAAATGTATCAATTCATCAAATAAGAATAAATCAGAATATTAAATATCAAATTCCTCAATGATATGAAATAAACGATACAAACCAAATGATGAATCACACAAAGATCGATTGAAATGAAATCAACCATCACTTCTTGTGCCTCCATGACATACCTAAGACTCAAAAATGATAAAAACCCTAACCTACAAACTGTATAAATCGTAAATAAAGTGTGTTATATATATTGAAAAGGTATCTAAAACGTCTGCCCTAGCCAGCCTTTTATACTTGTGAAATTTGCCTTTTGACCGCCGGCTATAGGACTTAGCCGCCGGTCATTTCCATCCTCACACGGCTACAAAACGCGTTGCCTGCCGACTTCCATAAATAGCCGCCGGTCAGCTTGTTTAGCCGCCGGCTAAATGTAGTTTCCAGACTTTTAACCTAACGGGTTGATCACTAAGCCTTGGGCCACTTTATTTTCCTTTTGGGCTTCTTTTATCTTCTTTAAACCCGACAATGTATAAATCCGAATTTAAACTTTCCCAATTGGCCCGATTCTTCATTTTCTTCCATTTCTTTGTTATTTCCTTCGGCTTCACTCGATTCTTCAAAAATACATCTTTTAACTCGTTATTTGACTGTTTTCCGTTCCTTTCTTCATAAACGCTCCATTTCCACATCTATTTGCAAATATGAACGAAATCAATATCTAATCTTAATTAAATGCAATAGAAATATTCAAGAACAGGGGTAAAATACTACTGAAATATAGTACTTTTGAGCGTTTATCAAACATCCCCCACTTGAATCCTACTTGTCCTCAAGTAGACTATCGATTCAAAAATCAATTTCTAAAGAAAACAGTCATCTCAATTAATCTAAATAACTAACAAAGGAATTACACAACATCACCCATCTTCAACTCAAATGTTTAAATTTAAAAATCCGTTAATTCTAAAGACAAAAATTAAGAAACTACAAAATTACCAAAAATGATCTACACATGAAGTTATTATTCTTAAAACATCAAATAGTTCATAATGATTATTGATATTGTTATCCACTTAAACAATCTATATTTGAATACTTGAGCTCAACTTATTATTATTCGTGTAAATATTCTCTTAGACTCCCAGAAACTATATACTTCCATACTCATAACATGCCAATAGTACATATTTTGAAATTTTAATTAAAACAATCATTTTTCAAATCAAGACAGAGGTGACAGGTCTGTGCCTCAACACAACAAAGCGACATAACTTGATTTTGGTTTAGCAATAATATTTTTAGTCAAACCATTGGTGGCAGGTCTGTACCTCAGTACAACAAAGTGACATAATTTGACTACATTTTAAAATCTTGAGTTATTAAACACTTTTGCTCTTCTTTTTTTTTAATTAAATATACTGACGGAGACCAGGTCTGTATTTTCGTAAAACAAAGGAAACAACACCCAGTATATCCCCAAATGACGTTAATTAAATTCCCAAAAATATGGCATATCACACATTACTAATATGAAAATTAAGACATACGTAATACATAGCTAAAGTTCATCTAAAAGTAACATCCACTCCTTAATTTCATTTCTTAAAAGCTAAAAAATTCTCATATAAATTGCCTATCAATACATCATATAATGAAGCTAAATAACATTTTTCACAATTTAATATTTAATTGAAAAATGTAGAAAATTTTAAAATAACCTACATAGTTACAAAATAATTATCTCTAGAAAACAAAAATTAAAAATTAAAATTTTGGTTGAAAAACGGACAACTTATAACCTCATAGTTACTTATCTTAATAAGATAACAGTTAACTAAATTACAAAATCATCTACTAATTAACTGGACAATTATGTGGAAACTTAACTTCTTTTCTCTCCTATCCCCCACTTAAAGATGTACAATGCCCTCATTGTACAAATAATGAAATAATAAAGCAGGAAAAAGAGAAAAGAACTTAGAACAGAAAAACTCCCCTGGAATCGTGTGTGTGAAAAGGAACAGTTCAGCGGTTCTTCCAAACTTTGAAATATACAACAGCTCACACTTTCGTAGCTAATCACGATTGCATTTAGCATATGCAACAAGCCTTTAAACCCCTCGGTATCCCAAGTGGACGAGTTTAGTCTCGTGAGGGTTTCCAGGGAACACACCCACAAAGTTAAAAAAAAAAAAAAAAAAAAAAAACCAAGAATTAAATTACGTCCTGAAAATTAAGCTAGCATAGCATAATAATTTCAGAATAATAAAGGTTAGCATAATAATACAGTCATCCAACTAAAAATAGAAATAAAAATGTCTAAATAAAATTCTAAAAACAACTACATAGGATACTAGCAACCCATAACCACATCAATCGCTATCACCATCCTCTCCATCTCTGCGAACACCAGATGGTCCTCCATACACTGATGGTACAAATGGCTCATAAGTAAGCTGACGGTGGTCAAACAGCTGGTGCATCAAAGAAGTAGAATAATCAAACTGCCTCTGGTGCTCTCGATAATAATGCTGCTGCTCCTGATACCTGCGATCCTGCACAATCCTATCCTGCTCGTGATAACGGTGCATCTGCTGAAACTGCTGCTGCTGATACTCATGCATCCGACCAATCTCCTGCTGCAAATGATACGTATCATATACTGGCCCCTGATAAACCTGTGGCTCTGGTGGAACCGCTGCATGCTCTATCTCTGGTACACCTACAGCCTGTGGCTGAGCCTCACGACGTCTCCTCTGTCGTCTACCTCCTGCAACCAATGGTGGAGTCCAAATGTAGAAATCTCCCTCCAAAGGTCTCATAATAACCGAAATCTCCAGGAGCTTGTGAACTCCCATCCACTGCATACCAGGAATAACAGGAGTACAAGACTGATACATCTCCTGTGTAACACCAAACCACCTAGCCAATCTAGTCACATACTGACCACCACAAATAACACTCGACGCCTTCGTACCTGTAGCCCTATGTGTCATCCAATCCGCCAATCTCCAAGGAAGATTCACATTCGTCCCCCGAGTAATAGAATGCAAGTAAAACAGATCTATCTTATGCACCTTCTCATGGCCTGTCTTCCTAGCACAGATCGAATGAGATAACATCCTATGTACCAGCTTATGTGCTGGACTCCTCACTAAAACATCAGAAAGACCTCGTGTACCAAACTCTCCAGTGGCTATATCTACCCAACCTGCAGCAACCTCCAGATCATCGTACCTATTCGTACGCGCAGCTCTCAGAAAATCCCTAAAATGAGGGTTAGCCTCCTCATCCACAGTATACAACCCAATGGCCTGTGCAAACTGAATCAATCTCAAAGTACGTGGCTCTCCACCAAGCATAAAGGTCAGAGTATGCTCCAACACATCCTCAGATGATACATCAAACCTAACAGAGCTGTAGAACTCAACAACTAACTCCCTGAAAATAATCTCATGTATACCAAACAATCTAGCCCAAGCATATGAGACAAAACCAGCACTCCCATCCTCAAGATAATAAGTAACAGTCAACAAACGGTGTAAAGCCTGAGTACCTGTCTCTTGAGTGTCAGGATCTAAAACCATGTTCATAAAATCCCAGTCTAACACATATGAAGCTATGATATCCTGATCAATGTTGGCTCTAAGACTCGTCTGCATCCTTGCTCGATCTCCAGGTGAGATAGCACCATGCATAAACTGAAGAATAGGGTGAGTCCGAATAATGGGGTTAGCAACAATGGCTGCTCCCCTATCAACACGTAAATCATACTCCAACTGTAACAATAAATCTATAGATATTAAAAGAATTCTAAAAACATAATTGAAATTAAATACAAATTTACCAAAAAGTTACATAATAATAATTTGTACAAAAATTATAACTAACTATCATGAACTTAAAAGACATACTTATACACATTTTTTTTTTTTTTTACTTAATGCCATTTTATCAAAGTTACATAATACTATTTTCAACATAATAATACTATTTACATAATATTCACATTTACTTAATAATACTATTTACTTCATTAAACTTAAATTATTAAAGATATAATTATACTAATATTTGCAAATACCACTCTAACGTAATCATTTTTCGATTTGAAATTAGATTGAAACAACCTGGTAAAAATCATAAAAGAGGTAAACGCAAATAGTCAACAATAATTACAAGTATACATTACGAATTAAATCGCCAGTTTTCTGCCTAGAACCCGTTTAGCCGGCGGTCAGGGGGTTTGACCGGCGGTCTCCAGTGTTGACCGGCTGCCTACGGCGTTGACCGGCGGTCAAGCCGTCTGTCCCCATGATTCCGACCAAATTAATGCTTTAACCCAAATATAATTCTACATTCATATACGTCAACCGACTTTTTAACACATTCTTTCATCAATCACAAAATAATAAGCTTTTTACTACATTAACACATAATCAAGTCACAATCCGTATACACGAACTAACATTAATCAACTAAACTAGGGATTCACACAAAAATGTAGATAATTCGGGTATTTAACTACGAAACCCTAAATGTGAAACCCTAATTAAATCTTTAATGTAAAAACGAATTGAAAACGAGAATGCAAGTAAAAGCCACATACCTTTAATGAAATAACAAAGTTCAATGTTGAACCCGGTTGATCAGTAGGTGAAAACGAATTTTTATCGAGAGAGTTTTAGAGTAAAAATGGTGTTCAAATGAAGAAAAAGGAGATCTGTTCGGTTTATTCTCCCCAGGCGACTTAGCCGGTGGCTAACCCGCTTAGCCGGCGGTCAAATTGAAAACTGACCCGGCCCCTTAATTTTTGGCCCATCCGATGTATTTACCTAATTTTAATTACCTAATTTAATCTACTGTTTTTACAACTAATTTTAATTCCTTAACTTATTTACTTTAAAACATCTAACAATATTAACACATACTAACTAATTAATCTATTCTTAACACATACTAACACATGTCAAAAGTAATTTACACAAATAATAATAATACAAAAAATGAAGTAAAATAAAAATAAGCAAGTAGTCAAATAATTGAGGTTCGAAAATTGAAATAAGAAAACTCCACTATAGGCACTGTTTGATTAGTTGAGCCTGTCAATTTCGGCTACTTCTCCATTATTTCAGAATTGTGGGGAGTCTTCAAACTGCCAATTCCTTAACAACCTCCTTGACAATTTCCTTAGCATCCACTTGCTTAACTTCATTTGCTAAAAGTCGAAAACTTCTAAATACAAAATTAAATTGATAACAAAAGATACAAAAATATTCACAGTATTCACAATCAATTAATCAACAATGTACAAAAATTTACAAGATTAAAATTCTTTTTATTACCGCTTTCCCCGGCAGCGGCGCTAAAAACTTGATGTCGCTTATGAAAGCGCGTCTTGTTTTATAATTTATAAACAGAAATACCTAATAAATACTTTCAAGCAACCAGGCAAGAATACCCGATCAATTGTAAATATAGATTTGGTAAGTCAGATTCGAACACAGGGAAAATAGAATAAAAAGAATAAATAACCTTTAAATTACAAAAGACGAGGGTTACGTTTTAGTTCCGTATGAACATAAGATTGATAAAATAAAAAATTAAAATAAATAAACTAAATAAACTTAAATTAAAACGACTAATAATGTACAATAGGAAGGAACAAATAGTATGTAATAACTCCACTCAGATTCATATATCCTGATTCATTTGCACATTAATTATCTAATTGTGATTTCTTTTATATCAATTTAATACCAAATTCTTCAATGAATATTAAATTGAATGTGAACTAGCCAACGTTTCGGGTCCAACTAATTCCTATAACTTAGGGTCCAACATAAAACACTGGTTCCAATGTCACAAGATGATCAGTCAATTGTGTGCCTTTCCCTAAATCATGCATTAAGCATTCACAACTCATTATAATTAACTCTATTGGTATGACTCAACAATACCCAATAATTACTTATTGTCTTGTTCATTTTAAAGTAGATAATTATCATATACTCAACCTATCAAACTCAATCTATTTAGCAATAGTCAAAACCCTAAGATTATAACTATCAATAATCAATAAGATTAAAGGAACTCAATCTCAATAATCCTATCAACCACGTTGAGTAACAATAACTACTAGTTACCAATAAACAAGGATCTACGAGTAACATAACGATTTTCAATTAAATAATATTAACAAACGTGCAAATGAAATCATTCAACAATCATTATTCAAGGTTCATTATCACAAATACTAAATGTATCAATTCATCAAATAAGAATAAATCAGAATATTAAATATCAAATTCTTCAATGATATGAAATAAACGATACAAACTAAATGACGAATCGCGCAAAGATCGATTGAAATGAAATCAACCATCACTTCTTGTGCCTCCATGACATACCTAAGACTCAAATATGATAAAAACCCTAACCTACAAACTGTATAAATCGTAAATAAAGTGTGTTATATATATTGAAAAGGTATCTAAAACGTCTGCCCTAGACAGCCTTTTATACTTGTGAAATTTACCTGTTGCGCTCGTCTTTTTACGGACGATCAACGGATGTTTAAAAATTTATAATTGATGGGGTCTAAGTGTAACTTACTGATACTGAACCAAGGGTTAGTATGTGGTAAGTTGGACCTAGAGTCGTTCTTAAAGAGAAACTGAATTGAAACGGAGGTGATCCAATCAATCTTGCTTTTCTAGTAAATGTTTTAAAAGAGTGCGTTGGGGTTTTTGGTTCAGTTGACTAAGTAAACTAAATAAGGCGAATAAAATGTAATAAGATATCAGATAATACAAAGTAGTATTTGTTGTGAGTTCGTTAGCTAATAATCATGGGATGATGACTTTTACGGGAAAACGATTAACTAAATTGGGTTGCTTACGGGATTCATTAACTTATGGTATAACCAGTAGATTCCTTATCAGCCGGTTATCAACTAATATGTCACGAGGAACTAAGGTATCATGATTCTGACAAGACAGACGATGCTCAACTCTCCACACTCTCCTGTGAGGGAGTCAGTGGCCCATATTATTGAACGTATTCGCTCGTGGGCGAAGGAATAGAGTAGCAAGTCCATAACATGTCTAGCCGTTCTTAATACCACAATGATTATGAATCCATTAAACAACTAACTTAGAACTTGTGTCCGGACTTATTTAATCAATTTCTACCAATGAAACTTAAGCGTGATAAACGAGGGAAAGCATTTAGGTTTCTTGCATACCGTACTTTAGGTTTCATGGTTTTAGGAAAAAGTATCGGTTTAAGTTAGATTTCAAACTTGCCTTTCTTAATACAATTAACAAATCCCTAGGTTTTCGTAAATGATCATTTAGCCTATAGCCTACCTAATCTAATCTAATCTAAACTAAAACAACTAATTAAAATGCTGAAGGCTTTTTACAGAAAGTCAAACCCAGACCATGTCGGAAAATGCTATGGTAGCTCACAACGTATTTAATCGTTTACCGATGTTTCCGTTGTGAGTTTAATTGCTTCGCGATGTTTACATGATAAGTACATTGTGATCGGAAGTGTACAATACTCATGGCAAGTCCACGTAATCACATTGCATTTTATAATGCTTGCATAACATTACAATTAAAAACATAGTTTTTACACAGATAACTATTGACCGAGTATTGAGGTTCGCGACTCCTCTTTACAAGGTTAAAATCACGTTTGTTAATCGAAAGGCGTATGTAAGTTTTAGGTTTAAAATCACAAGATAAGTCCGTTCACAAAGTTTCCAATTTTATAACGTCGATCCATAATACAACTACCTTCGGTCGTTACCGGCTTCCATATATTTGTACTATGCTCAAAAGCATTTCCAATACTATACCGAGTAATCAGTCGAATCGGGGCCGTCGTATTATTTCACGACGTATTTAAAGTCATCCCACAATTATATATACTAACTACATCACAACAAATACAATAGTAATCTACTCGCTAATCATGGCATAAACGATCTCTAACATAATTAAAGCAAACATATTTAATTAAGATAGATAAGGATAGAAATAACCGAGATTAATATGCGAGAAGGGATAGACTTGAATTAATGAGCGTAACTCCAAGCGTACACCAAAGATTACAAAACGTTCCTAGCTTTCTTTCTACTCTAAACAAAGTGATAAACTAATCTAATGCTAAATTTAAAGTAAGAAAGTAGAGTGAGAAAGTAAGAAAGTAATATGACTAGTGCATATGGGACATCTTGAAATGAAGCCTTATGCCTCCTATTTGTAGGAGAGGTTTGGCTCACATTAGCATCAAGAGGTGCACATTAGCGTAATGCGGGTAAAAAGGTGCACCAGGTACTGTACAACGCGGAAAGGTGGTGCACCGGGTACTGTACAACGCGGAAAGTAGGCGCACCAGGTACGGGAATTAGCCAAAAAAGGAAACCGGGGCAGGGGGCAGCAGGCCGGCACCGCCCCACTGATGGCCGGCGGCGGCTGGCGGCTACCCGCCCCGTTTCGCCGTCTTTTGCTTCGTTTCTTGATTCGTGCGTGTTTTCTTCGTTATGCGCCCGTTTGAGTTGATTCTTTTTTTGTTGGATTCGTAATTCAAAAACGAAGATTTTGACATAAGATAGCCCCTGAGATGAGGTCCCTAACTCCAGATATTGCGTACAAATCATTTGGATATTCCGGCGGGCGTAGAATCTTCATTCTTTATATGTTTTGGTTGATTCTTCTTCTATTGGATTCGTATTTTGAAAACGAACATCTTGGATAGAATGGATGTTGGTGAAGGGCACTTTAGTCTTGAAATCTCGTTTTGATGCCTCGAATCTTCAAATGTGTGTGGAATCTTCGTTTTACATCCGTTTTGCTTGATCTTTATCGTGCAATCTTGTTTTGACCACCTTGGCATAATGTCATTGATTTGAACCATATTTAAGTTCAAAATGCCAAGAATCGTTCCAGAATGAGAGAGATATCGGTAGTAAAAACGTGACTTTTTACGCGATATCAAGTTTCCCACACTTAGAACTTTGCTTGTCCTCAAGCAAACTTGTGTTTCAACATGGTTAAAGATAATCAGATAATGAAATATTTTAAGACGGAACTCTTTACTAAAGGGGGTTTTGGAAAAATAAAGAAATTTGATTTTTGAAAAAAAGCTAGGTTGTAATCTTTAGTAGCATGCTTTTGATCTTTGATATTTGATACATGACTAGGCGATCCTCTCAAGGTGGTCACTTCAATCACTCAAAGTGTTTAGGGTTTCCTATTCTAGTATTTATCAATCACTCAGAACGCCAATCATGTATCGTTTATCGTCATAGGCTTGATCGAGAATCAAATCGTTACCTTTTGGGTGAGCGTGAAGTCGATCCAACCACAATCATTCTAGGGAGTGATGTAGGGTTTTGGAGTGAGGTGTTGGTGATGTGAGAGGGGGTTTTGTTGGGTTTTCTTTCTTTTTTTTTTTTGTGAAGTTGGAAAGCTGAAGTTTTTGACTTTTTAGGACGATTGACGCCCTTTTTCTTTTGGTTCTTGGAAGGAGTATTTTCTCCATTTGACTTTCTTTTCTTCGAGTTTTCTTGGGTAATTTTTATTTCGTATCCTTGTAGCTTTTCTTCTTTCATCTTTGAAACTCTTTATGAGGTTTGAGGGATGCTTTTGAGTAGGTACGGGATGACGTGTTTATTTTGGGGTGTATAGAAGAGTTCAAGAATGATGTGATTCGATCTCCTTTTTACTCACTAGTTTGGCTTCGAAATGCATTACAGGAGCAAGTTCTAATTCTAAACGCATACATCGGCACACTCAAGAATCGAAAAAGTGAAGCATTAAAAGTGAATGCTTTTCATATGGCTCAAGATACCTCACGAATCGAAAGTTGGTTTGTTGTGTGCTTAGTCATGCGATGCTCTTTATGGGATTTTCAAACCGGTTTTTCAAAAGAATTTATATTTTATTCGTCCTTATTCCTCAAAGTAAATCGTTCCTAGTCTAAAAATTTTCATTTTCAGCTTGATTTTGAAAAATTTTGTTTACTTTTTGGAGAAAGGCGGTCTTAAAGAGCAACGATTCTAGAATCAAGAATATACCATCATCCATTCTATAGTAGTGCAACTACTGCTATCCCACACTTACAGGAAAATCGTCCTCAATGTTATTCTAAGCTCTGACTGGGGTAAAATCCCACACTTAGAATTTGAAACATCTAAGAAGCATTCTTGTAGCGGTGTGTATTGGGCTTGAATCCCACACTTAGTGATAAGCATAGTGGATATGGCATATTTAAAACGAATGAAAAGAGAACGGTATAGAAGTACTCCCCGGTAGTTGCAGTATTCCTTTGGTTGCATCTGCCGGTCTTTGTCTTCTTTGGTGCATTCTTGATCAAGTCTTCTTGTGATTGGTCTCGTGAGTGTGAACACGTCGGATATACTATTCTTCGGTTGTTGATGCTTCCTTGCAAGCTGGAGCATTCTTTGTATGATCCGAGTGTGAAAGATATTCGGAGATTTCATCACTTCTTTGAAAGTAAAATTGCAGAAATGTAAAAACACGGGTTGCCTCCCGAGAAGCGCTCTTTTAAAGTCGAGAGCTCGACTTAGTCCTTTTCTTCTTCAGATGATGCTTGATGCATCCGTAGTGGTGGCATGGTCACTGTGGTTTCTTGGTAGAGAGTATCGTGGTGGAAAGTATTGTAGGAATTGCTCTATCATGTCAGCAATGAGAGTTGGTGGGTTGGTGGATTCCATTCTGAAGCTTTTGAAGTGATCGGTGGCGAGTCGGTCGAGGATTGCCATCCCATAGCAGATGTATCGAACTGCCCTTGTGACTGGTCCGTTAGGGTCAATTCGAGTGCAGGTGTGAGTTCGAACGATTTCACGCTGTGGGTGGTTTCTTCCTATCGAGGCGATTAAAGCCATGAATTCGGTTTTCACTTCTTCAAAGTCATTAGCCAAAGGGTCTCCTCCGAAAGATCTAGTTGCTTGGCATACTTGTCTGATGAGTTGATGTTGCTCACGGTTGAAGGGAAAGTCCGAGTCTGTGAAGATATAGATCAGTTTGGCGAATATCTCACGATATCCATCACGATAAGCATCGATCTCTTCCACTTCTTCAGTATACATTCCGCAAAGTCGACTTACTACATAGGATACTAAGTTGACTTGTGACATATGTGAAAAGACTATTGGTATGGCACGAGTGTCTTCTTCAAATGCTGACTGGTTTAGCTCGTCAACTATCAGCTCAACATGATGACCAATGGTGGAGTGAATGACGATCCTATAATTCTCTGTGGCCGTGAGGTGCTCTCCAGTCTCGATGAGATCTAGAAGGGTTCTAAGATCTCCCACCATTCTGATGTCGGCATAGTTCTGTGGATTTCCAGTTGCTCTTTCAAGATGAGTCCTCATGGATGCCAGTGTAGCCTTCTGACTTGCGGAATAAGGAAAAGCTGATCCGGCTAAAGCACAATATACTTTTTGGTATATTTGCCTTTGGTTGCTGTAGAACTCGACTTCTCCCATTGGGTAGTTAGGTATTTCGGGCTGTTGAACTTCTCTGTTGAGTTGTTCTTGAAGGGAATCGCAGAATGCTTGAATATGTCGGATTAGAGTCTGGGTTACTGGTTCTCCACAATTGGCAAGGTATGAATCATACTCTCGATCAATTTGCCTTATCAGGTGTCTTTGGGCGGTGGTATAGTTATTGGTTGACTCTTTGATAGCCTCCACAATGACGCGCACATCTTCATTCTCATCAATTAGGTCAATCATTTCTTCGTGAGTGTCTATGAGAGGGATCTCTTGTAACACCCCGTGATAACACGCAAAAAAGTCATGTTTTTGTGTGCCATTATCTCACCATTTTAGCCCAATTATTAATGAAAACATTTAAATATGAACTTAAACACCACATTTCATCATTAGGGAAAAAATATAGACGATGTTTCAAGATTCAACCAAAAAGACCTAAAAACGAGTAAAACAGAGCACAAACGGTTAACGAATCTTCCGTTCACGCATTTAAGCACAATTTAAGTTATACTTGGAATTATGACCTCTAACTTATGTCATTTTCTTCGTTAGGAAATTACGAAACCGTGAGCGCGAGAATCACTCAAAACGGATAAACGACGAAGAAGTTACGCCAAATCGAAGAAACGAAGAACCAACGGACCGAATACGGCTGAACACAGACCGTATACGGCTGAGCCAGACTGTATACGGCTGGACACAGACCGTATACGGCCTGTGCAGACAGTATACGGCCTGTGCTCAGCCGTATACGGGCCAGCTCAGCCGTATTCACCCTATGCACAACCGTATACGGTCCAGTTCAGCCGTATTCACCCTAGCTCAGCCGTATCGTGCGTTTGGGTGATAAAAATCAGGTTTTTATTCGCCTTTGCGATACGGTTGTGCATTTCATAGTTTGGATATGGTCTACGGATACGGTTGTGCGATCTCTATATATAGAAGCCTCATTTCATCATTTTCAAAATCCAACACACACACTTTCATTTTCTCTTTCTTTCTCTCACTACTCTCTCTCTCTGAAATAGTTAGTTAGTTAATTAGGTTAGTTAAGCTAGTAGATTAGTAGCTTACTTGTAACGGAGGTGCTCCGAGACTGCGGTGTCGCACGATTTGTAATAACGCTTTGTCAGGTGCTATTATAATCTCTATCTTGTTATTTTAAATAATGTTGTGCTGTTGCTATACTTGTTTAGAATTACATGCTATGATTATTGCCATGCTTAGCTAGACAAATCGGTGTTTGCTATGATAGTTGCCATGCTAGGGTAGTTATACTTAAATCATGCTGTTACTCTGTCCGTATGCTGTTGAAATATATTTGAATCTATGAATTGAATCTCAAATGTTTATCTATCCAACTTATGCTGTGGTTAGTAACATCCTTCTAGGCTTGGCCAATTGCTAGTTGTATGCCGCTAATTATTCTGTGTCTGATGATCGTTGAACTCGACATGGCCGGTGTTCTCCTGGTTGAAATATTACCGGAGGGAGACACGGAGCGTAGGATTAGAGATAGGTTAGATTCAGTTCATCCAACAAGTGTCTTAGAGAGAACTTTCGGGACACTTGTGACTTAACCATGTACCCCGTCATTCTGCATAATTGATCCATGCTATGCTGCCTTACTGCATGTTCTTGTTTGATTGTTGCTTAGGGTTTGCATGCTAGTATCTGTTATGCTGATTAGTTACATGATTAGGTTTTTGAATATTTATCAATTGCATACACCAATTTAACATGCATAGAATAGTAAAAATGATATATATGAAATAATGATGAACAATTTAATCAGCCGTTAGACCAGACCATCCCAACTTATTCCGGTAGGAAACCCCTGTTCATGTTTTTTGTTTATTCAACAATTCATGCCATGATTCGGATATCTCAAATGTCCGAGATTGGGGAACAAGACTCGAGGATGGTTGTTGGTTAAATTGGTTGCTACATTTGGGACAACTTCCGGTGTAGTTTACATTCCATAACTGTTATCCACGTGACATATTATTTATCTGATTGCGGACAACTCTACGTTAGATAGATAATAGGCTAGGAGTTATGGCTCATTAGGAAATATAGCTGTCATCTTAACTAAGGCTTTATCCCATTAACTACCCCTAAATAGCATGAGTAATTATCATAGTAAACACTCGCTTCACCTATCAGTTCTCGTTGCCACCTCCCCTCCGCTTTACTTTATTTTATTTTAATTTTAGATAATTAGTAGTTAGTTAAAACCAAAAACAACCAAAATCTCTTTTAAACCCTAGCTAAATCCCTATAGATAACTAAAGTCCTAGATCCCATGCCCGTTGTAGTTTGAAGAACGACCCTAGGTCATACCTATCGCTGTACTCACCCATAGCTTTAGTATACTTAGGCCCAGCAAAAACAAATTTTAAAAACCCATTGATCTTCGACCGATCAAGCTTTTGGCGCCGCTGCCGGGGACTACAACGACCGATTTAGGAATTTAGTTGTCTTAGTTAATTAGCGATCCTTTCGGAAGATCAATATCATCTGAAAGTTCCTTTTCTGTTCTTTCCTTTCCAAAACTCTCTTTTCTACCAAACCCGAACTTCATCAGCTAAGATGAATCGTATTACTCTCGCCTCAACCTGCACACCACTACTGGAGGGAAGAGGAGGACCTATCGTGCTGCCCGACGAAAACTTTGAAATTAAGCCTAGCGTTATCAAGTTACTCAAAACCTTCTGCCAATTTCACGGTTTTCCGCTTGATGATCCAAATTCACATTTGGATAGATTCATCAATCTTTCTGATTCCTGTGAGCAATCAGGGATTTCAAGAGAAGTCTCCCGACTATATCTTTTTCCCTATTCTTTATCTTCGCGTGCTCGAACCTGGTTTGATGAACTCGAAGCCAATTCGATTCATACTTGGGAAGAGTTGGCTACTAAGTTTATGGCTAAGTTTTTCCCTCCTTCCAAGCAAACCAAGCTCAAGGATGACATCGTCAGTTTCCGACAAGAAACCAATGAATCGTTGTATCTAGCATGGGAACGATTTAAGAAGATGCTTAACAGATGTCCGAATCATCAAATGGGTAAGACGAACCTAATCTGCATATTCTACAATGGTCTGACTCCTCAGCACAAGACAACCCTCGATGCTGCGTCTCAAGGAAATTTCATGTCACACACTTCTGAAGAAGCCTGGGAGCTAGTTGAGACGATAGCGATGCATCAACATGACTGGGAGTTTGGCGAACCGGCTAAGGAAGTAACTAGTACTTCAAGCCTATCCTTGGAAGCTCTGCAAGCTCAGGTAGACAATCTCTCCAGAGTCTTCAAGGATCTTCAATCTTCTACACCTCAGCCTCGTAAAGGTACGGAAGAAATTCTTATCACTACTGTTAAAAACCCTGAATCGAACTTTCATTCTAAACCTTTCATTCAGCGGCCAACCAATAACCCACCTACTCAGTTTCTACAACATTTATCCTCTAATATGTCAGATTCCCCCATAAATTCTCAACAACACTATAATGAAACTTTGACTAATTTCATAGTTGAACAAATGAACATAAACAAACAAGTAATAGATTTTCAAGATAAAATTGATGCTTCACTTAGAATATCAGAAGATTTGATCAAAAACTTAGAAATTAGTCTTAAACAACTGTTTTCAAAAGTTGAGAACCAAGGAGGAATCATGGTCATCACTAGAGGAGGTAAAGAGATCAGAAATGAGAAATCCTCAGATAATTCTTCAAATCAACTTCCTATCTCTGAACCGACCACTGATCCATTGCCTAGTGACACCCCTGTCACTACACCAGATCCAGTATCACCTAAAGCCCCGGAAATCATTCCACGAACTAGGATACCCTTCCCTGGTAGGCTTAAGAAAGAGAAACAGGAAGCACAATTTGGGAAATATCTAGAAATGTTTAAAAGCCTGCACTTAAACGTTAGACTATTAGATGCTTTAGTAGAGATGCCTAGTTGTGCTAAGTTTTTCAAAGAACTCATCTCAAATAAGGAAAAATTAAGACAAATAGTTAGTTTACCCTTAGATGCTGAATGCTCAGCAATCATGTTACATGGCCTTCCACCCAAACTAGGAGATACTGGCCGTTTCACTATTCCCTGTTTTCTTCAAAACGTCCAAGTTAGTAACGCCTTAGCTGACCTACGTGCTAGTGTCAATCTTATGCCTTACTCTCTCTATAAGAAACTAGGATTAGGTGAACTGCTACCCACTCAAATGACCATCCAATTAGCTGATAGATCAGTTAAACTCCCCCGAGGAATTGCTGAAGATATAATGGTCCGAGTCGGTAAATTTATCTTCCGAGTTGACTTTGTCATTATGGATATTGAGGAAGATGCCCACGTTCCCCTCATCCTTGGTAGACCTTTCCTAAACACTGCCAAGGCTGTGATAGATGTAAACGAAAAATCTTTAAAACTGAGGGTCGGAGCGGAGGAAGTCACCTTTAATATCGATAAGTTGATGAAGCACCCTATGGGAGAAGATATTGGTCTTGTGGATGCCATGCAGGAAATATATGACGAGCATTTGGAGGAGATTCTAGCAGTCAGCAGTAACGAACCTTTCTCCAGCACTGTCATCACCAAAAGAAGACTTTGCCAGGACGACATCGGACTCTGCTCAGCTATCTCTGACCAACCAGCACCTTCCGGAGAGCTGCTATTTCCCTTACCTAAAATGAAGAATCCTTTAGCACCGCCTAACTACTCTCCCACGAACAACTCCGTTGTTACTGTTCCTTTAGGCGAAGGCATCCCTATCCCACTTTTAAGAAGAAATCATTTTTTTCCGATACCCGAATCATCTCCGTCTGGAGCTGAGATTCTCAAATCTTTTGAGGAGATGGATTCCGGTACTTTGCCACAACTATCTGAAGGTTGTGAGAAATCAAATCCAGAAATCACCATAAGTACTTCTTCTAAAGCTCAATTTCAGAAGTTCGCACTCACCGACAACAACAATGTCATCATCACTGAGGATAATGCAACTTCTTCATCATCTACCTGCAAATACGAGTTAAAGAAGAACGCGCTTTCCAATGAGACAGAACTAGTAGAGATAGCATCAGCCACTACAGCCGACTCATCTCCAGAAGAATCAGAGTTCCAAAAGGAGTATGACGAATTACAAAGAGACGAGATCGCTCGAATGAAACCCTCTATCGAAGAACCGCCAGAATTGGAGCTGAAGGAATTACCCCCTCACTTGGAATATGCTTTTCTCGAAGGAACCTCACATCTACCCGTCATTATTGCCAAAGGTCTTTCACCAGAAGAGAAAGCAAGACTTATCCAGGTCTTGAAGTCACACAAGAAGGCGATTGCATGGAAGATTTCTGAAGTCCAAATTACTGCACGCACAAGATACTCATGGAAAACGACTTCAAACCTTCCATACAGAGACAGAGGAGAGTAAACCCGAAGATTCAAGACGTGGTCAAGAAAGAGGTTATCAAACTCTTGGATGCTGGTTTGATCTATCCTATCTCAGATTCCCCATGGGTCAGCCCAGTTCAGGTTGTCCCAAAGAAAGGAGGAATGACGGTTATCGCTAATGAAGATAATGAATTGATTCCTACACGAACCGTCACCGGCTGGAGAGTGTGTATCGACTATCGGAAATTAAATGAAGCCACCCGGAAAGATCATTTCCCTCTGCCGTTCATCGATCAGATGTTGGAAAGATTATCGGGGAATGAATATTACTGCTTCCTCGATGGTTTCTCCGGCTATTTTCAAATTCCTCTCGATCCAAAGGACCAAGAAAAGATGACATTCACATGTCCATATGGTACATTTGCCTACCACCGCATGCCATTCGGTTTATGCAATGCGCCTGCAACATTTCAAAGGTGTATGGTGGCAATATTCCATGACATGATTGAACATTGTATGGAGGTATTCATGGATGACTTCTCAGTCTTCAGTGATTCCTTCACATCTTGTCTTTCCAACCTTGAAAGGATGCTAGACCGATGCGAAGAATCAAATCTTGTCTTAAACTGGGAAAAGTGCCACTTTATGGTGAAAGAAGGAATAGTTTTAGGACATCGAATATCAAAATCTGGAATCGAAGTTGACAAAGCCAAAGTTAAGACTATTGCCAAACTTCCGCCACCTACTTCTGTTAAAGCCATTCGCAGTTTTCTAGGTCACGCCGGATTCTACCGTCGCTTTATTAAGGATTTCTCTAAGATCTCTCGACCTATGACGCACCTTCTCGAGAAGGATACTCCGTTTGTCTTTTCAGATGACTGTCTTAAAGCTTTCAACATTTTGAAGAATCAGCTCACGCATGCACCGATCATGGTCGCCCCCAATTAGAGTCTTCCGTTTGAGATCATGTGCGATGCTAGTGACTTCGCTGTTGGAGCTGTCTTAGTGCAAAGGAAGGAGAAGCAGTTTCAGCCAATCTACTACGCCAGCAAGACACTCACAGATGCACAAGAGAATTACACCACAACAGAGAAAGAGCTTCTTGCGGTAGTATTTGCTTTTGATAAATTTCGTTCTTATTTAATATTGTCCACAAGAAGGCGATTGCATGGAAGATTTCTGATATACAAGGGATCAGTCCAAATTACTGCACGCACAAGATACTCATGGAAAACGACTTCAAACCTTCCATACTGAGTCAGAGGAGAGTAAACCCGAAGATTCAAGACGTGGTCAAGAAAGAGGTTATCAAACTCTTGGATGCTGGTTTGATCTATCCTATCTCAGATTCCCCATGGGTCAGCCCAGTTCAGGTTGTCCCAAAGAAAGGAGGAATGACGGTTATCGCTAATGAAGATAATGAATTGATTCCTACACGAACCGTCACCGGCTGGAGAGTGTGTATCGACTACCGGAAATTAAATGAAGCCACCCGGAAAGATCATTTCCCTCTGCCGTTCATCGATCAGATGTTGGAAAGATTATCGGGGAATGAATATTACTGCTTCCTCGACGGTTTCTCCGGCTATTTTCAAATTCCTCTCGATCCAAAGGACCAAGAAAAGATGACATTCACATGTCCATATGGTACATTTGCCTACCACCGCATGCCATTCGGTTTATGCAATGCGCCTGCAACATTTCAAAGGTGTATGGTGGCAATATTCCATGACATGATTGAACATTGTATGGAGGTATTCATGGATGACTTCTCAGTCTTCGGTGATTCCTTCACATCTTGTCTTTCCAACCTTGAAAGGATGCTAGACCGATGCGAAGAATCAAATCTTGTCTTAAACTGGGAAAAGTGCCACTTTATGGTGAAAGAAGGAATAGTTTTAGGACATCGAATATCAAAATCTGGAATCGAAGTTGACAAAGCCAAAGTTAAGACTATTGCCAAACTTCCGCCACCTACTTCTGTTAAAGCCATTCGCAGTTTTCTAGGTCACGCCGGATTCTACCGTCGCTTTATTAAGGATTTCTCTAAGATCTCTCGACCTATGACGCACCTTCTCGAGAAGGATACTCCGTTTGTCTTTTCAGATGACTGTCTTAAAGCTTTCAACATTTTGAAGGATCAGCTCACACATGCACCGATCATGGTCGCCCCCGATTGGAGTCTTCCGTTTGAGATCATGTGCGATGCTAGTGACTTCGTTGTTGGAGCTGTCTTAGGGCAAAGGAAGGAGAAGCAGTTTCAGCCAATCTACTATGCCAGCAAGACACTCACAGATGCACAAGAGAATTACACCACAACAGAGAAAGAGCTTCTTGCGGTAGTATTCGCTTTTGATAAATTTCGTTCTTATTTAATATTGTCCAAAAATATTGTCTATACAGATCACTCAGCCTTGAAGTATCTCTTCAAAAAGCAAGACGCTAAGCCAAGACTGCTTAGATGGATTCTCCTCCTCCAAGAATTTGACATAGAAATCAAGGATAAAAAGGGAGCCTAGAATGTAGCAGCAGATCATCTTAGTCGATTGGAAAATCCGTCGATGGAGAAGCTTGATGAGAGAGAGATTCAAGACCAATTTCTGGAAGAACAACTCATGAATATTGGAGGATACCAAAAAGGATCTCAATTCACTTACAACCCTTGGTATGCAGACTACGCAAATTATCTGGTTGGAGGAATTGTGCCAAAAGGAATGCCCACCTCTAGAAGACTCAAATTCTTTAGAGACGTAAAGAACTACTATTGGGACAATCCATACTTATTCAAAGTATGCCCGGACCAAATCATCAGAAGATGCGCAGACGAGAGGGAGGCAAGGAACATTCTTCACCAAAGTCATCACGGACCAACTGGAGGACATCATGGAGCAAATATGACCGCAAGGAAGGTATACAATTCCGGTTTCTATTGGCCATCTATATTCAGAGACGCTCATGACTTGGTAAAACGTTGTGATGCTTGCTAAAGGTTTGGAAGTATCTCACGGAGGAGTGAAATGCCACTTACTAACATCTAGGCCTGCGAGATCTTTGATATATGGGGGTTGGATTTTATGGGACCATTCCCAAAATCATATGGGAAAGAGTATATTCTGGTTGCTGTCGACTACGTCTCCAGATGGGCCGAAGCTCAAGCATTTCCTACAAATGATTCCCGAGTAGTGGTGAAATTCTTAAAGCAGCTCTTCTCACGTTTCGGTACTCCAAAAGCGATCATTAGTGATCGGGGCACGCACTTCTGTAATGCTCAGTTTATGAGGACATTACAATATTATGGTGTCACCCATATGACCTCTACGACTTACCACCCGCAGACGAATGGGCAAGCCGAAGTGACGAATCGAGCACTCAAGAGAATTTTAGAACGAACCGTGGTTAATCATAGGGAAAGATGGGCTGAAAAATTAGACGATGCTCTGTGGGCGTTCAGAACCGCATATAAATCACCACTAGGAACCACGCCCTACAGACTAGTCTACGGAAAAGCGTTTCATCTGCCGATAGAGTTGGAGTATAAAGCTCACTGGGCGCTGAGGGAGTGTAATTTAGACCCTTCTGCAATTGGATCACATCGGAAAATGCTACTGAATGAACTGGCCGAATTAAGAGACCAAGCATATGATAGCTCTCTGCACTTCAAAGAACGAACAAAGAATACTCACGACGCTAAACTCAAATATTCTAAGTTCAAGCCCGGAGACAAAGTTCTTCTCTTCAATTCGCGCTTCAAAAAATTCTCCAGCAAATTCAGATCAAGGTGGAGCGGACCATTTGTTGTATCAAAAGTCTATACCTTCGGAGCAGTCGAACTAGAAGCCCCGGACGGTAATTTTAAAGTCAATGGCCATCGCTTAAAGCACTACATCGAAGATTTCCCCTCTGGTGAGGAAGTCTATATCTTTGAACCACCTTGAGCCGACTAGTAGGTACAAAGAGTCAAGCTAGAGACTCTCTAAACAAGCGCTCTTGGGAGGCACCCCATTGCTTATCTTATTTTATTTTATTTATTTCTTAGTTATTTTTGTTTTAGTATTATCATCCCTAAACTAACGATGCAGGATAACCCAAATATCTGACAATGCCACACTCCTACATATACATCAGATAAGTTTTATTCATAGTATACAAATGTGAATGAACAGATGACCTCGCAAAGCTTTAACATTTAAACAAACATTTCTTGAAGTCATCTGATTATTTTGCATTTGTATACCCATTTAAAACTATAGCATTACCTGTTTATCTTTATGTTTCAGGATGGACGCTTCAGCTGAGACTTCAGGACAAGCTACTCAGAAACAAAAGAGGAAGAAGACTCACAGAGGAAAAAGAAAGAAGACGACCACCACTACTGATGAGCATGCTCCGACTGCTCCTGTATCTGCCCCACTTTTTGACTTTGGAGTTACCACTTCAGATCTGATGGTGACTTGGGCGATGCTCAGTGAGCTTTCGATTCAGCGTAGCTCTCAGTCCGAAATCAGAGAGGTGATGGGACTACCAAGACTCGCCGACCAGCCGTATCAGCTTGGTCAGGGTCCCAGGCCAGCTCTCCCACCTTGGTCCTTCTTCCCAGCTGCCCCAACACAGACTATTCCTCCCACTGCTGTTGCTCCTTCTAGGCCACCTCGGATTCCCGCTGATGCATCCATGATGTCTGATCGCACTGCTGGCTTGTCACTCACTTCAGATCCAGATCCTGAAGCACTTGCAGCATTTGATCCAGACATGGATGATTTACTAGACGATCTCTAGTTTATTTTATCTTTAGTTAACTTTATTTATCATTAGACCTTTTATGTTGTTGAACTGATGATTATGTTGGTATTTTATGATATTGCAGACCGTATCTTCGTAGGAATTGGATGAGCTTTGAAAAGAGTCTGGTCCTCACAATCCAGCAAATTATTTACACCAACCCTACACGAATCTGGTCCTATATCTAGTATCCGCTGTCCGTAGGGAAGTATCTCTCCTAAACCCGTTCTTCCTATTTTAATATAACTTCGATATGCCTATTGACCACTTAAATCTCTAAGTGTGGGATCCCCCTCGCTTATAACTTTTAAATTCACATTTTTCCTAAACCAAAACCCTAAGTGTGGGATTTTATCCCTACGTAGTGGAGAAACATTGGGGACAATGTTTATTTCTAAGTGTGGGATAGCGGCATATCTCTCGTCTGTCAAAATATCTGTTTAAGTTGATCTAGAAACACGCTAGTCCTCAAATAAATTTTCAACCCTTATTTTCCAAAATTTTCAAAAATTTTAAACTTTTCTGAGTCACAAAGTAAGATGAAGTACAGATTTTTTTTTACAAGTATGTCAAAAGTTGGTAAATATGAGGTCGAAATCATGTCGGATTCTAAACAATTTAAGATGAGGATCTAAGAGGGGCATCGCACGACTGGACACATATAACCCATTTTTGCGGTGAGGAATTTGAGCCTTATAAGCATTCATTTTAAATGCTTCACTGTTCATTTGTTGTGTGTGACTGGTGCACGCATTTCTGAATTAGAACTTGCCCCAGGTATACATTTCGAGATCACATTGACAAGTGTCATACGTGACATAGGTACTATTAGAGGACCTTGACATTCCTTAGGATTTAAACCCCTTTTCACATATCTTTTCAAGCCCAAAACCCTTCCAACACTCAATTTTAGTGTTGATGATCCGCTTAGAAAACCCTGTTGAGCCTTAGCCTTTTCATTTCTTTCAACCCATATTATTAAACCCACTTATTCCCTTACCTACCAAAAACTTTTCTTAGAATTTTTAAATATTTTGAAAAACGATATTTAGGTGTTCCTTTTTGCTTTCACTCCAAAAATCACAAATAATGTTTACTAAAACTTCTCGTGTGCATTTTATTGATCTAACTAAAGAATCGAGAGTCATGTGGTGCGAAAAATTGGCACCAAGGTAAACTCAAAAATCATCAAAGGATTGAAAAAATGAAAATAAAAAGGGATCTCAAGAAGGGAAAAAAAAGAAAATCCCTTAGAAATTTCTTGACAAGAAAAATCTAAGCCCAAAAATAGAAATAGAAAAGCAAAGAAAAAGAAAGAAAAATAGCTGAAATAAAGCTAAGTGCTTCAACTCTCTCGATAACTCGACTCTTCAAAGAAATATCATTCCGTGTGTTTTCAAAAGATAGAAGTCAAAATAGCTGTCTTATCCCCTTAAAGTGTTATCCGTTTCCGTTTTCATTAAAAAGGATACCTAGATAAAGTTTTTCGAAAATTTAGAAGTCCCAAGATAAGCAAACACCCTTAAAACCTAGATACCCCTAATCTATCCATACCCCTTAAAAACCCACACCAAACACTACAACCCATTTGAATGTCCTGGGATAATCAGTACCGTTCCTGTCTAAGTGATGAAGATTTGATCCTCGGGAAAGCCTATGACGACGAGTGCTGCACGACTGGTATTTGAGCGATTTTTCATTTGGCTTAGGATAATAGGAACCCCGATACACTTTGAGTGAATTGAGTGACCACCAGTGGGATCGCCCAGTCGTGTATATTCCACAAAATTGAGAATTGAAAGTTTGCCTAAGTGAATCATCTTGAAAACCTTTAGATACTTCATGTGAACACCTCTTATTTATCTAACAGGCGGATACTTGTTTCCAATCTGTGTGAATTCTTCTTTGTGGTTCAAAATCAAAAACTTTTTTATGGTGATCTAAGAGGGTGAGTTTGCTTGAGGACAAGCAAATGTCTAAGAGTGGGATATTTGATAACACGCAAAAAAGTCATGTTTTTGTGTGCCATTATCTCACCATTTTAGCCCAATTATTAATGAAAACACTTAAATATGAACTTAAACATCACATTTCATCATTAGGGCTAAAATATAGACGATTTTTCAAGATTCAACCAAAAAAACCTAAAAACGAGTAAAACAGAGCACAAACGGTTAACGAATCTTCCGTTCACGCATTTAAGCACAATTTAAGCTATACTTGGAATTATGACCTCTAACTTATGTCATTTTCTTCGTTAGAAAATTACGAAACCGTGAGCGTGAGAATCACTCAAAACGGATAAACGACGAAGAAGTTACGCCAAATCGAAGAAATGAAGAACCAACGGACCGAATACGGCTGAACACAGACCGTATACGGCTGAGCACAGGCCGTATACGGTCTGTGTCCAGCCGTATACGGTCCAGCCGTATACGGCTGAGCACAGGCCGTATACGGCCTGTGCTCAGCCGTATACGGGCCAGCTCAGCCGTATTCACCCTATGCACAGCCGTATACGGTCCAGTTCAGCCGTATTCACCCTAGCTCAGCCGTATCGTGCGTTTGGGTGATAAAAATCAGGTTTTTATTCGCCTTTGCGATACGGTTATGCATTTCATTGTTTGGATACGGTCTACGGATACGGTTGTGCGATCTCTATATATAGAAGCCTCATTTCATCATTTTCAAAATCCAACACACACACACTTTCATTTTCTCTTTCTTTCTCTCACTACTCTCTCTCTAAAATAGTTAGTTAGTTAATTAGGTTAGTTAAGCTAGTAGATTAGTAGCTTACTTGTAACGGAGGTGCTCCGAGACTGCGGTGTCGCACGATTTGTAATAACGCTTTGTCAGGTGCTATTATAATCTCTATCTTGTTATTTTAAATAATGTTGTGCTGTTGCTATACTTGTTTAGAATTACTTGCTATGATTATTGACATGCTTAGCTAGACAAATCGGTGTTTGCTATGATAGTTGCCATACTAGGGTAGTTATACTTAAATCATGCTGTTACTCTGTCCGTATGCTGTTGAAATATATTTGAATCTATGAATTGAATCTCAAATGTTTATCTATCCAACTTATGCTGTGGTTAGTAACATCCTTCTAGGCTTGGCCAATTGCTAGTTGTATGCCGCTAATTATTATGTGTCTGATGATCGTTGAACTCGACATGGCCGGTGTTCTCCTGGTTGAAATATTACCGGAGGGAGACACAGAGCGTAGGATTAGAGATAGGTTAGATTCAGTTCATCCAACAAGTGTCTTAGAGAGAACTTTCGGGACACTTGTGACTTAACCATGTACCCCGTCATTATGCATAATTGATCCCTGCTATGCTGCCTTACTGCATGTTCTTGTTTGATTGTTGCTTAGGGTTTGCATGCTAGTATCTGTTATGCTGATTAGTTACATGATTAGGTTTTCGAATATTTATCAATTGCATACACCAGTTTAACATGCATAGTGTAACACCCCGAATTTCAGGAAAGTATTTTCGTACGCAGATATTTTATTTATTACGAAATATTACTATGTAGATAATAAGATACGAATGAAAACGTAAGCGGTTTTATCAGTTCCAGACTGTAAGTAATAAAGAAATAAGCTAAATAGGATATATATATATATGTGTACTGCTACGTGTTTACCTCAGTTTATTCTAAAATCATTCCAGAGTCCTCATGGTGAAGAAACTAAATCATGGGAGCTTATCAAACTAATCAAATCATCAAATTAATTCATGATTCATGGTTTCTAGGGCTTAATTCTTCCTTCTTTCAATCTCCTCTGTCCTATGTAAGTGATTTCTCAATTGTTCTTGACATAGTTTTTGGGGTTTCATGGGTTTTGGTAAATTGAAGCTTGTAATACGAAATTAGGGTTTTAATTAGATGAAATTGATGTTAATAAGTGTTTTTATGATAGTTAGTAATCATATAACATGATGAAAGTGAATAAATTATGATTTATGTTCTTGAGTAAATTCTAGGGTTTTGCTAAAAAGTATAAATTGATGTTTGTAAGTTTATAGAAGTTATTAATGATGTTAATGGAGTATAATTATGATAAAAGAATATGAATTAACATGGTAGAAGTTGATAAGTGATGAGATGTAAAAAGGTGTTAATAGTGATTCATATGAATTATGTAAAGATTATGTAGATAAGCTTAATGATTGATTTAATGGTGTTAATAGCATATGATTATGATGATAGAACAAGGATTAAAGAGGTAATATGGTATGATGATTAAAGTCATGTAGTATGATTAGAGTTAAATTATGAGGATAAAAGGGTTAGTGAATAATTATGAGTTAAAGACACGATAAACATGATGAATCAAGTATAATCAAGTGGGGGAGGGATTGAATATGATTAAGATTATGATGACGATTAGTGTCTAAATATGTTGTTATGTACTATGTATGTTATGATAGGGATTTAAAGAAGTGGAAAGCGTACGTGGCTATTTCGGTTAAATCATCAAGTGTCGAGGTGAGTATATGGGGGCTAATTGGGTGATGGTTGTACATGTTTCCGGATTTCTTCCGAGTAAGAGGATCATACAATCATGTGGATGTTAATTGTGATTATGCGTTTTATTTGGTTAAGTGTTAATGTGGAAGATTTCTTGTTTCTTGTATATGTTTTATTAGCCTTGTTTCGTATACTTGTTTCATGACTTGTTTCTAAATGTGGATTATACGATGAGGATTATGATGAAGAGTATGAATGGTCGTATGTGTTTCCGGATTGCTTCCGAGCAAGAGGATCATACGATCAAGAGAAAGATGACTTGTATCTAGCCTTGTTTCTTATCATGGTATCCATTTCGACGTGATTTGGAATCATGAGCCTTGTTTCTTAAATTGGTATTCATTTCGACGTGATTTGATACCACCAAGCCTTGTTTCTAATGATGCCTTGTTTCTTAGGATTCGAATCCGTTATGTGCTTGTTTCTTATGTGGTAATATGAAGATGTGGAGTAAGATTAGTGATGTGTTGATTATTGTATTCAATGTTGATGATATGTGGTTGAAGGCTTAATTAGTTTCTTACATGCTCACTAAGCGGTGGTTGCTTACCCCATTCATGTTTCATGTTTTTAGGTGGATGATTAGTGCTTTATGGAGATAGCGTGGATATGGAGCTAGCTTTGTGGTTAGAATGCTCCATCTCTTTGAATTGTTGTTTTGATTATCAATTGTGTAATTCGCCCAAGTAAATAGTTTTTGAATTAAACATGTTGGTCAAAGTGTTGTATTTGACTTTGAAAGTTAAACAAAGAATATAGAGTCTTGCGTATGTGTATACAAAGGGTATGAAGTCATTGGATTATAATTGGTGTTGCTTCGGGTCAAACATAGTAAAATGTGGTCAAGTGTCAATTGTGATTGGTTGGTCAAATGTGAAGTTGGCAAATAGTCAACAGCATTGAAATAGTCAAACATGTGTGGTTTGAGTGATGTTTTGGTTTAAAAGTGGTTGATTTATGAAACTGGTCAAAAAGGGGGGGTCAAAATGGGTCGTGAACGTGTCTACGTGTGAAAACGAGTTAGAGTTTGATTTGAAACAAGTGGAAGTTGTGATTAGTTTCAAAATGGTATTAGAAAAGTAGTGGCAAAGTGCTCAGGTTTGAAATAATGTGGTTTGTGTTTTGAAGTGTTCACAAAAAGAGTCGAAATGGTCATTAACTAGTGACACGTCCAGATTTGTCGTTTTCATGAATTTTGGAAAAGTGTCAAAATGGAAAGTTTTATATTCTCATAGGGGAGGTGCATGCAAAATTTCAGGTCCTAAATCGTAACGAGTAAAAAGTTATGCGCATCCAAATTTGGGTCAAAAATCTGGGTTGTTGGTGTTAGTATTCTTTATAATTCGTTAGTATTCTTTAGAATATGTTAGTATTCTTTTGAATTCATTAGTATTCTTTAAAGTTGTTACTATTCTTTAAAAGTTGTTAGTATTCTTTAGAAGTCATTATTATTCTTTAAAAGTCAATAGTATTCTTTTAAAAAATAAAAAAATTGGGGCGTTTCAAGTTGGTATCAGAGCGATAGTTTAAGAGAGTTATGTAATCCATTTTAGGATTGCATGATCTTAAACTATTATGAATTGTTTGATTTGCTATTATTATGATGAGTTATATGATGATTAATACGTCTTGATTTTGTGGCTAAAGTGTGAATTGAATTGTTTAGTGCTGAGAATAGTTCTGCGGAACTTGAGTATGTTTAAAGTATTGATTAATGGAGTTGTTATAGAATTATTGATTGCAAGGTGAGTAGAATTCCTTGCTAATGATTACATGATTATATGTGCAGTGAATATGTTGTGACTAAGGTCAATAGAGTAAGTGCACTATGTGTGATTATTTTATGAAGTGAAATTAGTGTAGTATGTTTGCATTTGATTGGGAAGAGGAAGGTCTTCTTGGTCAAGTGTAAACAAATGTATTGTGCTTACAAGGAATTTCCGGTTAATATGAAGTTGATGAGGTGAATTTAAACGTGTTTTGATTTGTTGGATATCTGTGTTATATGTGTTTATGTGTAAATTGCATTGAAGATTGATGATATGAGATAGCCTGAGAAGGAAGTGTGTATGAGATAATCTGACTACGCCTGATCAACGTAGTTATATTATGCCATATCACATGGAATTGTTGAGGTTATCAAGTATCAAAGAGGTTTAATGTAATTTGAGAGATAGAGTATAAGAGAAGAGGCGCTTAAAATTTTGTGTTGAATATGATAATGTAAAGAGATAGACTTGTATTTCACTAATTAAGTGAAACCAATAGGTGGAGGTTATATGATTCTGGGTTTATAATTTAGTTATTGATAGTGTACTTAGTATTACCGATTAATTGATGATGAGTTAAATAGAGTGGAATGCATAATGTATGTGCTAGTGTTGAGTAGTGATCTATGTTTACAGGGTTTTATGAAATGATTATGATTAAGAGGTATTGTAATATGATTAAACGCTTCCGCATGAATATAGATAGTGTTAAGACTAAGTAGTAAGGGTGCCATTCATGAGGACATAAATGAGATAAGTGGGGGAGAGTTGTAACACCCCGAATTTCAGGAAAGTATTTTCGTACGCAGATATTTTATTTATTATGAAATATTACTATGTAGATAATAAGATACGAATGAAAACATAAGCGGTTTTATTAGTTCCAGACTGTAAGTAATAAAGAAATAAGCTAAATAGGATATATATGTGTACTGCTACGTGTTTACCTCAGTTTATTCTAAAATCATTCCAGAGTCCTCATGGTGAAGAAACTAAATCACGGGAGCTTATCAAACTAATCAAATCATCAAATTAATTCATGATTCATGGTTTCTAGGGCTTAATTCTTCCTTCTTTCAATCTCCTCTGTCCTATGTAAGTGATTTCTCAATTGTTCTTGACATAGTTTTTGGGGTTTCATGGGTTTTGGTAAATTGAAGCTTGTAATACGAAATTAGGGTTTTAATTAGATGAAATTGATGTTAATAAGTGTTTTTATGATAGTTAGTAATCATATAACATGATGAAAGTGAATAAATTATGATTTATGTTCTTGAGTAAATTCTAGGGTTTTGCTAAAAAGTATAAATTGATGTTTGTAAGTTTATAGAAGTTATTAATGATGTTAATGGAGTATAATTATGATAAAAGAATATGAATTAACATGGTAGAAGTTGATAAGTGATGAGATGTAAAAAGGTGTTAATAGTGATTCATATGAATTATGTAAAGATTATGTAGATAAGCTTAATGATTGATTTAATGGTGTTAATAGCATATGATTATGATGATAGAACAAGGATTAAAGAGGTAATATGGTATGATGATTAAAGTCATGTAGTATGATTAGAGTTAAATTATGAGGATAAAAGGGTTAGTGAATAATTATGAGTTAAAGACATGATAAACATGATGAATCAAGTATAATCAAGTGGGGGAGGGATTGAATATGATTAAGATTATGATGACGATTAGTGTCTAAATATGTTGTTATGTACTATGTATGTTATGATAGGGATTTAAAGAAGTGGAAAGCGTACGTGGCTATTTTGGTTAAATCATCAAGTGTCGAGGTGAGTATATGGGGGCTAATTGGGTGATGGTTGTACGTGTTTCCGGATTGCTTCCGAGTAAGAGGATCGTACAATCATGTGGATGTTAATTGTGATTATGCGTTTTATTTGGTTAAGTGTTAATGTGGAAGATTTCTTGTTTCTTGTATAAGTTTTATTAGCCTTGTTTCGTATACTTGTTTCATGACTTGTTTCTAAATGTGGATTATACGATGAGGATTATGATGAAGAGTATGAATGGTCGTATGTGTTTCCGGATTGCTTCTGAGCAAGAGGATCATACGATCAAGAGAAAGATGACTTGTATCTAGCCTTGTTTCTTATCATGGTATCCATTTCGACGTGATTTGGAATCATGAGCCTTGTTTCTTAAAGTGGTATTCATTTCGACGTGATTTGATACCACCAAGCCTTGTTTCTAACGATGCCTTGTTTCTTAGGATTCGAATCCGTTATGTGCTTGTTTCTTATGTGGTAATATGAAGATGTGGAGTAAGATTAGTGATGTGTTGATTATTGTGTTCAATGTTGATGATATGTGGTTGAAGGCTTAATTAGTTTCTTACATGCTCACTAAGCGGTGGTTGCTTACCCCATTCATGTTTCATGTTTTTAGGTGGATGATTAGTGCTTTATGGAGATAGCGTGGATATGGAGCTAGCTTTGTGGTTAGAATGCTCCATCTCTTTGAATTGTTGTTTTGATTATCAATTGTGTAATTCGCCCAAGTAAATAGTTTTTGAATTAAACATGTTGGTCAAAGTGTTGTATTTGACTTTGAAAGTTAAACAAAGAATATAGAGTCTTGCGTATGTGTATACAAAGGGTATGAAGTCATTGGATTATAATTGGTGTTGCTTCGGGTCAAACATAGTAAAATGTGGTCAAGTGTCAATTGTGATTGGTTGGTCAAATGTGAAGTTGGCAAATAGTCAACAGCATTGAAATAGTCAAACATGTGTGGTTTGAGTGATGTTTTGGTTTAAAAGTGGTTGATTTATGAAACTGGTCAAAAAGGGGGTCAAAATGGGTCGTGAACGTGTCTACGTGTGAAAACGAGTTAGAGTTTGATTTGAAACAAGTGGAAGTTGTGATTAGTGTCAAAATGGTATTAGAAAAGTAGTGGCAAAGTGCTCAGGTTTGAAATAATGTGGTTTGTGTTTTGAAGTGTTCACAAAAAGAGTCGAAATGGTCATTAACTAGTGACACGTCCAGATTTGTCGTTTTCATGAATTTTAGAAAAGTGTCAAAATGGAAAGTTTTATATTCTCATAGGGGAGGTGCATGCAAAATTTCAGGTCCTAAATCGTAACGAGTAAAAAGTTATGCGCATCCGAATTTGGGTCAAAAATCTGGGTTGTTGGTGTTAGTATTCTTTATAATTCGTTAGTATTCTTTAGAATATGTTAGTATTCTTTTGAATTCATTAGTATTCTTTAAAGTTGTTACTATTCTTTAAAAGTTGTTAGTATTCTTTAGAAGTCATTATTATTCTTTAAAAGTCAATAGTATTCTTTTAAAAAAAAAAAAATTGGGGCGTTTCACATAGAATAGTAAAAATGATTTATATGAAATAATGATGAACAATTTAATCAGCCGTTAGACCAGACCATCCCAACTTGTTCCGGTAGGAAACCCCTGTTCATGTTTTTGTTTATTCAACAATTCATGCCATGATTCGGATATCTCAAATGTCCGAGATTGGGGAACAAGACTCGAGGATGGTTGTTGGTTAAATTGGTTGCTACATTTGGGACAACTTCCGGTGTAGTTTACATTCCATAACTGTTATCCACGTGACATGTTATTTATCTGATTGCGGACAACTCTACGTTAGATAAATAATAGGCTAGGAGTTATGGCTCATTAGGAAATATAGCTGTCATCTTAACTAAGGCTTTATCCCATTAACTACCCCTAAATAGCATGAGTAATTATCATAGTAAACACTCGCTTCACCTATCAGTTCTCGTTGCCACCTCCCCTCCGCTTTACTTTATTTTATTTTAATTTTAGATAATTAGTAGTTAGTTAAAACCAAAAACAACCAAAATCTCTTTTAAACCCTAGCTAAATCCCTATAGATAACTAAATTCCTAGATCCCATGCCCGTTGTAGTTTGAAGAACGACCCTAGGTCATACCTATCGCTGTACTCACCCATAGCTTTAGTATACTTAGGCCCAGCAAAAACAAATTTTAAAAACCCATTGATCTTCGACCGATCAAGCTTTTGGCGCCGCTGCCTGGGACTACAACGACCGATTTAGGAATTTAGTTGTCTTAGTTAATTAGCGATCCTTTCGGAAGATCAATATCATCTGAAAGTTCCTTTTCTGTTCTTTCCTTTCCAAAACTCTCTTTTCTACCAAACCCGAACTTCATCAGCTAAGATGAATCGTATTACTCTCGCCTCAACCTGCACACCACTACTGGAGGGAAGAGGAGGACCTATCGTGCTGCCCGACGAAAACTTTGAAATTAAGCCTAGCGTTATCAAGTTACTCAAAACCTTCTGCCAATTTCACGGTTTTCCGCTTGATGATCCAAATTCACATTTGGATAGATTCATCAATCTTTCTGATTCCTGTGAGCAATCAGGGATTTCAAGAGAAGTCTCCCGACTATATCTTTTTCCCTATTCTTTATCTTCGCGTGCTCGAACCTGGTTTGATGAACTCGAAGCCAATTCGATTCATACTTGGGAAGAGTTGGCTACTAAGTTTATGGCTAAGTTTTTCCCTCCTTCCAAGCAAACCAAGCTCAAGGATGACATCGTCAGTTTCCGACAAGAAACCAATGAATCGTTGTATCTAGCATGGGAACGATTTAAGAAGATGCTTAACAGATGTCCGAATCATCAAATGGGTAAGACGAACCTAATCTGCATATTCTACAATGGTCTGACTCCTCAGCACAAGACAACCCTCGATGCTGCGTCTCAAGGAAATTTCATGTCACACACTTCTGAAGAAGCCTGAGAGCTAGTTGAGACGATAGCGATGCATCAACATGACTGGGAGTTTGGCGAACCGGCTAAGGAAGTAACTAGTACTTCAAGCCTATCCTTGGAAGCTCTGCAAGCTCAGGTAGACAATCTCTCCAGAGTCTTCAAGGATCTTCAATCTTCTACACCTCAGCCTCGTAAAGGTACGGAAGAAATTCTTGTCACTACTGTTAAAAACCCCGAATCGAACTTTCATTCTAAACCTTTCATTCAGCGGCCAACCAATAACCCACCTACTCAGTTTCTGCAACCTTTATCCTCTAATATGTCAGATTCCCCCGTAAATTCTCAACAACACTATAATGAAACTTTGACTAATTTCATAGTTGAACAAATGAACATAAACAAACAAGTAATAGATTTTCAAGATAAAATTGATGCTTTACTTAGAATATCAGAAGATTTGATCAAAAACTTGGAAATTAGTCTTAAACAACTGTTTTTAAAAGTTGAGAGCCAAGGAGGAATCATGGTCATCACTAGAGGAGGTAAAGAGACCAGAAATGAGAAATCCTCAGATAATTCTTCAAATCAACTTCCTATCTCTGAACCGACCACTGATCCAGTGCCTAGTGACACCCCTGTCACTACACCAGATCCAGTATCACCTAAAGCCCCGGAAATCATTCCACGAACTAGGATACCCTTCCCTGGTAGGCTTAAGAAAGAGAAACAAGAAGCACAATTTGGGAAATATCTAGAAATGTTTAAAAGCCTGCACTTAAACGTTAGACTATTAGACGCTTTAGTAGAGATGCCTAGTTGTGCTAAGTTTTTCAAAGAACTCATCTCAAATAAGGAAAAATTAAGACAAATAGTTAGTTTACCCTTAGATGCTGAATGCTCAGAAATCATGTTACATGGCCTTCCACCCAAACTAGGAGATACTGGCCGTTTCACTATTCCCTGTTTTCTTCAAAACGTCCAAGTTAGTAACGCCTTAGCTGACCTAGGTGCTAGTGTCAATCTTATGCCTTACTCTCTCTATAAGAAACTAGGATTAGGTGAACTGCTACCCACTCAAATGACCATCCAATTAGCTGATAGATCAGTTAAACTTGTAACATCCTCATTACCGGCCTAGGAGAAATTTGGTAAATTACTTATTTCATTTGATTATTTAATTAAGTTAGAAATAATTCGTATTATTTGACAAATTGAAATAAATATGTCCAATGGTCAAATGACTTATTGTGATCCATGAATTATTATTTGTTTTAAATTATTATAGTTGACGGTATAATAAAATATATTTTCACGCAAACGGTTTTTTAGGTTCCAGACAATAGGTTTAGAGCGGGTATAATTTGGAACCAACTTATACCCACCCTTAGTGATGGATCGGTTCACTCCACAAAAACACACACACATACATTACTTAACAAAAGGAATTCAAGGAATCGAGGGAAGCCTTTGTGTTTTCGAATTCAAGATACTCATCACCATCATCACTCTCTTAGCATCTTCATTTCAAATGTAAGTATTTGATGTTTAAATATTTATTTGAAGTTAAATGATAAATTAGGATTGATTATGATGATTGTGTAGAAATTGATGTTTGATGATGATTATTTGATGATAGATGATGCTATATGATGCTTTGAAACTGATTTAAACTTGTGTTGATGTTTTGTTTGTGGATTTGGACTTATTTTCGGGTTAGGGTTAAGCTGAAACTGCAGATCGCTGGTAGGGGTGTAGTACCCGGCGGGTACTACCCTTACCCGGCGGGTAGTCCCGTTTGGGACGGGTAGCCGGCGAGTATGACCTGTAGCCGGCGGGTATTAATGCATGTTTTGGACCCGAAGGTGGCTTTAAAGTGGGTACCCGATGCGTACCCGAATACCCGGCGGGTAGTGTCTGTAGCCGGCGGGTATTCACCTTACCCGGCGGGTACTCCTTGGTTTTCTGCAACAATTATCTAGCTTATTATATATGACTTAAATGCGCGTTATATGCTATTGAAAATCTGAATACAAGTTATATGCAATAAAATGTAACGATAACTTGGGTTAGTCTAGGTAATTGTGATATATGAGAATAATGTGTATTGGATTGAGAAGTGTTTACTCGAAATACGTTGAATATATTAAATTAAGTACACTCTTGCAAGTGAGAATGCTAATTGATATTTTGTTGTATTCTCAGATACACCGAAGACTCAGTAATATAAGAACTCTGAGTGGAGACAGTGACGTCAAGGGTGAGTGGATCATTGACTTTCAGTCTAAATTAGTTGTAACAATCTGGTTACAACGGGTAAACATGTTCTACTGTTATCCTTTGTATAAATTGCATATTGCCATGATGATTATGGAATGTGCTATCTTGTCAGGGGTCAATATGATATTGGGTTTGGATACTATTACTTTGGACGACATGATAACTTTGTACATGTGTTGTTTATTGAAATCATGTCGTATGTAGTAATGGTACTAAACTATCGGTAAGACCACTGTTTGGCCTTCAGTGGTTATAAGTGTTACTTGGGGAACCACAGCGGCATGAGGGTATCTCAAGGACCACCGATCCTCTTTGATGTATTGTTGTGATGCTTTGTGTGATCAATTGCTATGATAGTTTAGTTTGATAGTTGTGATCTATTCACTTAGCTTCGTGCTAATCCCTCTCCTCACTTCTTGCAGATTACTTTTGATGTGGGTGGGTAAGAAATTGGTTTGAAGAATGTTTGACTGCCTACTCTGACTATATGACATGTCGTCATTTATAAACTTATGTTTTGGAATTTAAATAACACCTAACTTAATGTTGTAGTTGATGTGGTTATTGTATCAACTTATCATGCAGGCATAGATTGTGTTTTGGGAACTATGTTATACGCAATCTATAATGCATGATTTGTATTTAATCGCTTCCGATATATGTTAAAAAAAAAATGTCTCTTGAATTCATGTGGTGTTATAAATTGGTATCAGAGCTTAGGTTTGGGTGAATTGAGCATGGGTTAAGTGTTCAATCCCAAATCTATGTGTGTCAGTCAAACATTCCTGTGAGTGGGATTTTGTTAGCATGTGAAGTTGGTTAGTATATAGGTACTAACAACTAACGTGTTATGAGATGTTGTTTTGGTACAGATATGGCAGAGAATGAACCTCCAGCTGACACACCCAATGATGCCCCTCGAACTAATGTATCCCCTCCCGAAACCCAAAATGTTAGCCAGGGTCAAACTGGTACTACCTTTTCTGCAGGGGATTTTGATCATGATGATTATATGATTCATCTAGAGACAGAAAATCTGAGACTTAAGGCAATAGAACAACAGTTTTTGCAACAACAACAACAAAACCGGTCTTCTCAACAAATCTTGCAATCTTTGCCACCTACTGTTAGCACTGTACCACCACTTTTGGTGACTTCGCAGATTCCAGTATCTCAGTCTTATTATCATCATCCACACTATGGTACCTATCCGATTTCGGCTCCGTTCTCTTCCGGACCTTCGGGTTATCAGACTCCGATATTTCAAGCTCAGAATCAACCTAAGCTATGCTGTTTTAAGACTTTCAAGTCTTGTGGACCATCGGATTATTCGGGTAGTACGAATCCCTCCGTTACCTTGGATTGGTTGAGGGATGTGGAAAGAAAGTTTGAAGTTTGTCGATGTGAAGAGGAAGTCAAAGTTCCTTTTGCGGTGCAACTACTTAAGGGTCCAGCAATGGTTTGGTGGGATTCCATTACATCACATTTTACCCCATAGCAGAGAGCATCGATTTGTTGGTCTGATTTCCACAATGAGGTTTGTAAGAAATATTGTTCGGTGTTTGTCCCTAACCTTGGATCTAGTACGAACCGAGTCACTCAATCGTTTGCGGAATCAACGATTAAGTTATAAACTAAACACACGAATAGTCAATACACAATGAATATCAAACGAAACGTATTATATTGAATAATAATCGGTCAGATTACAGGGATTTCGACTAATTATGTTTAGGGTTTCGTCAACCCTAAAACAGAAAACGTAAAATGATTAAATACAAAATCTGGCATCTGCGACGTCGCACACGACGTCGCAGGCCCAAGCCCATGCGACGTTGACTACGTCGCAGGCCCAAAACCTGACGTCGCACCTGCGACGTTATGCGCTACGTCGCAGGAGTCAGGAAACGCAAATCTAAATACAAACTACGAGCTAGACCAACTGACAGACACTAAACATGTACCAACAAACTCCCCCGTGTCTTCAGCTTGGTCTTTAAAAATCTTCTTTAAACCCAGCCCGCAGGAAATTGACCATCGGCATGAATTCCATTAGCCACGCAAACAGTAACAACATTGTAAAACTGCTCGGCTAAACGTCTGTTGAACTCATTCTTCTGACCAACACGAATCCGATCATCATAGAGTTTTCTTAAATCTTTTTCATGAAAATTAATCAAACTCATCGGATCATACAGTCTAAACGTTGCTTGCTTCAAATTCCATATACCTCCAACTTCTGGCCACGGTTCAGAATCAGGAACGAAAGTAATAACCGCTTCACCAGTCTGTGGATCAAGTTCCCATTTTATAAGTCTTCTCAGAAAATAATAAGGAACTGGTTCCAGAGGTATCTCGGTCAAACAGTTAGCAGGCGGATAATGAACTTTAACCATAGGTTTCCTGGTAACTGGATCAATCTTCGTTTTCCATGTATACCGAGTTCCCAACGTCGGTTTCAATTTAGAATATGTCTTCGATAACACTTCCCGACGTAAATTTCTCTGAATGAACTCGGCATAATCATTCTCAAACGGATTAATCAATTTAAGCTGAGCTAATCGATTAATCTCTCCTTTTGGCAACGTACTCAATCTATCAAAACGCATTCTGAAGTACTGAACTCCATCTTCTCTCTTAATCATAAAAAGATTCCTCTGACACTTCCAGCTTTTAATAACTCCGGTATAATTTCGACTAACCCGGTACACTTGACATTTAACTGGAATAGGAACTGGATTTCGTCCCTTAGGCCACCATTTCTTATTTCTCTCTCTCTTTTCTTCAGCAGTTAATTTCTTTGCTGCTGAGTCCGGTGCCTGTGTCTCTGGAGCTGGAGTTGCAGCAGAACTAGATTCTCCATGTTGAGCTTTTGCAGGTCTCTCATCTTCACTTGAATCAGACTCTATAATAGGTGCATCATCATAAGCTTCCCCAGAATGTGCATCATCATACGTTTCGTCTGAATTCAACTGTTCCTCTTCAATCGAAACATCCTCATTCATCTGAAAATCATTATCCATTTCTTCCTCAGAGCCAACTCCACTAGCCATTCTTTGAATAAACGATAAGTCCGCAAATGAATAGTCAACAGCCAGCGGTCTCGGTTGCCCTGGAATATCATCAACACAAAAGTAATCCAAAACAGAAATATTTTCATTAACAGTTTCAAGTACAGGGTTGGGATTTACAGACGCAGGTTCACTTGACTCTAAAGTGGGTATCCCAGACCCAGACTTCCCCGAGGCAAGTAACCTGCCTTCCAAAACATTAACCCTAAGCTTCGTTTCCTCAAGCTCCTTAGACTGAACCTCGATCAACGCAGCTTGTTCAGCAATCTTGTCGTCTTGAGCCTCCAGCTTTTGCTTCATCTTCTGCATATCTTCCATAATCTTATGCATGAATGCTGGAGTCGGTTGAATCTCAAAATCAGCTTGCTGCTGTGGATTGACTGGAGCTCTGGCTGATGAAGAACGACGAACACGACGACGAGGACGATAAGTTTCATCAGCAGAATCATCACCGTCTCGTGTACTTTTCCCAGTATCCCTTGGAGGTACATACTTGCGTCCTGCCCGGATCCGACGCTGAATTCTCAGATATCTGAATGAATCGTAAAGCCTGATACGTTCCATCTCAGAGGGACGCGGAACAGTACCATCCGAATGCTCAGGCGTCGGACCTCCATCCTGAGGACCTACATTGGCCGGTTCTTCAGAATCAGAACTCTCGACCGTGTCGTGAGATGCTGGATTGTCTGAGTCAACATGGCCAAACTGCTCAATATTTTCCAAAAGAGCATCCACATTCTCCCCCGCAGGTTGAACAGGAATGTTCACAAGCGGTTGCTGCGGCTGCTGAGGTGCTGGAATATCCATATACTGAGGTTCTGGGGGCGGTACATAATTTTCATCCACAATAGCACCGAATAAGGGAACATCCCTTGGTGCCTCGACCCCTTTCTCATACCCTGCACAAATAGTGAAAATCCGACTCATCATCGGTGAAATCTTTAGTTGCTGATCGATATCACCCTGTGCCTGAAGATCCGGATGATGACGATTGATGTGCAACTGTACAAATCTCGGATATAAAATCCATTTTTGATCCCCGGCATTCGCATTATCAACCATAGCCTTGAAGATAAATCCCGAGAAGTTGAACGGCTTGTTGTATACCAACGCTAACATAGCAGAAGCCAGACTTCGGCTCATCCCATCCGTTCCACCTTTCCTATTCCCCAAGCAAACAATAATCACATGCATCAAATATCTCCAGACGCGTGTGAGATTCGCTTTTCTATACTGATCAGAGGGAATCCCGGGATATCCTATCCGTTGCATAGCTCCAGTAACAAAAATATGATCAAAACCGACAGGCATATCCGGTTGATCATTCAGCTGTAAAAGTTCCCGAATACTCTGTTCTGTAATAGTGATCTCCGTACCCAGAACGGTAGAGACCAATCGTCTAACGTCGTTATCAGTAACAACAGTCGCATTTCTCCAAAAAGGGTTGATCAGATTTCCAAATGCCATAGTGTTATCGGAAATGGCGTGGAATACCCTTGAACGTCTCAAAAACGCGATCATCTGACGATACGGTGCAGCTTTATCAGAAGTGTCAGTAAGGTAAGCAGCCGTATTGTGACGAGCTTCAAAAATCAAAGCCATATCTGCAAAAACAGAAACAGATTGCAACTCGAAAAAGGTTAGCAAAAATGTTACATTTTTAAGAAAAACCTTTTCAAATTTCCTGGAACTAGCGACGTAGCCACTTACGTCGCATTAACACAGAGCGACGTAGAACTGTACGTCGCTAAAAATCAAAATAAATTGAAAAGCGACGTAAGGCCGGACGTCGCAGAAAATTCGAGCGACGTCAAGAGGGACGTCGCATTTTGCAATTTAATGTGAATTTAATCACTTTATTTAAATAGCGACGTAGAGTGGTACGTCGCAGTTAAGGCGACGTAGGGAAGGGCGACGTAGTCAATTAATAATAATTAAGTACAGCGACGTGGGCGACTACGTCGCATCGTACGTCGCATTGACGAACAGTCGACCCCAACCCAGAAACCCTAATTTTCGATTTTAGGGGTTTTCGAAATCAATCACGCAATAAGGTGCGGCCTACGATGGTGATTACGAAAATATAAGTTATAATAGTTACAACATCCAATTGACCATCGAATTTAACCCAAAACCGAAACCCTTTTAACCCGTAACACGTATATAGCAATTAAACGTAATATACACGGTGGGAAAAGGTGAATATGGTACCTAAGTGTGCGGAATAACGAGTAGATCAAAGCTACGTGAATAGATCGGAATGGAAACGACTACAAATCACAAATATGCTCGAAAAATTGCTACGTCGCAAATCGCCAGTTGCTACGTCGCAGGATACGTCGCAAGTGAATAGTGAATAGTGTGACGTGTTACGTCGCAGTTGAGACTATATATAGTCTAACCCTATGTGCGACGTAGTCTGGGACGTCGCAGGCAACGTAGAGTGGGACGTCGCATAGAGCAGTTGGGATGTGATTTGAGTTTTTTTATTTTTTTTAAAAACCGTTTACTCTTTTTTTTAGCAAATAATTTCCAAATGACTCGTGACTTGGGAAAAATAACTTAGCATAAAAATAAAGCATAAAACTAAAAAATGTTTTTGGTATTTTCTTTAATTTTACAAAAAGTAAAAAATTAACAAAATAAAATTACTAACACTCTATTTTTTTTTTTTTTTGTGACGGAGTTGTTTTTTCTGATTAGGGATCATATCGGAATAACATGCATTTGTTAGGAATAGTAAGTGTTATTTCGATCATCAGTATATTTGTCCACTTTAAATTTACGTGGCACAGTTAAAACACCTTTTATAAAAATTATTTCAAAACGATTATTGGTATTGTTTGTCCACCTAAACACGTTACATCCGCGTCTGTGAGTTAACCTTTTATTGTTAGTATGAATATTTCTCCGTGGTCCCCACCATAGATATACCCCTATAACTTAGACATGAACATAGTTTCCAAATTTAGAAAGAATATAAGAGAATCAATTTTAAGAATCAAGCCAGCGGTGACAGGTCTGTACTTGTGTACAACAGAGCAACATAACTTGATTCAGGTGTAAGCAAAACCAAACGCAGTCAAACCAAATTGAGTGGCGACCTTGTTTAGTACCTTAAATATAAGACTTTGCAAGTACATTGACTTAAATTTGCTTAGTTTTGAGAGTAAGCTGAATTGAGACCAGGTCTGCACTTACGTACAACAGAGGAAACAATCAGCTAACTCCCCCAAGAGATCTCAGATATACGATCTAAAAATAGAAGCATGTCAAGCTACGCTAAGGAATTAAGACTTAGTGTCGTACATCACAAGGTGTTTACCACAAGATCATAGACACGTATTGGAATTACTTTGTTGGTGCATTTTGTGTGTCAGTCAGTTGGTCAAACTATTGTAATTGTCAAAGTCAATTAGTCTACGAATGTATAGTGTTTAGTGTGTATATTCGAGTCTGTAATTATGGAATATACATAGAATGGTGACATTGTAATTGGGCCTGCGACGTCGGGTCAGACGTCGCAAGGGTCTGGGCCTGCGACGTTGGGCTTAACGTCGCAGGGTCCGATATGTGTGATATAAATAGCGAGTTACAAGTTAGTTTTAGGGTTGGACTTGGTGAGTGTGTATGTGAGCCGTTTTCAGAGTGAGAGAGAAGTGAGAACGAGATTGTAAACGAGTTTGTGTTTGATGATTGTAACGTTTTACTTTCAAGTGTGAATATATACAAAAACGTTATATAGAAATCGTGTGTTCGTGAATAATATATTGATTGTTTATCATTCCGCAATAGCAATCAATAACGATCCGATTAGATTCGAAGTGTACGGGACTATCAACTGGTATCAGAGCCGTAGAATCAAGGATTCGTCGGTTTCGGATCGTTATTTTGGGCGTTCTCGATTGATTCGCGAAGGTATTAATTGTTATTAATCGTTTCTAAGTTGATTTGCTTGATTAAGATCGATTTCTGGAGGTGTTTTTGGGTTAGATCGACGTTTGGTTTTCGAAATTTCGTTAGGGTTTCGAAAATTTTGGATTTTTAGGGTTTCTGGCCGCTGCAGCCCGACTGTGCGACGTCACCTGCGACGTCGCTTGCGACGTAACTGATTTTGACTTTAATTAGTCTTTGCGACGTAAAGTTGCGACGTTACCTGCGACGTTGTTATTTTGACCTTAAGTGGTTATTGCGACGTAGGCTGCGACGTCGCTAGACTCTGCGACGTTGGACTGCGACGTTATACACTACGTCGCATTTTCGATTCTTAATTGAGTCATCGGACTTCTGCGACGTACCGCTGCGACGTTGCTATTTTTCTCCGACGTTAACCTCGTTCTAAGTTCGGTAAAAAAAAAAAAAAGTTTTTTGGCGGGAAACTCCGAAATTTTTTTGCGTTTTCAAAATTTTTCCATAGGCTTAAAACTGTTCAATTTTAGTCTGGAAAAAGTTTCATTTTACCCGGCCAGTTTTTGACGTTTTTGGACGAAATTTTGGCGGGAAAAACGCGAAAATTTTGTAATATCAAATTTTGTTTTTAGGCTTAGAATAGCTTAATTTTAGTGTCGGAAAAGTTTCGCTACACTCTGTCAGTTTTCGAAATTTTCGAATTCAATTTTGGAGGGAAAATTCGGATATGGCTTTTGGTGCGAAAATGCTTCCTTCTACATCTTTGTTCTATAGTGATTTTGCGAGTTGGAAGATTAAGTTATGCAATTTCATTGAACACAAAGATCCAAATCTGTGGAATTGGTTTAACACCATTGATCGATATGAGCAACCAAGACTCGATGGGGTGCTTAAGTCAAGAGCACAAATGTCAGTCAAGGAACGAGCAGAGTTTGATAAAGACAATAGAGCATATGAGATGATTACCAAGTGTTTGCCAGAAGTTGTGATTAATGAATTTAAAAATCAAGCAACTTCTATAAGTTTATGGGATGCTCTTATAGCGGCTTACGATCAAAAGGAAAAGAAGTCAGAGGTAAATATTCAAATTCCTAGTCTACATGATACTTCCAGATCTACTTCCAACTCAGCAGCATCTACTTCTACTGGCACTTCCTATACTTCTCATACAGCTCATACCGCTCCTTCAAAGTCTACTGAGGAACATGCTAAAATCTTTACAGCTTTCCTCAATTTTTATGAGAATTTTCTTTCCAAGAAGGCTAGTACTTTGCAGCTCACTGAGGAAGACTTTGAACAGATCGATTCTGATGATTTGGAGTATATGGACATCAAATGGAGCATGGCCATGATAACCCAAAGGACAAAGAAATTTCTTCAGAGAACGGGCAGAAAAGACCTGGATGACGATGGTGATACAGGTCTTGGTTTTAATAAAAGCAAAGTGAAATGCAAGAACTGTCAGATTCATGGGCACTTTGCTAAGGAGTGTGAGAAAGTAAAATATCCTTCATCTGGATTCACTACTCCTACAGCTCCAACGACTCCAGAGAAAAACACAACATCACAGGCTATGACGGTGTATTCTCAAGGAGTGTTTGATTTTAGTGCACTTCAAGGAGAGGTTCAACACAGTGCGCTCTTGGCAAAGATACATGAGGTAGAAACAGAATCTGAAAAACCTTTTACTTGCATATCCTGTATTAAATTGGAAGCTTCTTTAAAATGTTTTCAAATAGACTATGTAGACTTGAGAGAAAAGGTCGAGAAACTCACTGAGTCAAATAAGTTTCTAAAAGCTAATGAAATACTTTATGAAAAGGAAGTTGAGGCTCATAAGTTTGACACTGAGAAATATAAAGCTAAAGTTTTCAGTCAACAAGATGCCATTAACAGCTATTTAACAGAAATTGAGTTGTTAAATAAAGAACTTTCTGAGCTAAAGTCTGAGTCTGACTCTTTTAAAAAAGGAATCACAAGTTTCTCAAACTCTCATAAAATCTTCGATGAAATTGTTGACAAGCAGAGGACAAATACAAGTAGTAAGGCTGGAATAGGGTATAACTCAGTTCCACCTCCTACTAATCACTATCCTCGGCCTGTTAAGGAAGGCACCGAAGAACTTGTGGCTGACTACTCATCATGGCCAGCTACAAAGTCTAAAGAAGCTACATCCAATCCCAAAAGGCAGGCAAAGGAGAAAACTAAACGGACAGAGTATCCCTTGCCTACTTTTGTTAAGTCTGATAGTACACCTCCAGTTAGTGTAGAGGAGGGTGTTGAGATAGAGGATCTACCGGAAGAGGCTGAAATCAAAGTTGAAAAAGTTAATGTAAAGCCAGAAAATCATATACTTACCAATGAAACTGTAAAGGTTTCAAATACAAAGGGTAAAAACAAGGTTGAAAATGAATCCAAAAGAGTTCAACATCAAATGAAGGATTCAAATATAAAATCTAAAAGTGAACAACCTTCAACATCAACTTGTTCAACTTCTGAGGCTTCTACATCAACGTGTACACATAAGTGTTCACGTCCTGTAAATGCCTCATCTTCTAAGCCTCCAACAGTTCATTCTCCACCTCAACCTTTTGTGGGTAATCATTGGAATAGGTCGTACATTGAACGACGTTCTTGTTTCCATTATGGACAACAAGGACATATAATTAGGGATTGTCGGTTATTATCCCTAGATAGGTTTGGTAGAGGGATGCCAAGAACTTCCTCCTTTAGGAATTCTCATTCAAAATCGTTTTCTAGGCGTGCTTCGTATTCGCCTATATCAAGATATGCATCCTCTTCTCCAAAACCCGTGGCTAGAGTAAACAAAGTTGTGCCTAGTAAACCTCAAGTTCAACAGCACAACATTGTTGAAAACAACTCATCTGAACCTACAAAGGTTTGGAAACCAAAATCCACAAACAACACATCAATGAAATCTTCTGAGTTTTTAAAATATCATAAACTCATTGATGTGATGATTATGGATGACCATGGACAACCCAAGTCTATCAAGGCTTGGGTGTCCCATAAGTACAAACGTTTAATTGTTTGTGGCGGTGCAGTCAGATTTTTATTAGCTAATATTTTTAGTGACTGCATGGATGTGGATATTGTTGGAAGAATGCGATGATGATTTGTGATTGGATGAGATTTTCGATGTTACGAGGTGGTAAAAGTGCTAAACGGCATTTGACTTGACTTGATATGTGATTTTGATAATTATCTATTTTTATTTGTTAGATGCAACAGCCATTCTTTATACTTTTTAGTATCAAAGAAATGCAATGTTGCGAAATTTATTCAATTAAAAAAATACAAAAATGTGTTTAATGTTTAAGGGGAGTATTTTTGAATTTAATTTAAGAATCTGCTGTTCAGGGGGAGTAATTTTAATGTTTTAAAAATTCTGATTATGGATCAGAAATGAGAACAGCAAGATTCTTAATTCTTGAAAAGATGTTGAATTGTGTCTGTAAACAACTTGGGATATGATAGTACATCGGGTGACATGCATAAAAATGGAAATTTTAAGGTTTATGTTTGATGTGTCAGTAGGTTTATCTGGCATATTTAACACATCTTTTATAAACATTAGCTTTATCATATGATGTATTGGTAGACATGATACACACCGGTTTGTGAGTGAGTAAGAAGTAATATTAAAACTTGTCTATTACTTTGCGAAAAATGTTATATGATGTATGACATAAGTCTTAATTGATAAATGAAGGTACTGCCATACACTGTTATAATCATTATGTAAATGCAAAATGGCATATAGTAATAATATGATTATTCGCCTAACTAATGGTAACTATTGTTGTACTCACGTACAGACCTGAATCCATTAGTTATGCAAATAGTCTCAAACTTGTTATGTTCATACTAAGGGACCCTCTGTTGTACTAAGTACAGATCTGGGGCCACTAGTATCTTCATAATCAGTTTGATGTATGCCTAAATTTGAAGGTCAGGTGTATGTTACGAGATAGCCGAGATAAACTTGGTCTTGTAATATCTACCTTGTCTGTAAAATATGCAGCGTTATGCGTTTTACTAAAGTTTATCAGTATATCATATAATAGGTTTCACAAAATTAATATTCATACTAACAATAAAGGTTAGCTCACAGATACGGATGTAACATGTTTAAGTGGACAAACAATACCGATGATCGTCTTGAACTAATTTTTATAAAAGGTGCTTTAAATATGTCAAGTAAATTTAAAGTGGACAAATATACTGATGATCGAAATAACACTTACTATTTGCTAATAATTGCATGTTGACCTGACATGATCCCTAAGCAGACTTAAAACAATTCTATCCCCAATTTATTTTAATCTTCGTTCTTTGTTTTTCATTTATAAAGAAAAATACAAAAAGATTTTATTTCTATGTTATTTTCTTCAATATCACATATCTTGTTAAAGTCAAATATTGAAGATGTAAAGGATGTCGGTTATTCTCCAAAGATTGTGAAGATAATTCTATCGGAGAAGCTGCTGATGATTGAGAGATGGTCACTGAGTTTGAAGATCTTATTGTATGATAAATTTTTGTCAGTCACATGAATTTGGACACCAAGATTTCTTTGAAGACCATGCTATCTCAAAGGGGGAGTTTCTGATTGTCAAAGACATGAAAGAGTTTGTTGATGAAGACTAATTGAAGACTTATTTGACCAAGCTGATGACAAGGGGGAGTTTGTTGGTGCATTTTGTGTGTCAGTCAGTTGGTCAAACTATTGTAATTGTCAAAGTCAATTAGTCTACGAATGTATAGTGTTTAGTGTGTATATTCGAGTCTGTAATTATGGAATATACATAGAATGGTGACATTGTAATTGGGCCTGCGACGTCGGGTCAGACGTCGCAAGGGTCTGGGCCTGCGACGTTGGGCTTAACGTCGCAGGGTCCGATATGTGTGATATAAATAGCGAGTTACAAGTTAGTTTTAGGGTTGGACTTGGTGAGTGTGTATGTGAGCCGTTTTCAGAGTGAGAGAGAAGTGAGAACGAGATTGTAAACGAGTTTGTGTTTGATGATTGTAACGTTTTACTTTCAAGTGTGAATATATACAAAAACGTTATATAGAAATCGTGTGTTCGTGAATAATATATTGATTGTTTATCATTCCGCAATAGCAATCAATAACGATCCGATTAGATTCGAAGTGTACGGGACTATCATACTTCTTAATAACCCATAGATCGGTATGTATCATGCCTACCAATACATCGTATGATGAAGATAATTTAGATAAAAAAAACTGTTTTAAGTGTGTCAGATAAACCTACTGACACATCCAAGATAAACCTTAAAATTCCATTTTGTGCATGTCACCCGATGTACTATCATATCCCAAGTTGTTTACAGACACAACTTCAACGTCTATCTTAAAGATGTAGCAACCTTGCGTTTTCTTTAATACTAAAAAGTATAAAGAGTGGCTGTTGCGATTTTTTTTTTTTTTTTTTTTAAATTGAATTTAAAAACCTAAAAAAAATCCAAGTCACAAATCATTTCTTTGACTGAAAGAACCTTAAACCTATCAGATTGACCAGTTCAATAAAACGTGATCGCAAAAAGGCTTTTGTGAAAAGGTCCGCACACTGCTTAAGGGTATCTATATGTACGACATCTATAAGGTGTTTCTCAAAGCAATCCCGTATGAAGTGGAACCTCAGTTCAATATGTTTGGTCTTAGAGTGCTGTACGGGATTGTGTGTTATAGATATAGCAGCTGTATTATCAATGTAAATAGGAGTCATAGAGAGATTGAACCCGTAATCACGCAGCTGATGCTGAATCCAGAGAACTTGAGAACAGCAACTTGCAGCAGCAACATACTCGGCTTCAGCTGTGGAAATAGCAACCGCAGTCTGCTTTTTGCACTGCCAAGAAACTAAGCGCGATCCAAGGAACTGACATCCTCCAGTAGTTGACTTCATATCTATCTTGCAGCCACCAAGATCCGAATCCGAATAGGCAGTTAACTCGAAGTTTTTCTCGTTTGAATACCATAGACCCAGAGATGGCCTAAAAGCGAGATATCCAAAAATGCGTTTTACTGCCTTCATATGAGACACCTTCGGATTTGCTTGAAATCGTGAGCAGAGTGAAACAGCAAACACTATATCTGGTCTTGAGGCAGTCAGGTACATGAGAGAGCCTATCATTGAGCGATAGTCTTTCTCCTTGCAATCTTCATCATCCTCATTAGGTCCAAGATTGTGTCTTGCTTCAATTGGAGTGCCGTAGTGTTTACTGTTGAGCAATTCATACCGCTTTAACATATCAGTGACATATTTTGACTGGTGGATATAAATTCCATTGTCATATTGCTCAACCTGTAGTCCCAGAAAGAACGTGAGTTCCCCCATAGCACTCATTATAAACTCAGATTTCATCAGGCTTTCAAAATCCTTGCACAACTGATCATTAGTTGATCCAAAAATTATGTCGTCCACATAGACCTGCACAAGTAACAAATCCGCTCCTTCCCGTTTGATGAAAAGCGTGCTATCAATCTGTCCTCTATCAAAACCATTCTTCAGCAAGTACTTGGCAAGTCGCTCATACCAAAGTCGAGGAGATTGATGAAGACCATACAAAGCTTTCTTCAGCTTGCAAACATGATTAGGATGCTTTGGGTCTTCAAAACCAGGAGGCTGACACACATAAATCACTGCGTTGACATCTCCATAAAGAAAAGCACACTTTACGTCAAGTTGATACACGCGGAATCCTTTAAAAGAAGCATAGGCTAGAAAAATCCGAATTGATTCCAAACGAGCGACAGGAGCGAAAACTTCATCATAGTCAATACCTTCTAGTTGACTATATCCTTGAACTACCAGACGGGCTTTATTCCGAATAACCGCCCCACGATCATCCATTTTGTTACGGTAAACCCAACGAGTACCCGTCAAGTGAGCACCCTTGGGTAGAGGAACAATTTCCCAAACATTCATCCTGTTTATTTGCTGTAGTTCCTCCTGCATAGCCTCGACCCAAGATGGATCCTTTAAGGCTTGTTCAACCTTTTTATCACGTCCTTTTAAATCCCAAACTCGATCCGAATCGCCAAAACGAGCACTTTCTGCTCTGATACCAGTTGTTTGTCCCTAACCTTGGATCTAGTACGAACCGAGTCACTCAATCGTTTGCGGAATCAACGATTAAGTTATAAACTAAACACACGAATAGTCAATACACAATGAATATCAAACGAAACGTATTATATTGAATAATAATCGGTCAGATTACAGGGATTTCGACTAATTATGTTTAGGGTTTCGTCAACCCTAAAACAGAAAACGTAAAATGATTAAATACAAAATCTGGCATCTGCGACGTCGCACACGACGTCGCAGGCCCAAGCCCATGCGACGTTGACTACGTCGCAGGCCCAAAACCTGACGTCGCACCTGCGACGTTATGCGCTACGTCGCAGGAGTCAGGAAATGCAAATCTAAATACAAACTACGAGCTAGACCAACTGACAGACACTAAACATGTACCAACATTCGGGATTTGACATGACTCGGATTCGACGCGAGTTTTTGGATTTGCAATTAACGGATAAGATGACGATGGATGATCTCATTTCCCAATTCACTGACAAGTTGAGATTCATGCAACAATGGGTACCGGAGGAACGTATGAAGATTGACCATTTTGTGGGGATGTTACCGCATACTTATCAGACGACCGTGAGATTGGCGGGTACTCTTTCCCAAGCTTTTGATCTTGCCCGTTCTGTGGATGGGGATGTTAGGGCACAGGGCTTGGAGGTTAAGGAAAAATCTCCATTTAAACCCAAGGGTGAATCTTCGGGTAGTCCGGGAAAGAAGAAATGGCAGGGATCTCATCAACCTAAGAAGTCCAGTTCGGATAGTAAATCATTGGATAGAACCAATTGGTGCCACAATTGTAAATCGCGACACACGGGTCCTTGCACTCCACAAACTGCTAGGTGTATCAAATGTGGACAACTTGGTCATGACATCAAGGATTGTGCGTTTCCGAGGCACGTGTGTTGGAATTGCCAAAAGGAAGGTCATCGTTCGGGTTTGTGTCCGGAGGCTGGAAAACAAAAGATGGGTGTGGTCGGAGGGTCTTCATCTCCTGGCCAGAAAAGAAAGAATTCCCCAACGGCAACCGGCAGGGCATTTCAAATGACAGCCGATGATGCTGTCAGGACTGAAGATGTTATAACTGGTACATTTCTAATCAACTCTGTACCAGCTACTGTTCTGTTTGATTCGGGAGCCAATTGCTCATTTATATCTATGCTTTTCTGCGATAAACTGAAATTGACTCCCACTTGTATTACAAATCCTATTGAGGTTGAGATAGCAAATGGCAAGATAGTTCCAGTTACCACATCGGTGACTGGAGCTAGCATATTGATTGAGGATCATAGTTTCCCAATTTCTTTTCTATTGATGCCTATCCCCAGTTTTGATGCGGTTTTAGGCATGGATTGGTTAAGTAAGAATAAGGCAAGTATAGAGTGCCATAAGAAACTAATTAGGATTCCAATCTCGGATGAGTCATATGTTGTGGCTCGAGGGGAACGGGAAAGAGGTAGTATCCCTATGATTTCTATGATGAAAGTTAGTAAATCTCTAGCTAAGGGGTGTATATCCTACTTGGCCTATATAATTGATGCAAAATTAGAAAAGAAAACCGTTTCCAATATCCGGGTGGTTTCTGATTACCCCGACGTTTTTCCTGATGAATTTCCTGGGTTGCCTCCCATTAGAAAGGTGGAATATAAAATTGACCTAATTCCGGGTTCTACTCCGGTAGCTAAGGCTCCTTATAGACTAGCTCCCTCCGAAATTCGTGAAATGATGACCCAAATTCAGGAGCTATTAGATAAGGGTTTTGTCAGGCCTAGTTCGTCTCCTTGGGGTGCACCTGTGTTGTTTGTTAAAAAGAAGGATGGCACCCTTCGGATGTGTATTGATTATAGAGAGTTGAATAAGCGAACCATAAAGAATAAGTACCCTTTGCCCCGAATAGATGAATTGTTTGATCAATTACAAGGGTCTTCCTATTTCTCTAAGATTGACTTGAGGTCGGGTTATCATCAAGTGCGGGTTTGTGAGGAGGATATTCCTAAGACGGCTTTCCGCACTAGATATGGTCATTACGAATTTCTTGTTATGCCTTTTGGGTTGACTAATGCTCCGGCGGTCTTTATGGATTTGATGAATAGAGTTTGTCGACCCTACCTTGATAAGTTTGTTATTGTATTTATTGACGATATATTGATTTATTCTAAGTCTGAATCCGATCACGAAGTACACTTGCGTTTAGTACTTGATACTTTGAGACAGGAGAAGTTGTATGCTAAGTTCTCCAAATGCGAGTTTTGGTTGCGTGAGGTTCAGTTTTTGGGGCATATTATTTGTGAGGATGGAGTTAAGGTTGATCCATCTAAGGTTGAGGCAGTTATGAATTGGCAAGCACCTAAGTCTGCTTCAGAGATTAAGAGTTTTCTTGGTCTAGCGGGTTACTATCGAAAGTTCATCAAGGATTTCTCTAAGCTCGCGGGTCCTTTGACGAAATTGACTCGAAAGGATGTTAAGTTTCAATGGAATGATCAGCAGGAGTCGGCTTTCCAGACTTTGAAACAGTTATTGTGTCAGGCTCCAATTTTAGCTCTGCCTGATGGGTCCGATGATTTCATTGTGTATTGTGATGCTTCACATGCGGGTTTGGGCGGTGTTCTAATGCAACGTGGTCAAGTCATAGCATATGCGTCTCGACAGCTTAAGCCTCATGAAAAGAATTATCCTACCCATGACTTGGAACTCGCAGCTGTAGTCTTTGCCTTAAAAATCTGGAGACATTATTTGTATGGTACTAAATGCGTTATTTGTACGGATCATAAGAGTCTTCAATACATGTTTTCTCAGAAGGAACTGAATATGCGTTAGAGGAGATGGTTAGAGTTGATAAAAGATTATGATTGTGAGATTCGTTACCATCCGGGTAAGGCGAATGTGGTCGCGGATGCGTTGAGTAGAAAAGGGAAATTCGAGAAAGTTTGCTTTATGCGATTAGAAGTTTCCTCAGATTTGATTGACAAATTGAGAACGGCACAAATGGAAGCATTGTTGGATCAAAATTTGAAAGCCGAGATTCTATTGAAAAGAAAAGAACTGTTATGTGACGATTCTCGTGGATTAAAGACATTCCAATCGCGTGTTTGGGTTCCTTTGCTTGGTGGACTTCGTGATGTAATATTGACGGAAGCTCATAAGTCCAGATTGTCGGTTCATCCCGGGAGCACAAAAATGTATAATGATCTGAAACCTTTGTATTGGTGGCCTACTTTGAAAACGGATGTTGCTCGATTTGTGGAATCGTGTCATATAAGCTCTCAAGTGAAGGCCGAACACCAGAAACCGTATGGATCGTTGAAACAACTTGAGATCCCCGAGTGGAAATGGGAACACATTACGATGGATTTTGTAACTAAATTTCCGCGAACCATTAGAGGAAATGATATGATCTGGGTGATTGTGGACCGACTAACTAAGAGTGCTCACTTCCTTGCTACTAGTGAGTCGGCATCTTTGAGTAAGTTAGCTCAGTTGTACATCAGTGAGGTTGTTTCGAGGCATGGGATTCCGTTATCTATTGTATCAGGCAGAGATCCTCGTTTTGCATCTGGATTTTGGCGGAGTTTGCAAAATGAATTGGGTACTAGAATCAATTTGAGTACGGCTTATCACCCTCAGACGGACGGTCAATCAGAGCGCACCATTCAAACTTTGGAGGACATGTTGCGTGCGTGTGTGTTAGAATATGGTGGGTCTTGGGATTCACACCTGCCATTGATTGAGTTTGCGTATAATAATTCTTATCACTCGAGTATAGGTATGCCTCCGTATGAAATGCTTTATGGGCGTCGTTGTAGAACACCCACATGTTGGTTGGAAGCGGGTGAGAAACAATTGGCGGGTCCAGATATTGTTCAGATTACTGCGGATAAGGTAGCAATTGCTCGTGAGAAGTTAAAAGCGACACGTGATAGACAGAAACAGTATGCCGATCCGCGGCGCCGTCCGGTTTCGTTTGTAGTGGGTGAATTGGTATATTTAAAGGTTTCCCCTTGGAAAGGAGTGATTCGGTTTGGTAAACGTGGTAAACTTGCTCCTAGGTTTATTGGGCCATTTAGAATTCGCCAAATAGTTAATGATCAAACAGTATCGTTAGATCTTCCTCCTGAATTAGCGGGTATTCATGACACTTTTAATGTGTGCTACTTAAGGAAGTGTAAGGTGGAGGATCAATCACAAATCCTTCCGTTACAAGACTTGCGTGTCGACTTAAGTCAGAAACTTGTAGAGGAGCCCATAGAGCTTGTAGATAGAAAAGTGACTAAACTTCGAAAGAAGGAAATACCCATGGTTTTGGTTAAGTGGCGACATAGTTTGGGTGCTAATCTTACGTGGGAAACGGAGGAAAGCATGAGATTGCGTTATCCTAATCTCTTTGAGCGTGGCGAGATTTCGGGGACGAAATCTTCTTAAGGAGGGAAGATTTGTAACATCCTCATTACCGGCCTAGGAGAAATTTGGTAAATTACTTATTTCATTTGATTATTTAATTAAGTTAGAAATAATTCGTATTATTTGACAAATTGAAATAAATATGTCCAATGGTCAAATGACTTATTGTGATCCATGAATTATTATTTGTTTTAAATTATTATAGTTGACGGTATAATAAAATATATTTTCACGCAAAAGGTTTTTTAGGTTCCAAACAATAGGTTTAGAGCGGGTATAATTTGGAACCAACTTATACCCACCCTTAGTGATGGATCGGTTCATTTGTTTTCCTTTCCCCCAATTCCTTTATTTCACTCCACAAAAACACACACACATACATTACTTAACAAAAGGAATTCAAGGAATCGAGGGAAGCCTTTGTGTTTTCGAATTCAAGATACTCATCACCATCATCACTCTCTTAGCATCTTCATTTCAAATGTAAGTATTTGATGTTTAAATATTTATTTGAAGTTAAATGATAAATTAGGATTGATTATGATGATTGTGTAGAAATTGATGTTTGATGATGATTATTTGATGATAGATGATGCTATATGATGCTTTGAAACTGATTTAAACTTGTGTTGATGTTTTGTTTGTGGATTTGGACTTATTTTCGGGTTAGGGTTAAACTGAAACTGCAGATCGCTGGTAGGGGTGTAGTACACGGTGGGTACTACCCTTACCCGGCGGGTAGTCCCGTTTGGGACGGGTAGCCGGCGGGTATGACCTGTAGCCGGCGGGTATTAATGCATGTTTTGGACCCGAAGGTGGCTTTAAAGTGGGTACCCGATGCGTACCCGAATACCCGGCGGGTAGTGTCTGTAGCCGGCGGGTATTCACCTTACCCGGCGGGTACTCCTTGGTTTTCTGCAACAATTATCTAGCTTATTATATATGACTTAAATGCGCGTTATATGCTATTGAAAATCTGAATACAAGTTATATGCAATAAAATGTAACGATAACTTGGGTTAGTCTAGGTAATTGTGATATATGAGAATAATGTGTATTGGATTGAGAAGTGTTTACTCGAAATACGTTGAATATATTAAATTAAGTACACTCTTGCAAGTGAGAATGCTAATTAATATTTTGTTGTATTCTCAGATACACCGAAAACTCAGTAATATAAGAACTCTGAGTGGAGACAGTGACGTCAAGGGTGAGTGGATCATTGACTTTCAGTCTAAATTAGTTGTAACAATCTGGTTACAACGGGTAAACATGTTCTACTGTTATCCTTTGTATAAATTGCATATTGCCATGATGATTATGGAATGTGCTATCTTGTCAGGGGTCAATATGATATTGGGTTTGGATACTATTACTTTGGACGACATGATAACTTTGTACATGTGTTGTTTATTGAAATCATGTCGTATGTAGTAATGGTACTAAACTATCGGTAAGACCACTATTTGGCCTTCAGTGGTTATAAGTGTTACTTGGGGAACCACCGCGGCATGAGGGTATCTCAAGGACCACCGATCCTCTTTGATGTATTGTTGTGATGCTTTGTGTGATCAATTGCTATGATAGTTTAGTTTGATAGTTGTGATCTATTCACTTAGCTTCGTGCTAATCCCTCTCCTCACTTCTTGCAGATTACTTTTGATGTGGGTGGGCAAGAAATTGGTTTGAAGAATGTTTGACTGCCTACTCTGACTATATGACATGTCGTCATTTATAAATTTATGTTTTGGAATTTAAATAACACCTAACTTAATGTTGTAGTTGATGTGGTTATTGTATCAACTTATCATGCAGGCATAGATTGTGTTTTGGGAACTATGTTATACGCAATCTATAATGCATGATTTGTATTTAATCGCTTCCGATATATGTTAAAAAAAAAAAAAAATGTCTCTTGAATTCATGTGGTGTTATAAAACTCCCCCGAGGAATTGCTGAAGATATAATGGTCCGAGTCGGTAAATTTATCTTCCCAGTTGACTTTGTCATTATGGATATTGAGGAAGATGCCCACGTTCCCCTCATCCTTGGTAGACCTTTCCTAAACACTGCCAAGGCTGTGATAGATGTAAATGAAAAATCTTTAAAACTGAGGGTTGGAGCGAAGGAAGTCACCTTTAATATCGATAAGTTGATGAAGCACCCTATGGGAGAAGATCTTGGTCTTGTGGATGCCATGCAGGAAATATATGACGAGCATTTGGAGGAGATTCTAGCAGTCAGCAGTAACGAACCTTTCTCCAGCACTATCATCACCAAAAGAAGACTTTGCCAGGACGACATCGGACTCTGCTCAGCTATCTCTGACCAACCAGCACCTTCCTGAGAGCTGCTATTTCCCTTACCTAAAATGAAGAATCCTTTAGCACCGCCTAACTACTCTCCCACGAACAACTCCGTTGTTACTGTTCCTTTAGGCGAAGGCATCCCTATCCCACTTTTAAGAAGAAATCATTTTTTTCCGATACCCGAATCATCTCCGTCTGTAGCTGAGATTCTCAAATCTTTTGAGGAGATGGATTCCGGTACGTTGCCACAACTATCTGAAGGTTGTGAGAAATCAAATCCAGAATTCACCATAAGTACTTCTTCTAAAGCTCAATTTCAGAAGTTCGCACTCACCGACAACAACAATGTCATCATCACTAAGGATAATGCAACTTCTTCATCATCTACCTGCAAATACGAGTTAAAGAAGAACGCGCTTTCCAATGAGACAGAACTAGTAGAGATAGCATCAGCCACTACAGCCGACTCATCTCCAGAAGAATCAGAGTTCCAAAAGGAGTATGACGAATTACAAAGAGACGAGATCGCTCGAATGAAACCCTCTATCGAAGAACCGCCAGAATTGGAGCTGAAGGAATTACCCCCTCACTTGGAATATGCTTTTCTCGAAGGAACCTCACATCTACCCGTCATAATTGCCAAAGGTCTTTCACCAGAAGAGAAAGCAAGACTTATCCAGGTCTTGAAGTCACACAAGAAGGCGATTGCATGGAAGATTTCTGATATACAAGGGATAATCCCAAATTACTGCACGCACAAGATACTCATGGAAAACGACTTCTAACCTTCCATACAGAGACAGAGGAGAGTAAACCCGAAGATTCAAGACGTGGTCAAGAAAGAGGTTATCAAACTCTTGGATGCTGGTTTGATCTATCCTATCTCAGATTCCCCATGGGTCAGCCCAGTTCAGGTTGTCCCAAAGAAAGGAGGAATGACGGTTATCGCTAATGAAGATAATGAATTGATTCCTACACGAACCGTCACCGGCTGGAGAGTGTGTATCGACTACCGGAAATTAAATGAAGCCACCCGGAAAGATCATTTCCCTCTGCCGTTCATCGATCAGATGTTGGAAAGATTATCGGGGAATGAATATTACTGCTTCCTCGATGGTTTCTCCGGCTATTTTCAAATTCCTCTCGATCCAAAGGACCAAGAAAAGACGACATTCACATGTCCATATGGTACATTTGCCTACCGCCGCATGCCATTCGGTTTATGCAATGCGCCTACAACATTTCAAAGGTGTATGGTGGCAATATTCCATGACATGATTGAACATTGTATGGAGGTATTCATGGATGACTTCTCAGTCTTCGGTGATTCCTTCACATCTTGTTTTTCCAACCTTGAAAGGATGCTAGACCGATGCGAAGAATCAAATCTTTTCTTAAACTGAGAAAAGTGCCACTTTATGGTGAAAGAAGGAATACTTTTAGGACATCGAATATCAAAATCTGGAATCGAAGTTGACAAAGCCAAAGTTAAGACTATTGCCAAACTTCCGCCACCTACTTCTGTTAAAGCCATTCGCAGTTTTCTAGGTCACACCGGATTCTACCGTCGCTTTATTAAGGATTTCTCTAAGATCTCTCAACCTATGACGCACCTTCTCGAGAAGGATACTCCGTTTGTCTTTTCAGATGACTGTCTTAAAGCTTTCAACATTTTGAAGAATCAGCTCACGCATGCACTGTGACACCCCCAAATTTGATGATTTGTGGAAGCTCGATTTGGGTGTCACTAATCAATATACGAAGCACATAAGATAATAATGAACGACCACTATATGCGTCGTTTTAAACTTGCATTAATAAAGTAAATGTTTACATCAAAATAATGATACATTGGCTCGGTTCCTGAAATTGAGAGATTACATAGCATAATTACTTTTACAAAATATAATAATGCGATCAAATCTCTAATTGTATGTATGCTGACTCGAGCTAATGATCCCTGCTTGTGCAGCCAACCTACTGCTGGGTACCTGTGATATGTACTAAAATGGGTCAGCGAAAACGCTGGTGAGCTCACAGGTTTGTATGTCAATGTATAGTTGTAAGAACCACAAGATTTATATTGAATTTAAGATGCAATTAAGCAAAATAAAAGTTATACAATCCATGAGCACATAGTCTGAGCTTAACTTGAGCGCTAGGTCCAATTAAGGAAACCTAACTGATTTGCCTCCTACGAGTGTCTAATCCACACTCGTCTTCCCAAATGCTAATACATCCGTTTGACCGGTTAGTGCGTGCTAACCCGGATGAGGATTGTCAATCCCATATGATATCATATACTAACATTCACGCTAAAATATTAGAGACTATGCTATAGAGGACTTTAATTGATTAGCTTGAAACTCATGTAGTATTTGAAGGTTGGCACTTGCGTTCTACTAGTAAAACAAAATGAAGTAGTAATATCACACCCCTGGTAAAAGTAGTGAAAATGGGGCCATGAAACTCACCTGAGTCTTGAAGTGTTTAATTTAATAAACTTGAAGTAATTAGCTGTAATTTGGTGTCCAAAGTCTTGAAACCTGAATGTGTCCACGACACTTGAATTGTTATTAATTGTACCGGTATCTCGAAAGACTACCTTTGAAATTGTTTGTTTAACTTGATGTCCAAATTACCCCGATTTGGTTGATTGTATTGTTACAAGTTACTAAGACTTGTTTGATTGAATTGATACAAGTTACAACAACTTGTTTGATTTAATTGACACAAGTTACAATGACTTGTTTGATTGAATTGATACAAGTTACAACAACTTGTTTGATTTAATTGACACAAGTTACAACTACTTGTTTGATTGAATTGATGTATGTTTTGAAAACGCGTACGGTCCGTTGGTGATTAATTGCAACAATAATCTTGATGTTATCACATTGATTTCGAAGCGTTATACTTGAACAGTAAATTCCATTTTGATTGAAAGGTTGTATCGTGTAAGCGTTTTGAAGTTGTACAAGTTTGACACTTGTTGTAAAAATGTGCTTACGGAATCTAAGTACGGGGGTCCGGGGGCAGCGCCCCTGGTTAGCGGGGTCCAAGGGGCGGCAGCCCCTGGCTGGGGTCGAGCTGCCAGGTCAGCTTGGAAAATTTTTATTTCTACTATATTGCTTTAAGGAAAAACGCATCTGGACTTGAATTTGGGTAAAATCAAGTGATAAAATTTCGAGCCTCGACACTTAGTAAAAATCTGTGTTTTTGAGGTTCTGGTTTGTGCGACGTTGAGTGCGACGTTGGGTGCGACGTCGCAGATCCTGACTGCAACGTTGGGCACGGCGTCGCTATGTGCGACTTTCGCAATTTAATGCGACGTTGTACGTGGCGTCGCTATAGGCGACGTTGTTAATTTCTGCGACGTAAGGGTTTGCGTCGCTAAGTGCGACGTCCGCAATTCGATGCGACGTAAGTCGCTGCGTCGCATTTGCTCCAGGCCAAATGCTACGTACGGGATCTGATCGGAGTTTCAACTTCAAAAACGTATTTTCCGGCCATCAATCAGCCTAATATTTTTACCCAACCCATTTTAGGACATTACAAGGTTATACAAACAACTAGCAAGTGATAATACTTAAAAATGAGAGTTTTCGGAGTTGTGTCGGAAACTTACAAATCGCAGAAATGAAATTCCGGGAAGATAGAAATGTAGGTCTTGAAGCGGTGAATCTTTTGTTCCAAAGAAGCTTGAGAATCCAAGGTCGTTTAGTGTGTTTATTTTGTGATTTTGATAGAGATGATAATGGTGGTGGTGTTTGGTAATTAGAGAGAAAAGAGGAAAGAAGAAAGAGAAAAGAAAAAGATAAATGAAAGAAGAAAAATGGTGGGGAGGTGGTTAAGGGATCACCTCCCATTTTCAGTCTACGCGTAGCACTCCGTGCGGTGTTCGTTTTCCCGGTCGTTTGAACGTTAAATATTCGTTTTTGCGTTTAATTATACGTTTTTGAAATATAAATAATTACCCCAAAATTTTTGGTTGAAGTATTTTATAAAATACTTTGTGTTTACGTTATAAGTATAACTTCTTTTTGTTTTGTCGGTTAGTCGAATTTTTGTAGAGTTCGGTAACGTTTTAAACAGAACGTCTGTGTCTATTTTATTATCGACATATTATAAAGTAGTTATTTGTGGAATTAAATTATTTCACATAATTAATAATTTCATCACCAACGTCCGTATTTAATTGAATCGAAATGCATTCGATTTGAAACTTGTACGATTTAAACAAACCGCATAATTGTGTAGATATATATTCAACAATATATATAATAATTGATACATTAATTAGCCTAACACAGAACTAATTACATGTATTAATACTTGATTAGGCACTAAATTCTAGTCCTAAATTGACGGGTGTCACATGCACCGATCATGGTCACCCTCGATTGGAGTCTTCCATTTGAGATCATGTGCGATGCTAGTGACTTCGCTGTTGGAGCTGTCTTAGGGCAAAGGAAGGAGAAGCAGTTTCAGCCAATCTACTACGCCAGCAAGACACTCACTGATGCACAAGAGAATTACACCACAACAGAGAAAGAGCTTCTTGCGGTAGTATTCGCTTTTGATAAATTTCGTTCTTATTTAATATTGTCCAAAACTATTGTCTATACAGATCACTCAGCCTTGAAGTATCTCTTCAAAAAGCAAGACGCTAAGCCAAGACTGCTTAGATGGATTCTCCTCCTCCAAGAATTTGACATAGAAATCAAGGATAAAAAGGGAGCCGAGAATGTAGCAGCAGATCATCTTAGTCGATTGGAAAATCCGTCGATGGAGAAGCTTGATTAGAGAGAGATTCAAGACCAATTTCCTGAAGAACAACTCATGAATATCGGAGGATACCAAAAGGGATCTCAATTCACTTACAACCCGCCTCCAGAAACAACCGAGCAAATAATCGAACGCCGCGTGGCTGAAGCTATTGCTCAGAACGAGGCAAGTCGAAACCGAGACCATGTGGCAAACAACAGTGGAGCCACCCCAGTTAACAGCGAAACACCAACGAATACCTAGCAGGGGTGTTCCTACAAAACCTTCCAAGCCTGTAAACCGAACACTTATACCGGGACCGAAGGGGCAATCGGCCTGGTCCACTGGATCGAAAAGATGGAATCGGTCCTCGATATCAGCGACTACGCAACTGAAAACGTGGTGAAATTCGCCACGTGCACTCTAGCCGACGAAGCATTAACCTGGTGGAACACTCAAGTCCAGATCATGGGACGCCCAGCTGCCTACTCCATGAGCTGGGAAGCTCTGAAACAGATGATGATGGAGGAATTTTGCTCTCCCAACGAGATCCAGAAACTGGAAACCGAGCTACGGAACATACAAATGATCGGCACTGACATTACCGGTTACACAACTAGATTTCAGGAGCTTGCACGTCTTGCGCCTCACATGGTAACTCCCGAGAAGGAGCGCTGACGGCAGCCAAACGGTCGGTGTTTAGGAATCGCTTCCTGTCGTTGCGGGCCTCCCGCCTGGCTGGGTCAGTGGGTTTTAAAATTTGTTTTTGCTGGGCCTAAGTATACTAAAGCTATGGGTGAGTACAGCGATAGGTATAACCTAGGGTCGTTCTTCAAACTACAACGGGCATGGGATCTAGGACTTTAGTTATCTATGGGGATTTAGCTAGGGTTTAAAAGAAGTTTGGGTTTGTTTTGGTTTTTACTAACTACTGATTACCTAAAATTAAATTAAAATAAAGTAAAGCGGAGGTGAGGTGGCAACGAGAACTTATAGGTGAGGCGAGTGTTTACTATGATAATTAATCATGCTATTTAGGGGTAGTTAATGGGATAAAGCCTTAGTTAAGATGACAGCTATATTTCCTAATGAGCCATAACTCCTAGCCTATTATCTATCTAATGTAGAGTTGTCCGCAATCAGATAAATAACATGTCACGTGGATAACAGTTATGGAATGTAAACTACACCGGAAGTGGTCCCAAATGTAGCAACCAATTTAACCAACAACCATCCTCGAGTCTTGTTCCCCAATCTCGGACATTTGAGATATCCGAATCATGGCATGAATTGTTGAATAAACAAAAACATGAACAGGGGTTTCCTACCGGAACAAGTTGGGATGATCTGGTCTAACGACTGATTAAATTGTTCATCATTATTTCATATAAATCATTTTAACTATTCTATGCATGTTAAAATGGTGTATGCAATTGATAAATATTCGAAAACCTAATCATGTAACTAATCAGCATAACAGATACTAGCATGCAAACCCTAAGGAACAATCAAACAAGAACATGCAATAAGGCAGCATAGCAGGGATCAATCATGCAGAGTGACGGGGTACATGGTTAAGTCACAAGTGTCCCGAAAGTTCTCTCAAAGACACTTGTTGAATGACTTGAATCTAATCTATCTCTAATCCTACGCTCCGTGTTGTTTGTCCCTAACCTTGGATCTAGTACGAACCGAGTTACTCAATCGTTTGCGGAATCAACGATTAAGTTATACACTAAACACACGAACAATCAATACGCAATGAATATCAAACGAAACGTATTATATTGAATAATAATCAGTCAGATTACAGGGATTTCGACTAATTATGTTTAGGGTTTCGTCAACCCTAAAACAGAGAGCACAAAACGTTTAAATACAAAACTGGCACCTGCGACGTCGCACGCTACGTCGCAGGCCCAAGCCCATGCGACGTTGGCTACGTCGCAGGCCCATACCTGACGTCGCACCTACGACGTTGCACGCTACGTCGCAGGAGTCAGGAATACTAATTCTAATTACAGACTACGAGCTAGACCAACTGACAGACACTAAACATGTACTAACAAACTCCCCCGTGTCTTCAGCTTGGTCTTCAAAAATCTTCTTTAAACCCAGCCCGCAGGAAATTGACCATCGGCATGAATTCCATTAGCCACACAAACAGTAACAACATTGTAAAACTGCTGTGCTAAACGTCTGTTGAATTCATTCTTCTGACCAACACGAATCCGATTATCATAGAGTTTTCTTAAATCTTTTTCATGAAAATTAATCAAACTCATCGGATCATACAGTCTAAACGTTGCTTGCTTCAAATTCCATATACCTCCAACTTCTGGCCACGGTTCAGAATCTGGAACAAAAGTAATAACCGCTTCACCAGTCTGTGGATCAAGTTCCCATTTTACAAGTCTTCTCAGAAAATAATAAGGATTTGATTCCAGAGGTATCTCAGTCAAACATTTAGCAGGCGAATAGTGAACTTTAACCATAGGCTTCCTGGTGACTGGATCAATCTTCTTTTTCCACGTATACCGAGTTCCCAACGTCGGTTTCAATTTCGAATATGTCTTCGATAACACTTCCCGACGTAAATTTCTCTGAATGAACTCAGCATAATCATTCTCGAAAGGATTAATCAATTTAAGCTGAGCTAATCGATTAATCTCTCCTTTTGGCAACGTGCTCAATCTATCAAAACGCATTCTGAAATACTGAACTCCATCTTCTCTCTTAATCATAAAAAGATTCCTCTGACACTTCCAGCTTTTAATAACTCCGGTATAATTTCGACTAACCTGGTACACTCGACATTTAACTGGAATAGGGACTGGATTTCGTCCCTTAGGCCACCATTTCTTGTTTCTCTCTCTTTTTTCTTCAGCAGTTAATTTCTTCGCTGCTGAGTCCGGTGCCTGTGTCTCTGGAGCTGGAGTTGCAGCAGAACTTGATTCTCCATGTTGAGCTTTTGCAGGTCTCTCATCTTCACTTGAATCAGACTCTATAATAGGTGCATCATCATAAGCTTCCCCAGATTGTGCATCATCATATGTTTCATCTGCATTCAACTGTTCCTCTTCAATCGAAACATCCTCATTCATCTCAAACAAATTCTCTGTTTCTTCTTCAGATCCAACTCCACTGGCCATTCTCTGAATAAACGATAAATCAGCAAATGAGTAGTCAACAGCCAGCGGTCTCGGTTTCCCTGGAATATCATCAACACAAAAATAATCCAAAACAGAAATATTTTCATTAACAGTTTCAAGTACAGGGTTGGGATTTACAGACTCAGGTTCACTTAACTCTAAAGTGGGTATCCCAGACCCATACTCCCCCGAGGCAAGTAACCTGCCTTCCAAAATATTAACCCGAAGCTTCGTTTCCTCAAGCTCCTTAGACTGAACCTCGATCAACGCAGCTTGTTCAGCAATCTTTTCGTCTTGAGCCTCCAGCTTTTGCTTCATCTGCTGCATATCTTCCATTATCTTTTGCATGAAAGCTGGAGTCGGTTGAATCTCAAAATCAGGTTGCTGCTGTGGATTGACTGGAGCTCTGGCTGATGAAGAACGACGAACACGACGACGAGGACGATAAGTTTCATCAGCAGAATCATCACCGTCTCGTGTACGTTTCCCAGTATCCCTTGGAGGTACATACTTGCGTCCTGCCCTGATCCGACGCTGAATTCTCAAATATCTGAATGAATCAGATAACCTGATACGTTCCATCTCAGAAGGATGCGGAACAGTACCATCCGAATGCTCAGGCGTCGGACCCCCATCCTGAGGACCTACATTGGCCGGTTCTTCAGAATCAGAACTCTCGACCGTGTAATGAGATGCTGGATTGTCTGAGTCAACGTGCCCAAACTGCTCGATGTTCTCCAAAAGAGCATCCACATGCTCCCCCGCAGCCTGAACAGGAACATTCATAAGCGGTTGCTGTGGTGCTGGAATATCCATATACTGAGGATCTGGGGGTGGTACATAATTTTCATCCACAATAGCACCGAATAAAGGAACATCCCTTGGTGCCTCGACCCCTTTCTCATACCCTGCACAAATAGTGAAAATCCGACTCATCATCGGTGAAATCTTTAGCGGCTGATCGATATCACCCTGTGCCTGAAGATCCGGATGATGACGATTGATGTGCAACTGTAAAAATCTCGGATATAAAATCCATTTCTGATCCCCGGCATTCGCATTATCAACCATAGCCTTGAAGATAAATCCCGAGAAGTTGAATGGCTTGTTGTATACTAACGCTAACATAGCAGAAGCCAAACTTCGGCTCATCCCATCCGTTCCACCTTTCCTATTCCCCAAGCAAACAATAATCACATGCATCAAATATCTCCAGACGCGTGTGAGATTCGCTTTTCGATACTGATTAGAGGGAATCCCGGGATATCCTATCCGTTGCATAGCTCCGGTAACGAAAATATGATCAAAACCGACAGGCATATCCGGTTGATCATTCAGCTGTAAAAGTTCCCGAATACCCTGTTCTGTAATAGTGATCTCCGTACCCAGAACGGTAGAGACCAATCGTCTAACGTCGTTATCAGTAACAACAGTCGCATTTCTCCAAAAAGGGTTGATCAGATTTCCAAACGCCATAGTGTTATCGGAAATGGCGTGGAATACCCTTGAACGTCTCAAAAATGCGATCATCTGACGATACGGTGCAGCTTTATCAGAAGTGTCAGTAAGGTAAGCAGCCGTATTGTGACGAGCTTCAAAAATCAAAGCCATATCTGCAAAAACAGAAACAGATTGCAACTCGAAAAAGGTTAGCAAAAATGTTACATTTTTAAGAAAAAAAAAAACCTTTTCAAACTTCCTGGAACTAGCGACGTAGCCACTGACGTCGCAATAACACAGAGCGACGTAGAACTGTACGTCGCCAAAAATCAAAATAAATTGAAAAGCGACGTAAGGCCGGACGTCGCATAAAATTCGAGCGACGTCAAGAGGGACGTCGCATTTTGTAATTTATTGTGAATTTAATCAAATTATTTAAAATAGCGACGTAGAGTGGTACGTCGCATCGGACGTCGCAGTGAAAGCGACGTAGGGAAGGGCGACGTAGGAAATTAATAATAATTAAGTAAAGCGACGTAGGCCACGACGTCGCAGCGTACGTCGCACTGACAAACAGGCGTCCCCAACCCAGAAACCCTAACCCTCGAATTTAGGGGTTTTCAAAATCAAACGCACTACAAGGTGCGGCTAACGATGGTGATCACGAAAACATAATTTATAACCAGTAATTTCCACGATAGACCATCTAATTTATCCCAAAACCGAAATCCTTTTAACCCGTAATACATACATAGCGATTAAACATAATATACACGGTGAAAAATGGTAAAATCGGTACCTAAGTGTGCGGAATAACGAGTAGATCAAAACTACGTAAGTGAATCGGAATGAAAACGGGTACAAATCACGAATCGCCAATGCTACGTCGCAAATCGCCAATGCTACGTCACAGGGTACGTCGCACGTGAATAGTGAATAGTGTGACATGTTACGTTGCAGTTGAGACTATATATAGTCTAACCCTACATGCGACGTAGACTGGGACGTCGCAGGCGACGTAGAGTGGGACGTCGCATATAACATTTTTGATCCAATTTTGAATTTTTCAAACCGTTTACTCGTTATTTTAGCAAATAATTTCCAAATAACTCGTGACTTGGGAAAAATAACTCAGAATAAAAATAAAGCATAAAACTAAAAAATCTTTTTTGTATTTTCTTTAATTTTACAAAAAGTAAAAAAAATGAACAAAATAAAAATACTAACACTCTATTTTTGGTGACGGAGTTGAGTTGTCTGATTAGGGATCATATCGGAATAACATGTATTTATTAGGAATAGTAAGTGTTATTTCGATCATCAGTATATTTTGTCCACTTTAAATTTACGTGGCACATTTAAAACATCTGTTATGAAAATTATTTCAAAACGATTATTGGTATTGTTGTCCACCTAAACACGTTACATCCGTGTCTGTGAGTTAACCTTTTATTGTTAGTATGAATATTTCACCGTGGTCCCCACCATAGATATACCCTTATAACTTAGACATGAACATAGTTTCTAAATCTAGAAAGAATATAAGAGAATCAATTTTAAGAATCAAGCCAGCGGTGACAGGTCTGTACTTGCGTACAACAGAGCAACATAACTTGATTCAAGTGTAAGCAAAACCAAACGCAGTCAAACCAAATTTGTGGCGACCTTGTTTAGTACCTTAAATTTAAGACTTTGCAAGTGCATTGACTCACGTTTGCTTAGTTTTGAGAGTAAGCTGAATTGAGACCAGGTCTGCACTTACGTACAACAGAGGAAACAATCAGCATACTCCCCCAAAAGATCTCAGATATACGATCTAAAAATAGAAGTATGTCAAGCTATGCTAAGGAATTAAGACATAGAGTCGTACATCACAAGGTGTTTACCACATGATCATAGACAAGTATTTAAATTACTTCTTAATATCTCAGAGACCGGTGTGTATCATGCCTACCAATACGTCGTATGATGAAGATAATTTAGATAAAAACTGTTTTAAGTGTGTCAGATAAACCTACTGACACATCCAAGATAAACCTTAAAATTCCATTTTGTGCATGTCACCCGATGTACTATCATATCCCAAGTTGTTTACAGACACAACTTCAACGTCTATTTTAAAAATGTAGCAACCTTGCGTTTTCTTTAATACTAAAGAGTATAAAGAGTGGCTGTTGCAAAATTTTTTTTTTTTTTTTTTTTTTAAATTGAATTTAAAAACTTAAAAATCCAAGTCACAAATCATTTCTTTGACTGAAAGAACCTTAAACCTATCAGATTGACCAGTTCTATAAAACGTGATCGCAAAAAGGCTTTTGTGAAAAGGTCCGCACACTGCTTAAGGGTCTCTATATGTACGACATCTATAAGGTGTTTCTCAAAGCAATCCCGTATGAAGTGGAACCTAAGTTCAATATGTTTGGTCTTAGAGTGCTGTACGGGATTGTGTGTTATAGATATAGCAGTTGTATTATCAATGTAAATAGGAGTCATAGAGAGATTGAACCCGTAATCACGCAGCTGATGCTGAATCCAGAGAACTTGAGAACAGCAACTTGCAGCAGCAACATACTCGGCTTCAGCTGTGGAAATAGCAACCGCAGTCTGCTTTTTGCACTGCCAAGAAACTAAGCGCGATCCAAGGAACTGACATCCTCCAGTAGTTGACTTCATATCTATCTTGCAGCCACCAAGATCCGAATCCGAATAGGCAGTTAACTCGAAGTTTTTCTCGTTTGAATACCATAGACCCAGAGATGGCCTAAAAGCGAGATATCCAAAAATGCGTTTTACTGCCTTCATATGAGACACCTTCGGATTTGCTTGAAATCGTGAGCAGAGAGAAACAGGAAACACTATATCTGGTCTTGAGGCAGTCAGGTACATGAGAGAGCCTATCATTGAGCGATAGTCTTTCTCCTTGCAATCTTCATCGTCCTCATTAGGTCCAAGATTGTGTCTTGCTTCAATTGGAGTGCCGTAGTGTTTACAGTTGAGCAATTCATATCGCTTTAACATGTCAGTGACATATTTTGACTGGTGGATATAAATTCCATTGTCAGATTGCTCAACCTGTAGTCCCAGAAAGAACGTGAGTTCCCCCATAGCACTCATTTCAAACTCAGATTTCATCAATCTTTCAAAATCCTTGCACAACTGATCATTAGTTGATCCAAAAATTATGTCGTCCACATAGACCTGCACAAGTAACAAATCCGCTCCTTCCCGTTTGATGAAAAGCGTGCTATCAATCTGTCCTCTGTCAAAACCATTCTTCAGCAAGTACTTGGCAAGTCGCTCATACCAAAGTCGAGGAGATTGATGAAGACCATACAAAGCTTTCTTCAGCTTGCAAACATGATTAGGATGCTTTGGGTCTTCAAAACCAGGAGGTTGACACACATAAATCACTGCGTCGACATCTCCGTATAGAAAAGCACACTTTACGTCAAGTTGATACACGCGGAATCCTTTAAATGAAGCATAGGCTAGAAAAATCCGAATTGATTCCAATCGAGCAACAGGAGCGAAAACTTCATCATAGTCAATACCTTCTAGTTGACTATATCCTTGAACTACTAGACGGGCTTTATTTCGAATAACAGCCCCACGATCATCCATTTTGTTACGGAAAACCCAACGAGTACCCGTCAAGTGAGCACCCTTGGGTAGAGGAACAATTTCCCAAACATTCATCTTGTTTATTTGCTGTAGTTCCTCCTGCATAGCCTCGACCCAAGATGGATCCTTTAAGGCTTGTTCAACCTTTTTAGGTTCAATTTGAGACAAATGACATGAATCGATATGAGCAATAAGTCCCAAAAGCTGCTGAGCTGAAGTCTGCTTTGCTTGTTGACGTGTTTGAACAGATGCATGAGGATCACCAATGATATTATCAATGGGGTGATCTTTATGTATACGAGTTTCTGGTATGGCACCTGGCACAAGATTCACACCCAGATTGTTCAAATCGCCCTCAGTTTCAGGAGTAGCAGCAGTCTCAGGAGAGGCTAACTCTTCTTCTTCTCCTTCATCTTCATGAGAAAATAAGTGAGAGTAGGCCATTGATTCTTCCATTTCATCTTCTTCTTGAGGTTCCTCTAAAGGAGGCATGTTTGGATCATATGGAAGCTCCTTTGTGTAGTTATAAACTATTTTAGAAGGAGCAGCCGAAGATGATGGAGTAGGAGATGGTGTTGATGGTGGTGATTTGGTAGTTGTTTGTGGTTGTGTGGGTGGTGGTGAAGGTGTAGGTGTAGTTTGTGGAGGTGTGGGATTAGTCGGTGGAGGTGCGGGTGTTGCTTTGGGATTTGGGTTGGATGGTTTATTATTAACAGGTGTATCTTGAGTAAGATCAAGCTCATGAAGTATAGAAACCAATTCTTCCGTTTCATCTTCTTCCGGAATATTTAAAGAGTTGAAGAGGTTTCCATAGTTGAAAAACCAATCCGGACCCGTTCCTTGAGGAGGTTCCGTATACCTTAAACATTTCACTTCAAAATGCTCCTCAATCTGATTCGTTGATTTGTTAAAGACTCTTTTGTTCGGAGAGTTGACTGAATATCCAAGAAAAATCCCTTCAACAGCTTTATCACCAAACTTAGAGACCTTATCTTTTGTTATCATGATCAGGCATGGACACCCAAATGGTTCTAGGAACTGCAGATTTGGCTTACGGTTATTGAAAAGTTCATAACATGTTTTGTTCTTTTTCTTAACCGTGAGTACTCTGTTGAGAACATAACAGGCAGTATTAACTGCCTCAGCCCAGAAGATAATTGGTAACTTGGAGTCAGCTAACATAGTCCGAGCTGTCTCGATGATTGTCCTGTTCTTCCTTTCTGCAACTCCATTCTGTTGTGGAGTTCTTAGAGCACTAAATTGATGCTCAATACCTCTTGTAGCACAAAACAATTCGAGAGTTGAGTTCTTGAATTCAGTTCCATTGTCGCTTCGTATCCTTTTCACCTTCAAGTTGCACAGATTTGCCAACTTGTCCAACAAATACACCAGAATCTCAGGAGTTTCCCCTTTTGTGGTCAAAAAGTAAACCCACGAAAACCTTGAGTAGTCATCAGTAACTACCAAGCAGTAAGACCGACCACCAATGCTCTTTGTAGAAACTGGACCGAAAAGATCCATATGCAGTAGTTCCAATGGAGCATTTATGGAATTCACCTGCTTAGACTTATGGGACTTCTTACGTAACTTTCCTTTTTGGCAAGAGATACAGTCATCCTTTAGAGCAAATGACTGTTTCGGAACTCCTAGCACTAGGTCATTTTTAGTCAAGAAATTCATTTTTCGGAAATGAATATGTCCCATTCGTCTGTGCCAAAGCAGTGATTCCTTTTCAGAAGCCTTAGACAAGAGACACGTATACTCGTTCGAAGTCTCAACAGTTCTCATGTTCAAAATGTATGTGTCATTCTTTCTTGGTGCTCTCAGTAACACCCATTCTTCTGGAATGACATACCCAGGCTTCAGTATCACGCACTCTGTCTTTGTGAACGCAGTAGTATAATCCTTATCACAGACCTGTGAAACACTTAGCAAGTTGTGCGTAAGCTGTTCCACGTAGTTCACATTTTCAAAACTAACATTGCCGTTAGTTAGCGTTCCTCTTCCAGAAATGGTTCCCCCAGTATCTCCAGCAAAGGCAACATATCCTCCTGCGTATGGTTTAATATCCACAAGAAGAGATACATCGCCTGTCATATGTCGCGAGCAGCCGCTATCCAAATACCATTCACTATCTTTAACACATTCTGACTGCTGCAACACACAAACGAAGGAAGATTAGTGAGAAACGGTGACCCAAGCCTTTACAGACTTAGGTCGACCATGGTCATCAACAATAATTACGTCAGATAGGATTTTATCTTTAAACAAATTAGAATTTTTATCTGATGTGTTATTGTTGACGACTGAAGAGTCAACATCAGACTCTTTACGTTTCCATACTTTTGAAGATTCGGAATTGGTATTAGAAGTAATGTTGGGCTTTTGAATTGGCAAAGGTTTTTGCTCAACATTACTTGGTTTCGAAACAGGCTTCAAAACAGGCTTGGGAGAGGTAGAGTAACGCCTAGGTGGAGATTTTGAAAAAGAATTTCTATAAACAGATGTCCTAGGCATCTCTCTCCCATAGCGCTGATTTGACAGCTTTGGACATTCACGGATTAAATGTCCTTGTTTCTTGCAGTAGAAACAAGAACGAGTCTCAACAAACGGTTGAGGCTGAGGAATTACCACAGGAGGTGAAGAAACATTTCTAGAACATGAACATTGCGTACATGTTTTAGAAAGTGTTTGTTTTGGTTGAGAGGTTGAAGTTGAAGGTTTATCATACGAAACTCTTTCATTTACTATTTTATTTTGCAAAATCTTTACAGGTAACTGTAAAGTTTGTTGTTTCGAATTAAAAACCTTGGCTTTTCCCTTATTTGGTTGAACCTTAATTTCAGGTTCAACCTTTGAAATTACTTTTTCAGGTTTAACTGCAACCTTCTTAACCTCAGGATACTCCTGATCCGTAATGTCCTCAATCTCAACAATCTCCTCAATACTAACAGGAGATTCATTCTTTAACTCAACACTCTCCTTAATACTAACAGGAGATTCATGCACAGACTTAACAAACGTTGGCAAGGGGTACTCTGGCCGCTTGGTTTTCTCCTTTGTCAGTTTGTTATGTTTGGTCTCTTTAGCATCTTTGGCTTTTATACCATAAAGCTTTGACCAATCAACTGGAATCTCTTCAAAGCCTTCCTTAACAGGCAAGGGACAGTGAGTAGTAGGAGGAGGGACTGAGTTGTATCCTAATCCCTCATTCTTTTTCCCTTTAGTACCGTGCTTGCTAAGAATTTCATTAAAGACAACCGTTGAGGAATTTGAACCTAAGATTTTACTCTTATAATTCTCATACTCATCTTTTAAATCTGTAAGTTCTTTCTTTAGCAGCTCAATTTCAACAAGATAGCTTTTAATGGCATCTTCTTGACTAAAAACCTTAGATTTATATTTTTGAGTATCTAACCGATGAGCCTCAAGATGTTTTTCATAAAGTTTCTCATTAGCTTTTAAAAAATTATTTGAGTCGGTTAGTTTTTCATTCTTTTTCCTCAACTCAGCGGTCTCTGTCTGATATGCCTTTAGAGATTCAGTTAACTTAATGCATGAAATACAATTTAACGGTTCATCAGGTACCTCATTCACAATGTGAGCCATCAGACACTGTTGGTAATGCTGGGAGACTGGCGTCCAATCTTGACTTGTAGGCTCAAAGGCAATCAGGGCATTATCAGCAAGCCCTTTCTTAGAAACTTCCATTTCTTTGGCCTTTGGAGGAGTAGATGGTGTTGTGAATCCCGATGCTGGAATTTTGGGTTTCTCGCACTCCCTGGCGAAGTGACCCAAATTTTGACAATTGTAACATCGGACCTTACTCTTGTCAAATCCGAAGCCCGTCTTTCCATCACCTTCCAAACTTTTACGCCCTGTCCTCTGCAAGAACTTTTGAATTCTTCGGGTGATCATCGCCACATTCCAAGTTAAATCCATTTGCTCCAGATCATCTTCATCAAGCTGAGCATAGTCTTCCTTAGTCAGCTCCAAAGTAAGATTTGGTTGAGTAACCAAATCCTTGTATGAGCTTAAGAAAGCTGTGTAAATGGCAGCTTGCTCCTGAATAGTAGGTGAGACTTGAACCTGTTGTTGATTTGAAGAAGGTCCAGTCATGAAAACAGAATGAATCCCATCGGAAGCAGAAGAAGAATTTGATGGAGCATTTGTATTTGTCACGAAGGCGACTCCAGATCCATAAGTCTTTCCAGAGTTGATCTGAACACCATACACACTAGGATTCTGAACAGCAGCACCAGACCTAGTTTCTTTCTTCTTAATCTCCATCGCGTGAGCTTGAAGATCTCCTATCAACGTATCCAAAGACATGTTTGCAAGTTCTTCATTTTCTTTTAAAAATTGAACTTTAACATCCCAAGAACTTGGCAACACATCCTGTAGCTTCTTATTTACTTCAATTGAAGGAAAAGTATAACCCCCTTCAAACAACTCACCAACTAACCGTGAGTACCTAGTGAATAAAGAAGTCATGTCTTCATTAGGAAGGATGTCAAAGATATCGTACTGTTTCTTAATCAGTTCGAGCTTGGCTTCCTTGTACTTATCATTTCCTCCACAACGAGTCTCAATTGCCTTCCATAAATCAAAGGCTGTTTCATGAGTTCTGAAAAGCCAAAGAACATCCTTGGTTAGACACATTTTAATCATTGAAAAAGACTTTCTTTCAGTATCAAAATCTTTCTTCTCCTCGGGAGACATAGCTTTATAGGTCTTAGCAGGACGAATACCACGGTATTCTCCTTCAGCTAATGGAGGTACATAACGCTCACGTAATGGTCCCCATAATTCTGGACAATGAAAATCAATCTATTGCTCAACTCGGTCTCTCCAGTACACATAATCCATGTCCGCAGTAAATTGTGGAGGCTTATTACTTGAACCTATGTCATTACTTTGTTTAATCATTTCTCTCAGTCCTCTAATATCCTCTTTATCAGCTGCCATTGTAATTACTTAATCGAAAAACAAACTTCTGATCTTAGCGACGTAGGTGAGTACGTCGCACACAGATTATGCGACGGCGAGAGGTACGTCGCAAAAAGCAAAGGATTCAATTAAGAATCAGAAATATGCGACGTTGAGAGGTACGTCGCAGATGACGTCGCAGTGGACGTCGCAGAATCACACTATGCGACGTTGAGAGGTACGTCGCAGATGACGTCGCAACAGTACGTCGCACAGACTAATTAAAGTCCAAATTACTACGTCGCACGCGACGTCGCAGCTGACGTCGCAGGTAACGTCGCAAAACGTGCTGAGCAGCGGCCACAAACCCTAAAAACGAATTTTTAACCCTAAAATCAAAACCACGAATGTCGAACGACAGAAACCTTCAATAATCCCAGTAATACTGATCGAAAACCTGTAAAAACACAAAACAAACGTAACAAACACGAAAACTCACGAATATCACGTCCTTTTAAATCCTAAACTCGATCCGAATCACCAAAACGAGCACTTTCTGCTCTGATACCAGTTGTTTGTCCCTAACCTTGGATCTAGTACGAACCGAGTTACTCAATCGTTTGCGGAATCAACGATTAAGTTATACACTAAACACACGAACAATCAATACGCAATGAATATCAAACGAAACGTATTATATTGAATAATAATCAGTCAGATTACAGGGATTTCGACTAATTATGTTTAGGGTTTCGTCAACCCTAAAACAGAGAACACAAAACGTTTAAATACAAAACTGGCACCTGCGACGTCGCACGCTACGTCGCAGGCCCAAGCCCATGCGACGTTGGCTACGTCGCAGGCCCATACCTGACGTCGCACCTGCGACGTTGCACGCTACGTCGCAGGAGTCAGGAATACTAATTCTAATTACAGACTACGAGCTAGACCAACTGACAGACACTAAACATGTACTAACACGTGTCTCCCTCCGGTAATATTTCAACCAAGAGAACACCGGTCATGTCGAGTTCAATGATCATCAGACACAGAATAATTAGCGGCATACAACTAGCAATTGGCCAAGCCTAGAAGGATGTTACTAACCACAGCATAAGTTGGATAGATAAACATTTGAGATTCAATTCATAGATTCAAATATATTTCAACAGCATACAGACAGAGTAACAGCATGATTTAAGTATAACTACCCTAGCATGGCAACTATCATAGCAAACACCGATTTGTCTAGCTAAGCATGGCAATAATCATAGCAAGTAATTCTAAACAAGTATAGCAACAGCACAACATTATTTAAAATAACAAGATAGAGATTATAATAGCACCTGACAAAGCGTTATTACAAATCGTGCGACACCGCAGTCTCGGAGCACCTCCGTTACAAGTAAGCTACTAATCTACTAGCTTAACTAACCTAATTAACTAACTAACTATTTTAGAGAGAGAGTAGTGAGAGAAAGAAAGAGAAAATGAAAGTGTGTGTGATGATGGATGGATTTTGAAAAATGATGAAATGAGGCTTCTATATATAGAGATCGCACAACCGTATCCGTAGACCGTATCCAAACCATGAAATGCACAACCGTATCGCAAAGGCGAATAAGAACCTGATTTTTATCACCCAAACGCACGATACAGCTGAGCTAGGGTGAATACGGCTGAACTGGACCGTATACGGCTGTGCATAGGGTGAATACGGCTGAGCTGGCCCGTATACGGCTGAGCACAGGCCGTATACGGTCTGCACAGGCCATATACGGTCTGTGTCCAGCCGTGTACGGTCTGGCTCAGCCGTATACGGTCTGTGTTCAGCCGTATTCGGTCCGTTGGTTCTTCGTTTCTTCGATTTGGCGTAACTTCTTCGTCGTTTATCCGTTTTGAGTGATTCTCACGCTCACGGTTTCGTAATTTCCTAACGAAGAAAATGACATAAGTTAGAGGTCATAATTCCAAGTATAGCTTAAATTGTGCTTAAATGCATGAACGGAAGATTCGTTAACCGTTTGTGCTCTATTTTACTCGTTTTTAGGTCTTTTTGGTTAAATCTTGAAACAACGTCTATATTTTAGCCCTAATGATGAAATGTGATGTTTAAGTTCATATTTAAGTGTTTTAATTAATAATTAGGCTAAAATGGTGAGATAATGGCACACAAAAACATGACTTTTTGCGTGTTATCAAGCGCATCAAGAAATACCTTAAGGGCTTGGCCCCACAAATCAGAGGCATGGTGATGTCCTCCAAACCAACTACTTTCAGGAGCGCAGTGGATCTGGCTCAAAATTTGACTGACGACGCAGTCCTTATTGGAACTCTGAAAGCTGCGTCAGGGAAAAACGAACCCCACCGTACCGACACTGGTGACTCTAGTCACAACAAACGAAAGTGGAACAACGATGGTAACGACCGTCAGAGTCAACAAAATAGAAACCCGGGGAACGCCCGAGCTTACACCGCAATCACCAACCCCGAACCAAAAACATACCAAGGCAAAAGGCCTAAATGTGGAAAGTGTGGAAAACACCACGAAGGGGATTGTTTCTTCTGTGATAACTGCAACCGATTTGGACACAGAACCGAAGCTTGTAGAACTCACCCCACGAACAACGAACAACGAAACACTGGCTGTTTCCGATGTGGCAACCCGGGACACTACCGAAATCAGTGCCCCCAACTCAACAATGCCAACAACAATCAGAATAACAACAACCACATTGCTAACGTCCCACCAGCTCGATGACGTGCATACATCCTCCATGCACCGGAAACGGTTGCGGACCTTGGCTAGTGTCACACCCCCAAATCGGTAATCGTGTTTATTAAGTGTTTAGCGGAAGCTTTTAGTTAATTAGCGGAAGCATTTTAATAAATGTTAAGCATCGGGGGCGGACAGATTCAATAGTGCATTCATTGTATCAGAGTATATGATCATACAGAACATACAAATATTTAAGATGCCATAAGTTTACAGTTATTACAAAAGATACGACTTATAAAGTCGTACATAAGTAGGGTTGTCAAAGACAACTTAAGTATTTGAAAATACATATTTATAAAAGAGGGATTTCATAAGTATAACCAATGAAATTGATAATACAAAGGAAATCCATGTGTCCCAAAAGTGGCATCATAAATAGTCAGGTTGCCTACGTCCTTTATGCATGCAGGAGTACCTGAGTCCTAATTCCCTGAAAAACATAGTAAACCGTCAACATTGAATGTTGAGTGAATTCACAGGTTTAGTGTGAATGAAATAAATCAATTGTATATAAATCATTCATGTACACAAACATAATATTTATGTGTAAGGTAGGAAACACAAGAATTCTATTTAAAGAAAACAATTCCTATGATTAGTAAGAATGTCATTCTTACTACAATAATATCTGTGTAGGAAACACAAGTTTAATCATAAACATTCCCTAATAAGTAGTTGCAGGATATACAGGTTTATCAAATAAGTAAACATATCCATTTCAATAGTTAAGGAAAATCAAGTTTAGCAGTCAAGCAAACATTTTCCAATAAATAGTTATTTTTGTGGGAAACCCAGTTTAACCATTTAAGGTAAACGTTTCCTAAAAATAGTATCTCAAAGGAACACCTGTCCTATTAGTCATCACAGGGAATACCCTTCCCAAATCAAATTGTGTAGTTGTTTAGTTGTGTGGGAAATTTAGACTATAATCCCTCCGAGGTGAGCTAAACCTTTAGAGTTAAAGTAACGACACTAGTACTATAACCAAACCACGACTAGTTGTTTTGTTATTGCCTCAGTAACACGGTAAGTATACACTCCTCGTTACGACTATCATCGATGGGGTTGGAATGACCAACGAGTAATATCCTGGGAGGGTTGTCAAATCGATAGTACTATCTGTATACTCAGTGGCTAGAGTCACCTAGCTAATGGTTATAGGTTGCAAGCACTGGGACTTATGTGCACTACAACTACCTCGCGTAAACCTAGGATCGTACCAAGATCTGTTGTCTTATTCCCAAAATGTTGTGAAAACGTTTCATATAATTAGTTCGAGTTAAATCAATATGAAAACATTTTATCGAAATAGTTCAAGTTCAACACTATAATATGAACACCTTTCATATTAACAATTCAAGTTTAATAGCATGAAAACGATCATGTTAATCAGTTCACAAATTAGCATGCAGCGCAATACAATAAAGCATATAGCATGTTATCACATTGTACTATGTTTTCCACCCCTGGTTTTAAAAGCATTTAAAACAATAAAAGTTAGGGGCTGTGAACTCACGGTTTTGCAATCTTCGGCAAAATATATAGCTAGCAAATAATCCCACAGCGTCGATCAAATACCTAGACGCAAATAATAATACTTGTATAAGTATACGGATTATTTGTTAAGTTAAAATGTTTATAATATTTCAGTTGCTGGTGAGGTTTGCGTTTCAATTAGTCGTTGAGTTCAAGTATGTATATTTATATACATATTAGTTGAATATATATATTCTAATATATATATTAGTTGTTGTCATTATTAATATCCATATATACATATATCATAAATGTCGAGTGTATGTATATAGATATAAATGTAGTTGTCGTTGTTATCGATTACGTTTTCAAAGCATAATTATATTAGTTATCAAAATAGCTTTGTTATATTGTTCACATATGTCGTTTGTTAATTGTCGCGAATAAAACTTAGTCATTGTTTATATTTTCAAAAACATAACTTGGTTAGTTATACAAAATATAACCTGTTTTTCGTTTGTCGTATATATTTGTACTAGATAATTTAAATCGTTCCATTTTATACGTCTCGTTATATATATATTGTCCGTTCGTTTGCATATATATGTTTTGTAATTATTTCGAAGTTTTGTCGCTTTCTAAATGTCCGTATTAATTTATGTCGCGGATATAATTATGTCTCATAGTCGTCTCCATATTAATACAAGGTCTCGTTGTAGCAATATAGTCAAGTAATAAGTCTCGGTTCATATAACGATTTTTAGTTCGTACATTATTTAAAAATGCAAAAGTCAACAGCTGGACCAGTGGGGGAATCCGCCGGATTCCGGTGAATCCGCTGGATTCGGGCCAAAATAGGGGAATACGCCGGATTCACATGAATCCGCCGTATTCGTTTCAAATGTGGGGAATCCGCCGGATTCACATGAATCCGCCGGATTCAAGTATGTCTTTTACTCGTTCATCGTTTTAGCCGAGGTTTGTATGCGGTCGAAGGTGGGAATACGCCGTATTCATCTGAGTTTCGGCTGGGAATCCGCCGGATTCGCTTGAATCCGCCGGATTCAAGGGTTTTGCAGGTTCTGTTCGTTCGCTGTTACAACAATTTCATACGGGTTTTGTTTTTATATCCGTTTTTAACATGATCAAACATCATATTATGGTATATAAATGCATTATAACAAGTTTTTAACATTTTATAACAACAATCATCAACAATTATAATAATTTGAAGAAATTATATAAATGAAGAAAATAGAGAGATTATCCTCACAATGGTTTTAGATGGAGAGGATGATGATTTCTGAGGTTGATGATGATGATTACGAACGATGATTATGATAAAGATCAAGAAACCATTTTGTTTGTAGTTTTAGGTGTTTGATGATTTGAAAGTGGTGAAGGTTGAAGATGATGAGATGAAGGTGATATGGTGTTGTTGCTTCTTTTCCTACTGCTGCTACTCCCTCTGTTCTTGTTGTTTCCAGTTGCTAAAAACCACAGGGATGAAGAGAGTGTGAGATGTGTGTGAATTTTTGAAGATCAAAAATGTAGGTGGGTGTATTATTGGAGACAAAGATTTCAAAGGGAAGTAAGGAGGGAGTATGGATTTGTCGCCAGATATTTTGGTTAGGAGTATTATTGGTAGTTTTTAGCCCGTTAATTTCTTGTACGGGTATAATTTGTGGTACTTTAGGTATAATAAAATTTTGCGTTATGTTTCTCTATATCTCAGATTTAGGAATTTGAAATCGAAATGTGAAATACTTTGTTACAAGTATAATTAAAATTAATCACAGTAAAAGTACTGTATAGGTAAAACGCGTGCCAGATTTCAGTTAAATTCGGAAATCATATTTTGAAGTAATGTTCTACACATTAAAACAGTAACTTACGAAATAATACTTTTATTATTTGGAATCTCTAGGCGCGTTTTAAAATTGTTTCTGTTCGTGTAACGCGTAACCAAAATCGTCTAAATCTTTCGTTTCTTTTCGTTGTAATACTTTTATATAATAATTTCAATATAAAAATTACTCAAAAGTATTTTCGAAGTTCATTTCGGAACTTAATTATTCGCGATTAATACGTTTATTATAAAACGTATAATTTATTATATTATTTCAATAATATAATTATATAATAGTTGTAATTAATAATTTTCGAATTATTAATTATTTTGTATCACCAATATTATTACATTCTATTCGTAGAGTTCGATATATTTATTTCGTACGTAATTATATATATACACATATAACTACTATCAAATATATCACATAACACATAGTAAGTTTATCAAAACTTAACACATAAATTGTTTTGAATTCACTAGTCAGGGAATTACTCCAGGTAATGCATGAAATTAGGTTAAGTAAATACCCTAATTGGAGGATTGTCACATTCTCCCCCTGTTAGCGAAATCTCGTCCCGAGATTTAATTTGTATTATTCGTGTCGGTCGCTTGTTCGAAAAGGTGAGGGTACTTCTTTCTTATCTCATCCTCACGTTCCCAAGTAAACTCTGGGCCATGCTTCGAATTCCATCGAACTTTGACAAGTTTGATTCGTTTGTTTCGCAGTCTTTGTGTTTTCGTATCGGCTATTTCGATTGGTTCCTCCACAAAGTTAAGCTTTGAGTTTATGAAGACTTCGTCAGGAGGTATGATTAATGTTTCGTCAGAAAGACACTTCTTCAAATTACACACATGAAAAGTGTCGTGAATACTACTAAGCTCTTGTGGTAGTTTGAGTTTATAAGCGACAGGACCAATCCTAGCAAGGATCTCAAAAGGTCCAACATATCGTGGGTTCAGCTTTCCTCGTTTGCCAAATCGGGCTATCCCTTTCCAAGGCGATACTTTGAGTAGAACCTTGTCTCCTACTTGAAACTCAAGAGGTTTGCGGCGGTTATCGGCGTAACTCTTTTGTCTATCTCTTGCCGCTTTCAATCGATTAAGTACTTGAGTTATCTTGTCTGTAGTTTCTTGGACAAGTTCGGGTCCGGATAGTTGTCTGTCGTCCAACTCTGCCCAACAGAGTGGAGATCGGCACTTACGTCCATACAACGCCTCAAACGGTGCCATTTGTATACTAGTGTGATAACTATTATTGTAGGAAAATTCTGCCAGTGGGAGATGAGCATCCCAGTTTCCTCCAAAGTCAATCACACATGCTCTTAATAGATCCTCGAGCGTTTGTATCGTTCGTTCACTCTGGCCATCGGTTTGTGGATGATAGGCCGTACTCATGTCAAGTCGAGTACCTAAGGCCCGTTGTAGCGTTTGCCAGAAACGAGATGTGAATCTGCTATCTCTGTCAGATATAATGGACAATGGCACACCGTGCCGAGAAACGACTTCTTTGATATAGATCTTAGCCAGTTTCTCTAATTTGTCAGTCTCTTTGAAAGCAATAAAGTGGGCTGATTTCGTCAGTCTATCGACAATCACCCATATTGAATTAACTCCCGTTGATGTCTTTGGTAGCTTTGTGATAAAATCCATTGTTATGTGCTCCCATTTCCATTGTGGCATCTCTGGTTGTTGCAAAAGTCCTGAAGGTTTTTGATACTCAACCTTGACCTTTGAACAAGTTAGACATTTGCTGACATAAGTAGCGATGTCTCTCTTCATATTAGGCCACCAATAGAAACCTTTCACATCTTGGTACATCTTGTCTGCACCAGGATGAATCGAGTAGTTGGACTTGTGAGCTTCGTCCAATATCAGCTTACGGAGTTCATCGTCGCACGGTACCCAAATTCGATTCATGAAGTATAAAACTCCATTCTCTTTTGTTTCAAGCTGTTTCTCCATTCCCCTCAGGGATTCATTTTTCATGCGTTCGGCGGTGAAAGCTAATTGTTGCGCTTCGCGAATTTGAGTAATGAGATTAGAGTGAATTGTTAACACTAAGGCTCGAACTCTGCGAGGCTTAATGTTCTCTTTACGACTCAAGGCATCTGCTACTACATTAGCCTTGCCCGGATGGTATTTAATCTCACAGTCGTAATCATTCAGTAATTCGACCCAACGTCTCTGTCTCATGTTGAGTTCTTTCTGGTCGAATATGTGTTGTAGACTCTTGTGGTCAGTGAAAATTGTACACTTTGTGCCATATAAGTAGTGTCTCCAAATTTTCAATGCAAAAACGACGGCTCCCAACTCTAAGTCATGAGTCGTATAGTTCTTCTCTTGAATCTTCAATTGACGAGATGCATAAGCAATAACTTTGTCGATTTGCATGAGAACACAACCTAATCCTTGATGTGAGGCGTCACAATAAACAATGAAGTTCTCTGTTCCCTCAGGTAAGGATAGAATCGGTGCGGTGCTCAACTTTTGTTTCAATAGTTGGAAGGCGTTCTCTTGTTTCTCTCCCCATTCGAATTTCTTATCCTTCTGAGTTAAGGTGGTGAGTGACTGGGCTATCTTTGAAAAGTTCTCTATAAATCGTCGATAATAGCCAGCCAAACCAAGAAATTGTCGAATTTCTGTGGGAGTTTCCGGTGCTTTTCAGTTCTTAATCGCCTCTATTTTAGATGGGTCCACATGAATTCCCTTGTCGTTGATCACGTGACCTAGGAAATGAACCTCTCTAATCCAAAATTCGCATTTGGAGAATTTAGCATACAGCTTCTCGTTCTCAAGTAGTTGGAGGATAAGTTTCAAATGTTGTTCGTGATCCTCTTTCGTCTTTGAGTAAATCAAAATATCATTAATGAACACAATGACAAACTTATCTAAGTAAGGTTTGCACACTCGGTTCATGAGATCCATGAATACTGCCGGCGCGTTAGTCAATCCAAACGGCATAACTAGGAACTCATAATGACCATAACGAGTCCTAAACGCTGTCTTCGGCACATCCTCTTCTCGAACCTTCAGTTGATGGTAACCAGAACGAAGGTCGATCTTCGAGTAGTAACTTGATCCTCGTAGCTGATCAAATAGATCGTCAATGCGAGGTAACGGATATCGGTTCTTGATAGTTACTTTATTCAACTCTCGATAGTCAATGCACATGCGCATAGATCCATCTTTCTTTTTGACAAACAAAACCGGAGCTCCCCAAGGTGAAAAGCTCGGTCGGATGAATCCTAAGTCTAAAAGCTCTTGCAACTGTGTAGACAGTTCTTGCATCTGATGGAGCTAGATGATAAGGTGAGCGAGCGATTGGTGCGGCTCCAGGCACCAGATCGATGCGAAATTCGACTTGTCGCGGAGGTGGTAATCCTGGAAGATCATCAGGAAACACTCCCGGATAGTCTCGTACTACAGGTATATCGTCTAAGCGTCTCTCTACAGGTTTCTTTTCCACAACATGCGCCAAAAATGCTGGATATCCCTTGCGGAGATATTTACAAGCTTTCAAACAACTTATTGTTTTGACGGTGCTCGTTCTCTTATCTCCTTGTATCACCAAAGTTTCTCCAGTTGACAATGGTATACGTATCATTTTATCAAAGCAAACTATCTCTACACGAATTTTTGACAACCAGTCCATACCGACTACGATGTCAAAACTTCCCAACTCAACCGGTAGTAAGTCTATTTTGAAAAGATGACCCTCCAATGCTAGGGTACATCCTGGTACTATTTCTCCTGATTCAATCAACCTACCATCGGCTAGTTCTAAGGTGTACTTGTTGTCTAGCTTACGAGATCTAACGTCTAATAGTGGTCTAAAGTCCTTAGACACAAAACTCAAATCGGCTCCAGAATCAAATAATACGGATGCATAATGATCGTTAACTAGAAATGTACCAGTGACAGTGTTAGGGTCCTGGCGTGCCTCTTGCGCTCCAACGACAAATGCACGACCCCTAGCTGGCTGGTTGTTGGCGTTCCCACGATTATTGTTGTTGTTCGGGTTTGCAGGGCGGTTCTGATTGATTTGGTTACCACGGTTCAGTTTAGGGCACTTGTTTCGGAAATGACCTTGCTCGCCACATTCGAAACATCCATTTGCTGGTCGATCCCTATTTGCTTGAGTGGTAGGGTTCGCTCTACAGTATTGGGCCAAATGCCCCCAGCTTTTGCAATTCCCACAGAAAGTACAGTCACCATCATGGTGACGTTCACACTTGCCACACTTGGGCTTACTCCCCATGTAAGTCTTTTGTTCAGCAGTAGTGGCAACGTAGGCTTTCGTGGTACTAGCTTGCTTCTTATTCTTGTGACCCTGACGGTCATTCCACTTGCGTTTTCCTTTCCCAGCATCAGCATTGCTGGATTCAACCTTTCCAGTATCAGCTTTCTTAGTAAGATTCCCCATCCTTACTGCTTCATCAGTCAAACGATGTGCTAGTTCCACAGCAATCTTAAAAGTAGCAGGATTCGCTGATGTTACCAAACTTCGAATTTGCGGCACTAGACCCCAGATATACCTTTCAGTGCGCTTGTACTCAGGAGTGACCATGTGAGGTACAAGGCGTGCCAGTTCTTGAAATCTGGTGGTATATCCTGTGATATCAGCACCAACCATAGCAATGTTCCAGAGTTCAGACTCAATCTTCTGCAGCTCACTGCGGGGACAAAACTCTTCCATGACCATAGTTTTCAAAGTTTCCCAAGACATTGAATGAGCGGCTGGACGACCCATTGCTTGCTTTTGGGCGTTCCACCAAGTCAAAGCCTTATCACTAAACGTGCATGTAGCATACATGACCATATCTTCACGGGCACACTTGCTAATTTCTATCACAGACTCCATTTTCTCTATCCAATGGATGATTCCAATGGCACCCTCAGTACCACGGAAATGACTCGGTTTACAAGCTAGGAATGTCTTATATGAACATCCCTTATGAGTGCTCTCAGGATTACTACCTGATGCGTTTGGTTCGGTTTCTCTACTACCGCTACGGTTTCGGTCAGTATCATACTGAGCAAGTGCTTCAGAAATTCTTCGGTTAACCATTTGTTCAGTAGTCTCCTCAACAGCAGGAGGTGGTGTGGGGTTTCGTTGGCTGTTCCTGGTATTTCTACGTTTAGGCGGCATGATTCAGTCCTAATCACACACAAGAAACACTCGTAAGATATCTAATCAAGTCATCACTCATAAAGCAAGTGATAAATGTAAATATAGTATGAAGTCAATCACCAATTGATATCATTCACAATGTATGTAATAATGTAAACCAAACATAAGTTATATATATCATGATCATGGGTTAATTGTTGTTACATAAGTTTTGTACAAAGATGGGATTTACTACAAAAGATACCCATTGGATCAAACATGATCTACAAAATGTGACGGATTTAACCTATACATCCATCTAGTCAAAAGTCAACCCAAATACATTATAACTATAGTCCTAATACATCATACATACGGTCTAAAAGAAATACGGTAGACTCCATCCCACAAACATCCTAACAGCAACCATCAACACACATAAACCAACTGCAGCACCTATATTCTCCAAACGACGTTCTAGTCGGATCAGACGTGCTCTAGTAACATCTGCAGACTCCCTGTCTACCTCAATATGCAACTCAGAAGTCGCAAGGCGTCCATATATCGCCAGCACATCATCGTCAAGACGAGAGGTGTCACTGCGCATAACTCGGAGGGCAGACTGCGTACCAAAATGAAATCCCAGCAAGGTACGAATAACGGCGACCACAGTAGGGACCATAAGCTCCAGAGGCTCCTCGGTCAAATGTAGAGATGTCGGTGTGTGAGATGACTCCCCAGTCTCATAGGTGGAAGGAATCCTCTCAATGATCCTCCAATGGCGTAAAATGCGTGGCATCCAGTCCAGATGCGGAACCCTAGCTCTCGGTGTCTGCTGATCACAGCGGATCTCTCGCTCCTCAACCATCGGCTCTTTGCCGCGAGATGATGAGGGTCCTATGGGAAAATCCCTGACACACGACAGCGGTGTCCTCCTAGGTATAGGCCTAAAATCAGGCTCTCCAATAAGGTGGCGTCTAGACATAGACATAGATCCTAACATATGGATAGCAGGATCAGTGGATGGTAATGGTGGTGTGGCTATCGAACCATCTGAAGTATCTCTAGGAAATGTAGGCGGGTAAACCTCCTCAGACACTGCTGTAGGAATCCCATCGTATGGTCCCTCCATGGGATCCTCCTCAGTATCAGAATCAGTGATGTGAATAGGTGCGTGTCTCGACATGCCTAGTCAAAGAAACGTGTGTGACGTGTCAGACGTATGCAACAGTATGAATGCTGAAATGTGTTAGCCAAGGCTATAGTCTAGGTCTCTAAGGTTTTCAGTCACTTAAAGACTTCTAGTTCTCTATAACCAATGGCTCTGATACCAATCTCTGTCACACCCCCAAATCGGTAATCGTGTTTATTAAGTGTTTAGCGGAAGCTTTTAGTTAATTAGCGGAAGCATTTTAATAAATGTTAAGCATCGGGGGCGGACAGATTCAATAGTGCATTCATTGTATCAGAGTATATGATCATACAGAACATACAAATATTTAAGATGCCATAAGTTTACAGTTATTACAAAAGATACGACTTATAAAGTCGTACATAAGTAGGGTTGTCAAAGACAACTTAAGTATTTGAAAATACATATTTATAAAAGAGGGATTTCATAAGTATAACCAATGAAATTGATAATACAAAGGAAATCCATGTGTCCCAAAAGTGGCATCATAAATAGTCAGGTTGCCTACGTCCTTTATGCATGCAGGAGTACCTGAGTCCTAATTCCCTGAAAAACATAGTAAACCGTCAACATTGAATGTTGAGTGAATTCACAGGTTTAGTGTGAATGAAATAAATCAATTGTATATAAATCATTCATGTACACAAACATAATATTTATGTGTAAGGTAGGAAACACAAGAATTCTATTTAAAGAAAACAATTCCTATGATTAGTAAGAATGTCATTCTTACTACAATAATATCTGTGTAGGAAACACAAGTTTAATCATAAACATTCCCTAATAAGTAGTTGCAGGATATACAGGTTTATCAAATAAGTAAACATATCCATTTCAATAGTTAAGGAAAATCAAGTTTAGCAGTCAAGCAAACATTTTCCAATAAATAGTTATTTTTGTGGGAAACCCAGTTTAACCATTTAAGGTACACGTTTCCTAAAAATAGTATCTCAAAGGAACACCTGTCCTATTAGTCATCACAGGGAATACCCTTCCCAAATCAAATTGTGTAGTTGTTTAGTTGTGTGGGAAATTTAGACTATAATCCCTCCGAGGTGAGCTAAACCTTTAGAGTTAAAGTAACGACACTAGTACTATAACCAAACTACGACTAGTTGTTTTGTTGTTGCCTCAGTAACATGGTAAGTATACACTCCTCGTTACGACTATCGTCGATGGGGTTGGAATGACCAACGAGTAATATCCTGGGAGGGTTGTCAAATCGATAGTACTATCTGTATACTCAGTGGCTAGAGTCACCTAGCTAATGGTTATAGGTTGCAAGCACTGGGACTTATGTGCACTACAACTACCTCGCGTAAACCTAGGATCGTACCAAGATCTGTTGTCTTATTCCCAAAATGTTGTGAAAACGTTTCATATAATTAGTTCGAGTTAAATCAATATGAAAACATTTTATCGAAATAGTTCAAGTTCAACACTATAATATGAACACCTTTCATATTAACAATTCAAGTTTAATAGCATGAAAACGATCATGTTAATCAGTTCACAAATTAGCATGCAGCGCAATACAATAAAGCATATAGCATGTTATCACATTGTACTATGTTTTCCACCCCTGGTTTTAAAAGCATTTAAAACAATAAAAGTTAGGGGCTGTGAACTCACGGTTTTGCAATCTTCAGCAAAATATATAGCTAGCAAATAATCCCACAGCGTCGATCAAATACCTAGACGCAAATAATAATACTTGTATAAGTATACGGATTATTTGTTAAGTTAAAATGTTTATAATATTTCAGTTGCTGGTGAGGTTTGCGTTTCAATTAGTCGTTGAGTTCAAGTATGTATATTTATATACATATTAGTTGAATATATATATTCTAATATATATATTAGTTGTTGTCATTATTAATATCCATATATACATATATCATAAATGTCGAGTGTATGTATATAGATATAAATGTAGTTGTCGTTGTTATCGATTACGTTTTCAAAGCATAATTATATTAGTTATCAAAATAGCTTTGTTATATTGTTCACATATGTCGTTTGTTAATTGTCGCGAATAAAACTTAGTCATTGTTTATATTTTCAAAAACATAACTTGGTTAGTTATACAAAATATAACCTGTTTTTCGTTTGTCGTATATAGTTGTACTAGATAATTTAAATCGTTCCATTTTATACGTCTCGTTATATATATATTGTCCGTTCGTTTGCATATATATGTTTTGTAATTATTTCGAAGTTTTGTCGCGTTCTAAATGTCCGTATTAATTTATGTCGCGGATATAATTATGTCTCATAGTCGTCTCCATATTAATACAAGGTCTCGTTGTAGCAATATAGTCAAGTAATAAGTCTCGGTTCATATAATGATTTTTAGTTCGTACATTATTTAAAAATGCAAAAGTCAACAGCTGGACCAGTGGGGGAATCAGGCCGGATTCCGGTGAATCCGCCGGATTCGGGCCAAAATAGGGGAATACGCCGGATTCACATGAATCCGCCGTATTCGTTTCAAATGTGGGGAATCCGCCGGATTCACATGAATCCGCCGGATTCAAGTATGTCTTTTACTCGTTCATCGTTTTAGCCGAGGTTTGTATGCGGTCGAAGGTGGGAATACGCCGTATTCATCTGAGTTTCGGCTGGGAATCCGCCGGATTCGCTTGAATCCGCCGGATTCAAGGGTTTTGCAGGTTCTGTTCGTTCGCTGTTACAACAATTTCATACGGGTTTTGTTTTTATATCCGTTTTTAACATGATCAAACATCATATTATGGTATATAAATGCATTATAACAAGTTTTTAACATTTTATAACAACAATCATCAACAATTATAATAATTTGAAGAAATTATATAAATGAAGAAAATAGAGAGATTATCCTCACAATGGTTTTAGATGGAGAGGATGATGATTTCTGAGGTTGATGATGATGATTACGAACGATGATTATGATAAAGATCAAGAAACCATTTTGTTTGTAGTTTTAGGTGTTTGATGATTTGAAAGTGGTGAAGGTTGAAGATGATGAGATGAAGGTGATATGGTGTTGTTGCTTCTTTTCCTACTGCTGCTACTCCCTCTGTTCTTGTTGTTTCCAGTTGCTAAAAACCACAGGGATGAAGAGAGTGTGAGATGTGTGTGAATTTTTGAAGATCAAAAATGTAGGTGGGTGTATTATTGGAGACAAAGATTTCAAAGGGAAGTAAGGAGGGAGTATGGATTTGTCGCCAGATATTTTGGTTAGGAGTATTATTGGTAGTTTTTAGCCCGTTAATTTCTTGTACGGGTATAATTTGTGGTACTTTAGGTATAATAAAATTTTGCGTTATGTTTCTCTATATCTCAGATTTAGGAATTTGAAATCGAAATGTGAAATACTTTGTTACAAGTATAATTAAAATTAATCACAGTAAAAGTACTGTATAGGTAAAACGCGTGCCAGATTTCAGTTAAATTCGGAAATCATATTTTGAAGTAATGTTCTACACATTAAAACAGTAACTTACGAAATAATACTTTTATTATTTGGAATCCCTAGGCGCGTTTTAAAATTGTTTCTGTTCGTGTAACGCGTAACCAAAATCGTCTAAATCTTTCGTTTCTTTTCGTTGTAATACTTTTATATAATAATTTCAATATGAAAATTAATCAAAAGTATTTTCGAAGTTCATTTCGGAACTTAATTATTCGCGATTAATACGTTTATTATAAAACGTATAATTTATTATATTATTTCAATAATATAATTATATAATAGTTGTAATTAATAATTTTCGAATTATTAATTATTTTGTATCACCAATATTATTACATTCTATTCGTAGAGTTCGATATATTTATTTCGTACGTAATTATATATATACACATATAACTACTATCAAATATATCACATAACACATAGTAAGTTTATCAAAACTTAACACATAAATTGTTTTGAATTCACTAGTCAGGGAATTACTCCAGGTAATGCATGAAATTAGGTTAAGTAAATACCCTAATTGGAGGATTGTCACAGCTAGCACGGTATGTCTTAACAGCTATTGCTACGATTTAACACTTATTTTATTTGGATGCCGATTCGAACATAACGCTTGGTAAACTTTGACCACGAAACGAAACACACAACTTATTGAACTATGCCGCGAGCATACTTAAACTGATTGAACTTTTATGGCAACAATTGAGCGCCACGCAAACTATTATTATTGTTAACAACATGACTTATCGGAGAACATACGCCGCGGGCGATCCGACTTGATTTTAAATCTCGGGACGAGATTTCTCTAACAGGGGGAGAATGTAACACCCCGCAAAATTTATCGCGATTATTACCGTTAATCACTTGCATTATTAGGCTAATTCCCTACTTGAGTGAATTCACAACAATTCTTGAGATAAGTCTCGCAAAGCCCAACTAGTAAATACGCGTAGTATTACGATTCATAATTAGTTATAATTATGTACGCGACAATTGGAACAAACACGACAAAAATATACGACTGTTGGTGAACAAAATTATTTAATAAAACGGAATTATTAAATAACGTTATTAACTATTAAATATTATGTCGATAATATTTACAAAGTATTTCGCAAACTAAAACAACTCGAAACATTTCTGACAAAAAGAAACAAAATAAACTTTTAAATTTTTATAACTTAACAAAAACATCTTTATAAAATATCTCAACTTAAAATAAATTCGAATACATATTTAAAAAGTTACCAAATTAAAATAGTATAACATTTAACGATCGGGTAAACAAACACGGAACGCAAACACGGGAGACGAAAAAGGGAAACAAAACCCACCTCCCACCTCCCTTTTCCTTCATTTCTTTCTCTTTCCCTCTCTCTCTCTTCACTCCTTTTTCTCTCATCTCTCTCTCTAAACTTAACCAAAAACCACACAAATCATACCAAAACTACACCAAAAATGCGCCGAATCATCTAACCATTTAGAGAAAAACGATCACGGGATCACGATCTACACTTCTACCTTTTCGGATTTCAAAACCGACACGCGTAAGTTTCCGACATTTCCCGTAAATCCTTAGATTTCGAAGTTTTCTTTGATATTTCATATTTAATATACTTAATATAACATGTTTTAGTGTTCTTAACAACCGAAAATGTCCAAAATCGACCAAAAACCCGTTTTTACCAAGCTGTTCGTCGAACAGTTGGAAGTGTCGCTATGTGCCAAAAACAGTGCTAGCGACACTAGATAAGTGTCGCTATGCCTAAGTGTCGCCCTTATAGCGACACTACTTAAGTGTCGCTGAAACCCTTAACCAGATCCATCCTAGCGACACTACCTTAGTGACGCCATAATTGAACAAGTGTCGCCTATAGCGACACTAACCAAGTGTCGCTACCCATTTAAAAATCAGGAATCTAGCGACACTCACCTAGTGTCGCCTATAGCGACACTAGCCTAGTGTCGCCAAAAACAGAAGGTTTACAACTTTTTCACTAAGTGTTGAGACTGAGATTTTACCACCCGATTTTACTCCGAAATGGAGTTTCGAATGCGTTTTTACTACAGCAACATAGCAGAAATAAAAATTTTCCAAGCTGACTTGGCAGCTCGACCCTAACCAGGGGCTCTGCCCCTTGGACCCCGCCAGGGGTTGCCACCCCTTGGACCCCGCTACCAGGGGCGCTGCCCCCGGACCCCCGTGCACAATTTCATACTTTATAAAAATACAACGAAACCAACACAATTATGCTTCTGAAGTTATGGTTTTCAAACTATCACCAACGAGTCGTATACCTCTTCACAACTACGAAATACAAACGTAAACATTAAACAAACACTTTGGACATAACTTGGTTGTAAGAACACTAGCATGGATGATTAGCTTAGACATCCACATACTTATTAAATCTCATACGTTTAGGACGTTAGGAGATTTCGGATTGTACTTGGGCTTAGGTTTGCTAGCACTCGCACGCAACTTAACTCGACAAGTGAGTTCACAGCCCCTACTTTTACTGTTTTAACTGCTTTGAACAGGGGTGGAAAACATAGTCAAACGCTTTTATATATACATGATTGTATACTATTTTACTCGAACGAATGGAGTACATTGAACTGGTAAACCGATACACAAACCGATGATTATGAAATAACGCTTTCATACTATAAATACTGTAAACGCATAAACATGTTTTGAAAACGCTGGAGAACGATCAGCAACACTTCTTGCTTAACTGATTGAGCAACTAAAAAGTTCCTACTGACATGGGCACAGACCGTTGAAAAGTCCCTTCTGACATGGGCACTAGATCCTGCGAACATGGGTCTACTATTGTTGATAAACTGTTAAAAAGTCCCTACTGACGTGGGCACAGACCGTTGAAAAGTCCCTTCTGACATGGGCACTAGATCATGCGAGCATGGGTCTACTATTGTTATCAAACTGATGAAAAGTCCCTACTGACATGGGCACTGGGTTCCTACTGACATGGACCCACCAAACGATTAGGATACTAACATTCCTACGAGACACAACTATTAGGATACTGACATTCCTACGATCATCTAATAGGATACCTGCATTCCTACTATAACTTGAAATATACTTTTGGGCGACATCCCAACGAAACATACCTACTACTAGGATACGTATATCCCTACAGAACATACTTGGAAATAGGATACTGCTTTCCTACAACTACTAGGATACAAACTTTCCTACAAACAACTATTTGGAAACGTAATTGGTTTTACGAATTTACACTTTTGGGTGACATCCCAACGATACTGTATAAACAACAAGTGGGTTGCCAACTGTGCTTACAAACTCGAACAATAAATTGCAAACATAAAACCTGTGAATTCACTCAACCTCGTTGTTGACTTTTACTATGTTTTTCAGGGAATTAGCTGCGCATGTAATAATCGCCAACACACATGGAGAATTAGGCGACCCGTGAAGTTTTAGGATGCCAACTTTTTGGAAACATATGGATTTCTCTAGTATAACTGAAACTGTTTTAGTCATATTTCATAAATCTACTTTTGTAAACTTATTACTTTTAACTTGTACGATTCGATGAATCGTAAAATTTGTAATTAATACTTTTGGCATCTTAATATATTATGTTCTGTTGTAATCATATGCTCTGATACGTATGCATGTACAATGTAAATGTGGCATCCCCAGCTTAAACCAATGCTTCCGCTAAACGAATTTGGGGGTGTTACATCTCTAATCTTTCGGCTTTGATGACGGGTGAATTTGGTGGAGTAAGAGGAGTCTGTGGAATAGAGCATTCATCGATAGTGACGTCGACACAATCGCTGCCATACTTGACTTCATCTTCGGAATCTTTGCCACCTGAATCCGGGAATTGGTGGAGTTCTTCATCTGAGGGTGCGTTGTTGAAGGGTCGAGAACTATCGATTTCGATGGTTCGGACTTCGGTTGTTATGTCATGGAGGTTCTCTTCGGCAAAGCTCCCTGGTTGACGTGCCTTATATGCTGAAATTCTCTGTAAAAGCTTAGCATACTGGTCTGGGTGTGGTGATGATCGGAGTCCTTCTTCAAAGATTTCTATGTCTCGGAGTCGGGTTCTGGTGAAGGGTTTTGATGGATCAAGATAGGAATTAAGGATGTTTCCCATTCTTTTAAGATGAGAGGATCTGAGCTCTTGGCGGATGACTCCGTAATCAACTGATTCTTCTGACGAAGAGCAATCATCGCAGTTTTGTATTCTTTTAACTTCGGCCATTTGTGGCGAATCAATGTGATCTTCATCTTCTTCCATTTCTTCCTCTTCTTCTTCTGGTTCTTCTTCTTCCTCCTCAGGGTCAGATTCAATTTCTTCATCTGCTTCCTCGTATTCTTCCTCTTCTGGGTCGTATTCAGTGTCATAAATGAGAACTGATGATCGGGTGAATTGTGGTTCCTCCTCTGGTTCTGATTCATCATCGGAACAGATTCTTCCTGTGGATATAGCACAACATTCTTCCTCTTCTGGGGTGCATTCCGGTTGGTCGATCTTGTAAGTGATGCTTTCACCATGCGATCGTAAAACAATCGTGTGGTTATACACATCAATCACTGCTCTAGCTGTGTTCATGAATGGTCTTCCAAGGATAATTGAGATGTTTATGTCCTCGTGGATATCCATTACCACAAAATCCGTTGGAAAGAAAAATTTGTCAACTTGAACAAGGACATTCTCAGCTATTCCCTTGGGGAATCTAACAGATTGGTCGGCTAGCTGGACGGTCATTTTAGTGGGTTTCAAGTTTTCAAGTTCTAGCCTCTTAAACAGGGAGTAGGGCATAAGGTTAATGCTGGCTCCTAAGTCGGCTAAAGCGCTCATATTTCCGGAATTGTAGATAGAACAAGGGAGTGTAAATCTAGCAGTATCTCCTAGTTTTTCGGGAAGGCTATTCTTAAGTAGGGCTGAGGTTTCAGAACTAAGGGGAATGTTGTTCACTTCAGGCAATTTATCTTTAGTGGATAGCAATTTCCTAATATACTTATTACGACCAGGAACTCTAGACATGGTATCAAGGAATTTTCCATCTAACTTAAAGGACGACAGTTTCTTAGGTTGAACTTTAAGTCTAGCGGGGTAAGGGATTCTAACCTCTTTGTTCATTGTTTTCACAGCTGGTATCTTGACCTTTGGTTCTTCCTTTAATGGAACAGCAGCATGTGGAGTAGTAGCTGATTCCTTGGGTGTTGTAAGTTGCTTTGCTTCCTCAACATGCGGATTTTGAACCGTGTTGCTAGGCAAACTTCCTCGGGGTCTATTCTCAAGACGTTGTGCCAATTGTCCAATTTGAGCTTCCAAATTCTTTAGCACAGCCAGTTGATTTCTCATGAAGAGGTTGGCTTGATCTTGTCTAGCGGACGTCTTTTGGTTGAGCAGGTGTTGACCTTGCATGAATTGGGTGAAGGCGTCATCTGAACTTGTAGTTGGGGCATTTGTCTTGGTGGTTTGTTCAGTGGTTTGGTTTGTGTCGGAAGTGGGTGCAGAAAGTGCAAGGGGTTGATTATAAGAAAGTTGTGATTGTTGTTGGTAGGGTGGATATCTAGGTGGGTATCGGGGTTGGTATGGTTGTTGGTTGTTTCTCGGCGGAAAGGGAGGTCCTCTAGGTTGGTTGTTGTTTTGGTTGAAACCGGGTGGTCGGGTTGGAAACTGAGCATAGTAGACAGTGCCATCTGCTTCTTCGTATTCAACTTGGTATTCGTCAGATGGTTACGGGTTGGTGCAGTGTTGACAGACTTGCACTTGGTGTACTTGGTGCTGTTGTTTCTTAAGTTCTCCAAACTGTTTGACGAGCGAGTCCATTTTCTCTGTTAGTGCCTTAATTGCTTCGACCGGAATCGGGTTTGCAGCAGCGATAGGTGTGGAAGATGTTGAATGATCTCCAGAGTTCCAATCGTGGTGATGCATAGTCATGTTTTCTATAAGGTTACATCCTTCTTCATCGGTCTTTGCCATGAAGCTTCCTTGTGCAGCAGCATCGAGGGTAGTTCGGTGGTTAGGATCTAAACCATTGTAGAAAGTGCACAATTGTGCAGACTTATCGAGTCGGTGATTGGGGCATTTCTTCAAGGCTCATTTGAATCGTTCCCATGCGGTATATAATGACTCGTCGAAAGCTTGTCGAAAGTTCATGATGTCATTTCGGAGTTTGGTTTGTTTAGAGGGCGGAAAGTACTTGGTTAGAAACTTTGTCGCCATCACAGTCCATGAAGGGATAGAGCCGGTCTCTAAACCTTCAAACCATGTTTGTGCATGATGGGTGAGCAAATAAGGGAAAAGGTATAAACGGATTGTATCTTGGCCAATTCCGTTTTGCTTGTAGGAATTTGAAAGAGAGATGAACTTGTCGAGGTGAGAGTTTGGGTCATCACTAGGCAATCCATGGAATTGACAGTGGTTTTGGATTAGTTGGATGATGTGGTGTTTAAGCTTGAAAGATTGACCAGGGGTTTCGGAGTAGAGAATTGGTCCTCCTCTTCCTTCGATAGAGGGTTTACTGTTATCAGCGAGAGTGATGCGTTCAGCCATTGCTTGCTTAAGTGCAGATTGCTTCTTTTCTCGTCGAATGGTGCGTATTATAAGTTCTGGATCGGGAAAGTTAAATAGTGGTGCAGATCTAGGGGAACAGGTCATACACTAAAAGAAAAGACAATAAAGAAAATGTTTTTGTGTTTTTTTTCGAAGGTTTTATTCTAAGGGTTTACTAGAATTGGGATTGGTTGGGCCTCTGTATCGGACAGTTAGTCTCCCCAGCAGCGGCGCCAAAAACTTGTTGCGCTCGTCTTTTTACGGAAGACCAACGGATGTTTAAAAATTTATAATTGCTGGGGTCTAAGTGTAACTTACTGATACTGAACCAAGGGTTAGTATGTGGTAAGTTGGACCTAGAGTCGTTCTTAAAGAGAAACTGAATTGAAACAGAGGTGATCCAATCAATCTTGCTTTTCTAGTAAATGTTTTAAAAGAGTGCGTTGGGGGTTTTGGTTCAGTTGACTAAGTAAACTAAATAAGGCGAATAAAATGTAATAAGATATCAGATAATGCAAAGTAGTATTTGTTGTGAGTTCGTTAGCTAATAATCATGGGATGATGACTTTTACGGGAAAACGATTAACTAAATTGGGTTGCTTACGGGATTCATTAACTTATGGTATAACCAGTAGATTCCTTATCAGTTGGTTATCAACTAATATGTCACGAGGAACTAAGGTATCATGATTCTGACCAGACAGACGATGCTCAACTCTCCACACTCTTCTGTGAGGGAGTCAGTGGCCCATATTATTGAACGTATTCGCTCGTGGGCGAAGGAATAGAGTAGCAAGTCCATAACATGTCTAGCCGTTCTTAATACCACAATGATTATGAATCCATTAAACAACTAACTTAGAACTTGTGTCCGGACTTATTTAATCAATTTCTACCAATGAAACTTAAGCGTGATAAACGAGGGAAAGCATTTAGGTTTCTTGCATACCGTACTTTAGGTTTCATGGTTTTAGGAAAAAGTATCGGTTTAAGTTAGATTTCAAACTTGCCTTTCTTAATACAATTAACAAATCCCTAGGTTTTCGTAAATGATCATTTAGCCTATAGCCTATCTAATCTAATCTAATCTAAACTAAAACAACTAATTAAAATGCTGACTGCTTTTTACAGAAAGTCAAACCCAGACCATGTCGGAAAATGCTATGGTAGCTCACAACGTATTTAATCGTTTACCGATGTTTCCGTTGTGAGTTTAATTGATTCGCGATGTTTACATGATAAGTACAGTGTGATCGGAAGTGTACAATACTCATGGCAAGTCCATGTAATCACATTGCATTTTATAATGCTTGCATAACGTTACAATTAAAAACATAGTTTTTACACAGATAACTATTGACCGAGTATTGAGGTTCGCGACTCCTCTTTACAAGGTTAAAATCACGTTTGTTAATCGAAAGGCGAATGTAAGTTTTAGGTTTAAAATCACAAGATAAGTCCGTTCACAAAGTTTCCAATTTTATAACGTCGATCCATAATACAACTACCTTCGGTCGTTACCGGCTTTCATATATTTGTACTATGCTCAAAAGCATTTCCAATACTATACCGAGTAATCAGTCGAATCGGGGCCGTCGTATTATTTCACGACGTATTTAAAGTCATCCCACAATTATATATACTAACTATATCACAACAAATACAATAATAATCTACTCGCTAATCATGGCATAAACGATCTCTAACATAATTAAAGCAAACATATTTAATTAAGATAGATAAGGATAGAAATAACCGAGATTAATATGCGAGAAGAGATAGACTTGAATTAATGAGCGTAACTCCAAGCGTACACCAAAGATTACAAAACGTTCCTAGCTTTCTTTCTACTCTAAACAGAGTGATAACTAATCTAATGCTAAATTTAAAGTAAGAAAGTAGAATGAGAAAGTAAGAAAGTAATATGACTAATGCATATGGGACATCTTGAAATGAAGCCTTATGCCTCCTATTTATAGGAGAGGTTTGGCTCACATTAGCATCAAGAGGTGCACATTAGCGTAATGCTGGTAAAAAGGTGCACTAGGTACTGTACAACGCGGAAAGGTGGTGCACCTGGTACTGTACAACGCGGAAAGTAGGCGCACCAGGTACGGGAATTAGCCAAAAAAGGAAACCGGGGCAGGGGGCAGCAGGCCGGCGTCGCCCCACTGATGGCCGGCAGCGGCTGGCGGCTACCCGCCCCGTTTCACCGTCTTTTGCTTCGTTTCTTGATTCGTGCGTGTTTTCTTCGTTATGCGCCCGTTTGAGTTGATTCTTTTTTTTTTTGGATTTGTAATTCAAAAACGAAGATTTTGACATAAGATAGCCCCTGAGATGAGGTCCTTAACTCCAGATATTGCGTACGAATCATTTGGATATTCTGGCGGGCGTAGAATCTTCATTCTTTATCCGTTTTGGTTGATTCTTCTTCTGTTGGATTCGTATTTTGGAAACGAACATCTTGGATAGAATGGATGTTGGTGAAGGGCACTTTAGTCTTGAAATATCGTTTTGATGCCTCGAATCTTCAAACGTGTGTGGAATCTTCGTTTTACATCCGTTTTGCTTGATTTTTATCGTGCAATCTTGTTTTGACCACCTTGGCATAATGTCATTGATTTGAACCATATTTGAGTGCAAAATGCCAAGAATCGTTCCAGAATGAGAGAGATATCGGTAGTAAAAACGTGACTTTTTACGCGATATCACGGCCCGTTGGTGATTAATTGTAATAATAATCTTAAAACATTATTATTAGAATGTTGTAATGATATATACTTATAAAGTATATTTGAAATTTTTGGTATTCGTATCGTATAAGTATTGAAGGTATTATGTCATTTGACACTTAGTGTAAAAATAAGTTATAAGTATTCCATGTTTGGCGACACTTAATAGTTTTTGGTCAATGTCGAAAATGTGGTCAACGGTCTCGGTTTGACCCGCAACTTTTACCCAACCATTAAAATGGTAAAATAAGTTCATAAAAATTGTCGTTATGCTTCGTGGGCCTCTCGAAGTGTCATTTTCACAAATTTACCAAAACAGCCCCTAATATAAATGTTTTCCAGATTTTTAACTCGATAGATCTCTCGTTTTTACCACTTTTTATTCCGAGTTTAGTCTCAAAAAAAATCCAGCATGTTCCCCTATGGATCTAGTTCATTTCTGCAATTTATCTGATTTTAGAAGGCCCTTAGCTATTTTAAACAAAAATGAAGGTGGGAGTTGGTTAGATTTGGTCCAAGAACATGTAACACTCAAAGATCAGCTTCTACACTTAATTCCGTGAGGTTCTGGTCAAAGTAGTCAACACAAAAATTGTAGTCAACACTCATACGCAAATTTTAACATAAGATTCGTGGTCTAACTCGAAACAACCGATTTTATATGATTTTTCTCGTGAGCTAGAAAATCTGGGCAGATTGTATATATGTATGTATATGTTTGTAAAAACGTTTTTAATGCTAATATTTGGACATTAACAAGTCATATGAACAACTAAACATGTAAATATACTTAAAGCAAATAAATCTAGAGAAAAAGATTGCTCACAAAGGGTGTTAAAATCGATCTAGAGGAGGTAAACACGATGATGATGCTCGGTTAGTCCTAGCTTCCTTCTCCTTTGATTTTCTTCAAGTAGATGATGATCAATGATGGTTTTTAAGTGTAGTTCTAGAGAGAGTAGAGAGAGCCGATGGTAGAGAGAGAGATGGAGAAGTTGAGAATTGAAATGGAAATGAAATGAAATGAGGTTGGTGATGGTTTTGGTCTTGAGTCTTCCACAACAAGATTCATTTTTTGTGGAGCTTGTTTAGGAAGCTTTGAAAATCGGTTGTGGGTGGGTCCCACAAGGTGGTGGTTATCTCAAATTTGTTCCTCGAGTTTGCGCTCCGTGCAGTGTTCGTTTCCCCGATCGTGTAAACGTATAATTAGACGTTTAAATGTTATACGTACGAGTTATAAATAACGAATGGTTTTCGATATTTTTGATTGTAGTATTGCTCAAATAATACTCGGAAACATTTATAAAATATTTTGACAAAGTGTCGTAATAGTTTGTGTGATCGTGTTATGATTATTTTGTGTGATCGTGTTATGATTATTAAACTTTGTGACGTTTTAACTAAACGTTTTGTTATCGGTTTATACAAAATGTTTTAAATAAACCTTTTCATTTAAATTGATATATTTTACCAACTAAAATATATTTTGACTTTTGTTCAATGATCGGGCGCGTTCTGCGCATTTTTGTCGCATATAACTTATTTGTACGATATGAAATACTTATGAAATATTATCAAAATAATATTTAGAAACAAATATGTTTATTAAATAAATTCGTATTATTTAATAATATAGGTTCACCAACGTCCATATAAATGAATTGATATTTGGCCGATATAAAGTGACACGATTTCATTAATCATGTTAATGCGTATATGTAACAATACACGTAATGATACACAAAATAAGCCTAACATAGAACTAATTACATGTGTTAACAAAATGATTAGGACCTAATAACTAGTCCTAATTTGACGGGTGTCACATTAGTTTTATCGATTCACATGAGTTTGTGTCATTGTAAATGTGAAGCTTTACTATAAGAGTTTTTTTTTCCCTATATCTTAAATCTCCTTTCAACATGAATACAGCATCTCAAATCGTTCAACAACCGCAACGTAACAATCGCTCAAATCGTTCAACGCTCGAATCCCTTCGCCGAAAACCTGCAAATTTTCCCCGTCGGTCACCATCGCAAAAAGCACCTACAGATCTGATAACAGTAGTTGCAATGGTTTGACCGGAAGTTTCAAGGATGAAACCGGAATTACGTTTTAACGACGGGAACAAGAACATTTCCGGTGAGATATACAACGGCCGGAGGTGGCAGATTCCAACGGCGAGGTATATGATGTCGAGAGTAGTGTCATTTAATTAGAGGATTAGTTCGACATCGTCACTTATCTCTACATATACTAATAGAGAAGCTTTTTAGTCTATGTGGCAATTAAGCTTCTCCTTTCGTCACATATGATTTTGTCCTACGTGTAACCATTCTATTTACTTGCTAAAACTAATTTGACACCTCGTGTAATCCTCTAATTTATTTTATCATTCATTACCTTAATCACATTTCATTATTTTTAGATGGTCAACCAAAGAACCAATTTATTATTTGCATGCCAATCATTTTTTCCTTGATGGCATCCCATTAGTATTCATTATAGTTTGTTGTCATTTATATTTTGACATATATTATGCAAACGTATAACTTTACAATCTTAATGTGTATAGAAAACACATATATAGGTAGTAAATCCTAAATGAAGAAAAAATTTGTAAATTATAGTTGGGAACGTATATAATATAAGTCAACTATATATATATATATATATATATATATATATATATATATATATATATATATATATATATATATATATATATATATATATAGTATGACATTTATTTTTTTAATAACAACCTATTATTTTTAGAAGGTCAAACCAATGAATTTGTTTATTATAGCATGTCAATATATGTTTCCTTTATAAAATCTCATCAGTATGACTTTTACGGAGTATATATATTAGTATATTATTCATCCATTCGTAATTTATTCATTTCCTTCCCATCATCCATTTATTTTTTTATTACCAAGGTATGTACCTATAAATCTTCGTATCATCTTATTAGTATTGGATTTCATCTTTATTGCATGTTTGATCTTATTTTTTGTTTTGTTATTGTTTTTGTTACTTAATATCATCGAAAATTCATACATTAGAAATATCATTATCATCAACGTTATGAAGACCAACGCTAGGGGTAGAGCACGATGTTAACATGTTCAAGGTACCATAAAGTCTTCTCCATTAATTAGACATTTATTTTCCTTCACATCCTTATTTGCTTCTTTTTCTTTTTTAAGTAAAAATTACATTTATTTTATTCATGACTAATATATTTATTAATAATATTGTCTTCATGAATATGAGGGAATAAACGAAACCAAATCATGAAAAAAAATAAGTACTATATATTCAATTCTTTTATATGAACAATTTCAAAATTGTTTTAACAATATTTATGTTTGCATTGTGAATCCTTTCACAATTATTAACCTTTTATTATAAAAATTTACACTATCATTAACTAGTCGTCCAACAGACGGGTTTAACACTAGTTGATGAAGATGAGGCTCAGCTCCACCATTGACGACGGTATATTTCAATACGTGCATTCAAATTTGGCCAACCACAAGAAGATGTGGAGTGCACATTAATTGATTTTATTTCATCAACTCCTTATTTTTGTTGATAATAATTGCTTTTTTCAACCTTCATATATGCAAACGTATTTCTGTACGTAAGTGGCTTTTATTTCATCAATTCCTTAATTTGTTGATAATTGATTTTGGTTTGATTTTGAAGGTTTATATTTAGTGATGAAATATATTTAACCATTGTGTGAACATGAAAAAAATAACGATTCACTTCTGCAGAATTTATGTGAACTAAAACGAAATAAATATTCACCGCTTTTAGGAACTTGTACGTGTGAATCAATAATAAAATAAACATTCATCACTCTGAACCTACTCTTAACAAAAAAAAATAAAGCTTCACCATGTTTATGTGAATCAAAAAGAAAAAAACTTCACAACAACAACCTTTATGTGATCCCGTCAAAATCAGATTTCAACATAATTACAATAATGCCACCGCTCAAATTGATATTTTTGATCAGATATGATGGAACGCCAAGATTTGTTCTCACCGTTCTCACGTAATCATTTTGTTCTCACGGGATCCCAAGTCTATATATATATATATATATATATATATAGACACACATGGAGTATTCGGAAAATTATCCATGCAACTAACATCACGAAAGGTTATTCTATTGGATACAGAACTGACACTTTAAAATTATTATTTTCATTTATTTACAAAATATATTATGTGGGAACACGTCAAAAATATTTATTTTTAGAGACTGATTTGAAAATCATTGTTTATCGTTGAAATCTGTCTCAAAACTGTTATTTTACCAAGTGGTCGTCGAAAAATCTGTCAAAATGTTGGGATGTAGTAGGCAGTAGTCGAAAATCTGTCGATAATTTGGGACGGACTAGCGTACCATCTAAAATCTGCTTATGTTTCCTGTTTTTGTAGAAGTGATCCATCATATATCTCCGACTCTATCATTTGGTTCTCTATGCTGTTAGTTAACTTATTGTATATGAATTACATGCTAAAATTGTATCGAACTAGACTAGAACACTGGTTCCATTTCCTAATCATTTGTAGTATTACATATCAGTGACAAATTTGAATCTTGATATGATCTCATAAAAACCTTTTGTGTATTCAAATGGATTTGACATTTATTCATGTATATATAGGGGTTTAACATTCAAATAAGTGAAAGGTAGTTTGATTCAAATCCGTGCACGTGTATACACGGGTTTTTATAGTCTTATGATTAACATATATATCAATAAAATTAAAGTAAATAATCCAAATTTATTAAAGTTAAATTACGTGTTACAGTTGCGGTAATACACATACTTCGTCTAAATAGAAAAACAAAATTTGGGATGAATACTACGTGTCATAAAATGATTTAACTATGAAGGTGTTTTTTGTGATTATTTTTTTTTTAAATAAGGTTGTGTTATGAAAATTTTACCATACAATTTAACAACTTATAATAATAATAATTTATACGATTTGCAACGATCAATTAATTATATTTTATTTAGTCTATTATGTGCATTAAGAAGATCTATTTAGTTAGTTAACTTTTCTTAAAAGAAAAAAAAAAACTTATTTTCTATATAAAACTATAGCTATTTCTGATAAGAGGTAAAAAATAAAATCGTATATATGTAATGATGTAATATGATAAAAGAAAGAGATTTGAGTTAAACATTGGTTGAAAGTTGAATGTGTAAAGGACAAAAATAAAACTTCTTACAATAAATAAGAAAATTCATCTTATCGACATGTTTGCATTGAACACCCTTGTTTATACACGGGTTTAAAACCTAATAATAATAATAATAATAATAATAATAATAATAATAATAATAATAATAATAATAATAATAATAATAATAATAATAATAATAGTAATAAAAGTATCAGTTGATATGATACTCCATAATTCGGATTTTATGCTTAAATCCATGGGTCCTAACTTTCGTTAGACGTAATAATGTTGTTACCTGTTACACACTTAAACGATTGAGAAACAATTTATAGTTATTTAAATGAGTCGACCTCGTAAAGCAAAACATTAAGGGGGATGAACAATTTAGTATTCTCTATTTGTAGTTTTGTCGATCAATTTAATATGATTTCACTTCCTTAAAAATCGATTCCTCTTGAGTTTTGTCTCAAATTTTTGTTGTTGCTTAAACTATACTTTGCTTGCTTATTAAATGGTTAAACACATACTCCATATCACACAACCCATGGATACTTTAACTTGCATTGATGGACTTTATTGACCTTTTAATACTTTGAGTGATTTTATAGTGATAGTGGTAGAAGTCTATCATAAAGTCTATCATTTATCTCCGATAAAAGCAATGGGAAATAATGTTTTTATGTTCAAATTACTTAGAGATTTTGAGTTTCCGAACTCATAATGTTGAGGGATGTAGGTTCGAACGTAAGACCCCTTATAAGTATAGTAAATTCATGATATCTTACCATTAGACCACCTGGATGATGATTCTTGTAACGATAAAAAATTAAATCTGAACTGTCATTCAAAATACATAACTAAATTTGTGAAACGACTAATTTCTAGTATATATCTAGCTTAGACTTTAGTTTACCTACGGGTAGACTATTTAGTTTAGACAACTACAGATAATAAATGGGTTTAGTGAGCACAAATGTATCAAATTATAGTCTGACATTCATTGCATATAGCGAACTACTCGGGCTTCCATTGTATGTAACGAACTTGTAATTTCTTTACATTGTATGTAATTTCAGATTTTATTGCTATGACAATGAAGTAAAAGCACAAACATGAGGATTCAAACTATATTTTTTAAGGACCGATATACATAAAACTTAGAACATCAATACAGTAATTTTATAAAGATGCTAACTGGTTACAGATAGTTGAAGGTTCAAATAAAAGATTACAAGCTAGCTAATAATGTTATTTGGACTTCTTATGGACAGGGCCGGCCCTGGGCATGGGCAGTCCGGGCGACGGCCCAGGGCATCAATCGTAGAGGGGGCATCACGTATTTTTGAGCTTATGAGGATCTGAAATTAATAGTATATAAAAATAGATTTTGAAACAATTTAATATAGTTATATATTGTTTTTAGTGAAATAGAGTATGTTTAAGGTAGTAAGATTGGTTTATTGAAGTCATGGGGAAGAATAAAAGCTCGATTTTGTGGGTTTAATGGAGGAACGTTTTTGCTACAGGTTTATTTTTATGTGGGGAAGACGACTCAGACTTAACGGCCCCACTTGTTTCTTATTTTATGTCAATTTTCTATAGGTCCCCCTAATACTATATAAATATACGATTTAACCCTTATTTTTTAACGCTTAACACTTTAACCCCCTATTAAGGGGAAAATAGTCAAATACATATAAATATTATACTCCGTAGAAAGACTATATTTTCACATTAAAATTAGTTTAGATTGCCTACTAACTTCATGAAAGGCAATCATCTCAAATATAAGTTAAAAAATACATTATATGCCCTTTAGTTTGTGGAAATTTTTATTCAAAATTAAAAATTATTTTAAGAATTTTGTGCAGCATACATAAGTGATATACAAGTTCAATGGAAAAGTAAGAAGATGCTATTGAATAGTGAATACACATCGATAATGCACAATTACATACACTTGTGGCTCTATGTTAGAACTTTGAATATGATGGGATGATTAATGTTAATCGATCTAATAAGAAAGCGCATAACATCTTACTCCATTTATGTTGAACTTGTAATTTGAAGATTATCTCCTCGTATTGTAACATTTATTTATATATTATATATTTAATAAACTTAGTGTGGTAATGAACCGCATATCTTGACTAGATTCCAAACCCCTATAAATAATGGATTATTTATCAACAAAATTTATTAGGGGCATTCTTCGGTTGTTCCGCCCGGGGCACCAAAAGACTCAGGACCGGCCCTGCTTATGGAATCGACAGCTTAAAAGACTCATGTCGATAATCACACTTAGGAATTGGTAGTCCCTGCTTTATTTGTACTCCCTTTGACATTCCCTTCCTACAGAAATTAAAGGATAAAACAATTAATGACAATCATTATTTGACCAGCAACAATCAGACCAAGCTTACAAGATGGGAAGTCCCTTATGAAGAGATTACAATAATAAGAAGTTCCATCTCAACATACACTTAAAGTTTGAAAGGAAAGAAATAAGATGTTACCTATATTCTAGTTTCCGGCCCACTCCATCAAAACGTGGATATCTGATGATGACCGTAAGTCCGTAACGTTGATGCAGATTTGTTTTTCGTTGTTCAGCTATAAATAATGACAGGGGTGTCCAAGAGTTACTGCAAGACGATAAAGTTGTAAACTTGTAATTGCTGATAAGTATTAAGTAATAAACATTATATCAAAACTTGAAAAGTTCTACATACAGCGTTATAGCTACTTGAAACAATCTTGTTAGATGGATTGACCATTAGAAAGCAATATAATTTATATGTAGTAAAAGTTATACCTATTATATTTGCCTTCAAAACATTGGCGATACAATGAACTCCTGGAATGTCAATTAAAAATTGACCAACATCTAATACAAGAGAAAATTGTCATACAGCAAGAAAAATTCACATACCCACAAAGGAAAATTAGCCAACATCTAATACAGGAGGATCCTTCCCCAATCTGTCCACGAGATGCAATTTCGAGCTAGCACCTAACGATATATACATAAAATACATAACAAACTTATAAGAGCTTATAACTAATAATAAATACATGTAATTGTAACAGACATTTCATGAACATAACAATAATTTTATAGATTATACAAAAAGAAATCATAAGTTCGTTTGTATATAAGAAATGCAAAAAAAATTGCCCTAACACATACATGTTAAGACAATTTCACGCATAAACAAATGGTTAATATATACTCCGTATAATTTTACTAAAAACATATGTTTCCTGGCTTTATTTGGTAAAAATGAATATAACAAGAGGTTTGATATGTATTGACGGAGTGGTATTCGTCAAAGTTGTCAAGATTGTGATCCTGATCGTAGAATCGTTGGATCGTACGATCCTACCAAGGGAAAACGTGCAGGATCGGAGTAGGATCGGTCAGGAGATAGGATCGTAGTAGAATTGTAGGATCGATTGTAAGATCGTAGGATCGTTGAACGATCCGATCCTACAAATGGGCTAATTTTTTTTTAACAATTGGGCTTGTAAGGCCCATAAGTAGTCCAAATCTTATCTCAAAACTTACCGTACATTTGTTTCCAAATTCAATTTCCCCATTTATTATCAAATTAACCTAAGAAAAAGTCTAGAACCTCTAAAACGACGATTAATAATCTTCATTGTAATATGCTCCCAAACTTTGGTGCAATTGTACTATACCACTATATTTTGTTTTAGTACGCTTATCGTCCTAGAAATACATGTTGACAAATTGCATCATTTTTGTAATATAAAAGTTTGAATGTTAGATTAATTTATCTAATAGTAGTTTTCTACAAGAATTTAGATACCTTTGTAAAAAAATGATATTTTGGTAGGATCTACGATCCCGATCCCGATCTTACGATCCCGATCTTGCAAAGGCAAAAACGATCCTACGTAGGATCCCGATCTTGACAACCTTGGTATTGGTGAGAATGGTAGTGATGGAGGTTTAGTTTGTGCAATGCTAAGTTAGGGTTTAAGGGGTAGTGGTGATTATGGGTGTTCGTTTGGATGGATTGGAATAAATCCGATCCATTTATATAAATCTATTTAGATTTTGGTTCTCAAAATATGAATCCGATCCATCCAAACATTTATCGAATCCAAACCGAACCGAACCAAATTACTATTTAGATAGATCGGTTTTAACAGTTTGGTTTTCTCGTGGATTGCATAAGTGTATCGTTTTGACTCATAAAAATTATGTACTGAGTTAGATCAACGATTACGTATTGTCATGTTGCGTTGAGGGTTTATATAATTTGGATTTAGTGTTTTTTATCCAAACTTGAGATTTTAAGTTATATTCACTGATATATATTAACAATTCCAATAATATAATAAGATTTAATATATATATATATATATATATATATATATATATATATATATATATATATATATATATATATATATATAAAATAATAAAACAAATATTTGACATATATTTTGATAGATAAACAAGAGTATTACACAAAAGCATTACATATACAACTATTATTATCCAGTTTATTTGGATAATCCGGTTCTAATAATAGTAACCAAAACGAATCCAAAAACCGAAATAATAATTTGGTTTTTGCCCGATCCGATCCAAAAATCCAAATTGTCCAATCCGAATAGACCATTTGGATAATCCGGTTATATCCGAACTGTGAACACCCCTAGTGGTGATGGCTATGCTTTATACAATGGAGGTGGTGGCGGTTCATTGTGGCTAGGGTTTTTCTGAGGGTTTTTGTTCACAAAAGTAATTTAAATTCTGATGGGCTTTGGCGCCGACACAAAATTTTCAACCAAGGGAAGTCCCGCCAAAGACATTTCGAAATTTTCGAGTATAAAGACGTGTTTTTAAGACAAAAACCGGTCTGTATTCGCTAAACCGGTTTAATCTCGAAACCGGTCCCAAAGATAAGTAAAGAGACCTGTTTTCTATAGTACAACCGGTCTTCCTTTTCGAGACGGGTTTGTACCGGTTTTTGTAGAACCAGTTTCTATGGGGGATTGGGGGGTTCCTAATCGATTTTTTGTAACATACGGTATATATATAATGTACTAAAAATTAACATTCATTATTGGAATTATCTTGCAATTCTTCAAAAAAATTTGGTGTGAAAAGCAAGTACATATAATATAAATATACAAAACTTTGAACCACACGTTAACAAATTGTGTTTTTCTTTCACTGAATTTATGCAACATCGTTGAATAATCTGCAAGTAAAATCTAAATGGGAATACAATCTTATCTTAAATTATATATAAGAAATAGTTGATGTCATCAAAAATCTAATCAACCAATAAAATTACTCAATTTTGTCCAATTAACTAAATTATAGGATTTAGTGACATAATAAATCATTAATTATTTATTATATAAAGAAAAATAATTATGATAACTTTATCCAAATAGGTATTTGTAATACATTAGGACTATTATCACAATAGGTATTCGTAATATATTAGAACTATTATCATATCACAATTTGATTCGATGATGCGTTGATGAGATTTAATCATTCATATCAACAACTTTTAAAATCTATTTGTTTTCGTCCAACCCCGTGTAATACACGGGTATAGGAAACGGGTGATGACATCATCAAAATCCCAATTAACCAATTAAATTATTTAATTTTATCCAATTAGCTAAAATTTAGGATGAGATGATGTCATAAAATACATATATTAATTTATCAATGTAATTATTATTATTTTAGGTTCCTAAATTCATTAGGACTTGTACAAAGAGAATTTTAACTTTAAATAAGTAAAGGTAATAAATAAAATATAATCTTAAACTTAATCTTAATACTTTGTATTTTATTACAATTATTAATTAATATACACAATCAATTTATTATATTCCTTTTGTGTAAGGACTTTTTAACTTCATTCATATCTTTTTTAACTTTTACGAAATGATAGAGTTTTAACATATACATAATTTGCGTAATTATAAAAATCAAATACACATTCGATGGCCCGTATATATACACGGGTTTAATGTCTAGTTAATTTTATGTAGTACTATACAAATTACACGACACATAAGATAGGATTTAATTTTAGTATGAGTCAGTTTGTACAACATGAATTTGTTGACTATAATAATAATAATCGTAAGTACAATCGCATGTATAAGAAAAAAACATGGAAGATTGCCGGTAGTGATACATGGGGATATGGATTGAATGATTTGAGTTTTTATGAATGGTTGAAAGAAAATATATATGAAAAATCAAAGAGATGAAATACATGAATTATATAAATTGATGAATTTTAGATGAATGGTTATAGGGTGGATTGTAAACGGTGTACGTATCCCAAATAAGGGAAGTTTAATCATTCCGGAGTAAGGATAAACTCCTCTGATCTTTAGGAGTGGTATTTGATTGTTTTTAAGGGTTTTGTAATATCATGGATTAATTATTTTTATTTTGAGAAGAATTAGGAAGCAGTTACTCTATGGCAGGGTCGTCTCTGAGTTTTCGGAGGCCCTGAGCAAAAGTATGAATAATTGTCGAGATGAGGCCCTTTATCGAGCTATAAAATGTTTTTTTTATTCTTTTTATTGCGGATCAATCAACTTTGAAACAACTAGAACATATTTTTCTTTTAATTAACAATCAAGTTATATGTATATGTATAAACGTACATATATATACACAAACGCACACATTTTGAGGCCCCTATGATTCGGAGGCCCTGGGCGGTCGATCACCTCGCCCACCCTCGTAGACGGCCCTGCTCTATGGAAAGGTTTGGCGGGAAATTGGAAGTTTTTTGTTGACGTGGATGGTTTAGAGATGTACGTAAAACGTGTGATCAGGGATAGGAATACACTACAAAAGTCTCCCCGTAGATACTAATTTTGTTTAATTTGTGTTTAGAGCCACCATTCAACTATCGAATTAATTATGAAAGCACTCGAATTTATGCTACTAATTAACTTTCATGATCACTATAATTAATGTTCAGCTATAAATCTATATATAGCATAACGCAACTACACTCATAACATTTATCGATCGTTGACTATGAGTTGATGTGATAGCCAAGTTGGTTAATCATATCTTAATTAGGCGAACAAGATAGATACAACTCTCGAACATGCATCTTGTATCTTCAATTTGTTCTATTTGTCCCATCATCATGGCTAACGCAACTGCATTCATAACATTTATCGATCGTTGACTATGAGTTGATGTGATAGCCAAGTTGGTCAATCATATCTAAATTAGGGGAACAAGATAAATACAACTCTCGAATATGCATTTTGTATCTTCTATTTGTTCTATTTGTCCCATCATCATGGTTAGTTCTGTCATTCGAACAATTACACAAGACAATACCAGCATGCAAGTTGTTCGAACGTACACTTACAATTGAAAAGACTCCAAAAGGATATGAAAATTGGACAAAACTATATATATAAACAAACCGAACAATAGGATAAAGATATCTCTATATAAGTATATAGAACACATTAAGCGATTACATCCTATCAAGATGATTACTCAACCAAAAAGAAACAAAATGTATTTATGAATCATCAACTCCGTATTTAAATATATTAGAATGATTCATGTAGAATATATTACGGAAAAATATAGAATGATTCATGTAGAATGGCCTGCAGTGAGTGATGAATCGAATATAAACAAGGAACTATTTGCCCACCGCGATGCGGTGGGATTCGATCATCTACTCCGTATTTAAATGATTAAACTAACCTTAATTGACATTATTTATCCCAAATATATCATGAATATAAACCTTTGCTTTATTCATTCTTATATTTCTTATATTATTATTATTACTATTACTACTATGTATATAAATTTACACAAAATGGTTTGCAGATTCAACTATTTTACTATGGTCTACGTTTGCTTTCACAAAAGAGAAGTTCGTACTACTTGATGTGATTTTTAGATTTTTATAGTTTTGTTGTTAAAATTGGACATGCAATTTTTATCTTCATATTTATTTCATTTAGAAATTGACAATAGTCTTCAAACTTCATTATCTTCTTCTAGGGATGGCAAAAAGATCCGAAACCGATAGGGATCCTCGAACCTCGCAAATTTTGAATCAGGTTGGGGATGACTTATCGGGGATAGGGTGGGGTATGGGGTGATAAATGGGGATTTCTATCGGGTTCGGGGGTTGGGTAGTCTAATCCCCACCCCGCTCCGCCCCGGTATATATATATATATATGCGCGCATGTGTGATTACAATATATATATATATATATATATATAATATTATTAATTATTATTTGTATCTATAAATAACTAATATCATCAATACATATATTTATTTATAACCTTTTAAATTACAATGATATTTACAACATTATTTATCTATAAGACTATGGTGTGTTGAAATTGAGAATTTTAACCCATTCACAACAACGGTTTAGTTATTATTTATTATTTATTTGTAGTGTACATGTGTAATCCTGTTAGTCCCTGTTTAACTTAATAAACAATCTTACGTAATAAGCCTTGAATATATTATTGAGAAGTTGCGGAATCACACTCAATAATATTAAGAAGATCAACGAATATTAATTAATATGATGAACACAATAATATACCGAAAGCTTCAATCTTATTAATGATATAAGACGAATACACTTGATGTATTAGGGTTACAGAAAACCTTGAAGCTGCGCAATTATCATTAACCTATCTAGGTCTAAAGGATCTCTATTTATATCACATAGAGTCCTATACAATCTCCTACATATATGGAATATAAAAACTTCCATAACCGACTCAAACTTATCACAAAATCATAAACAGTTGAAACTACCATTCTGAAGTAAACAGTTGTAACTGTTACACATTCAGTGGTAACTGCTTCAATTGTAATATAAGACTAAGTACAAATATATAATCAGTGTTAACTGTTTCATATATAACTAACAGTTACAAATACATAAGCAGTTTTAACTACTTACAGACACATAACTATCAGTTGTAATCTATCTTCAATCAGTTGTAACACTAGTCTTCTCGTCGGTTTTCTTCTATCAGTGGTAACTTCGTAAAGACAGTTTTAACCTTCAAAACAAACAGTTTTAATCACTTATACTCTGTCTTCATCAACAACTTCAATTCAGACCTGAAACAGTTTTGACCCAACAATCTCCCCCTAAACTTAATCTGTCCTTCACAGCATTAAGTTTCTTCTAATCCTCCATTATAAGCTTCACAAAATTCTTTCAAAACTGTTAGTCTTTTCTTCTCTTCCTCCTATCAATCTCCTCCTTCTTATGAATCTGATTTAACACCATATATACCAATTCCAGAGCTACATCATCTAAAACTGCAGCTTGTAGCCTTGCATTTCTCAAGCCCATCAAAAATCTCAGATTTATATCATAAAATCTATCTGTCAATAACCACATAAACACTGCATCCTCCATAACAATCTGATGTACTCCAGGTTTGGCATGATAAATCCAATTTCTGACCTTGCTAAAAGTAGCAAACTGAAATGGAAACTCTTCTGGCTCAAACATAGCCTTAATCCAATGCCATGTAACTTTTTCAACCAGATTATCAAACCTTTTCAAATCTAAATTCTTTTCCATCCCAATCTCATACATTCTCACCAAATCAGTCCTACTGATCCTCTTTATCAAATCCCTAAAAGATCTCCACCAAGATACATTTCCATCTGCTCTTTCAACTTTAATCTTGTGAATCTTAACAGGATTGACAAATTGCTCAATAGACCAATCAATGATACCAGGTAATTCAACATTAATTACCTCAGATTCCATAGGCTGTAACAGAATAAACTCCTTCAATTCATCAATATTCCTTTCTCTATCAGGAATTTCATCTAACTCTCTCTTCTTTCTTTCAAGTTCATCTTTCTTCCTCTTCTCAGCTTCTATCTTTTCTCTTTTCTCCTTTTCTTCCTTTTCTTTCAATTTCCTTTCTTTTTCAGCCTTTTTTCTTTCCTTTTCAGCTTCTATCTTTTCTCTTTCTTTCTTTTCAATCACATCAGGATTCAAATCATCCTTATCCCATAACTCCTGCAATCTCTCTAAACTCATCTGTTTCAATGCATTCAAAGGAATATACCCACCTTTCAGCTTTGCAATTAAATTCTTCTTCATTTGAGCTTTTGTTGGTGGTTTTGCAGCCTTTTTCTTTCTTGCTTCTTCTGCTTTCTTTTTCTTAACCTGATCAACAAGATATTCAATATCATCCTGTCTCTGTTCTTTCAGCAAATATTCATCCCATTCTGCCACTTGCTCTTTTGTCATTTTCACAAACTTTCTTTCCTCAATCTCAACATCAATCAATCCCTCTGCATTTAGCTCAGCCTGTAACCTTTGAGCATATTCAGTATCATGAGCAGTTACTTCTGGTGGCACTGGTTTTTGCTTTTTCTTCTTTGGTTCTTCTACCAGTTTTCCCTTGCCCTAATCTTTTGGATCAATCTTTGGCAACATCTGTTCAGAATTATTTTCATCTGCCACTGGGTCATTCATCTCTGTTTCCACTGTCTCATACACTGACTCATTAATCTCTGGCTCTGTAGGTGGTGTTGGAGGTGTATGCACAAATTCATCATCCACTGGTTGTTCCATTTCAATCTCTTCATCAACTTTGTCATCATCAGACACAACCTTATCCTCCTTGTTCATCTTATCACCCAAATTTGTCCAGACCTTCTCCCCCTTTTTGAAAGCATTTTGTGAAAACTGATAAGCATCCTCAGGTTCAGAAGTATCATGAACCACATATTTCCTTCCTTTCTTCAAACATTTAATAACAATCTTCTCCAACTGCTGCACTCTCCTCTGCAACTGAGTGATAATATCATCCTTAGCCTTATTCTTCTTCCTCTCCTTTACAAACTCAGCCCATACATAATCAACCATTTTCGTCAATTCCAAGTTAGTTCTAGCCTCAACACCTTCAGGATGTGAATCCTTTGGTGAATCATTGACATCATCAAGCTCTGACTCATGCCTAGCATGATCATCAAAGTCCCCTTGGTTCTTGGTACTGGGACCACTAGGATCATCTACAGGTGTAGAATCATGTCCATGTGTTGCCTCTGATGGGGTCTTATTAATGTTACTTCTTTCCTGCTCTGCCAGTGGGCTAGAAGCAGTAGAAGCAGCCCTCTCAGAATGATCATCCTCCTCCTCATTGATCATCTGCTGTGATGAATCATTTGACTGAGACACCTGAGCAGCAGCAGCCTCAGATGCCTGTGTTCTAGCCTTTTTGGCTTTAGTAGATTTAGCTGTTTTGGTCCCTTGTTTTCTTTTATTACCCCCAACTACTGTGGGTTGAGAAGTGGTGGGTGGAACCATTCTCGCAGTAGTTGGTTCAGCATCAGTTGGTGGTACTGATGCTGTGGTGGAAGGTGCAGGAAGCATTGTAGAGAATAATGCTGTAACCTTCCCAGAAAATTTAGTATGTCTCTTCATATTTACAAAAACTTTTGGTTTAAAAGAGACAATACCAGTAACTTTCTCAAGTGCAGTTAAGTTAGAAATTTGTTCATTTAAGAACAACTGCACAAAATGTGGATACATCAAAAATTTAATCTTTGGTTGCTCAATGTTTCTAAGCATACCAGAAAATATCAGATTTGAAAAATTAAACCTTTGACCATCTGCAAGACAAGCAATTGCATAAGCAATGTTGCTTCCAAACTGCTCAAAAGATGATCTCTTAGATGATAAGCAATGTAAAATCATATGTATTAAAAACCTCCACTGATGAGAAAATAAGGTTTTCTGAAAAGTAAAAACTTCAAAAGAACCCTCATAACCCATCAATCGTAAAGTATTATACATAACAGTATCATCTAAAGAAGTTATACCTGCCTCATCATCTAGTTGTAATGAAGCTCTAACAGTAGCTTCTGTAACTACAACACGTGTATCCATAACTTCTGAAATGATTCTTTTAATCCCCTGTTCCTCTTCTATTGATGCATTTACCCAGAAATTGTTGATATGATCGTGAGATATCCTGGGTGCTACAGTGAGAGCATGACGAATATGTGAAGCACGAAGGAAATCAATGATTTCCACATACTCGTTTGCCTCTGCAGGTTTCATTAAGAATGCAATCATATTGTGATCTTTTCCAATCGGTAGTTGAACAGTAGACGAAGTCGATGCCATGATAAGAAATCAAGTAATCGAGAAGAATCGAAGATGATTTTACAGAATTGAGAATCGATAAGACTTAGCGCAGTTGTTTGTATGTGTAATTTTGAAAGCGTAATGAGAAACCCTAAGTGTTGAGAGTTAAGTACTGAAATTAAATCAGTTGTAAGCCCTAATTTGATCAGATCCCCAATTATAACTAAAACAGTGTTAATTAACTAAAATAGCATGTTCAGTGATAATTGTGAAAATAACCATCAGTGGTAATCAACACTTGGTTTCTCAAATGCATCATTTACATAATAAAGCTAGCAGTGCTAACTTGTACAAGCAGTACCAACCGACCAAGGCAGTGCTAACTTAATACAAGTAGTACTTCAGTTCTAGCAAAATCATATAAACAAAGCAGTGGTTTTTTTTTTTTTTTTTTTTTTTTTTTTTTTTTTTTACCGAAAATTAAACTCCACAAGCAGTAAAACTTCATAAACACCTGCATAAGTTAGACTCTAAGACATAGCAATATAACCTGCAGTGGTAATTCCAAACAATAATACAAGTATACAGTGTTAACTATACACCAACAGTGGTGAAGTGATTATTACCACTGTTTATACTAAAAGTAGGAAACAGTGATAACAAAACACAATACACACAATCAGTGTTTAATTAACAAATCAGTATTAACCCAATATTGAAATCACAGTAGATATTATTCACAGAAAGCAGTGATAAGAAAAATAACTTATGACAAATTAATCATTCCAATACTAGTAACCAAGAATGTGAATCTGCCTACATCAAAAGCTTTTGTAAACAGATCAGCAAACTGATTATCAGTATGAACTTTCAAAATTTGAATAAGTCTTTTCTCATTACAATCTCTAATGAAATGATATCTGATTTCAATGTGCTTTGTTTTAGAATATTTAACTGGGTTATTAATAATACTGATTGCAGAGCTATTATCAATAAAAATAGGAGTATTAAGAAAGGTAAAACCATAATCTAGCATCTGATTCTGAATCCATAGCACTTGAGCACAGCAACTTGCAGCTGCTACATATTCTGCCTCTGCTGTAGATGTAGATACAGTGGTTTGTTTCTTGCATTGCCATGAAACCAATCTTTCTCCCAAAAATTGACAACATCCTGATGTAGATTTCCTGTCCAGATTAGCTCCTCCATAATCACTATCTGTGTAAGCTATCAGATCAAAGGAAGTAAACTTTGGATACCAAAGGCCCAATTTTTGTTGACCCTTTAAATATCTAAATATTCTTTTGACTGCAAGAAGATGTGACAGCTTTGGATTAGCTTAAAATCTAGCACATAAGCACACTGCAAACATGATGTCAGGCCTTGATGAAGTAAGATACATAAGAGACCCGATCATTGATCTGTAAAGATGTCCATCCACACTCTCCCCCTCAAGATCTGCATGTAATTTCTTGTTTGTCTCCACTGGTGTGCTTGCTACTTTAGCATCTTTGTACCCAAACCGATCCAGTATATCATTAACATACTTACTTTGATGAATAAAGATTCCTTCGTTCTGTTGCTTTACTTGCAGCCCCAAGAAAAATGTTAATTCCCCCATGGAGCTCATCTTGAACTTTTCATGCATCAATGATTCAAACTCCTTGCAAAGACTATCCTTTGTTGAACCAAAAATGATATCATCTACATAGACTTGAACCAATAGTATATCATTCTTAATTCTTTTAGTAAACAAAGTTTTATCTATTGCACCCCTTTTGAATCCATTCTGCAACAGATAATCTGAAAAAGTATCATACCAGGCTCTAGGTGCTTGATGTAAGCCATAAAGAGCTTTATCCAGTTTGAAAACTTTGTCAGGAAACTTAGAATCTTCAAACCCTGGTGGTTGACAAACATATACCTCTTCCTGTATAGTGCCATACAGAAAAGCACTCTTAACATTCATCTGATACACAATGAATCCCTTAAATGAAGCATAAGCCAAAAACAATCTAATAGCCTCTATTCTTGCAACAGGTGCAAAAACCTCATCATAATCAATCCCCTCTTCTTGTGAATACCCCTGTGCAACCAATCTAGCCTTGTTTTTGATCACTATACCTCTTTCATCCTTCTTGTTTTTGAAAATCCATTTAGTACCAATTGCCCTCTTCCCTTTAGGCAAATCAACCAATGTCCAGACTTCTTGAATCTTAAACTGAAGCAACTCCTCTTGCATAGCTTCAATCCAACTAGGATCTCTCAAAGCTTCAGTAACCTTCTTTGGTTCTGTTTGAGACAGAAAACAAGCAAACAAAGAAGTATTAACAGCTTCTGTATCAAGATTTACTTCTTCCTCATTTGCTGAAGCTTCAAACACCTGACTTTGATTTCTTGTTTTAACAGCAGATTCAATATCTCCTATTACATTCTCAAGTGGATGATCTTTATGAGTAATGTATTTAGATGTTGCTGTTTCTTGAATCCTCTCCTCCAAGTTGGTAAAATTCCCTTCTTGTCCAGACTCACTACTTGACACTTCTCTTGCAATTCTCTTTGACACAGGAGTAGAGCTCATCAAATGTAGATAATTCAATTGTTCCTGCTCCTTGTCAAGATGCTTTGTTGGTGTCTGATCAACATTCACACTTGTCTTTGTATACTTCTGTACTGAACTCATATCACTGTCTTCTGTACTGTCTTCAATAACAGGTCTATCAGAATCATCAACATGAGAAAATGATGTTTCATCTGATTTTCCTGTTTCCACATCCTGTGATGTCTTTGGTTGATCAGTATCAAACACTTCTGGGGGATCAAGAGACCAAATTGGAAATAATATATATTCCAATGAATCCTTCTTCATTCCAGCTGATATTCCTGAGTCTGACCTACCTTCTCCATCACCTGTTCCTGTATTTGTACCTGCACTTGTACCTGCACTAGTATCCACATTTGTATATCTAAAAGCAGTATTAAGTGCATCAATATCAAACAGTGATTCAGGACCTTTTCCCTCAGGATTAACAGTGTTTTCATTAAAAGTGATGTGCATTGATTCTTCTATGATTCTGGTCCTTTGATTGAATACCCTATAAGATTTACTTTGAATAGAATAACCAACAAATATCCCCTCATCAGCCTTACTCTGAAACTTACCTAAGTGATCTTTGGTATTTAAGATTGTACAAGGACACCCAAAAGATTTTAAGAAACTAACCAAAGGCTTTCTCTTAAATAACAGTTCATATGGTGTCTTGTTATGAGGCTTAACAACTAATACTCTATTCTGAACATAGCAAGCTGTGCTAACTGCCTCTGCCCAAAAAGACATAGGTAGCTTTGCATCAGATAGCATGGTTCTAGCAGCCTCAATCAGTGTCCTATTCCTCCTTTCAGCTACTCCATTTTGTTGAGGAGTTCTAGGTGCACTAAATTCTCTCTTAATACCTTTAACTTCACAGAATTTATCCATTTCATGATTTTTAAATTCTGTTCCATTATCACTTCTGATGATCTTTACTCTTTTATCCAATTGATTTTCCATCTTAGTTATAAATGATCTAAGTATTTCACCTGTCTCATCCTTTGTCCTAAGAAAGAAAACCCATGTAAATCTAGTATAATCATCAAGAATCACAAGACAGTAAGACTTTTTCCCCATACTACTAATACTGGTTGGTCCAAATAAGTCCATATGCAATAAGTGTAAGGGTGTGCTATTTGTGTTCACAGATTTGGACTTAAATGAGGATTTGTGTTTCTTTCCCTTTTGACAAGAAACACAATGATCATCACATGAATAGACCTTTTCAGGCAAACCTCTAACAAGCTTGTTTTTGACAAGTTTATTAATGGTTTTGAAATTCATGTGACAGATCCTCCTATGCCACAGTTCAGATTCATTCACACTTGCTCTAGAAATAAGACAGTTTAAATCAGGTTGAGGTGTCATATTTACTAAGTCACACTTATATACATTATCTTGCCTTGGAATTCTCATCAAAATCATGTTTTCTGGTATTTTGAATTCCTTGGACAAGATAAGGCATTCAGTGTCAGTAAAAAGAACTGGGTTCTTTTTATCTGTGATTTGACCCACACTTAGTAAATTATACCTCAGTTGTTCCACAAAATAAACATTATCAAAACTTAGCTTTTCACTCTGAACTGTTCCTTTCCCTGTGATCCTTCCTCCTTTTGGATTACTTCCAAAAGCTACATATCCACCATCAAAAGATTTGAAATCCTGCAGCTTTTCTTTGTCTCCAGTCATGTGCCTTGAGCATCCACTATCAATATGCCATAAGCTCTTTGGCTTGCCCTGCACAAACAGTCAAAAAGAGAATTAATTTCTCTTGGGAACCCAAACCAATTTGGCTTTGGGTTTCCCATGTGCATTCACATATTCAACTTTCTTGAAGATTATTGATTGTGAAGCACTGTTGGTATTTGGAACTGTTAATTTATCAGACTTAATAGGTGTCCAAATCCAACTTATTTTAGACTTAACAGTGTTCTTTGGCTTAACAGTTTTAACTGTTTTACCAAACGAAGAGTCAGTGTTAATTTTGTTAACACTGTTTTTGTATTTGGTTACCACTGTTTTAGTCTTTAAACTTTTGGCTAAATTTATTATTACTGCTGCAGTAGATTTACCTGTAACAGTGTTTAACATGGTAGCCTTTGAGTTTATCTTCTGAACTCTGGCAGTATGATTAACTTTTGATTGAAAATTTTGTTTGTTACTCATATTTGCTTTTGTCCATGACTGTTTTCTAATCCTTTGAATATTCTCAGGATTATGATAGCAGTCATATTGAAGATGACCCATTTTTCCACATATAAAGCAAGACATTTCTTTAATCACGGTAACATTATTACCCAGTTTTTGTGAAACCATTTGATTCCAATTTCTTTGATTACCTCTGGGTTTTTGATTTTGAAAATTCTGTGAAGAAGAAGTACTTGCTTTACATGTACAATTAACACAGTTATTCACAACAGATTTAACAACAGGTTTAGTAACTGAATTAACTGTATTACTAACATATCCTAACCCATGTTTAGATTTGTTAGTATTCAAGCTCACCTTCTCTAAGTCCAGTTTAACCTTTTCCTTAAACATTTTCTTACCCTCTTCTAGTTTATCAGTTTTAAGATTAGAAACTAGATCAGTAATTACTCTCCTCACATTCTCACATGTTGATTCAGACTTAGATGATTCAGATGTCACACTCTTCTCACTATCAGATGTCCTATTACTCTGATCATCTTCTTCAGTCCAGTCACTAACTTCACCTTCTACAAACAGTTCATCATCAGATAAACTTTTAATTGGATCAGCCTTTTTAGCCTCATCTACCATTCCTCTTTTAAGTGAATTGATATCAATTTCACTTTTAGGAGGAAAGTAGGTGTGATTATAAGGTGGAGGTACATTATTGTACCCTAATTCAGTCTTAAGTTTATCATGAATCTGTGAATTAATAAGTTTATTTACACTCTTTGAAGCATGTTCTAATTTACTTACATCAAGCCTTATACTATCTCTTTCACATGTGACCTCAGTAAGTTTCTTAGATAACAACTCAACTTTATCTTTAAAAGTGTCTCTCTCCCACCTAGCATATTCAATGTCATATTTAAACTGTGTTGCATTGACTTCATATGCCTTTATTTGATTTTCCAGATTTTCAATGACTGCTATGGTGTGTTTACTTTTGATTTCCCATTGTTTTAGTTCCTCACACACTTTTATATTATGATCTCTGTAGTGTTTAACAGTTTGTTTACAAACAGCAGAACATAATTTATTTTGTACCTCAGAAGGAACTTCTGACTTTTTGTCAGATTCTGCAATGGCCATGAGACATTGATTCTTCACAACATGCTCTTCTTGATCACTCCAGTCCCATCCACATCCATCCATAGACACCAAAGCATTTGCTGAAGCCCCCTGAATTGGAATGTTTCTTGTCTGTGTTCCAGTGCTTCCAGATCTCTGACCATTACTATTCTGCTCTTGCCTAGGGTTTCTGCATTCTCTGGCAAAATGTCCCATCTTGTGACAGTTGAAACACTCAATCTTGCTCTTATCAAACCAATTAGCATCATTCCTCTTGTATGCAAAGTTATTCCTGCCAGTCCTCTGCATGAACCTTTTTGCTCTCTGAGTAATTAATGCAATTTGCCACTTGATATCCATCTCCTCTAAATCATCACCATCAAATTGTTCCAGATCTTCATTAGTAAGTGAAGAATTCACATTACTTGCAAAGAAAGATTCTAATATCTGATCATTAGAACTATTTGATGATGATCCTACTCCCCCTGAAACATAAGTAGAACCCATTTGACTTGATTCTATCTTTGTTCCAGCCATAGACATAAAAGCAGCATTATGACTATATCCAGTTGCTTGCTTCTTACTTTCCACCTCAGACTCAAAGTTCCTCAGATCATTGTATATATCTTCTAGTTCCTTAACTTCAATGTCTGAACTCTGCCTCAATCCAACAGTATAGATTGTCCATTCATCACCTAATGATCTTAAGAACTTTCTGTTAAGATCTTCTTTGTCAATCTTAACCTTGTGATTTTCCAATTCTCCAACTAATTTAGTAAACCTATCAAAGGTTTGAGTTAGAGTTTCAGTTTTCACATGACTAAAATTTTCAAATTGTTGCTTTAACAGAGATCTTTTATTCTTTTTGGTGTTATCATTACCACCAAACCTCTTCTCAATCGCCTCCATTAGTACCTTGGGATCTTCACAATTATCAAATCTGCTCTGATGCTCATTCAGAATGGATAGCAACAGAGTACTAAGTGCCTTGTACTCAGTAGATCTGATTTTCCTCTCTGCTTCAGATGTTGGTGGTGCTCTTGGTTGCTTTACTCCATCACCATCAAGCGTTACTGGAAAACCATTAACAACAACTTCCCACATCTGATAATCCGTGAGAAGCATATATTGCCTGATTCTGACCTTCCATAGGTCAAACTCATCAGGTTTAAGCATTGGAATCTTTGTAGCTTGAATTCCTTCATTACCTTCAGTCGCCATTGAAATCAAAACTTAATATCTGAACTAAAACTCAAATACTAATACTAATAATCCCAGATCTTCCTATCTTCAAAGCTTCACAAGCTCTGATACCACTTTGTTAGTCCCTGTTTAACTTAATAAACAATCTTACGTAATAAGCCTTGAATATATTATTGAGAAGTTGCGGAATCACACTCAATAATATTAAGAAGATCAACGAATATTAATTAATATGATGAACACAATAATATACCGAAAGCTTCAATCTTATTAATGATATAAGACGAATACACTTGATGTATTAGGGTTACAGAAAACCTTGAAGCTGCGCAATTATCATTAACCTATCTAGGTCTAAAGGATCTCTATTTATATCACATAGAGTCCTATACAATCTCCTACATATATGGAATATAATAACTTCCATAACCGACTCAAACTTATCACAAAATCATAAACAGTTGAAACTACCATTCTGAAGTAAACAGTTGTAACTGTTACACATTCAGTGGTAACTGCTTCAATTGTAATATAAGACTAAGTACAAATATATAATCAGTGTTAACTGTTTCATATATAACTAACAGTTACAAATACATAAGCAGTTATAACTACTTACAGACACATAACTATCAGTTGTAATCTATCTTCAATCAGTTATAACACTGGTCTTCTCGTCGGTTTTCTTCTATCAGTGGTAACTTCGTAAAGACAGTTTTAACCTTCAAAACAAACAGTTTTAATCACTTATACTCTGTCTTCATCAACAACTTCAATTCAGACCTGAAACAGTTTTGACCCAACAAATCCTTTTAATGCTTTTAGTATACTTGTGTCATCAACGAGACCAATTACTATACGTAGTGTTGATCATGTTACTATTTGTTTTTGAAACGGGAGGATGCCAATTAGTATATGTGTACATAATGCTTTAAGAAAAATCAACAAGTCGTTCGAATTTTGAGTATTATTAATAGAGAACGAGTACTAGGTTAGGATTTGAATAGCCCATATTCTCAACGAGATACCCCGATAAGACCCCGTTGAGATTTGGGTTAAGCCATTCCCCTAATTGAATGACCTGATAAGATCCCGCTAGGGTTTGGGGTAGGGTGGGGTGGGGTTGGGGATTGTTTAAAATAATGAGGTAGGGATGGGGGGTGACACCCCCGCACCAAAACCACCCCATTAACTCACCGTGAGTCCATCACTAACAACCCACCACCACCACAAAATACTCTAGAATTTTATTGATATAAAAAATGTAAGATCTACACAAGCACTAATTTAAGAAGATGAAAATTTGTCTTTTTAAATTGGACTTGATCTATATATTTTACAGTAGCTTTTAAGTTTTTATTTACTTTTTTGGTGTTTTATGTTGATCCTAGATCTTCAAATTTTATCAAAACATATTCAACCGCAATAACTTTCCACCGACAATAAGGAAGCCTATAGCATACACTGGAATTTAATTACAACAACAGAAATAGATCGATCGACAAGTTATGATGAATTTGAAAGAAAAAAAAATAAAAAATAAACGATTTACAATCAGGGTACAAAAAACTTAAACCTAAAATTTAAGTATAAAAAAGTTAAACCGAAATTTTAAGTATAAAAAACCATTGGGTATTGCTAAAAAACGAAAGATCAAAACCTAACATAGAATTTTTGAGGGAAAAGAAACATAAATTTTTGGTTGATGGTGCTTGGATCTTGATTTGGGATGAAGAGAGAGATGTGGTTGTAGAAGAAAAAGTATCTAGAGAGAGGGATTTAGAGGAATTGCTTTAAGAAAAATAAAAAATGAATTATATTATCTTGTTTTGAATGGGGACAAAATTATGAGTTAAATGACTTTTTTGCCCTTGATTATATCAGGAATATCTCATGTTCTCCTTAGGTCACTCCAAACCATTTTCTCATTACTTCTGCCACCTCAGTGCCAAATCAGCTTTCCACTAACTGATTCACAACTGATTATTCTCTCAAATTAATGACTAATCACTATGTTTTTCTGGACCCCATATTTACCAATATACCACCATTTTATACACTAAACAAAAAAAATCACTCGGGCCCATACATTTCTCAACCGATTACAAATCGGTTTGGCGATTAAATTCCTAACTGATGCATAACTGATGATACCAATGGCACGGAAATGCTAATTGGTTGAAATCGATTAGCAAGTGATTACCTCCGTTGGGAGTAGGGATGGCAATGGATCGGATATGGATCGGATGATGTCATATCCACATCCATATCCATTTAAATATTTTCGTCCGTATCCTTATCTATATCCATTTGATTTCAATTCATCCATTCATATTCATATCCGATGGATTAAGCGGGTTAATGGATGTCCGTTGGATATTTAAAAGTTGTTAAATTTTTCTTCCTAATATGAAATGAAACCAACAAATATTATAACAAAAAAAATATATAACGTAACATACGGAAATCTATTCACAAAAACATGCAACCGTTGTCAATCAACGAAGCATAATTGGTTACAATACAAGTAAACATATATTTTAACAAACTTATATATGTTCACCATGTTTATCGGTTGATCACGCATTTTTTTATTGACATCTTAATAGTTTATGATTTATGTGTATGTGGATATGTAAATTTACATGTGTATATACATATGTATACATATGTATACATATGTATATATATGTATACATATGTATATATATATATATATATATATACATATGTTTTTCGGCTGAAATGAATAAATCCATGGATGATAAATTTTCATCCATATCCGATCCGCTATTCATCTACATCCATATCCATATTTACTATTCATCCATTTAGATCATCCATATCCACTATTAAGTAGATGGATCGGGTGGATATCCACCGGATCGGGTAACCATTGCCATCCCACTTGGGAGGAGCCTTACTTGTGATATCTTATCTTATCTTATCTTATCTTAAGTATTATATAAGGCCAACTCATTTCATTCCTATAATGACACATGTCATCGATATAGTAATATTATTAGCTTAATTTTAATCTCATTTTTATTATATTCAAAATTTTAAACTTAATATTAACACTAATAAATACTTTAATCTAATACCTTAAAATTAACTATCATATATAAACAACTCTTTCATCTAATATTAGGACATATAATCATTTTACATGTTCTTAATTATTCAACTTTTCTAATACTTTACTCTTAATCTATTTTTTATATCTTAAAACTCATATTAACACTAATATATATTATAATCTTAAACTTCAAAAATAACGATTATAGAAACAACCCTCTAATATCTCAAAAATCATAATCGTTTTTACAAAATCATGTGGTGTTAACTATATTTTATTGGACCGATTGGTGATAGTTGTCGAAGGTCAATTATGCTTTAATTATGTCTTTTTGGTTTTTCTAATGTGTTTTTTTTTTAATCTTTTTAATTTTTTATATCTTAAATTTAAGATAAACACTAATACATATCTAAGTATCTAATCTAAGTAATTATATAAGGAAAGACATATGCCTTATAATTTTGCCTTATTGCCTCATTAAAAATTAAATACAAACACTTTAATGACCTGCTCATGAGATTTTTACGAAAAGAAAAGGGTAGAATGGAATATAAGATGACAGAAAAGAAAAGAAAATAAAGAAATTTTTTGCGTTCCTGAATTGGAAAGAAAGGTGTAGAAATTTATATGTTTCGTGTTCCCAAGTTGGAGAGAAATAGAAAGAAGTGACATTTTATAACTAGTTAAAGCTTCCATCCTTCTAAATCTTTCCAATATTGGAGAGAAAGTTTGGAGAGAATAGAAGGACCAATTCTCCTTCCACTGCTCTTCTCTTCTGTCCATCAGGAAAACTCGGGAACACAATATATTTTTTCTTCTTTCTGATTCTTTTCTCTTCTCTCGAAAAATTAACTCGGGAGCGAGGCCTAAATACAAAAATATACATACAAGTATTATAAAATAACCTTTGATTCATTTGTGTAATAGTTTTTCAGGGATTTTCAATTTATACAAATCTCAACATGCTATCATTGTTGTTTAATTTTCATTTGTTATACTTTCCTAAAATCATGACATGACTTATGTTGATTAATCATGAATAACCTCATTTATAACTTTTCTTTTTTCTTTTTAGCATTTCAAGACATCACCATTTCTTTCTTGATTTATATGAAAAGAACACACTATTACTTATAATGACACAATCTATTTTTCCTATATATTATTTTAATCTTAATCTTAATATAAATACAAATATACATACAAATGTTATAAAATAAAGATCCTACCACCTTAAAATATACATATAAGTACCATTAGTCTTTTTCATATACTAATCTATACACTAATCTTAATCTTACTATAAATTTTATACAGTATAAGAAATACTTGACACCTTAAAAAAATGACATATATATACTTCAAATGAACTCATCAGATAATTTGAAAACTTTTGTTCAGAAGATAATAAATAATTTTCATACTTCATTATTAGCTATTGACTACACACTTATTAATTAATTTTTTTTTAAAAAAAATAGTCCTTTAGTTTGTCATAATATGTATAATAATTTAGATAAATGTTGAGTTAAAACAATTTTTAAAGCATCAATTATAACATATCTAATCATAGTTGAACGATGTTGAAAGCTGGAGTCTAATAAGTTAAATATCTATATCAAATAAATACATTTCTATAATATACACAAGTGTCTATATGTGCATACGACTTTTTCATAAGATTAATATGTATTTGTTAATGATGACATATACATAACAATTTTTTTAGTGAAATACTTAGATTTCTTAGATAAAGCATACGATATTTATCTGATAGGCTTAACGTAACTGGGTTGTGCCAAAATCTTTACTAGTAATCATCATAAGGGGTAGGAGAAATTGCCGATTCACTCTGTCATTTGTATCTAAGGGATAATTATGTGGCGTACGACATACACTGTCTGCCAAAAATACACATCACATCGATCCCCCTCTAATAGTCACTGTCTGCCAAAAATACACACCACATCGATCCCCCTCTAATAGTCTAATGGTACATTGTTCATTGTTAGATAGTTTCTATATGCGGGCACTTGACGTATTTTTAAATTCATAAGATTTACACAACTTTACTTGTGTCGCTTTATTCCTTTCAACGTCTTAATTCATGTGTCGTTTGTGTTCATAAACAGAGCTTTTCTTAATTTAAAGGTTTGCTATTTTCTTGATTATAATTTCAAAAATATATAATTGGATAAAATGTTATTAACAATAAATAGAAAAGTTGTATCAAAGGGTCTTTGGTCTAGCGTTATCGTGGCGACTTTTCTGACCAAAAGGTTGATCGAGTCCTGGGGATATATGTTCATGAATTAATGTAAATATTCGTGGTAGTTGAGTGTATTGGTACTTGTCTTTCCAAATAAATAACAAAAATAATAGACAAGTTGTGTTTATATATACTATACAAATTTAGCAGTTCTCCTTGATATATACGGAGTATTCGGAAAATTATCCATGCAAATATCACACCGAAGGTTATTCTGCCGGATACACAACTGACACTTAATAATTATCATTGTTTATAATTGGAAATCTGTCTCAAAACCGTTATATTACTAGGTGGCCGTCAAAAAATCTGTCTCAAAACCATTATTTTACCAAGTAGTCGTCGAAAAATCTGTCAAAATTTGGGGACGTAGTAGGCAATCGTCAGAAATCTGTCGAAAATTTGGGACGGACTAGCATACCATCATAAATCCGCTTATGTTTCCTGTTTTTCTAGAAGTGATGCATCATATATCTCTGCTTCTCTTCCATTTGGTTCTCTATGCTGTTAGTTAACTTATTGTATATGAATTACATGCTAAAATTGTATCGAACTAGACTAGAATATTGGTTCCATTTCCTAATCATTTGTAGTAAATAACGAAATATATATATATATGGTTGCATCTTGGATAGTTCTTAAACGATTCCACCCGTTTGTCTGTAAGCCTTTATAATCATATATATAACTATTATTAATCAAATTATGGAGTATTATATTTTATGAAATCTAACACAACTAAATTGAGATTATGTGGGCTTAATTATTTAGTACCATAAGCTAAACATTTAATTAACCCCATGTTTGTCGATTAGTCGTCACTTTAATACCAACCACTAAATTAATATAGAATATTCAATATTAACAACCAATCTAACTTTAAAGCTAGGCCTACCTAGCTATTTTCTAAGTTCTATTCATTCATTGCTTTAATTAATAAAAATAATACTATATATTACTACTAATTGATATGAAAAATCATCAATATCCAATTTTTTTCTAAAAAGGGCAAACGTTACTTAAAGTCGCACTTGCACACGGATTATGTAGGGTACACTCTAGATGAATTTACCGTACAAATTAATTATCTATAAACAACCTATATAAATATAATAATAAAGATAAAGAATATAATAATATAAAAGTTAACATTGTGGATATATTCATATATAAGAGAACTAGGATCCATTTAGTACATCCAACCCAGAAATCGCATAAACTACAATAGTAGTTGTATTGATTAGTTGCTAGTTGTAACTAATAAAATTCTACATAGCATGTCAAGGATCCATCCATCTTTAAGCGGATCACATGTTGTGAATGATGTTGAAGATTCACTTCAACTTCAAGTTTCGGCTCCTTTAAGTCCAAAACACACAACTCTTACTGTATGGAAAAGATCGAGCATGAGTTTCCAGGGTACGGATGGTTTCACCGTTTATGATAGTGATGGAAAGCTGGCTTTCCGGGTTGACAACTACTCTAGGAACGGTCATGCCCAACATTGTTGGTCTTGCTCGTCAGTTGGTCGCGGTGGTGGTGGCGGCGCTCTGGTCCTCATGGATGGATCCGGCAACCCTTTATTAACCCTCAAACCCAAGGTACGTGTTATTTTCCTTCCTTTATTACTCCTAATCAATTATAACTACGTATCAAGAATTAGATTAGAGTTTATTTAGTATATGTGGCTCAGCCAACAATATACACACAGTTGGCTGAGTCATATTAACTAATATGGTAAAGCTACGTACGTGGAAGCCAGAATATGCACATGCATAGTGAAAGTATATAAAAAGAAAAATAAAAATAAAAAATTAAATTGTAACTTCATTATGATAGTTAATTTAGAGATGAAATTGAATTTGCAAATCTAACTAATTTATATAATAATTCAAAGAACTGAAAATTCGTTATCATTGAGTTAACTATTAAAGAAATTAAAAAACAATTTGGTATGATAATACTCCGTATATATTTTAGTTGAAAATCTTGGACAGGCCATCGTTTGAAAACTTACAAACATTAATATTTATTTCATATATATGTAAGATCAATATATAACTAGTATTGATTGGTTTAATAACTTCAGATTTTCAGTATTAAAAAACATTGGAATGGATGTCTGTATAAAGAAGACGATAACGGATCACCTAAGAACGACAGAAGAATATTTATGATGAGGAGACTGTCGTCAAGTATGTTTGTATTCGGGCAAACCCAAAACAAGGAAGCACAATGTGAAGCTGAAATCTTCTTTAATCATCAAAATACAGAACCTGATCCTAGGAAACCATCACGACAACAACCTGATTATAAAATAGAAGGTTCATTTTGGAATCGTGATTGCAAGATTAAGAGTACAATTAGTGGAGAAGTGGCGGCCAAGATTATGAGAAAGAGATCAGGTACATCAGCAATGATTAGTGGTAGTGGTAGTAGTAGTACGAGTACGAGTAGTACAATAATGTTGAGCAAAGAAGTGTTTAGCCTTGTGGTGATGGCCGGTTTTGACCCTCAAATCATCATGGCTTTTGTTGTCATTCTTGATCGTATATGTTTCAAGCCGCTTTTCACCCCACGCATGTGTTCATGATATATATCTTCTACTAGATTTTAAACCCGTGTATACACACGGGTCCGTTAAATTTTACTATAAAATTTTGTATTTACTATCTTGTTTCTAATAATAAAGTGTGCAAGTTAATATGTATATTAAGCATTTAGTTTGATTCATGATGATATTACTTTATATAAATAGATTTACATAAGCAGAGATTAAAAAATTAAAAGAATTTGAAACCAAGTTAGTAAAAAAATTTAATTATTTTAAGTTTATATTAACATTTTCAAGTAATATTATTCATACTCGGTGAATTAAAATAGTTACATTACAGATCAATGTTGATAATGTTTTCATTAATGAATTAAATATTAAATTTCTTTCTATATGTAAGTGGGTAGTTGATTTAAAAAAAAATTTAATAAGTTAGTGATCTTATTTTAAAATTTACTACAATTAAATGATGCTGATCAAGATGGTGATCAAGTCCACCAGATGATGACAACAACAATGATAATAATAATGATGACATTCCCCCTTCTGGTGGAAACTCGAACCAGAACGATGAAACAACTGACTTGTTGAGAGTTATGATTGTCTATCAACCGCCAGTTCAAGAATATCTTCTTGCTGAATCATTAGTTGAACAAGCAGCTGTAGATGCTGAAGTCGATTTGACATATCTTCAGAACCTATTGTATTTGGTGTTGCTGCGGATGACGATGAAGATGAAATTACTGGTGCCATAGAGTTCGAGGAAGAAGGACATGAGGATGATGATGAAGATAAAAAATCGAGGATGAAAAAAAGTTGATGATGATGAGTTTGTGGATGAGATTAAAAGAGAAAAGGATGAGGATGTAATTGAGAAAGAATCTGAAAGTGAGAAAGAGGATGAACCTGCTGCTGAATCTTCTGAATCTGTACCTTTGGTTTTCACAAAACATCCAGAGTGGCGAAAGAAGGTTGTTGAATCTACAAAGACGTGCAAATACTACAAGATCATAGATGACAGCTTCGGGCAGATCATAAGTCAAATATGAGCTTGAAGACAGAATGATTGTGGTTAAGCGAAAAGATGGGATTCAATACTTTAGAGAAAGATTCAAGGAGTTGAGTACGCTTCCCAAATGCGAAATCAATAGACTCACTCAACTTAATTTGATCAATCGCACAGACAATGGAACAGGAAAGTTTATTGAGTCCACAGTTAAATAGAAGTGAACAATGGAAAAATTAACTTGATGAAGCTGACTCTGGGCAAAAGGTATATCTATAAGAAAGAGAATTAACCCAGTGACAAAGAAGCCATGGGTGAAGCTGGTGCATCCTTCTCCTAAGAGTTTGAAGAAAATTCCACTGGAGCAACTACTATTAGACTTTCTCAGAAGATTCAAGTACTGGTATTGTGATCATACTACTGGAGAAGCAGTAATAGATTTTGTGGCTAAGGGGGAGCCTGAAGAGACATAACAGTGGCAAGCACCGAAGAATGAGCAGATTTACATATATGATCCTATCAGTTTAATAAATCTTTCAAGACAAGACTTGCAGATTCTTCATGAAAACAAGATCATATATGAGATTGAAGACAATTCAAAGCAGAGAAGTTTCAGAGAATTGCTGCAATCTGTATCGAGAAAGGAATACATGCTGGTGGTAAATTCCCGTCTAATTGGAGCTGAACAAAAGATATGTGAAGACCAAGTTGCTAACAAGGGGGAGTTTGTTAGTGCAATACATGTGTGTCAGTCAAACTTGGTCAATAATGTAAAAGTTGAAATTGAAAATCAACACTTAGAGTATTTTCTGTGTATATAGTGACACTTGCTAAGTGTCGCAATAGCGACACTAGGCAAGTGTCGAATAGGTCGGCACATGCAAGTGTCGCAGGTCAGTCAGTATATATACAAGTTTAGGGTTTCTTTTGTGACTGACAACAGAGATTAGGTATGTGCGAGTTCTGTGTTAATCTTCTGTAAAAAGCTTATACGAAAAGCAATAGAGTCATAAGTTTATATATATTGCGTGTTTTCGATTACGCTAACGTTCAAATGATTATTACATTATACGGATTCCGCACATATAATTGTTACATGATTCGATTTCGATTCTGTGAGTATCGGGACCTACATAATTGACAAGTTGAAACTTAAGGGGTCTTTGGTTTATTCTGATTACTGATAGCTGAAATCTGAAACCAGTTCTGAATAATAAGACCTGTCATCTGAAATCTGAATACATAATCATTAAGATCGTTTGATAAATAAAAAGTACAAACATCTGAATACATATGTTTCGCTATTTTTTGATGTGATACAAATAGCATAAATATAATGGACAGAACGTTATGGGATTTATTTATCAATTAGAAGTTTTAAGCAATTGTAAATAGCTTACTGAATAAGTAGTTTTTCAGCTAGATTAAGACTTAATTAGAAAAATATATCAAAACATCTTAATGGACATTTAGCTTATCAAATAATACAACTACCACTTTTAAGACATTTTAAGCTCAAACAAAAGAGCCCTTAATTAGACCACTCGCAATCGTAACATCAGAACGCCCCTTTTTCAGGTGACACGTCAGCATAACACCACAACACCATTTTCAGCACATGCAATGGTAACACCAGAACGCCCCTTTTTTGCTAAATAAATTTAATTTTCATTTATTTAACAAACTAAATACAGTTTAATTAATTAAAATAAAATACAATACAATAATTAAACAAAATATACTTTATGAAATTAGAATTACTATATTAAAAAAATACAATACATTTTTCAATTAAAAACTATATACAAATTTTTAATAGAATTAACACAGATTTTATTTTTTTAATAAAATTTAAAAACAAACAAAAATAGGCCCAACATTTTTTAAAAAGGCCCACTCTAAAAGCCCGCTTGTTAACCTAGAAGTTCTTCACCTTCTTCTCCTCCATCTAACCACTCTTCTTCTCCATCTAACACCTGTTACTTTTTTTCTTCCAAAAAAAATCCATCTTTTTTTTCTTCATCTCTTTTCTTTAAACAATCAAAAACAAAGAAAAAATAAAATAAAGCAAAAGAAAAACGAAAAATAAAAGAAAAAATGAGCTGGACCCACACAAATGCCCGTTCTTCCCCCGTCATCCGCCGCACAACGCCTGCCCGAGAACGCCCCACTCCGGGCATTCTGGGCGTTCTCGTCATCTTCAACGCCCCATTTGTGATGCGTTGCGAGTGGTCTTAGAATGATGACATCACAAAGGTGTTTCCTATATTATATTTAAGATTAGCATATAGACATGTGTACTCACACAGGCCATTAAATGTAAATAGCGTATTAAAATACTATTTAAACATATTTACTTTAATACTAATAAGACCTTCATAATTTGTATTAAATTTAATTTGTTGCAATGTCACATATCTATTAGTAAGTAGCAGGTAACGAGAGATAGGCATCCATCCCAAATACGAAGTAGTAAATACTTTTGAAGTAAATTTTAATAGAAGATTAATCATTAAATAAATCTTAATTATATATAAGGCTTTTATTTTTATAATTAAGTAAATTTAAAAGGACTTAATTCATCAATTGGAAAATTTATAGATGATGACATCATATAGGTGATTCAAATATTATATTTAAGATAACTTCTTCACGATGTATAAAAACTTAATTCGAATTTTAATTTGTTGGTTGTTGTTTGGGGCTAAATTTAATAGTTAGGATACAGGATCTTGAAGTCTCTAGTTAATATTGAAAATTATATCTTGGATCATGCATATATTCAAGATGAAGCTAAGACTAAGGATCCTGAGATTCTATGTTTATAAGTTACAGGTTATTAAGGTCTTGGATATATCTAGGATCCTTCTTGGATCAAGGATCCCGGTTATGGATGAGTATTTAGGATCCTGAGTACTATAGAAATCTCAGATATACCAGGATCTCACATATGTTTAGGATCTCAGATGGTCAGGATCCCGAATATGTTAAGTATCTCGGGATCAGATGTTACTAATATTTATTTGTTAGTTTATGTTCAGGATCTTGGATATTCAGGATCCTGGGTGATCAGGATCCTGGATATATTCAGTATCCCAGGATCATGTATTACTACCTTGTTGTTCTCTTTCCTTTTGACCAGGTCATACGCGGTTTGAGGGATGGATAACCACCTCCGAAATGCTTGAAAGGAGACTATTTCAAGGATAATTCAGCATGTGTTCCACATTTGGTCAATATGAACGTTGTAGAAGCTCAAGATATCTCGGAGAGGATCCCGAATATCTCGGGAGGATCCCTGATTTTTCAGAAAGTTACTTATATTGTATTTACTATAAATTGGAGGCATATGATCGATAGGAGACACTTAGCTCTGCACAACCACGACTCATAACACTTCACACTCTCATTAAACACGATCAAACACACCTGCACTTAATCTTTTTCATCCCGTTCATCACAAAAACACTTTAGATCGATCATTTGTGCTTTTTCTTTGTAATTATCCTGCTTTTATTTAATAAAATCAACAAAGACAAGGATCGATTGATCCTTCCCGAGGTTTTATGCCGGCGATCAACCTTGATCAAGGGCTTTCCTCGTACATCCTTGTGTCGATCGCATTTATTTTGTATTTTCGTTGTTTAATTTGCATTCCATTGATCTTTTGATCATATATTCTGCATTATCCTGATTTTATCTTACATTTATCATAAAGATACGTATTTATCTCGTTTCTAATCATCTTTTTATCGTAATAATTGCACTATTATTCTGTTTCATGCATTTTTATTGATTGTGATCATATATTTATTGCATAACTTGTATGATCCTGAAAATACTTTACATTTTACTTAAACTTTTGGAATAATCTTATTTACAAACACTTGTTTTCACCGTTAAACACATTTTTAACAAGGATCCACGAATCCAAGGATTCAAGGCATAATTTTCATTCAAAGTTGTCATTTACTCATATAGATAATCGTGTAAAAGCGTAATTATCTAGAAAGTAATTTATAGCACCCAACCTCATTTTTCTAAATTTGATCACTTAATTGCCTAGGATAATTTTTGACCAAAACAGTTTGGCGCCCACCGTGGGGCAAGTGGTGCTTTTCATAATCAAATTCTTGTTAAAATCCTTGTTAATTCACTTTTTTCAAAGGTTTTTGTCAAAAATGTAGACACACGGACAACCTATATCTTCTATTGTGCCCTCATCGACATCTGTGATGACCAATCTACATCCTGCTTCCCCTCTATCGTCATCACAACGGGGACCAGAGAATATCTATAGGAGAACAGCTTCCATAAGATCTACCTTCTCAGGATCCGGGATCACAGATCAGGATCCCGTTATTATTTCTAACAGGAATATTGTGGCTTTGTTTTCACAGATGAAAGAGCAATTAGGACGTGTGGAACAGAGTAACGAGGCCCTGAAGAAGGATCTTGAAAGCTTGAGTGGTAGAATCAACACTCCCCCTAATCAGGATACTACTCCTTTTCGGAGCAGGATCCTGGATTTCAACACTCCAGCATTTGCAAGTATTGTTGCAGATTTCATTGCCATGCAAGGAACTACTGGGATCTTGACACCTCGGGATCCTGAGCAGACTCCAAGATCCTCAATCATGTTGCCTAACAGTGGTAATATATCTTATGGTTGTTCTTTTGGTACTAACAATGTGCAAGATTCTGGAGTAATCCCTATAATAAAAAGGGAGTTGCTGAAACTGAAAGACATGATATCAAGTATTCCTGGTGTTGTCCAACCTATTCCTGAAGTCGTTCCATCAGCCCACAGGATCTCAAGATTTGCACCACCGATTTGTGATGCTGAGATCCCGAAAAGATTAAAGACTCCAAGCATGAAGCTTTATGATGGAACGACGGATCCTGAGGAGCACATCGCCCAATATAGGGAAAGGATGGAGATCATTCCGATTCCTGCTGATCTCAGAGAAGCGTGCTTATGCAAAGGATTTGGATCAACTCTGACAGGATCCGCTTTAAAATGGCTGTTAAACGTTTCTCCCTATTCTATTACTTCGTTTGCTCATATGGTTAATTTATTTAATAATCAATTTTCTTGTAGTAGAACATTTGAAAAATTAACCATTGATTTATATAGAATTGTTCAAAGGGCTAATGAGTCTCTTCGAGATTTTGTAGGAAGATTTGGAAGAGAATCTTTGGATATACCTAACCTAGATATGGCTACTGCAGTACAAGCCTTTAAGATGGGGATCAACAGGGATTCTCCATTTTATGAGGATCTTGTGATGAATCCTTGCAGAAACCTTGATGAAGTCAAGAATAGAGCTCTGAGGTTCATAAGGCTAGAAGAGGACGCTTTGAACCAAAAAAGGGTGAAAATTTTATCAACGTGTGACAGGCCCAACAGGAAATCAGAATCATCCTCGTACAGATCCAACAGGAACAAGTCTTATGTCAGAAATGAGGATCAACGGATCATTGCAATTAAAGAGGATAACAAAGAATATCCTAAGCTAACGGATTATTGTTTTTCTGTAGACACTGCAGGTATCTTGTGTGCTATGCAGGGTCTTGGAGATAAGGCGAGATGGCCAAAAAGAAATCATAAAGCCGTCACTTGGAAGGATAAGACTAAGTGGTGCGCATATCATAAGGATTTCGGTCACGTAACTAAGAATTGCATACCCCTCAGAAAGGAAATCAGGCATCTGCTCAGCAAGGGATACTTGAAGGAGGTACTTGGAAGAAAGAAGGATCACGACCAGGATCATGACGAGGCTCGGGATCCCGAGACTCAGGATAATCAAAGGATCCCACACAGAGCAAGATCATCACCGTCGGATGCCAAGTCAAGATCAATAGTGATCAACGGGAAGCGAAGGGTTGCTACACAACATCAATGAGATCTACTACCAAGCCTCCATCAGCATGGCAATCAATGGAAAAAGGCATGGGATATCTTGGCTACAATCAGATAAGGTATCAAAGAAGTGCGACTCCATTCTAAGGATCGTAAGGTGGAAAAGGATAGGACGAATGTTATTGCGTGCTGATATATTCAAGGAAGCAAGATTCCTTATCTTGGCAAACGTGGTGGTGGAATACAAATCTAATTGGTAAATCATTACTCGTGAACGTGGTGGTATCCTGAAATATGAACGATGCTGCATAAGTTAAAGATTCTGAAAGGTCAGCAACTTCTTATCTATCACTTAAGTAAAAGTCTACTAGATGCTGATGCCAGGTACTCTTATCTTAAAAAAAAAAAATTATGTTTGCGTTGGTTATCTTAAAATACATCCTATACATGATAAGATTAATCAATTATTAAATATAAAAACCAGGAATGTCACTGTGAATAACTAAATGATCTCGGAAATTAGATGTTTATAATCCTATAATGAGATTGTAGAAATATGATAAAACTTTATGTTTTGAGTAAACTTTACTTGCGATCTTTAAAATAAAATATGGATACAATATGCTTAGATATGGTATTAAAATCACCTTAAAGGTATGACATGCAACAGGATATTGATTATAAATTTTAAAGTGCCAATAATGAAACGGATTACGAAACACCAATTGAAGGTTTAGGATTAACTAAGGATGTCGGTGTAAAACATATAGGTGTATGTTAGTTACTAATCATCATTGGAAATATACCCTAAGGATAGTTAGACTAGTTTTGTATTTGGATATGATTTAAGATTCTGCAGGTAACTTCGGGATCTTCAACTGATGCTATGTTGGTGATCTTGAGTTTGAGGATAATTGGACACATCAGGTTCTGGGGGCAAGTCAGGATCATAGATGTAGTCGATCATTAGAATTTTTTGCAGAAGGATCATTGTTGTTGCGATATTTTGAGGATCCTAAAGCATAAGCGAAACTGAAGGATATGCACGGAGGAATCTGCAGAAACTATCCTGGGGGCATACATGGAAACATTCAGAACCGATTCATCCAATTATCTATCTGTGATCAATGTTTAATTGGCGTGGATGCTGGAAAACGGGGCCATGTTGATGGGGAACTACTTTCAAGATCCTGAAATGCTATCATGTGTAAGTTGAGTATTTATATTCAACATAAAAAGGTACACCTATGATCCTTAACTTTTTATTAATTTTTATATTCTTTACTATATATGCATGTGTGTATCATAATTATATATTGATATATGCATGAAAATCTTTCATGATTATTATTTTCATTCGAATCTGACACTGATTTAAGCATCGGATGAGTGTTAGGCAAACTAACACTCACCTTTACCCAAGATCTTGTATTTGTTGTAGTTCATGCATCTAAGGATCATGGAATGAAGATTAGGGGTTGGCCACCTCTCCTCCGTTAAGGATCCCAGCGATTCTTTAAGGTTTAGAGGTTTCCATACGGATAAACACCTCTCTACGAATAGGGTTTAGACACCTCGCCGGGTGTGCACGATGTTTGATTATAGTGTCATGGTTAGGGAATCGTGGTTGCCTCTGGTGCCCGACAACTTCATTTCTATTGGCCTATAAATCAAACTCTTCCGATTGTCGGCACTGAGTGCACTAGGTGCCGACCTAAGGTTTGTGTCGTTTTCACGTCACTCTAAGGTTTGTAATGTTTTCACATTACCTAAGGTTTTGACGTATTCGCGTCACTAAGTACACAAGGCTTGTAATGTTTTTACATTATCTATGACGCAAAGTTTGTAATGTTTTCACATTACCAATTGGTTAGGCATATTCGTGTCTCAAATGGCTTGGCCCACGAATCAAACGGTTGTAATGTTTTCACATTACCAAATGGTTTGGCATTTACATGTCACGAAAATTGATTTATCAAAACTTTTCTTAAATTTTGTAATGTTTTACACATTACCAAAATATTTCTATTGGCGTAGGCCATAAAAGATTCAAATGGTTGTAATATTATCATATTACCAAAATATTTTTCGAATTTAATCCAAAGATCATGATTTTTATAATGATTTCACATTATTCAAAATTTGTGACATTTTCGAAAAGAATTGCAATATTTTTTGCATTAAAAATCTTGACAGCTTTTATGCCATTCTTAAAGATAAATAAAAATCATAATGTTTTGACATTATGAGAATAACATGAATGTTTTCATGTTATCAAAATCATATAACAATGTTATATATCAGGATCATTAGATTATCCCAAGAGAGATCCTGATATCTTCTCTGAACATATCAAGATTTGTTTCAGGATCCTGAGATGAAGGGATCTTGAGCCAAAGATCATGAAAATGATCTTGATGTTTACAGGTTGTTCGAAAGACTTTGACACTACTGTGTCATCATAAAGTGTTAGTAATGTTTTCACGTTACTTTGGCAATCTTTGATGTTGTCATATTACATGATTTAATCATCATCATTGATGGTTTTCAATATGCTTCTCAAGCTGAAGTATATTTCAGGATCCTGAGATATGGGAATCCTGAGTATGAAGTTATTTCAAGTTTTCTGAGGGAATCTCCTCAGAATCCTTGAGGTATAAGTAAAGTGAGCGTGTATTGGGGGAATCTCCCTAGTATCTTAAAATCGGATTATCTCTAGTACATCCTGAGGGAATCTCCTCAGGATCCTAGTAATCAGTATTAGATAAATTGAGGGAATCTCCTCAATATCCTGAAGACAAAGGATATATAAATCCTAATTGGTAGCCTTGGTTTCTTTGGCTTCCTTCTTCTTTGAATATCTTGAATAACTTTTCAAGATTCTGACATTACTTAGGAATTTTACGATTGAAAGTCTGTTTCAGGATTCTAGAATATGGGAATCCAGGGAACAGGATTATTCTGAATATATCTTGAGGGAATCTCCTCAGGATTCTGAGAGTATGGATGAAATAAACATATATTGGGGTAATCTCTCCAGTATCCTTGATATAGAAGATAAATAGAAGATGATAACACACATCAAATGAGAAGGCAGCCTCCCTGCTCCCTTTCTCTCCATCGCCTTCATCCATGGTGAGTTTTGCTCACTACCATGAGCCTATATTTTCATATTGTTCAGCAAGATCAAGAGGAGCCTCCATATGCTCTTTCTCTATATTCATCATCCAAGTTTGAGCCTTGCTCATCACAAAAACCCATCTCCTTAGATGGTATCCATTCGATTCACACCACCCTTAGTCTCGTTCCACACATTCCAACGGGTTATCCACGTAAGTCACGGAGAGTAACGAATCGAACCAAGCCAATCCACACTCAGGATTAGCTTATCCTGGATAAAAGTTCCATAAGCGGAAATTGGAAGGCTCAAAAAGACTAAGTGGTCAACATAAACCACTTGAACACCACCATGGCTAACCGTGTTAGGTTGATCTCATTCTAGGCACAGTCCAAGTATATATAAAATTGACAGGAATGGGGGCATCCCTTCTGGATCCTGGAGATAGTTGATTTGTTAAAGATTCAAGAAGAAATACCATGATCAAGGTCGTGGAAGTCCATGATGCTTTGCATAAACAAAGAAGCTACGCCAAGCCATGAATACAGTTTGGGAGTAACATAGCTTGGTCACAGATTAAACAAAGGATTCAGGTATGTTTATCGCTTTTTGAAGTTGTTGTGCTATTTTTCATTGAAACTCGACGGAGAACAGGTAACCGAAGCCATTATGAAGTTTGAAGTGATGCAAATGAGGTATGAAAGGGTTTATGTTTATCAAAAATTCAATCAACGGGACATGGTTGCCAATGCACGGTAATATCTTGCCTCATTTATCTAATGTTTATTTTTAGAAGTTGTGTCACCATTAGGGTCCTGAAGATAACACAACTTGGGGGCAATTGTTTGGGGCTAAATTTAATAGTTAGGATACAGGATCTTGAAGTCTCTAGTTAATATTGAAAATTATATCTTGGATCATGCATATGTTCAAGATGAAGCTAAGACTAAGGATCCTGAGATTCTATGTTTATAAGTTACAGGTTATTAAGGTCTTGGATATATCTAGGATCCTTCTTGGATCAAGGATCCCGGTTATGGATGAGTATTTAGGATCCTGAGTACTATAGAAATCTCAGATATACCAGGATCTCACATATGTTTAGGATCTCAGATGGTCAGGATCCCGAATATGTTAAGTATCTCGGGATCAAATGTTACTAATATTTATTTGTCAGTTTATGTTCAGGATCTTGGATATTCAGGATCCCGGGTGATCAGGATCCTGGATATATACAGTATCCCAGGATCATGTATTACTACCTTGTTGTTCTCTTTCCTTTTGACCAGGTCATACGCGGTTTGAGGGATGGATAACCACCTCCGAAATGCTTGAAAGGAGACTATTTCAAGGATAATTCAGCATGTGTTCCACATTTGGTCAATATGAACGTTGTAGAAGCTCAAGATATCTCGGAGAGGATCCCGAATATCTCGGGAGGATCCCTGATTTTTCGGAAAGTTACTTATATTGTATTTACTATAAATTGGAGGCATATGATCGATAGGAGACACTTAGCTCTGCACAACCACGACTCATAACACTTCACACTCTCATTAAACACGATCAAACACACCTGCACTTAATCTTTTTCATCCCGTTCATCACAAAAACACTTTAGATCGATCATTTGTGCTCTTTCTTTGTAATTATCCTGCTTTTATTTAATAAAATCAACAAAGGCAAGGATCGATTGATCCTTCCCGAGGTTTTATGCCGGCGATCAACCTTGATCAAGGGCTTTCCTCGTACATCCTTGTGTCGATCGCATTTATTTTGTATTTTTGTTGTTTAATTTGCATTCCATTGATCTTTTGATCATATATTCTGCATTATCCTGATTTTATCTTACATTTATCATAAAGATACGTATTTATCTTGTTTCTAATCATCTTTTTATCGTAATAATTGCACTATTATTCTGTTTCATGCATTTTTATTGATTGCGATCATATATTTATTGCATAACTTGTATGATCCTGAAAATACTTTACATTTTACTTAAACTTTTGGAATAATCTTATTTACAAACACTTGTTTTCACCGTTAAACACATTTTTAACAAGGATCCACGAATCCAAGGATTCAAGGCATAATTTTCATTCAAAGTTGTCATTTACTCATATAGATAATCGTGTAAAAGCGTAATTATCTTGAAAGTAATTTATAGCACCCAACCTCACTTTTCTAAATTTGACCACTTAATTGCCTAGGGTAATTTTTGACCAAAACAGTTGTCACGTTGCTAGCTTTTTGCTAAAAAAAAAAAAAAAAAAAAAAAAAAAACTTGAATTCTATGTTATTTTGCAACCCTATTTCAAATCATTGTGAACATATATGCACATGTATGATTATGATGTCAAAATACTATTCAAATCCTAATCAACATATATGAAACTATAGTTGATGTGCTTTGGTTCAATTATTGTTTATTCATTTTTGGAAAAGTTTTAGTGCCCCAATTCACCATATTATTATAATCCAGTCAAGTTGACACATTGTCAAGCTCGAATTCGGACTCGATTAAAAAACTTGAAGCTCGAAACTTGACTCGACTAATGAACCGATACATTCAAGCTCGGCTCGGCTCGATTATCAATATTAAAATATTAATATTAAGTAAAGTAAAATTAATATTAATCGACTCGATACTTTCAAGCTCACCTCGACTCAACTTGATACTTTCATGTTCGAATCAACTTGAAGTTTATTAAATAATACGGTAAATATGTTAATATACATATAAATGAAGGGTAAAGATATCACGAGCCTCTCGAGCTGAGTATTCTAATACTCGAACTCGACGCAAAACTCTACTTGAGTAGCTCGAGCTCGAGCTTGACTTGTCTTGTACCGGTAAATGTCGAGTAAGTTGTCTCGTCAAGTTTACACTATAGTTACAAGAGAAAAGTAAAAAAAAAAAAAAAAAAGAATGGAAAAAAAATGAAGAATAGAGGAATCAATAGGATTGTTCTATTTCAAAAACCCATTTCCACATTAAAAAAAAAATAAATATCTTACAAACCGTATGTCTATAAATTATAAAAATTACGTATTCGGAATCAGCGTCTTTTTCTCTTCGATTATAGATCTCATAAGCTATACTTTCGACAAAGATTTTTTTTCATTTTTTATTGGGTTTTAAAAATATGTAATGTGAAATCACATGTGACTTAACACTAAAAAATAATCACACACGCTTATATCTCCAATTCAGCTTTAAATTCAAATCATCTATGATTTTTAAAGATTTAAACATGAAAAACTAAATTGTAATCACATGCGATTGAACATCAAAGTATCAATCACATGTGATTAAAGAGTAATCAAATACAGTTTTTTAAATCATTGACTATAATTATACAATTAAGTAAAAATCAAGTTGAAATCATACATGAATTATCATATATCAGTAAATTGCTCATCATATATCAATTTTTAAATGAAAATCATATGTGATTATATACAAAATCATATGTGATTATATAACAAATCACATGTGATTAAATGTACAATTAGCAATCACATGTGATTTTTAATGAAAACAAATGCAATTTTTAAAAATCTATTTATAATTATTAATGTACATGAATATTAAGCTGTAATCACGTGTTAATTAACATATACTATGAATAAATAATCGTTAACAAATTTTAACTTTTTATCATAAATCACATGTAATGTAATTATATTGTAAAACCCGGCAAAAAATAAATCACGTCGAAAGTATAGCTTGTGAGATCTCTAATCGAAGAGAAAAAGACATTTATTCCGAATACGTAGTTTTTATAATTTATGGACATACGATTTGTGAGATATTTAATTTAAGAGGTAAAAATGGAAATATGTTTTGTAAAGAAATTAAACAATCATATTGGATCTCCCATCCCATTCCCTACTTTTTTACGAACCACCTCACATTTATAATAAGTTTCACTTCCAAATTAAACATGGGCTTTCAAGCTCCACGTCGGCCTGAAAAGGAAGCCCAAGATTGGGCCCGAAATGAAGAATTCGTTAAGTTAAAGAAGTTATTTTCAAACATGGCCTTCTTAATGGGCTGAATCCTACTTTGCCCCATAAAAGTGTTCATATTTTCTGAGCGACATGCAAAGTGCTAAACAAATACTACCCACACTAGATTTTTTGCAAAAGAGACCATCCCCAAGTATGTACCAAACCAAAATGTACCCATAAAAATGTTAATAAATTTTCTTAGCTACTTGTGAAACAAATACTAACGACACTAAAATTTTTGCTAAACAGACCATCTCCAAATTTGTACCAGAACGTACACCGAATTGGTATGGAATTTTTTTTCCACCAAATATAATTCAATTGAATGTACAATAAATCTTTCAATATAGTGCACCAAATTTTGTGCAACATCAATATGGCAACATTATATTAAATCAATCCTTTTTATTTAAAATTTTTGTATTATCAAAGTACAAAACCTTAAAAAAATAGAGAGTCTAATTTATTAACATTATTAGTTTGGGTATGTGTTAAATAATTCATGAGTAAAACATAAATATTGTAACGCCCGTCCATTTTTACCTCGTCATTTTACAGCGGAAGCTATTACATTTACATTTTCTACATAACATCTCGACAAATATACATTTTCTATCTCGTCTATCTCGTAATTATGGCATCTCTTCGTCATATTTCCTTAAGCAACTCTATGTGATTAAACCTGAGATATATGCGATAAATGCGTAAGCTTAAAGCTTAGTGAGCACGTGCGTTTTCTATCAAATTATCACATACAATCATGCCATGACAATGCTCTTTTTACGAAAATACATTTCGAGATCTCTACGTTAATGTGTAACCGAGCCATATCTTTCTTTATCTTTTATTCTCTGAACATCGATAAGCCTTGCGCTAAACCGTGTTAAACTATGACAACGTATTCTACGCTCGTTACACATTAACCACACATAATGCATATATAAAAATGCATGCTTAGAACGTGATCATAAATGCATACATACAACTCTAAATCTCTAAAGAACGTAACAATTTATGCATTCATACATCTCTAACATATCTAATGCAACACGTAGCACATAAACACGTACGTAGCATATATCTCAGTTTTCGTAAACAACATGGATACTCACCTTACACCTGGTTCAACGTTAAGTTCTAAACTTAGATAACCATTGCGATATCATCTCCTCCTTTGTTGAATTAAATCCTCCTTTTACAAGCTTGTACTCCTTGTTTGTTGACTTGTACTCTAACTTCCATAATAATGTGATAAAGTATATTGTAATTCATTTTCTTTCTTGACTAGTGTAATGAGTTTTAAGTGGGAGTTCAATATTTGACTTTCTACTCTAATTGCAGTCTACGATGATCGAGAGGAAAATGAATATTTAGGACCTCCATTTATAGTAATTAAACATATTGCTTAATCATAAATCTATATAGCTACATATGATGTACATGTGTATTGATAATAAATCACTTAGTCATGACTCTACATTTCTAGACTTACCTACTCTTTTAACCATAAGACAAGTGTCCATGGCTCAGACCCGGTCCTAGGGGTGTGCAACCGGGGCAGCAGAACAGGGCCCAATTATTTTGGGGGCCAAAATCTTGATATGTTGCGTATTAACTATATATGAAATCAAATAATAATCAAAAGTGAAGCCTACTTAAATGGTCAAGTCCATGTCCCTTTAATATAAGGTCGCCCGTTCGAGTCATGAATTAGTTATTTATTTTTGTACCCCCTTGAATAAGGGGCCCAATTTAAATTTGGCACAGGGCCAACAAAATTTACGGGCCTGGCCTGTACATGAACTTGATCATCATAATACTTGTAAGTTTTACCTTACACTTAAGACAATATTATCCTATTTTAACAAAATGATTCACAAAGATTTTCTTTACATAAAATACTATTTGCATAATTGTAAGTTGACTAGCTATATAACATATATGCCATGAAATTGTACGTACAACCTTTCAAATTACACAAGTATAATTTATAATCTCTTTGTAAATATCTTATAATATAATCAAAAGTTGAAAGATATCTATTAATCATAGGTACAAATCTTGAGGTGTTACAAATATGACTTACAAATGGAACTAAAACATCCATTTACTGAAAGAAATTACGTAAATGGGGTTATATTTATGGTAAATAAATAAAACTACAAAATTAATCTAATAGTTGGAGAATTTTATTGAGCTTAGAAATATAATGAATTAAAGTAAAGTATAATGTGAAATAATTTTTCGTAAGTAATATATTGTTGTAAAATCTATTTACTATGCAAAATTGGTGCATTCGTTAGAAATAAACAACAACTGTTACAAACATATCTTCCGAGATTTATTCATCACACCATATACATTAGATAGTTTAGTGCCCTTATAATCGACTATGTTTGATGTTCTCATTCATACCAATAATAACACATACTATTGCCTAAGTCCTAACATCAATAATAAATCGACCAATAATAATAAATATCATTAAAGGAAATAGTCCACCTATTTTTTCAATTATTTATTGTTTATTTATCTTTAATCTATTAATTAATCTATATATATAAAACTGAATACAATGGAGGATTTTGGGCCCTTGATTAGAGTTCTTAATTAGCAATTAACCGTCTGGATTAGTACATCGTAATTACACTTAACACCCCTAATTATTTTGTAAACAACTAAACTAAAAGTGTGGCTATAATAAATAAAAAAAACACCCGGCCAAGCTATCTATAATACGGAGTAATCAAAAAGATATCTGGCCAAAACCCTAGGGGCATGTTTGGTAGGAGTGAATGCTTGAGAATGGAATTGGAGTAGAGAATGGAATTGGAGTAGAGAATGGAATCGAAGAGAAAGAGAATGAGTATAAAGAAACATAATTCATTCCATTGTTTGGTACGCATAGAGAATCGAAATAGAGAAATAGATTAGAGAATAATTTTCATGTTTAATAAATTTATACACAAGAATGGATATGAATCTGAATCTGAATCAAGTTTTTGAATCAATTATTGCACTCATTCATTATCGTTGAGGATCAAGGATAACGTAACTAACTAACTCATGTCATTATCATCAGTTGGTTGTTTCATCACGGCCCCCAATTTGTCTTTATGTTTAAATTAAAATTAATACTTTGTGGGCGATGTTTATTCAAACAAAAATAGGATGAACAACAAGCAGGTGTAATCTTTCAACATATGAGAACAACATCAACAATTCTACATAGAAGCGATATGTGAAGAGGATCCGAAGCAAAGAATAGCATTAAAATGATAAAAGATATCTAAATAGGACTAGGGTTTGACATTCGTTCAGAGAAAATTTGGGATGGAGTTTGTGAAAGATTCTTTATTTGTGATAGCATGTGCCACACACATGCCCTACATATTTATACCCACGTTTTTGCTCCGTGTTTTTCAATTTGTAACTCTATTCCTCCATAGAATCAGCTCACGCCTAGGGTGTGTTTAGATGTAGGAAAACAGAGGAGTTTTTCAGAAAATTTTTCTATGAAAATTGGAAAAGTAGAAAATGCGTTCAAAATGAGGTTTTTCTAGAAAAATTTTCATAGAAAATAGAAAACTCAGGGTGTGTTTAGTTGTGGAAAAAAGGGGGTGTTTTCTAGAAAACTTTTCCAAGAAAAGTGAAAAAGTGGAAAACGCGTTCAAAATGAATTTTTCTGAGAAAATTTTCCAAGAAAATAGAAAATCCACTTTTCCAAAATATAACTTCGAGGTGGAAAACACTTCCCCCACTTTTCCAAATTTTCCTTTATACAATTCCCCCACACTTTTCCAAATTTTCCAAGATATAACTAGTTTTCCAAAATCCACTTTTCCAACATTTGAACGCGTTTTCAAATTTTTCAACACTTTTCTGGAGAATGATTTTCTATAGAAAATTGGAAAAGGAAAATTGTGGAAAATTTTCCACAACTAAACACACGAAGTTTTCCATGTTACAAGGGGAAGTTGGAAAACCACCACCCCCACTTTTCTAAAATTTTCCATTTTTTTCCTTTATAACACCACCTCCACTTTTCTAAAATTTTCCAAATCCTTCTAACCTTAACTAGTTTTCCAAAATAGAAAATACAACTACATTTGAACACATTTTTTAAATTTTCATCACTTTTTTAGAAAATAAAAACTCTTCTCATTTTCTAAAAAATTACAGATGGAAAATTGTAGAAAATTTTCCACAACTAAACGCACCCTATTTACCCATTCTCTCACTTTCTCTACTTTTTTTAGAGAATAAAAAGGGGTGAAAGAGAATCGCATTTTGATTCTCCGTTTCTATTCTCATACTCGAACAAACTAGGGAAATGTCCTTTACATGGAATGATTCCATTTCTCTGCTTTCCATTCATCCCTACCAAACACACCTAGAACCCTATTTCCCTCTTTCAATCGCTCCTTCATCATCATCATCGATGGTTCAAGAAACACTATTCCAATGCCGGTGATGGTGGCCCCAAATCTAAACGAGAACTTCTCCGGTGGTGGTGCCCCCAAAATTAAACGAAAACTTTGTATTCAATTCAAGGTTTAGTTTTAATTCATCACGTTAAAATTCTTCAAGGTAATCTGTTACCTTCTAACGCATCAGTTATTAAATATTATTACTCAGTCCAATGGTGAAATTATCTTTATCATATCAATGTGGTTGACTTAAACTTGGATTCCTGTGATCAGTTTTAATAGGTAGTACCTGCTACTGTGGTAAAGCAACTCGAGATTGCAGCATTGATAGAAAAAAGCGGGAGTCCAATTTTATGTAAGCTACTTGAAGCCATTAACCAAAGGTTCGTGTGTTATTAAGGTTTTTATTTCTTTTCTTTCAGGCTTAATTGATTTGTAATTTTAAGGAAGGGGGTGCTATCTGATTCACCTGTTTATGATAGTTGCTATGATCATTTTAGTCATGTAGAAGAACTTTTGATTTCCCTTATTGAGTGTCTACCACTAGGGAGTAGAGAAACAGCTCCCTGCTCTTTATTTGTTTAATATTTGGATACTATCCACGAGAGTATGGTATAGAGGTGTGATATGTTTAAGATTTTTTGCTGGATACAAGGTATAAGTTTTGTTAATTTACTTTGATTTTTCAATAAATTAAATCTTGATTTTGCTTATGTTTCAATCTTCTCATCGACTTAATTGGTGATAAATTTTGATTTTCAATTCCCTGTATCTCCAATCTACGAGCATAATCGTTAATTGATAAACTTTGGTTTTATAATTAGGGCAAACGTAAAAAATCAAAGCTGGTGAAAATATGTTTCCTGTTCGTGGCGAGTGATACAATAGAAAACCTAGCCGCCCATCACATTCTCCCATCCCCATTCAGTCCGTCTTCGTATCTGCTGGCTGCTTTCGAAATTTTTCCTTACTTCAGGTAAATCTCATTGGTTCAAGCATATTAGTACGGAGTATATTACTCTAGCTTTATATTGAGACTGACATGTTTTTTTACTGCAACTGCAGAGAGTCAAAAGATGGAGAAAAAATGAACAAGTTTGCTGAGCAAGATGATTTTGTATCTGCAATCTTTTTTCAAATTTTCGTTTAAGGTTTGTGGTTTATACTTTGTGATTGCTAGCTTAGAAAACATATCTGTTAAAGATCGTGAAATGCCCTGGAAACTTAATGCAAGTTTACTTACAGATGTTTAGCTTTTGATATATGGTATTGTATGGTAAGAAATGACATATCGTAACATAGGCAGATTAAGGCGCTATTTGTATGTAGTTTTGAGGCAGGTATCACAAGTATTTTCATCCGTTCAGAGTTGGCATCAATTGACATTTCCTTTGTTAGCGGAGTTTTTGCAGTTCCGGATGGTTATAATTTAGAGTTTTGCACAATGATAATATCGTGGCTAATAGGTATATATGATATTTTACAAGTTTAGAAGGATATGCATAAAAATATGCTTTTTTAATGGTACTTTCTGTTTACGTAGTTGTTTCTTTTTTGTACGGTTGTTGTAGGTTATTTGAATCCAGTTCTAAGTGCATATAAGCGGTGAACCAGGTAATAAATTTTTCTGATTGAGATGGTTTTCGTTTCCTTGTGCTAAAACATCCTATTGTTGAATTAATACAAGGTATCAACTGTAAAGTTCTGAAACTTCTTATCATGGGTGGAAATCTAGACCCATGTACTTATGAATGGGTAGGTTTGGGTTGTGGTTAAGTCTAATGGATTCAATTCAAAAGTATGGCTACTTCCAATTTTTTATAATCGATGAGTATAAGGTACATGTGACAAACGATGATGGGTTCAAGCATCAGTGTTTCACCACATAAAGGGAAATTGTATGTAAAAAGGTATTAACTGCAATTCGTTTAAAAATTTGCAATTTTATTTTCAGGTATGCCGAGTCACATAGTCATATGATAATGTTTTGGGTAAATCTACTCTACAGATTTAATACCACGTGTTTGTCATACTTACATAGTCCAAGCTGAATCACACAAGGAGTAACTGATGCAACAGACTACAATTACGGGATGTTAAATGTCGTTTAACTTCTGTAAGTCCAAATAAACTTGCTTTATCTTTGTTATCGTTTTAGTTGTAAAGAATATGTCCTTTAATGGTAGCTCCTATTAATTTTATCATTATAAGTATCTGTATGTAGTTATCATTACATTATTTGTACTTGACATTAGACACGGAGTGGAACTTGAGAAGGCCATATTAAAAGTCAAAACACTTTCAAATATAAAAGATTTATGTTACGTGTATCATTTGGAGGCTAATATATGGGTCCTCTACCCTTGCTATAAAGCTATTAAACCTGCTATTTATGCTTTATTTCAATTCAAAACTTTGTTTGTGGTATGATTACTACGAATATGATCAATTAGAGGGGCATTTCGATTCTTTTACATAAGCAAGAATCCTTGAAGCTTTATTGAAATCATGGAACTATGTAATCATATATGATACTATAATTATCTTTAATAATGTTTGGACTAACAGATTACCAATAAATTGCACTTTTTGACCTAACCGTATCTTGACCTGTTTACAAACTTGCCATTTTGTCACCCACATTGTAATTGTTAAAAGAGCCACTATGAGTCCATCGTATGAGACAGGGGTACAACCGTACAGCTGTTTGAGTAGCATGAGAAAACATACATCGGTTATCATGGAGCGTGGGTTGGCTTCTCCTCCCCACATCAGCATTTCTCCAATGTGTTGTGTGCTTTTCAATTATTAAGGTTTTCTCTACCATGTAGTGATATCATTATGCGTACATCAAAACATGCGATTCAGTTGAAAATATATTGCGTCAATTTCCTGTTGCTGCAAAATATGGACCAAAGCTGAAAGGAGGAATGTTGACCAAGGGCACCCTCATGAAGAAAATGAAGGTACGTATTTCGCTTATTTATTTTTAAGAGGGGGCAATTTGATGTTTTGGACCCATTTATCGATTAACTGGTCAATTTGGGTTATAGATGAGCAGTTGCTTTTGCTTATGCGAGTCAACTTGAGTACTGAAAACTAAAATGCATGTAAACTTATTGATTTTCTGCGATCTATCAAAAGGTTTGATATGATTAAGTTGTAGATCTTGATTTATTTTTCATGTTAATGTTAATTACCATTTCCATTCTTATTTGGATGGAAGCTTTGCTTTATCGGCATTTAGATTTTTGTTTTGATTTTTTACTTTCGTTTGGATCCTCTCAGTAAAGGTGATGTTTTATCTTTGACTGAAGAATGGGATGTCAGCCTATATCATTAAACGAAATTAGAGGTAAATTTGCTTAAGTTTCCGTTTTTATTTGAATTATTTAAGATAATATCGAAGTGTTTTATCTCAAGCAGCGTTCAAACATGTTTGTTATAAACATAATATTTTGCGTCTTTTGCAACTACTTTTTTCAATGGTTTGACTCTCCACCATATATCACCCACCAACTATGGCAGTTTCTCTTTTTAAAATTGAGTTGCAATTCGATATAGCGTGCATCGAAATATACTATCGAGTATTTGAATTTGATTGGAAAAGTTTGATTGTTAAGGTTTAAAAAGAGGTTATAGTCATCACTCATGAGATTGGGGAAAAAATTATTGTTCTTATGTGTGGATACATTAAAAAATGCTTATGCGTACGATTTGAGTTTCAGATACACTTTTAGTAGTTGATTTTGTCTAGATGTTCTTCATTGGAGATCTCATTGCTATCTTGGTATATTATATTGGATCTTTATTTGTCTTTATTGGTCTCTTATTTTTTATAAAATGCTTATATTGATTAAAGGTGTAGAGAATAGTATGTTACACATTTTCCTTTTAAGTAAACAGTTTGTATCTATGTTATGACAGTGGCTAATTCTGGACACTATTTATCTCCTATTTTTGTGATTAAATTTGTTTATTGTTTAGTTACATATAAAATGTGATAAATGGAGTCATTGATACATGTAGGATCCTCCGGTCTTATTTTAAATTAGTGCAATGCACAAGGACATGAAGTGTTGGCTTTGGTATGCGGTGAATCTAATAAATATGTTTCTCTGTGATCAGGTTGGGATCAACTCCGACATGTGTTTTTGTATTGTATTAACGATGTTGAGAGCTGGAACTTTGTGCAGAAATGGAGAGTTGTAGATTGCCAGAAGGTGAAGTATTTCAAGTTATTATATGATATATATTAGTATATTCATCATTAAGTAATATAGGAATGATATGATGGTGGTTTAATACCGTAACGTACAGGAGCATTTTTGTAGCATGTTGGCAAAATTGTAGTATACATGGGGGCTATGGGTATAAATTTCGGTCACATAGATGGCAAACAGAGTAGTAGAGATTTGTTGTTAATGTTCCACTTGATCACTTAATATGTAATAGCATGACTTAGAGTGTTTTGTATTACTGTATTTGATTTATTGGATTATGTCAATATGGTCATGGCTATATTTTTTTGGGGAGTTTGCATTTTTATTTTTATGCTATATGTATCATATTATGCTCTCTCATTTGGATGTCTGTTTCTATTTAATAGTCCTTTACAGACCATGTTTACTTATTATTAAAAAGGTCAATAAGCTTTACAGCCCATACCTACGTATTAGGATTTAGAAACGTCCATAACAAATTACATCATCCAAATAAATAAAAACAATCTTTTGTGGTTACACTAACGCAACGTAAATTTGCAAACCCAAATGTCATAATAACGATTACAAATAAATCTCTCTTTTATTTAAAAGACAAAATTTACAAATTCAAATGTAAAAGCCCCTGTTGTCGCGGGTTTTCACCTAGTATCTTTAAAAAAGAAGAAAAAATTGATTATTATAAGCCTTAGGACTATGGTTAAACCCAACATAATTCCATAACATAATTCCATAATTATAACTCATAGTTACAATGAATAAATAATTTTACCAAATTTAAATAAGGCAAATTGATATTTAAAAAAATGTTCAAATTTTGTAATTAACTCAATCGAGTTTCAGATTTTTTATATAGAAATCTTAAACATAACTCTTAGGATTATGATTAACGTACTCCTAAGAAAAATAAATATTCTTTTAAATTAACATTTAGCATCAAAGAAGATTTCATTAGATGCTACCAAGATATCATTCCTACTGATTATACTCATAATATCATAATATGAAGTTGAAACTGCCAATTAACACAAATATGCAATTATATAAGGGTCTTACCTAATTTGATGTAAACTATCTTTTAACCTAACATTATGCTCGTTGCATATAATATGTGCAATGTACGTTTGGTTGTAAAATTATGTATTTGTTCTTGAAAACCATGTAGAGATTTCACATCTTTCACAAATAAAAAAACTCATGGCTACGGAGTGACTTTGATATCCTATGGCTAAATTGCAAAAATTAAAATAAAAATTAAATCAAGATAGTAGTACCAAAAACAATACCAATACCAATACTAGTGGTTATTAATTTCTTCAAGATGGAGTGTCTTTGGAAAGACACCATTGGCACTACCTAAAGACGGAGCGTCTTTCAAAAGAAGTGTCGTGGGAGAGACGGAGGATGAATGTAAAAGTGGTGGGGCCAGTTTTCTTAATTCTTTTTGTTCTGGGTGTATAATAAATATATTATTGGTAAATGTAAAGTCCAAAAGTTTAGCTCTTTAGTACATTACTGACAGTGTTGACAGTGTTAAGTATTTGTTTAGTTTCCATCGAGAGATAATAATGCGACGCTGAGTTAACAGTTCAGATTTTCGATTCTTTGGTCCACCGTTGAGAGTCGTATGATTAATTCATTTGTTTATTCAAGCATTTGGTCAAAGGCTCAAAGAATTAGAAAAAAAAAAAAAAGTCAAAGTCATATAGTAAGTCAGGGTATAGTCGGTGGCTCCAATCCGATCTATCCGGCCGTCATCACCCGCCGCTTCCAACCAGCCATATTAGTTGCCAATAAATAAATCAATAATTATTAACAATACTCCGTACTACTGCTTTTTAATCTTTATCCCCAACAAGTTAGTTATATAAAAAGTGCATAATTAAACTGATCTGATCGCAATATACTACAGTAGTTGTTTTCAGTATCATCATCATCAATGGCTTCCACGAATGGGTTGGTTCCGATAACAAGGGCTTTTCTTTCATCTTACTATGATAAATACCCATTTTCCCCCATTTCTGATGACGTCACTCGTCTCACCAATGAGCTTCATAACATGTCAATTGATCTCCAAAAGGGCACTACTTCTATCCCTGAAGGTGATAAAAATCATTCCTTTTTTACTTCTTGTACAATGCCATGTAATTTCCATAAGTTGCTGATCTGGATATCCTTAATGAGTTTGTTATTTGTTTTATTTTATTGTAGTTCCTTTTAATTTATGAAATTTTGTGTGTATTAGGCTAAATGATACTAGAAATTGGTTTAGGCAGGCTTATTAATGTGAAGTATCCGAATTTCGTTTAATGGTGATTGAAGCTTTTGTGTTAATGCTTACCATTTGCTACTTTGGATCAAGCTTTTGTATTTATGTTATTGGAGGACTTCGAGGAACCTTATGTTCGTCCTAAACATTTTATTTAGGGATATGCGTTGATGAATCGGGTTGAGTGGTAGATAAACTTGGTTTGAGTAAATAGCTACTGTGCCAAGGATAAATGTTTGTCCAACACACACCTAAAATAAAACTTAACCTAATTGACATGAAATGTTTCGCAAGCTTTAGGTTGTTAGTGCAACCATAAACCTAATGTAATCCTTAAATACTTCTACACTCTACTTACTCCTCTACAACATACAATATGTAGTATGCAAGTTTCATGAGATGTTTTCCAAGTCCCTGTACATCTGTTAACATTCATTTCTTGAAACCTTAGTAGCTGAATCTTCAATGATTTTGGATTTTTAATGTGACCCTTGTTGATGATATTAGTTGGGAAATCAATCTAAGGATGTTGTGTTTTAACAAGTGGGTTTAGTTATTGGTCTATGAATCATGAGTTCCTAACATGTGATCAAGACTCATTTAGATCATGTCGCCCTGTGTTAGTGACTAATTTTGTCAAGTTATGGACTTGGATGTAGTCTGGTGTCTTTGAAAAAGTAAGCTATGGCTTGAACCTTTTGTGAGCCAACATGGGTACGATGTGTTTATGGGTACAAAGTTAATTAATTAATGAGGGCATACCAAGAATAATTTCGATGGATACTCATTTTTTTTTAAATGAAGATGTGGTTTGTGCTCATTGTGAGCCTCTACTACATGATATTATGACTGAAGCCTATACGAGAAACACAAATTGTTCTCATATGGGCATTGATATATATGTTCCTACTTGAAGATCTTTAAGACATTTATGTATTCTGATACTCTTTTATGTCTAAATTGCAAATTGATCCTTTATTTATGCTCAAATTTTGTTATTGTCTTGATTGACGTAGTTGATAAGCTTTAAGGTATTAAATTTTTTCCATAGAAAATATCTAGCGATACCAGATAGGACAGAATGAAGTAAGTTTGTTGGGAGGATTTCTAGATTGCCACTCAATTATGTCGTTTGTATATGCTAGGCTCCCTTTATAGTGTTATCATTTCTTCTTGATTGAAGTTGTTTATACCCTTTGAGGGAACCTTCTATCATAACCCTATTATAATATGGATATTTAAGACTTGAAACACATACACAGATCATCCGAACCAAACTTACATGAGCTAGTTTACACCCTCATTAAATATTAGTATGACTTTACTTGTTCATAGTCAAACACCTATAAACTTATACACATGTGATATCCATGTCTAGACAGAGACTTATACACACAAGTCTACATTATTGAAGATATTAACTGTAGGAACCTTGATTTTTACTTACATTCGTACTGATTGTGACAAGCATTTTTTAGTGTGTCTGTCGTCATTATTTGAGAAATGACTTGATGAGCCTTTGCTTGTTATCCTTGTATGGTCCTCATTTACGTATCCTTATGATACAGATGGACTGTGTGATAGTAAATATGTTTGGGTGGTAAGCTGGTGTGTTGATTTATTGAAACTTATAAAATGACATTTTCAGGGGAAAAATTGTTGCTACAAGAAGCAGAATCTGACCCACCACACAAAATGGACGAGAACATGTGGAAGAACCGGGAGCACATTGAAGAAATTATTTTTTTGCTTGAAAGCTCTCATTGGCCAAACTCTGTGAGATACCAATACTATATCATCTATTAGCTTTTGGGATAAAGATGCCTTGCATTCTCAGTATTTTTTCTATAGATGGCAACTTTGACCAATTTACTTATGAATGGGTCTCTCTAATGGGTTAAAGCGATAAGATAAAAATAGTTAGCTAAAGGTGAAAGGGTCAAAGTCTTATTAAGTGTATCTTTTTGATGATAAAGCTTGTGAATCGTATTCATTGAAAATAAAAATTAGATCAGCATCAGAATAAAGTTAGTTTTGTAACCGTATTTAAGACACTAATTATTTATAGTAATCATAGATATTTAGATATAATGTATTTCAGGTCGACACAATTTTGTTTTGACCCTGTCTTTATTGCCACTGTTATTTTTCAGTTTGATAATTTCTGTTGTGCACCAAATTGGATGTTGAGGTTGTTGTTCTTGTTGAACTTTATACCTAGCAAGCTGTGTCTTCAGTTATTGATCCTTTTTTTTTTCTTTCTTCTTTTGCCTGTCAAAATTTTTAAGTATGAAAGTGTATATGTGGTGTATCGTTATGCCACCTATTAGAGTATTAGAGATATGTATATTTTAGTTATCAAAACGTGTCCCATCTTGTCATTTAGACCACATTTATCATCATAGTACATACTTGAAAACAAAATAAACTTGGTACCTTTTTTTGCTGTTGGCAGCTTCAACAGCAGTCCACACCAGAAGATGTTGAACTTGCTCGAGTTCTTAGACAGCTAAAAGATAAATTGGAAGTTGTATCAAAGGTGGTGGAATCCTTCCAATCCAAAAACTCTAATAATATCTTCAACACAGGTATAAATATATGGATTTATAGTACATGGATGAGCAAGAACTCTTTTGCGCATATGTGTGTGTGTGTGTGTGTGTACGCGTATTTTTAATTTATGCTTTGTAACACAACAACAATTGTGGTCTGAATACGCTAATTTGACGAATTATTTGGCCCAAGTTGCGTTGCATAATTGCATCTTGAGTATATGCATTCGTAGTTCTAGTTTATCGTTAACTACCTATATGATAGTGATTCTATCACTCAGACTCTATTGTTTTAAATGTTTTAAAAATGCTGATTATGTTTCTTGCTGTATATATAGTTATGACGTACATGCCACAAGATTTCCGAGGCACCCTGATTAGACAACAAAGAGAGCGGTCAGAGAGAAATAAGCAAGCTGAAGTTGATTCCCTAGTGAACTCTGGTGGAACCATACGTGAGCGATATGCTCTTCTTTGGAAGCAACAAATGGAAAGGTAATACACTTTGTCCTAGAGGTGGAAAAATGGGCAGGTTAGACAAGTTGGACAGCGGGTATCTTTTGGGCACTGGTCTAATTCAGTCATGTTATACCGAAGCACTTATTGCCCATACACTTATAAATAAAAATTATGGATAATATATATGGAGGCCACCCAAATATCGAAGCAACTTTGTAGGCCACCAAGTATTGTGTTTTCTCATACCAATTCCGGCCAAAAATACCAGGAATATTCTAATTTGTCAAACTTTCCTGATCTTAATACAATTGATAGATAAAATGGGAAATACCATTTATACCTTTCTAAAGTTACTTGCATTTTGTCTTTCTACAGTTTTTACAAAATACATTTGGCTGTAATTTTTATAGACAAAATCGGATACGTACATTTATGATTACGCTTTCACTGATAAAGATTTTTTTGCCAGGAGAAGACAGTTATCTCAGCTGGGTTCTGCAACAGGTGTATACAAGACTCTTGTGAAGTATTTAGTGGGAGTACCGCAGGTATACCCTTAGCTTTTTTAGGTATATGGGAACATATTCCTGCATATATTGTATTTCTCTTTATTTGTGATTCCCCGTGTGTTTTTCTGGCTCTCCCAAGGTTCTTTAGCATAGATATTGCCATAAATTTCATATATGATACTCTACTTTACTTGTTGCAGGTTTTACTGGATTTTATTCGACAGATAAATGATGATCATGGGTAATTTTTTTTATTACAAGAGCTGTGACCATTACAATTTGGTTCTAGTGTGTTTTGTTTAGAGGTTGCTAATAGGGCTGGTCGGGCAGGTTGGGTAATGGTTAAAATGAGTCAAGTCAGCTTGACTAGACCCGGCTACTATTTTTTGTCCGTATTTACGAATCTTTTAATGTATTAAATATGACTTAAACTATATTATTACTTGGTTTGTTTGAATATATCAGCTTCAAAATTTGAATAACATGGATTGATTTTTAACCCATTTTGCACGTGTCGTTTTTGGTAATTTTAAGTTTTACCTATTCAAACTGTTAGAGATGAAGTCCAACTACCATCGGCATGATATATACATAATAAACTCAAGTTGATCGTTATATATATAATGGTTGGCAGTGTCAACCCTAGCTGTCTTATTTGGTCTATCAAAGACTATGCAAAGCTGAATTTTCTTATGTGTGAAGGCCCATGGAGGAACAGCGACATCGTTATGGACCACCTCTCTATTCCCTGACAAAAATGGTGATCAACATTCGTCTTTTCCTTTCTTTGTCTTGGTGGCGCTTTGAGGACATTAAACTGTGAGTGTCAATTTAGCTCGTAGAATTTTTGATACACATGCACACATACATACATAAGTTTATTTCAAGCAGTGACAGATTACTTGAGACATGTCAGTAGTACAGTTGTCTTTTTTTCTTGGTTGCGTAACTTGCGTTTGGCAATTCATACTGAGCAGGCAGAAGAATCAAATATCCATCTTGGAAGAAGCAGTTCAAGTCTATGTTTCTGAGTTGGAAAGATTTCTGACATTTATCGGGTACTCTTCCTTTTTGTACTTTAGAGAACGCCAAGGAATTAAAGCCATATTATTTTGTTTTATTGTTTAATTTGCATGCACATTTGGCTATGTGGTGCACTCATAACTACTCGTTGACATACATTTGACAGGGAGGTGTTTGCAAATTCTCCTTTTTTTGTTACTGCAGAGGAAGCTGGTGCGATAGAAGGAGCGTAAGTGCCCAACTTCCTTTCCGAAATTCTCTCATGTTAATTGTGAAATGGGCATGCCCAAAGCTAACTCTCTTAAATTGTAATGCTACTCAATCTAATTTCTGCAGAAAGAATGATGGCTATAGTGAAACAACTGTTGCTGCAGGGAAAACGCACGAGGTATGTTTAGCCAATGTGTAATATTGTCTATTACGGAACACAGAGTGTAATTTTTTTCATACTCGTATAAATTAAAGTAACTCAAATATTGTGCTTTTTCCTCCAGGTTTCACTGACAGTGCAGACTGTAAACTCATACATTGCTTGGGATTTCACCATATTGCAAGGAAAATTAAACACGGTACTTATGTTATACCATTGAGAAGATTTTAGTTCTAGAGTATAATTTTCTGTCATCTTTTAACTGTCATTTGTCGAATTCTTCAGATCTTGATATACAAAGCATCCTTCATTTACGTGTCATTTTAGGAGTGCATATATTCTTGATATAAAATCCTGCAATATTTCCTTGAATTTTTTTTTAATAGAAACAGTCTGCGTACCTTAGCTTTTCAGTTTTTCTATTAGTAGCATTTGATCCATATACTTTGACGACAATGAAGAACGATTACTGATTTTTTTGGGAAATTATCAAATAACTTAAATTCTTTGAAACCGTATACATAAAAAGAAAGTTTTTACAAACCAAAGTAAAAAAGTTGAAGCGTTCTGGCATGATTGCACAAATATTAAAAATACAAAAAAAGAGAAGTAAAGGAAGAGGGCTGTCTCAGTTGATGTTATAGTTCAGTCTCACTATTCATTTAGTTATGCGGAGCTCTCAAATGAGATGCAATTATATTCGTTTGTACCCGTAGTTAGCTGCACTGCTTGATTCTATAATGTAACAATGTATCTATCTTGTTACAGGACATTGGATTTAGTGTAGAGCACACTGGTTCTTCTGGACAGAGGACGGTAAGATAAATTAGGGAAGTTGTATTAAATTCTTATATCAATGGACCCTTGTGGTTCCTTTTTTATTACAAGACCTCTTTTTTAGAGATGGCAATTTTGAGTCATATACTTATTAATGGGTTAATTCAGGTTTAAAGCTGACAAATTAACTTCAAAGGAATTGGGTCCGATGGATCTAAATTATCCTGAAGTGTATGTTTAGTGCTTAAAACCTTCTAGATCATCTCATGCACAAAGTTAGCTTCTATTGAAAGAATATATTGGTGGAATAATATGTGACACACTAGTAATATATTAATAAACTAGATTATGATGGAACGAAGTGTTTTTTAATCAACCTGACCCAACCCGGTCCTTTTTAACCCATCTCGCTAATTTTGCCACATCTACTCTTTCCTACCACGAAACCTACTTTTATTTGTGTGATTGTGTCTGTTTGATGGTTTTATCTATGTCTTATAGTTTTCCTTTTATGTGAAGAGTTGATTATGGTAATTCTCTACTTATGACTAATTTTTCTGTGTTTTATTTTTGGCATAGCTTATCTTGCCCTACCGGCGGTACGAGTCTGATCAAGTAAGGATGTCTTGTTACAGGTTCTATATCACAATTTAATCTCACTGTAAACTCACTGCAAGCATATCTTTTGCAGGGTAACTTTTGTACTGTCATGCCTGGTAACTATCGGCTTGTATGGGACAATTCATATTCGACATTTTTCAAAAAGGTTAGTTGGCACCATATAAAGTTTCTACTACTTGTTATGATGTGTCAATATTTACTGGAAATGACGAAATTTTGATTTTATAGAATATTGTTAAATCAACAAAAAAAATAAAAAATAAGATAAAATAAAGTTATATTCTCATTCTTTTATTTCTTTAGAATCTGATTAGTCATAAAAGTCAAAATTAGTAGCTTAAGAAAAGTGAACCTTAAAGCCCTTGATATATGGCGAATGTGTAAATAAATACATTAAAGGATTGCAAAATTTCGGTCCTTTTTCAAGTAAATTTCAATACACTGCTTAAAATTCAAATCTAGTATTGGATAAATAATTTGATAAAATTATTTTTCATTCGATCTTCTATATTTTAGTATCAGTTGTTGTAGAAGTAACATAGGGCACGTTGTTCTTCACACAAAAATAAAATAAAAAATAATGGTCTATTCTTTATATGCATTTCTGTTTGAGGTTATAGGTTCCACTAGTAGCTTATAACATGGTCCATTGAATAGAAACTAAATAAATTCTATCGACTTGGTAATGAATTAGAAGATCTGGCATATAAATTATTGTGCATTGGGTGGAAACTAATATTAAGTTTAGTGTTTTCTTTGTGTCTAAAAAGTTTTAACATGTGATCACATATAACGTTGTCCCCTAAATAGAAATATGAAGGTAATACTCTTCTTTTGTTGCTTCTAGGAGGGTTTTTTCAAGTAACAAAGCTACATAAATGAAAAGAACCTTCACTTTGTGTGTAGAACCTAGAGGACTTTGGGCTTAGCGATTATATGGACTAGCGTTTTGGAACTCACTATGTTGACTTTTGTCTTTAATGTTTTGATAAGTGCGTTCTGCTTCTGACTATCTGAGATAATGAGTTTTGGATAAGTTCCACGCCTGTTTTCGTTACAACAATATTTGTTTAGGATAAATTTTTTTTTACACATTTACCCCTTTTAAACTAGTCTCATAGACTTTTACTCCCTTCGCACGGAATGTATTTTTTTGGTCATTTTGTCTGTTACTTTATTATGCATTCAGGATTTTTCGAGCACCCAAACATGACTGTTACAACCTTAAACAGTAGAAACACATACGAAAATAATTTCTGCAGTTCGATATTTCGATGTAGTACCAGTTATCTGATTCTTGTTCTTCAGTATCACATCATCACTTTCAAAATGCACGTCCAAACCTCAATTGCCAATGCTTTCAATTAGGTTTTAACTTATGCAACATTGAATAAGGTATTTGTAACGATGTGTGAGCCATGATGAATTCATCCCTTTTTTATTTGCCTAGTTAAAGACACATGCATGCATATTGTTTGTTTATCCTTTTTAGACACTGTTCGTATTGTAATGTTCTTAAATATTTGAAACAGGCCCTTAGGTACAAAGTGGATTGTATACCACCTGTTGTGGAAGGACTACCTTCAACAGCAGCAGCTGAAGCATATGAAACATGAAACGGGATATAATGTTTTGTAATTTTAACGATACTATCATATGCCTTGCACATTGTGTCCCTGAAATTGTACAATAACATTGCTTTCATTGCACTGCTCATATGGGAAGAGCCTCATAATTTGCAGCAGATGGTTGTAAAGTTGCTATATTTTGTAAACATGTAAGATGAATTGATGTCTTGGGATGAAAGTTTGAGATGTTATTTTGTATGATTTTGTTTTTCTTATCTTTTTAGATGGATAGGTCTGTGTGGAAGTGAATCTTGATTTACAACAATTTGTTGAGAAATTGAGCTAAATACCATTAAATTTATGATGGCTTAAAGCATTGTGTTATGGTAGCTGGCCATTTAATATTATTTCTTATCTTCTTTTTCATTTCATAGCATTCATTCATAAAATTATTAAACTCACTAATTATATGTTTGCTTAAACTTGATTACATGAAAATGATAAAAGAAATAGGTCGAAATTCTTGGGCTAGATTATTGAAAAATCTTAATTTTGTATGTTGAACAAACAATCCTAGTTCATCTATTTAGATTATTCAGTTTTCATAAGGCAGTATAGATATTTCATATTTCAGCGTCTACACTTGTAGAACAAGTGACATTTCAAAAACAATATACGACTACTCAACATAATTTGCTTACTTAGAGCACTGAGCGGCAAAGGCAAGAGCGTTTAGCAACTTGAACGCCGGATCATACGTTTACGACACCGGACTGCCGTTTAAGTCCGGCGTTCAATTATTGTGTCGGGAGTTGAACGCTGCGTTCTTGGTATTTTTTTTCTTTTTCGTTTCCAGGATAATAATACATGAATAGATTATTATTATTATTATTATTATTATTATTATTATTATTATTATATTATATTTATTTTGTGATGAAGATGAATAGATGATGTCGTTATTTATTTTCTGTGAATGTGAAAATGGAGGCTGGGAAGAAAGATGAGAATGGAGGTGGGTTCTGCACATGAAAATAGGGATGAAATAATAGTCTATTTATTGGGCCTTTTTATTATTTTGTTGTGGTGAAAATATTTTAGTAATAGACCATAAGTGCAATTAGCTAATTAAGTATAATAGTAATTAATTAATTATTAATTATTTAATGTGTTAGTTATGTTTTATTTTAATAATTATTTGAATATTTACATTTAAAAAAAAAATTGAACATTGAACTAAATATTGAACCTCAGTGTTATCCAATGGCCCTAATTTGAGCCTGAGTCTTCTTATCAGTGTTCAGACTTAGTGTTCTTTTCAGTATTTCGAACACTATCTCGAACACTATCTGAACGTCACCCGCTCCCTCACTGCATTCTTAGACCACTCCCAACCATGACACAAACTGACGCATCAATTTGTGTAAAATCAGCGCCATATCAGCACTTTTTAAAACTGACACAAAACTGACACTACACTGCCAACAGTAAACATCACTCCAGTTTTTTCTAAACCCACATTTACCAATATACCTTTATTTTTATACACTAAACAAGAAAAAAAAACGACGTCCATCGGTTTGGCGATGCCACCAAACCGACACCCAAAGTGACGGTAGACTACCAATGGCATCCCTCAACCGACGATGAAACCGACACTGAAAGACACTCCCGTTGGAAGGAGTCTTATAAATTAAACATTATTTTTTATTGTTGTGCAATTCACTACCAAAGAAAACCTTCATAAAACCTTCATAAAATATTAGTGAAATGTTGTGTAACCTTATGCTTCCAACAAGGCAACAAGTACAAAGTTTATTCCAATTTATTTTTTTTTCCTTTTCATACTTGCCTATTACTTGTTACAAATAATTATATTTTGGCGTAAAAATCATGAAAGTCATACACTCATACGAGTTTCACGAAAGATAGTTTGTTGTGTTGTTTTTTACCCATTTTTTTTTTACGAAAGAAATTGTCCATATATATGGTTCCAGGTGAGTTGACTCGAAAATTTTTAGTTGACTTTAACTTTCATCCGTACGATCTTCTCAGCTTTTAATCCTCACCGTTGCAACTCATATTTGTTGGTTATCTTCGACGGTTATTTTTGACGGTTTTTTCCCCGGAGTAGTATATTTAATAATATATCATATGTTACTTATTTAATTTAGTTTATATTGTGTTATTCTTTGATAACTTTTTATATATAATACTTGGAATAATTCTAAATATATACTTATAATCAGTGTAATTTTATCTACATTTCGATATAAATTTTATCTTCATATGATATATATTTAACAAACGTATTTTTTGTCTCGAAATCAATTTTTTTAATATGAAAATGTATATAAAAATAAACTGGCCATAGTGGTATATTTGGATTAATACAAAAAGTTATATAAGAAAGGTTAAAAGCGAAAAACACAATAGTACGTTAATAACATTATTTGAATATAATATACATTTTGATATTAATGTCCGTGTATGTTTTTTAGGTTGTATTCGGTCTGCATACTTTCAAACCTCCATTATCAGTAATAACACTCAAGGGTCTGTTTACACGTATTATTATTTTTTTTACATATGTAATTATGTCAATGGTAATGTTCTAATATGTTTTTAAAGTTTATTATAAATTCAAAGTTTGTAGGTATTTATAGTTCACGGAAACGACTAATAAATTGGGTTTGAGATATTGGACCTTCAATCTATAGTGTAATCGTAATAAAGGTCCAAATATAATTCAGCTATCAACTTTCTGTATGATCGTGGTGGTATTTACCAATATTGTTAAAGATTTAAACACTTAAATGAGCATCATTGTATTGTTGTTACATACAGATGCACGTTGTTACATGCTATTATGCACAAAAATTTGTTGTATGTTAACATCTTTCATGCAAATAGAGTTGTATATGTACGTTAACTTTACAGATATTTGTGTGGCATCCATTTGTTAGTTTGAATAACATGTACTATGTTATTTATCCATTTATTAACACCAACGTTAGACTATAATTTTAGCCATGTTACATTTTAAAAATAATAATGTATATGTGTTTCGTATATGAGTGTTTTTCACGACAAGGTATTTATCTGTCTTTTATAATTGAATTTTTCGAATTTAAGGTTGGTGTACTACTCTATAGTCGTAGATTTTGGGGGATTATTAGTTAGCTGTTAAGGTAATAAGGTACAACCGTTGATGAACAAAATCTACATGAGGCGTGATGAACTAAACTATCTAAAATTAGTACACGCACTTATGCACAAACATTTTTTATATGTTAACATCTTTCATACAAATAGAGTTGTATATGTACATTAACTTTACAGAGATTTTTTGTAGCATTCATTTAATTGGGCCACGCCCGGGTTAAATACTACGGAGTAGTTATTATCATACAGAGTAACAAGTAAATAATAAATAAATAAATAGCCAAACACTGAAACACCCCCGTTGCATCAAAGACAGACATGGTTGCCACTTCACTCGTGGTTTGAATGGTTGGTGTTTTGAGAAACCTAAGGGGACTTCCTGCTCATCACTATCTGGTTCTTTTTTTTGCTATTACTGTATTTTTTTTTTTTTTTTTGCTATTACTGTATTTTTTTTATTTTTTTTTTTGCTATTACTATTACTGTATATATAGGTATGGTGTTCAATTAGGTTATTGATATCCATGAATGTAAATATTCAATTTGATCACTTTTTCTAGCAGGGAAGGTCCTGGATTTCTTATGGTCTTAACTTGGCTTTAGCTAAAAAGGGTGTAATTGTAAATGAAAAAGCTTTTAGAAACTTATCAATTTCAGAGCTACAACAAAGAGGTGCAAATGCAACTACTAAAGGTAAAGTCTTTTTCATGGTCATGCTAGTAATTTGAGCTGTTCATTTGGTAATTTACTCTTGTCTATTTTTCTTGTTTGAATTCTTTAGATTCTTTGACTGGAACTCCTATATATATCAGAGGAAATCTTCTTGTAAAAAAATCAGAAATTTCGAAAGCACAGTTTGGTAGACTTCTAAAACAGGTATGTCTCATGTTGCATATTTGCACTTTATTGGCTTTTTTTGTTGTAATTTTATATATTAGTTTTTAAATCCCAGGTGACAAGCCACATATCATCTGTATCAGATATCTATGTTCACGACGGTGCTATTGGTTCGTCTCCTCAAACTGATGTAAAAGTTCGGGTAATAAGTGATAGCCCGGCAGGTGTATGTACATTTCATGGTATCCTTTGGGAAACGAGTATGCGTGCAGTTTCACATGATTCCTGCCCTCTCACTGTATATGTTGCCTCGTCGATAAGGTCTTCCTCAGTTTTTCTTATTGACTGATATAGTATGCATTCTTGAAATTTGTATATACATCTTTTAACACGGGAGATTTAATAGAGATGCCAAAATGATTGAGGTGCGGGGTGTGTAATGGTTCAATACTAGTAGTTTTCTGTACTGGCCAGGTTAGGTTGACATAAAACACGTTTAGTCCAAAGCTTCCAGATTTTTAATAATAAGTTAATGCATAATTACAAAATACTTTATTTCAGTGAATATAGTAATTTCTTTTATTACACCAAGTACTACAGTTCTAAGCATTAATAATGATCTTTGGGCAACTTTTGACCTTGTCTGACCCGTTTCTTCTTTAGTTAACTACTTGCACTACCTGCTAGAGATAAAACGCAGACCGAATCAGTCCATTTTTGATTATTCGGGTCAAGATTGCCGCATATATGTTTTACGTTATGCGCTCTTCCTTTCTCCCGTGCTTCTTTTTTGTTTCTTCCTATTGTTTCAGCATCATATAAATCGAGATAATCATTTGACATTCAGCTCGAGTGATGTGGATGCAGTGGGTCTTGGAAATGAAGTAAATAATGGACTTATTGCTGTTGATACCGATCAATCATCTCTAATTTTAAGTGGTAAAGCCTTTTGTGATGCAAATGGTATTAAAAAGGCACTTGCTACCTTAGCTGAACCAATCATAATATCTAGGGGAGGCCTTCTTCTACATCCTAGGTAATGATAACACATGTGTTAAGGTGGCACTATTACATGACTGGGTCTGGTTAGGCTGACTCAAAAAAAACTTGTTGACCTTTCTTTTTTACAAATAGACTTTGGGTGACTTTCTACACGATGGACTTGTTTAAAATTGAACAAAATCCAAATAGACCCATTCATAAGTAAATGGGTCAAAATTGACACCTCCATACATTCTTATTTTCTTACAATCTGTTTGGTTTTTGGTTATGTCTGTTATTTTGTGGAATTTTAGAATTCAGGTCTCCTGCAATTCCATATTTCTTATGTTCGTTTCTGAAGACACCATTAGAGCATGCTCGCAGCTATTGATTGCAGATCACGGAGGTGCAATCATGTCTTCTCAAGGTGTTTCCACATTGTTTCGAACTGCCAATCATAGAAGTCTGCTTCCATCCAACTTTCCAGCTGCAGTTGTTCTTGAATCAGCTGATAGGTAACGAGACTTAAGAATTTGCAAGAGATATTTTTTGATATATTTACACTTGATTCATAGAACACAGTGAGAGTTACAACACATTATTTTGGTAGTTTAATACAATGACCTTAACGACATGTATTACTAATAGTCTAATATACCTCTGTTCTTATAAGACTTCGAAATATGCATGGAATTTTTTGGATAAGTTAATATTTGGTCTTGAAGACAATGTAAATGTAGTTCAGGCATCTTACTATGAGAAAAGGTGACACGAATGTAGTCTTCCAAGATCAAGGTGCTAAAGATTCGTATTTATTTATGTTGTTAGAAGTTAAAACCATTTTCATATTATGTTCATTTTTTATCTTGTATATACTTTCATCTATTGTTTATTGTTGCTGTATCAATGAATAGCATATCTATATGAACATTGTGCCTGTTGCTGGCTAATCTGTCTGCATTTTATGACGTAATTTCTTCTATAGATGATTATTTTGACATATGTTATTGACAAATGTTATCAACTTGTGCGGCAGTTCAGGTGTAATCCCTACTATCTCAAAACTCTCTCCTGGTCAAGCAGCTTATCACTTTCTAGCAGGATATAAGAATGGAACATTCAATCCTGCATATGGAATGAGTTCATATCTTTATGATCCTTTACAGATGGCCAAAGCTCTTTTCTCAAAGGTGGCAATCATTTCTTTCTCAATTAAACGTGCATATCTATGTTATCTAAGACAGTAAGACATAACGCATTCTTGTAATTTTTATTCGTCTTGCCGCAGTTGGTAGATAACCAAATTCCTTCATTCATGGTTAATGTAAATGACGGAGAGAATCGGATTTCTGGTAAGTGGGAAATAGTTGTAACATATATAGAGGTGGCAACATGAGCGGGTCGAACAGATTTGGTAACAGGTCAAAACGGGTACTTTTGTACTATATTACCAGTTGAGTCAGGTTGAACTGAAACACTTTTTGTCCAAACTTATCGATCCTATTCATAAAATAATTAATTTGTCAAATATGACTACAAGAAATATTATGACAACAATAATCACTGTTTAACTAAAGTTTGATTTAGGAGGTTTATGCATTAATTCTGTACTTTGGGTGACTTTTCTGTATAACCCATTTTTACTCGTTGCCTTTAATCAGTTATTTCTTCTTTTACCCATTGATAAAAAAATTACCATGAATCGACCCATAAATGAGGGGTTGAAATTGTCACCACTCTGATGTTTAATGTCCGGTGTTTATGGCTTAATCAGTTTCATGGTGTTTAATATAACCTTCTAACCTTTTCCAGGCATGGATTTTGTCAATTTGGTCCAGTCTATCCAACGGAAGAATATTTCCCCATTTGAACCTAAAGGTATTCTCATAATTCTGGCACCTTCTGGAATGTTCCGATGGTAGGACAGAGGACTACATCACTACATGCATAGCCAACTACTTACTAGGTCTGCGTGAAACATGTTTGTAGGTGGAGACCTTCGACGTAAGTACAAGAACTTCTTAGCCAGCAAGTTTGGAAACTTACCTCAAGAATTTTCCTTCTGAGGGCCTTAGTCAATTGTCTTGCTTAGAAAAATACAGAGCAGATTGAGGAGTTTGCTATGCACCAGTGGGAGCATGCAAGCTATAGACCAACTTTCAAAGGCCTAAACTTCCAAATGGTGAGAAGACTAGCCCATGAGCTGTACGTGGAAGGTCTAAACAGTCGGGATGTTATGACAAATCGGCCGAGGTGGTTTAGCCCAACTGTAAGGCCCAAAGTCGTCCTTTATTAACAGATATGAATGATGAATCTACCAATTTCAGGGGGTTTTTTTTTCAGGATTTATGACTTGAATTATTTTCATTAGCTAGGTAAATCATGTAAAAATGAGGTGACAGTTTTAGACCCATTGGTTATTTATGGGTCAAATTGGGTAATATTTATGAGGTGATGGGTTTGTTGGGTCTCCCTGTATTTTTTAAGATGGGTCTCTAATATAAACTCCAATTCTATAACAATTAACCAACGGGTCTAGCGGGTAATTTTTTTTTAACACCTCATTTTTTTCATTTTTTTTTTTTGAACACCTCATTTCATTTTTTTTTTTTCATTTTTCACTAGATGGTTCGACCCGACTCGAGACCCATTTGACCTGGACCCGTTTAGACCCATCCTCCTAAATGACCCATCTAGACCCGGACCCGTTAAGACTCAAACTCATCTAAACCTGTGACTCGACTCGACCCATTCATTTTGCCACTTATATGTAAAATGTTATGCAGTGATATTTAGTACCAGTTTTGAAATTTGACGGAACGTTTCCGTCCCTTATAAGGGTTTTAGTAATCACATTTCATTTTCTCTAGCGGTAATGTTCTTGATTCCATTCGCGGTAACAAAGCGTCACCATATATATGCTTATGCAATACTAGCTGTAGTATTGTATCATAACCAATTGTTGTACCCAAATGTCAGTATCTGATATTCTGATCACAACGTCTCGTATGTTTTTACCTAGGAAACCTAGTTATGATCAAATAGCCAAATTTAGGATATTTCGTTAAGTGATGTACTTCCGTAGCCCGTAGGTTTGAATTTTTAGTTTTGTTCTTTTAAAAAATCAATTTAACAATCAACCTAAATTGAAAGCATAAAAAAGCACATTTTACCTTGAATCTTACAGAGTATTTAGTTAGAACAATCTTGCTAGTTTCTATGGATATCTAAGTACAACCGAGTCTTAAACATTTTTGATGAATGAACTAATGAAAATGTTTCGACTAGGACCCGGCTCGACTCGGTAGCTAACTCATATGATTGAGTAACCTTTTTGCCTAACAAAAAATGGACCCACCTTAAATTTCATCCTAGATTCGCCACTGTACATGTGTACACCTAGTGTAACATATAAGTTTGTTCATGAACACAATAATGGTCGTCTAGATCTTCTTGTTGACATATAAGTCTGTCCAACAATACGGAATTTCGACTAGGACAAAGGCCGTTTGATAATGGTTTCAAGATTATATAAAAAGAAATACTACAGTAAATTGGATGGATTTTTGGAATTCAAAGATGGTTGTACCAGTATTTCTGGTGTGGGGGGTTGTGGCATTGAATGCTGACTGGTAAGTAACCACCTGTAAGCTTCTATGCTGACGTGGATGGAATACAAAAATGTGTGATTGAAGAAATTAGGTCAACGAAAAGACTACTTATTAGTAACTTAGTATTATACAGGTATTTTTTGGTGGATACAAATTGCCATATCACCCAACTGTATTGGGTCCAAAATCTGAAAGATGACAGCCCATTTAACACGTATGCTTTGACTTTTTTGCATCATTCTTGTCCATGCAAACAAACTGCTACAACTATACAACCACCTTTCAATTTATTGTGTCGGTTGGGATCATAACCATTTTTTTATCACAAAATTGCTACTGGATAAATTGCGATTAGATAAGAATAGTATATAATATGGATATTTTAAACTATAGCTTAATGAGAACTATGATTATATTAAACAACATTATCAGTCTTATTTTAATTGTCCATTTTCTTTTAATAAGTTCACTTTATCAAATGGCATTTATTATACCTCTTTTAATAAGTAGAAACCGAACAAATAAAGTGAGACGGACAGATGAAGTAACATTGCGACTTTTATACTCTATAATTTCTTGTTATTATAGCAAAACATGCCAAATTTAGTCTCTATATATCTAGCCTAGCTAGCATGAGTCGAATCTACTAGAATTTCTAGTAACTGTGCTCTTTTGAATCTACTTATTTTATATCATGAATAAAATTAAAAGAAAGTGGTTGAACATTTATTAAGAGTAGCGATTCGTACAACACATGTTTTTACCCGTACATCACTAAACGTGTTTTACACTGTTATACACTACAACACACGTACTATAGCATATTGAATAGTGTATAGCTAAAAAGAGGTGATGTATGAAACTACAAATCTCCAATCATGGAGTACTAAGGGTATGGTTGACTTGTATAGTCCACTCAAGCTCCTAGAAATGTTGTTTCCATATGCTTAGGCCTTCTTCAATCATCTTCATTTTTTCATCTCTAAATATGCAGAAAAAACAGCATTTTTTTAGAATATTCTTTCTCCAAAACTTTTCTTCTCCAACCATCATACTCCAATATCTCAACTCCAAAAACTTTTATATTATAAAATAATCTAACTTTTATACAATACCATAATAAGAAATGGATAAACATTTGAATATTTTTTCAAACTTATAATGAATAACGAAATTAAATACAGACAATAATCGTTACATTATACTACAATATTATCTTCTATTCCTAAATTACTATATCGCTCCCATAAATGTTCGATAAGTGCATTTCGAAGTTCAAAGTGGGCATCTTTATCTCTAGTTTGCTTATGTCTAGCCAGGAAATTTTTAACTTTAAGGTTATCATCGTTAACCATTTCAACTTAGGGTATTGACACTTCCTTCCAATGTGTGATGGCTGCTTCAGTATTACATTCATCTTCGATAATCATATTGTGCATTATAATGCACGCCGTCATTATATAATGTAATGTACCAATGTAGACCATTTTGGGTATATACCATCAACTAAATAATATCCATGTTCATACTCTTTTTCTCTAATTTTGTAACAAGCGGGAGGTGAAATCGAAATGAAAGGTTTTCTTTATTCTAAGTCAATCTCTTATCAAAGAGAGTATGGAAACCGAAAACAAAAAACTATAGATAAAAGCAAAGAAGTTAGAGGTGAAACAATTGAAAGAAGAAAACAAAATTTTATACACCGACCCGAATTCTATCATCGATCCAGTGGTTCGTGAGAATCTAAGAATTGAACAAGCAAGAATTATGGCAAAACGAGAATAGCAAAAACATCAAGGGGTTGGCTCGTTGGATGATTTAAGTCAATTTTTTGATATAGATGGAAATGTTGGTTATGTTCCTAAGTTTTAGTTTATATAATATATTATAATCATAGTTTTATTTAATTCTAGTCATTTTTATGTAATATTGAAATATTCGATATTTCTCAATCAATATTCTCTATGTAATTTTTTTATGTATGTTAAATATTGTGATATAACACTACTATATTAAGTTATTATTTACATTTTACTAGTGACTAATAGAAATTAATATATAATATTCTAATATAAGTATATAAATGTTATTGAGTTCATCAAAATTAAAATAATAGTTTATATTGATAAAATGGTTTTGGAGGAGGGGTAGAAAATCTCCAAATATAGAGTAAAATCTTAATACTCTAAAAATTTCTCCATATTTGAAGTACCCATTGGAGAGGGTTTTCTTCATAAATCCTACTTCAAATCTCCATTTATAGAGTAAAAGTGATTATGAAGTGGCACATTGGAGAAGGCCTTAGTTCTTCAATCTCGAGGAATATTTCTTCTTGATTCTTTTGATGGTCGTTAAATACTTAAATATTAGAAGTAACACTAAAATGTGCTTAAAACATAGATCTAAATCTAAATACATATATTATATTCTATATATAATACACGACACATGTATTCACCAATTATTTTATCGACATCTTTACACCAATAAAAAATTTACGCCTAATTTTATATCTATATTTTATAAGAACATTTAACTTTTTTTGGAGCTATAAAAACATTCTGATTTACAATGTAATAATAGTATTACTCCATATTTTTTGGAAACGGCAAAATATATTAAAATTAAAACTAGTATTACTCCATATTAAATGTGAAAAAAAAAAAAAAAAAACCCTCCATATATGTATAAATTGCATATTTTATGATTTTTATGAGACTAAAGCCTCTTTTCTTTTTTTCTTATCTCTATCTATGACTTTACAATGTACCCAACTGCCATTATAAGTACACATTTCAAAGCGTGAAGGCGATCATTAATGTGTATTGAATATTGAAGAAAAGAGGGTTCACCTATAAACAAAAGTATTACTCTAGTAAACTTTTTGGTAAATGTTACACTCATACTATTAATTATGCATTATGATTGCCAATATAATATAAAGATGAGTGATGATCCGTGCACCATCAAAAATTATCCATACATCACTATCTGTGCTTTACAGTGTTGTACTGTACAACATCATAAAACATATTTAGTGGTGTACCGTAGGACTAAACATACTCTCAACTATATTTTGCTAATATAATGCGGAGTTATTGTTTCCTGAAGCTTTTTATTTTGGATCTTTCTTCTGATTGTTTCAAACCAATCATACTACTTTGTTTCAAACCAATCATACTACTTGAACAAATATGTTGTATCACTCGTATTAAAAAACAACGCTTAATTAGCAAAACTACTAAGGACCTTTGTATTGTGAAATACATAATCAATCACTTTTCAACTAATTCACATTTAAAGGCAAAACGGAGAATAAAATGATGTAATCTATTAATAATAAATACAACTTCATTGTTAAATGAACGAAAACTAAAAATAAACAACTATCAACCTCATACCATCCTAATAGCGGTTCGATTTTAACAATCTTTCACATTTAACTCGATTCGGAACTTTCAAATCAAATGATTATAACAAAGTTACAATATAAACAAAAAATGATAATATTGTCGGGACATAATGTTGGGTTAATTCATACATAAATCCAAACGTAAGAAATAGCCGAAATTAGTATGAAATTGTACTGCAGATGAACATATATTGCTGCCGTCCAATACCCAAACCATAAAGCAATTATTTTGTAATCTCATCCATTCCTTTAACCTAACTATATACTCGATGATGATACAATAATAACACCTAACACCAATATATTAAATAAATAAGCATAAATATTTAAATAATAAATAATAAATGCTTCATGCTCATTTTTATCACGTCTCTTTCCTCCTAACAACTACCTTTTTCCCAACTCTCTTTCCCTCCCCCCCTTATATTATGCCAAGATCAATCATACTTTATGTTTTATAATACATACAACTTCATATTAACTTTACACCCCAAATCCCAGCTACCCTTCTTTTTGATAAAAAAAACAAACTTTAAATTTAATTGTGAAAATGGCACCAGTTGAATTTGATGGATCTTCATCTTGTTACAGAAGGGTTTGTGTAATGGATGCTGGGGGTGCTTTAGGTTCTGCACTTGTTCATACTCTTCTTCAAAGGGGTTATTTTGTTCATGCTGCAATTCACACTCAAGGTTTGTTTTTTTTATATAAATTTTTAGTTTTTATTGTACCCTTTTGTTAAATGATTAATCTTTAATGATATCCAGTTTGATCCGTGTACGTGTTTTTAAATTTTTAAATGAATAGTTGTGTTGATTGTATAGATTTGGGGATTTTTTTATTTTTGGGATAAATTAATAATTATTGTAATTTGTGTTTTTTGCTAATTGTTCAGTTGAGATGAAGTCTATGATTGGAGATAGCAAGAATTTGAGGGTATTTCAAACAGACCCATTGGACTATCATAGTATAGTGAAAGCTTTAGAAGGATGTTATGGCTTGTTTTATTCATTTGAGCCACCAACTGATCACCCTTCTTATGATGTATGTTGTTTCATTTTCAGAAAAAGTTTAAAACTTTTTAAATTTTATTTAAACTTTTAGTTACTAAGTGTTTAATATTATGTATTCACTTGAAATGAAAACAGGAATCGATGGCAGAAATGGAGGTAAGGGCTGCACACAACGTATTGGAAGCGTGTGCCCAAATCGATACTATTGACAAAATCGTTTTTACTTCGTCCGCTACTGCCTGTATATGGAGAGACCCAAGTGACTCAACACCTTCATCAACTGATGTTGATGAAAGAAACTGGAGCAACGTTAATTTTTGCAAGAAATTTAAGGTATACATGCTTTAACAAGTTTCGATACTTGGTAGTCAAAAAGGGTCCATCAAGATTTTGGGTTAATCAGAATCAGATGATAAACTTTAGTAAAACAGGCTGCAGAAAAGTGTTTGGTAATGACCCAAAATGACATACTTGTGGAAAGTGAGATTTTTTATGAAGTGGGAGTAAAATTTCCAAAATTAGGTTTAAACTAAAGGTATGTATAGCAACTGTATTCCCTGATCATGGATAAATTGATGAAACAGCTATGGCACGGGTTATCAAAAACGTTGGCAGAGAAGACAGCATGGGCACTAGCCATGGACCGAGGGTTGAGCATGGTATCCATAAATGCGGGATTATTGCTCAGCCCTGATCTCACCATCACGCATCCGTACTTGAAAGGTGCAGCCGAGATGTATCAAGATGGCGTTTTTGTTACTGTTGAGCTTAAGTTCTTGGTTGATTCTCATATCTGTGTATTTGAAGACGTTTCTGTTTATGGTCGATACCTGTGCTTCAATCATGTCATCAATTGCAATGAGGATGCTGTGAAACTTGCCCAGATCCTATTACCTCCGGATGTATCTTCACTTCCACCCAGGTTAGTTGAATCTTGTAATTAGATGTTTGTGGTGATTTTGACATATTATGAATGGGTCCATTCGGGTTAATGTGTAACCTGTAAACTGGGTAGAAAAAGAAAGCTTTTAATAGGAAAGCTGTCAAATAGGTGGAAAGTCACACAAAGAGTACTCATAAGTTTTAGTCCATAATATCTCCCCAAATCATATTTTTATTGTTTATTACTATAATTATTGACATAAAGATAAATTTTGTAACACGTATATTGACATGGTTTTTTGTAAAAGTTTTGAATACTTAGCTAAAGAAGTGTTTTTCGTTTCTACCAATACTACAATTACCCATTTTGACATTTCACCAACCCGTCTGATATGCCTATTTTACTACCTCTACTTATAATCTGTCTGAATTATTATTAAAGAGTTACAATTATGACTAATGAGTAAACACTTGTGGAAATTTGCAGTATGACTGTAGGGGAGAGCAGATTCGTGCCACAAAGAATAAGCAACAAGAAGCTCAACAAACTCATGGTTGACTTTGAAAGTGAAACTCCTATGCTTAGCTAATGTATTTGAAATTATTGGTATAAGATTGGATATATTCTTATTAGATTAGATCAGAATAGATGATTTGATCAAAAAGATAAACAAATTGAAAGTGCATTGTATATGCATATGATGTAGGTTACAAGTTACAACCTCATTCAAGATTAAATATATATATATATATATAAAGTTTTATGTTCTATTGGACATAATCTTTTGCTTGATTCTTTGAATGGAGTGGTTGCTTCTGCCTGGCATACAAGATTTGGGAAATGCTCTCAAGTCTCAACATATATGCAAATGGCTTTGTGGAAAATAAGAAAGGATTAAATTCAACCCTAACTGAATTAATCGAGAAACCAACCAAATTTAACTGTCCCATTACATAATCGACAAGCGCTTTAGATTTTCTATCGGCTGATTTTTTTGGGGTGACTTTCGTTTTGATAGTTTCAATAACCACTTTAACTGAACTGGTCTACCCATCAAATTTTAATACAGTTATGTTTTATTAGTTATATCTTTTAAAAATTTGTTCTTATATATCTATAATGCCATAGTGCAATTTGAGAAACTTTTACATGTCTTTGTCAGAAGTAATGCATGTTATTAGGTTTACTTCCTAATTATTGAACCAGATATGTTTACATGTTTGTCTTTAATATTAGACACATTTTGGGTCCAGCAGAACCATGTTGCCCAACTTTCTGGTGGTTAACCATTTAATTGACGTTCATAGCTGACCCAATCTATGAATACAATAAGCAACTCTTCTACCAAAAGCAGTTGATTTGAAATATGGTAAACGGAAATATCATTTTGAGTTCAGTCTTGGGTCACAACCGACCCAAAACCTACCCATGCTCTACCATAATAATCATTACAAAATGAAATGATGGTTAATGATACTAACTACGACTGTAATGGATAGAAACCGGATGTCATGTTACATAGTGCCAAAAGACTTTCTTTTATGGCCGAGTTTGGTATAATGTCATGGCCAAGATTACATCACTGCTAGCACATACACATGGTGTGATTGTCTTAAACGTGTGATTTTGATAGATAACGAATTGATGTTCCACATTCATTGTTGTTTCGCCTATCTTGTGGTACTAGTAAAGATTGTAGAAAGTCATTTTAAGATTGTTACATAATCATCTGAAATGGGTTAATGAGTGACAACTATTTGGGAGGGGACGCTTATAAAAGTAGGTGCAAACATAAAGATAAAATGTCCAACTTATTAAGGGATTTGGACCCACAAAGGCTCAAAAGGTGTACTAAAAGTGCTAAAAGTTCAAAAATGTCCTGCTCATTTAGTCATTTGTAAATAAAACTTAACTTTAATGGAGGTCTTATGATTATTGGCTAATGATATATCCACCATCAAAATGAATAGATCCATCAAAATTATATATTAACATGTTGTACTGTACAACTTGTTAATGTATATTTTTCGTGGATTTATCGATACTAGTTTAGAACCTGCAAAATTTGTGGAATCGTCCATGAAAAATACTTAAGTACCCGTATCTATGATTGTTATTATCATTTCGAGTTTTAGATACTATATATACAATATTTTTTATATATAATAAGATAATGTACATATCAATTGGCGAATCTTATGCCATACGTTATTATATTTGAATTTTCATGATTATTACATTTTAATTTTGTATGATATGAAAACATGAAATTGTTTGTTAGCTTGAACATACCGAAACTTTGAATTAGTTAATTAAACAGTTAGATTGCTAGCTTTAAGATTTGAAATCTTGAATATACTATAGTTTATGGTATTTTGGTTTCGTTTTTTTGCCGTGTTTCAAATTTGCGTCATATTTTCAATAACTATATATATTTTTTTTTGCCAAAGTTACATACATGGGATAACCGAAACCCGCGAATAAATATGAAAAACCGGCGGGTAAACTAATTGGGTATCCAACGGGTATTTGACCAAGTATGGGTACGAATATTCTAAACGGGTATAGGTACGGATAAACTAAAACCCGTCGGAATCCGACCCGTTGGCATCCATAATCCAAACATTGTAAATTAGAAATTCATAAAAGAGTTCAAAAAAGGCGGTGGTATAGGTACAGATACACTAAAACCCGCCGGAACCCAACTCGTTGGCATCCAAAATCCAAGAATCGTAAGTTAGAAATTGATAAAAGAAGTCAAAAAAGACGATCGTATAAGAATATAAATCACTGGGTGATGATATGAAGTCATGAATTTTTTGGAATTAAAAATAATTTATTGGAGCTTATTTCAGAAAAAATAAAATAAAGATTATTGTAGGAAGAATTTAAATTATGGAAGAGATAATAAAGTAGTTATTAAATTAATATTTTCATAAAATATTTGGAGGATTATCTACAATTAAAGGAAAAAAATATGATTTATATTTTAAATATTGAAAGGTGTATATTGTAAATATAGAAGGGTATATTAGTCTTTTTAAGGGTTAGATCTTAATTGTTGATCTCCATCTAATAGCTATTATTCTTTCAAAAAGTTTCTTATAATGTATAGAATAGAGGAATGAAGTCACGAATTTTTTGGAATTGAAAATAACTTGATGAGACTTTTATTAGAAAAAATAAAATAAAGAAGATTGTAGGAAGAATTTGAATTATGGAAGAAATAATAGAGTAGTTATTAAATAAAAATTTTAATAATTAAATAAAAAATTTAATAAAATATTTGGAGGATTATCTACGATTAAAGGAAGAAAAGAGGATTTATATTGTAAATATTGAAGGGGTATATTGTAAATATAGAAGGGTATATTAGTCTCTTAGTCACATAAAAATGGGATTAATGATGTCACTAAATAAATTAAGGGTTAGATCTTAATTGTTAATCTCCTTTAATGATCCTAATTCTTCCAAGATTTTTCTTTTAATATATAATATAATATAATAATAGAAGATAGATAGATTTATTGATGGTGGATATATCATCACCCATAATCTTTTATTTTATATAACTAGTTTATAACCCGCGACTTCGCGGGATTTAACATAATAATCTTTCATAACGCGTATCATGTTTTTAAAGTCATAAATCCTGAAAATTAATTCCATGTTTACAATGTCATAAAACTCACTGACAACACATCGGCTCCACCACTTTAAAAGAAAGACTCAAAAATTTGTAAGACTTATGCCAACAAATGGTTGTTTGTGTGAACCAAAATACAACTCTATGAACATTTTAATATGTACATAAGTACAGTTGCAATCTTTGTCGAGGTTCCTGTGATACTCCAAGAGAAAAATGTCACTTGAAACATATGAACTAAAATACAACTATGTTTATAATGTAGTTCTTTAGAAGACAAGAAAATTAATAAGAGCTTATTATTACTCAACAAAAATACATATCATAGCCATCCATTTACAAAATATATGTGCAGTTACGCTTTTTATATATGCAGAATTCTGTGAAGGGTGACAATCCGTACATCATCAAAATTTATCCGTACACTACCAATTGTGCTTCATGGTACACCTCCAAAAATTCTCCAAATACCACCAACTTTGATTTCCAGTGTTGTACTGTATAGCACCATGAAGCACAGTTAGTGGCGTACGAAAAAATTTTTGATAGTGTACAAATGGCTTATGTATCCACCATTTACAAATTTGACTAACCCAACAATTTCCTATTACACAGCACATGTACATCTATCACTGCCATAATTGATTAACCCCAAACTTTTAACATTGGTCCCCCAAATATGCCTCCCTCCACATTTCTAATTAGCTGCTCTGCTTGGAAAACACCATAATTACCAATGTCACAAGCACGAGACTACTTCTGTTTGACATAAATACACCAAATCTGTAATATAAGTAACTGGGCTGTATATTTTATTCTGAAGTAATTTATATTTTCATGAGCAGTAGGTGGGCATATATTTGTTTCTAAATATTAAGTATATATGACATGAAAACCCGAGTCAATTAATGTAAGTCCACTTTTAATCAAGCAAGCGAATTGAAGTTTAAGGCAGCCATGCGTATGAAAGGAGATGGTGATGGTCTTCAATTTTTTATTTTTGAAAGGCAGAAATGGTTTTCATATACGATGATGAGATGTGCATTTAATAGGTGCTTACCTGCAAGAATTCTTCCTGCTTACAGGGGTCGACATCTAAAGATGGATACCAAACCTATAAGGGCAGCTAAATCACATATACATAAAGGATAAAATGATAAAACCATAGAACTTTTTTATCTAACTGTACTATCACCTGCATTCCCCGATGACCATAGTCTAACCATGAAACTTCCTCGATCAAATTTGTTTTATCCCCTGATCGGCCACAGGTAACCCAAAACAATTCTATAGAATCTGTAAGCTCCCTTTCCCGACCATCAATTAAGTCGAGCAACGATAGCTCCCCGTTTGCTCTTAATATTAAACATCTGCAAAGGATTTCAATTATAATGATTTTTTAAATACACATAAATTATTGATTACATGCTTGAAGCAGAAGCACAAACCTAATTGGTTCTTTTTCCAAGGAATTTGGAGATGACGAAGTATCTTTAATGGAGCAATCACTTTCAAGCTGATCGGGTATGAAACGCATAGCAGCAGGATGACACTTCGCAGTCATGATGGATAGCTCTCGTACTGTAGAAAGTTGTTTGTCATTTTTATCACTTAAAAATGCAGGAAGAAACTCATATGGTGTGCTAAATAAAGTCTAATGATCACGTATGTATGCCAATCTGCGGATCCATTTATAATTTACCTGAATTTCTGGGGAACTGGAAGGAGTCAAGTCACCAAATAGCTTCACATGATATATATGTACATCAAATGGGTGGTAAGTGACAAGTAAATAGTCATTATAGACATCCATTACCATGGGTTTTGAAAGTAATGGTTTCTGATAAAGTAGAGAACTCTGATCAAGATGATATCTTGGGTAGAAGAGTAATTCATACCTGCAAAGACACAATATGATTTAGGATTATAATTAAAATATGCTACTCATTATTGACAATATTATTCACAAGTAACTATAAGATACTCTGATCAAGGTATGAATTACAAAGAGAGAAATTCACAAAAACATGCCAATGATTGTGAACCATTAATATGTCATCCAATTAGTGCTTTTCATTTAACCAGAATTGAAAATCAAAATCATACCATCTCTCATATGAGTTCTTCCACCAGCTGCTATCACTTAAAAAGATACACCACCATTAATCAAAGGACCAAGTGTCGATCCAGGAGCAGGAGTGATTAGGATCTTAGTGGCCTCTCCAGAGCAGGTTTGGGGTGACTTCCAGAGCTAATCAGGTCATGTCAAACACTTGTTCAACAATGGACATTCACTGGAATCACAAATGCTCTCTCTTCTAGTGTTTGGCCCGTGCTATTAGTGGTTAACATTTGGTCAATCGCATGGTGGGGAGATGTATAAATATATAGATGAATATATAAACCGATAAAATGATGGAAAATGTATACAGGTATTACCTATTAATTAATGGCTAAAGCAAATTAGAGACCGACAGCTGTCTTTAGTTTATGACTGCAAATCCATACACAGTCATCATAAATATCAAAGCTAAAATGAAATTCTCTTTCAAACATTTAACCAAACAGTTAGGGTGCATAAACATATCTTAACACCTAATGATATTATGTTCCTTTACAATCAATTGAACTTATCATGTACAAGTAATACAATCAATTGAACCCATTCTATTTTGCTTTCCAACTCCAACGCAACATCAACAGCTGTTAGGATTCCCGGCATATATAAGAACAGTTTATTAAAAAACGTAACTTAAATATATAAGATGAGATTATGTGGAGCAATCAGAAAACTTACACTTACATGTTTATAAGGAATGAGAAAACTTTCATATTAAAGCCATGTCTGATGCTACGTATGTCATTCATTCAAGCTGTATCATCTTTAGAACATCAACAAAGATCGTATACAAAATCAGAAACACTATCAGAATTCATCCTATAAACCCTAATTTCAGAAATCAAAATTAAGCAAAATCGCATACCTAGTTTTGATGATGAACAAATCTGTAACACCTGCATAATAAGGATAAGTAATTATGCCTAATTATTTGTAACTAGATGTAATTAGTATGTAATAGGACTAATTACAGACTCTATTTGTATATATATAAGGTGATTTATATATAATGTGTGTACTTACGCGATTTGGATGAATCGTACGAATTAACCGGACGGAGTCCGACACAGTTTACTTGGACGTTGGTGACAGAAATTTACTTAAATAATGAGAACGTATTTTTGGTTATATAAAATACACAATTGAACGAACATTATTTATATTATCGCGACGACATTTTAAATAATTCAACAGAAACGTATTAAACGCGAATTAATAATTTAAATATTTCGACAAATGTTTTTATTATTAATTTCAAGGTATTTTTATTCAAATACTCCAGTTACATTTTAAAAATATAACTGTTTGGTTAAACATTAAAAACGAGGGATTAAACGATTAGGACACGGAATAAACACTGTGTTTTGAGGGGTATTTTTCCCTCCTTTCTTTTTGGATCAGCCAAAAACCCAACCCCCCACCCCAATTCCCTTTTCATTTTCATTCAAACAAAACCCACACACACCTCCAAACTCTCTCTAACCAAAATCATCACCAAATTTCGGAACTACAAATCCGACCACGAAATTTACATATTCGGAATCACCATCACGAGTGGAACAAGGATATCAAAACCGTTTTCATCATTTCATCCTCGATCTAGCTCGATTTGCAAAAGTAAGAAATTTCTAAAAACTTAGATCTATTCATTTTGGTGTAATTTTTTGATGAAATATTGTGTACACAACATAGCTATAACCTAAACAATGAAGAAAACACGATTCTACAGCTTAAAAATGGGTTAGATTTGCGTTTTTGGTCGAAAAATCTCGACAGCCGAATGTTTCTGAGCTGGTGTTTATCAATGCGACACAAGACTTGTGTCGCATACTATGTCGCATAAAGCCTGTTATGTCGCACCTTGTGTCGTACCAACACTTTAGTGTCGTAACCTTTGCGACACAATATTGTGTCACACTCTATGTCGCATTTTATGTCGTATTTTTATACGACACAACCACTATGTCGCTATTAATTTAGCATATTGTATCCGATGCGACACAGTCCTTGTGTCGTATCCTTAGGTCGTATGACGTCTGCGACACAACCCTTGTGTCGCACGACAAACTTTTGTGTCGCATAATTGTGTCGCAAAACACAGCAGTTTTACAATTTAATTCCAATTTAAGTGTTAAACATTTGGGACTTCAAACGATTATACAATATAACATCTACGGGACATTGAAACATGTTTTCAAGCATAACACTCCAAACAAATGGTCACCAACGGGCCAAACATGTTTTCCAACAAACAAACAATTACAAACATACGGACAAACATTGGATATACTAGTTGTGTACAACTAAACGAAACGTCTCGCGAGACACCTACTTACATAACTTCATATGATTAGGCATTTGAAGGTTACGGGTTCGGAGAACCTACTTGCTTTACTTACTACTTGCTATTTGCAACTGATTACTACAAGACTCAGGTGAGTCTTACAGCCCCACTTTTTACTGTTTTATCTGATTGGGGGAGAAACATGCTACTACTTTTTCTTGAACACAAGTACTAAACTGTTTACTATACCAAACGGAATTGCATGAGTGGTTTACTATTTACAGAAGTCTCTCCATCATATATCGTTAGTTATGGACTTAAGCGCGAACACTAGTTAATGGATCCATTAGGGAAATGACCCTCCCCGCCCGGGGCAGTAGCGCTGCCACGTACTAATTTTCACGTATAAACGGGTGACTAATTATTCGTTACTGATGCTTGCTCAATTACGAGCATGTCACGGGAGCAACTGATTATTTACGGGTTAAGCTTCGATTATGAGCCTCATGGCAACGGTATAACTTACTTACTTACATTTGCTAGATTGCAAATACTGGTTTTACGATTGCTGGATTGCAATTACTGATTTTACGCCTACGGGCACTACTGATGAAATCTCGTGTTCAAAACTGGTATTACTTACAAACCTGTGAGATTCACCAACATTCGTGTTGACCTTTTTAGCATGTTTTCTCAGGTACCCGGATGGAGTAGGATTACTCCAGGACTTTAGCTAGAGTCGCATGATTTCAACACAACTGCATTAACGGAGATTCTTAGCATTATCTTTTGTATATTTTGATTATGTAATAGAAACTCCCGCTATACGCGTGGGCTCTAGGAAACTACATTTTTGTATACGAAAACACTAAGTTTTCAAACATTATATCTATGGAATGTAACTAATTTACAAATGTTGCATATAGATGTCGTTTGCTTTAGCTTTGTGCTGTGATATTTGATTAGTAGCACCCCAAAACCTGCTTCCGCTAAACAGTGAATTTCGGGGGTGTTACAGATTGGTATCAGAGCCTAAGGTTATAGTGAACTAGGTTGCATTTAGTGGGCCTAGACTATGACCGTTAGGCAGTATTTCCTTACTAGGCATGATTGGTTCAGGAATTACATCATACGACTTTAATTTAACATAGCCTGATCAACTATGTACAATTAAGGAAAGATGATGTAAGGTCTGAAATGGTTATGTTGAACAGGAATGCGTTAGTTGACTCTGACCACGAGAGAACCGGACCATTACTTGATACGTGCTAGACACTAGGCTGGATATTATATACTTGTATATATTAGCCTCGTCTTACTTACACTCTGCCACAGGAAGGGCAAACACACCACCTAATCCGTCACACTCTCACGCACAAGGGTCACGAAACCCACGAGTAGCCAGGAGGAACGCAAGGTCACCTCGAACCAGCCCATATTCTATTCATAACTCTCAGAACTCGGCACATCTCACGATGCCAGTATTGGCTACCCAACTTCGCCGTCAGGAGCAAAGGCTCGAACATCTCGAACGGGAACAACACCGAATGACCTACCTGCTTCGCCAGGCACTTGATCACATATCCCAACTCCAGCAAGAACAAGAGGATACCAACCTCTCTGTAAGCATAATTCAGGATTCAATGACCGCCGAATTAGGTGCGGATGAACTCGTAAGAAACCGACTAGAGGAATGTGAACAACGTTCACAGGAGACTGAGGATCACTCTCGAGCACTAGTACAACGACTGGCCTTGGTTGAAGACAACGCCAGGCAAACCAACAGACTAGCAGAAACTGTGGACCGCCTTGTCGCACTGATGGAACAGATTAATCTGCATCAAGATTAGATCAGTCTGTAACTTGTAACCAGCTAACTACTTTATTAGGGCCTATGTAATCCAACCGGATGTAACAATTCCCGGCACTTTTGTATTACTATTACTCTGTAATCTTTTGGAAACCCGTACCTTGTATTCAACTTGTTTATCTAAATGAAATGTGATTGTCACTTCGTACTGTTATCGTGTATCTCATCATTTGCACTTGTGACATATCATAATTTCATGCAAATATCTTATTCCTCTTTCCTTGTTCTTTTCTTGTTCAGCATCATGCCTCCTCGTCGACAGATCACCCTCAGTGAAGCCGAAATTGCGGGTCTGATTGCCCGTAGCGTGGTCCAAGCCCTAGCTACCCGAACATCGACTCCTGGTAGCGAAGATACAGCTACTAATGGACCACAACCCAAACCCTGTTCTTACAAAGACTTCCAGAACTGCAAACCTCTGAACTTTGCAGGTACTGAGGGAGCTATCGGTCTAGTACGCTGGATCGAGAAAGTCGAATCTGTATTTCTTATCTGCAACTGTGCGGAGGGAGACAAGGTTAAGTTCTCCGTTAGTACTTTTACTGACACCGCACTCACCTGGTGGAACACCTATGCCCAGAATGTGGGTGTTGCTAATGCTTACAAACTCCCGTGGGAGGAGTTGAAGGAGATGTTGAGGGGCGAGTACTGCCCCAGAGATGAATTGAAACAGCTGGAATTGGAATTCTGAAACCACAAGATGCAGGGTGATGACATCACCGGATACACCAACCGTTTCCACCAACTGGCACTTCTGTGCCCAACCATGGTCGATTCTGAGTACAAGAGGATCGAGAAATACGTCGATGGACTTCCCGAGAGACTCCAAGACCTGGTGACTTCATCCAAACCGGGTACTATTCAGAGTGCCATTCGTATGGCTCATGAACTAACTGCAAATTCGGTCCGCCGTGGCACCACTTCAACCCCATCTACAAACAGCAAACGCAAATGGGAAGGAAACCCCAACTCATCCAACCAACTCACCAACAAGAAGCCTGAGTCTGTTAAGGCTTATTCATCCGGGACTTCGGAGAAGAAAGGGTACAGTGGGAACAGACCCTACTGTCCCAAATGCAATCGTCATCATGACGGTTCTTGCCCTTGCTCCAACTGCAAACGGTTCGGGCATCTAGCCAAGGATTGCCGAACCAACATTCCTACCCCCAACACTAATGCACCAAAGGCCTGCTTTGGATGCGGAAATTCAGGGCATTTCAAGAAAGATTGCCCAAAGCTGAAAAACAACAACAATCCTGCTCGCGGTAGAGCGTTCGTTATCAAGGCTGGAGAAGCCAGACAAGACCCGAATGTCGTGACGGGTACGTTCTTTCTCAACGACCTTACTGCTTCCGTATTATTTGATACTGGTGCCGATAGAAGTTTCATTTCTGAGAAATTTAGCCCTTTACTTGATATAACTCCCACTGCCTTAGATGCTAAATACATTGTAGAATTAGCTAACGGCAAACTGATTGAGACTGATAGTATCATACGCAACTGTACATTTAACCTTACGAACGAAACGTTTCCCATTGATTTAATCCCTGTCGAGATCGTCAGCTTCGATATTATTGTCGGTATGGACTGGTTATCCGAGCACCGAGCTGAAATCATCTGTCATGACAAACTCGTTCGCATACCTCTTGTCTCTGGTGGAACCTTAGTCCTACAAGGGGAGACCGGCAGACGGAATCTGAATATTGTATCCTGCCTCAAAACTAGAAAATACCTACGAAAAGGGTATCAAGCCATTCTTGCACATGTAACGGAGAATAAGTCAGAGGAGAAGCGACTTGAGGATGTTCCAATCGTGCGGGATTTTTCGGAAGTCTTTCCCAAAGACTTTCCCGGACTTCCGCCACCTCGACAAGTTGAATTTCAAATCGAACTTGTGCCAGGAGCTGCACCCGTGGCACGAGCCCCTTACCGTTTAGCACCATCCGAAATGCAGGAGTTGTCTAACCAACTACAGGAACTCCTGGACAGAGGATTTATTCGACCAAGTTCCTCGCCTTGGGGAGCTCCGGTCTTATTCGTGAAAAAGAAAGATGGATCGTTCCGCATGTGTATCGACTACCGAGAGCTGAATAAGCTAACCATAAAGAATCGGTACCCGCTTCCTAGAATCGATGACCTATTTGACCAGCTCCAGGGATCGAGTGTTTACTCAAAGATTGATCTACGGTCAGGTTATCGTCAACTCCGAGTCCGCGACAATGATATTCCAAAGACAGCCTTCCGAACTCGTTACGGGCATTACGAATTTCAAGTAATGCCATTCGGTTTAACCAACGCACCGGCCGTATTCATGGACCTTATGAATCGGGTGTGCAAACCGTATCTTGACAAATTCGTCATTGTGTTTATCGATGACATCCTGATTTACTCTCGCAATGAGCAGGAACATGCTCAACATCTGAAAACCATTCTAGGACTCCTTAGACACGAAGAGTTATATGCCAAATTCTCTAAGTGTGAGTTCTGGATTCGAACCGTTCAATTCCTCGGGCACGTAATTGACAGCCAAGGAATTCATGTTGATCCTGCCAAGATTGAAGCAATCAAGGGCTGGGAGTCACCGACCTCTCCAACCGAAGTGAGACAATTCTTAGGTCTTGCCGGTTATTACCGCCGATTCATTGAAAACTTTTCGAGAATAGCTGTTCCCTTAACAACACTGACTCAGAAAGATAAGAAGTTCGATTGGACTGATAAACAGGAGTCAGCTTTCCAGCTATTGAAACACAAACTTTGCAGTGCACCAATCTTGTCCTTACCCGAGGGCACCGACGATTTCGTAGTTTATTGCGACGCCTCACACCAAGGACTTGGTTGCGTGTTAATGCAACGGGAAAAAGTCATTGCCTATGCCTCACGACAACTAAAAATTCACGAGAAAAATTATACGACCCACGACCTCGAGTTAGGTGCCGTGGTCTTCGCATTGAAAATCTGGAGACATTATCTCTACGGTACGAAAAGCACTATCTTTACCGATCACAAAAGTCTCCAACACATATTCGATCAGAAGGATCTAAACATGAGGCAACGTCGTTGGGTTGAGTTACTTAGTGACTACGATTGCGAGATCAAATACCATCCGGGAAAGGCTAACGTAGTTGCCGATTCCTTAAGTCGAAAAGAACGAGTGAAACCCCTTCGAGTTCGAGCACTTTCTATGACAATTCGTAACGAGCTCCCTGCTCAAATCCTTACCGCTCAACTTGAAGCACTCAGCGATGAAAGCTTGAAAAATGAAGCCTTACGAGGCATGGATAAACGATTCGAAATCAAACCCGATGGGACTCGATACTTCTCTAACCGGGTGTGGTTACCCAAATTCGGAAACTTGCGAGATTTGGTGATGGCTGAAGCTCACAAATCTCGATACTCTATACATCCTGGTTCTAACAAGATGTATCACGACGTCAAAGGGTTGTATTGGTGGCCCAACATGAAAGCTGACATCGCCAAGTACGTCAGTAAATGCCTAACATGTTCCAAAGTCAAGGCCGAACACCAAAGACCCTCGGGATTGCTCCAACAACCTGAAATTCCTCAATGGAAATGGGAACAGATTACCATGGACTTCATTACCAAATTACCAAAAACTTCGAGCGGTTGCGATACCATTTGGGTGATTGTGGACCGTCTCACAAAATCTGCTCATTTTCTGGCCATCAAGGAAACAGACAAGATGGAGCGTCTGACTCGCATCTACGTCAAAGAAATCATCTCGCGACACGGTGTACCTATCTCGATCATCTCGGATAGGGACAGCCGTTTTACTTCTAACTTTTGGTAATCACTACAGAAATCTCTTGGTACTCGTCTGGATATGAGTACTGCTTATCACCCGCAAACCGACGGCCAAAGCGAGCGAACTATTCAAACACTGGAGGATATGCTACGAGCCTGCGTAGTTGACTTCGGTACTTCTTCGGAAAATCAATTACCGTTGTGTGAGTTCTCGTACAACAACAGTTACCATACCAGCATTAAGGCTGCACCCTTCGAGGCAGTCTACGGGCGTAAGTGCCGATCACCTATCTGTTGGACTGAGTTAGGAGATTCCCAACTCACGGGTCCAGAAATCATTCACGAAACTACTGAGAAAATCATTGGTATTCAAAACCAGCTGAAAGCTGCACGTGATTGTCAGAAAAGCTATGCTGACGTGAGACGCAAACACCTTGAGTTCCAGGTAGGGGACAAGGTACTTCTCAAAGTGGCACCGTGGAAGGGTGTCATTCGATTCGGAAAGCGAGGCAAACTAAACCCTAGATACATCGGACCATTCGAAATCCTTGAAAGGATTGGTCCAGTGGCATACCGCCTGCAACTTCCTGCTGAGCTTAGCAGCGTTCACAACACATTCCACATTTCTAACTTGAAGAAATGTCTGTCTGACGAGACACTGATTATACCGCTCGACGAAATTCAAATCGATGATAAACTTCATTTTGTCGAGGAACCTATGGAAATCATGGACCGCGAGGTCAAGCGATTGAAACAGAGTCGTATTCCCATCGTAAAAGTCAGGTGGAATTCTAGGCGTGGCCCTGAGTTCACCTGGGAACGGGAAGACCAAATGCGCCAGAAATACCCGCATCTCTTCCCAGACAAAACACCGTCCGTGCATTCGAGCTAATTTCGGGACGAAATTTCTTTAACAAGGGGATAATGTAACACCTGCATAATTAGGATAAGTAATTATGCCTAATTATTTGTAACTAGATGTAATTAGTATGTAATAGGACTAATTACAGACTCTATTTGTATATATATAAGGTGATTTATATATAATGTGTGTACTTACGCGATTTGGATGAATCGTACGAATTAACCGGACGGAGTCCGACACAGTTTACTTGGACGTTGGTGACAGAAATTTACTTAAATAATGAGAACGTATTTTTGGTTATATAAAATACACAATTGAACGAACATTATTTATATTATCGCGACGACATTTTAAATAATTCAACAGAAACGTATTAAACGCGAATTAATAATTTAAATATTTCGACAAATGTTTTTATTATTAATTTCAAGGTATTTTTATTCAAATACTCCAGTTACATTTTAAAAATATAACTGTTTGGTTAAACATTAAAAACGAGGGATTAAACGATTAGGACACGGAATAAACACTGTGTTTTGAGGGGTATTTTTCCCTCCTTTCTTTTTGGATCAGCCAAAAACCCAACCCCCCACCCCAATTCCCTTTTCATTTTCATTCAAACAAAACCCACACACACCTCCAAACTCTCTCTAACCAAAATCATCACCAAATTTCGGAACTACAAATCCGACCACGAAATTTACATATTCGGAATCACCATCACGAGTGGAACAAGGATATCAAAACCGTTTTCATCATTTCATCCTCGATCTAGCTTGATTTGCAAAAGTAAGAAATTTCTAAAAACTTAGATCTATTCATTTTGGTGTAATGTTTTGATGAAATATTGTGTACACAACATAGCTATAACCTAAACAATGAAGAAAACACGATTCTATAGCTTAAAAATGGGTTAGATTTGCTTTTTTGGTCGAAAAATCTCGACAGCCGAATGTTTCTGGGCTGGTGTTCTTCAATGCGACACAAGACTTGTGTCGCATACTATGTCGCATAAAGCCTGTTATGTCGCACCTTGTGTCGTACCAACCCTTTAGTGTCGTAACCTTTGCGACACAATATTGTGTCGCACTCTATGTCGCATTTTATGTCGTATTTTTATACGACACAACCACTATGTCGCTATTAATTTAGCATATCATATCCGATGCGACACAGTCCTTGTGTCGTATCCTTATGTCGCATGACGTCTGCGACACAACCCTTGTGTCGCACGACAAACTTTTGTGTCGCATAATTGTGTCGCAAAACACAGCAGTTTTACAATTTAATTCCAATTTAAGTGTTAAACATTTGGGACTTCAAACGATTATACAATATAACATCTACGGGACATTGAAACATGTTTTCAAGCATAACACTCCAAACAAATGGTCACCAACGGGCCAAACATGTTTTCCAACAAACAAACAATTACAAACATACGGACAAACATTGGATATACTAGTTGTGTACAACTAAACGAAACGTCTCGCGAGACACCTACTTACATAACTTCATATGATTAGGCATTTGAAGGTTACGGGTTCGGAGAACCTACTTGCTTTACTTACTACTTGCTATTTGCAACTGATTACTACAAGACTCAGGTGAGTCTTACAGCCCCACTTTTTATTGTTTTATCTGATTGGGGGAGAAACATGCTAATACTTTTTCTTGAACACAATTACTAAACTGTTTACTATACCAAACAGAATTGCATGAGTGGTTTACTATTTACATAAGTCTCTCCATCATATATCGTTAGTTATGGACTTAAGCGCGAACACTAGTTAATGGATCCATTAGGGAAATGACCCTCCCCGCCCGGGGCAGTAGCGCTGCCACGTACTGATTTTCACGTAGAAACGGGTGACTAATTATTCGTTACTGATGCTTGCTCAATTACGAGCATGTCACGGGAGCAACTGATTATTTACGGGTTAAGCTTCGATTATGAGCCTCATGGCAACGGTATAACTTACTTACTTACATTTGCTGGATTGCAAATACTGGTTTTACGATTGCTGGATTGCAATTACTGATTTTACGCCTACGGGCACTACTGATGAAATCTCGTGTTCAAAACTGGTATTACTTACAAACCTGTGAGATTCACCAACATTCGTGTTGACCTTTTTAGCATGTTTTCTCAGGTACCCAGATGGAGTAGGATTACTCCAGGACTTTAGCTAGAGTCGCATGATTTCAACACAACTGCATTAACGGAGATTCTTAGCATTATCTTTTGTATATTTTGATTATGTAATAGAATCTCCCGCTATACGCGTGGGCTCTAGGAAACTACATTTTTGTATACGAAAACACTAAGTTTTCAAATATTATATCTATGGAATGTAACTAATTTACAAATGTTGCATATAGATGTCGTTTGCTTTAGCTTTGTGTTGTGATATTTGATTAGTAGCACCCCAAAACCTGCTTCCGCTAAACAGTGAATTTCGGGGGTGTTACATATTGGTATCAGAGCCTAAGGTTATAGTGAACTAGGTTGCATTTAGTGGGCCTAGACTATGACCGTTAGGCAGTATTTCCTTACTAGGCATGATTGGTTCAGGAATTACATCATACGACTTTAATTTAACATAGCCTGATCAACTATGTACAATTAAGGAAAGATGAGGTAAGGTCTGAAATGGTTATGTTGAACAGGAATGCGTTAGTTGACTCTGACCACGAGAGAACCGGACCATTACTTGATACGTGCTAGACACTAGGCTGGATATTATATACTTGTATATATTAGCCTCGTCTTACTTACACTCTGCCACAGGAAGGGCAAACACACCACCTAATCCGTCACACTCTCACGCACAAGGGTCACGAAACCCACGAGTAGCCAGGAGGAACACAAGGTCACCTCGAACCAGCCCATATTCTATTCATAACTCTCAGAACTCGGCACATCTCACGATGCCAGTATTGGCTACCCAACTTCGCCATCAGGAGCAAAGGCTCGAACATCTCGAACGGGAACAACACCGAATGACCTACCTGCTTCGCCAGGCACTTGATCACATATCCCAACTCCAGCAAGAACAAGAGGATACCAACCTCTCTGTAAGCATAATTCAGGATTCAATGACCGCCGAATTAGGTGCGGATGAACTCGTAAGAAACCGACTAGAGGAATGTGAACAACGTTCACAGGAGACTGAGGATCACTCTCGAGCACTAGTACAACGACTGGCCTTGGTTGAAGACAACGCCAGGCAAACCAACAGACTAGCAGAAACTGTGGACCGCCTTGTCGCACTGATGGAACAGATTAATCTGCATCAAGATTAGATCAGTCTGTAACTTGTAACCAGCTAACTACTTTATTAGGGCCTATGTAATCCAACCGGATGTAACAATTCCCGGCACTTTTGTATTACTATTACTCTGTAATCTTTTGGAAACCCGTACCTTGTATTCAACTTGTTTATCTAAATGAAATGTGATTGTCACTTCGTACTGTTATCGTGTATCTCATCATTTGCACTTGTGACATATCATAATTTCATGCAAATATCTTATTCCTCTTTCCTTGTTCTTTTCTTGTTCAGCATCATGCCTCCTCGTCGACAGATCACCCTCAGTGAAGCCGAAATTGCGGGTCTGATTGCCCGTAGCGTGGCCCAAGCCCTAGCTACCCGAACATCGACTCCTGGTAGCGAAGATACAGCTACTAATGGACCACAACCCAAACCATGTTCTTACAAAGACTTCCAGAACTGCAAACCTCTGAACTTTGCAGGTACTGAGGGAGCTATCGGTCTAGTACGCTGGATCGAGAAAGTTGAATCTGTATTTCTTATCTGCAACTGTGCGGAGGGAGACAAGGTTAAGTTCTCCGTTAGTACTTTTACTGACACCGCACTCACCTGGTGGAACACCTATGCCCAGACTGTGGGTGTTGCTAATGCTTACAAACTCCCGTGGGAGGAGTTGAAGGAGATGTTGAGGGGCGAGTACTGCCCCAGGGATGAATTGAAACAGCTGGAATTGGAATTCTGGAACCACAAGATGCAGGGTGATGACATCACCGGATACACCAACCGTTTCCACCAACTGGCACTTCTGTGCCCAACCATGGTCGATCCTGAGTACAAGAGGATCTAGAGATACGTCGATGGACTTCCCGAGAGACTCCAAGACCTGGTGACTTCATCCAAACCGGGTACTATTCAGAGCGCCATTCGTATGGCTCATGAAATAACGGCAAATTATGTCCGCCGTGGCACCACTTCAACCCCATCTACAAACAGCAAACGCAAATGGGAAGGAAACCCCAACTCATCCAACCAACTCACCAACAAGAAGCCTGAGTCTGTTAAGGCTTATTCATCGGGGACTTCGGAGAAGAAAGGGTACAGTGGGAACAGACCCTACTGTCCCAAATGCAATCGTCATCATGACGGTTCTTGCCCTTGCTCCAACTGCAAACGGTTCGGGCATCTAGCCAAGGATTGCCGAACCAACATTCCTATCCCCAACACTAATGCACCAAACGCCTGCTTTGGATGCGGAAATTCAGGGCATTTCATGAAAGATTGCCCAAAGCTGAAAAACAACAACAACCCTGCTCGCGGTAGAGCGTTCGTTATCAAGGCTGGAGAAGCCAGAAAAGACCTGAATGTCGTGACGGGTACGTTCCTTCTCAACGACCTTACTGCTTCCGTATTATTTGATACTGGTGCCGATAGAAGTTTCATTTCTGAGAAATTTAGCCCTTTACTTGATATAACTCCCACTGCCTTAGATGCTAAATACATTGTAGAATTAGCTAACGGCAAACTGATTGAGACTGATAGTATCATACGCAACTGTACACTTAAACTTACGAACGAAACATTTCCCATTGATTTAATCCCTGTCGAGATCGGCAGCTTCGATATTATTGTCGGTATGGACTGGTTATCCGAGCACCGAGCTGAAATCATCTGTCATGACAAACTCGTTCGCATACCTCTTGTCTCCGGTGGAACCTTAGTCCTACAAGGGGAGACCGGCAGACGGAATCTGAATATTGTATCCTGCCTCAAAACTAGAAAATACCTACGAAAAGGGTATCAAGCCATTCTTGCACATGTAACGGAGAATAAGTCGGAGGAGAAGCGACTTGAGGATGTTCCAATCGTGCGGGATTTTCCGGAAGTCTTTCCCAAAGATTTGCTCGGACTTCCGCCACCTCGACAAGTTGAATTTCAAATCGAACTTGTGCCAGGAGCTGCACCCGTGGCACGAGCCCCTTACCGTTTAGCACCATCCGAAATGCAGGAGTTGTCTAACCAACTACAGGAACTCCTGGACAGAGGATTTATTCGACCAAGTTCCTCGCCTTGGGGAGCTCCGGTCTTATTCGTGAAAAAGAAAGATGGATCGTTCCGCATGTGTATCGACTACCGAGAGCTGAATAAGCTAACCATAAAGAATCGGTACCCGCTTCCTAGAATCGATGACCTATTTGACCAGCTCCAGGGATCGAGTGTTTACTCAAAGATTGATCTACGGTCAGGTTATCGTCAACTCCGAGTCCGCGACAATGATATTCCAAAGACAGCCTTCCGAACTCGTTACGGGCATTACGAATTTCAAGTAATGCCATTCGGTTTAACCAACGCACCGGCCGTATTCATGGACCTTATGAATCGGGTGTGCAAACCGTATCTTGACAAATTCGTCATTGTGTTTATCGATGACATCCTGATTTACTCTCGCAATGAGCAGGAACATGCTCAACATCTGAAAACCATTCTAGGACTCCTTAGACACGAAGAGTTATATGCCAAATTCTCTAAGTGTGAGTTCTGGATTCGAACCGTTCAATTCCTCGGGCACGTAATTGACAGCCAAGGAATTCATGTTGATCCTGCCAAGATTGAAGCAATCAAGGGCTGGGAGTCACCGACCTCTCCAACCGAAGTGAGACAATTCTTAGGTCTTGCCGGTTATTACCGCCGATTCATTGAAAACTTTTCGAGAATAGCTGTTCCCTTAACAACACTGACTCAGAAAGATAAGAAGTTCGATTGGACTGATAAACAGGAGTCAGCTTTCCAGCTATTGAAACACAAACTTTGCAGTGCACCAATCTTGTCCTTACCCGAGGGCACCGACGATTTCGTAGTTTATTGCGACGCCTCACACCAAGGACTTGGTTGCGTGTTAATGCAACGGGAAAAAGTCATTGCCTATGCCTCACGACAACTAAAAATTCACGAGAAAAATTATACGACCCACGACCTCGAGTTAGGTGCCGTGGTCTTCGCATTGAAAATCTGGAGACATTATCTCTACGGTACGAAAAGCACTATCTTTACCGATCACAAAAGTCTCCAACACATATTCGATCAGAAGGATCTAAACATGAGGCAACGTCGTTAGGTTGAGTTACTTAGTGACTACGATTGCGAGATCAAATACCATCCGGGAAAGGCTAACGTAGTTGCCGATTCCTTAAGCCGAAAAGAACGAGTGAAACCCCTTCGAGTTCGAGCACTTTCTATGACAATTCGTAACGAGCTCCCTGCTCAAATCCTTACCGCTCAACTTGAAGCACTCAGCGATGAAAGCTTGAAAAATGAAGCCTTACGAGGCATGGATAAACGATTCGAAATCAAACCCGATGGGACTCGATACTTCTCTAACCGGGTGTGGTTACCCAAATTCGGAAACTTGCGAGATTTGGTGATGGCTGAAGCTCACAAATCTCGATACTCTATACATCCTGGTTCTGACAAGATGTATCACGACGTCAAAGGGTTGTATTGGTGGCCTAACATGAAAGCTGACATCGCCAAGTACGTCAGTAAATGCCTAACATGTTCCAAAGTCAAGGCCGAACACCAAAGACCCTCGGGATTGCTCCAACAACCTGAAATTCCTCAATGGAAATGGGAACAGATTACCATGGACTTCATTACCAAATTACCAAAAACTTCGAGCGGTTGCGATACCATTTGGGTGATTGTGGATCGTCTCACAAAATCTGCTCATTTTCTGGCCATCAAGGAAACCGACAAGATGGAGCGTCTGACTCGCATCTACGTCAAAGAAATCATCTCGCGACACGGTGTACCTATCTCGATCATCTCGGATAGGGACAGCCGTTTTACTTCTAACTTTTGGCAATCACTACAGAAATCTCTTGGTACTCGTCTGGATATGAGTACTGCTTATCACCCGCAAACCGACGGCCAAAGCGAGCTAACTATTCAAACACTGGAGGATATGCTACGAGCCTGCGTAGTTGACTTCGGTACTTCTTGAGAAAATCATTTACCGTTGTGTGAGTTCTCGTACAACAACAGTTACCATACCAGCATTAAGGCTGCACCCTTCGAGGCACTCTACGGGCGTAAGTGCCGATCACCTATCTGTTGGACTGAGTTAGGAGATTCCCAACTCACGGGTCCAGAAATCATTCACGAAACTACTGAGAAAATCATTGGTATTCAAAACCAGCTGAAAGCTGCACGTGATTGTCAGAAAAGCTATGCTGACGTGAGACGCAAACACCTTGAGTTCTAGGTAGGGGACAAGGTACTTCTCAAAGTGGCATCGTGGAAGGGTGTCATTCGATTCGGAAAGCTAGGCAAACTAAACCTTAGATACATCGGACCATTCGAAATCCTTGAAAGGATTGGTCCAGTGGCATACCGCCTGCAACTTCCTGCTGAGCTTAGCAGCGTTCACAACACATTCCATATTTCTAACTTGAAGAAATGTCTGTCTGACGAGACACTGATTATACCGCTCGACGAAATTCAAATCGATGATAAACTTCATTTTGTCGAGGAACCTATGGAAATCATGGACCTCGAGGTCAAGCGATTGAAACAGAGTCGTATTCCCATCGTAAAAGTCAGGTGGAATTCTAGGCGTGGCCCTGAGTTCACCTGGGAACGGGAAGACCAAATGCGCCAGAAATACCCGCATCTCTTCCCAGACAAAACACCGTCCGTGCATGCGAGCTAATTTCGGAACGAAATTTCTTTAACAAGGGGAGAATGTAACACCTGCATAATTAGGATAAGTAATTATGCCTAATTATTTGTAACTAGATGTAATTAGTATGTAATAGGACTAATTACAGACTCTATTTGTATATATATAAGGTGATTTATATATATATGTGTGTACTTACGCGATTTGAATGAATCGTACGAATTAACCGGACGGAGTCCGACACAGTTTACTTGGACGTTGGTGACAGAAATTTACTTAAATAATGAAGACGTATTTTTGGTTATATAAAATACACAATTGAACGAACGTTATTTATATTATCGCGACGACATTTTAAATAATTCAACAGAAACGTATTAAACGCGAATTAATAATTTAAATATTTCGACAAATGTTTTTATTATTAGTTTCAAGGTATTCTTATTCAAATACTCCAGTTACATTTTAAAAATATAACTGTTTGGTTAAACATTAAAAACGAGGGATTAAACGATTAGGACACGGAATAAACACTGTGTTTTGAGGGGTATTTTTCCCTCCTTTCTTTTTGGATCAGCCAAAAACCCAACCCCCCACCCCAATTCCCTTTTCATTTTCATTCAAACAAAACCCACACACACCTCCAAACTCTCTCTAACCAAAATCATCACCAAATTTCGGAACTACAAATCCGACCACGAAATTTACATATTCGGAATCACCATCACGAGTGGAGCAAGGATATCAAAACCGTTTTCATCATTTCATCCTCGATCTAGCTCGATTTGCAAAAGTAAGAAATTTCTAAAAACTTAGATCTATTCATTTTGGTGTAATGTTTTGATGAAATATTGTGTACACAACATAGCTATAACCTAAACAATGAAGAAAACACGATTCTACAGCTTAAAAATGGGTTAGATTTGCTTTTTTGGTCGAAAAATCTCGACAGCCGAATGTTTCTGGGCTGGTGTTCATCAATGCGACACAAGACTTGTGTCGCATACTATGTCGCATAAAGCCTGTTATGTCGCACCTTGTGTCGTACCAACCCTTTAGTGTCGTAACCTTTGCGACACAATATTGTGTCGCACTCTATGTCGCATTTTATGTCGTATTTTTATACGACACAACCACTATGTCGCTATTAATTTAGCATATCGTATCCGATGCGACACAGTCCTTGTGTCGTATCCTTATGTCGCATGACGTCTGCGACACAACCCTTGTGTCGCAGGACAAACTTTTGTGTCGCATAATTGTGTCGCAAAACACAGCAGTTTTACAATTTAATTCCAATTTAAGTGTTAAACATTTGGGACTTCAAACGATTATACAATATAACATCTACGGGACATTGAAACATGTTTTCAAGCATAACACTCCAAACAAATGGTCACCAACGGGCCAAACATGTTTTCCAACAAACAAACAATTACAAACATACGGACAAACATTGGATATACTAGTTGTGTACAACTAAACGAAACGTCTCGCGAGACACCTACTTACATAACTTCATATGATTAGGCATTTGAAGGTTACGGGTTCGGAGAACCTACTTGCTTTACTTACTACTTGCTATTTGCAACTGATTACTACAAGACTCAGGTGAGTCTTACAGCCCCACTTTTTACTGTTTTATCTGATTGGGGGAGAAACATGCTACTACTTTTTCTTGAACACAATTACTAAACTGTTTACTATACCAAACGGAATTGCATGAGTGGTTTACTATTTACATAAGTCTCTCCATCATATATCGTTAGTTATGGACTTAAGCGCGAACACTAGTTAATGGATCCATTAGGGAAATGACCCTCCCCGGCCGGGGCAGTAGCGCTACCACGTACTGATTTTCACGTAGAAACGGGTGACTAATTATTCGTTACTGATGCTTGCTCAATTACGAGCATGTCACGGGAGTGACTGATTATTTACGGGTTAAGCTTCGATTATGAGCCTCATGGCAACGGTATAACTTACTTACTTACATTTGCTGGATTGCAAATACTGGTTTTACGATTGCTGGATTGCAATTACTGATTTTACGCCTACGGGCACTACTGATGAAATCTCGTGTTCAAAACTGGTATTACTTACAAACCTGTGAGATTCACCAACATTCGTGTTGACCTTTTTAGCATGTTTTCTCAGGTACCCGGATGGAGTAGGATTACTCCAGGACTTTAGCTAGAGTCGCATGATTTCAACACAATTGCATTAACGGAGATTCTTAGCATTATCTTTTGTATATTTTGATTATGTAATAGAATCTCCCGCTATACGCGTGGGCTCTAGGAAACTACATTTTTGTATACGAAAACACTAAGTTTTCAAACATTATATCTATGGAATGTAACTAATTTACAAATGTTGCATATAGATGTCGTTTGCTTTAGCTTTATGCTGTGATATTTGATTAGTAGCACCCCAAAACCTGCTTCCGCTAAACAGTGAATTTCGGGGGTGTTACAAAATCGAAATTGATGAAAGCAACAAATCATAATCGATGAGGAATTATTCATTCAAGCCGTATCATATTATCAACATCAATACAGATCGTCTACAGAGTGAAAAACACTCTCAGATTTATTTCTATAAACCCTAATATCAGATTGCATACATGGTGTAGGATACCTGGCATTGATGATAGAAAGAAACCGAAATTGATGAAGCAAAAAATCCCCCTCGATTTTGGAAGTTACATAGAAGATGGACAAATGCAGAGTAGGGTTGAAGGAAGCTACGCACGTACAGATCGTAGATGATGGGGTTTAATTTTGAATTAGGGGTACTTTAGTAATTTACAACACAATTATTAGGACTAATGACATCGTTATCTTATCTAATGGTGGATTAAAGAAGGATTATCTTGTAATCATGGGATGGGATTCTCTCAATGGTTTTCTTATATATATAGATATAGAAGATATAGAAGATATATATATAGATATAGATTAAAAGAGGATACCATTAAGGAATTTTGACCATTAAACACCCTTATTAATTATTTACAAACATTTTAATTATTCTAAATCTATTATAAATTATAAAATAATAATAATGTTAATTAATTAAAAAACCCTAGAGCGGCCTAATTCTGTTCCTCCGGATCCTCCAGTAACACCTGTCCCATTCCATTCGTGGTGTACTTCCTGGACGACCGCTCGCATGCCCGTCGACCGGTACATCATAGCTTAATATAATCGAGTTATTAATTGCATCTAAATGTTGGTTAGTTTGTGTAAGTTCATGGCATGTGAGTTTGATTTCGTTTTCTTTATGATTCTTATGAACTCTATACAGGACTTGATGTCGTTATCATTCGAGTTTGATATTTTGATTTTAGGTTTCTTGAATGTTGTTGTGATGTCTATATGATGATCATTGTATGTCAATATAGAATTCTGTAGCAAAGTTTTTAGTTTTATTGTGTATTACATAGAATTCAGGTTTCACTATTGGTTCTCAAATTTCTTTTGAAGTCCATGATTTAAGATATGTACAAGTTTGTATTTTATTTATCTTTTATCATCTCGATTTAAATTTAAATTCTGTACACAATAGGAGTTCAGTTTATTTGTAGATGTAAATGAGCCCAATGAGTTGTATTATACGTATAACTTTCTATGTGTTCAATTCCATTCGTTTTTATTATATAAGAGTTTGTGTGAAGTGCTTATTAGTTTTATTTTTATGATTTTGTAATTGGTAGATCATTGATTGATTACATTTGTAATTCTCTGAGGACCGCCTTCGATTTCGATTCTGGTAAACAAGGTATGCTACTTTTTTTTTGCTATTTACTCTCTACAATTTGTTAAAAGAGGACTGTTTTTCACTTGTGCATACTCAGCGGTGTCGTTTGGCATGCATGATCATATTGTACATGCGGTGTTTGGTTTCAATAAAATTTGCCTTTTTCTAAAAGAATACATATGATCAGTATAATTTCGAATTCAGACTCGTCATAGTCAACACAACTGATTCATGTGGAACAGAGTTGGATCATGATGTGCTTGCAGTAGGTTACGGGTCAGATGATGGTAAAGATTACTGGGTCGTGAAGAACTCGGTAAATGTTGTCGTACATTTTTGAAGCTTATATCTGATTAACATGCTTAGACTCCTTTCTATGTTTAAGTTCTTTTTCCCATTTGGGCCGCTCTGTTATATATCTATTGGTGTTCGAGAAGGCACCCTAGAGGTCCATGATTTATGAAGGAAAATATTGGCGTTGGAGAGTGTTGTCATCAAGGTAGGTGAAGGTGAACAAGAACCCTCTATTTCTTCTTAAATATTACGTGCCTAATCTGCGTTTTGTCATAATGCATATCTACCACAACATCACCTTAAATACCAGAATCAATTGAACACGGAAGAATATCGGGTACCTGAATTGACGCAGCTCGTGGAATTACCCGTGGAATCAAGGTTACTTTCGTTCGATCTAACATTATTGGACATTTCACTATGAACACGGTCTCTCCTATTGCAGATTATATTCCATAAGACAAGACCCACATACATCTGATTTATGCTACTGTCACTTATGATGAAATCCATCTAAAGGTATATAGCTATATTTAACTATTTTATACATCCGTATTATGTGATACATTGTAGTAGCATAGCACTCGAAACATGGGACTGTGTAACATCAGTTTTTTTTTTTTCCTTTTACTTTTTCTTTTTTTGAGGTTTTGAATACATTTTTTTTTTTTTGTTAGATGCTTTCACGAATTTCAAGCTTACATTTTTTTTATGTCGCATTCAAACAGAAACACAGATGGGTTCAGTAGGCTGACTAGTGGGACAATACAGCTTGTTTTGAGTAGCAGTTAAAGCATACTGTTTTTAGACGACAAACTAGGTTTATCTTTGTTACACATGCCATTGCTACGTGCCTTGGTTTTTTTGCTGTCTATAACCATTGTGAATAAGTTGGTCATCTTAATACTATTTATTTTGTGCCTATACATGTTGATTGTTAAGTCACCTCATTAGCGCAATCTCAGAGGTCATTTCATAATCTTCACCATGACAACCAGGTATTTTTAATTTTACTTTCCTGATTCCTCTATAACTTACTCACTTTAATAATATTCTTGAATATGCTGATTGTTTAGGGGTAAAATGGACGAGTACAGATTGAAACGAGTTGGATACACTTGCTTAATTACCTGGAAAAACTCTTTGTTTAAGAACTTGAAGTCTTTTGAAAATTTAGCTTGAACTCTGAATAGTGGCTTGCATAACTTGCTTTGACAACCTTACGTTAATTCAGACGGCAAATGTTAATTACTTTGTTCTTTAAAAATGGTTTTGTAAATGACATGTCTAACATTGTTAGTTATGGGTGGATCTGTTGCTGTTTATTTGGACTCTTACTTTGACTCACTAGCTACACTAGATGCATTTTTTGTTGCCTTACACAGGTTTATTTGATATACCCTTTATATAATATTGTAAAACAGGTGGGTACGTGGTTGAATTGCTCATATGTAGTATGTGTAATCAAATCTAATTTCTGTTATTTATATGTCAAATATAATTTATATGTGTAATCAAATCTAATTTCTGTTATTTATATATTATTTAATTTATTTTGCAATGAAAGGGTATATAAATATGTTTTAATAGTGAGACCTATTGTTTATGCCTTTATGGATTAAACTATCTATGTCGTTGCTTTATTATTAACAATAGAACAATTTTAAGATTTTGTTAGTAATGTTTTAACTAATAATAACAATACAAATCTGGAATATATAATTGGTGTTATGTTTAGTTTTTTCTTATTTTTAGATTAAATCAGGTTGCAAACATTGAGAAGTAGCAAAGTCAAAGAGCTTAGCATGTGTACATGGTTTAATGCAATTTATGGTGGTTTCATTAGCAATTTTCCAATTTTAATGACTAACTAAGAAAAGGTTTTAATGCAGATAGAAAGTTTCAAGTTTCTTAACAAGGTGAAGGGAGAGGTAAACTTCTAACCCCACATTTCATTCTCAAGCAAGAACAACAGGCTTGGATTTTAGTATGACTAATCATGGTGATGGTGTTGGATGTTAATTGAGTTTTTTCCTAGCTGGTCTTAACCTTAAATAATTTGTGATGCATTTGTTTGTTTTACTAAGCATATGTGGTTTTGATTTTCTACGGTTATGGCGAATCTTTGAAAAATTAAGATGAGAGATTACATCCATCTTATAGGTAGAAATTCAAGGTACATATATAACCATTTGATAAGGGCTGAGTTTTATTTATTTGTTTATTTATTTATTTTGGTCTCAAATTTCTTAATTTGCTATATATAAAATAGTATATAATTTCATCAATTGTTGAAAATAAGCTTAGTGATTGGGTTTTAGAATGATGGGCAATTTTTCTTCTATTCGTAGTTGATTTCACACTCTTATGTTTAATTCCAAATGTAGTATAAAAAGTCCATAAGCAATTGTAAGTCAATCGTATTTCTATATTTTCTATTGTATATGGCAATCCCATGTAAAGGATATGAATGCGGTTAATAAATTTTTCTTTTTTATAGAGTCGTAAACCGGGTCGCCATATGTGTGTAATGCAGATTCTGCTAGCTTTTAATGAGATTGAAGCCTTGTTCTAAGGGCATACTTTGACTTTTACTATCTAGGTTATAGTTTGATAGGCATTTAGTTATTCCTTTATTGTATTTGGATTTTAGTTATTCAATCTATTTGTTGAATTACCTCTTTTCATACATGAGTGGGTTGAAATTGCCACCTTTAATAATATTTTTAAGGTCTATCAATTAACGTGGATTAGTAGATACTTGATCAAGTGAAGTGTCTATCAGTTGGTGGTGAACGTGTAAGTTTTTATGATATACTTTGTGTGGTACCAATGATTGTCGGATCCTAGCAGATATTACAAGAACACAATTCTCAGTTTTGAATGTTACAAAGTTGTATATATGTAAAGTTTGCATAGTAAGTTTGAATATTTGGACTATGGAGTCGTACACACGTAATGCTAAAATGGGTTGATGGCACCTCAAACTATATGAAGTTTTGCATATGGAAATAAATTAGAAAAACTCTTTTATCTATATAACAAATTAAGTCATTTTTGTCACCCATACAAAATGTACTTATAAAGTATTCTTAAAATTATGTATAACAATATAATACACAATATCTTATAAATAAAAATCATATCTACAAAATCAAATGTAACAACCCGCGTTGTCGCGAGTCCTTCATCTAGTTATTATTTAAAAAACATGTCAATCGGAGTTATGAGTCACACTCAATTTTTTATTTTTTTTATCGACCTTCAAGTCATGATTAACTTAATGATTTGCCGATGAACTTTAGTCTGATTTAGATATGAAACAAGTGTTGTTTTTACTTCAAAATCAAGCTTTTATCAAAACTTTCTTTCATGATTATCTTACTTAGAAGTATTTTAGATAGTTAATGTCATCACTTGATAATATAAGCACTCTAAAGACTGTTTAACTCGTTTTATAATGCTCATACATTGCACTGAGACATTCAATATTGTAACACCCTAAAATTCAAAAGTAATATTGTGAATAAAGTAATAGTAATTGGTTTAAATTATATTTACCTTAGGTGAAATAAAATAGTAATAATCGTATGTCGGTTTTAAAGTTCCATACAATGATAATCACGGGGAAATAAAATTAAAAAATATAGATATCTACTCATATGTGTATTACGTATCATTATTTCTTCCCAAATACACACAATACGATCCAGAGGTTTCACAAATGAAGAAAACACACAGAATCTCAAACCCTTAACTAGAAATCGATTCAAAACATGAAATTGGAACTAGAAAACATGAATTCATCACCAATCAATCATTTCTATCATGAGGTAATGATGTTCTTCACTTAATTTTAACCTAGAATCTTGATTTTTATGGGTTTTTGGTGGGTATTGATGGATTAATAATTCTAATTCGAATTAGGGATGGTAAATGATTGAATTATGATATAGAAGTGAAATAATCATTGTGGTTAACACTAATTTATTATAGAATTTGTTAATTTTGATTTGTATCTAATGATTTAAAAGTGGGTTTTGATCAAAGGAATATGATTTGGTGATAATTCACCTAAATTAATGGTTAGAAGTGTTGTTGGAGCAATATTAGTGAAATTTGAAGTATAGAAATTAGTGGTTAAGTATTTGGATTAATTATGATTATGAAGATGATTATGTTAAGTTGATAAAATGATCATGATGATCATTAGTGATGATTGAAATAGGATACAAGTGCTGTTTTAATGATAATTAAAGTAATACACAAGTGATTAAGTCATGTATATGACTATGGAATAAGTAATGGAATAATAAATTTAAGAAGTTAATACGAATTAATGATGTTTAATATGATTTTCATAACCTTGGATTAGTTTATGACGAATCTTGAATTATGTAAGAAATGAAATAGTGAAATAAAGATAATTATACAACAAGAGAGATCATGTGTAATATGATCAATCCAAAAGGGTGATGGATTGATAATGTTGATTAATTGATTATGATGATTATAAGTTGTTAAATGTGTTATTGTATCTATATGTATATCTTAGGTGATCAAGAATGGTGGATTTGCTAATTATGTGGGAAATCATGCAATTACCTTAAAAGCAAAGGTGAGTGATACGAGGATTAAATGAGTAATGATTGTATGCTCCGGATTGCTTATGAGCAAGAGGTCTATACAATCGTTTGGAATATTGTTTGTTTCTTATATTTGTTTCTCATGATTGTTCTTATGTTGTATCGTACCATGAATCTTAAGTTGATATTTGTTGTTGACCATTGTTGTTAATTGTTGCTAGTTGTTGAGTTATTTGGAATAAATATGGAATTATATGAATTATGTGAATTGAGTATTGTAGAGATTTGATTGTTACGAAATAAATGATTATTACGAAATAAGTGCTTGGCACTACCCGGTATCTATTAAGCTTGGTATTCATTCCGATGTGATTTGGTGCCATGCTTACTTGTATCTATTGGATCGCGGATCCGTAAGAAATATGGAGAAATCTCTACAGTTGCTCAATAGTATCTATTTAAAAAGATGAGTTATTATTTGATAATTGTATCATGTTGGTGCTTGTGGTGAATTATTCATTTAATTGCTTGTATATTCACTAAGCTTTATGCTTACTCGTTTAAGTGGTTTTATGTTGTAGGTGTTTGGTTCGGTTGAACCAATTGGATGAAATATGATTACAATGAGGTAGCGTGGATTGAAGCTTGTAGTGTTGCTAGACAAGCTTCTCATTCTATTGAATTGTCGTTTTGAATTGCCATTGTATAAATCGCCCAAAAGATTATGATTTAGTGAAATGCATCATAGATGTATTCATTTTGAATTTTTTGTAACAATTAAGTGTGGAATTAAATGGGACCAATGCAAAACGAGTTTACTTAAAAAAAAAATAAAAATTTGCTTTTCAAATATCGATGTCGATCTAAATATATATTTTGAAGGCATTCAAGATCGATACCGATATTTCAATATGTTTTTTGAACGTACAACATGACGTTTTAATTAATTTATATTTTTATGAAACAATATTCTTTTTTCAACCAATTGGGCATAGTTCAAGTGGTACCGTCACCGCAAATGCTCAGGTCTCACATGTCTGACCTACATGTCAGGGGTTCGAATCCGTCCCTCAACGCATGTAGGTGATTTCCCGACGTTGATGCTCCTTGCGGGTAAGCAGACACGTACCATTGAAATATGGTACAGGGTTCCTCAGCACATATAGGTGATTTGCCCAGTATTGATGCTCATTGCGGGTGGACCAGACACGTAAAATATGATACGGGGTGAGAGGTATCCTCCAAATTATTATTTTTTTCCCTTTTTTCGTGAATATACAATATTAGTTTAGTTTAGTTTAGGTTTATCAACTTTATTTCTTTTTCTTTATTAATCATAAACTACAATAATCTGTATAATTATATAAAAACGTTGATAATAGTTAAACCTGTTATAATCATAAAACTATTAGGCCCATTTGATTCAAAAAATGATTTATGAAGGAATGAAATCTATGAAATGAATTGTAATTGGACCAGACACGTAAAATATGATACGGGGTGAGAGGTATCCTCCAAATTATTATTATTTTCCTTTTTTTTTCGTGAATATACAATATTAGTTTAGTTTAGTTTAGGTTTATCAATTTTATTTCTTTTTCTTTATTAATCATAAACTACAATAATATATATAATTATATAAAAACGTTGATAATAGTTAAACCTGTTATAATCATAAAACTATTAGGCCCATTTGATTCAAAAAATGATTTATGAAGGAATGAAATCTATGAAATAAATTGTAATTTGATGGAATTTGAATCTCATTCACATGTGATTTAAGAAATTATAATATCCATGCGCGTTTGGTTGACACTGAATGGAGTTATATACTTCAAATTTTATAAAACTTAGTATAAAAATAAATATTGAATTCTATCTATATAACTAAAGGATGAGACTCTAATATATTTGTCAACTTCTAACATATGCCACAAAGGATTTATCATACGTGTCAATATATTGTTAGCCCGTATTCCATGTCATCATCCCTTATAAAATTGAAGTTTTTGACTAAGTCATTATTTCCATCAATATTTACCAAAGCAATAGAAACTTTATTAATATATCCCTATATAATAAAATAAAGTATTTTTTTCATCCTTTTTATTTTAACCATCATATCTATACTTTTAACCATATCATTATTTATTTATTTTAATCAATATTTTTTTAACAATACTAGAACTATGCAAAAAAAAGTGCCTAAATTAGTAACCTTTAGCAGAAAAAACAACCTTAAATATAATAAGAACTCATGAACTAGATTATATAATTTACTGAAATCAATAACAACCAACACTTCATATCAGTATTCGATATCTATAACATTCGCTACTCTAAAAATAACAAAACTATATACTCATATTTTATCAACCAATAAAATCCATAAGCAAGCACATCACATTACTCCAAACATAATATTTTATCAATCAATAAAATCCATAAGCAAGCACATCACATTACTTCAAACATAATATTTTATCAACCAATAAAATTCATAAGCAAGCACATCACATTACTTCAAACATAGTTATTAAATTGCTCCAAAAAATTTAAGTGCTCTCAAAATATTCAATAAGCTACTCTTTGATAAATTAACTATTCCAAAAAACAATCAACAAAATAATTGATTCAAATCATATTCAGCAAATTCAGAATTATTTCATTGTTGCTCCAGAAAGAGGTTCAATACAATATGTTAAATTGCTCAAACAACCTTCTCATAAAGAAAACCAATGATTTAAGAAGCTAAAATTGAGTTGTATGAGCGATAGCATCCACGAACGACTCTGTGAGAGAGGCGGTCAATGAAACAAGGTTAAACTGAAAACAAAGTATAATGAAACCTTAAAATAAATAAACCAACTCGCAATAATCAAATTAATTGTTGCAACATATACGTTAAGGATTTAGTCTATGGCATGGAGGTGACTCGGATAGGTACAGAAGTAAGACACTTAGGGCCTTTGACTATTGTAGTTATTCTTTTATGAAGCAATGAAATATAAATTAAATATTTCATAAACAAGATATGTAACATTTGTAACAGATTATTTAGAGATATTTTTTACAATCTCAATCACCAAAATCTAATCTTAATTGAAACATTTACTAATTAAAACTTGAATCACTAATTAAATATTTCAAATTATATTATAAACAACAAAATTACATAGCTATGCATCGCACGAGTTTAATACTTGTATATAAATACGAGTTTAATACTCGAAGATTGAGAAACAACTTTTTATTCTGTGCAAAGGAATCTTGTTTACAATAATGTTTTAAAACCTGGGTCAACCCGCCCGGGCGACCCAGTTGAACCGCGAATCGATCATGGGAACGGGTCAATTAGCATTAGGGTTGGAGCACTTTTCGGCTCGGATCAACCCGTTGGGTTTTCCAGTCGGACCAGTGACCCGGTGACCGGCCGGGTTTTAGTTTTTATCAAATCGAATGGCGAGTTTTATAAAGAAAAGATCATCTTTTTGCCTACACAGAGGAAAACTTCATCTCCGACCTTTAATTCATGTGACGGAGGTGGTGGTGGTGGGGGGTAGTGGAAACATCTGGCTAAGAAGAGGTGGTCGAGAAGAAAATGATGAAATGATGGGTGGAGGTGGTGGGAATCGGTTGAGGTTTGAGTTTGCCATGATCAGCTTTGATAATTGTATTGTATGTATGGGTTTAATAAGGTAAGAGATGTATGATAATGGACAAGGAGATAAAAGGGAAAGAAGATTAAGGAGAGAGAGTAAGCTAGGGTTGAAATAATGGGGTGAAATAATAAAAAAATAATGAGTGGTATGATTTGTTCCTACAAGCTTTGATACTTTGTCTTAAGTGGAACACTTTTCAAGACCTGAATTCAAACTATTACCAAATTCCAACAAAACGGGTGTAACACCCACAAATTTATGGTTTAGCGGAAGCAAGCTTTGGGGTGCTACTAATCAAGTAATCAAGCACAAAGGATACAGTGAACGACTCTATATGAGACGTTCGAAAAATAATACATTACATAAGTATTCAAAATACATAAGTGTCGAGTTCGCTAGTAAATTCTATAGATTCTAATACATAACATCTATTACAAAATAAATGCATAAAATCTCCAAGTGTGTAAATGCATGCGACTCGAGCTAGTAAGCAAATCCTGCTGGGCCATCCTACTGTTGCTGTGTACCTGAGAATGCATCACTAAAAGTGTCAACCAAAAGGTTGGTGAATCTCACAGGTTTGTAGTAAATAGTTAGTTTGAACATATCAAGTAGTAAAAGTGTTTGTACAGTTTTAACCGAGTAATAAGTAATGATTACACGAATGCAATCGGGTTGATATACATTTCCATGAGCATCATTATAACACCCCTCATTTATTAAAACAATTATAATAATAATTGTGATTCGGAAGCGTATATTTCACACATGTAACCATGCTTTACATTACCCTTTAATGTAGATAAACTTTTTCCAAACTAAATACATGACATTTCAACAACTAGGTGTTATATAATTTAAAACATTTCTTCGGTTATTAAACCAACATCAGAGTAACAGCCTGTCAAACATTCCATCAATTCCAAACACTTCCTGCCCCGCCCAATATGTCCCATCACTTATAACCTGCAGGAAGAACTGTGGTGGGGTTAGCATAACGCTAAGTAAATGAAACTATAATCTACAATCCAACTTAGCACAACAATCTGTTTACATCAAATAACAATAAACAATCAATCAATCATCATAAGGATCGGTGGTTCTTGAGATACCTTTATACCGGTTTGGTACTCAAAGAACACTTATCAATCATCTGTATTGGCCTATACAGAATTACCGATAACCTGTTGTTAATCACACACGACCTAAATCTTTGAACCAACATTTCAAGTTCCAAGATTTCCTGTCGTCTATAATAACAACCAAGTCCAACCATCATTTTAAGTTGACCTCAGAATCTTACATACTAGCTCAAACAGCCAAGTAAGCAAACAACCAAACTAACATGGCGAGTTATCTCAAACGAAAACATTATATCAAAGTAATACTATAACTACTTGTTGTAACCAAATCATTACAACTAAATCACACTGAGGTTACAGATCCACTCACCGACTACCTCAGTCGTCCACTCAGTAGTCTAATGTCACTGAGCCTTTTGTTTATCTGAAAACACATCAGAACCACACAAGTTAATAACTTGTCTCAATATTGATATAACATCACTCAAATAGATTTACACAAACCATTCCAAACTACTTGATTCATATGAATTTATACAATCATCACAATCATCTATATTCAATCCATACTTACATGGATTCATGTCATGGTTGTCAACAACATGTTTAGTCACTACAACATGATATTTAACTCCAATGTTAACTTTCTTGATTTATCACTTAATCATGATTAATTATCATGATAATCACTTTTCAACTTTAAATCAAATAAGTTATCATTTTCTTATAATCATTTAACATAATTCATTCCATGATTATAAATACTCACTTTTAATCACCACAATTCACAATCAATTATCAACTTATAATCATTTTATCACCTTCATTCATCTTAATCATTGTTAATTAATATAATGCAATCATTAACAAGATTATTAGCCTCTAACATTAACAATTCATCAATTCTAAGTTAGAGCTTAGCTTATAATCACCATTCAAGTATCAAATAACCATTCTAACATGATTACAAGCTTTGATTTATGAATACTTAACTAAACCCTTAACTATCTATATGATCATACATCATATTCTTCATTTTTAAACTAGGGTTTAGGTTATGATCCTTATTTAAGCATCAACTATCAATTATACAAGCATTATAACCTTCAATTTCAAGTAAATCAAACTAATTCAATCAAATACTCAAAAACCCATTTCTAGGTTTATATGAGAATCAAGAATTGAGACTTACAACATGATTAGGATGATCAAGAGATGCTTAATCCACGTTTTTGAAGCTTGAATTCGAGTTCAGGAGCTTCAATTTGATGTTAAGAATTGATTTCATGAATGAATTTAGGGATATATGTGTGTATGTATGTTCATACGTACGTATGCATATAGATATATGAGGAAGTTAATAAACCGACTCAAACATATGAGTCTATCATATAATTGGTAAATTTTCATTCCCCGTACTTATCATTGCCTGGAACTTAAAAACCATTTGTGGGGAAACATTATTTTATTTTACCGTCAACTGAATTAATTTAAAACAATCAATAATTTATTAGTCACAATAAATTATTCGACTCTTTTCCTCATTTATTTTCAAATAACAAAGGAGACCATTTTCTGACACATTAATAACAGTTCACAGTCAGAAAATATTAAAATACTACTAGGTCCGAAGACTGGGTGTTACAATTCTCCCCCCCCCCCCCCCCCCCCCCTTCCCCTTAAAGAGATTTCGTCCTCGAAATCTGATCACACTTATCCAATCAAGTGAAATAGAGTCACACATTTCATTTCACTAATACTATACTTTTCATACTTTTCTAACCACATAATTATTCATTACTATATGCACACAAGATGTGGTTAAAATTTATTTCACTTATGCATATCATCCTTATGCATAACTTTAGTCACACCACTACCAAAATGTACTTACATATATTTAACCACTCATACACTAAATGTGTATACATCTTATCAACCTACACACCACCAGTGTATATCTCAATTAAATTCACACAAACACATAAGTTATGCTTTGTACTCAATTTAATTTGCTAATACAAGATGCAATATTCATCATATAAGTTGCATCTTCAACTATTTAATCACAAATACACACATCAAATGTTACTCCCGTGAACAACTTATAAATATAGATACACGTTTTCAATTCTTTCCACATTCACCTATCCAAATGTACATGTTTCTATCCTTCCCCCCTACACACATACTGTGCATATATCGTATCTCAAATAAGTTTAAATAACCACTTACATGACCATTCATACTTAGCCATGTCAACTATTTAAACATATAATCCACTTTCATCTTTATCACAACAACAACAATAACAAGTGGTACTGAATACCACAACATGTACCTTAACCATAAAGGTTTAACTTACTTCACCACTAGCAATTTAGCTAACAATTTGCTAGAATTTCCAACGTTACAACTAGTTTATCATCACTTTACTTAGGTTATATGAAACTCTTTTCTCTAAAAGAATCCAATTCATATAACCATCAACACATAGGAATAACCATTAAGCCTTTTGTAGAGGTCCAATTCTATGGTAATACCATTATCACATAATCAATTAGCATCCTTTCACATCAACTCGGACGCTAAATCAACACCTGTTAATACCATGCGCCATCAGCATAGGTATTTCAACAACACAAGGTGCTGTCATTAGTCATCTATTCAACAATATCAACACAATATTATTCGCAATCAACTGACATCTACTTTGCTTAAATCATCTTTTAATTAACACATCACTTGTACCATAGGTACCACATTAACAACAATTTATGGTGTACTACTCTTTCATTTCAGTCAATCATTCATTGACTATTTCTCAATTACAGGTCAACATATCTTACCTGTTATTTTAAATCACATTAACTTTTTCTGGTACTTAGTAACCTCAACAACTCCATGTGAAATGGCATAATATAAATACGTTGGCCAGACGTCGTCATATTATGTCAGTCACATTTCATTCTCAGGCAACCTCATACCATCCATCTTCAAAGTTATTACTCTTTTACTCTCACATGTCTCACAAATGTGATATTCAAATTTACACACTTATACAGCACCTTAACAACAGACATACAACCAAGTATTAATTTGCTATTATTTTCAACTTATCACTTTAAATGAACAATTAATCACATAATCAGGTAATTATAACTCTTTTTCACTATTTCATTAGCACGTATGTAATGTCCAACATAATTACATCAATCAACACTTTTGTTACCCGATTCAATATCAATTACTAGTTATATCTTTTTAACATAGATGTAATATCCAACAATTACATCTATCAGCATCATTTAACACTTACAGTACATTTAGTACTAAACGCTTTGTCAACACTATGTGCAACATTCAACACATATTCATCAATTTAGACACCTTTAATTGAATTACAATTGAGCATTTCATGTTTAACTATCACATAAATATGAGCTCATATATTTATTTTGCACATTCTTAAAATGCTCAATTCCACACTTTCTATTACTCTACATGATTCAAATATTTTATCATGTTTCAACTAATTCATATATATGATCCACATAATCCCATACTCAATGTTTAGTAACCCTAGTTAGCAACAATCAATCATACCAGTTACTAACATAATTTGCAGTTAAATAAACCGCCTGAGAATAACTCATACATAATAACATATGTGGACATCTTAAAACACATTTTAGTATTGCACATATACACAAGAATGCTCCCTGGGCTCAAAGAAACAAAAGCCCAATACAAAACGTAAGTCAAAAGTCCGAAATAAGGTCCGAAAAACATTAAAATGCCATTTTCGGGCCCCAAACGACCCCGAATGGCCAAAAACCGCCTAGGCTAAGGAACTTAGCTTTGATCATTGGACCATTTTCGAGTGACCGTGTAAATTTCAGCCCAATCCAAGTTCAAAGAAAATTTGTCAAATTTTCCGTCGCTAAAAACACTACTAAAGTCTTATGCACTTTTGGAATTTGCAAAAAAATGTCAAATTTAGTCTTGCAAACGCAATCCGGGTCAAGATGGATGGATCGCGTTCCCCAGCACAAAACGTTCTGTAACCAATTTCAACATGCTAACGCGATCCGGATCCCATGCCAGGATCGCGTTCCTATGCATTTTTCAGACCTGCAACTTTAATGCAATTTTCCGAAATTCAAACGCGCGTATCTCTTAAATCGTAAAGAATTAAGGTCTGAAATTTTGCAGGCACGTTCATATGATCAAAATGCAACTTTCTATTTTTCCACTTTTTCAAAATTCACGTTTATCGAGAAAACGGACGTACGACTCATTTTAGTCCATTTTTAACCATTTTCGTTGACACGCCATATTCCAAATGGCTAGGTTTCTGGTTTCAACCCTTTGCCAACATGCTTATACATATATTTGTGACGTGTGGGCACTTTCATCACCCTCATATACTTGTTCTATCATGTTTTAACTAGTCGACCCGTTTAAGGGTCCAAATTGGCACTTTTACCAATTTCAACCATTTTGACTACCACAATACTTTCAACACATTTTGCTACTATATTTATGACTTAAAGTCACTTTGACATTCGTTATACTCAATTCACTACTTGTTTTAACCATATAACCAACAAGTGACCCATTTGGGCACTTTAACAACTCATTTGGGTTTCAACCCATACGATTACTATTCCATTATCCATTTCACATTACGTTGACTATTATAAGTCAAACTAACCCAGTATCACTATTGGTGTCATATTATACCATCAAAACACCAATTTCACATAAAATTCATTATGTTTAAGCCAATTACAACAAATTTTCAACCTTGACCTTTCACAAACTTGTCAACACATATAAAGACTCGTCGACCACTTTGACTTTCAATTTTACCACTTTTAACACCTAGATCATAATTCAACCGCAATCATGATCAAGGCACAACACATAAGCATTTAGCCACATTTTCAAGTATTCTCCCGAAGGAGCAACTATACTTCAGACAACTATCACATAATGCCTTGACAAGGATTTATAATCACCTTGCATTTATCAAATCATAATCACACAATGATTTATACTTTATTTTCCTATCGTAGACACACTTTAATCCAAATAATGCAACTGTTACACTTCATTCAACAATGTGTCTACACAATCCATTTCTAGTTCATTTTGAACTACTCATGATGCTAAACATCTCAACTAATATTCCTAGCATCACATTAACAAGTAATAATCACCAATGACTCATAACTGGGGAATCATATCAGTCTGACTCAATCACTTTACTACTAATCATCATTGTAAAGCAAGCAATTCCAATTAAGGTAAATCCAAGTAAGCTTATCGAGGATTACCTGATATAGCCGAATTGCCGAGAGTACCAGTCAGTACTCATGTGTTACCGTCTCTGTATTCAAAACAACAATCTCACAAGTTGTTAAGCGTTAGTACATATCACACTAACTAATTCTCATACCACAACTAATCCCACACTCATTGGAATGTTTGACTTAACACAACGATAGATTTGGGATTGAACATTACCAATGTCCAATTCACCCAAACCTATGCTCTGATACCAACTTATAACACCCCTCATTTATTAAAACAATTATAATAATAATTGTGATTCGGAAGCGTATATTTCACACATGTAACCATGCTTTACATTACCCTTTAATGTAGATAAACTTTTTCCAAACTAAATACATGACATTTCAACAACTAGGTGTTATATAATTTAAAACATTTCTTCGGTTATTAAACCAACATCAGAGTAACAGCCTGTCAAACATTCCATCAATTCCAAACACTTCCTGCCCCGCCCAATATGTCCCATCACTTATAACCTGCAGGAAGAACTGTGGTGGGGTTAGCATAACGCTAAGTAAATGAAACTATAATCTACAATCCAACTTAGCACAACAATCTGTTTACATCAAATAACAATAAACAATCAATCAATCATCATAAGGATCGGTGGTTCTTGAGATACCTTTATACCGGTTTGGTACTCAAAGAACACTTATCAATCATCTGTATTGGCCTATACAGAATTACCGATAACCTGTTGTTAATCACACACGACCTAAATCTTTGAACCAACATTTCAAGTTCCAAGATTTCCTGTCGTCTATAATAACAACCAAGTCCAACCATCATTTCAAGTTGACCTCAGAATCTTACATACTAGCTCAAACAGCCAAGTAAGCAAACAACCAAACTAACATGGCGAGTTATCTCAAACGAAAACATTATATCAAAGTAATACTATAACTACTTGTTGTAACCAAATCATTACAACTAAATCACACTGAGGTTACAGATCCACTCACCGACTACCTCAGTCGTCCACTTAGTAGTCTAATGTCACTGAGCCTTCTGTTTATCTGAAAACACATCAGAACCACACAAGTTAATAACTTGTCTCAATATTGATATAACATCACTCAAATAGATTTACACAAACCATTCCAAACTACTTGATTCATATGAATTTATACAATCATCACAATCATCTATATTCAATCCATACTTACATGGATTCATGTCATGGTTGTCAACAACATGTTTAGTCACTACAACATGATATTTAACTCCAATGTTAACTTTCTTGATTTATCACTTAATCATGATTAATTATCATGATAATCACTTTTCAACTTTAAATCAAATAAGTTATCATTTTCTTATAATCATTTAACATAATTCATTCCATGATTATAAATACTCACTTTTAATCACCACAATTCACAATCAATTATCAACTTATAATCATTTTATCACCTTCATTCATCTTAATCATTGTTAATTAATATAATGCAATCATTAACAAGATTATTAGCCTCTAACATCAACAATTCATCAATTCTAAGTTAGAGCTTAGCTTATAATCACCATTCAAGTATCAAATAACCATTCTAACATGATTACAAGCTTTGATTTATGAATACTTAACTAAACCCTTAACTATCTATATGATCATACATCATATTCTTCATTTTTAAACTAGGGTTTAGGTTATGATCCTCATTTAAGCATCAACTATCAATTATACAAGCATTATAACCTTCAATTTCAAGTAAATCAAACTAATTCAATCAAATACTCAAAAACCCATTTCTAGGTTTATATGAGAATCAAGAATTGAGACTTACAACATGATTAGGATGATCAAGAGATGCTTAATCCACGTTTTTGAAGCTTGAATTCGAGTTCAGGAGCTTCAATTTGATGTTAAGAATTGATTTCATGAATCAATTTAGGGATATATGTGTGTATGTATGTTCATACGTACGTATGCATATAGATATATGAGGAAGTTAATAAACCGACTCAAACATATGAGTCTATCATATAATTGGTAAATTTTCATTCCCCGTACTTATCATTGCCTGGAACTTAAAAACCATTTGTAGGGAAACATTATTTTATTTTACCGTCAACTGAATTAATTTAAAACAATCAATAATTTATTAGTCACAATAAATTATTCGACTCTTTTCCTCATTTATTTTCAAATAACAAAGGAGACCATTTTCTGACACATTAATAACAGTTCACAGTCAGAAAATATTAAAATACTACTAGGTCCGAAGACTGGGTGTTACAATCATAGTCGAAGCTTAACCAGTAGGTAAGGTACAACCAAGTACCAGTAATGTGCCCCCTTGAGTGCTAATCCAAAGACACTCATGTGTAACGAGTAAGAAACGTCCGTTTATACAGTACGGTTCGTGGTAGCGCTACTACCCCGGGCGGGGATTGTCAGTCCTATATGGATCCATATACTAAAACTCGCGCTTATCCTATAATTAACAACTATGATTCAGAGGCCTTCAGTGGATTAATCATAACTCATGCAATTTAGTATATCAGTAAGTCTGTAAGTCTGTAAAATAGTAAGTCTGTACATGTGTTCAAGTAAAACAAGTAATGCATCTCACCCCTGAGTGAAAAACAGTAAAAATAGGGGCTATGAGACTCACCTGAGTCTAGCAAGTTTGATACTTTAGTGCAATCGAATAAGTATCCCGGATGTAATTCCGTAAGTTGGTTCTCCGAACCCTACAACCTTCTGGCGTCCGGAACGCACAAGGTTGTAAGTAAGTAAATAAGTTGGTGTCTTAGAAGATCACCCATGCTAGTTGTCCACTCAACTAGGAAATGTCCAAGTGTTTGTTTAGTATTTCGTTTGTAGTTTGAAAACAAGTATGGCCCGTTGGTGCCGGTTTTGTAATAATAATTTCAGAAGTGTTATTATTATATGTATCATCGTACGTGAGTATTCGACACTTAGTGTAAAAAGTATTTTCGAGATCCTGGATGACGGGGGTCCGGGGGTAGCGCCCCTGGTAGCGGGGTCCAAGGGGCAGAGCCTCTGGCTGGGGTCGAGCTGCCAGGTCAGCTTGGAAAATTTTTATTTCTACTACTTCGCTTTATTAAAAATCGCAACTGGAATTTAAATTCGGAAAAATCGACTAAGGTTGGCCGCGGACTGAAATGGTGTTGCGAATTGAGTTCGCGGTGCGAAGTGAGTTTAGGCTCGCAAGACAAGTGGGTTCGCAAGTCTCGACTCACAGGTCTCGACTCGAAGGACAGGTCGGTTCGCAGTTCAACTCGCAAGTCAGCTCGATCCGCAGATTGACTTCGCGGGTCCAGTTTTTAGTGGGTGAATCTCGACTCGCAAGTCGAGGTCGACTCGCAACACTCGACTCGCGGATAAGTGTGCGAATTCAGTTAGATCTCAGCTAGCGAGACGAACTGTCAGCGATTTTCAAATAGGTTTCGATTTTTAAAGCATTTTTAGCGGGATTTTCGGGCATAATCTTGTTGAGTGGACTCATTAACATGTAAATAAACATAAATCAAATGTTTTGAATGTGAGAAATCTCTTACAAAGCTTGTGAAGACAATGGAGGAAGGAGATGGTGATGAAGATGCTTGTTGATGATGATGATGATGATGATGATTCCGACGGTGGTGGCGGTTCGGCGGTGGTGTGGTGGTGGCTCTTGGAGCCGTTTTGTAGAGAGAGAAAGAAGGGAGAGTTTTTGTTTTTAGAGAGAGAGATGGAAGATGAGAATGAGGGTGGGTGTTGGAGTAGAAAGGAAGAAAAAGGGAAAAGGTGGGGCTGGGTCCGCGGGTCAGGGTCGACCCGTTTGGGTCTCGGCTCGCGTGGTTGTGTTTCCGAATTTTGTATCACGAGTTGTAGTCGGTTAAATCATGTAGTTGTTTAACTGTTACTTCGCGTTATATGTTAAAGTATATTCGAAATATTTTTAACCGAAGTATTTTATCAAAATACTTAATAATGAGTTATGAAAATATAACTTGGAATATTTTCTTTTGTTGGGCGCGTTTTGCGTGCTTTCGTCGTGTTCAGAGTGTTTTTATAAATAAGTAATACTTGTAATATAGCCTCACAATATATTAATGTAAATAACGTTTGTTTGGATAATTCCACATTATTTATAAATTTGTCGCCAACGTCCCTATTAGTTAATGTCGGACTTCGTCCGGTCCATCTGTGTACGATTTCAGCAAATCGCGTACGCGTGTATATAATTACACTAAATCCTATGTATATTTAGCCTAATATAACTAAATACACATAATAATCACACAATTAGGTACAGTAATGATAGCCTAAAATGCAGGGTGTTACAACGAGTTTGACGCGAGTTGACCCGGTTTAACCGGACCCAACATTCCAACCGAGTCAATTCAAAACCTGATTTTTAAAACATTGGTCTACAAAATATATATATAATATAAATACAAATATAAAGATATAAAAATATAAAATATAAAATACAAAATATTAAATATAAAATATTAAATATTAAATATAGAATATAAAAATATAATAATTAATAAATGATATATTGAGAATAAAACATAATAATAATAATAATAATAATAATAATAATGATAATAATAATAATAATAAGAGCATTCCCAACGCCACCTTCGGTTGGCCATCGGTTGAAACCGACAGAAGGACGCCGATGGCACGGAGCTGTCGATTTGGTCCGTCGATTTTGACCTTCGGTTTTCCGACGCTCCATCGGTTGGGGCGTGGGGTCCGCGAGAGAGCCGTAAATATATATAAAAAAAACCCAACGGCTTTCTAGCCGTTTTTTATTATTTATTTTTTTTAAAACCCACTTTTTCACCATAAATAAACACCATCTTTTACCCATTTCACACACCACAATCGTCACTACTTTTAACCTTTTCTTACACTACAATTCACACAACTTTTACGCATTTCATACAACTCCATTTCAAACACAAATACACTACACTAAATGGATTCCAATTATGATCTTGAAGATTTGAAAGCACTCATGACTTTTTTCGATCCGATGGCCTGATATTATTAATTCGATAGTCACCAATTCAGACGACGAAGATAAAACCCCGATCCATCCACCAAGAGCACAAAACGTTGAATGGACCGAGAATGAGCTAAAAATTTTGAGCGAAGAGTGGCTCGAAGTGTCCAAAAATTGTCCGGTTGGAGCTTCACCATCGGGAAAAAGTTTTTGGCTAACCGTACCAAAAAACTATAACTCCAAAGTTGAGGTGAAACGTACAACAAATCAATTAATCGCCAAATGGAACGAACTAAAAAAAACGACCACTAGACTACTAGTTTACATTTACTATTTTTATTGTGGTGTGATTTTTAATTATTGTAATGTTTTATTTTTAGTTAATTAATGTTGTTTTTATCTAATTGTATTGTTTTAATTATAATGAAATGCGTTTCATTTTAATTATTGTGTTTTAAATAGTTAATTAATTGGTGGGTCCATGAAAAAAAGTGACGGAACACTAATGGCAGGGCCTGTCACTTTCTGTCAGTTTTGTGAAAAAGCTTACGTGGAGCAGACATGGCATGTCAGTTTCAGTCTTCTGTTGTGAATAGTCTAAGACCACTCCCATCTGTGACTAAATCTAACTGAAACCGACTAGGCCACTTCACCATCACTTTAATTTTTGGGTCTCACATTTATCAATTTACCTTTATTTATACACACACGCGAAAAAAGAAAAAAGAAAAAAAAACCCAGACGCACGTCAGTTTTCCGTCTAGGCCACTTCACCGACTAGGCCACTTCAGCATCACATCAGCTTTTTTAAAACTGACTGAAACCAACTAGGCCACTTCACCATCACGTTAATTTTTTTATACGCATACGCGAAAAAGAAAAATGAAAAAAAAACAGACGTACGTCGGTTTTCTGACGAGAAAAACCGACGGACCGAACCGACGGCGTGGTACCATCGGTGTCGGTTCTGTCGATTTTAACCGACAGAAACTGACGACCATTGATGAGAGCCGTCTAATAATAATAATAATAATAATAATAATAATAATAATAATAATAATAATAATAATAATAATAATAATAATAATAATAATAATATAACATAACATAAATACCCCATAGAATTATATAATGTAGTATAATATCATATAACGTAACTGAACAGAATTACTTTGTTGATGGAATGAAATTACATCCAAATTATTTAGGAATTGAATTCCTTCATTTAATGGGATTTGATGGAATCGAATTCCATTTCATGTGTCAAGCAAATAGACAAAATAATGCAATCGAATTCCATTCATTCCTGTTTTGCCAACCAATCAAGAAAATGAAATTTAATCTTATTCCAATTTCATCAGATTACATCAGAATCCGACAACCAAACGCGCCCTTGAAATTTACATATTGTTTAAGTAAATGAACTATTTTCAGATTTTTTAGAGGTTCAACTTTTTAAATTTTTTTTTTTTGACAATTTATATATACTTTGGGGATTAATCAGTATTATATAAACCCTAAAATGAAAAAACAAACTGTGACAAAAAAAATTTGAGACAAGTTAGACTAAAAATTCAAGTGTGCTAATTCAAAATAAAGCATCTATTATCAATTAAGGTGACACTTTTCAACTAGAATATGTGTGCTAATTCAAAATAAAGCATCCATCAATTAAGCTGACACTTTTCAACTAGATTATCTTATCTTTGAATATAGCTCATTGCTTTAAGTGAAAGTTACAATCCAGATGGTACTAAATTGTAGCTATTTTACCAAACAATAAACAAAATAAACTAAATCAGCAAATAAATTTTTTACACATTTGATTCGGGTGATGTAACTATAATTCATCAAATAAACTGAAACTAGATCATAACCCGCAAATTTGCGGGCGAGATCATTGTATCTTATTCAAATTATTGTGAGTTTACAAACGCTAGTTTTCCTGTGATTATGTTAATCTTGTTGTAGTCCAAGCGACTAAAAATGTATGAATGTAAGAACGCGGATGAAAACACGAATAAGAAGCATCGTTTACCATTAAATAAATTATTTGTTTTTGTGTCTTATGGATTCAAAATATTCTAATACGAATAAAAACGTGCATCAATCATGTTGGCTTGGAATCTCTAGGCCTTGCAACCCATAAAGTACTTAGAGCATTTAGACGTGCATAGTAGTCGGATATAGCCAGCCATACTAACGCGGATTGTCATGTTGTCAATATCTCATGAAGTTGTACTAAAGTAGTCTCCTGAAGTGAATCAGCCTACAAATATAGGAGTAAAAAAAAGTTAGGAAGAAGTAGAAATTCTGTATATATATGAGTTTAGTTTCTTTGAATTGGTTGAGGGGAAACATTTGTTTTGAATTGGTTGAGGGCAAACAGAATCACATGGACTTCTAACGAAAGTATTTTTAGCATTTACTTGTGTTATAAGTATTTTCAAGGTGCCTATGACATGTTTGTTTATGCTTGCAGCTGCCAAAGGTATTTAATGAATGTATTTTGGTACCATCACAGCGTGACATTACGTTAAAGGGACATGGAGAGACAACATCAATTACTGTAGTTTGTAAGGGGAAAAATGATGTTTGGAAGTTCGAGAAGAAGTCCATAGAGGAGTACATTTAAAAAGACGGAATTTTTATTGGTCACTTCTTGCACTTTATACATGAAGGGGTTGATATTTGGTATTTAACGTATTACAACGGATATGGTTTGGAACGTGGTATGGTTAACGGCTACGGTAACAACGTGCCAAGGTGCATCATAAAGACCTGGGACACTTATTGTTATAACACGGTACAAATATAAACTATTTTTACAACTAATATTGAAGGCCATTTAATCATATTTTCTACTTGAGAAATAGTATATCCTTTTGTATTTGTTGTTACCACCTGCAGATGTTCCAACGGGAGTTTGTAAATGCGTTGAATTTTAAGATCAAAAGGACGATAAGACTGAACACAACGGTTGGGAAGTTTGATGTTGAAATTTTGAAGGACGAAGGCATTGTGATAGGTTTTGATGTTGAATCGTGGGAGATGGTATCTGAGAATTTGAATTTGGCATTAGATACAATGTTGGCCTTTAATGCATCTTTGCCCAATTCTCCAGTCCTAACAGTTTTTATGCGTAATGGGTTGAAGGTCAATTACGCCTCAGATAATGAAGCCGGTAGGCCCTAATATAGTGAATTTATTAATTATTTATATTTAAATTGAAAATTCTGTGAAGGAATATGATCTAATACAAAGCTAATGTATGAAAGCACATAAATGGTATCTGAATGCAGGGATAGGTTTGTTTTTTCCGTGTCGTTCAGTGATTGAAGCACAAAAGATGGAACGCGGTAAGAAACATATTTTACGCTTTATGCAGATCTTGGGTGCTAATGCTTTGAAAACGCGATAACTTGTGAGATGTAGTGTAGTTTTGATTTGATAAGTTATAATTTTGTTTTAGACTGCATAGTCAGTTACCATTATTTTTATTAGATGACACAATTATTCACTAAAGTAGACTTTTGTTACATTTTTTGATAATTTATTTTTTTATAAACTATTACAGAGTATCCCGCCTGAGTTTGTTATGAACAATTTGGTGGGTATCGGGCCATCTGTAACCTGTTCAATAATAATCAATGGAAAGCCTTTTTCAATGAAAGCGCGCGTCACAAAGCCAATGACAGGTTTGCAACACATCTAGCTGTTAATATGGTGATTCGTGGCAACTGGAAAGCTTTGATGTCAGAGATGGGGATAGAAGAGGATAGTGAAATGAGGTTTGTGTTGGATCCGGAAGCCAAAAGAGTTGGGCTAGTTGTCTTTCTGGTTGATTAAGTAGTGTGCTCGGAAGATAAACTATAGATATTAGTGACTTGCTTAATGTTAAAAAATGTCGAGTGGTATTGGTTATAAGTTGACATGTTATGCGCATCTTGCGTTGTTATTTGACTATGGTTTCTAAATTTAATGACGTATGCAAACAGAAATATGTTTCTTTACCAGTGGTCAATTGTACCAAATTGATTGGCCAATGCTGAAAATTGGTTGTTAGGATTTACATGTGTTGCTACCTTCTGTCACTGCATTAGTTGGTTTAGTACCATCGGTAAGTGATTTCGGAATTTTAACAAAAGAAAATTGAAAATACAACATGAAGTTAAGATGTGAAAATGACCTAGACGGTTCTAATGAGTTGTCAGAAGGTTAAAGGAAAAAATAAAATGAGAGAATTTGTGTGTTTTTTTTTATAGTAATGAGGTAGGCATGTATATACATAACGAAGGTAATGATAGGCATAAAAAGAATTAAGGGTGCGTCATAAAATTCAGGAATTGCAACTTACAATACCAACACAATCAAATACAATGTAATCGAAGTTGTCTGAATTAAACAGTACTCAAGATTGAACACAGAGCACACCATTTTGAATTTTGTAACACAGTAACATTTCAGCGCACAAAAGCAATCAAAAATGATATAATTTTTCTGCAAAGTATCTTAATTTTACAACATAAGTTAAAACATATGCAACTGGTTTTATATAAAGTCACTGCATTTCACCCTCAATTGCAATAACAAAGGATAGGAGTACTGAAACGAATTCCATAATAGATTTCTACCAAAAAATATATACAATTAAATGAACAACATTTAAATAAATAACTATGCAGTGAATCAATAGTCATTTCTGCTTGGAATTGAATGAATTAACATGGTTTTTCCAATCAAAAGAAAAACATTTAAATGAATAACTCATCAGTAACTTCAGATCTTCAATTAAAATTGCATAACGATAGCAAAATGTAAAAATGAATCGAACGACATAGTCTTAAACATGGAACAAATTACAAGTAGACGAAACAAAATAAATGTAAACGCGGACTAAGTTCTGAGGATCAAAAGAACATTAAATCTGCCATGAGTCATATGTCATCCATTTTTGATATCTTCATCATCTCCAATCCCTTTCCAGTTATGGAGGTGGCTCCAATGCTGGGAGGTTCATCAGGGGGAGACTCACTCTTCCTTTTCAAGGAGAACGGTACTGGTGAGATGACTTGACCAGCTTCGGGTGAGAAAAGATGAGCATCATCAAGGGAACAGATCTAATGAAAAAAAAAATACAAATAAAGGTTGTCAAGTAGAATCATATATGTGAATATTGTTATTACCATGTGGTGTACCTTTCCAAGAGTAGTAGAATCAGATGACTCGACAACATCGGGTTCGGTTTTATCATCAACAGCCTTCTTAGGCAATGCAGCGATGACGTCTGGATTAGTGGTTCCACGACTTACAGTGTATCCAGGGTATCCATAGTTGAGATTGACATCCCCAACATGAATTTTGAAAACAGCTTCCTTGTCCACGGTGGCATTAGATTCATATGGTATAACCTTCGGGTCATCAATATGTCAAAAGAATCACATAAGTAAAGAGCTGCAAAAATTAGTCTTTCATAGAAATGTATTTTGACTGTAACCAAAGTAAATGTACTGTCTCAATTTTTCGTTTTAACCATGAAATACTCCGATTGAGCAACTTCGACAACTGACCGTCAAAGAACACCAGTGAGATGGGACCGGTCACATCTTGACCTCTCAATGTAGTCCGAAGTCTGTAAAATAAATACAAACCAAGGTGAGGGTTTTTTTCGAGACGCATTAACCGTTAAGGTTTGCAGAATCACTTACTTGCCAGTAACATCTTTAACACGGCCACACAATTTACAATCAAAAAGTCTTGCGTCAGTGGAATCGACGGTGGCACAAGTAGCCTTCTTGTTGCATGAGTTAGCAGGTATACCAAAACCAACCTTCGTCAAGCAAGAATTTGGTGACAGTAACTTTGACCACGCAGTATGATTCCTGAAATAAGCGTTAATACATAATGAATAATACATGGATATTGAAAGCAATAAAGTTACTTGAAAACAGTATAATCAGGTATGTTTATATATTATTCTGTGACATACAACTTGTGTTGATCGCACTTCGTCCACAGTCTTAAATGGATCTTTGGCATAGTCATCAACAACAGACTTGATGATGGTATCGTGAGCTAAGAGAGACAGCTGGGTTGGTGGGACATTTACATCATCTCTGTTTTAGATTCAGTATTAAGCAGCCATGTTGTTAGTGAAAATCAAATATTTGTGTTAGGGAAACAATTCTTTCAAAAGCTGCAGCCATACTCTTTTCTGAATTCCACAATTGGCAACACATCTAAGTTGATGTGCAAGCGCGCACCACTGAGATGGTTGCCTACTTGGGGCAGCCCTGTTCAGAAATAAAAACTATTAAATTACAACCGGAAGAGTATTGCATATGGTATTCATGTTAAAAGTCTTTATTAGGGACACTTACTATTCCAATCTTTTAACCGAGCATTCTATAACCATATGATGACATGCTCGTAGGTGTACTTGTTACGATCAATAAAACCTTCTAAAGATTCAGCGTGATCTTCCCAAACATTGCAGTATAAGCGTGATCTCCCCAAACATTGCAGTATATCTGCTGTCCGCTGTGAGACACATGGTAAGAAAATGATGGATACATGAGAAAGGAATAACATAAATCAACCTAGTGGTAAGAACTAATAAGTTTTAACAAAGCATATGAAAATGATTTCATGAAAACTGTACTGAATGTCCTGTAGAATTTACTCCTTAATTGTTTTTTTTTTTCGATTCCGTTCTCACGTATGATGTTCATAGGTTCTGATGACACAAGTAGACCAACAACGTCTACAATCAAAAAAATTTATCAGATAGGAATTTCTGATATTGTAATGAGTACCTTTTTTGTGTGCATAGTATGAAAAGACCCAATGATTCAATAATGTTTCTTACCAAAACCAAATATCATGGTAACATTCCACTTCAAAATATCGTCAAACCTAACAAAGTTGTAAGGATCTCCCGCTATCTCAAATGATGGACATCTCCGTACTTTAGATGTCCTGAAGAGTACTAACTTTGCCTCATGGTCAATGAGGCGATAATTCCCTTTGTATGGATCAACTCCAAAGTTGGTGATATCCACAAAGTTCCCCTCTCGTAACGTTTCTTCAAAATCTGTGTACATAAATGGCCTAATGGAAGCAATAATCTTGTTGCCCTGCAAATGCATTCATCCAGTTACATCAAGTTTAAATACAAATGGATCAATATATAGTTATAAATATAAGTAATTAATTGAACAACGGTTAAATGAATAACTACCAAATGAGTTTCCTACATTCGCAATAAAACAACATTTTTTTTTTGATGTAGCTGAATAAATTGGGTTCGAAACATATAATTCAATTATTACTGCATGTTACACTTATCTGAACAACTATTAGCTGAATTTGATACAGTCTCACCAAATAGAGTTATATAGTATGATGTAAGTAAATCTATATAGCTTCAAATCATATCAGTACTAAAGATTTAAAACAAAGCACACCAATTTGTATTCTGCCACAAAATTAAATTTCACTACATAGTTGCAATGACAAAGGATACAATTTATATGCAAAGTGTAAAATCTTAACAGGGTGGATTAAAGCATATGTAACTGGATATATATAAAGTCAATTGCATTTTATTAGTGACTACCAATCAAGCGAACAACATTTAAATGATCAACTATGCAATGAATCAACAGTCATTTCTGATTGGAATGAAATGATTTAATATGGTGTTTCCAAGTTTCATGGTATTCTGGTGTTTCCAATTCAGGAATTGCAACTTACAATACCAACACAATCAAATAGCCTATAATCCAAGTTGTCTGAATTAAAAAGTACTCAAGATTTAACACAGAGCACACCATATTGAATTCTGTAAGACAATAAAATTTCAGTACACAAATGCAATTACAATATATATAACTATGCAGTGAATCAATAGTCGTTTCTGGTTGGCATGCAATGAATTAACATGGCGTTTCAAAGTTTAATGTTATTATAGATGCAATTTACTATCAACTCTTGATTTCTTTTGATTTGTTTTTATGTATTTGAAGTCTATTGTAAACAAAAATATAAAGATGCTGATACATACCTCTTGATCTAGCAGGATCATATCAACGGATGCCATTTGAGAGGGGTTGTTCATATAGCGCTGATGCCACAAAAGGAAAACCTGGATGCGTACTTTCATGCCATCTTTGTAGACCTTAATCATATTCAAAGGTGTGAAACCTTCATCAGATGCCATGTGATAGAACTATAGTTTTTCACAAAAACCCAGGTTTGGAATTGAAGTTGTGTGAATTGTTGTAGTATCTCAATAAATGGATTCTTCTATTATAGGTTACACCTTATATTTATAGACCGATTTTCACTAATTTGGGAGGGAAAATCAGTGTGAAATAAATTTAATACAAACAGAATTTGTTTCAAAAATAAGCATATCTTGTCATACACATACATACTATGGAGATGTTGACCAAATTGGAATTATTCAAGGCCAAAATATATGGTAAGAACAAATATTATTAGTTTTGATGAGTCACATAGAATAAATTTCAACCGTTAAAAAACTTTAGTTTGTTTAGTATACCACATATCATGCACATAAAGCCACATCATATGTGTATGTATGTGTACATATAGCCGCAGATATGGTTACCTATGAAATTGAGGTATGAAAACAGTACATGATCTGGAACCACTGTTTCATATGTGCAATTCTTTGTTTCCTGTTGGTTTGTAAAATACGTGTACCTACTTATCATCAACTTGGGTAATATAAAAAAGGGACATAAAACTTAAAAAAATAGAATGACTTACGGTCAGTGATGTATTGGAGGTGTGCAGTCAAATTTCAATACAAGTTGAGGACGATTAAAGTAATCATTAGGGGATGACTTATCATCAATGGAACCTCTTCGTAAAGCATCTATATGATCATACCCTACAAGTAGATAACAAAACTAATATATTTAATATTGATTTTATAAGTTAGAACTATATACTAAGTAACGATACATGTTATGAGTAATTATTGGACTAACTATTGAGATGGTTGGCAAAAACTGCACATACAGATCGGCTACTGATAGTGATCACCATATATTTACGGGTTTACACTATGATGTACATCCATGAACAAATTCTATCTTAAATGTAAGACGCGTTTTCTGAATATGTGGTGCAACATTTGAGTAACTCATTTTATTATAGCAAATTTAATTTTCATGCAAGTACAGTTGCATTAGTCTCAAAAAATGGTTCGTAATCGTTGTATGTTAGCATATATTTGGATTACATGGAAACAGACTTCAAATTTAAAGCATGAAATAAACACACAAGCTGACCTATGTGTATTGTATCATCATAGTGTTCACTTCCTTGAAACCAGTTACTCAAATTCATCAGGCATTTAAGTGGAACCTAACACCTATTAAACAACCCAAAAGTCAATATTAATATTCAGGAGTCTCCAATGTTAATCGGGATGTAAGACAAAGCTATGACCCATTAGTAACATGTATTAAAGATACTGAAGACAAATATGTGACGTATGGGAGGTCTATCACCTTTCTTTCTTTTTTTTTGTGTGGAAATCAGGTTGAAAACCAAAGGCCAGTAGCCATATGTATTACTTGTCCACTACTAACCACACCTCCAAGACAACGGCCTTCCTCCAATGGGTCGGAAGTCATGATGTTTTTGGCAGACTTCACAAGTTTGTCTTGAAACTCCTTGGTATCCTGAAACATCAACAGAATCATAATCTATTAAATATTTATTTATGGTCTTATTGACATGGCACTAATATGTATTACCATTAAATGTAGGATCCAATGTAAGGCGATAAGGAATGCTTTCATGGAGGGACTTTCATGGTACATGCAAAAACGGCTACTGTGCAAAAGTTAATCTCATCCTTGAAATCCGATTTCGTTATTTTATTATCAACAGGAATGCTATGAAAAGCTGAGTTGCAGCAGTCATAAACTTGCTACATGTAGGACTGACTTTTGAAACATGCATTCTGTTTACAAATTATTACTATGATCCACATGTCATTTTGGATCACAAATGCAATACTTAGTATATACGTTGAACCAAAAATATGAAGAGTTGCTGGTGAACAGGTAGACGTTTTTGTAGCTACATACTTCATTGGCTGAGTTTTCACAGTCCTCAAGTGTTATAGGTAGAAGCAATACTTTAGTGAAGCTTAACCTTATCACATCAAAACTCAGTTGACGACTTTTTCAAACTAAAGCCTCCACCTATTTTCACAAGACGATAAGTAGAACACAGATTGCATAATAAAGAAAATGATAATAAAATGAAATTACAGAAAGCAAATCATGATACAATTCCAATTCGACTTTAATCCAAGAAAAATCAAAATCTCACAAGAGTTCAAGTCCATAAATATTATCATCTTTTTTGTATTTGTAACAGGTTCATGATCCAATTCCAATTCAACTTTAATCTAATCAAAATCAAAATCACACAAGAATTCAAATCCATATACATTGTTATCTTCTTTGTATCTGTAATATTCCTCAAACTAACGAACTAATTATGCCTTATATTCTTATACATCATAATAGATGATAAAAATCATTATATATAAAACTTGAAAGTCGATTGTGTAATAAAATTCGGAGAGACAAGTACCTGTGTTACAAATTGCTTAAAACGTTCGTTAAGCATCTTCCTAATTCAGCCACCCCTGCTTACGATCGTCCGCCGCCACCTCCGCCGCCTGACGCTGCAGTTGATCGGAACTTCCTTGATTCGATCCCTTCCCCACATCCAGCCGCCCTCTGCTGTTTTTCTTCACTGGTTTGTTAGGGTTCTTGAGAAATTGAGAACTTTAATTGGTTGATGCGGGAAAGAGTAGATTTTTTCAATTGGGTATGGATTCAATTGGTTTCTGTAGGTTGGGACGGTCGATGTTGTGTTTTGTGGGTGTTGGGGATTGGTCGACTGGGAAAAAAAAGGGGAAGAGACGGGATGTGGATTTGAGGGTAAATTTGGAACAAATTAGGTCACAAAATGTTAAGATTAATAAATCATTTTGCTAATTACAATCAAAGGCTGAGATTAAATTAGCTAATTCAATGTAAGGTGGTGATTAACTTAAAAGGGTTGGTTTAGAAGGAGATTAGTTAATATAGGCTCTCTTTTATAATGTAAGAGAGATTTCAAGGAATAGTAAATGAATTTGATAACTCCAAATCAATTCATTCGTATATTTAATATTTTGATTTTGTCGAATCTCGTTAAAATGCAGTCTTAATTTTATCTGGAAATTTATAATCGACTACTTGAAATATCATACCGAGTAATTATATAAAAGAAATAATAATAATAAATTTAAATATAAATAAGAAAAAGAAAAAGAAATGCAATTGCTGTTTAGGTTGAATTAACAGAAACGTTATATTATCAACACTTTGCATAAAGATCTTAGAGGTTTTACATAAACTATATTCCTCGTGTTAATATCCTTTTGAAAGTCTATCGTATGGATTTTAGAATGTTTAGTGAAAAATATATTACTCAAGACAAGTCTTATCTTGAGTTATATATAATCTCCTGATCGGTAGTTAACATTAGATCAACTATATGTATGTTAAGATCCAACACAAATAAATAATAATGCTAACTGTGACACCCGACAAATTAGGGAAATTAATAGTACCTAATCATCTTGTAATTATATGTAATTAGTTTTGTATTAGGCTAATTATGTGCAACATTATGTATATTTGTATATATACACATACGCGATTAAGTTAAATCGTGCATTTTCGATTCGGATGGAATCCGAATACCTCAAATACGGACGTTTGTGAACAAAATTATTAAATAATATAAAATTATTTAATACACTCATTAGTTACTAAATATTATTTTGATAATATTTAACACATTATTTGTATCGTATAAAATAACACGTATGCGACAAAAACGCGCGATTCGCGCCCGACAACCACACGAAACCCAAACTATGTTGTTATAACTCTAAATCAATTATGTTGAATAAAACTTTCATCAAAATATCTCGTTTTATATTAAAAACAAAACGTAATACCTAAAACGTTATACGAATAAATAAACGTCGAAACAATCGAGTAAACAAACACCGCACGGAGCGCAAATTTGGGGAACCAAAAAGTGAGACACCCACACCCATTTGTGGGGCCCTTAGGCCGGTTTTCAGCCCCCAAACCACACCCCCCAAATTTGTGGATCTTGTCTTTGACAATAAACCCCAACCCATTTCCCTAATTTCCTCATTCAACACCAACTCAACCTCTCTCTAATCTCTCTCTCTAAATCGGTTCTCTCTCCCTCTCTCTAAATCCCTCAAGAACATCCATACAACCATCATCATTTACTACCATTCACCTCCATTTTTGGAAGAATAACACAAGGAAAAAGGAGCAAGGAAACAAAACCGAACACACATCAACTCGTTTCATCTCTAGACCGTTGTTTTCTTTGTAAGGCACCTCTTTTCTTTCACTAGATTTTCATGGAACATGTTTGTTTACATGTTATGTAGTTTACTCAACCAAAGAATGTCCAAATCAAGTGCTAAAACTCGTTTTTACAAACATATATATTTACACAGTTTTCTGTCCCAGAAAACCGTCTCACCATTTGGACCATATTTCGAGTTCTAGACCAAATAAATACATGAAACTTGAGCCAAAATCTTCCTAAATATGTTGTCTACAAAAAGTTCTTCTATGGTTTGCATGAAAACTCACGGATTTTTCCATAAAATTCGATTAGTGGACTTGTAGCCGGATTGGTCACAACTGGACCTCAGGGGCTTTACCATTTTATTTAACCAACCAAGAGATATCTAAAAATTATGGAAAAATTCTATTAAATACTTAAGATATTGATGAACAAGCGTGATTTTTCTCATAATTTATTTCGGAGTAAAAGTTGGTGAAAACAGGAAGTGAAACCGAGTCAAAAGTGTGGAAAACAAAGCTACGGGCTGTTTTGAAATGTTTTTAAAACCGACACTTCAGGTTAATCACGAAACGAAACAATAATTTTTCTGAGCCTTAGAAACATATTTAAGACTACCCTAAAAGTTTCGGGTCAAACCGAGCTCGTTTGACCACGTTCCCGACAACGAAATACTTGATCAGCCTCTTGTGTCGCAGGTGGCCCAAAGCCATTGCGACACAAGCCACTATGTCGCAACAACTAGTCATGTCGCAACCTGCGACGCCACACTTATGTCGCACACAAATTTCGATGTCGCATGGTGCGACACAAACCCTTATGTCGCAATGATTTCGAATGTCGCACTTAGCGACATTAACACGTGAGTCGCACTGAACCCAATGTCGCATATAGCGACACAAATCCATATGTCGCATATGTATGATTTCAAATTTATGCGACACAACTTTAGTGTCGCAACCCAGTGTCGCACCCAGTGTCGCAATTCACAGAAATTTGAATTTCCTATGCGTTTTTATTAAAGCAATATATGCAGAAATAAAATTTTTCCAAGTTGACCTGGCAGCTCGACCCCAGCCAGGGGCTTTGCCCCTTGGACCCCGCCAGGGGTTGCCACCCCTTGGACCCCGCTACTAGGGGCGCTGCCCCCAGACCCCCGTCATTTAAAAGTTTGAAAATACTTTTTACACTAAGTGTTGAACACTTACAACAACCAAACTTTATACGACACTACTTGAACATGTAAATGCATATACTTTATAAAAGTGCAATGAAGCAAACATAATAATAATGTCTTCGAGAATTATTATTAAAAAGTCTCACCAACGGGCCGTATATGTTTTCTAAACACAAACAACAACCAAACATTTGGACATAACTAGTTGAGTGGACAACTAGCATAGATGATCTGTTGAGACATCTACTCATATTATAACCTTGCGCGTTTAGGACGCCAACAGGTTACAGTCTGTGGACACCATCATTGCTTATAGCAACATTTGTACACATCAGACTCATGTGAGTTTCATAGCCCCGCTTTTTACTGTTTTATCCTCGGGGTGAGGATACATACTCTGTTTTATTTACATGTGAACACAAGTACAAAACTCGATATATTGACTGCATGAGTTGTTTTACTAATCATGAAAGCCCTACACATCATAGTTTGTTAATATTGTTTTAGCGTGAATGTTAGTGTATGGTACCATATGGGATTGACAATCCCCGTCCAGGTTAGCAAGTACTAACTGGTCAAACGGACGCATTATCATTTGTTCATACGAATGTTGATTAGGCACTCGCAGGGAGGCACCCTCGATCGGACACTTGATTGTGATCCCGATACCTCAGTTAAGCTCGAACTATGGGCTCATGGCAGTAGTGTACACCCATTTGATTGGTTTCAAACATTATATAAATCTTGTGGTTCATACATATACGTTATTATATAAACCTGTGAGCTCACCAGCTTTATAGCTGACCCCTTTAGCATGTATTCTCAGGTTCTCAGCAGCAGTAGGTCTGTACACTCAGGATACCATAGCTCGAGTCACATGCAAACATCAAGAGATTTTCCCGCATTACTATAGTTTGTACAAGTAGTTATGCCATAGAATCTCTCAGATTAGAGTACCAAGCTTTTGTAATATCATAACAGTTGTAAACTTTTATATTAATCAATATATTTTTGTAAACGACGCATACAGTGGTCGTTCATTATATCTTTGTGCTATGATTACCGGATTAGTCGCGCCCTGACCCGACTTCCGATGAACAGTAAATTTGAAAGTGCAACACTAACTTATTTAAGAGATAATTGTTATACCTCAAGAACAAAGACTAGCAACCGATAGTTGGTAGTATTCCTTTATCTATACAACATAACTAAGATTTTTTCATGTATTTCTCCAAGCTAGTTATCTAAATAAAATTAATATTTTTGCTTCATTGTGGTTATGTGGTTCATACTTTGAACAATAAGAAAAGGTAGAGATTATAAGCTAGATGTAGTCTTGCCACTTGTAGTGATTTATGTCTTATAGACTTGTCACTTTTCTTAATTGAATGACAACACAACAAAAAGGTCTAGTGAGCTAGGTGTAGTACATTTGAATATAGTACAATTCTTGAACCTCCTTGTAGTTGTACGATTTCAGTTTTCACAATTCTAACTAGTTCATATTTTTGTTTAACTATGCATCTTCTACTTGTAGCTAATGCATTCTCACTTGTACTTAATGCAACATCAATTTTGGTGCCTACTTCATGCCTTCCCAATCAGTGACGAATCTAGGACTCAAACTCACGTGGGTCATTAAGAACACTAGTGTTAAAGCGACATATAAATGGCCACATGAATGGGTCAAATCGGGTCGGGTCAAAAGTACATAACATAAAATATAAATTGAACAGACAATTAAAGTTAATACTAATTTCTTCGAGGAGGTTTCATATTTTGAAAATAATTTATATGAGCATCGTTATTAATACTATGTACCATAGTTATCAAGATCGCGATCTTGATCGTAAGATCGTACGATCTTACGATCCTACTTCATAAAAACGTGCAAGATCGTTGTGGGATCGTAATTTCATAGGATCGCATCTAAGATCATAAGATCGTAAGTCAAGATCGTAGGATCGCTAACAAGATCGTAAGATCAGTTGTAAGATCGTACAAAAGATCGTAATCAAGATCGTAGGATCGTTTTAATTTTAAAAATATATATATATATATGAATTATTTTTTACATAAAATATTTATTAAGGTAGTATCTTAAGATCCCGATCCGATCTTACGATTCCGATCTTATGAAGACAAAAACGATCCTTGTCAAGATCCCGATCTTGACAACCTTGCTATGTACCACATCTTTCAATATATATGATACGAAAATCCATTAATTAATGTCTAACACCAAAGGGCCTATGACCTATTAGTATGTGGGGAACCTTTCAACCTAATGGTCGTGGGTTCAAGCCTCGTGGGAGGCAATTTGTAATTATTCGTGGTTGTATATAATAATCGTGGGTATGTAGTGTAGGTTTGCATTTCTAAAAGAAAAAATAATAATGTTTAACAATCGAAAGATTCTATATGTGAAACAATAGAATTATGGGTTAATTTCATATATACCCTATTTAAACATCTAAATATCATATTTACCCAACTAATCATGATAATATCATATATATACCCAATTTAAATACTAAAACTATCATATTTACCCATTTCACATTTAAATAAACTAAATCTAGTTTTCTTTATTAATGCATTCCCATTTTACCCTTTACAATAAATAAACAAAATAATTATTAACACAACAAAGAAAACAATAACCTAACCACACATTCACACTACGGCGTAAAAAACTTCCGCGCAGTCCCTGAACAAGAACAGGTGTAGGTTGTGTATAATTAAATGGAATATTAAGTTTTTAATAGTTCTCTTATGGAGTATTTGGTAGTATATACTCGAATTACTATTGCAGATTTTTATGGATAGTGCTTTTGTTCTATGCATCTTCTCGATCGTAGAATTGTAAAATTAGTCCAAGCCTACCTAATTATATTTTTTATTCATTTTTCTTTATTCATTTTTGCAATAATACAATACTTGTGATAAGAAGATTAAATTTCATACATATGATTCGTAAGTTGGAAAATACTTGATCTCTTCTTTTGCATCTGAAATAATTCTTTGGTATTGGTACGTAGTTTTCTTTTCTTTATTGGGACTTGGATCACTTGCTTGGTCATGGTGAAGGGTAAAATGGGAATTCAGTAATCAAAGAAATGAAATGGGTAAATATGATAGTTTTAGTATTTAAATTGGGTATTTATGATATTATCAAGATTAGTTGGGTAAATATGATATTTATGTGTTTAAATAGGGTATATATGAAATTAACCCTAGAATTATTTGTGTTTTCATTTTTATTATATATTATTTATAAGTTCTCATATTTTGATCATAATCTGAGTTTGTAAAGCTATTTATCCCCCATATAAAAAATGGATAAAACCCTTAAATTTCACCATAGTCTAACAAAAAATAGTTGTCAACACTAAATTTTAAAGAAGTGGAAGTCAGATGGTGAGTAAATTACTACTACTAATAAATTGGGCTTGTTTTACTATTATTTTAAACAAGGTGTACTAGTGGAACATTGAAATTGAGGTGTCGTTTGTTTTTTTAAGAGGTTTTTGTCTGAAATCTGAATACCACCTCTAAATAATAAGAGGTGGTCCGTATATCTGAAATCTGAATCACATAAACTGTTTGATTTTGTAAAAAAAACATCTGAACAGTTTATAATTATTTCTTCTACCATTTAAAAGGTTGTATCGCTATGAAAATTAAACTAGTTAAAAATATCTATAAATAACACAAATACATAACAACGTATGTCAAGTGTTCTCAATAATTAGTTGGTGCAAGTGTAACCTTTGAGCAAATGAGAAAGTGACAGAACCAAATTAATATGTACAAAATCACAAGTTTTTATACGTATATTTATTTATTTTTACATATAACTAAATAAGTAAAATTATAAATAATTTCATTCATTAAATCCCCCAATCTTAAAGACTTAAAAGGCAAAAAGACATCTTCACAGTTCACTCGGATGCTTTTTTCTCACCGCCTCCTACACCCACCGGCCACCGATGCTCAATTTCTTCTAGCCGCCTCCACACATTCCTCCTTAGAAAATTATAAATTTTTACCTAAATCTTCTCTTCTCGCCTTCATTATCCTACGATTGAAGTGCATAATTATAATGGAAAAATCAAAGGTCAGAAAACCGATTGAAGAAATGGCATCTTCCGGCGACGGTGACAAGATGTATAAGGTGATGGTGTAAGACAAGAACGACTGTGATGATATATAAACGAACATAGACAGAATGATTCGTTGGGGAAGAAGAAATAAGTATTTCAGAGGTTTTCAGACTCTTTCAGAGTAGGTTTTATATCTGAATGAAGTTGAGCTTTTTCAGATAATAAACCTCTGAACGAAAGAAGAAAAACAAACACCTCTGAATCTGAAAACCTCTGACCGAATCAGAGTTCAGAGGTTTTTAAGAGCTTTTTTGCAAAAACAAACAACACCTGAGAGTTCAAGGGGGTCCAAACTAAATTGCAAGGAGGGTCCATGAAGAAAATATCATATGGGCTATAGTAATTTCTTTTGTCCAAGGTGGGTCAAATGACCCACCTAACTTACATGTAAATTCGCCTCCGTTCTGTTGGTATTTCAAGCTTTAATACTTGTACCACTTTGAACAACTTTTATATATCGTCCATTGCTTAATTACTTGTATGAAAAAAAAATGTTTATATTACTTAGGTACCTAGATCCTTAAGTTGAATATAATTAATATCAAATGAGATCTTTTATAATTAGTTTAAAACTTAATAGATTACATACGCGTTCATTTTAGTAATATGAAGTATGGTTTTTGGGTCGTTACATGCCAGACACATTTCAACTAGAATATCTTATCTTTGAATATATAGCACAGTAGCACACAACTTTAAGTAAAAGTTAGATAGTACTAATTTGCAGCTAGTTTTACCAAACAGTAAACAAAATAAACTAAATCAGTAAACAAAATTTTTACTTCGCATTTGATTCGGGTGATGTAACTAAAATTCGTCAAATAAATTGAAATTTCAAGGGAGACAAATTTCGTAAATGAATTCGATGACTTATAAATCAACTCATTCGTAAAATTGATATTCCGATTTTGTAGAGTTTCCTAAAATTCTGCGAATTAAACGCACCCTTAAATTTATTTAAAAATTTCTAATGGTCTGCTTGAAATATCATACCCAGTAATTATAAAATACTAGTTGCACACCCGCGCTTTGCAGCGGTTAACATGAAAACATATATGTTATCGGTCAGAAATGTTATCTTTGGACGGATATGAAATTGATGCACCATTTAAGTTTTAATGAAAGTATGTGAGATCCGACGGCAATGAAGAGGAAAACGGAGTGGTTCCAAATGGTGGTAATCAATGATAACGAGGTAGGAGGAAGCATTTTAACATGGTATATGTTCACACAAACAATTTGACAATAATCTAGCTAGCTACTGTTCATTATAAATCTATATTTCCTCTTTGTATTAGATGAATTTAATTGGTAGCTCATTTTATTAAAAGAAATAACTTAATTGATTGCATTCTACAAACTCTCGCATCTAATGAATCATTGACTTTACTTATTTATGAAATGTTTAATATTTTTAGAATTTCTTTAATAAATAGGTTAATGATGAAGAGTTTTCATATTATTCCATTTAATTAAAACAAGGGCATAATCGTACATTCCAATCTTGAAAGTGTAAGTTTATAAAGAAAAAAGTATAAACTCTTTATAAGGTAGTAAAAAAAAATAAAGAAATTTAAATTTAAATAAGAAAAATAAAAAGAAATGCAATTGCTGTTAGGTTGAGTTAACAGAAACGTTATCCTATCACCGCCTGCACTCTGCAGTGTTGATTCCAATTGAATTGGGGCCTTTGTTTATTTCGTTACTAATTTTGTTGCCGTTAAATTCAAGAATGCTTCTTAAAGCATCACCGGCGACATTACCCATACATTTCAAATCATCAAATTCAACCCTTTCTTCTTCTTCTTTTATCAAAACTTGTATTTTCAATGAAAATCAGGTGAAATCATCATTAATTAGAATAACAAGTAGAAGATTAAGAAAAGGGGTTGTAGCTGTCCGGTATACGAAAAGGTCCCTAGAAACCCCAGGAGCATATGAACTTGTTGATGAGGAAACTGGGGATAAGTATATTGTTTGGGGAGATGCTGATGATGACCAAACCCCTATTCCTTCTAAAGAAGTGCTTCAATGGGAACCTTCTAAAAATAGCAACAAACACACCGAAGATATACATACGGATAACTCCGTTGCTAAAAATGCCGGACCTCGAGGTGATGTTCGTGTTCTTTGTTAATTTAATTTCATCGTATCTAACTTTACCTGAATACTTAATGTATGTATGTATGTATCCTACTATAAAACCTGCTATTAAATGTATCACTTTTTAAGTTACTGTTATATATAATTATATTGTTGTTGTATGCGTCTGACTTATGATGGCGTGACATCCATGGCGGATGGCGTTGTGGTTTATTTGAGTGTCACGTCTAAGTACTAAGTTACCCGAGGAATAATACATACAATAGCAACTTTTAGTGTAAGTAACACGTGATAGTGAAGTTTGATTCATTCATAGGCATTTAATCCAATTAAGCTACACAACTTTTCCTAGGAGTCCTAGTTAAACTAATTCGCGGGCGGGGGTGGGGGGCGGGTACCGTTGACAGCTTGGGATACTATAGTTTCGTCCCGAAGCCGTCCTGTGCGTAGCTTACTTGGTTCTGGAGGGGTGTACCTTGTGAATGTGGTCACCTTCCAAGTATGGGCATTGGACGAACATTTGGTTTTTAGTCAGTCTGAATATTGTCTTCCACATACTGTTAGCTTTTCTAGTCAGCATTGATATCGACATTTTACAAATAGGGAAATGCTATTGACAGCCCTTAGGGCTGTCAATAAGAACTCTTGAACTTATTTATTAAACTCAAACTTTCCTTTATTATCAAAAATCATAATTAATACATCACATATAAAAGGAAAGTTTCAATGAATTAAATACAAAACTTTAGTGTATTAATTATAATTTGGATTATATAAGGAAACTTTGACATCAATAAATGCACTTATTGACAGCCCTTAGGGCTGTCAATAGCATTTCCCTTACAAATATATGATGGTACAAGTTAGGCTACTTAGTATTGTATTGCTATACCAGTATCATAGTATATATCCCTATGGATTTTTCTGGGCAAAGGTTGCGAATCCTATATAATGCCATATCTTGACGAGATCTACAAACAGAGACTCGTTAGTCGGAAGTACTCCAATCGATTACAGAGTGTCTTCAACATAGGGATTGTTTGGATATTTTTTTAAGCTTACTAATGCGGTTTCAAATAGCAATAATTTGATCAAGTGTTTGAATAAACTGGATATGATTAATTATATCTCAGAATCAGAGTTACATAATCAGTTGAGGAGTTACTGTAAGAAGGTTGCTTATGGAGAAAACTGTAGTAAACTGAATATCTTATTATGATTTCCCAAGTTGTAGTTATCACTCTAAAATGGCAGATTCAAACACCACCTTACGTCCTTACTTGTATGCTTACAAACATATTTTTTGCATTTTTGAAAACAGATACTGAATCACTCTCAGCTACTCTAATCTAATGTCAGTATGCTGTTGTAGTGGGCTGAAAAGTTTTATAAATTTGCAGCAAGTGGCAAGGGGGTATCTCGAAGTTTTGAGCGATTGAGAGCTGGTAGGGTAAGGGATCTTGGCAGGGTTTCCTCTTCAGAAAAGGACCAAAAAGATGGTGACTCACGTAGTGGACCTATTGTTTCAGGAAGAGATAGATTAAATGATATTAAAAATGTTCCATATGATCCAAGACTTGAGGTTGATAGTAGGTTTTCAAAAGGTAGGGCCAGGGAAATTGGAGGAATAGCGATGAATGTTTCCAGTAAACTATGGAAATCAGATGCTGGCGGTGATTTTTTTAGCAGAAAATCGTTTAAAGATGTGGGATGTTCTGATTACATGCTACAGTTTCTAAACAGTCAGCTTCTTGCATACCCTTCACATATACAGGTAATGGAGCATGTTGGATTGTTGGGTTCGGGTAAATTTTTAGGTAGGGGTCGAAGCTGGTTAATTAGAACAACTTTCTTTCCAAGCAATTTAAGTTCCATTTATATAATACGTTTGTCAAACATGATTACAAAGGATATTTTATTTCAAAGAGTAATGATAGTTTTTTTACTTTTATTATTCTAATGAGACGAGATGGTTTTGGAGGTTCCATGTTGTAAAAATACACTGTGGGAGACTTTCAAGTTTCAACTTGTTTGATGTGCTTTTTATAAATAAAATTTTGATGTTACCCATTTGACCTGATAGTGATAACACATAACCTGAATTGAGCCGGGGAAATCCCCTTTGCCCATAACCTGAATTGACCAAATCAGAAGTTATTGGATTATAATTGCCACCTCTAGTAATTCTTTTCTTCTTGTTTCTCATATTACTTTTGTCAACATGGAAAGAATAAAGACTTATAATTGGAGATTTAAATTGTTGTTATGTTATTATATCAAAGTTTTTACTTCTAGAAGGGGTTGCTTCTTATTTCATATGCTGGGAAAATCTTATTGTAAATAGTTATCCATGCTGTTTTTTTTATAGAGCTTGTTGATTCAGAAGAGAGATACATATGTTTAACCTGCTTACCTTATTGTGTCAACATCTACTTTGGGGTTGCTTGTTCCTCAAAATTTTGCCATTTCTTTTCTTAAATAAAATTATAAGGGATTATTTTCTGTGCCACAAGTTTCATTTTCTAGACCTTTTTGTTGTGTATACGACATTAAAGATAATTTTTAAATGCAGGCTATGTCATTCCCACATGTAATTAAAGGAAGGAGCTGCATCATAGCTGATCAGAGTGGGTCTGGGAAAACTTTGGCTTATCTTTTACCAGTGATCCAAAGTATTAGACAAGATGAACTTCAAGGACTTGCTAGATCCTTGCCCCAAAGTCCTCGAGTTGTTATATTAGTACCTACTGCCGAGTTAGCTTCTCAGGTTCGATGATAGATTGCTGTTAGCTATACCTTTCCATATATCATCATTCATCAAGTATCAACACTCACTACCACTAATTTATGTTGTCGATAATCGGTGATCAGAAAGATATGATACATGCAAGTTTCTATTTAGGCTAGGTTTTTTAAATAATTACGGTATAATCAAATTGTCAGTATATCTAAAATTGGCCATAAGAAAAATTAACTATGTAAGGAATTAGTGGATAAAAGACCAAAGATGAAATTTTTGTGAAATAGAAAAGAGACGGTTTTGCTAAATAGGAGTAAATGTCTCTTAAATTAGGTTACACAAAAGGGTATATAGGTAACTATATTCCTTTAGATAATTTGTTTTGTTGAGGCTAGTATCAAACCGTTTCTCCAAAAACAGTTATTTGATCCCCTGATTAGCACTTATTTGGCTTTTGTTTTAAACATTAATCCATAATTGCAGGTATTACGCAACTGCAGAATGATGTCAAAGTCTGGTGTGCCATTCAGGTCTATGATTGCAACAGGTGGCTTCAAACAGAAAACTCAACTGGAAAATCTTAGGAATGAATTGGATGTTTTAATCGCTACTCCTGGACGTTTCTTATACTTGGTTGAAGAAGGCTACCTACAGTTAACGAGTCTTAAATGGTACTGATTATGTGTCTTCTTTCTGATTTAAAGCATATATTACAATATGCACAGGTTGTGTTTATGGGACAAATGGGTTTGGGTTGAAAAAAATAGTCAATTAAGTATGAGTTGAAATAGGCCAGGTTTGCCTGTACGCACTTTATTGTTTGATTTCTACTCATTTTTATGTTTTATAGTTAAGTTAATGCAGTAATAATTATTAGCTTATTACAAAGGTGAATAATTATTACAAGAATAATGTAAATCGTTTAATCTATCGTGTTAGGAGATTGTATTCATTCATAATAGTCGTTGGCTGACTTTCAGCCGATTCTGCTATTGATCTAACCTGTGTAAAATTAAACACAACCCAAATCAATTTTTTCATAAGTGAATAGGTTGAGTTTTAAAATCGATATTAGTAACCAGAGAGATACAGAAGATAGTGATTATAATAACAGACTCACTCTACCACATAAAGCATACTCCCCCTCTGGTGATAACTGCATCTATTAAATTTTGACTAATAATGGAACTGTCTTGGATATGTAGTAGTGTTCAGTGTCTTAAATTTAATAAGGTTTCTATCTTTTTCTAGAAGTATATCTTGTCGACCAAAGTTATCTTTACTAAGGCTTTTATAATGATGTTGGATAACCAAGTAATTTGGCATAAATTTTGTAGAACTGGGAAACACATTGCAATTTATTTGGAACATCTAGGATGGCTTTGTTGCAATTTTCATAGATGGAGAGATTTTTTATTACAAAGTAGAAATTATGTCTTCCTACGGGCCCACAGCGTAAGCATTGAGGTGGATCTGATACATATATCCAATGCATCATTCAAACGTAAGGTTATTTGAAGTACAAAGGAATGTGAATCATGCTAATTCTAATTGTGCCACTATGATTTTCTGCACCAATAGATATTGAAAAACATTTGCTTCCACCAATAGCACACACTTTGCTAGTGTTAATGTTCTCAAGAATCATGTAAACATAGATCAAGTCTAAATCTTTGTTGTATGCATATATACATTGTCCTTTATTCATATTTTTTCTAATACATTACTCAGTGCTGTGTTGGATGAGGTGGATATACTCTTCAAGGATGAAGATTTTCAGCCGGCACTGCAAAGTTTAATGAATCTGTCACCGGTGACCTCCCAGTATCTTTTTGTCACTGCAACTCTACCAGTAGAAGTATACAATAAGCTCGTTGAAAATTTTCCTGATTGTGAAGTTGTCATGGGACCTGGCATGCACCGTACAAGCTCTGGTCTTGAGGAGGTACGTCTCCTATTCTTTTCTCTTTCTTTTCAGAGATGGCCTTGATCACTTTTATAAGACTGCATTTGAGTAGTGGCAAAATGGGTGGGTGGTAACAGGTAAAAATGTGTAGGTTTTTTAGTACTCATTTGCCCATTTTTCTGAAACATTTAACGACTGATTAAGGCGTTAAATACAAAAACTATTCTATCACAATAAGATTCTAGCTGTTTAAATATGCACTAAAAACGATAGGTCTAACTGTATTTTCACTGGTTACATTGTACGTGTAGATACTCGTTGATTGTAGTGGAGAAGATGGAATAGAGAAGACTCCTGATACAGCATTTTTAAACAAGAAATCTGCTCTTCTGAAAATAGTGGATGAGGGCCCGCCTACCAAAATGATCATCTTCTGCAACAAAGTAAAAGCTATAAGATTACTTAAAAGATGGTCATTTGTTCTGTGTATACGTTCATTGCATAATTATATATCGTTAAATTTCAGATTGAGACATGCAGAAAGGTTGAAAATGCCTTAACAAGGTTCAATAAGAAAGTGTTGCCATTTCATGCTGCTTTGGCTCAAGATTTGCGAGTCGCAAATATGGAGGAGTTCTGCCAGTCTCGGTTAAACGATAGCTCTTTGTTTTTGGTATGCACTGACAGGTAAACATTTGTTTTCTTGTATTTCAAATTGTACTAAAATTTGGAATGACATTTAGGAAGGTATTTGGCTGTTTTTTGACATTGATTACTGTCATTAATCAGTTGTTTAAAGCTAGTGATAGTTAAGTAAATTTAAATTTATTACTGAATTGATTGTGGTTACTTCAAACACAATGTTTGAGCTTAAATGCACGTCCAAATACAACTCCTTCCCATTTTATTTTCTTTTTCCTTGAAATTTTAAAAAACATGATAGAGCAACTAAAAACTTTACTGGTTCTGAACTCTTGTGCAGAGCATCACGAGGGATTGATATTCCGGGAGTTGACCAAGTGGTGCTGTTTGACTTTCCTCGTGACCCAAGTGAATATGTACGCCGTGTTGGAAGAACTGCGAGGGGTGCTGGAGGGAAAGGAAGAGCATTCATATTTGTTGTCGGAAAGCAAGTTTCTCTCGCACGCAGAATTATCGAAAGAAATAGAAAAGGCCACCCACTGCATGATGTTCCATCAAACATATAGTGTGGGAATCATGATGCCTGTTATATACATGCCAATGAGCTAAATTTTGATGATGTATTATTATTGTGTTAGAAAAGCTAATAACTAGAAAGTTATGTAAAACGTAAGTGCATGTCCTTATAAAGATGCAATTTTCAAGTCTTTTGCTCTGCTTGCTTTCCATATCTGATTTTTAATGATTCTGTTGTTCAAAGTTTTTTTAGTATTAAAGTAGATTCAGGTGGCAAAATGACCGGGTTAGATGGGGTTAGGTAACGAAACCAAATAAATCAATAATTTAGTGTGTCGAAACGGGTTGGTGAAATTTATCCCACGAACACTTCAAATCATATATTGATTTTGTTAATGATTGATGTATTGAATGTGACATTACTATTAAACAATATAGTCTAATCAAATGACGCAGATTAGGAATTTGGAAGCGTTCTCAGTATAGTTTGGTTGAATTTTGATTTGTTTGAATTTGACTTTCCACCCCTGTAATGTTTGACTTTTATTCATTAAACTTCTTAAAAGTAAAAATATAATGTAAATATTACTCTGTTTGTTTTAAATAAACAGTTAAATTTGACACCTGGTAACCACATAACTTCTACTCCGTATTTTATTTCACTATGGATGAATTAGCAATAATAATATAATAGTAGTGATCATAGTAATTAAATAATTAATCCATAATTAATTAATTAATAATTAATTAATAATATATAAAATAATATAATAATATTAATAATTAATCATCCTGTACATATCTTTCCCCACGTCTCTTATACATTTCTTCTCCAACTAAACTAACTACTTTTTTTCTAACTTTCTTTCTTTTCCTCCTCATTTCCTTATTTATCAATATATTTGTTTCTCTTCTTGATTGATCATACTAATCACTTAAACCAAAAGTAAACAAACATACAGCCAATAACTTAATTTATATTCTGCGTATTCAGCTTGCATTGATCTGTTCAATTTATGTTCTCTTCTATTTCACGTCCACGTTTTTCCTTGTATCTGTGTTAAGATGAAACCAGCAGCTGTAGAAAGTGATGAACGTTTGTCGTCGTCGAAGAGAGTGTGTGTTATGGATGGTAGAGGATGTTTAGGGTCAGCACTTGTATACCAGCTTCTTCAAAGAGGCTATTTTGTTCATGCTGCCATTCAGAATCATGGTTCTTTCTTACTTTCTTTCTTTTTTATGCTTAGTTGGCACATGGATTGCGATATACTGCCTCTATCCTTGTTCAAAGAGTTTTTATTGGTTTGGTGGAAAACTATTAGTATCACTTTGATGATACAAATTTGGATTAGTTTGGTGCAAAGAGCTAAAATCTAATATTGCAAATGTACCAAAAGATCTTTGATCTAGCGGTATCGGGGTAACCCAACAACCAGGAGGTCGTGGGTTCAAGAATCATCCGAAACAAAAGGTGTAAATTATAAGGGTGTATGATTCTATGTAGTCCTAAAAAAATTTGTTATGCAAATGTTTAATGGCTGAGGTGGACTTTTAGTTGTGGGTGAACGAATTGCAAGCCATCAACCAAGGCAAAAAGAAAACCTTTCTTGCATGACAAGTTACATGTGCCTATACCAATTTGTATATCCTACTCAATTTGATAAACTTAGAGAGTTTGAGCTGTTATTATATTTAACCTCTTACTTGTTAGTTATTATTATTCTTTATTGATTTACAAACATAGCATATAGAAGGGACTCACTTATAGATCAAATGGGTCGAAGTAGCATCTATAATAGTAATACTTTCGACTAATTCTAACGTCTAGGTATTTTCACAACACAAAACAGAGATTCGGTAGCATAATTTTTGGAAACCCACGTAGCGACTAGGAATGCCGATTGGCGATTGGATGTGCTAGGGGCAGTGAGTGTAACTAATCTCCCTGAGCTTGTTAACTAAAACAGTCTCCAAACGTGACATAATTCCCGTTGATACTTGTACATATGCTTGCTTTCCAAAATGGCATTACCAACTTATCCTTGTTTAGTTGTTTACTAGCGATAACTTTCATTTTTTGCGCAATATGAATTTGATATAACTTCAAACTTGTATTTCAGTTGACATGGAAATTATAGATGGAGAATTTGGAGACAACGGGAAATTGAGAGTATTCCACGCAGATCCGTTGGATTATCATAGTATCGTAGAAGCTATGGAAGGTTGTTGTGGCTTGTTTTATTCATTCGAGCCTCCTTCTAATCAGCCTACTTATGATGTATGTAGCTCATCACTTTCATTTCAGTTAATATATATAATCTTCCATTACTTAATATATGTTAAACTACATACGCCATTTGAAATGGAAACAGGAATCGATGACGGAAATGGAAGTAAGGGCAGCACATAATGTGTTGGAAGCGTGTGCCCAAACTGACACTATGCAAAAAGTGGTCTTTACTTCATCCGCCACAGCCATCATTTGGAGGGATCCCAGTGACACAACAGCTTCATCACATGATGTTGATGAAAGATTCTGGAGCGATATTAACTTCTGCAAGAAGAATAAGGTACAGAATACGGATACCTTAAGTCACTAACATGTAAATTGAAGATCTTTATGAGTATTTATGTCCTATGAAAGTGTCCATCAAGATTTAAGGAAGTGTTAGACAGCTTGCGTTTTGAAAGTCAATATGAAATATTACATGATCAGATTAATATTAACAGGCTGCATGAGACCAAATATCCAGAACTGATTACTGATAATAAAATGATAAGAAGACACATCTGTTTGTAGAAATGTTAAAAAATAGTTAATTTGCGCTTTCATGCCCAAGAAATTAATCATTTTTAAATGCATATACCAACTTATATAGACAAAAGGAGCCCCGATTGGTGAATTAAAATGTATTGAGTTCTTGATATATAATATATATCTTATGAATAAAAATAGTTATGGCATGCGCTATCAAAAACATTAGCAGAAAAGACAGCATGGGAACTAGCCATGGACAGAGGATTGAACATCGTATCGATAAATGGTGGATTGTTGCTGAGCCCTGATCTCACCATCACCCATCCGTACTTGAAAGGTGCAGCCGAGATGTATCAAGATGGCGTTTTTGTTACCGTTGACCTAAAGTTTTTGGTGGATTCTCATATCTTTGTATTTGAAGACGTTTCTGCTTATGGTCGATATTTGTGCTTCAATCATGTCATCAACTGCAATGAAGATGCTGCGAAGCTTGCTTATATCCTATTACCCCGTGATGCATCTTCACTTCCACCCAGGTCAGTACCTCCTAGATTCATTTTCATTAGAGGTGGTAAAAAAGGCGGCATGGATAGTGAACTAAAACATGTAATTAGAACCTGTAATGATTAAATAGTCTGTCAGTCAAATATGATTACTAATATTATATGTTTTCAATAATAATCCCATTTGTTTTAACTTTTAATAGTATCAAGTCTATTAACATATGAAATTTGGTTTTATTAAGAATAACCTGTGACAGACTTTGAACCTGTTTGACCCGTTTCCTTGAACAAGAAAAATTATCTGATTGAATAATTAACAAGTATGATTAATGAGTAAAGAATTTTTGGATACTGCAGTATGACAGTAGGGGAAATCAGGATGGTACCACAAAGAATAAGCAACGAGAAACTCAGCAAGCTGATGGTTAACTTTGACAGTGGTGCTTCAGCTAGTTCTAGCGAGTGAATTCAATACTTACGTACGTCATAAACTTAACATTATTGTTCTTGTCACCTCTCAACATTGTATATACAACGATTATATTTATATGAGTACATAATAATTGTGTGAGAAACAGATGTAAAGTGTGTTGCATGTGCACACACTTGGGAAACAGTACTTAGAGTTAAAATAAGAATATGTACAAACACGGTATTCAGGTGAATTACTATGTGTTTGGAATAGGATATATACAAAAATTACATGCGTTTCATTCGTTTGTATTTCTATATCAAGTTACGAAACTTACAAATAGTCTAGTCGTGGAAGCTTGGGAACCTCCGGAGGAGACCCAAGTTCAATCCACACTAGCTGCAACTTTGGGACCAACCCTCAAGCGCATAGTCTAGTTGGCTCTCCGGAGAGGACTTTACAAGACAATGGTCATGTTTCCCAAAATGGGCGGATACTCTTCTTAATACGAGCCAATGGATCAGTCTGGAGCATATGCTCTCCTCAGGTCGGGGCATGTTGTTCGGTCAGCGTTGTCGGTTATCAACGTTATTTGCAAGTTAGGAAACTTACTATAGACATTTTTACTTCACTTCTATGTAGGTCTGTAAGCGAACTGAACGTTCGGCGAACTATTCGCGAACCGTTCGGCGGGAAGTTCGTTTACGTTCGTTCGTTTCATTATATGAACGAACATGAACAAATTTTTACGTTCGTTTAATTATATGAACGAACATGAACACAGGTCTCGTTCGTTCATTTACGTTCGTGAACGTTCGATGACATGTTCGTGAACGTTCGGTTAAATATTTGTTTATTAACTAATAGTTTAATTAAATTAATACATATTTCTATATCTTATTTTGATTTGATTAAGCTAAATATCAAATAGAATATAATTAATATTTTTTTATATTCATTTAATAATATTCAATATCTAGATATTTTTACCTTACATTTTCCTCTCACATTTCCCTCCACTCCAAACACACCTCCACTCTCTCACTCCACTGGTTACAGATGTACTGCTCTTTCCAACGATCGGACCAAGCAAAGGAGTTTATCCACATATTGTGATCGATTTGTAATGTTGAATAGGCATCGCAAAGTTTCAAGTTATATAATATATATGTGTAGATGTGTATATATATGTTCGTTTATGCTTGTTGATGTTCGTTTAAGATATTAATGAAGAAATGCATTAAATTATGTGTCTGTTCGTGTACGTTCGTTTTTGTTCGTGAACAAACAAAATTTTTTTAATGAACGAACATGAACAACAAATTCCGTTCGCTTATCCGTTCGTGTTCGTTCGTTTGTTCGTCAAAACCTTAATGAACGAACATGAACAGACTCCGTTCGTGTTCGTTCGGTTCGTTTACAGGCCTACTTCTATGTGATTCGTTCATCTTGTTATCTGAAAACTTTGATGACATCTGATGATTACAGTACCTAAATCCAATTTAAGTAATACCTTCAAATTTATTTCGGTTTTTTAATCATGTCCACACTTGTTTACCTGTAAAAACATCAAAGGATGGGTTATTATCTTGATTGGCCCTCTCCTATGGCCAAATTTGTACCACACATTTAAGATTTCATTCCATATGCAGGCCAGAAAATAGGATGGTATGAACATAGAAGTTGGACTAATAGTATTTTAACATAAAATGTTAATTTATATCAAATAGTATTTGAAATTTTTATATCAAATGGTATTTGAAAATTTTTAACAAAGTGATATATACAGTTGTAAGAATTTTACAACATTTTGGATGACATTTAATTTCAAGCTTTGCTTAAATTATAATTTCTTTCCACTTAAATCGTTTAAGATAAGACTAATTGGTTGCCCGCGCTATGTAAGGATACATATTTATTTGTGGATGACTGGATTATACTATTATGGGGTTATTTGGGTCAATTCAGTTTTCCGACTTCTTGGCCTACTGAAAATTAAAAAAAGCAAGATAAACTCATTCGTAACGGCTTATGAGCAAGATAGGCCAAGCATTCCTACATTAATAATAGGGATGGAAATCGTGATCAGAGTACTCTGTTATTATGCATTTAATCCAACTACATGCTCACAGAAAAGGTGTTCTAGTGCTAGAGTCGCAATTTTTAAGATATGAAGCGAGTTTAGTTCAACATACATGTTCCAAACATTGATAAATATAACGATACCTATGCGTAAAAGGAGATTAAATAGGTATGCATCTATTTATGTATCGTAAAGAAAATGTGTGAGTTAGTTTTGGATATAATATAATGTGAGGTCCATTTCAAAATGCATGCCCATATTATGTCAAATTCTTTTATATTGAATTGCATCATTTCATATCGGAAGAGATACTTTTCATATTTAATACATCTTAAACGCCAATTGAAAGGGCCCTTGTTAATAATTTTGCATCTTAATAGTTTAAATATCTAAACCTTTGATGAAAAAATGCTTTATTATTTATAAAGAAGATATAGCCAAGTCAACCCCGAAACTGTCGTATCGGTGTTGATCTATTGTTTTCCATATTTATGGCAGGACCACATTTTAGATAAAACCAAAAGCCCACATATTGGCCCAACATTAAGACATCCATTGTGGACTCTGTCTCCATGTTCTATACTCTGCGTATGTTCACACACTCGATCACATGCATATTAATGGGGTTTGGAAGATGGTATCAAGTAGGTCCTAACTTGATGAATTTAGTTTCACCTTCGTGTCTCAATGTTTTGGTTTGATGGTAATGTTATGGTATATATCTAGTACATTAAGATAAGACATACCTATTGACTATTGTTGCCTCAAAATGCAAAAAGTAAATCATGCACAAAATGAATAGATATCGTTGTTTATATACAAAAGTAAATACATCCAACCCCAACTTGATGACCGTATATCTGAAGAACTCATCCAATACAGCGAATACCACCCTTGTAATATTCATAGACAAAGTCGATCTGACATGGCTGCACAAATGAAATATATATTCATATGGTCCAAGGCCGGCCCTGGCCATGGGCAGGCTGGGCGACGGCCCGGGGCATCACCATAGAAGGGGCATCACGAGATCTAAAGTTCTGAAAGATTAATGATGTGTAAAAATTAATTTTTGAACGATTGATTCACTTACATGATATTGTGCGATGTAAGAATACATGTTTTTAGATATTTTAGACTTGATTATTGAAATCCGATGGAGATATAAAAGCTTTAAGGTTTATGTTTGGTTCAAACCAGTTTTAGTTGCAAACTTGCAGGTGAAGATGTGGAGAAGATGAGCCCACATGTAACACCTTTTAATAAATGTTTCCTTTTGTGCCTCCTATTATTACAGAAGCAGTTGTTTTAGCCCTCAACCTTGTATAACTTGTCAGTTTAAACCTCTTATTTTAAAAGCTATGTAATTAATTTATATACGGAGTACATGTTGATAAAATAGCAAAAGGTGAGCTAAAAAGGCCATTCACATATATTTTGTTATGATATAATATTATTTTGGACTATGGACTATTAACTTTACTGAAAAATACACATTATAATTATCTTTCTGTTTTTTTTTTTAATGCTCTTTAGTTTACTACTATTTATATTTACACCTTTAATATATTATTTAAATTTTATGATTTAAAAGAAAAAAATTGCTAACATGGTAAACATATTTAAAGTTAACAATGAAATATATGATAATGTCATTTGATATATGTCATAAAGCTAAAGGCTTAAAGCCTTAAACATTATAAGGTACATATTTCTTTACTGTTTTCTAACTTTTAGGTTACAATAATGTAATAATCTAGTGAAAATCGGCATAAATGAGTTGTCAAACTTAACGAAACCACCAAAAAATTATATGTTTTTTGATTTCAAAATTTTATAGGGGCATTTTTTAACTATTTCGCCCGGGGCATGAGAAATCTCAGGACCGGCCCTGATATGGTCATCTCACTGTCAAGTTGTCCAAAGATGCATGTAAAACCTTCCATCTAGCCCACCATGACATGCAAGGCCGGCCCTGGCCATGGGCAGGCTGGGCGACGGCCCGGGGCATCACCATAGAAGGGGCATCACGAGATCTAAAGTTCTGAAAGATTAATGATGTGTAAAAATTAATTTTTGAACGATTGATTCACTTACATGATATTGTGCGATGTAAGAATACATGTTTTTAGATATTTTAGACTTGATTATTGAAATCCGATGGAGATATAAAAGCTTTAAGGTTTATGTTTGGTTCAAACCAGTTTTAGTTGCAAACTTGCAGGTGAAGATGTGGAGAAGATGAGCATAGGTTTGGTTCAGAAGATGTCACGTTGTGGATGTCTTAGCATGGATTTTCTAAACAGGACATCTGTATTGATCCATCTTTAGGTAATGTAAGTGCAGTACCACCTGGACAATCTCCTTGTAAAGTTAAAGAAAGCTCTATATGTGATCATATTGTTACATATTCTCTATAAAGTATTTAGGTGATATATTTTAGTCATTATGAATTTTTTGCAACTGATTTGATGATTTTTTTTTCTTTTTTGCTTTTTTTGGTCTTATGGAGTGGTAGTAGATGGAAGGCAATGAGCTATGGGTCTCCAAACAAGAAGCACCAATAGTAAAGTAGGAGAAGTAAGTATTAGTGGCTTTTTATTAGAATTATAGGCAGCAATAGTATATGTTAGTTTGTTTATAAGAAATTTTAATTTGAATTCTAAAGTACTACTGAATAATAGTATTCGTTATCAAATTGTACGAGTTAAGCGTTTTCCTTAACTTCCATGAGATACAAGCGTTTTATGCAAGTTCTTTATTTGTTGAGGTGTGTTTTTCTTTTGTCACTTTCAGATTCATGTATAGTGGAGACGGTCTAAACGTTGATAGAACCAGAAAGCACCATCAAAGTCCAACACTAAGCAACCTTCATAAGGTAAAAAGCTTAATTTGTGTCTATTATCTCTTCATTATTAACTTCAATCAATTTGTTTCTATAGTTTACTCAATTACATTGCCCATGACTTCTAGTTTTAGTCATATGTAAATGGGACATTAAATTAACTATGATTTTTTTTTTGTAAACCGTATTTATTGGAGACCAATAGTATGTCATAATCCATGTTCAATTAGAAAAAAATGTTCTCAAAAGAAAGAGGCGGTGAAGAAGGCTACTGAGGCTAGTAAAGTCTTTGGTGTGTCTTGAATTGTTATTTATTTAATCAGGTATACTGTGAATAACTTGTTACACCTTAACTTTGTTAAGTTCTTATTAATGATTTACTTATTTCTAACCTTTGTTTCCTTATATTCGGTTGAACTATTTTCTATGCATTTTTAGATTTTTTGAAGACAATAACAATGAGAATGTTGATCTTAATATTTTTTAGGTATAAAGGAAACTCGTAAGGGGATTTGGATTAGAGGTAGAAGCGTGTTGGATGAGAGGTAGAGGCGTGTTGGAACTTGAGAATTCATATCTACTCGTTAGTTTTGGTTAATTATTGTAGTGAGTACGATTGGATTATGATTTTGTTTTTTTGTTGAAGATGTTTGTAAAGACTTCTGATATATATATAATAGAGTTTGATTTTAGTAATATCATTGAATTTGTGATTTGGGTTATAAATATCTTTTTGATTTTGAATCTGGATGTCGAGGTTTGAACAGGTCTAGAAACATTTTATGAAGACCGGTTTGTAAAGGTCTAAAAGGTCTAGAAATATTGCGCCAATAAGCTAATCACCGGTCTAATTAATCACATTAAGACCGGTTTTCAAACCGGTCTACATTAGTTTGCTAAAGTAGACCTGTCTTATGTAGACGTGTTCAAAAATGTGACACTCCTCCAAATTAGGTATATAATTATACTTAATTACATGCATTTCTTACGCTAATTCCCTGCATTTGTGTTAAACTAAACCTATGATGTGATATCAGTCTAGCGAGCCCTAAACAATAATAACAAAAGTATTACATGATACGTAGTTATTTATAAATTACGTACAAACGTATCGGAACGAACCCGACAAAATAAATAACGAAAGTTGGTGACAAAATATATAATTAATAATTCGATTATTAATTACGAGTATTTATATATCTATAACATATAGATAAAGTGGTTCTAATATACGTTTAACATAAAACGTATTATAACACGAACAGAAACAATTCTAAAACGCGCATACGACGTCAAATCATAAAAATGCAAATTTTCTCGTTCATTTGGAAGAAATTAGAACATTACTTCAAAATATGAAATCCTAAATTTACTGAAAATTGGCGCTCAATTAACTGCGCGCAGTAAAATGTACAAAAATGTACAACTATCAAAAATAATGATAACCTCATTATTCTGAAAATATATTACGAACCAGGAGAGCATCTACAAAATAAAAATATAAAATGTTAAATTTTATATTGCTATAATTATACCCGTACTCGATATTGGTGGGACAAAAATCCCACCAACCTACAATAATGCAGAAGACAGATTGGGTTTAAACCCATACCCGTCTCCCTCTCTTTTTCTCTCTGGATCATCGACACACACACACTATATCATTTTCCCTTCAATTTTTTTTCTCTCCATTTGATCAAAGGGAACAACAAGATCAAGAACAACATATCAGCATCATCATCAACCAAGATCATCATCATCATCGTCCGTTCATCATCATTCTCACCATTTTCACTTTGTAAGGAAATCTCAAATCTTTAATTTCTTTACTTCAAATTCGTTATATAACTTGTGTATACCATAATCTAGCTACATAACATCACAATCTATGTATATAAACAACAAATTTGAAGGATTGAAGCTTAAATGTTGAAAATGGTTTTTGAACCAAAAACTATAAATCAAGAATTTAACATGTAAAAGTTGTTATAAATGCGATGCAAAGTGATATATTGATGTCATGTAACATATATAAGCTTGTACCATTCGAAACTTAGCTTAAAAATATGTCGAATTCGTGAACAAAAACAAGAAAACGAGACAGAGCAGCTGTCTGGAACAACAAGCCGATCGGCTAATCTCAAACCGATCGGCTAACCCAAACCGATCGGCTAAGAGCCCAAAGCCGATCGGCTGTTGTAACAACTCGCAAATTTAAACACGATTAATTTCATTAATCACTTGCATTATTAGGCTAATTCCCTACTTGAGTGAATTCACAACACATTTTAGAGGTAAGTCTAGCATAGCCCAACTAGTAAGTATGCGTAGTATTATGTATTCGTAATTAGTTTTAATTACGTACCAAACAATTTGAAAACAAAAGCGACAAAAACGTACGACGGTTGGTGAACAAAAATTATTTAATAAAACGAAACTATTAAATAACGTGGTAACGAATAATTATTTTGTCAAAAATATTTACAAATCATTTTATAACGCAAAACGTTTAATTCGTATAATTTAAAATAAAACAAAGTTTGAAACTTATAAAAATTATTAATTTAGTGTTGTAAAAAGATTTTAAATAATAATATAATGAAAAACGTAATTAAAAACATATTAGTTAAAATAAACTAACATTCAACGATTGGGTAAACAAACACGGAGCGCAAACACGGAGGTGAGAAAGGGGACAAAACCCCCTCCCCACCTCCCTTTTCTTCCATTTTCCACCTATCTCTTTCTCTCTCTTCTCTACTCTTTCTCCTCCTTCTCTCTAAACTCACCCACAAACCACACAAATCACATAAAAACTACACTAAAACGACGCCGAATCACATATCCCCTTTGGAATAAAACGACCACGGCATCCCGATCTACACTTCTACCTTTTCGGATTTCAAATCCGACACTCGTAAGTTTCCGACAAATCCCGCAAATCTTTAGATTTACAAGTTATATTTGCTACTTAGTGTTTAATATACTTAGATTTACATGTTTTAGTGTTTTATACAACCGAAAACGTCCGAAATCGACCCAAAACTCGTTATTTTCTCGCTGTTCGTCGAACAGGCGACTACGTCGCATTGGGACCGAAAACAGTACTGCGACGTAGGCCTCTACGTCGCATTACCCTTCCTTACGTCGCACATAGCGACGCAGACCACTACGTCGCATTAAATTGCGAGCGTCGCCTATGCGACGCAACCCATGACGTCGCAAAACCTGAATGCGACGTAGACCCGTACGTCGCACCCTACGTCGCATAACCACCCAGCGTCGCACCTTACGTCGCTAAAAACAGGAAGTTTAAAAACTTGTTTTCACTAAGTGTCGAACTAACCGGAAACGCATATCTTTATACAAATTCGATTCACGAGCCTCACAAACAATTTAAACATACTTGTTTTATCGAAATGTTGATTTCAAACTTTCACCAACGAGTCGTATACATTTTCATAAACAACGAAATACAAACATAAACATTAAACGAACGATTTGGACGTGACTTGGTTGTACAAACACTAGCATGGATGATTAGTTTAGACATCCACATACTTATCAAATCTCATACGTTAGGGCGTTAGGAGATTTCAGACCGTACTTGGGCTTAGGTTTGCTAGCACTCGCACAACTACTTAAACTCAACAGGTGAGTTCACAGCCCCTACTTTTACTGATTTAACTGCTTTCGAACAGGGGTGGAAAACATAGTCAACTATTTTACTTATTGCCATAAACTGCTCTTACTTATATGATTGTTTATCATACTTGTTTACTCGAACTATTAGAGTACTTTGAACTATTAAACTGTTGAACAAACTGGTGTTTGCGAATTAACATTTACATATTGACACACTGAACTAATGGGATAAATTATCGACAAACTGTTTTAACTAGACCGGAGAACGACCGGTAAACTGTTTTGCAAACGACTGTAAACTATTTTGGTTTCTTACCGGAGAACGACCGGTACATTTGGTAACTTGTCGGAGAACGACCGACACAAACGTAACTTTTAAACTTGTTTGGTATACCGGAGAACGACCGGTACTTTTGTGTAAAACGCTGGAGAACGACCAGCCACGTATTTTAGTGCCAGAGAACGACTGGCCAAGGTACGGGAGAACGACCCGTGCGTCTTGGATGGGAGAACGACCCATGCGTTTGTTGGACGGGAGAACGACCCGTGCGTTACTAGACCGGAGAACGACCGGTAAACTGTTTTTGTTGAACGGGAGAACGACCCGTGCGTATTTGACCGGAGAACAACCGGTACTGTGTATTTGTAACTCGCTGGTGAACGACCAGCACGTGTTTTAACTTGAACTTTGGGCGAACAACCCACAAAACTGGTATTTGGATAACATTCTACAAAACTTATACTCGACTATTATGGCAATACTATTTGTGAACATATTTGGATAACAACTGTGATACAAACTTGATTCAACTTGTGTAAACTCAAAACCTGTGAATTCACTCAACCTAGTTGTTGACTTTTACTATGTTTTTCAGGGAATTAGCTGCGCATATAAGAATCGCCAACACACATGGAGAACTAGGCGACCCTTGAAGTTAGGATGCCAATTTTTTGGAAACACATGGATTTCTTTAGTATAACTGAAATGCTTTAGTCATACTTCAGAAATCTACTTTTGTAAACTTATTACTTTTAACTTATACGATTCGAGGAATCGTAAACTTTGTAATTAATAACTTTTGGCATCTTATTATATATTGTTCTGTTGTAATCATAAGCTCTGATACGTATGCATGCTTTATTATTGTGACACCCCAGTACTTAAACTAAAACGCTTCCGCTAAACGAAATTTGGGGGTGTTACAGCTGTATGCGGGCTAAGGGTCTATTGGGCTTCAAGTTGGACCGTGACTTGGGCTTGGGCCAAAACTAATAAACGGACTAAATAATTTGGGCCGAGCGGATTGGACTGGGCCGAGGCCAACAGCCGAACGGCTGAAGGCCCAAGCCGAACGGCTGGCCAAGCCGAACGGCTGGCCCAAGCCGATCGGCTGGGCTGGGCTGTGAACTGGGCTTCGTGATTTGGGCCGAACGATTAATGGATTATACGTTAAATTAATTGGATCGGGTTATATAAACAAACAAATGGGCCATTAGAGCAAAAAATTGAATACGTACATTTATCGAGTGGGATTTAGAACTGATTTGGAACGTAATTACAAAAGGACATATATATATATATATATATATATATATATATATATATATATATATATATACATACCTACGAATGTGGAATGAACCTATTGGTATATATACACATTTGGGACAAGACGTATATTATATGGGACAAATAAGACTAGTGATTTTGAAACTTAAACGACAAACAATATACATAAATGATTCATATATATTGAGATATATGTGAACGAAATAACGAACAATATATATATATATATGCAACTATATAAGTATATATGTATATATGCTTACACATTCGAATGACTCGACAAATGAACACAACTTGGAAAATATTATTTATTTTCAACAACAATCATCAACGACCTATACAAACTTAAGAAATAGATAAATTCTTCAAACAAACAAATTATTAACATAAGTGAATAAAGTACTTATGGTTAATACATTATTGTGTATAGGTTGACTACGTTTGGGCTACACTATCTTATCTCGCTAGCATTCACATCCGAGCACCTACAGTGAGTTCACAAACCCCTTCTCAATGTTTTAATGTTTTAAAACCTCGGGGTGGAAAACATAGAAATCGTATGTATATTTGCATGCGACAACTGTTTGAATACTTGATGTATTTACTTAAACTACTGATGAAATGAGATTTCATGTTGTGACTGATTAAATACTGTACGTATTTGCTTAAACTGTTTATGAAGGGGTACTTCATACTTGAACTATTTGTGAAAGGGTATTTCACACAACTATCTGAACTATGTTTTTATGAAATGTTTTTCATAACTATTTTGGGAATTTAGGCAACGAATCTTGGTACAGATCTAGGCTGAACGATGTAGTGCATAAAAGACCTTATGGCTACAGACTATAACCATTAGCTAGGTGACTCTAGCCACTGAGTATACGGATAGTACTATCGCCGTGACGACCCTCCTACGGATTTGGGAGCGTATACTTAATTGTCCAGCATGGCAAATAACAACAGATTAGGGTCGTGGTTTGGTTATAGGGTTAGATCGGGTTACCTTACTTGACAGGTTTAGCTCACCTTTCAAGGGATCACCGTCTAAATATTCCCACTAAACTAATGATTAGGAAAGGATTTCCTACGTACACTGATTTGGAAATGTTAATCTTTATTTAGGTTAACTTGTGTTTCCTACTGATAACTGATTTGGGAAATGTTATTTGTTAATAACTTGTGTTTCCTACTACAACTACAACTGATTTGGGAAATGTTATTTGTTAATAACTTGTGTTTCCTACTTGACAAACAACACTTATTTGGAAATGTTATTCTTAAATGATTAACCTGTGTTTCCTACATAACAAACAAACTTGTGAATTCACTCAACAATTTTGTTGACGTTTTACTCTATGTTTTTCAGGGAATTAGCAGCGTAAGTAAGATCTGCATGCATTATCAGGACGGACTACCCTGGACTTGTTAGGATGCCACTACTTTTGGGACACTTGGATTTCCTCTGTATAACTGCAATTATTGCAGTCATACCTATGAAATCTACTTTTGATATTATGTATTTTATGAAATACTGATTTCAACCACTACTATTACTGTTACTACTTTTCAAGTGGTAATCTTTTGTAAAACTTTAACTAATGGCATCTTAATCTATTTCGTTCTGCGATAATCATATGCTCTGAGTATGTATGTAACTGTTGGTTGTTTTACTGCTCACACCCCCGCCACATCACTAAGCTTCCGCAAACCACTCTATGTAATTGTAATTACCGTTTGGCGGGGTGTGACAAAAAACCGGTCTTGATAGCCTTTTCAACACGTCTATATGTCTTAATCTGTAGTAGTGTAATATTATTTTGGACTATGGACTATTAACTTTACTGAAAAATACACATTATAATTATCTTCCTGTTTTTTTTTTTTTTAATGCTCTTTAGTTTACAACTATTTATATTTACACTTTTAATATATTATTTAAATTTTATGATTTAAAAGAAAAAAATTGCTAACATGGTAAACATATTTAAAGTTAACAATGAAATATATGATAATGTCATTTGATATATGTCATAAAGCTAAAGGCTTAAAGCCTTAAACATTATAAGGTACATATTTCTTTACTGTTTTCTAACTTTTAGGTTACAATAATGTAATAATCTAGTGAAAATCGGCATAAATGAGTTGTCAAACTTAACGAAACCACCAAAAAATTATATGTTTTTTGATTTCAAAATTTTATAGGGGCATTTTTTAACTATTTCGCCCGGGGCATGAGAAATCTCAGGACCGGCCCTGATATGGTCATCTCACTGTCAAGTTGTCCAAAGATGCATGTAAAACCTTCCATCTAGCCCACCATGACATGCAAGGCCGGCCCTGGCCATGGGCAGGCTGGGCGACGGCCCGGGGCATCACCATAGAAGGGGCATCACGAGATCTAAAGTTCTGAAAGATTAATGATGTGTAAAAATTAATTTTTGAACGATTGATTCACTTACATGATATTGTGCGATGTAAGAATACATGTTTTTAGATATTTTAGACTTGATTATTGAAATCCGATGGAGATATAAAAGCTTTAAGGTTTATGTTTGGTTCAAACCAGTTTTAGTTGCAAACTTGCAGGTGAAGATGTGGAGAAGATGAGCCCACATGTAACACCCTTTAATAAATGTTTCCTTTTGTGCCTCCTATTATTACAGAAGCAGTTGTTTTAGCCCTCAACCTTGTATAACTTGTCAGTTTAAACCTCTTATTTTAAAAGCTATGTAATTAATTTATATACGGAGTACATGTTGATAAAATAGCAAAAGGTGAGCTAAAAAGGCCATTCACATATATTTTGTTATGATATAATATTATTTTGGACTATGGACTATTAACTTTACTGAAAAATACACATTATAATTATCTTTCTGTTTTTTTTTTTAATGCTCTTTAGTTTACTACTATTTATATTTACACCTTTAATATATTATTTAAATTTTATGATTTAAAAGAAAAAAATTGCTAACATGGTAAACATATTTAAAGTTAACAATGAAATATATGATAATGTCATTTGATATATGTCATAAAGCTAAAGGCTTAAAGCCTTAAACATTATAAGGTACATATTTCTTTACTGTTTTCTAACTTTTAGGTTACAATAATGTAATAATCTAGTGAAAATCGGCATAAATGAGTTGTCAAACTTAACGAAACCACCAAAAAATTATATGTTTTTTGATTTCAAAATTTTATAGGGGCATTTTTTAACTATTTCGCCCGGGGCATGAGAAATCTCAGGACCGGCCCTGATATGGTCATCTCACTGTCAAGTTGTCCAAAGATGCATGTAAAACCTTCCATCTAGCCCACCATGACATGCAAGGCCGGCCCTGGCCATGGGCAGGCTGGGCGACGGCCCGGGGCATCACCATAGAAGGGGCATCACGAGATCTAAAGTTCTGAAAGATTAATGATGTGTAAAAATTAATTTTTGAACGATTGATTCACTTACATGATATTGTGCGATGTAAGAATACATGTTTTTAGATATTTTAGACTTGATTATTGAAATCCGATGGAGATATAAAAGCTTTAAGGTTTATGTTTGGTTCAAACCAGTTTTAGTTGCAAACTTGCAGGTGAAGATGTGGAGAAGATGAGCCCACATGTAACACCCTTTAATAAATGTTTCCTTTTGTGCCTCCTATTATTACAGAAGCAGTTGTTTTAGCCCTCAACCTTGTATAACTTGTCAGTTTAAACCTCTTATTTTAAAAGCTATGTAATTAATTTATATACGGAGTACATGTTGATAAAATAGCAAAAGGTGAGCTAAAAAGGCCATTCACATATATTTTGTTATGATATAATATTATTTTGGACTATGGACTATTAACTTTACTGAAAAATACACATTATAATTATCTTTCTGTTTTTTTTTTTAATGCTCTTTAGTTTACTACTATTTATATTTACACCTTTAATATATTATTTAAATTTTATGATTTAAAAGAAAAAAATTGCTAACATGGTAAACATATTTAAAGTTAACAATGAAATATATGATAATGTCATTTGATATATGTCATAAAGCTAAAGGCTTAAAGCCTTAAACATTATAAGGTACATATTTCTTTACTGTTTTCTAACTTTTAGGTTACAATAATGTAATAATCTAGTGAAAATCGGCATAAATGAGTTGTCAAACTTAACGAAGCCACCAAAAAATTATATGTTTTTTGATTTCAAAATTTTATAGGGGCATTTTTTAACTATTTCGCCCGGGGCATGAGAAATCTCAGGACCGGCCCTGATGACATGGTCATGCAAATGCGACATAATTGGTCAATGTGGACATAAACTTTGTACTCAAAATGAAATACGTTTCATCTATACATGTTGTTGACCCGTCTACATTCATGTGATCATCGAGCCTCGAACGCAGTCGCATCATGAGTCACAACCATTAGAAATTTATATATAGAGATAAGAATGAGAAATAGCATCAAAATGGATTTTCTCATGAAGTAATAAAAATAATCTTCATGATACAATATGAATTATATTAATTAGATGACTAGATAGATAGATCAACAAAAAATTCCATTTTAGCTGATTAACAATCTAATATAATACTCTGTAAATAATTACAAGGTGAGTGAATAATAAACTCATCTACGATCCACTAAGATAAGAAAAAGAAGATTGTTTTGAAAATATTGATAATCCTCAACCCACGCCGCCTTACGATCAGCTGTCTAATCATAATGTGAGTTATACATGACTCATAGCGGAAATCACTATCCATATGACCATATCAACTCGTTAAATGACTTAACTTAATAAACTTTACAGCGGAAATCACTATCCATATCAACTCGTTACACGACTTGACTTAATAAACTTTGTAATTAGTAATGACGTACAATTAACTCCCCCAGACACTACCTTAAAAGATCAAATTTTATACAGTATCTAACAAAATAAGATTTTGTGCTCAAAAGTCTGAACAGCAAAGATCGAAGAGCTAAGCAGAGTCATCATGACTTCAAGATGGTTGGCATAAGCGACAAAATTAGATTAGAATTAAAAATATATCATATAGAAAAATAAAATAAATAAATAAATAAAATAGAAAGCGACGTGAGACACGTCATCGCTGACAGACGTTGACTTTTACTAGTAAAGCCTAAACTTCTCGGTCAACAACTTCCCCCACTACCGTACAATCTTGATCGATCAACTTGCTGAATTTATTATATGGGTTAATCCAATGTTTTAAAAACCGGTTTTGACTGAATCAGAAATCAAATCGGAGGCGGTTTAATTCGGTTTAACCGGTTGCATTTCCGGTCAAATCGCTATTTTACACTATATATTCCCGACCGGTTTTTTGCCTGGAGGCGGTTCAACCGGTCCGACTGACCGGTTTAAATCGGTTTTTAAAACATTGGGTTACCTATCCATACCACCAATATATACTCACCATACCCCCTTTTGAATTTTTTTTTTTTTTAAGTGGTGAAATAAAGTACAGAAAAAGTATCGAATGTAAGAAAAAGTTGTGGAATAAAGTACAGAAAATGTACGGAATGCAAAAATGAGAGGTATGAAGAGTAGCAACCTTATTATATACTTCCACCGTTTTCTTTTTATTACGGAGCAATAATTTATAATATATATACTATTTTAAGTTTTAACCATCAATTATTATGTATTACGAACAAACTCTATAGAACTGTCAAGAGTCGCACATATATATATATATATCTTTACTTCACTTAATTTTATGAGCGAAATGTGGAAACATAAAATAGGATATGGATTTCGCTGTAATTCAAAAGCACGATTCACTGCACACGCAAACTAACGGTAAAGCAACTCATAAGTACATTTCAATTATTCAACAGTTGGAGTGAATAGTCATTTCGCTCCAAAACAAACGATGGATTAGCTAGAATGTGCACTCAAAAACGAAGGGGTATTAATAAACATACCATTTTTCTCAATTTTTTATTTTAAACACAATTATTACTGTACTTTTTCTGTACTTTTTTCATCACTTTTTCTTATCATTCTGTAATTTTCTGTACTTTTTTCTATTTTTTTAATTAAAAAGTGGTATGAAATTGGATTTTTGTGGTATATAAATAGTATCCCAAACGAAATGAACCTTTACTTACATAAGAAAGTTAAATGTGATTCATATAATTTTGGTCTCATTTCATCCTCAATATATCATGCAAGTCATCATTGATCGATCTTGTGCGTCCATTCGCGATCTGAAAGAGCGAACATGATTCTAAGTTAGAGCTAAGAAGTAAATCTAAAAATTTAGAATTAAGATTATGTAGAGAATCAAATCGTAAAGCCATGAAACGTTGGACGTACTTAAAAAAAAAAAAAAAAATCATATTATATTCGTGGAGGCTCTATATTAGTTAGGCATCATTTTTTAGCGTTATGTATTTTCTAACTTTTTGCTAGTTTATTTTATTAAATAAATAAATTTACTGAACTGTTAAAAAAATCATATTTGTTAAATTTCGAATAAGTTATCAATTAACGTTATATATATTAAACAAGAAGAAAAGATGGTGTAATTTTGTTGAAGCGTATAATATGCGATTGCTATAAGTTAAAGTCAGACGTACTTGATGGTACAGATGCTGTCTATTTTTTATTGACTTGACCCGAAATAAATGCTCCGGGTCCCTTCGGATCGACTTTTATTTTGTCTTATTCCCTTCTAATCTAAGCCACATTTATATCATGCTCAAGTTTTCTCCTCCCACGTACTTCTTACTCCATTAATAAATTTATTTATTTATATCAAATTAATGGAATTAAGCTTTCTATACACGTACTGTAGTAGAAGTTTGAAAATCGTATATATACGATCAATTTGCAGAAACCGGAAATTAAAACTACCAAATGGTGTTTATTTTACGTACGATCTGTTTTTTTTTATTACGGAGTATTTATACCTACAAAGAGACTTTTTACATCTCCTTTGTAGACTTTTAGTAAATTCCAAATGTGCCCAAAGGTTGGTGGACTTTGAGTGTGACCCGTGACACATTCGATCAATAAAATCTAATGTCGAAATCTTTTTTGTTTCAATTCGTTCGATGTCCGATATATAAGCTCTAATTATGTTCAGTCTAAAATCAGTTGGTGATATAAGAAGTAGACCGTAAACTAGTTTATTTTTTTGATGTATGATATGGATTTGTACCCACCCTATAAAAATAAGGGGTAAGTGCTTGAAAATGTATAAAACTATATGTTGATTTTCATTGTGTGTACGTAACAAAATTAACCGCCATTGTATAATACCCCTCTTTCTATACAATAACATTCTATTATTTTACTCGGAAGCGTATGAATTTAAAACATATTTATATACTGTACATTAAGATAATGTACATAAACAATTACATGTTCAGAACACACCAAATTTAAACTATTTAAAAACTACACAAGCCGGGGTACTATATATATTACAAAACAAGGTTTATAACAAAACCATATCAGAGTTCACAAGCTGTCAAACTTTCCCTGCAAAAGCATCCACTTCCTGATCACCCACATATCAAACATAATCTGCAGGAAGTTAAAATGAGGGATTAGCACGAAGCTAAGTGAATGAATTTATCACACACAATTCAACTTAGCATAACAATCTGTTTACAGCAAATAATCGTAAACACATTTCTATTTCAATTTCAATGAGGATCGGTGGCTCTGGAGATATCATAATACCCGGGGATTCTCCAAGAACACTTAACGTCAATCTGTATGGCCATTACATAATAGACCGATAACTATTGGTTATTAAACTCATACACAGGTCTCAAACACAACAGATGAATCAAAACCTGTGTAATTCACATAATAACCAAAAAGTCCAACTACGCGTTGACCTCAATAAACTGTACACATATAGATTCACATATCATGTAGATTTATAATCAGTAACAAAGACAAACCAGTCTATAATCAATCTACGTTTACTTGTTGCAACCAAATAGTTACAACTAAATCAAAGGTGGGTTATAAATCCACTCACCGATACCTCAGAAGTCGCAACACTCAGCTTCTAATCACTGAGTCTTTGGAGTATCTGAAACACCACATAATACACAAGTTAGTAACTCGTCTCATAATCATTATCATAACATATTTATCCAAATCAGGTAAATCCCTGAAGTCTAAGCAAACAAACGTTCAACCAGAAAATTCCCGAAATGACGTTTAAAACTAAAAAATGCTATTTTCGGCCCCTAGATGGCCCCGAATGGCCAAAAACTGACTAGGCTATAACATATAGCTTTGATCATTGGGCCGTTTCCGAGTGACCATACGAATTTCAACTCAATCCGAGTTAGTGAAATTCGTAACTAAACCGTGACCCTGAAAATACTTATGCATTTTCAAAATTTGCAAAATCCTTCAAAACTTTTCATGCAAACGCGATCCGGAAAGGAAGGGCTGGATCGCGTTCACCTTTAGAAAATGTTCTGTCACCGTTTTACACTTGGGAACGCGATCCGGGAACTAGGGCTGGATCACGTTCGAGCTTGTTTCAGCTCAACATCAGACCTGCAAACACACAGCTCGAACCAAAACTTTTACATACCAAATTTGTTGATACCAAATCGATATTACAAGAGTTCTAACACCAAATAAACACTAATAACATCACATATCATGATATATCAACATCCCAAACATCAAGTATTACAAATTTCATGCCTTAATCATAAAACCCATTTAGGTTACTTGCTTAAACTCACAATCCCATTTAATAACTTGAATTCAAGACTAAAACTAGACCAAATCAATTTACAATGATCATCTAACATCACTAATCATCATGTAACACTTATGATTCAAGCAATTTATCCATTTCATCTTAACATAGCACTCTTATGTTCATAAAACTATGTATACTTACATGATGATGAAGAAGATGATAACAAGGAGATGATGATAATTAGCTCCAGATTTCAGTTCCAAAAGTTTGATGGTTGATTTAAGTTTGAAGAGTTCTTGTGTCTAGGTTATAGTTTTAGGTTTTAGAATGAAATGATCAAACTTTCCTAAAAAGGAAAGGTTATAAGTCGGCTAAGTTTTTCCCCGACTCCGTATTCACTTAAAACTAGTCCTCTTTCAATCTATTGTCTGGAACCTAAAAAACCATTTTGCGAGAAACTTATTTTATTTTACCGTTAACTATAGTAAATTAAAACGAGTAATATTTCACTAGTCACAATAAGTTCTGGGACTTATTTAACTAAGTTTCTCAATTAAACAAATAATACCAAGTAATTTCTAAAACAATTAAATACGAAATTAAAATAATAGAAATTACCAGACCGGTACGGAGGATGTTACACATTGTATGTATGAAACTATTTATTTTTGTACATTGTGTGTATTTTGGTGACTTGTCAGCTTGTAAAGATGACATGTGTCACCTTACATCTGATAACACGTCACCAAAATACACACAATTTACAAAAATATATAATTTCGTTCAATTTTGTTACGTACACACAATGAATGTCAACGCAGTACTTAACCCTAAAAATAACATTAAGCAATATATCAATCGATAAATAAATCATATTTAACGTTATATATATAGTTAGACGTGTATATTAGAATCTCTTTGCTTTAATGGTGAATGAGACAAATAAATGTGGGAGTGTGAGGGATGGAAGTTGGGACACACGGTCGGCGATGAACATCTGAACATCATACCTAATATTCTCATAGGTCAATTATTGTTGAACAAGTCAAATAACCAACATTATTACTATTATATTTCTTTATATGTCATCAAATTCTATATATTTATTTATATATAATACGGAGTATACTACTGTATCTTATAAAGATAATATCTCATATTTTTCGATCTAGCATGTTATGTTATCAGTTCACTTATACTCGTAGTTAATTAACAGGCTAATTTATAACTCATTAATTAATATCTCAATATATTATAAATTGACATGGATTACAATTTTGCATGCAATATCTTAAAGCTCCGGTAAATTAAGAGTGATAATTCATGCGTCATCAAACTCATACCTCATAAATATTTCAGTTATAAATAATATTATATTTATATACAAAAAATTAAGTACTATTCGTCGTATAAATCACCACCCTTCACGTATTAAACTTACACAAAACTTACTAATTATACGAAAAAGTCTTGCACTATGATTGCATCGATTATAAATGCTCTAATACATATGAAGTATAGTAGCAGTATACCATCTAACTTACACATTCAATTATCACGTAGACGAGATGAACACTCCAACGAATTATATTTTGTATGGCAATTATTTGACTTATCACCTTCTTTGACTTCCTTAATAATCATGACTCGATTTGATTTTTGTTATTACATACGTTGATCATCTTGAAGTAAATGTTACAGTTTTGATAAGATATAAGCTGTAAAACATACTCGATTAATTTTTCTGAAAGCCAAATAGTTGTCCCACGGCCCATGAAATAGACCAAGTAGTAATATTGCATGCAATTATATATGCAAATCATTCAAAGATTGAATATAATAATGGGTGCAAAAATATAAGACATAAAAGTCAATATCACCTTTTTGTTTTTTTATTACACGGAATTATGACACTACGTTTAATAATTACTTAAATATATTAGTTATTATATATTTACACATTATTTTTGAGATTCCGACCTTTTTCTAGAATTATTTGCATTGCATGTGAAATGTTTATCGAGTACTCTTTGCGTCTCAAAATAAATATTCACAATTAGTTTTTATAATGTGTAAGATAATTTAATTCTTTGATGATGAAAATGACATTTCTACCCTTACTTTTTTCAAGAGACTCCCGAATATGAGTTTTGAGACAAAGTATATTGATGGTTAAAAGGTAAAGTTCATATGTTATTTTTGAAAGTGTACACTTAAACAAACTAAAATAAAAAGGTGTACACTTATTTTGGGAGAGATGGAGTATATACTCTATATTTGATCCAGAATTTCATATATATGCGATACTCACCGATCACTAATAGAGACAGACGTGTAAAGGGCAGCTAACTTCTTCAAAAGTTTTAAATTATGTAGAAATGAGATAAGAAATTAAAGATATTAAAAAGATTTTATAAATTGTGATTCTTCAAAATGGAAATAGAACAAAAAAAATTTGTTCACCCCTTTCTAGCCTCGTAAAATATTAATATTTTTTTGTTTATTTTAACAAATGTACGAAATAAAATACTACTACTTAAATAAGGAAAAGATAAGAGAAATTCGTATTGTGAAAAAGATTACGTGAGGAGGAGGTCATGCATATGTCATGACAGGTGGGCCCAACCTGACAGATGGTCAGCCCAAATAATCTTGAAATTAATGAAAATGCCAACCCCCCAATCTGTCAACAAAATTCATAAATAATCGAGACTTTGACTATTAACAACTACAACTACTGTATTTTCTACTTGTATTTTTTTTTTAATATATATTTTTTGACCCAAAGTCCACTGTACATTTATTCCATCTGTAATATTTTTTTGTGGATCTTTTATCGTCACCACATACCTTTCATGCTATAACTTGGTCGTCCCCTATAATAATATTTCTAAATATGTCCAAAAGTATCTAATTAGGAACCTCATAAACTTTTATGTGTATATGAGATTTAGCAATTAGGTCGGATCCCACCTTTACTTCATTCTTCCAGATGCTTAGATCATGTTAATAATTCTTTCTTTTTCTTTATATATATAGGTCATTTTAGTTTTTTGGAAGTGTTCAGTGTATATCGTAAGAGTTGAATCGGAGTTGTAGAAGAAAAATTGTAAAAAATATTATATGAAAAATGATAACGACGGCGTTAAAATGTAATGAATTTGATTATGAAATGTTGTACTTCACGATAGATATATTTTAAGGCGTGATAGTATACGACTCATATTTTCCTTTCCAAAAAGATTCAATGGTCACAACAACGGCATTTAAATGTAATGAATTTGATTATGAAATGGTGTACTTCACGATAGATAAATTTTAAGGCAGATAAATTTTAAGGCGTGATAGTATACGACTCATATTTTCCTTTCCAAAAAGATTTAATGATCACAATTGCATTGTTTAACTTTATAGACCGAACTTAAATCCATATTCATGTACTTCTTGTTTTTTTATATTAACTTAAACGAAGTATATGTCTTTAGGACACTTTAAAATATTGTTGCCTTTCCATTTAATTATGATTTTTGCATTTATTTAAGTGTAAAGTTAATTCGATTAATTAATACGAATTTAATATTCTTGCAATAAATATTTAGAAGTAACTGTAGAGAAATATGTTAAAATAAATAAAATGTTTATTTTGTTAATAATTGTTTTTTTTTTTTTTTTTTTTTTTTTTTGAGCAGAAGTACTTGGTACATTATTACAAATAATAATGATACAAAATATGATCAAAATCAGTGTATTCCAGACCTTAAATTCATTCCCATATGCTGATCTTGCTGTAAAATCAGAAAAAATGTCAGAAGAAAGCAATTTAATGATCTAATGTAACAAAGCCAATACACAAACCGTACGTCTTTGCATAAAATACAAGTTTTTATAGCATCATCATTCTGGAGTTACCAATTACATCTCTGGAAAAACGATTCCCCTAAAAACAGCCTAAACTACCCGATAAAATAAACATCAACAAAACATATTATTACATCTAATTATATTGATGATTCAAGGGTAGGAAAGCTAGAAAAAGAGTAAAAATCATTTCCAACACCACCGTCATCCGCCACTAAATTCATCGCCGGAGAGTGAGAAAACACCGATTGTAACCTTTGTTGTTGTTGTGTGTTGTTACTTTGATGATCAAGTAAATAAGCCGAAGTGTCCAAAGTTGGTAATAATCCTTGCAATTTATTAATAAAAGGTTGTCGGACAGGGTTCGGTTTCACAACTTGCGAAACCGGAAACTGTCCGCCTCCATTTCCTTCGAATTTCACTCCGGTCACTTGTTGCACCATTTGCCTAAAATTCGCCGGGTCCGCTTGAATAAAGGTCGTCATCGACCTTTTTGACGCGCGCGATTTCCTTTTAACATTTTTACATACACCGAGGTTATTTTTACCTCGGTGTTTAGATCCAGGCGTTTCGGGTTCCGAACCAGAACCCGAAATTGTTACAGTCGAAGCAGACGCCGTAGCATTATTAGTATTAATAGTAGTATCAATACTAATACTACTATACTCGTTCTGGTTCATTGTAAAATTAGAATAACCAGTAGTCGGAACAAACTGTTCCGACTGTTGGTGACTAAAAAACGACTGTTGTAACGCTTTCGTCAGAGCGGATTCGGTTTCTCGGGCAAAGGCGTCCGGGTACCATGAATCGGTGTTTGTGGGTCGAAACATCCATGGTTCAATCGTTGCTAGATCATTAGATGAGGCCATTGATGATGATAAATATTTGTTGTTGTTGTTGTTGGTCCGATTGTTCTGGAAGTCGATTTGTGAATGGAATGAAGTATGATAGTAGTAGGGAGAGAATGAAAGGGGAGAGTGAATATTTGTAGAGGGTGGGGGGAGAAGGCCAAGGGAGATAAATAGGGGCGGTGAGAAATGTAAACGCGTTTATCGGGGACACGCGTCAAAGATACAGTGTCACAGTTGATGTACGGAAAGCTACTAGCTAGGTTGGTGGTCTATAATGTGCATCGATCTGCTTCCCAGTACAACTTGACTGACTACACGGCTACACACCACTACTAGTTTATTTTTTTTAAGGGAGCCTCTTTACATATCACTTAATTTTAATAAACATACCACTTAATGATTAAAAGTACAGAAAAAGTACCGAAACGTACAGAATGATAAGAAAAAAATGATAAAAAAAAGTACAAAAAAAGTATAGTAATGATTATGTTTAAAATAAAAAATAAAAAATGGTGGTATATAAAGTAGATCCCTTTTTTAATTAGACTCCTTCAAATTCTTATTAAAACTTTAATTTACATCGGTTAGTTACATTTATAATAATTTTATAAGTGTTAAAGAAATAGTGTATAACATTAATAAATCGGTTACTTCTATGAAACTGTATATACAGTATATCAATAAAATTGTACTGTGTTAATAGTGTAGAACTTCTAACGTACGAATGAAAAGTTATACTCTCTCTCTCTCTCCTAGTTTTATTGTTCCCCAACAAATATGTTGAATTTAAGATAGATTGGATGAATGTCTTTTATGAGTTTATATTCGAGGCAAGTTTGACTGAACTTTTTAATAAAATAAATGATTGAGGGTAATATATGATGATAAATTGGGAGTTTATAATGAGTTTTAGTAGTTATTTTTAGAAAGTGTACAATCTTTATGAGACAAACAAAAATAGTAAGAAGCACAATAAAAAGGGAAATTAATAGATTTGTCATTTTTTCCGCAAGTATAATTCGTTTTGCCACTTTAAAAAAGAAATTGCCGATTTACCCTACCCGGGCGCAGATCGCATCATGCGACCTACGACCAGAGCTTTGCGACCTGCGACCGACCCAATACACGAGTAAAAGACAAGCAAAACGAGCCTAATTAAGCCGACTAGATCACACGGACGCAAGTCGCATGATGCGACCTGCGCCATTTTGACATCTACTTCGATATTGTTAACTTTGTAGTCACCTCAAAAGTATAGTATCTAGCCAAACACATAGATGCATAATACGTAACTCTTTGTAATCAACCTCATCATATATATACTTGGAGCGTATTGTTATCAAAATTATGCTCTCTACGTTTCAAAATAAGTGTCAACTTCCAAAAGTAGTATATTAACTTTTCCATCTTACCTTCAATATACATTTTCTCAAAAGTGATACATGGAATTCTGTGCAAAAAGTAGGAGTAATGGTGTCATCTTCACTATCACACAATGTAATTTCTTAAATTAAGTGAAAACTAAAAATCAATGTTTTAAAACCCGGGTTGACCCGGCCGGTTTGACCGGTCAGACCGGGACCCGGGCAAGGGACCGGGTCAACTAGGACCGGGTTTGGGGTGGTTTTTGACTCGGGTTCACCCGTCGGGTTTTCCGGTCGGACCGGTGACCCGGACCCGGTCGGGTTTGATGTTTCGATATTTTTTTGTTTTTGCTATTTGACTAGATGAATTATCAAACTCTAATGCTTATAACACTCCGTTTTTTCAATAGAAAGGTATTTATGTACTTTTATTGTTTATTATTGTAGGAAATGAACTTAGAAAATGGACGTAAAGTTTAGTTTTGTAAGAATTTAATGTAAATTTATACAATTTTTGAATTACTCGTTATGTATTTATCTATTTTGTTTGTTATTTGTAAAATAATTGATTTTACTTTTATTACTCATTGGTAATATATATTTAATGAAAATTTGTTGGAAACCGGGTCAATCGCCGGTTCAACCGGTTGAACCCCGGTTGAACCGGACCTGATCACTAGGTCGGGTCAACTTGAAACCCGGGTTTCAGAACATTGCTAAAAATGAAACTTGAGGGAGTACATAAGAACTCTGACTCCAACATGACACCATAAAAGGTAGATCGTTTTGTGTGCCCAATTTATAGACCAAATTTTTTGTTGTTTGTATGTGTGATAAGGTTTCATTCGAAGTATATTTGAATGGCAACCTTCGACCATCAAATTACTTAACTTTTATTAATATAAATAATGTTTAATCTAGATAGGGTGTTGATATATTGACCATGTATTTTGATAGATCAACCACAAATACGTATTACAGATGTGTACAGTACAAACTGTTAATGCATAATATTGGTGGATTATCAAAATTGAAGGTGGAAATATCACCACCCATCTAGATAGACGTAACGGCTAAAGGGTAAGTATGTTTCCAGCAAATTTTATAAATCAAATAGATAAGCCCGAATTCTCACATTTAAAACATATATACTATGGCAACAAGTACTTATTAGAGGTACTAAACTAGGGATTTTGATTTTTAAATGCATGCATACATAATTAGTGTAGGGATCTACTTTATATACCACCTATTTTTATTTTTTATTTTAAAACACAATCATTACTGTACTTTTTCTGTACTTTTTTCATCACTTTTTCTCAACATTCTGTACCTTTCTGTACTATTCTGTACACAATCAATGATTAGTGGTATAGTTATTGAAAATTAGTGGTATATAAAGAGATTCCCTTAGTGTAATAACGATTACCGCAACAAAGTTATTTTTTGTTTTTAAGTGTTGTAACTTTAAAGAAGGAAAAACAAGTTAAAATTTAGAGGGAAGTGTGAGTAGACGTGGAGAGAAGTGTTAAGATTTGTACGGTGTAACTAAATTAATCAAGTACTACTACTACTGCGCAGAGTAGACTAATGTTGACGGTCAACGGCACATCATCGGAGACATCGTCGACGCGTATACTCGTCTTCCGATCCCCTTTTGATCTCTGAGTCAACTTTATTGTGTTTGACTATCCCTGTAACCATTTGGATTTTTATCTTTCTTAATTATATCCGGATATCTTATTTTAGGTCCACTTGAATAAAACAAATTTAAGCCCATCTTCAAGTTTTGTTATTTTATTTAACTTTCATTTATTTATTTCATCTTTATGTCATGCATATTAATTTTATTTGATTAGCTTTAATTAGCACCTCAATGCATGCAATATTACATAAAATTTAACTAGTCGGTGACCCGCGTTATGCAGCGGTAACAAATTAAATAATGACAAATGGTATAGTATAACGATAATTGTTATTATCTATTTTTATTTTGTATTTTTGCATTTGTATCAATTTCATTTAATACTTTATGTTATCTTAATTTTTTTTTTTAGAAACAGCAGACATAACATTAGAATTAAAAATTACACGGTTCAAAAACACCACCATAGTAAGACGAAACAAAGAAAGACAGCCAACTTGGGTGCTTTTAATGTTATCTTAATAATTATGAAAAACGACGATGATAGAAAGATAAAAAAAAATATTATTATATGTTAAAACACTTTAAGATGTATACATAAATCCAAAATGTGATTGATCAATTGTAGTTAAATGATTGTATTTGAATTAATATTTAATTTATATTAATATTAACTAATATAAAAATAAATTTAAATATAGATATGATATGAATATGAGGGTGTAGTGTATAAGCTAAAAGAAGCAAATTGGTATAAATTGATTTGGTTTTATAATTGGTATAAATTACTAGTTAGTGAGAAGGGTATAAAAGTAATTTTTGATCTTCCATTTTGTAAACAGTAAACCTAATTGCTAAATGTTTATAAGGGTTTAAGATTAAGATAAGATATTTATGTTAAATACAATGAATTTATATATAATTAGCAGAAATGACACGTCAAATATTATTACCGTCAATTATTGATTGCCGAATTAAGTATAGTAGACAACTTTATGTGTTTATTAGTCTTGAAAGACATGTACAAACTATAATTACAACCTTCCTTATATAGCAACAATTGTATAGTTAATGTTTAATGTGTACATTACTATTTATATCTGTTTTAAAATAATTATTCATTTGCAAAAAATACCTAATAAAAATTATTAAATTCTCATTGTTACCCTCATTTATCACTATCAATCATTTATTTCTTAAATTAATTCAGACAAACCTACTTTAAATATAAGGATAAAACTAACAATTACTCAACCTATCTTAGGGTGTGTTTGGCACCAACAATTTAAGGGATTATGGAGGATTCTAAGGGATTGAGATTATAATTTTAAGAATCTCAATCTTTCAAAAAATTACAATCTTTGTTTGGCACACAAATAAGCTTAGGGATTCTTTCAAAAATAATCTCTTAAAGTAGAAGCCCTTGAAAGTAGCTTATTTAAGAATCTCCATCCCCTAATTATATAATTACTATATTGCCCTTCTTTTAGTTATTAAAAAACTAAGGTTTTGTACATTTATGTCATTTTACGTTAATAAGCTCCATCTCCATCCACTTTGCCAAACACGTTTAAAGTTTAAAATCTCCAGCTCCATCCCTAAACAAAAGCTCCAGCTCCAGCTTCAAGTTTCCATCTCCAACTCCATCTTCATCTCCAGCTCCATCTCCATCTCCAGCCAATTTTGCCAAACACACCCTTAATCTCAAACAAAAAAATGTTGGGGGACATTTTTTTATGAGACGGAGGGATCGGACGGTGTTACGATATATACCTGTAAACTACATATTTAAAATCATCATGTTAAAATATAACACATATTTATTACTCGCGATCATTATCTTTATTAGCTTATTCTAATCACTAAGTTTGAAATGTGATCCAATCATATTATTAGACCTCTCCCAACGCTTCTCGTCGGTGTGCGTCGGTTTCAAGCGACGACCGACGAACCGTTGGCACCGGCCCGTCGGTTCGTCCGTCGGTTGCTTTCCGTCGGCTATCCGACGCTGCGTCGGTATGTTTGTGTGCGAGGAACGAGAAAAACAAAAAAAAAAAACATTTTTTTTCAAAAAAAAAAAAGGAAGTGACCGTTGAAAAAAAAAATAATTTTTTTTTAAAAACGGTAATATAGCCGTTTGGATGCCAAAAACATTTTTTTTTTTAAAAAAAAAATCAAATTTTCACCTATTTAAACACCATTCATTCATTCACTCTTTCAACATTCATACATTCCTCACACCAAAAATCAAACACTCTTTCAAAAAAATGTCAAAAAATAACAATTCCAAATCCAAATCCAAATCCAAAACCCAATCACAACAAAATGAGCAAGAAAATGTTGGTTACGATATGCGGCAAAATTTGTTAAACAACCCGACACCCAATCAAACTCCAAATCCGGGGTTTGGATTTGGTAATTTCGCACAATTTCCCAATTCTTTTACCCAACAAACCGGTTGGTGCCCAAACCAACAAATTCCACCGTGCAATTGGTCACAAAATACGTACTATGGGACTACATCCGCTAACCCACAAGGGTACCAACAAACACCTTCCCGTTTCTCACAAAACATACTAGAAAGTTCCGACGAAGCCGATCCCGAACCCGAAGCGGAACCCGAGACCCAACCGGATCCCGAGCCACAACCGGATCCAAAAAAGAAAAAGGGGAAGAAAACTAAAGCCGCTCCAATACGGGTTCAAGTTAGGTGGACCGACGACGAACCAAAATTTTGGCGGAACGGTGGATTCATTGTTCCGAAAATGGCATTATCGGTAACAATCAAACAAATGAGAGTTTTTGGAAAAACGTCCATTCGGGTTACAATTCGTTAGTTAAAAGAGAACGCAACCTCAATCAACTCACGGGAAAATGGAACAAAATATCTCACGATGTCAAGACTTTCGAGGGGATCCACAGTAAATTTAGAGAATCGGGTCATCAAAGCGGTGCCGGAGACAACGACGTTTTAAACGCGGCAAAAAAAGGTTTTCTCCAACAAGTGAGAAGAAAATTCATTTACGAACCTTGCTGGGATGTTCTTAAACATTACCCGAAGTTTTTCACGGAGCAAGGCGTAATGAGCAATAAACGCGCTTTTCAAGCCGAACCCGAAGCCGTCGATCTTGGTGAAAATGACAACCCAACCGAAACTACTCTAGAAGCAAACATGAGGACCTTGTTCCGCGACGACTTGATTCGCCGTCCAATGGGCCGAAAAGCGACAAAGACTTCTCAATCCTCGGATGCCGGCTCGTCTTCACGAGGTAGTATCTCGTCCGAGAGACTTGAAGCACTTGAAGCGGTTAAAGCTAATGCTTTAAAATCCACCGAAACGCTTGAAGTTATTAAAAAAAACAATGTTAAAAAAGCGATGTTCAAGGCTTTGAGTTTTCTTTCTAAAAGTCTTCCAAAACGAGCAACCAAAAAAGAATTAAAACTTATCAAATTGGCTCGCAAAGAAGTCGTTGAAGAATATCAAAATGTGTACAACATGGACGCTTCGGATGAAGACGAGAACGAGAACGAGGATGCAAACGAAGACGAAGAATCGAGCTCGGATTAGTCTACTTTTATTTTCAATAATTAGTGTAATGTTATTTTAATTATTGTATTTTTTTAATTAGTGTAACGTTTTATTTTAAGTATTGTAATGTTTTTAATTTGAATGAAATGTTTTAATTTTAATTAATTGTGTATTGTTTAATTAATTAAATGGTTGAAAAAAGTGTAAAAAAAAACTGACGGACCACTGTTGGGACGGGTCCGTCAGTTTCTGTCAGTTTCTGTCAGTTTGGTGAAAAAGCTGACGTGGCGCTGATGTGGCGCGTCGATTTCTGTCAGTTTCTGTCACTGTTGGGTGTGGTCTTAGAATCTGGCTTCAACATACAGTCTTTAGTTTATGTATAATTGTTCAAAAGATATACATTGACATGTAACGGATAGAATACCTTTATAATAGATTTTTAAAAAAAATTAACTGTATTCTATTGTAATATTTATACAACTGAGATCAGTTGGGCATTGCCCAAATGCTACGCCACTGCAAACGTCCAGACTCTACGTGTGTGACCTATAGGTCAAGGGTTTGAATTCGTGTCTCATCATATGTGGGTGATTTGTGAACAGATGATTTGTCCGACGTTGATGTTCCTTGCGGGTGGAGCAAACGTGTACCATTAAAATATGGTACGGGGTTAGGAATTCCCTCAAAATTACCTTCTTTATTTGTTTACTACTAAGATGATGTGACACCCCCAAATTTAATGATTTGCGGAAGCTTGATTTGGGTGTCACTAATCAATATACAAAGCACAAGATATAATGAACGACCACTATATGCGTCGTTTTAAACTTGTATAGATAAAGTAAATGTTTACATCAAAATATTGTTACATTAGCTCGGTTCCTGAAATTGAGAGATTACATAGCATAATTACTTTTACAAAATATAATAATGCAGTCCAATCTCTAGTTGTATGTATGCTGACTCGAGCTAATAATTCCTGCTTGTACAGCCAAACTACTGCTGGGTACCTGTGATAAATACTAAAATGGGTCAGCGAAAACGCTGGTGAGCTCACAGGTTTGTATGTCAATGTATAGTTGTAAGAACCGCAAGATTTATATTGAATTTAAAATGCAATTAAGCAAAATAAAAGTTATACTGTCCATGAGCACATAGTCTGAGCTTAACTTGATTTGTCAGGCCCAATTAAGGAAACCTAACTTGAAATGCCTCCTACGAGTGCCTAATCAACACTCGTCTTCCCAAATGCTAATACATCCGTTTGACCGGTTAGTGCGTGCTAACCCGGATGAGGATTGTCAATCCCATATGATATCATATACTAACATTCACGCTATAAAATACTAGAGACTATGCTTATGGAGGACTTTAAATTGATTAGCTTGAAACTCATGTAGTATTTGAAGTTTGGCACTTGCGTTCTACTTGTAAAACAAAATCGAGTAGTAATATCACACCCCTAGTTGTAAAGCAGTGAAAATGGGGCTATGAAACTCACCTGGTTCTTGAAGTGTTTAACTTAATAAACTTGAAGTAATTAGCTGTGAGTTGGTGTCCAAAGGCTTGAAACCTGAATGTGTCCACGACACTTAAATTGTCATTAATTGTACCGGTATCTCGAAAGACTACCATTGAAATTGTTTGCTTAACTTGATGTCCAAATTACCCCGATTTGGTTGATTGTTTTGTTACAAGTTACTACGACTTGTTTGGAATAAGTTGATACAAGTTACAACGACTTGTTTGATTGAATTATCTAAGTTACTATGACTTAGTTGATTCAATTGTGTATTTGAAAATGTGTACGGCCCGTTGGTGATTTAGTTGAAATAATAATAATTCTAAAATGTTGACTTTGCTACAGTACTGCTACAGTACTGCTACAGTAAATTTGACTTTTTTGAACAGTAACTTTGACTTCAAAATTTTGAGGTTTGAAGATTCTGTTTTATGCGACGTAGGGTGCTACGTCGCAGATCCGGACTGCGACGTTGGGCATGACGTCGCTATGTGCGACTTTCGCAATTTAATGCGACGTTGTACGTGACGTCGCTATAGGCGACGTAGTTGATTTCTGCGACGTAAGGGTCTGCGTCGCTAAGTGCGACGTTGGGGTTATAGTGCGAGGTAGGTCGCTGCGTCGCTATATGCGACGTTGGGGATATAGTGCGACGTAGGTCGCTGCGTCGCATTTGCTCCAGGCCAAATGCGACGTACGGGGTCTGATCGGAGTTTCAACTCCAAAAACGCGTTTTCCGGCCATCGATCGGCATAATATTTTTACCCAACCCATTTTAGGACATTACAAGGTTATACAAACAACTAGCAAGTTATAAAACTTAAAAACGAGAGTTTTCGGAGTTGTGTCGGAAACTTACAAATCGCCGAAATGAAATTCCGGAAAGATAGAAATGTAGATCGGAATGCGGTGAGTGTTTTCTTCCAAACGAGTATGACGATCCAAGGTCGATTGAGGTGCTTATTTTTGTGATTAGTGAGTTTTTGTGAGTTTGGGTTTTTGAGAGAAAAGAAAAGGAAGAGAGAGAGAGATAAATGAGAAATGGAAGAAAGAAAATGGTGGGGAGGTGGTTAAGGGATCACCTCCCATTTTCAGTCCGCGCACTGTGCTCCGTGCGGTGTTCGTTTACTCCGTCGTTTGAACGTTAAATATTTATTTTCTATGTTTTAATATACGTTTTAAAATGCGAATAATTATTCAGTATTTTTGTTGAAGTATTTTACTAACTTTTTAATAATTACATTATAAAAGGTGAATTGTTTCGTTTTGTTTGCGCAATTACATTTTATTCGCGTTTATATAAATTGTGTGATAAAACTTGAATACTAAATATTATTGACATAATATTTTTAAGTACAATAACGTTATAACAATCCTGGTATTATTTAAATAAATTGTTCACCAACGTCCGTATTTATTGTATCGAAATTCATTCGATTTGAAACTTGTACGATTTAAACAAACCGCATAGTTGTAGATATATATTCAACAATATATATAATAATTGATACATTAATTAGCCTAACACAGAACTAATTACATGTAATAAAGCTCGATTAGGCACTAAATTCTAGTCCTAAATTGACGGTTGTCACATTCTCCCCCTGTTAGAAGAATTTCGTCCCGAAATTTTATGTTGAAGTCGTGTTTGACGTTGAATCAGTGAAGAGTTGAGGATACTTGAGTCGCATTTGGTCTTCCCGTTCCCAGGTGAATTCCGGACCGCGCCGCGAATTCCACCTAACTTTGACGATGGGAATACGACTTTGTTTAAGTTGTTTGACCTCACGGTCCATGATTTCAGCGGGTTCCTCAATGAAGTGAAGTTTCTCGTCAACTCGAATTTCATCGAGTGGAATGATAAGTGTCTCATCAGACAGACACTTCTTCAGATTTGAAACATGAAAAGTGGGATGCACGCTGCTGAGTTCAGATGGCAGCTGCAATCGATATGCCACTGAACCAATCCTTTCGAGGATCTCGAATGGTCCAATGTATCTGGGATTTAACTTCCCTCGTTTGCCAAACCGGATTACGCCTTTCCAAGGCGATACTTTGAGTAGAACTCGATCCCCAACTTGGAACTCGAGTGTTTTGCGTCTCACGTCAGCATAACTTTTCTGACGATCACGCGCGGCTTTGAGTTTGTTTTGAATTTCAACGATTCTCTCGGTCGTCTCGTGAATGATTTCTGGACCTGTGAGTTGGCTATCCCCAACTTCGGTCCAACAGATAGGTGACCGGCACTTACGACCGTACAATGCCTCGAAGGGTGCGGCTTTGATGCTGGTATGATAACTGTTGTTGTACGAGAACTCGCACAATGGTAGGTGTTTTTCCCAGTTTACACCGAAGTCTACTACGCAGGCCCGTAGCATGTCTTCCAGTGTTTGAATGGTTCGTTCACTTTGGCCGTCGGTTTGAGGATGGTAAGCGGTACTCATATCAAGTCGAGTACCCAGAGATTTTTGAAGTGATTGCCAAAATTGTGAAGTAAAACGACTATCTCTATCGGAGATAATTGAGATTGGAACACCGTGTTTGATCACGATTTCCTTCAGATAAATGTTGGTGAGGCGTTCCATTTTGTCGGATTCCTTGATTGCCAGGAAGTGAGCAGATTTGGTGAGATGATCCACGATCACCCAAATGGAATCGCAACCGTTCGAGGATTTGGGTAGTTTGGTTATGAAGTCCATGGCAATTTGTTCCCATTTCCATTCAGGAAGACTGGGTTGTTGAAGTAAACCAGAAGGTTTTTGATATTCGATTTTGACTTTGGAGCAAGTAAGGCACTTGCTGACATAGGTGGCGATTTCAGCTTTCATATTCGGCCACCAGTAGAAATCCTTGATACCGTGGTACATTTTATCGGATCCCGGATGGATAGAATATTTGGACTTGTGAGCTTCATCCATCACCAAGTCTCGTAGGTTCCCAAATTTAGGCAACCAGATTCGGTTTGAGAAATACCTAATCCCGTTAGGTCTGATTTCGAATTGTTTATCCATGCCCCGTAAGGCTTCATCTTTGACATTTTCGGGTTTTAAAGCTTCGAGTTGAGCAGTGAGGATTTGAATGTTTAAATTGTTGTGAATGGTCATACTGAGGGCTCGAACCCGAAGTGGTTTCACTCGCTCCTTTCGACTGAGGGCGTCAGCAACAACATTTGCTTTGCCTGGATGATATTTGAGTTCACAGTCGTAATCAGTAAGCAACTCTACACATCGACGTTGCCTCATGTTGAGATCCTTCTGATCGAATATGTGTTGAAGGCTTTTATGGTCGGTAAAGATTGTACATCTGGTACCGTAAAGGTAATGTCTCCAGATTTTGAGGGCAAAAACGACAGCTCCTAGCTCGAGGTCGTGGGTGGTGTAATTCTTTTCATGAATCTTGAGCTGTCGGGAAGCATAAGCTATGACTTTGTCTCGTTGCATGAGCACACAACCGAGACCTTGATGAGAAGCATCGCAGTATACCACGAAGTCATCGGTGCCTTCGGGTAATGATAGAATAGGAGCACTGCAAAGCTTTTGTTTTAAGAGTTGGAATGCCGACTATTGTTTCTCAGTCCAGTCAAACTTTTTGTCTTTCTGGGTCAGAGTCGTGAGTGGTATGGCTATTTTGGAGAAATTTTCAATGAATCGTCGATAGTATCCGGCCAGTCCTAAAAACTGTCGTACTTCGGTCGGAGTGGTTGGCGATTGCCAATCTTTGATTGCTTCGATTTTTGATGGGTCAACGTGAATCCCCTGACTGTCAATCACGTGACCAAGGAATTGAACGGTTTTGATCCAGAACTCACACTTAGAGAACTTGGCATAGAGCTCCTCGTGTTTAAGTAGTTCAAGGATGGTTTTGAGGTGTTGCGCGTGTTCTTCTTTGCTTCGTGAATATATGAGGATGTCATCGATGAAGACAATGACAAACTTGTCAAGGTAAGGTTTGCACACCCGATTCATAAGGTCCATGAATACAGCCGGTGCGTTGGTTAGGCCGAATGGCATCACTTGGAATTCGTAATGCCCGTAACGGGTTCTGAAAGCGGTTTTTGGAATATCAGCATCGCGGACACGCAATTGGTGGTAACCGGATCGGAGATCAATCTTTGAATAACAACTCGACCCTTGAAGTTGGTCGAACAAATCATCGATTCGAGGAAGTGGATACCGGTTCTTGACAGTTAACTTGTTCAACTCTCGATAGTCGATACACATTCGAAAAGAACCATCTTTCTTCTTAACAAATAGGACCGGAGCTCCCCAAGGTGAAGAACTCGGCCTGATAAACCCTCGTTCCAGGAGTTCCTGTAATTGGGTGGACAGCTCCTGAAGTTCGGATGGAGCTAAACGGTATGGTGCTCGGGCCACAGGCGCAGCACCTGGTACGAGATCAATTGAAAACTCAACCTGTCTTGGTGGTGGTAGACCAGGCAGTTCCTCAGGAAAGACTTCTGGAAAGTCTCGAACAATTGGAACATCCTCAAGTTGCTTCTCCTCCGACTTTTTCTCCATGATGTGCGCGAGGATTGATGGATAACCCTTTCTCAGAAATTTTCGGGTTTTAAGACAAGAGATGATGTTAAGCCTCGTCCCACCGGTCTCCCCCTGTATGATTAGAGTTCTACCGACGGCGAGAGGTATGCGAACAATTTTGTCGTAGCAAATGATTTCAGCGCGATGTTTGGATAACCAGTCCATGCCTACGATGACATCGAAACTCCCTATTTCAATAGGCATAAGATCTATGGAGAAGGTTTCGTCGGCTAGATTTAAAGTGCAATTAGGTATCACACTATCGGTTTCTATCAGCTTGCCATTTGCTAACTCTACGGTGTACTTAACGTCTAAAGCAACAGGTGTAATGTCAAGTAGAGGGCAAAATTCATCGGAAATAAAACTCCTATCGGCACCAGTATCAAACAGAATAGAAGCAGTTAAATTGTTGAGGAGGAACATACCCGTGACCACATTCGGGTCCTGACGGGCGTCCCCTGAGTTGATCACGAAGGCGCTACTTTTGGCGTTGTTGTTGTTGCGGTGGTTGTTGTTGTTGTTGTTGTCCTTATTCTTCAATTTTGGGCAAGAATCCCTGAAGTGTCCTGGGTGTCCACATTCATAGCAGGACTTAGGTTGTCGGGCATTTCTGTCAGAGGGGTTGTTGTTGGATTTGGGGGCTCGGCAATCCTTAGTCAGATGCCCGTACCTCCTGCAGTTGTTGCAAGGAGTACCGCACTGACCAAAATGGTGGTAGTTACACTTAGGACAATAAGGCCTGTCCCCGGTGTAGCTGCGGGTGGTTTCAGAGTTGGAGGTGTAGACTTGGATGGCGTTGTTTTTCTTGTTTGAGTTGTGGTGGTGTTCAGCGGATTTGCGTTTGTTGTTGTTGGAGGATGAGGTGTTGGAGGTCTCACGGCTGACAACTAGAGCCATGAGTTCGTGGGCCAATCGAATGGCACTCTCAGTGGTGGTTGGTTTGGATGAGGCGACGTTTCCCTGGATGTTCTCGGGGAGTCCACGAATGTATTTCTTAATGCCCTTACTTTCTGGTTCGACCAAACCCGGGCATAATAGAGCAAACTGCTGAAATTTGGTGGTATAATCAGCGACATCATTTCCCTGCACCTCCAGGTGCCAGAATTCTTCCTCCAGCCTGTGCAATTCTTCTTCAGGACAGTACTTTTCTGTCAGCTTCTTCTTCAATTCGGCCCAAGGAAGTCGATTTGCAACCTCAAGGCCTACAGAGTTTGCGTGGGTTTTCCACCACATGAGTGCACCTTCTTGAAAGGTGTAAGCAGCGAATTTGACTTTGTTGTTCTCAGTGCAGTCGCAGAGGCTGAAAACAGATTCCATACGCTCAATCCAACGGATCAAGCCAATGGCACCTTCCGTGCCCTTGAAGTATAGCGGTTTACAGCTAAGAAAGTCCTTATAGGAGCAAGGTTTGGGTGGTGGAGTATTGGTTGCTGTGTCCTCGCTACCAGGTGGTGTTCGGGTAGCCAAGGCTTCGGTCACACTGCGGGCAATGATTCCCGCGATCTCAGCTTCGCTAAGGGTAATTTGACGACGAGGAGGCATGATGCTGAGTAAGAAAGAACAAGGAATGAAATAAGATACTAGTCCGAGTATGATGAACTAGTGGTGTGGTTGTCATTTCGAGACAAAGCGTTAGAGAGAAAGAGGCCTATATTCATATAATATAGCCTAAAGTTGTAATGAGGTCTACTTATGTAAATATGTATATATATCACATAATAACCTATTGAGTGTCTAGCACAGACGTATTTTGAGTCCCGTTTCTCTCGAGGTCAGAGTCAACTAATGTATCCTGTTCAGCCATAACTTCCTTCAGATTTTACATCATCTTTATTTAATTGTACATAGTTGATCAGGCTATGTTAAATTAAATTCGTATGCTGTAATCTCTGAACTGGTTATACCTAATAGGGAATACAGCCTAACAGTCATAGTCTAGGTCCACTAAATGCAACCTAGTTCACTATAACCTTAGGCTCTGATACCAATCTGTGACACCCCCAAATTTAATGATTTGCGGAAGCTTGATTTGGGTGTCACTAATCAATATACAAAGCACAAGATATAATGAACGACCACTATATGCGTCGTTTTAAACTTGTATAGATAAAGTAAATGTTTACATCAAAATATTGTTACATTAGCTCGGTTCCTGAAATTGAGAGATTACATAGCATAATTACTTTTACAAAATATAATAATGCAGTCCAATCTCTAGTTGTATGTATGCTGACTCGAGCTAATAATTCCTGCTTGTACAGTCAAACTACTGCTGGGTACCTGTGATAAATACTAAAATGGGTCAGCGAAAACGCTGGTGAGCTCACAGGTTTGTATGTCAATGTATAGTTGTAAGAACCGCAAGATTTATATTGAATTTAAAATGCAATTAAGCAAAATAAAAGTTATACTGTCCATGAGCACATAGTCTGAGCTTAACTTGATTTGTCAGGCCCAATTAAGGAAACCTAACTTGAAATGCCTCCTACGAGTGCCTAATCAACACTCGTCTTCCCAAATGCTAATACATCCGTTTGACCGGTTAGTGCGTGCTAACCCGGATGAGGATTGTCAATCCCATATGATATCATATACTAACATTCACGCTATAAAATACTAGAGACTATGCTTATGGAGGACTTTAAATTGATTAGCTTGAAACTCATGTAGTATTTGAAGTTTGGCACTTGCGTTCTACTTGTAAAACAAAATCGAGTAGTAATATCACACCCCTAGTTGTAAAGCAGTGAAAATGGGGCTATGAAACTCACCTGGTTCTTGAAGTGTTTAACTTAATAAACTTGAAGTAATTAGCTGTGAGTTGGTGTCCAAAGGCTTGAAACCTAAATGTGTCCACGACACTTAAATTGTCATTAATTGTACCGGTATCTCGAAAGACTACCATTGAAATTGTTTGCTTAACTTGATGTCCAAATTACCCCGATTTGGTTGATTGTTTTGTTACAAGTTACTACGACTTGTTTGGAATAAGTTGATACAAGTTACAACGACTTGTTTGATTGAATTATCTAAGTTACTATGACTTAGTTGATTCAATTGTGCATTTGAAAATGTGTACGGCCCGTTGGTGATTTAGTTGAAATAATAATAATTCTAAAATGTTGACTTTGCTACAGTACTGCTACAGTACTGCTACAGTAAATTTGACTTTTTTGAACAGTAACTTTGACTTCAAAATTTTGAGGTTTGAAGATTCTGTTTTATGCGACGTAGGGTGCTACGTCGCAGATCCGGACTGCGACGTTGGGCATGACGTCGCTATGTGCGACTTTCGCAATTTAATGCGACGTTGTACGTGACGTCGCTATAGGCGACGTAGTTGATTTCTGCGACGTAAGGGTCTACGTCGCTAAGTGCGACGTTGGGGTTATAGTGCGAGGTAGGTCGCTGCGTCGCTATATGCGACGTTGGGGATATAGTGCGACGTAGGTCGCTGCGTCGCATTTGCTCCAGGCCAAATGCGACGTACGGGGTCTGATCGGAGTTTCAACTCCAAAAACGCGTTTTCCGGCCATCGATCGGCATAATATTTTTACCCAACCCATTTTAGGACATTACAAGGTTATACAAACAACTAGCAAGTTATAAAACTTAAAAACGAGAGTTTTCGGAGTTGTGTCGGAAACTTACAAATCGCCGAAATGAAATTCCGGAAAGATAGAAATGTAGATCGGAATGCGGTGAGTGTTTTCTTCCAAACGAGTATGACGATCCAAGGTCGATTGAGGTGCTTATTTTTGTGATTAGTGAGTTTTTGTGAGTTTGGGTTTTTGAGAGAAAAGAAAAGGAAGAGAGAGAGAGATAAATGAGAAATGGAAGAAAGAAAATGGTGGGGAGGTGGTTAAGGGATCACCTCCCATTTTCAGTCCGCGCACTGTGCTCCGTGCGGTGTTCGTTTACTCCGTCGTTTGAACGTTAAATATTTATTTTCTATGTTTTAATATACGTTTTAAAATGCGAATAATTATTCAGTATTTTTGTTGAAGTATTTTACTAACTTTTTAATAATTACATTATAAAAGGTGAATTGTTTCGTTTTGTTTGCGCAATTACATTTTATTCGCGTTTATATAAATTGTGTGATAAAACTTGAATACTAAATATTATTGACATAATATTTTTAAGTACAATAACGTTATAACAATCCTGGTATTATTTAAATAAATTGTTCACCAACGTCCGTATTTATTGTATCGAAATTCATTCGATTTGAAACTTGTACGATTTAAACAAACCGCATAGTTGTAGATATATATTCAACAATATATATAATAATTGATACATTAATTAGCCTAACACAGAACTAATTACATGTAATAAAGCTCGATTAGGCACTAAATTCTAGTCCTAAATTGACGGTTGTCACATTCTCCCCCTGTTAGAAGAATTTCGTCCCGAAATTTTATGTTGAAGTCGTGTTTGACGTTGAATCAGTGAAGAGTTGAGGATACTTGAGTCGCATTTGGTCTTCCCGTTCCCAGGTGAATTCCGGACCGCGCCGCGAATTCCACCTAACTTTGACGATGGGAATACGACTTTGTTTAAGTTGTTTGACCTCACGGTCCATGATTTCAGCGGGTTCCTCAATGAAGTGAAGTTTCTCGTCAACTCGAATTTCATCGAGTGGAATGATAAGTGTCTCATCAGACAGACACTTCTTCAGATTTGAAACATGAAAAGTGGGATGCACGCTGCTGAGTTCAGATGGCAGCTGCAATCGATATGCCACTGAACCAATCCTTTCGAGGATCTCGAATGGTCCAATGTATCTGGGATTTAACTTCCCTCGTTTGCCAAACCGGATTACGCCTTTCCAAGGCGATACTTTGAGTAGAACTCGATCCCCAACTTGGAACTCGAGTGTTTTGCGTCTCACGTCAGCATAACTTTTCTGACGATCACGCGCGGCTTTGAGTTTGTTTTGAATTTCAACGATTCTCTCGGTCGTCTCGTGAATGATTTCTGGACCTGTGAGTTGGCTATCCCCGAAACCCCAAACCTCAAACCCTAAACCCTAAACCCTAACCCCTAAACCCCAAACCCTAAACGCTTTACAAAATGCTAAACCCTAAATCTTTCTAAACCCTAAACCTTGAACCCCTTCTAAACCCTAAACCCTTATAAACCCTAAACCATAAACCCTACTAAACCCTAAACCTAACCCTAAACCCTAACCTTAACCACAAATTAAATGTACAACTAATCACTAACACATGTGTTACTAATTTGTGAAACCCACCAAAAAATGAGAAAAAAAAAATTGTCAAAAGTATGCCTTGAGGGACGGCAAATCGAAGAGGAGAAAACGCTGAATTTTATGGTGCAATTTTCATGATTTTTCGACTTACCGTTTGTGAGATATTTAATTTTTAAAAATGTGGAGGAGAGAGAATAAAGTGTGGATGGGAGAGAATAAAATGACACATGGCAGAAATCTGTTGGTTCCCTCATTCTCACTCAAAATTGATGTACTCATTTGAACCTTACTCTATTTATATAATATCAAACAATATTATATAGAATCATGACATAGAATAAGGTAATTTGACCATCGGTAACAAATACAGAGTAATTTATTATCGTAATATGCAAAAGTCAAACTCTTCTATCGATTTATGAGTAAACGGCAGCATCATCAGGTACAGAATATGCTTTTTAATGCAACGACGTACAACGATTTAGTAGTTTACTCATACTCTAAATTTTTACTTTTCCTCTTTGTCGCCTACTATTATTATTTTTTATTTTTTACTTTAAAACTAGTAGTTGTTATCGTGACGGGAAGAACTAATGAACTGATTGTCATTTCAGCATCATATAATCAAAACTTCAAATAACTGATCAAGACCTGAACACTGTCTATAATAAGTGTATATATTCGAGTTAATGGAGTGTGTTTGTGAGAGTACTTACTCTCATAACCGTCTCTCGAAGAACAAAATCGAGAAAGGCGGACGAAAAACTCCTTGGTGTCTCGTAATTACGTGGAGTTCATGATGCGTAAAATTTTACTTAAGATATGATAGATTGCGTACGATTTAAAAAATATTTAATTGACGAGATCTTGAAGAATCTCAAACATTTTTGTATATGCTTTAGGACTCCTGTTTCAAATAGCTTTGCATTTTTTATAATTAATTTAATCGGTTCTAGAAATATTTAAAGTGGGAAGCTGTAGCTATCTTGCTTTTCTCGCAATTTATATTTCTTAATTGCTCGTTGTTATATTTAAATGTTTGAGGAATCATGTAAAGTATATTGGTAACTAAAATATTCTCGTGACAGTTTCAACTTTGACTTTTTATAAATAACAAATAACGGAGTACAACTTACTTCAACATTGTAATATTAATTTTATCTGTCTATTAAGCATGATCAGTATCAGTATCAGTATTATAATAATCGGATAATATTGTTGTTATTACTAGTTGTTGTAGAAGAAGAACAAAAAAAAACTAAAAAGGTTTATGTACATCCTTTGATTGCCCAAAAATTTATGATGTTGTTAAGATCGAGTTAAGATCGTTTTCGCATTTGCAAATCGTGATTGAAATTAAGGTCTCTAGATAAATCGAGCTCCTAAGATCTTACATAACGACCCTCATTTCTTTTATATATGTGTCTATGATGTATGATAAAGGCTAAATTTCTTAAGAACAAGTGAGAGGTAACAAGTTTAAACATCATAACAATAGTATACTACTCTCCTAGGGATTTAATTAAATCCCTAAAAATATTAGATTTTCTGGTATTAAACTATTGAAGTTGAAGAATTAATTAAATAGGTAGTCTCTCAACGTACCATTTATATGAGAAACAAAATTAACTAATTAATTTCTAGAGTAATTAAGATTAATTGGATTGTAACTATATCCTATGATCTATGATCTTATGCTTAAGATTGAGATTAGATTTAACGCTTTTTTAGATCACATATGAGACTACATCTTCGTTAATCAAGATCGTAAAATCATAAGATTGTAAGATCATAATCTATATCTTAAAAAACTTTGATTGTCAGTGTTATTTAGTGAATGGTAATGCAGTTTCTCCAGGACTTAGTGTTACGTTAAAATTTTTTTTAACGTGTATAATACCGGTATAATTAGAGATTTGGTTAAATATGCAGAATGCATTAAACAAGTCGTTGAAAGTGGCTAAAATTCTATTTCGAGGGATCTAACCTCTTAAATTGTCTCATTTAAAACATATATAGTGTTTAATGTTTAAATATGAACAAAAAATATTTCGTTGATCAAGACTTCTTACCCGACATCATGTTTTAATAACTCTTATTAAAGACAATCTTTATGTCTCGTTACGTAAGATTACAAGTCAAACATTGCCTGCTGAGTTTCCATAAGATAGACAATTAAACTATTTTCCTCGTGATATCTACATAATCACGATTGTGGGCAGAGACAGAACATGAATAGTATATATATATAGGCAATTGCCCGCTACAAAATTAATGTAATGTAACAAAATTTTATTAATTAGGCTATCTAAAATTTGCCCCAAAAAATACAAAATTCTTTTACGAGGAAAATATCAAAAATACAATCATATATTTTTGATATTTTCGTCGTAAAAGAATTTCAAAATTCACCTCCTTAAAATAATTTGTTTGCTCCACCCTATGGTTCATAGTTCTATTATATATATATCTTGAATGTTAAGACTACTGTTTGTTTTAAATTTACAAAAGTAAACATACTAAATTACACGTTCTGCGTGTTTGCTGAGCATCATTTCAGTAACTTAAAAAAAAAAAAAAAAAAAAAAATTGAATGAAAAGATATAAAAAAAAAAATTCAGATGATATTTCTAAGTTAATTTATGTTGTAGGTTGGACCTTAGTTTAATAATACGCATGTCTATAAGCTATCAATGAAGGTTGATTAAAGTATTAATTAAGTATCTATATTTACATCTTCTAGAACTTCTAGAACCTAAAAAGGGTATCTATCTTTAGTTTTGTCTTTGTATTGTATAAGAATAAAAATACGATTTCTAGTTTAGTTTCAAGTTTAGAGATGTTATTCTAGTTTAAGAAAAATAATGTAATCAATTTTGTTCAGAAAAAGTATGCACCGATTTAATTTGGTATGATTTGATGATTAATCATACGTTCAAATTCTCGTAATTACTTTCTTATACTGAAAAAAAATTTACATAATAAGTGTTCGCTACTTTGCTGACTAAACGGTACCAATGTAATCTTTTAATTTTTAAATTTCCATAAGTAAGAGTATATATGTTCAAGTTTTGAGAGTGAAATAAATGATGTACAAATTTTATAATTATAGAATTCCATAATTAAATTGATGAACTACTAATCCACAAAGGACATGTTAATGTTGAATGATAAATAACCAAAACCATCAAAAGATAACGTAATTACTAATAGTCTTCTAAGTATAAAAAATTATTTGTCTTTATAATCTAATTTAATGACCAAAGAGCATATGATCTAGCGGTATTTGGGGAACCTTTCAAGCTAATGGTTGTGAGTTCAAACATCGTGGAAAGGAATTTATAAATATTCGTAGTTGTATATAATAATCGTAGGTAGGTAGTGTAAGTTTAACTTTCTTAAAAAAAAATTCTAATTTAAATCTTAGATATGATATTTGCATAATTCTAGTGATATTTGTCCCACGCGGAATCTTTATGATTGGACGTGTATCTACGTGGCTTTTAATATGTTTCATTGCCAATTGCCAATAAATCAAAAAGGGCAAATGACTCGATCTAAAGTTGGATAATGCTCAAGGTGGTCTTTTGTATACATTATTTAATTAACTCTTTATATAACCTTTCATTAATATATTAACTAATATTAATATTAATAATATTGAAGAAGAATCTAAATATCAATCAAATTTATTTACATTGGAGAGTACGGTTCAAATGAGTACAACAATTTTTGATGAGAATAAGGGAACTAATAGGAATGAGCACGTGTCACTTTACTCTCTAACCTTCAAATTTTTAAAAATTAAATATCTCTCAAACGGTAAGTTGAAAAATTATAAAAACTGCACCATAAAAATCATCGTTTTATTCTCTTCGATTAGAGATGTGACAAGGTATACTTTTGACGAACTTTTTTTCCAGTTTTTTGGTGGGTTTTGAAATCGAGTAACACATGTGTTAGAAGCGAGTAACACATGTGTTAACAGCTTCTAACACACGTGTTAACATCTAGTAACACATGTGTTATTAATTTTGTAAAACCCAAAAAAAAAGTTCGTCGAAAGTATACCTTGTGAGATGACAAATCGAAGAGAAAAAAATGCTGATTTTTATGGTGCAATTTTTATGATTTTTCAACTTACCGTTTCAGAGATATTTAAGTTTAAAAAACATGGGTGAAAGTGGGCAATTGTGACACGTGAGACATTCTAGTTGGTTCCTTCATTCTCATCAAAAATTGCATTCTCATTTGAACCTCACCCTTACATTCGAATGTACCTACCAAGTATACATTTTACTCAAGAGTCCATCCTTACCTACCTTGTCTCTTTTGAACTTTAAAGAGGTTGAGGGTGTTTATATGGTGAGTTTTGCAATCCCGGAATCCTTTTTAACTTTTAAGGTGTTTTTCTGAAATTGTGAATCTATGATTTATATTTAGATATTTATGCATTTGTAGCAATGTGATTTGGAATGTATTAATGTGAATTTACTGATTTTTCAACCCTATGCATGAATATGAAATGTTCTTACCATTCTTATGTTAAAAAGTTTACCAAAACCTTAACCTAATAGATTGTGCAATCAATTGCTCAAGGCCACTAACAACCGTACGTCTTTGTATTTGTCTTTTTTGTGTCTTTGTATGACACAATTACTTGTTCAGTCATTTGTGTTTTTGTTTTGCAAGTGACGGAGGGGGACGAAAATGGGGTGATATCAGTTTTTTTTCTATATTATATAATAATATAATAAACGTATTATTCATAAATGTGGGGCTTATAAAAGTTCAGTTCTTCAGTCCATCATTGAGAGGGTTCTGAAAATGATGACGTGACGTTGAGTTGGTAATTCTATTATTAATAGGTTATTCTGTCCACCATTAGAAGTTATACAAAAAGTCATATATTACTAGACTAGATATAAATTATTTACATACCCCACTTTAGCTACCATATGCTTGACATCGTGGATTCATGTTGCTGCAAAAGTAAAAAAAAAAAACACGTAGAAAACGGAAAAGTAGAGACACATATATTAAGGGGTCGATCTATGCAACGACTTAATATTTACTTATGTTAAGTCAATAGTGGATTAAGACATCTATTCTATTTTACAATTAATTAACTAAAAAAATCTATAAAAAATGATCGCATTGTCTCAAACGTCAGTATCTTTCTGACTTGGTCTTTGGCTTGACAAATTGTATTTATGAAGTCAATTGTAGGCGTACGACAAAATTCCTAATAATTCTTTCTTTGATTCTTATTAAAATTAATTAATTAAAGTAAATACTCATTTTATTTAAAAAGGTCTCACCCTCCGTCATCCCATTGTCACGCCACCATCAGCAATGAAGTCACGGCTGGCGTCTTTCTTCCTTTTCTTACTACTTTTTATTTTTATTTGGTTTTTGAATTCAAAAATTAATTAAATTCATGCCCTATACGCCCAGCAACATTTGGTCGATCCATTGCGTAAATCATGAAAACTTATAAAATTATGCTTTTAGTTTGATCAAGTATTCAAGCTTATAAAATCTCAAAGTTTTATGCGTAACGGATTCTATACAGTCCAAACATTTGTGTACACCCGCTTTGTAAACTCAATTGAGGGCGTGATAAATAAATTAATTCTTAATTTTATTCTCTAAAAAAAGAGCTAGAGTAAACAGAACATTTGGTGGTCTCTTACCGACTGGTCTCATGGTCATTAACATAAAAGATATAAATTGCATAATTCACGATTAAAGGGACATAGAACGGGATTTTCATAAGGGTGTGCTAGCTGATTCAACTTATGAAAGCACTAAATTTGTGATACCCAAATCAAGTCAAGCAATGACCATGTTATCATCTTTTTCCCACTTTGAAAGTGTGTTTGGAGCCAGCTTTGAGGATTGAGGAGTTGTTGGGATATGACCACGTAAAATAAACGCATGTCTAGAATATGTTTAAGCCTACGGGCCGGGGTCACACGTATTGACATTTATGCTCAATATAATTAATTAATATGAATGTGAGATATATTAATTAATACGTTCACGAATAAATAAATAAAACGTTATTAAAGTGTTAATTGAACGTTTATTATAAGAGATGGACTTAGATATAAATTAGAGGTTCTGAAATTTTCCATAAAACCCTACATGGGCCGATTTCATGGGTTTTGTAAATCCTAAACTTGTTTAACAAGTTATCTTAAACCTATAAATAGAGAGGCAAAGAACCCTAACTTAATACATCTTTCTCTCCTCTCTTTTCTCTCTGGGTTTCGGCTCAAACAAAACCCCATAGGGTTTTCGGCTTGTGTGGTTCGACCAAGGAAGGCGAGACACAAAGGTTGTGCGTTGTGAACGGGTACTAGCATACGTATCGAGCTGCTGTCGTGTGTGCGATCGTAGAGGGGTTTTGCTTTAAACCCTAAACTATATAATTATAGTTTTATTAGAGCTCTGCTAAAAGGTACATGATCTTATTCTTAACTAATTATATATACGTGTTTATGCTTGCGCAATTGTGTGACAATTTGTTTATATCTGTAATGTATACTCTAAAAGTGATATCAGAGCCACACGTATGTGTATAATTAGTTAGATCAGTTAAACATAAAATTTGGTGGGGTTATGTGATTCGATTTTCACAATGAAAATCGTTTTGGCTGTGTAGAGGTTAAAGTCGAAAAACTGGAAAATTTAATTTTCGTTTCAACCGACGGTTAATTGTTTCAACCGGCGGTTGGACCTTGGATTCTGGGAATAACACATACTAAGAACAGAAAAAGAAAATTTTGGTTTCAACCGACGGTTGGACCTTCCAACCGTCGGTTGAACTGTAAACCCTAATTTTTATTCGTATTAAATTATTAAATTTTAATAGAATCCCATCGCAAAATTTGATGTTTAACTAGAATAATAACGTGTTTAAATGTAAATTAATTGTTATTATTAATGTACCTATTATATTAGCAAATAAAGAGTATCCATGAAATTCATGCATAATTTGTCATGGATATCACTTTTTACATGATATGCTAGTTAAAATTAATTGTTAATAGAATTGATTATGTGCTACTTGTTTAAAATTGTTTAATTGACAAGTTGTCCTTAGTTGGCCATGATTTAGGGTTGTATCACCAAATGTTGCATGCGGATTAATTGTTAATTAATTAGTAGTTTATTTATTTTGCTTATAATTATTGTAACGTGTAAAGCAAAATGGTTTTTATGAAAAAATAAACTGGACTAATAACTATGAAATAAGATTTATTATTTTCTTGCAAATCTTATTGTCAACTCGGGTTGGGCTCACATACCGTAATTTTCTCCCACGGCGAGATTTGCAAGTTAATAATTTGTTTTAAACCACTACTAGGAGCTTGTATAAGAGAGGTATCTTCGGCTTGGTGTCTAAGATGACGGGTTGAATAAACGATGTAAAGATCCTAGCCCCTCCTCTGGCCTCTTCATGGCCTCTTTTATACATGGCCGAAAAGGTTTACAACATGTTGAATCGTCAATTTTAATAAAAAGTGAAATCTCTAATTTAATATGAATATTAAATTAGACATCTTGACGCACGTTAATAAGTGAATTAACTGGAAAAGTTTTATTAAAATCTATGTTACGAAGATGTGTGCATGCTTCTTCGTACATATTTGATAAATATTATCAAATCAATTACTCATTTAAATTAAGTCATATGCCATCCAATTTGTAAGAACACTTGTACTTGCTTTTAGCTCTACGTGAGACGTAGGTGAATTGTATCCAAGGTATATTACCACTCATCGTGAGACGGTGGTGGACTATTTACAGTTCTTAATTGGACGACTTTAAGCGGTGAGATCCTTAAGCCCGTGGCATAAGATGGGATGAAACATGCTTAATGAAACTTACTGCTTGATCACTAACTGCACATTAAGTCCATAATTTCTAGGAATTGCACTTGTAATGCAATTATTGATCGTCATTTACCTTTTGAATACACCATTGCTAGCAGATCAACTGATGTGATGGTGGTATGTCAAATAGGATCCTAGACTTAAGAAAATTAATTGCTTTATATATATAAGCATTTGGGTATTTAATTTTCTTTAAATATTTATTGTCGAAAATACTAAAGTTGAACTTTTATCTATTGTAGATGGCAAATCCTGCACCGAACTCGAATTATTCGGCTTTCAAGCAAATGCTAGAAAGAGAAAAACTTTCTGGAGGAAACTTCAATGATTGGTTTCGTCAGCTAAGGATTGTCCTTCGTGCTGAAAAGAAGACTGATGTCATTGAACAGCCGTTGGGACCTGCTCCTGCTGTTACTGCTCCTGCTGAGGAATTAGCAGCGTGGAATGCTCTTTATGATCGTCATAATGAAGTTGCTTGTTTGATGCTCGGCAGCATGACTCCCGAACTTCAAAAGCAATTTGAAAGTTACGGCCCACTTGATATGATAACAGAGCTTAGATCAATGTTTGAGAAACAAGCTGGAGTTGAGCTATTCGATTTGATCCAATCGCTCCATGCTTGCAAACATGAAGCAGGGACACTAGTTAGCTCTCACGTTCTGAAAATGAAGAGCTATCTGGATCAATTGGAAAGACTTCAGTATGCTTATCCTCTGCCTATTGCTGTTGGCATGATTCTCAATTCCCTTTCTAAGGATTTTGAAGGATTTGTGCGCAACTACAATATGCACAGCATGGGAAAAACAGTTGCTGAACTCCATGCCATGCTCATTGAATATGAGAAGGGTCTTCCAAAGAAACCGGCTGTCCCACAAGTCCTTGCGATTAGAAGTGGCAAGTACCAGAAAGACAATAAACCGCAAACTAAGGGAAAGGCTAAGGGTAAGGGAAAGCAAGGTGCTTATGTCCCTAAACCTAAGAAAACCCCTCCAGCAAAGAAAGAACATCCGGCTAAGGATGAGGCATGTCACCACTGCAAGGAAGTGGGACACTGGAGGAGAAATTGTCCTGCCTATCTTGCCGAGTTGATGAAGAAGAAGAAGCAAGCCAGCCAGACCGGAACTTCAGGTATCTTCGCCATAGAATTATATTATTTCTCTAATTCAAAATCCTGGGTATATGACACTGGTTGTGGTACTTACATCTGTAATACCTCACAAGGAATTAGAGTAAAGAAGAAGCTGAAAGATGGGGCTCTCTACTTGTACGTGGGAAATGGTTTACGTGCAGCTGTAGAAGCCATTGAAAGTTTTGACTTGGATTTGCCTTCGGGCTTAATTATTGTGTTAGACAATTGTTATTATGCACCTACTATTACTAGAGGTGTTGTTTCAGTTTCACTTTTGAAAGATAATGGATTTATCAATATTTTTAATGATTATGGTATTTCAGTTTCTAAGAATAATGTTCATTATTTTAATGTTATTCCTTATGATGGTATTTATGAAATTGATATGCATGATCGTGCTTCAAAAGATAATTCTATGTATTCTGTTAGCAACAAAAGAGCCAAGTCTAACTTGGACTCTACCTATCTTTGGCATTGTCGTCTTGCACACATTGGGAAAGAAACGCATTGAAAGGCTTCAGCGTGAAGGGCTTTTAAAATCAAATGATGATGGATCCTTTGACAAATGCGTATCTTGTGTTTCTGGCAAGATGACAAAGAAACCCTTTCCGCATCAAACGCAAAGGGCTAAAGATCTACTTGGAATTATACATACGGATGTTTGTGGTCCGTTTAGACATGTGTTAAGACAAGGTGCTAGCTACTTCATCACTTTTACTGATGATTTCAGTCGTTATGGTTATGTTTACTTGCTTAAACATAAACATGAAGTCTTTGAAACATTTAAAGTGTTCAAGAATAAAGTAGAAAATCAACTCGGTAAGACCATCAAGATCCTAAGTTCGGATCGAGGTGGTGAATACTTAAGCTAAGAGTTTAAGGATTATCTGAAAGCGTGTGGAATTGTCCAACAGCTTACTCCTCCATACACACCACAACACAATGGGGTGTCGGAGAGGATGAATCAAACCCTGTTAGACATGGTAAGATCCATGATGAACCTTACAACTCTCCCATTATCATTTTGGGATTATGCTCTTGAATCTGTTGTATTTATTTTAAATATGGTTTCAACCAAGAAGGTTGATAAGACACCACATGAACTGTGGCATGGAAGAGTTCCTAATTTGTCTTACTTAAAGGTCTGGGGATGTGAGGCACTTGTGAAGCGGGATACGCCTGACAAACTCGAGCAAAGATCTATTAAGTGCATCTATGTAGGATACCTAAAGGAAACAATGGGTTACTACTTCTACATTCCTTCTGAAAATACTGTTAAAGTTGCTAGATATGCTGAGTTCTTTGAAAAGAATCTCATAGCTCAAGAAAACAGTGGGAGGGTAGTAGAACTCAATGAGACTCAAGAGGAAGATGCATCACCTTCTATAAACACTAGCGAACATCAACTTGGGGGGGAAAGTGGTCAAAGAGTTGAACCTCAAGTCGATGTTGCTCCAATTCGTAGGTCCGCAAGGACAATACGTGCTCAAGAGAAGTTGTGTCTAAATGTAGAATCTGAGGAACACATGTTAGGGGATCTTAATGAACCTCCAAATTTCAAAGCTGCATTATCAGATCCAGAATCTGAAAAATGGCTTGAGGCTGCGAATGTGGAAATGAAATCCATGAAAGATAATCAAGTCTGGCGCTTGGTTGATCTTCCACCCAATGCTAAAACCGTTGGGTGTAAATGGCTCTTCAAAAAGAAGACCGACATGGATGGAAATGTACACACCTATAAAGCTCGTCTCGTAGCGAAGGGTTATACTCAAGTCTACGGAGTTGACTATGATGAAACCTTCTCTCCTGTAGCGGACATTAGGGCTATTAGGATTCTCTTGGCCATAGCAGCGTACTATGACTATGAGATTTGGCAAATGGATGTCAAGACTGCCTTCTTGAATGGTTACTTAGACGAGGATGTCTATATGGTTCAACCTGAAGGTTTTATTGATCCAAAACATCCCAGCAAAGTGTGCAAGCTTCAAAGGTCCATTTATGGACTAAAGCAAGCATCAAGAAGCTGGAACAAGAGGTTTGATGAGGAAATCAAAAAGTTTGGATTTACTCAAAACCTCGATGAGCCATGTGTATATCACAAAGCTAGTGGGAGTAATGTTACTTTCCTTGTCTTATATGTTGATGACATATTGATCATAGGAAATCGCATTCCAATGTTACAAGATGTAAAATCCTACCTTGGAAAGTGTTTCGCTATGAAAGACTTGGGAGAAGCAGCATTTATTCTTGGAATCAAGATCTATAGAGATAGAGCTAAGCGGTTAATTGGACTAAGTCAAAGTGCTTATATTGATATGATCTTAAAGATATTTAAGATGGAGAATTATAAGCGTGGAAATGTTCTGATGCAAGAAAGACTTGACTTAAATAGCAAACAGTGTGCTTCTACACCTGAGGAGGTGGAGCGTATGCAAAGGGTTCCTTATGCTTCGGTTGTTGGATCTATTATGTATGCGGTCAGATGCACTAGACCTGATGTGGCGTTCGCACAAAACATAACCAGCCGATTTCAACAGAATCCAGGTGAATGTCACTGGACTGCTGTGAAAAATATTCTCAGGTACCTGAGAGCTACTAGAGATATGTTCCTTGTTTATGGTGAAAATCCTGAAGCTGAGCTCAAAGTGACTGGATATTGTGATGCTGGATTTCAGACCGATAGAGACGATATGAAGTCTCAAACAGGATACGTCTTTGTCTTGAACGGAGGCGCAGTGGATTGGAAGAGCAAGAAACAATCCACAACTGCCATGTCTGCAACTGAATCTGAGTACATAGCATCTTCGGAAGCTGCGATGGAAGCTGTCTGGATTAGAAAATTTATTTCTGGGCTTGACGTGGTACCCACAAATAAAAACCCTATGGAGTTGTACTGCGATAACTCAGGAGCAATTATTATTGCCAATGAACCTGGAGTTCAGAAGGGGCCAGACATTATCCTAGAAGATATCACTATGTTCGAGAGCAGATCGAATTAGGTGAAATCAATCTACTCAAAGTTCACACAGATGATAATCTAGCTGATCCGTTTACGAAGGCTTTACCTAAGGGAAAGCTTAATCAACATGCCGAGGGCATAGGACTTCGTTATGCTAGTTATTTCATGTAACTCTGTGTTTTAGTATTTGGATAAAGGATGTTAGATAATTATTATCTAATAAATGAATTAAAGTACTTGGTATGTTTGTTTTCATTTAATAATTAATTGTATCCTATATTTGCATGTTTAAATCCTTGAATAATTCTTATATTATTCTAAAATGTCCATTATCGATCAACTATGTGGGAATATAGTTGAACTAAGATAAATCTGAGTGATTGGTTATATTATTGAATATGGAAGGATGGTCCCACCAAACTCACATGATATCCATGAGTTGCATATCGGACTACCCCAACTGACAAGTTATCATTTTATGGATCGGCGTCATTAAGTGAAAATTGTAAATGGTTGTTTTACTTATCCTTAGACTTGAGATGCAACTAGGTCTTGCATGTATGGATTGCATTTTCTTGATATAGTTCTAGCTATTCTGAATAAGGTAGTAATAAAGGGCTATTTTCAGAAGTGTAGTGAAATACATGACTGACACGTGTAGTCAAGATAGGATTTGTTCCTTCAACTATCTGTTAAAGTATGATACCACTGGGCCCCTCATTAGAATTAATTAAGATGTGTGTACGGCCGTACCCAAATGAATTCCAGATGTGTCTCGATTGATTTGGTAATCTTGATTGATTATAGAAATGAGAAACTGAATCGTTAACTTATGGAATGACATTGATCCATATCCATAAATTAACAAGGTATCTGAAACAAAGGGATGGTAAAAACTAAAATCATTTTCTTGAGAAGCTTGATTATACTTTAAGAAACTATATTATACTTTGAGAAACTATAATATATTTTAAGAAACTGTACTTAAACATTTCTGGGAGTATTGACGTGTTGCTAGACGCTTACCAATGTTATTGCCTTTATTTGACATGCTCAAGTGGGAGCTGTTGGAATATGACCACGTAAAATAAACGCATGTCTAGAATATGTTTAAGCCTACGGGGTCACACGTATTGACACTTATGCTCAATATAATTAATTAATATGAATGTGAGATATACTAATTAATACGTTCATGAATAAATAAATAAAACGTTATTAAAGTGTTAATTGAACGTTTATTATAAGAGATGAACTTAGATGTAAATTAGAGGTTCTGGAATGTTCCATAAAACCCTACATGGGCTGATTTCATGGGTTTTGTAAACCCTAAACTTGTTTAACAAGTTATCTTAAACCTATAAATAGAGAGGCAAAGAACCCTAACTTAATACATCTTTCTCTCCTCTCTTTTTTCTCTAGGTTTCGGCTCAAACAAAACCCCATAGGGTTTTCGGCTTGTGTGGTTCGACCAAGGAAGGCGAGACACAAAGGTTGTGCGTTGTGAACGGGTACTAGCATACGTATCGAGCTGTTGTCGTGTGTGCGATCATAGAGGGGTTTTGCTTTAAACCCTAAACTATGTAATTATAGTTTTATTGGAGCTCTGCTAAAAGGTACATGATCTTATTCTTAACTAATTATATATACGTGTTTATGCTTCCGCAATTGTGTGACAATTTGTTTATATCTGTAATATATACTCTAACAGGAGTCACACTACTTCAACGTTTAAACTGAAGTAGCTAAGTTAAAGAATAAAAGTTTTGATCGTTGAAGGCAAGCCATCTTAGAGGAAATGATGACCAACCAGCTTTGGAATTTCAAGTTCCACGAAGTTCATGTTCACCCAGCTCAGAGGTTTAAGTTCACCCAGCTCAGAGTGTTCTAGTTCACCCAGCTCAGAGAATTCTAGTTCACCCAACTCAGGACGTTGATTTTCTTCGGAAAGTAGTCTGATTGTTTGAGGCGATTCAAACTACTTATGTTTTCAATAACCAAACCAAGTCACATGCTTAACATGTATGCGTGGTTTTGTAGAAGAAGGTTGCTCAAGGAGGATCATCTATTCTCATTGGCTGCATTTTATAATGGGTGGGACAAAACAGAATTCCGCAGGAAAAGACACTTTTGGCAGACTTCTGGCAGATTTTGTTTTTTCTCCTTATTGGCAAATTTGTTAGTGTTTGTCCCATTTCGTTTGCATGTTCTTTCTGTCATGTATTGTCTAGAATGAACTGTTATCTTTCCTCTATAAATAAAGAGCTCTTGTAATGAAAAACTCAGACTTGATTATTGAATGATATTAAATAGAGCAGCTCTATTTCTCTTAAAATCTCTATATACCTTTATAGATCTTCGATCTTGGTTGTTAGGAGTAATTTTTTTATCAGTATTTGTGGTGGCTTTGCTTTTATCAAATATTGTGGTGAAATCTAAAATCTTCATTTCCTTTATCTATAATTGTGGTGGAAACTTTATCAATTATAGTGGTGGATTGGAGTGTTTCATTTATCTCTGATTGTGGTGGCTTTGTTTTTATCAATTAGAGTGGTGAAATCTTTATCTTGGTTACTCTGTTTTTGTTTGTTCATACTCTGTTTTTGCTGTTCTGATTGAATCAATCTGTCTGCTTAAGAAAGCTTGTTTAAATCTACTATGTCCATGTGAAATATGCATCAGATTTATACCCGTGACCTCCACTTTTATGTTGCATTTACCCTTTTGAGTACCATGACAATAAAATCAAGTGTATAGTGTTTGTACTTTGTACGTCTTGACAAAGGTGACCACCAGTATTTATTGTATGTATAGGTGAATTTTAGTTATTTACATTTCTAAGTTAAAGGATTCCATTTGGTTGTAACTCAGATGACTAAGAGTGTGTTTAGCTACGGAAAATGTTCTCTTGTTTTTCTTAAAAAAAGTTACAAGAAACACGAAAAGTTTAAAGACGTATTTAAGTTTTCCAGCATAATGAAATCAATGATTTATGATTTTTTAATTATGACGGTGAAGCACAATAGTAACGTCATGGTGGTGGCTCCACAAAATTGATATACTTTGTATACATCCACTTATATTATTATGGATAATTTCTTGATAGAGTAGATCACACTCTATTATCTTGATAAACCACAAGTAAATTATTAACACTACAACTATAATACAATAATAATGTCTCTGCTAAGAATATTGCTAATGTGTGTACATGCAAAGTGTGTTATACATGCAGTATATATGAAAAAACAGTAATTTAAATATCACGAATCATCGTCAATATAGCCATACTCTTTGTAACTAAAATTTTTGTAACCAAAACATTTCGTTACAAAAGACGATCGTTTTGAAACTTAGGCCATTCCCAACCCGGATCGTCACTTCACGTCGGCTACAAACCGACGAACAGACGGGGTTGGCACCGCCTCGTCGGTTCGTCCGTCGCTTGGATTCAGTCGGTAAACCGAAGGGGCTCGTCGCCTGTTCGTGGTGCCCATTTCCTTATTATTATTATTTTTTTTTGGTTTGTACCGTTTGACATAAAAAAAAAATCAAAAAAATTAAAAAAGTAACCATTAAGGTGGAGCGGGGGTGGGTGTTCAAAAAAAAAAAAATATTTTTAAACTCTCAATTTCTCTCAATTTTTACCTATAAAAATACCTACACACTTAACTCATTTTCACACAACACACTATCTATTCCACCCATTCTTCCACACAACACTTCAAACACCACTCTTTTTACCTCAAAACCACTCTCAAAAAAATGTCCAAAAACAACAAATCCACTTCCCAAAAAAAAAAAAAAAAGATCAACAAAATATTGCCAAATATATGTGGCAAAATTTGTTGAATAACCCGTTACCAAATCCGAACTCACCAAACACTCAAGCTTCCGGTTCTTCATCTCAACCAAACACTCAACCTACCGGGTTTGCCAACTTTCCACCAATTGCAAGCCCGTTCAACCTTGATCCGCACGACCCGAGGAATAATTATGCATTTCAAGGGTGGTACACAAACACACAATCCTCACCACCACAACCACAATTCACACAATGGTCACAACCACAGTGGTTCCAAAACACACAATGGTCACCACAACAACCACACTTTTCTCCAAGCTCATCCAACCCCAGTCACCAACAAATGAATTTCGCCGTACCACAAACTTTGGAAGAAAGCTCCGACGAGGCGAACCCGGAACCCGAACCCGAGCCTGAATCTGAACCCGAACCCGAAACCCAAAAAAACAAGAAAAAGGCTAAACGGGTTAAAAAAGGGGAAGCGCCTAAATGGGCTCAAACACGTTGGACGGACGAGGAGGCTAGGATTTTAGCGGAGCGATGGATACACTGTTCCGAAAACCGTGTGGTGGGCAAAAATCAAACAAACGAGTCATTTTGGGCTAAAGTTAATGAAGCTTACAACAGTTGTGTCTCAACAAAACGTAACCTTAATCAACTTACTGGCAAATGGAACAAGATTTCTCACGACTCAAAAGCATTTCAAGCTCTCTACAAACACTACAAAGAAATTCGCCCACAAAGCGGTGCCGACGAAATCGACGTCATGATTGCCACCCGAAATGCATTCCGGCACCAAGTTGGGCGTGCGTTCATTTACGAGTCATCTTGGAATGTTATTAGACATTTCCCAAAATTCTTTGATGAGCCGGGCGTTATGGCCAATGAAGATTCTTTCCAACAATTTGTCACCGATCTGGACGCAGATGAACAACCGACAGCAACGGCTCTTGATACGAACATGAAGCGGTTGTTCCAAAATGACTATATCCGTCGTCCTCCAGGCCGAAAGGCGTCGAAAACTACCACCTCAAGCTCCGCCGGTTCATCCTCACGAAGTGTTCAATATGAAAAAGTGGAAACTTTGGAAGTAGTCAGGCAAACCGCTCTCGCGCAACAAGAAGCAATTAAACTGATCAAGGAAAACGCGATGAAAAAAGCCGCCTACAAAGCTTTGAGTTTTTTGTGTAAAAAACTTCCGAAAAAGGCGTCCAAAAAAGAAATAAAAATGCTAAAAAAACGCGAGGAAAGAAGTCGTGACACTTTACCAAGACAAATATGGCAACGACGAATCGGACGAGGACGAGCAAGAAAAGGCAAACTAAACCGACGAGTCGAGCTCCGATTAGAAATCTTTATAATTCAATTCTAGTATTTTTTAAATTATCGTACTTTTTAATTTTTAGGATTTCTCGTAATTTTAATTATTAGGAATTGTTGTAATTTTAATTTTTAGGAATTGTTGTAATTTTAATTTTTAGGATTGGTGTAATTTTTATTTTTAATGGAATGTGTTTAATTTAAATTATTGTTTTTATTTAAATTGTTGTGTTTTAGTTGATTTTTTAATTAGTCGCGGGGCCCAGAAAATGGAAGTGACGGAGCAGGGATGAGAGTGGTCTGTCAGTTTCAGTCAGTTTCAGTCAGTTTTGTGGAAAAGCTGACGTGGCGCTGACGTGGCTCTGTCAGTTTGTTTCTGGGTTGGGAATGGCCTTATGGTTATGATAAACAGATTTACATTTTCTATTTCTTTTGCTATACGAAAAAGTAAGAATCATAACCTCTCGTTTTTAAGACCAATTTATTTTTATTGTGAGGAACACAACCTCTCGTATATAGTTTTAACATGATCATGAACGAACATGTTACCAATTAGGCATGCACAAAAACCGTTTTTTGGAAAACCCGACCCGAAACCGGTTTTAGTCAAACTTGGTCAAAACCGGTTTGGCCCAAAACCGGTTCGGGTTCAACCCGATTTGGGCACCCCAAAACCCCAACCCGACCCAACCCGGTTTGGGTAGGGTCCAAACCGGTTCGGGTTCAAAACCGGTTTCAAACCGGTTTTTTTTATAAAAATATTATTTTCGCTCGCACATTTTCGTTTTAAGGAAAAGCAACGTTTGGGCCAAATTTTTTTTCATTAACTTTGTTGAACATTAGTAATGGAAACATAAATGATCAATAACATAACCAAAAGGCTTCTAAATCTCCTTAAAAATATTATTGAATCCGAAAATTCTATATAATTCATAAACGTTCGAGCGTTAAGCGTTTTAATGAAAAGCAACGTTTGGGCCAAATTTTTTTCATTAACTTTGTAAGTCATTAGTAATGGAAACATAATTGATTAATAACATAACCAAAAGGATTCTAAATCTCCTTAAAAATATTATTGAATCCAAAAATTCTATATAATTCATAAACGTTCGAGCGTTAAACGTTTTAATGAAAAGCAACGTTTGGGCCAAATTTTTTCCATTAACTTTGTTGAACATTAGTAATGGAAACATAATTGATCAATAACATAACCAAAAGGCTTCTAAATCTCCTTAAAAATATTATTGAATATAATTCATAAACGTTCGAGCGTTAAGCGTTTTAATGAAAAGCAACGTTTGAGCCAAATTTTGTTCATTAACTTTGTAGAACATTAGTAATGGAAACATAATTGATTAATAACATAACCAAAAGGATTCTAAATCTCCTTAAAAATATTATTGAATCCGAAAATTCTATATAATTCATAAACGTTCGAGCGTTAAGCGTTTTAATGAAAAGCAAAGTTTGGGCCAAAAAATTTTCATTAACTTTGAAGAACATTAGTAATGGAAACATAATTGATCAACAACATAACCAAAAGGCTTCTAAATCTCCCTAAAAATATTATTGAATCCGAAAATTCTATATAATTCAAAGTGAGTTGATACTTTCAAGGAATGTTTTACTAAATGCAAGGAAACATGTGCATAAAAAGTGATACCGTAAACATAAAGAGTTGTACTTTTCCGTGAATTTAGTAAAAACTTCCTTGCATTTATCAACTCCCAAATCAAAGTTAGGTTTTTTAAGGAAAAACGATGTTTGGAGCAAATTTTTTTTATTGAATTCGTAGAACATTAGTAATACAAACATAATTGAACAATAACTTAAACAATAGTCTTCATAGTCTTCTTAAAAATATTATCGAATAGAAAAAAGTCTTCAAAGTCTTCATAATTTTTATAATCTTCAACTTGTATTAATCTTCAAGTCTTCAAACATCTTCAAACATCTTCAAAGTCTTCAAAAGTCGAAATCTTCTTCAAAGGTAGCCTCGTGCGAAGCTTGATCAAGAGCAATTTCTTCGTCGGAAAGTGATATTGTTACACCTTCTTCCACCTAGATATTGTGTATGTCTTCTTCATATTCCATTTCACCTTCAAGACTTGATACATTTTGTATGCGTTCTGCGGCGTCCAAGTGATCCTTCAAGAAAATGCACATCTCTAAGGAGGCCGGTGTGAGTCTTGTTCTTCGTATAGATAATACCCTGCCACTAAGAGAAAAAGCGGATTCCGAAGCTACCGTAGAAGCTTGGACGGTTATTAAATCTCGGGCCATGATGGCTAGAACGGGAAATTGAGATTCCCTCTCTTTCCACCAAGCCAAAATATCAAATTGTTCGAACTCATTGGGTAGAATAGTGGCCAAAAAATCCGTAGTCGTATATCTCCCATATTCGTTAGTGGTATTTTGATTACCATCACCCCTTGCCCGTTTATTGTTTTCTTGTCTTAAACTATTATAAAAGTTTAGCATTGGATTGCTAGAAGAAGATGAAGAAAACATTGTGTTAGCCGTACTACCGGACACATGTGTGGTTGAACTATATTTTTGAAAATATACGCTAAATAAATCTCCCAAACATTTGTTAAAATCCATTTTTGCATTATGTGAAAACAATGGGTCGGCCTCATTCAAATCCAAATTGTGACAAATGTTATCGATAAGCATTTCCACCCCGGTAACGTTTAAACAAGGGTTCATTGCGGCGGAACAAGTAATTACCGGTGTCATTTCTTGAAAATATTTTTTTAATTTTTCTTTCATGGGAGCCACTATTTCTTCAAATATAGGACCTTCATACATGTAGTCGTTTAATTTTGTAGTCATTAACCAAATTTGATTAATCACCAAATGACTAGTTGGATAATAAACACCCGATAATAAAGTAGTCGCTGTTTTGAAAAGTTTGAGCAATTCGACTATCTTTTTAATATACTCCCAATATATGATTGGAAATGGTGTTGCAAGACCTTTTGTAACAAGATGATCATGAAAAACTTGTAAAGTATCGCGTTGGCGTAAACCACATACAAACATATGGTAGGTCGAATTCCATCTAACGGGCATGTCCCAATTAGGGGTTAAAAAAAGTAGAATTCGTATCCTTGCACAATTTCATATAAGATTTGTATCTAGCTTTACCCTTTTGAAAAACGTCTTGCAACATAGATTTAAACCTTGTTTTTACTTCGTCTACATCTTCAACCGCTAGTCCGGCTTGCACAACCAAGTTAATGATGTGTGCAACACATCGACTATGATAAAAAATGCCCTTCAATGGTGGTGCGTATTTTAGTATTAATTTTGAAACGGCAAGTGTATTATTACTAGCGTTGTCAAAAGAGATTGAAAAAACCTTTTCTTCCAATTTAAACATTTTAATCACACTTCGTAACATGTAAAATAAGTTTTGACCCGTGTGAGGATACTCAAAGTCTTCAAAAGCAATGGTACGTTTCATCATTTGCCAAGTTGCGGGATCAACCCAATGTGCGGTTACACAAAGGTACGAACCGGGCAAACCATGAGGAGCCGACCAAACATCGGTTGTTAATGATACACATGTATTTAAATTTTCAAAACCAATTTTTAGTTGTTTTTTAGCTTCTTTCCACAATTTAAGGGCATCGCGTTTAAGAGTAGTACGACTTACATTGTTATATCGCGGTTGAAGAGTGGTTTGAATCACCCTAGTAAGCCGAGGGTTGTTGAAGTGGTTGAAAGGCAAAGCTTCTTGAATCACATAACCCGCAAAAACTTGTCGACACCGTTCCACATCGTATGTAAATATAGAACCATCTCGTGCCATTGAAGATTGACCACTTGCTTCCGGATTACCTTTGAGTGCCTCACAATGGTTTTCGGTATGATTTTTCAACGTTATGTTGGAGTCGGGTTTGAAGAATTTCCGACAACATTTACAATGTGCTTTTGTCGTACCATCCGACAACAACACTTTGTCGAAACCACCCCAAATCTCCGGATTTCTTTTGTTGGGCAATTGTTTCACAATCGTTGGTGCATTTGAAGAACCAACACCATGTGAAGCCGAAGAAGATTGAGTTGCCATGAGAATATAGTTTGCGTTTTTGAGTTTTTTGAGTTTTTGTAGATATGTATGAGTGTTTGGAAGTTTTGAATGAACCTAAACTCAAGCTTTGTATTTATAGTGATTTGAGATGGCAAAAATGTAAAAAAAAACCCATAAAAAAGGCTATAAAACGGTTACAAACGGCTAGGAAATTCAAAAAAAAAAAAACCGGTTTCAAACCGGTTTTAAAACCGGTTCCGGAAAAACCGGTTTCAAACCGGTTCAAACGGCTACAAACGGAAACCGGTTTCAAACCGGCGGGTAGGGGAAAAAACCGAACCGGTTTTGGTCAAAACCAGTTTTGACCGGTTCGGGTTCGGGTTCATTTCGGGTCGGGTCGGGGAAACCGGTTTGGATGTGCACGACTATTACCAATGGCAAAAATAATCAGACTTAGCCCACTATGAGAGCCCAACTAGTATTCTAAGAAAGAGGCCCACGTTTCTCTATAATATTCTAATTCCAATGGTTTAAAAAGCCCAATCTAGATGAGAGAAAATAGCCCAAGGTTAAAAGCCTCTCTCCCCCTCTTACACACATAAATGCTAAAAGTTATAACATATATATAGTATACATTACATATCCAGAACCATTAGTACATCATTTTAAGAACAAATTAAAATGTGTTTTTACTGAATGAATTTGGATTAGTTACTTTTTTCAAGTAAAAATTTAGAAACTAAATCATGCGATACATAGTTAAGTGTTTGATATTGGGCCACTAAATGATAAAATATTGGAGCACCAAAAATATATGGCCCAATAAGTCCAACAATTTGGTTTAGTGTATCCTCGTATATAGTTCGACCCGAGTATCGACCCGGAAATCCACGTCACCTCTTTCTTGTAAATTTGTAAATATATAATGTATGTTCTGAATAAGTCGTAGATAAACAATTATTGGTTGTTTTATGTGTTTAATCATCAATCGAATAACTGAAGGTAATCAATTTAACCCTTTACATTATTACATATGCGGTAGACAACATCATTAAAATAAGTAGTTGACCAATCATGGACTAAATAAAGCTTTTTATTATATCCATAAAAGGTTTAGGATACAAAATCACTCCCTATTTTTACCCTGCTTACATATCGTTGTTTGTTGAAATTGTACATATCTAAATAAAAAAAATTATGCGATAAATGTTGTACTGCTGATCACATTTCGTATTGATCCCGCTTGCTATATAATTATCAAATTATTCAAAGTGTACATTTGATACTTTGATCAACCAATACAAAACGATGGTCATGTTTGTCCATTTTGGATGATCATAAATGATTAAAAATAAATGAATTTGATTGCCAAACTTGGAAGTCTCTTTGATTGATACATAATAACTTATATAACATTTGTTCATTCCACCAAGCAATTATCTTGAAGTAAATATAAATATTGAAGTGACTCATGTATCACATTATAAAAACAATTAATATGTTAATCGAGTAGTTATACTTGCTCCATTCTTCTTGATATTGGCAAGAAAAGATCGCCACGTGAAATGCAAGGGTGTTCACGGTTTTTATTCGGGTTTGACAAAATCGAATTGAATATTTGAGTTTCTTTCTTTTTTTAAAATTAAACCGTTTAGTTTCCGCTCTCTATGATTCGCTTTTTTCGATTTCGAATAAGTATCTTATAAATTATTTAGGTTTATAATTGAGTTTTAGGTTATGTGCTAATTATAATTTATAACGTTTGGGCTATAATGTTGAACAAAAATTTATTAGGAAGTATTTTTAAAAGATATAGCATGTTATAATAAACATATTTATATCATATCTTATCTTAAATATAATATAAAAATTAATGATGATGTCATCAAAAAATCAATCAACCAATCAAATTGTTTAATTTTGTTAAATTAACTAAAATTTATGAACTCGTGACATCATAAATATTATTAATAATTTAATAAAGATCACGATTTATGTCAACGAATTTGAGTCTTTGACCTCCACCCGAATTTGTAAATACCCCCGTTTTCTTTTTTTTTTTTTTTTTTTTGTTTTTTTTGTTTTTTAACAAGATTATTCACAAACTAGTATCATCATCCGTCGTAAACAAGATTATTCACAAACTAGTATCATCATCCGTCGTAAAGAAAATTTATATTGCTTGAACACACAATAATAATGATTTTGGTTTTATGTACTTAATCGGATTATCGAAAGTAAAATCTAATATAAAACATAAAACATATAAATAACAATAAAGTAAGTAGTAGATCGAAACCTTAATGCAATGAATAATGGCCCCATGAGTCATTCTAATCTTAAGAAACAACTAGTGAGCGGATCTATAATAGGTTGAGCATATAAAAAGTTGCCTTTTTGCTAATAACAGAAAGAATATTAATAAACATGACATGTGGTTAGTTCTTGTTAATAATGATTTAAATATAAAATCTAAGCCAAAAGGATAAAGATCTAGCACAGAAAAAGGTTGCAAATATTATTGACTATTAGATTAGATTATTATTATTAAACAAATTACGTACCACTCCTAATAACCGATTGTAACTTACTGGTCAGTTGGTGTTAACTCAGTGCCATATCAACTTTTCCTAAAAGTAAATTGAAATTGACTAATAACTAAGTGATCACTGTCAAAAATGACACCGTCACTTTAAATTTTTAACCCCACATTTAACAATTACCTTTATTTTTATACACTAAACAAACAAACAAAAAACGACATGTGCATTTAACTTCGTCAGATATCCGACCATTGGAACCGACGGAGCCAAAATTGACCTCCCATGTCAGTGGCGTCTGTAAAGTGAAGTTCGTCACTTGCAAACTGACGAAGCAAGTGACACTCCATTGGGAGGAGTCTAAATCTAAAAATTATACTCTACATACAATGATAAATTAAATATGCTATTGAAAATGGACCGATGACACCATCCGGATTTATGACATCATCTATTAAAACCGAAGTTCAATTAATCAATCATAATCATAATTCACTATTTACTTGGATTCTTTCATGATAACTCATTCTTATCTCATTCTTTATATGCACTTTAATACATAAAAACGAAAAGATAATTCAAACGTTGAGTTCGAATTGCAACTTCAATTATTCCAAAGTAATCCAACAACTGTTATATACGTGTAATAGAACAATAAATTTAATGAAATGTATCTATAGACGAGTTTGAAATCTAGTAGTCATATAATTACACTGAGAACCATAAAAACGAGACTTTACAAGACGATGTCATTTTCCTCAAAAACTGACGTCATTAATTCCTAATGTAAATCCATAAACTTATGACCATAATAAACATAAACATTTAACTACAAGATCAATGACACCTTATCTTATCATCATACATCATCATCATTAAAATAAAGTTTGAAGATAAATAAATAGCATTAATAGAATAGAGTTAGAGATAGAAAAAGGTGGGAAAATAAAGGCGTGTAAGTTGGGGTTTCTTGAACCGATTTGGTGGCTTTCAAGGCTTATCAAAGTATATCTACTAAAATAAGGGATAAGTGTTTTATGCTTACGTTGAAGCAAAGTTAATTACCAAAAATTACCAATTTTCACTATCAAACAATACTAGGAATCTCCCTTTTTCCCTACATTTTCCTTTCTTTCTTTGCAACCCAAAAAATTTCATTTTTTTCTATTTTTTTTATATTTTATTGATATAAAAATCCTATCTTTTATTTCTTGTTAAGCAATTACACGACTGTAGAGTGTAGACCACCACCACCACACTTATTCAGTTTATTTCCACAAATTCTGACTGTTAATTTCTGTTGCTGTAGCCTATATAAGCTCCATATTTATCCATTTTGTATCTGCACTTCATCCTCTGTATTTCTGGGTTGCATGTAGTAATAAAGTAAGTATCTTTTTTATCTTTTCTCAATTGGGTAGTTGTTTCTTGAATATGATCATTCATTTGTGAAACTAAATTTGACCCTTTTTGAGTTCATGAATGATAATCACGATATTGTAGTTTTGAGATTACTGATCAATGATTAGTGGTACTAGTTTATGATTGATACTGTATAATTCCTTGAATTGTTTGTTTGTTTTCATGATATCTGATTTTGGATTTGACATGGGTGATGATTATTTTAGTTTTTGAGTGGACGTCAAATGTTGACTTTTATTTTGGATGGGATATAGTCATCATTTTCCTATCTGGTTTTGGTGTAATAGCACTTTCATTTCTTACTCTCTGGTGTTTATGACTGCCTCTCTGTCTATAAATAGAAAGAAGTTAACTTTGAGTTTTGATGTCACTACCTTTTGACTTTAGAGATATGTTATCATTAACTAATGATGACCTACTGATTAACCTTGACATCAAAATTGCAAAAACTTGAAGTCCTACTATTGTTTCTGCAATTGTGAATACCTCAAATTCAGATGAAACATGTGATTGATTATGTCATGATGAATTTAGACCTTTTAGTGCAAGTCATTTATACAGTACAAGCATTGAGCAACTAGACCCAATATTTGCAATTCTAATATGTACCATCCTATCATAACAATCTTATACTTCCTTATTTTGTCATTATGAACAGTTTTTCACACTTTTGCTTGATATTCAAAACTTCTAGTATTAGATAACATAGTCAATCATGAATATGGGACGGCGCCTCTTGCCTCGAATAATTTCAACGTATATCATAACAATAGTGTAATACATGTAATTGCCAAAATATATCCACAAGGTAATCCTTATAACAGCTTTTGCAATCCAAGAATGGAAATTGTTGAGAATTTAATGGAATGTCTAAATCCATGAAGAAAACTAATGTTACCACATAAGTCACATAATCCTTTATATGAGTAGAAAAGCAATGAATTGTGGTAATTTGGTTGTAAGTTCTGCCCTCATATTTTTGGAAATGAAAAGTAGTATTGCATTGATTACAATATATAGTCTTTTTCTTTTCCTTTACGTCCAAATTATTAGACTGAAACAATTCTGGAATCAAGAAATGTTTAATTAGTGTGAAAAGAAATCATCAGCCTATCTAAAATCCTGCTTCAGTATAAGAGAATCTGCATAATCCAAACTATTCTTACTATGAACTCCACATTTACTAATTATGGTAAATTTTTACTTATGAAGAGTTTTGTTTTACCTCTTCTTTTCCTTGAAGATACATATCTACAAACTGAATTTCATGTAATCACATGTTAGTCTACCAATGTCATTGTTATCTCTAATTCTATAAATAGTTATTGCGATGAGGATGACTGTAGGTTGTTTATGCTTTACTGCTGCTTTCTGTTTGTTGTAACAGAATTCGTTATATATTTTCTTTAATTGCTTGTTTTTGTTTCTATAATAGGCCATTGTAAAGATTTGAGTGTGCGGTGAAAAAGATATGGCTACAAGAAGTGATCTTCATGCTCTCATACTTGGGCTTCTCATTGGTTTTTGTGTTGTGTTTTCGGCTACTTCGTTGGATACAAGTGCATTGTTGGTTGTAAATGCTTCTAAAGGTTCCACAAGGAAGATGCCTGAAACCCTTTTTGGTGTTTTCTTTGAGGTAAATGTTGTGCTTTTGTCTGTTAAAATGGTGATATTTTAGATTTGGTGTTCATGATGAAGCACAGTTCTTAATCATATTCTGTCATGCAGGAAATCAACCATGCTGGTGCAGGTGGGTTGTGGGCAGAGTTAGTAAGCAACAGAGGTATGTGTAATAACATAGAAATTGTGATATTAATACTCTCTCTAACCCAAATTAAATGGAACATTATTCTTTTCTTTTTGGAGATGTTCAGAATGTCAGATCCAGAGAGATGGCAATTTCAGCCCATTCAATAATATGAACTGGTTGATATATTTACACTCGACTCCTAAAACTCAATTTTCGATATGCAATCCAACCCGTAGGATTTCCTTTTCCTCTTCCCATTCTGACTTCCGTAGGTTTCCCGGTAATAGGGAGATCCGCGGTTGAAAATGAGCATATAAGCTAACGCACTACTTATTTTCTGCCTACTTGCAATGCAACTACTCCTGAGAAAGACTCAAACTGAACTAGATTAATATTTCTAATTAAGTTTTTGCAATCATTTAACACATTAATTTTTTGTAGAAAGCTTATAAATGAAACAATAAAGATGTTCAGCTGATATCGATATCCATCCTCACTAACAAGTATCAGTTCTGACCGACCCGATCCACCTATTTTGATATCTCTACATTTAAAGTTACCTTCAACTAAGCTGTCAAACGTACATTTTTTTCATTTTGAAATTATAAATTCCTCAAACATTTTCATTTTATAGTATTTGTTACAATTTCTACCGTATCTATCAAAAACATTTCCCTCTATATATATGTATATGGGTTCTCATGTAATTTGTGAAACCAGGTTTTGAAGCTGGGGGACAACATTCTCCATCACTTATTGATCCTTGGTCAATAATTGGGGATGATTCATTGGTAATAGTATCCACTGAAGTTTCCTCATGCTTTAAAAGAAATCCAATTGCACTTCGCATGGAGGTGCTTTGTGACAATGATTGTCCAGTTGGTGGTGTTGGTATATATAATCCTGGCTATTGGGGGATGGTAACACTACTCGTACCTTTTTTTTTGCATCCACGACTTAAGAATCTTATATATGTTTGATTCATTTGTTGTTTATTATCATATAAAAATTACAGCCTTTCCGTCCCCAAAGAAGAAAAGAACCGTCATTTGAGTTTTGACAGGCACACAAGTACCCTTTAAAATTCAAAATTGACAAAAAAACAAACACATACACATGTTGTACTTGAACTTGCCTTCTATCTGTGGATGTTATAATCCCAATAAGAAACAGTACTTCGAAAGGTGAATATTTGTTGCCATTCTACTTTGCTTTATCTTAAAAAAAAAAAATGTGGACCTGTGGTTCCATAGTTTTCCCAACATAACATTAATCAGGGTCTATTTTTCTTTGAAGTGTTATATATTGATAACTACATTTTTACAGTATAGAAAGTAACTGAATGATGAATATGTTGGAGATAAAGTTTGAATGTTGATATGAACAATTTTTTACTCCTGCTCAAGTAATTCTTAGTCTACGTTATTCTTGTCATACAGAAGATCCATTAAACATCTGGATTTGTGTTCTATTACCTATAGTATAACTCATTTGATAGTTGACACTAGAAAGGTAAAACATGATATCTCTTTGTACTATATTAAGAGAAAAGTGCACCACAAAGGCACAAATGTTAACTTTTATGTACATTCTTACCGGCTTATCGCAGGTTTCTGCAATACACATCTTCCCCCCTAAAGTCAAATTTAGTTATATAATTAGTTTTTCTTCTGAAAAATTAACTAATTATTGGTAATCCTTTTCACTTGCATTCAGAATATTGAACAAGGAAAGACCTACAATTTAGTCTTGTATATTCGGTCAGCAGGATCCGTCAATGTGACAGTGTCATTGACCGACTCTGATGGTGTGCAAACACTGGCTACAACAAACTTAATGTAAGTACTATTTGGCCGAGGTTATTTCCAATTTAGCAAAGTTGGCAATTTTGATCCTAATACTTATGAATGGGTCGATTTAGGTTATGTTTTATCCCTAGCTGTTTAAATGGTTCAAATTAAACAATTAAGGAAAATGGGTCAAACGGGTCAAACAGGTTGAAGGCCACTCAAGAGTATTTGTAACGCTTAATTCCTCCTAAGTTGTTTTATTTAGATTATTATTGTAATAACAAAGTTTTGTGTAATCATATTTAATACAGTAACTTTTATAAAGAATGAACAAAATATGCTGGCTGGTCAACCCAACCTAACCTGACCCATACTTAAAGCAACCAACTTTAACTTGAACCTGTTACCCAGTCTGAACCACCCATTTAACTGTTTCATCCTTGGTGGACCTTTTAAATCTTTTTCCACCAAAAAAGTTCAAGAACCTAAGTGCTAGTAATGTTTGTCCAGAGCAAGTGACGTATCAAATTGGACAAAGATGGAGGCAAAACTGGAAGCAAAAGCAAGCAATAGTAATGCTAGACTACTATTGACGACTGACAAAAAGGGAGTCATATGGTTTGATCAAGTTTCCTTAATGCCCTCTGATACATACAAGGTAGAACTTCCTGTTACGTACTCAATATGTATACGCAAGTACTTAAAACTAATGATTATTACCAATCTACAATAATTTCAAGTTACCAACAATTCCAGCCTTGAAATGTCCATAACCCAATATTAACCGCAACTTCACCTTTGGCTGGAACAGGGTCATGGCTTTCGAAGTGATCTCTTTAAGATGGTTGCAGATATGAAACCAGGATTTATCAGATTTCCAGGTAAATGTTTTAGTTATTTTTGCACTTCAAATTTACATTTGCCAAATAGATGGTCCATCTATGTCCATTAATATACCTTTCTCGGCCTTTTGGCTAATATCACATCTACGTCCACTAACTGGCACTCGTTGAGTAAATTAATGTTTAGATGAAAGAGAACCATTTACGTATAACTGTGTTAATCTGGTTAAGATTTATCTCTAATGGGTCAAACAGGTAATATTATAAACAAGGAAAATGATAACAATAACTTTAAGGGATGTAATTAAGGATGCTTTTAATGCTTAACAAAATTGTACTTTATGGTTACAAATTTGAGATTTTGATGGTTAGTGGTTACCATCATTCAAGCTTGGAAATTGTTCTTGAATACAGCCCCTTACGGTTTCATTAACAAAACCAAAAAACAATAGTCTTATGGGTCGAAAGTTGTCCGCGGTGTCTTTCTAATGCATAAACCCTTTCCCCATCATTTTATTTACAAATCAAATAACTTCATAATAAATAATATAATTCTTGTACTCATATTTCACATCTGCCCATTTTGCCACTCCTAATATAAAACTAATGATTTTCTTGGTAATATGGAATTAGGTGGATGCTTTGTAGAAGGAGAATATCTAAAGAACGCATTTCGATGGAAGGAAACTGTTGGACAATGGGAGGAGAGACCTGGTCATTATGGGGATGTATGGTTTTACTGGACTGATGATGGCCTTGGCCACTACGAGTTTTTTCAGGTAACAAATATACACACATATGGTATTTATTTATCTGTTAAACTTTAACAGGTTTACTGTATTTTTCTCATGGGAATTTGGATAACTTTGTTTCCTTACAGTTGGCTGAAGATTTAGGTGCAGCACCAATATGGGTATTCAACAATGGTAATACGAATCACCTTGTGTAGAAACTATTAGTGTGTAATTCGATCTTTATAATAAAGTTTGGGCCTCTTTCTTTTGGGATGTAAAGGAATCAGCCATCAAGAGTCCGTCAATCCCAACGTCATCATACCTTATATCCAAGTATGTTCTATTACCCTTTTTTTCATGAAATGATATGCTTGTAAATGGTTGGAAGTGCGAAAATGTATGTGCAGATTCCACTTTCGTTAAATTAAAAACTCTGGGAGCTCGGGAAACTTTTGACGCATTTGACCTTTTCTCTTCGAAGCTACTAAATTCATTTACTTGTTTAACCCACTTATAATTATGTTGACTGATTATTATTGTGAATGGTTGTAAATTCAGGAAGCCCTTGATGGCATCGAGTTTGCCAGAGGTGATGTGAATTCAACATGGGGATCTGTTCGAGCTGCTATGGGACACCCAGAGCCGTTCGATTTAAAGTATGTTGCTATTGGGAATGAGGACTGCGGCAAGAAATATTATCGTGGTGTGAACTCACGCCTCCTTACTAGCGATCCCTTAGATATTACTTGTGTTGATAAGAAAGTATATGAATCTAATACATGCACTTATGGACAGAAAATTACCTTAAGTTTTATGCTGCAATAAGAAAAGCTTATCCAGACATCCAGATGATCTCTAACTGCGATGGATCAAGCGTAAAGTTGGATCACCCAGCAGAGATGTATGATTTTCATGTAAGATTAATCTAGGGTCAATGGTTCATAGTCACCTCTTTCTTCTATATTGATATACAGTCCAAATGGATTTATTCTCTAATGATCTCAATTTGTTCGGCTATTGTTTACTTGATTAGATTTACAGCAGCGCCAACACCGTATTTTCTATGGCTAATACTTTCGATCATACATCACGTGTTGGTCCAAAGGTTAGTTGATTTGTGTTCTGTATGTTACATATCAACTCATAATGTAAAAAATGATGACCTGAAGCTGCATACTGTGTCGATTATTTCAGGCTTTTGTGAGTGAGTATGCTGTGACTGGAAACGATGCTGGTTTAGGAAGTCTTTTAGCATCACTGGCGGAAGCTGGATTCCTTATTGGCGTAGAAAAGAACAGGTTCCCAATTTCTATTACATATATATGATGCACTCAAAAAGAGTAAAAACTTTCCATAGTTAAAAAGGTGAAATAACATCGACAGTTATTATATTTCACCATCATTTGCATGGTGAAATCTGAAAAGTTTTAAATATTGGTTCCAATCATGCATGAAATGAGTACATGAGTTCAGTTTCCTGTATCATTTCCCCAAGTGTTACTAATGTTATTGTTATTGCAGCGATGTTGTCGAAATGGCGAGTTATGCACCTTTGTTTGTGAATGTCAACAACAAAAAGTATGATTCCTTTTTATGTAGAAGAAGTGTCAATCATTCTTCTTATTGAAAACTTTTGATGATTGGAACTACTTTTTTGTATGAAGGTGGCTTCCAGATGCAATAGTATTTGATTCTTCTCAATCATATGGGACGCCAAGTTATTGGATGCAACACTTCTTTAAAGAGTCAAACGGTGCAACCCTTCTTAATTCAACACTCTATAACAATTCAACAAGTTCACTTCAGGCTTCAGCCATAGTGTTCCAAGACCCAGTCGATAATAAAAATTACCTGCGAGTAAAGGTAACTTTTGTGTACTCTGCAAGTGAAAATTTAAGATTTTATATCTACTTGAAAATTTAAGTTTTAATAGTAGTTTGCTTCATTATTCATTTTGACTTTTAAAGGTCAAGTGGATTGATATAAAAAACATCGCTTCACTTCAAATAAACAGATGATAACTCCATCGAACTAGTAGAATATGAGTGGTTAACACATCAAGTACTTGAGAGACCATAAATGTATGTTGCTGATGAATGTTATCTTTTGTAGGTTGTTAACTTTGGTAGCTCCACAGTTATTCTGAAGATATTTATTGATGGGTTGGATCCTAGCTCACTGGGAACATCTGGATCTAAAACTATTCTCTCCTCTTCAAACATTATGGATGAAAATACATTTTCTGATCCTACAAAGGTATGTTGTTTCTGACTTTTCGTGTTTAATATTCCTACTTATCGAATTATCGTTTCCATGTACATTTAACCTCATTTTTGTAAGGGTGGAACCTATCCGAGCAACTTTCTTTTTTCTAGCTGAAGTGTATAATTGATGAAAAAATATTATGTCCCAAGCTGATTGTTAAAATAAGCATTATAGATTGACAACTGAATTTGTTGGCATTGAATGCAGGTTATACCTGTTACAAGCTTACTCGAAAATTCTGGAAAGGATATGGATGTCGTACTGCTTCCGCATTCTTTAACTTGTTTTGATGTATTAGTAAAATTGGATATAGCACAAATTACAACTGATGACAAATCCCAAGTTTCCTCCATGTAACAATGTACTTAATGTACTTTATATTATAGCCAAATAAAGCGCGCTCATTAGCCCGAAATAAAAGTTTGCTCATGCAATTTATTAATATAGTCCATCCATATCTCCAACTTCACAGAAATGCTGATATCCCTTGTTCACAGATTTAACAAACCGCTTCTCGAATAGAAGGCAGTACGTGCAAGACGTGTAGAAATCGGTATGTTACTATTTTATAGCTTCTGCAACAACATTTTAATGGGAAGACAAGTATTCTTACAACACAAAAATTGTAAATAAATAAACTGAAACATGCCAAACTGAAATGAAGTTTACCATAAAAGTCAAGAAGATTTATGGTGCTTACATTTGAGTTCTTCAAGTTGTTCATTACTAACTTGGAGTTGAATGGAAGATCACAATGAAAACTAGGAAGCTTCTTAAGATTTGATAATGAGCTTGATAAAGAATATATGTACACACACAGAGTGGTGTCAAAATGGATACAACACCTTTCTATGTTTCATAATAACCTTAACAAACTCAAATTTTAATCAAAAGAACCTCCCTGGTTTTCATAGTGATAATTTCTTCAGTTAGAAACTGGATATGCTTGTAGCTTTTTGGAGTTTGTGTGTATTTAAATCTAATGCGGTTATTCATTGATATAGACATCAATTTTTCCACCTAATTCCGTGTATTATAGCATTGTAATTCCACATGCTCAATTGCAACTGACTTACAAAATTTATCACCAAAATATCTTACCTTATATCATGACACTATTATGTCATTTTCTTTATTTTTTCTGATTGAAATAATAGTGAATTATAACACTATTATGTCATCTTTCTTTATTTTTTCTGATTGAATTAGCTGTGATGAAGAATCGGTGACGGTAGTATGCTCGTGTGATATTCTAAAGTATTTGGAGGAATGAGATCAAAAGAGGAAAGTAATTTGATGGTTACCCCATACTTTGCTTTTGGCGAGATTGAGTATTGTTGTTGTTGTAAAGTAATTTAATTGTTAGATGTAACGAAATATAGGGTAAGAAATATCTCACATTCTCACAATCTCACCTACATCCTCTGCGTACAATAGGGAACATTAAAAGTTTTTAAATGCTCCCAACTGCAAAAGCTTAACCATTGTCCTCTTTTTGTGATTAATATAGAACAGTTACTTCACATGCAGGAAATTTTTTCACATCATCACTTCATACAAAAGTCCATTGAGAAGGTTGGAGTTGAGCCTAACTTAGAGAAAATATATACTGGAATAGACAAATTTTCTTTAGCTTTGGGAAATAGAGAGATCGAGATACTCGTAATGACTTTAGCCTAACTACAGTCGGTAGCAGGCTTACTTTACACACCTCCTCACAAATACACGAAGCAGCATCCAACAATGTGTGTTTAGTGACCCGAACCATTCATAATTAGTAATAACAAATACTAGTAGACGACAATGCATCCATTCAGAAAAATTAACAAACAAAAACTGAATGACAATCTAAATTTGTCATCACCAAAATAGAATACAACATAAGCTTGAAAGATCATACATTCTTGTTCTTTTTCATCTTAGAAGGTGGCCATCGACCTTTCTTCCTCAACTGGCGTTTCCTAACAAGCCTCTTTCGTCTGAGTCTGAGCTTCTTAGCCAACTTCATCTTAATTTTATGGTCCAGTTTCAGTTGAAGTTTAGACTCCAACGGAAGCTCTTCAACAGACACGGATTCATCCTTGGTTTCTGAAGGAGGTGCGGTGCTCTCTGTCTGCGCACCATCTATCTCTGCAGACGCCTTCACAACCATTGAACCTCTTTGTTTGAGCACATTGGCTCCTTGAATCTTTAGGCCATTGAAAAATTCAGTTTGTGCGTGAACTGATGTCCGTGACACCCTGGTAACTACATCAGTGAAGCAACAAAATTATGAGTAGGAAGCATCCTAATTTCATCCATCTTTTTGTTCTCAGTTTCTAATGATATTGCGAGATCAGACAAAAGAGAGAGCAGACCAGAAAACGGTAGCAACGTCGACCATTATATAAATAGGTTGCCAGGTTATATATTATCTCTAATGGTCATACTGGTAAAAGAAATGTGTCAAATGGCCGAAAGTCACCCAAAGTGTATTTTATTACAAAACAACGTCCTAAATCATTATATATAAGAGACTATATTACTATTGAAATAGTAAACTTCTCAAATAGTTAAATCATAATTGACCACACTAATTGTTTATAAAAATGTGTTTCGGGTTAACCCAACTCGTGTTGACCCATTACCTAACCTGGCCAATTTACCTAATCTAACACCAGGGTAGCAACAAACTTTAATGGGTCAGATGATGGTCTGAGGTCTCTCTAGGAAAGAGGCTTCACTGTTTGAAATGATTAAGATGCTAAAAGCTAAAATAGTCATGTAGAGCAGCTTTGTATCATTCTATGAAATTGACGTCGAATGAAAAAACATTGTTTAATATGTATTCTAGTTAACTATTTTGAATCGCAAAAAATATAAATACCATTTTAACACTTAAATCATTTTGCACCAAGATGCTTACTTGTATTTGATAACACTAGATAATATAGTAAACAACAGTAACAAAGCATCATTTAGTAGTAACTCAAAGCACGTACAATTATAATGCAATGTTATGCATATATAATGATACAAGCAAAGATTATGGACACAAAGTACCAGGTATGACAGAATTTGCACATCAAACATGAATAATGCTAGCAAATAGGAGATGGGAAGCATCATTTTATCACCATCCCACAATCATACTCTCATTTCTCTAATATGACAATCATCTCATTCAACACCATTTATAATCATCACATAAGTATATGATGAAGGAGTCTTTAAGCTTTATAGATTATACTACCTATGGAACAGAAACAATATACTTATTGGTGGCTTAATTTTCGGTGTCTTTGATTCCTTTCATTTCATATGCTTTTTCTCTAAAAGGTCAGTTACCCTGAGCAAAGAGTATATTAATCAAGATATCAGAATTCAGATCGAAGCTACTTATCTCAAAGTTTGGGGTATTATACTACCTATGGAACAGGAACAATATACTTATTGGTGCCTTTAAAGCATGTTTTGGATATATATGTAATTTTCAATTTTTCCAGGGACATATATGAAATTCCCCCTTTCGAAATAGTGAATACAATATACTAAGGATCCAGTATTCGGTTATGGATTTTTCTGTTACAGTGTTATCCATGTGAATTCTTCAGTCAAATTCGTTGATGTGTGTCTAACAAGTACATAAAACTATTTCAGAAACAGTACATCACATGACTTGATGAATTGATACCACTTACGAATTTATCTACATAACATTGTGTAAATACAAATTCTGATAAGAAATTTCCAAATATACTATAGATACGCTATAAAACTTACAACAAAATTGAAGGGATTTTCATACCGACAACTTTTATATAGATTTAGCAAGTAGAAACAAAACGCAAGTCTATAAATTCTGAAAAAGAGTAGGTTAGGAAGATCACATTCATCTTTATGTTGAATTTTGAGATGATATCTCATCGAAATGTGAGACAATTTACTGAGTTGACTCTCCTTTTTGCTTAACCATTCAAGTTGTTTCTATCCGTCAGAATCAGAAAATTGCAGCTTAAGGACTTCAAAGGACAGACCTCCTTCCTTGAAATTTGCTTAAACTTAAATGATATAACCACAACAATACAAGTGCTAAATGATGAAAAACAGTAAAAGAGCCTCAATAGTAGCAGAAGGGATGAAATGAGCAATTAGCATGTCCCTAAACCCTATCATATATATACACACGCACATACATCAAGCAATCCATAAAACAAAAACATATAGGCAGCCACTTAACCATACAACTACGAGTTACAAGAATGTATATGTATTAATGTAGTTAGACACAGATACCAATCAATTAACAAGGTATGTATGTGTTGCAAGAATGTGTTGTTCATTGTGCAGCTAGTTGGGGAATTTTATCAAACAGTTGGTGTTCATAAAGAAACAGGATAATTGTCTCAGCATCTCTGCATACTAATTGACTTGAAATTAATCGTGGTAAAAAAAGGGGGGAAATTGAGGTGTACTTACAAACATTGGAAGTAACGGCACAAGTTAAAATGCGGGATGATGATGATGATGATGATCGAAGAAAAGTAGTTTGAGGAATTGGAGTGAAATGAAGAACAACCATTGTGTCTCGTTAACTTGAGAGCTCTCTGGATAGGCTTTGATAAAAGGATATAAAAGCTTCTTCTGTATTTGGATGTCAAAAGGATAAGAGAAGTAAAACAAATTTGGGTTTGGATATATATATCTACTATACTTTAAAGGTTGAGTCCTGATCTAATTATTGTTTTTTAACCACTATATTAAATCATGGTAAACAATGGTAAAAAAAAAGAAAGTAAAATCCGTATGAAAGTTGAGTTTAAATGATAGTTGAATTTCAGCCTCAATTCATGGTACGATTGAGTATTGATGATCAATAGTATTAGAACAATAAAATTCACCGGATCATAGTTAAAGTTTAAACCCTTTAGTTTTCTTGCATTTATTATGGGTTTATATGGTACTCCGTACTAAATAGCAATTTTAACCTACAAATTCACGGGTGATAGTAATGGTTTATGATCTCTCCATTTTCTTCCATTTATGGTATTAAATAATTACATTCATAATTTAACAAAAGGAAACTTATGAACTGATACTAACAAACTCTACCATCCATTCACTTCATTGCATAAATTAAATTGAATTTTGGTTCATGTTCCTATACAAAATAAATCCACTTTATATCCCTAACGCGGGAGGGATGTCATGAATATTGAAATTCGTGACTATAAATTTTGTTGTTTTTTACGAGAGCCTAAAGTAGCAACCTTTTAGCATCTACAATACTCTAAATTTTGAACACTTGAATAATAATGAATCTTTTCCCCTATGATAAATGATGGTAATATCATTAAAAACATGCAGTAACTTTTAGCTTCCCCTTTAGCATAATAATGAAAATTTTACCCTATAATAAATGATATTAATAATATATGGTTACCAACATCCAATAACTTTCAGCTTACTAAATCTTAATTAATATATTAATAATAATGTATATATACTAGCAATACATTCAATGATAGTAATAAATCAAGTAGCATCCTTTCATTTTCCCAATTAAAAAAATGAAAAACTCTATTCCTTTGTCCAGTTGTGTGTAACGATTTTAGACTACCTAGCTCATTTTATCTTAAGTGGCATATTAATTAGACACTTTATTATCCGTAAATGCTCAACTTTAGATATTCTTCATGTCACATAATGCCTATAAATAAAAAATTACATTACTCCATTTCATCTTCACATTAACCTGTTCAAATATGCTCTCATTTTTATATATAAGAAGTTTTTCTTTTGTATCTTTTGTGAGCTTTGATCTTACATTTAGAAGGCAGATATAAGGCTGTTTGGAATTCTCACTCATTTTATTAAAAGATGTTATATGCGTGCTTATAAGCACTTGATGTTACGTGCGGTTAATTTCACATCATATTTGATTTGAGTTCATGAATGTGTAGATTGTTTTGGTTCATTGGTTGTTTAACTATGTATAAGTTCTTTTTAGTTTGATTGTTGGAATGACTTTACTTTTTAGTCATTTTATTTGGATGCTTTTGTTGTTAAATCTTCATTTATATCATATAATTGAATGAGTATCAAATATGACAATAGTTTGATTTGATATATATATATATATATATATATATATATATATATATATATATATATATATAGTTGCAATTATAAGTATTTGATTTGTTTCTATCTTTTAATTCGATGAGTTTGTGCGCCCAATTTCATCATCGATGCTCATTCTCGACGATAATGTCAATTATTCACTAAGCAAATTTGAATATAAAATCAAGTTATAAAATACAGATGTTTTTCAAAAGCTTTGATTACTTGAAATCTAACAATCATAATCCTTTGTAATGAGGTACAACCATAGAAGATATAATTTTTCTATTCCATTACTTGAACCAATTAAAACATAAAATAAGTTTTGCAATGGTCACTTGAAAATTAAGTTGTAACAAGTCCATCACAATAACTAAATGTCAGTAAAAATCAAAAATCACATACATATAGTTATATATAAACACCGTCGACAATATGATATTGACATCAATATAAAATTTGAATATTGGGATTTTTCCCATAGATAATCGTATTGTTATTAGTGTTGATTGCTTAATATTCGTAATTAAACTATTTTATATCTCTCAATAAAGAATAAACTATTTTAGCATTCAAGAGTTGGTAGTACAAACAATTATTAAAACATGATCATATCCAAAGATTGAAACGTAACAAAATTCCGTGCATTGCACGGGCTTTACCCACTAGTATATATATATTTTCAACTGTAAAATTGAATAATTAAAGGAATAAAAGCCGTTTTCAAAAAATTTATCGTTTCAGAGTGTATTATAATTTATCTCTTTTACTATTTTATAAAGTTTTCAAACTTTATTGTATGCATTGAATTTATAAATCTCATCTCCATATACAAAAAGGAGAATTAAAGTATATATACAGTAGACGAAATTTACAACTTCAATACATACAATAAATCAAATAAAAGTAATTTCATTTAATAGTAAATAGGGAAAGTATAATATACTTTGAAACGATAAACCATATTTTAAAGGAACTCGAAACTAACCTTTTAATTATGATGTAAGAAATAGTTTATTACAACAAAAAATCTCATAATGATCATGAAGATTAGTTTCCATTCCTAACCCAGAAGTGATGATATTTATTTTTGAGTGTCCCAAGGAGAACACTCAGACTAAAAAAAAGTAGTAGAGAATATTAATTTTCTACAAATGTTCAAAGTAATAAAAAACAAAGTAAACAATTCTGTTTCATCACATCGGGCAGGACGCGAAGCCATAACGTTATCAGAGAGAATGATGGAATTTCAACTCCCGACGCTTTCAAAGCTGAACGGTGATAAAAAGGGTGTCCACTTCATTTGTTCTTATACAATTTCCTTATAAAAACAATGGGTAGGGTTCAAATGAGAATACGAATTTATGTGAGAATGAGGGAACCAATGATATTGTGACATGTGTACAAAGAGAATGTTCCAAATGTACAAAACCCATTTACCCCCAACATCAATTATCTCACAAACGACAAATCGAAAAATTATGAAAATTGCACCATTAAATTCAGCGTTTTCTCCTCTTCGATTTGCCGTCCCTCAAGGCATACTTTCGATGAGTTTTTTTTCCATCTTTTTTGGTGGGTTTCACATTTACTAACACATGTGCTAAACCCTAACCCTAAATCCTAAACCCTAGCCCTAAGCCCTAACCCTAACCACAAATCAAATGTACAACCAATCACTAACACATGTGTTAATAATTTGTAAAACCAACCAAAAAATGAAAAAAAAAAGTTGTCAAAAGTATGCCTTGAAGGACGGCAAATCGAAGAGGAGAAAACGCTGAATTTTATGGTGCAATTTCCATGATTTTTTGACTTACCGTTTGTGATATATTTGAGTTTTAAAAATGTGGAGGAAATGGGTATTTGATGAAAATAAGTGGTTGAGATTGATTCCTTAATTCTCACTCAAAATTGATTTACTCATTTGAAGTCTACTCTAAAAACAATATACATGGAAACATAACAAAAGACATGTAAAAATCGTTAATTTCAAAAAAATAATCTTGACTCTCGTACGTGTTCTTCAAGTAAGAAAGTGAGTATGTAAACACTTTTTCAATTACGTTGTAAATCTCAAACTATTGAAAAAATAGTTAAATTTACGATTGAATTTAATTTTTTAATTCACGTGAAAGGGTTGAAAATATTTTCAATTAATATATCATAATCCATTTCATTGCAAAAATTTTAGATTTAAAATAAGATAAACGGTACGCTTAACATGGATGTGTGCAGAGACCAACGACTATTAAGCATGACATAAGACGGAATTTCTCAGAGTGCATTGCATCTTGCTACGTAGATTTTTCTTTTCCATTTGCACTTTGCTAACAAGGTTCATTGTGATTGATCTTAGCACAAGTCGATAAGATGATAACTAAAGCTGAAAGTGGTAATGAAAGAAGTGGGTAATTAAACTAAAATAATATAATAATAGTAGTAAATACTAGAGGTGCACACATAGGCTTTAGCCCGAGCTCGAGCCTAAAAAAAGTCCAGTCTGGCCTGTTAGTCCTAAACAGGCTTGAAACTAGCCATGAAAGCCCGTATTGGGCCAGGCTAAGCCCGAAGCTCGAATAAAAGCCTAAAGCCCGAAAGCCTGGGCTTTTTCCATTAATATGTTGATTAAGTTATTGAAATATTTTAAAGATTTGCCGGTAGTTTTCACATGTTCAGCCGCCTTAAATCCCATGGTAAATGTAAGTCGGTGTTACGACTGTAATTGAACATCTTCAAACAATATTTGATCAAGATGAGGGTATTAACTTTAGTAAATTTAATACAGCATATTTTGAAGGAAATTTGGCATCCCTATATGAGATATATGATAAGAAATATGGAAAAATGGGAGGATCCTACCAAATGGGTAGAATTGAGAACACAGAAAGCTCATCTTCTTAAAAGGAAAAGGGGTATTTTGTGGTTTATTGACAACAAAAAAGCCTAAATCATCAAGTTCTACATTAGATGAATTGGGTCGATTTAAAGCAACCAATTTTACTAATTTTGTAAATGTTGATACTTTTGAATCATTTGATATCTTGGCATGGTGGAAAGAAAAATCGCCACAATATCCGGTTTTGTCCGCCATGGCACATGATTTACTAGCCGTTCAAGCTTCTACCGTAGCTTCGGAATCTTGTTTTTCATTGAGTTGTAGGATTCTAAGCATAAGGAGGACAAATCTATCAAACGAATCAATGGAGATGTGCATTTGCTTGAAGGATTACTTTGATTGTGTAAAATGACAACAAGACAAAGCTTCACTTGTGGAGATCGAAGAAGACATTATTGAGGACGAAGGAAGTAGAAATCCCAGCCCGAGTGAAGTAAACAATCAAAGTCTACATACCATTGATGAACATGAAGATACGGAAGACTATTGAAGATGGTGAAGAATTTGAAGACTATATTGACATTACATTATGATGATTCCATATTTTCATTGAAGCCTGTGAAGAATTTAAAGGCCAATATGAAAGTTCTACATTATTTTGATTTTATTGTTAAGTACTAGTAGTTTAGTACACGTCTAGTAGTGAGTAGTGACTCTTGAAACTTTCATGCAAATGCAACAACCTTAATTAGACCACTCCCATCCATGGAAAAACTAACTGAAACTGACGGAGCCACGTCAGCGTCACGTTAGTTTTTTCAGAAAATTGACTGAAACTGACTGACCACTCCCATCCATGATCCGTCACTTCATTTTCTGGGACTCACTGACTAATCAATTAATCAATTAAAACACAATAATTTAATTAACCACAATAATTTAAATAAAGCATATTTCATTAAAAATAAAAATTACAACATTTCTTAAAAATAGAAAGTACAATAATAATAAAAAAACTACAAATCCTAAAAATAAAAAAGTACAATAATTAAAAAATAAACGTTACATAAAAAAGTACAATAGTTAATGAGTACGTAAATTTGGTGGTAGTTGCGCAATGTGTTCGATTAGAGCATTGCAAAGTTGATGATGAACTTCCCGATCCCGTAATTCCTTGTCCATACGCAATGAAGTTGCAACTCTTTCTTCCCACGTGCGTCTTGGTCTATTTGCTAGGTCAGAGCGATAATCTTCTTCTAGTTGACACATATTTCGCCTGTTGTCCTCTGTTATCATGTTGTGTGGAATCACACAAGCATACATGATTCTTTTTATTTTGTTGGTGCTATATGGTCTAGCCGGGTTCTTAATGATTTGCCAACGGCCTTGAAGCACACCGAATGCTCGTTCCACATCTTTCCTTGCAGATCTTGATATCTCTTGAAGTGAGCCTCGGCTTGAGTTAGTGGATGCCTAAACGACTTTACAAGAGTCGCCCATTCCAGATAAATCCCATCCCCTAGATAATAGCCTTTGGTGAATTCTTGTCTGACAATCGTAAAGTTAACTTGGGGAGCTCTATCTTGAAGTAAATCAGAGAACAAATTCGATTGATTAAGTACATTAAAGTCGTTGCTCGAGCCTGCCGAACCAAAGAAAGCGTGCCAAATCCACAAATCATAAGAGGCAACCGCTTCGAGCATGATTGTTTGATGACCTTGATCACCTATAGTATATTGACCCTGCCATGCAACTGGACAATATTTCCAAGGCCAATGCATACAATCGATGCTTCCGAGCATACCCCGGAAACCATGCAACTCGGCATGCCGTTGATGCAAACGTTGAACATCTTGTAGTGTTGGTTTTCTTAAATACTCCGTAGAGTATAAATGAAAAATACATTTACAAAAATTATCTAAACACAAGTATGATGTTTGTTCACCCATATGCAAGTATTCATCAAACGCATCCGCGGCACAACCATACACCATTTGGCAGACGGCGGAAGTGCATTTTTGAAAAACATTAAAACCGGGTCTACCAGTTGCGTCAATACGTTGATGAAAATATGTAAAGTATTCCGGTACCGGAACTTGTGCATATGATATAATACTTTGACATATACGAATAAATAATGGCTTACTCATCCGAAAACGTCGTCGAAATATATCCGCCGGAAATGTTGGGTTATCGGCAAAGTAGTCAAGATACAAACGTTGGCCCATTGCTTCACGATTTATCGGAAAGTATCGATGCGGAGCTCTCGGGATCGGAATTTCCTCTTTGTCGGACGATTCGGAGGATATGGCATTAATAACATTGATCGCGTAATTTGGATCGAAAATGTCATTGAGCGCTTACAAATCTTCAAGATCGGAATCGGAAGACATTTTAAAAATATGAATGTGATAAAGTGTATAAAAATGTGTAGAGTGAATTGTATAAAATTGTATGAAAGATGGTGTGAATTGTTTGGAAAAGAGGGTGTGTATTTATAGGTGAAAAAAGGGTTTTAAAAAAATTTAAAAAAACCCAACGGGTATATAGCCGTTGGAAAAAAAAAATTTATTTTTTTATGCAACGGTCAAAAGGAAAAAAAAAAATAACACGTGGGCCCCACCGACCCCCTTCACCTTCGTCGCCAAACCGAAGAGGACAACCGACGAACACGACCGACGAGGCTGTGCCATCGGCGTCGGTCTCGTCGGTTCAAGCCGACAACAACCGACACTCCCCGATGGGAGTGATCTTATGGCTACATTATGTTTGAAGTAATTTTTAGAATCATTTAGTTTATTATTACTTGATTGATTATAATAGTATAATTTTATTTGCTTTATTATGTTTGTTTTAAGTTAGAAGTATACAAAACTATTTGTACATAATAAGTAATCAAAAAAAATAAGAAAGCCATAAAAAGTTTGATCTGGGCTTTTAAAAGCCAGGGCTAAGCCCGTTAGACTCGTTCGGGCCTTAGTAGCCCTAGTTTTTTTGTCAAGGTAAGGCCTTAATTCTGGCCCAAAATTTTTTAGGCCCGGACTTTTTTAAATCGAAAAAGCCCTAGCATTTTTAGGTCCGGGGTTTGTGTACCCGTAGGCCCTAGTAAATACTAGGTAAAATAGTAATAGACCATTGGCAAGCTTAAAGTGAAAGTTGGGCAAATTCAGAAACTTATATAGTTGAGGGACTGAAAATAGAAGTGAGCGCAGAGTTGAGGGTCAAAGTCGTAGATATAACTCATCCATCTGCAGATTAGGGTTGCATGAGATTATTAAATTTATTCGTAGAAGACCGACCCACCCTTCACTCCCGTCTGCCGCCGTAGAAGACCCTTACTCACAATCCAACCATGGCCGTCGGGTACTCTCTTTCAATCTCTCTCCATGTCTATAATGTAATCAATCATAAGCTGAGTAAGAATTGACCTGTTTATTTGTAAATTTTCAGAAAGAACAAGAAAATTTCCAAGGGAAAGAAGGGTGGGAAGAAGAAAGCGTAAGTACAATTTATATAAGCGGCAATTACATAATTTTGTGTTTTATATAAGTTTAATATAAATATAAATATATACATTATAATTGTATATTGGTTGTGGCAATAAACAGAGTTGATCCAATGTTAAAGAAGGATCGGTACGATATTAAAGCTCCATCTCTATTCAGTACTAGAAATGTTGGTAAAACCCTAGTCTCCCGTACCCAGGGTACTAAGGTAATTTACAATATCCTTGCTCTTTTATTTTTAACAATTAATAATTATGTGTTTATGTTTATTTGTAAATTGTTCTGCTGCCAATGAGCTTTAGTGTAATAATAATTAGTTTAGATTATGCCACAGTTTTTTATATCTTGTTAAGTATGTAATGTATGTAGGATTTGATTTGTAACTGTAGGTGAGTGGTTAATTTCTTAATCAATGAGTTTTGCAAAATGTGATATATATTATTGTAGTTATGTTGTCAATTAGTTATGTTAATTTAAGTATTTGGGTACACGGTATGTTTGCAACTCTAGTTGTTTGGTTCTAAGCAAACGAGCTTTCCTGGCGTTTTGTTCGATGAGGCTTTTTTTTATGATAAAATTTTGAAACTTGACTCTTTTCATTAGATTGCTTCAGAAGGACTCAAACATCGTGTGTTTGAGATTTCATTGGCTGACCTCCAAAACGATGAGGATCATGCCTACAGAAAGATTCGTTTGAGGGCTGAAGATGTTCAAGGAAAGAATGTTTTGACCAACTTTTGGGTACGTTACTATAGTTATTGCGTCAGATATTTCTAAGGATGAACCGTTGTTGAATTTATAACGTTGCGTATATTTTCCAGGGAATGGATTTCACTACAGACAAGCTGAGGTCGCTTGTTAAGAAATGGCAGTCTTTGATTGAGGCTCATGTTGATGTAAAGACTACCGATAATTACACTTTGAGGATGTTCTGTATTGGCTTTACCAAGAAGCGTGCTAACCAGGTCAAGAGGACTTGCTATGCACAATCAAGCCAGATCCGTCAGGTAGTATCTTAAGTGTGATTTTCAATAGTTTGTGCTCTTTTTTGTTTAGTGGTAAAAATGGAGTGGAATTTAGCGGGTTGTGTAAGGGGTAAAATTGGCTTCGGTTTGTATTGGACCTTATTTAGTAGCCGAGCCAGTTGGGGCGTACTACTATCTATTTTTGGTTCATTTATAATTTATATAAGGTATAATCCATACAAGGATTTTTCACCTTACAGAAGACCTTGTATGGATTATACCTTATTTAGATTGCTTATTAGCTTATATGCCTATCTGAATTTGAATACAATAGGCTCAAGTTTAGTTTTTGGATAAGCTTATTTGCTTGAGCTTATACGCGGATATGCTTATTTTAGTGTAATATTTCTAAAGTTAAAAAAATTTCCCATTTTTCTGGCTTATTTGGTTATAAGCAGTAAGCCTACCCAAACACCCCTTTAGTTTGTTTTATTGAAGGCTATAATATATATTTGCGATTCTTATGTGCTAATTATTAATTGTTCGTTCATAACTAAAAGTTGTTTTTGATTTTGTAGATTCGTAGGAAGATGAGGGAGATAATGGTGAGCCAGGCTCAGTCTTGTGATCTCAAGGAGCTGGTTCAGAAGTTCATTCCTGAATCAATTGGAAGGGAGATTGAGAAGGCAACATCTAGCATCTACCCTCTGCAGAATGTCTTCATTCGCAAGGTTAAGATCTTGAAGGCACCAAAGTTTGACATTGGCAAATTGATGGAGGTAGTTTTATATGAATACTCTAGTATTTTGTCTTTTCTTATTTATCAAATATTCAAATTCAGTTACTCCGTATTATATTTGAAATTATTCATTTTATGCTTTTTCCATTTTAGTCTGCGATTCAAATGATATAACATACTCAATTCAATGTTTTATTATTGTTATACATTAGTTACTCGTTAGTCTTTCCCATTTTGTAATCTTTTACCTTATATAAGGTGTAATCTATATTTTATACAAGGTCTTAAACAAGACTTCTGAAACATAGTCATCATCTTTATGTATTGTTATGACTTTCTAGGAGTCTGTCTGGTCCTTATTGGGTTGGCTTGTGTGTTATGTTGCATGTTTCTCTTGTTGGGGTGCTCATGTATCATCAAATAATGTTATCAATTCCTGCCAATGTATCAATAGGTGCACGGTGATTATTCAGAAGACATGGGTGTTAAAATGGAGCGACCTGCAGATGAGCCAATTCCTGAAGAAACTGAAGTCATTGGGGCTTAAAGGATGAGAGTTTTGAAGTTCTATTCTTTCCCATCTAATGCGTCTATATGAGAGACACCCATATTGGTTTTGCTTTATGAAATATTAGTGGTGATATTTTACTCCCTTTTAAGTTGGATATACAAGTTTGTAGTTTCAACTATTTGATGATCTTTATCTCTACCCCTTATTAAGCGTTTCCATGTTTTGGCTTAATTGCCTTAGTAGAGAGATATCGGAAATACCCAAACTACCCCTATCTTAACTCCATTCATATCATAACTCACATATAATACCCTAACCAACACGTAAACACATACTAACATCTAAAAAACACACACCTCCCTCCCCCTCCCCACTCTCTCCCCCTCTCTCTCTCTATCCATTATCAATACACAAAACACAGAAAATGTCTAAGAAAAACTCAATACCGGAAAAATGAGCCCTCGCGGATGTTTCTGTCGGAATCTTCGGAACATCGCCGCTGTTTCTGTCAGAATCTTCGGAACATCACCACCACAAAACCACTTAAAAATCTATGCCCGTTGCGTTTATTTAAATTTTCCGTTAACAGATTTAGATCTAAAAGATTTGGAGCTCGTGAAGGAACGACCACCGACACCGCATCTTCTGAAACCAACATCGGGTATTTTGATTATTTTTCTTGAAATTTCTAATTCGTTTTTATTTGGATCTAAAATTTCTATTTGTTTCTTCTTGGATCTAAACTATTTTATATGTTATGTAGTGGGATCTGGGGAGAACCACATCACCACACGTTTGGGGATCCAATTTTTAGCCTAAGCAACATTCGCCGTAAACCACCACTATCCGCCACATTCACTATCAATAAACTAACACCGATTTTATTCTGATACTTTTTTCTTCTTTTGTTTATTGATCCCGATTTTTTGCAGTGAAGACCCCGGCGCTGTTACCTGATCATCCTTTTTAGTTTTACATTACAGTTGCTTTTTATGGTTCATATCTTTATCGTTTTATACTTTCTGGTAAAAGATTTGTGTTTGTGTTGAATTTTTCTAACGACTTGTACCGTACAAGTTGGGCTGTGGTATGCCACCGAATTTTGATTTTGGATTTTGATTTGGCGGTGGATAGAATTTGGACAACGATGGTTGTACGGTACAAGCGTCTAATGCGTTGCTAAGTTGGAATTGGTAAAGAGTTTAATTTCTTCATGAATATGTGACAATTTTTTATTTTTTTTTATTTTTTGTTTGGAAATTACAAACCTTTTTCAATTAACAATTAATTAACAAGTATAATAGGCAACAACTAGAATACCTTTTTCAAGGTTACCAAAAAGAAAGCAAATCAAAATTACGACAATTATTTACAAAAATATTCAAATTTAAATAGTCTACATCTAACATCTATGTTACAGCAAGTCTTTAACTTTGTTTAAAATATAAATCTTTAACTTTAAACGTGCAAGTCCTCAACACTACAATTTCATTTAGCATGTCCAAATTCTAGAGTTTAACTCTTAAATGGTACTTATTCACCCTTTTACACTCAGAAAATCAATTTAAACATGAACGTGTTTATTTTAAAATTACTTATTTACATTTTTGTTTTGTTAGAACAAGGTGATATAATTACTTTCTTGAACTTATATAATCTATTTACAAAGTTATTAATAAAAGTTATGTTCTACACAGAAAGAAATAAAAAGATCATTGACATAAGCATTTATAATTCGTACAAACATTCTATAATTATTTGTAAAGAACTTAACATGTTATTAAACCAATTGAATCATGATCGATTAAATAATGACAGAAATATTCAAAGACAACATTATATTGACGAACATACTATTGTACGTAACAAAAATAGATAAAAGAGTGTTACCGCCGCATTGCGCGGGCTATTTGCTAGTACAACTTAAGCCATATGCGTAAACTTATTAATGCAAAGGTTGATCTCATGAACGTGGCTGGGTTTGTAGCTGTAGAACTTGTAGTCGATACAGGTAGTTGGAAAATGCAGCTAAATTATTTAGTGGTTTCGATTTCAATTGATTGGGGGTAAAACTTATTTGACTTTAGCTGGTAGTCAGTCATTTGAATAGTAGTGCTTTAATTCATCTAATCATTTTAGTCGCCTAGATATATTAATCTATAATTAATGAACCTTGTTATATAAAACTAAGTAGATTGCTCTTTAGGATAGAGTTTGGTTTACATTTTGGAATCATTGTTGCTATGGGTTTCATTACCTATGAAATGAGCAAGTCTAGACTCTTGAGGTTTTGAGGGGTCCTATAATAACTCATTATAATAAACTTTAGAAACCAATGGATTCGCCTCACTGAGTTAACCATCCACCTTATATATACTTGACTGTATATTCTGTACACCTACATCAAGGTAAGGTATATCCCACTTGATCTTCAAAACACGAGGACAACGGGTCTACTGAGTGGTAGTCTTTTGGTCCAGAAGCTCATTGCTCTGGTCTTTCACCGACATGTGTGTGATATGTGTATTTAGACAAGAGGACTTAAGGATTAGATATATAGAATTTCGATAAGAGGTTAATGAAGACATACTAGAGGCTCGTATATATTGTCATATTTTAAGATGACATAGTTACACCTAGCTTAGTGCAGCAGGTAATTGCCATCACACCATGTCATTTCATCTCGTACATTAAACTTTCACAGTAAATCGTATGCATATAATAAAACTTTATGCACAGTTTTGATGTATGAAATAAAAACAAAAGTATAAGTATATGCCATTACACCATGTCCATCTCGTACATTAAACTTTCGCAGTACATTGTATGCGTATAATAAAACTTTATGTACAGTTTTGATGTATGAAATTAAAACAACAGAATAAGTATACATCACCTTCCTATATATTGCCACTAGGTTTTAAACCCGTGTATATACACGGGTGTTGAATGCCTATTTGAGTTTTATAGGTTAACATGTATAATTAAAAGATTTTTAATATTTGATATGGTAATCTTATTCTTAAATTAGAAAATGTAAAGCTAATGATCATAATGGTGAAGTTTATAAAATAAAATGATAATATTAAGAATAAAGTTGTCGTTTTGCTAAAATACTTAAATTAAAAATAAATAAATTTAATAATAATAAATTAATAAATACCGAATTCTAATTGGTTAATTGGACTTCCATTCTGAAATTGGATGCCATAACCCCGCTTCCTATATTATATTTATTTATAAGATTCTCCAAAATTACTAATTAATATTTGGTAAATGATAACGACAACCCTAAGGGCTGTCAATCTCTTTAATATATTATAATAGAGTGGTAATAAGCTTGTCATCATAAAATTAGACCAAAATTAATTAATCCTAACCATTCAATGGATTAGCCTTTTAAATTTTAACCATTGATTAGATTTAATAATTTTGACAACCTAAATAGTGAATTAGGATTGGATTAAAGACTAAATTACCCACAACTTTTCAATTCCAAAATATATTTAATTATATATTCTGAAATTAAAATGCCCATATTACGGGTTCTTTTTTTATTTAGGGTTAAGTCAAACAATTCATCCACTCCTTCATTCCCAATCAAAACCTTCGATCTTAATTCATCATCATCATCGATCGATCAGAAATCATCATCTATTAGAAATTGTTGTATCCACGACGTCAATAAAACATGTAAGGTTTTCCCTAAACTAATGTTTTGGTTTTGCTTTCCCATTCAAACATACTTTTCTATACCTATTATTTAATACAAGTGGCGTACGTTGAGGTAAGTTTTTGATTTTATTTAAGTGCTATATGTGGGATTCTACGAGTATCTTGGATGCACACAAGATGTTCGATTAAATGTCGGTGAGAACTTCATTGATTCTATCTTTATGTAATATGCATAATTTCAATTTTGTGATTTGTTCATATATTTGTATGATATAATAATGGTGATAATAAAGAACTATTGCTTAAATTTCATGTAATGCTTGGTTTGACGTCAAAACTTATGTCAATTCAAAGTTTTAAACTATGGTACCTACAATTTATTTGATGAAGGGTTCTGTGTATTATAACTTGCAAACTTCTTGTTCTTATTTTCACATTTTTAAATTATTGGGTTAAATATGATTATGGTATTAACATAACATTATCAACAAATGAAATAGGATGTTCTATGGAGGTTGTATAGGTTAAAATTACATAATAGGTTTCATGTACACATCCATAGTTTGGCATGACTTACTTTGCAGTGAAGAGGATCATACGGGTTCAAGTATTCTATACTGAATATGAATACGAAATTCAAAATATGAAAATTTGGAGTTAGCATTAGTATTTGTTATCTTGATACTAATAATTAATTATGTTTTCGGTTTTATAGATTCATTCGATGATGATGATGATATATTCCTGATACAAAAGCTCCACTTTGATCATTTGTCTCTAATGGTAAGTTCTCAATCATTATTTATTGTATAATTAATTTTCTTATATGTTACAATATATGAAATATTTCTGATACAAAATCTCTACTTTGATCATTTGTCTCTAATGGTAAGTTCTCTGTCATTATTTATCGTATGATTAATTTTCTTATAACATATCTCTAATGGTAAGTTCTCTGTAATTATTTATCGTATGATTAATTTTCTTATATGTTATAATATATGATTCGATTCTATGATTGTCTTGTGTCCAGACATAGGTAATTCAGACTTCATCATAAATTACATTGTTGAAATTGAAGGTTAGTACTTTTTTTTAGTATCAATACGACACTTATAGCGTTCGGTACTTTGAGTTTATTGATTCATGAAGTCAGAAAAAAAATTGAAGATGTATATCTATTAATTTTTGTATACAGTTGTACATTAAGGGTAAATGGTACACAATGATTTCCATATCCGGCCTCTATTAACCCCAACTTTAATATTAGTATGTAGTTACCGTTTGAGCCTTCATGTTACTACACTTTGATCACTGCTTCTACAAATTCATTTATGTGATGAAAACTAAGTGCTTAGTTGGATTGCTGATTTTTATTTCAAGTACCATCATCATGCATTCACGCTTATCATTCGTATTAGATAATACACGGTGTAACCATATTGAGGTACTCAGGTAGTGTGAATTACTTTTTTACTTCATATAAGGGGTACCTAATTTCATATTCATTGGAGGTGGCCAAATGACACTGGTACATGTGAATGGCTCGAAGTGGGTTTTTTTTTTGTTTTTTTTTATCTAAAATGGGTCAAATGGGTAAATTCTGATAGTTGATTATCTTTATTGCATTCAAGTTTATTAGGCTTAATTTTAAATATTAAAGTTAATTATCTTTACTGCATTCGATATGTTGTTAGAGAGGCTCACATGGTGATACAGCCTGTACGAAAATATGATATCACCATATCTACAAATATGGCTAGAAGGGCAAGAACCCCTCATTAATAGAATATTGACATTAGTGTGATTCAATATATCCTACACCAATATAAGGAAAAATCTATATTTCAGAGTCAAAAGAGATTAGTCAATCAGTCAGTTTAAATGAGCTGGAAATACATGTAGAGGAACAGAGTATAGACAGAGATGTACCCTCTTGGTCCATGCATTGCCCTTGCATATATGTACCCTCTTGGTCCATGCTCCTTGTGATTGTGCTTTTCAAGCTATTTTACAATGGGTACTTTTTTTAACGTATCAGTTATATTTTGGTTTGAATATCAAGCTAATCAAATAAACTGTTTCTTGCTCCTACATTTAATAAGTGATACTGTTGCATGAGGGGTTTAGTTATGATGACAGGTTGATGTAAATGGTTGTCTTGAAGCATTTGCTGATTATCCTTAAATGGGGAAAAAAGAACTTACCCACAACTGCTCATAAAATAAGTGGCAAGGTATCATCTTTATTGTTCATTTTGTTTTCTTGATTCTTTAAAAAATTCCAATGATAAAAGAACCATCTCATGACAGAATCATTTTACATGTGGATTATAGTACCCTTTCAAACATGTCTGTTCGTTTGTTTGCTATACATTAATATATGTTTTTTTTTTACTAAAGGTGTCTAATTTTCTTTGTTTTTTGTATTCTTCAAAGAATTAAAACTGCAGGCTTCTCATCAAGTTTAACGGGAAACTTCAAGTATTTATCACTATCAAGTTCAAATATGTACTTTCAATTACATTAATAAAATATTTTGTACTACTCTAAATACTAAATACTATCTATTATCTATTCATTCTGTTCTCATCTCTCTAATTTGTAAAAGTTGCAGCTTACTTTTTTTATCTTTATGTATGTATTAAATTGATTTCTCTGCCTTCTGATACTTATGATGTGAAACTCAGATCGGAGGTACTTTTGGAACAATGAGGTATAAGGCTGAGTTACGCCATGGTGCCAACAATGGACTTTCAATGTTGCTGTGAGGCTGTTGGAGCCTATTAAGGAACAATTCACCATCATCTCATTTGGACTTCTATCAGGTAACTTACTTTTGTTTTCGTTGGCTTGTGTTGTTGCTGCTGAAATTTCTGGAAGACCTGATGTTCCTTTCCACCATGGAAAGGTGGTTAGTATTGTTTTTCACTTGCTTGTGCTTTTATATTTTGTCTTATACATTATGAGAAAAACGTGTCTTAATGCCACTGAATGCTCAAGGTTGAATGCAATTATTTTTAATGCACACAACCTCCTAAGTCAATTTGTGTAAGGCTCTAACTTATTATTGTAATAATAAAGTCTATATGTATATTTTAGTAAACGTTTATTGAATTAAGAGATTGTTTAAATGTTTTAATCATATATAATATATGCATATTTATATACTTATATTTTTCTCTGTTGTAGTTAAAAGGTATGAGGAAGAGGCTTTGCAATCCCAAATCTAATACGCATTTCTACATATTATATATTATATATATTGAGTGAATAATCAACCATGTTGAGGTATTGCTTCAAATGCCTCCTGAAACTAAATAAATTTGAGACGGCTTAACTGGTGGGTAGTAGATCATATTTAGTACGGGTTGGGTCGGGTTGAATGATCCACACATAACGTTTTTCCATTTTCTAAATCTGTTGATGCATCAAGTATGATTACACAAGCTTTTTAGATCAGTATAGCCATGTAGAATCTTATATGAATGGAAGATAAACTCTGAGAACTTTGAGTAATCTTACCTGCTCAACATATTTTTGTTTGTTATAGCTATTTTCTTTTATCTCTGTTTGACCCGTTAGTGAGAAAACAGAAACCAGATCCATCTGGTAAGTTATTTAATGGGTTAAAATTGTCCCCACTATTATATAGCATCAAGTCATTGCACCTTGGTTATTATGTCTTGAATTTGAGTCTAATAGTGGATAGTACAAGTAGGTACTATCTTACATACGTCTAATGAATCACCATACATATGTTAATCAACAAAAATATATTGCAAAAAATTCACTTTCAATGTAAATTTTGGATTTTTCTTGAGATTATAACATTAAAGTTGCAATGCGTTACCAAATGTGTAACTTTGTAATTACTTGAAACCATGTTTCTTGTAGGGTAGGTGCAACCTGGAAGAACTGCTAGGTTCATAATCTTTTTCATGGTTGGTCGCAATTGTGGTTTATTTGTGGTTTTGCTTCTTTATGAGTAGATGTAGTTTTGTATTTGTTTATATTGACTATTAACTATTTTGTTATATATAAATCTTCTGTTATATTAGATTAGATTCATTTATTCTCAGTGATTTAATTGTTTGGAACTATTTAGTAGATTGTGCGAATTGAAAATGCACTGCCGACTCTTGACACATTCCCATAATGCTATTTTATTAATTATATTTTACTCATATGACGTGTTCGTGATATAACATGCCTCAACCTTTTATATGTGAATGTGACAAAATTGCCGCATATACACATTACCATTAAGTTTATACATATCTCTTTTCGATATTATAGTTATGAAGACAGGGGGTCGATGAGCTGAACAGTTGAGTGTAGAAGACCATTGGAAGAGACAAATTGGTGGCGACTAACAACACCCAACTTCTCTTCATTATCCTTCGATATGTGTACTTTGTTCTGTTTGTAGTCGGATAATATAAGCTTCGGGCAACATGCCACAATATATATACCAATGTAGTGATAAATGTAATTGGTTTTAGTTGGTATGCGTATGCGAATGCACGTGTTGATACCGTTTGGATTTTAGACAACTAAACTGTAGTTGCCGATCTTGCATTTGATTAGTGATAGAAAGTGATGAGCGTATAGCTAGAGAGTGGTATGGAATGGTAAATCTACTATTATGTCAATAGTAGTCTAAATTTATGAAACTAATGATTGAGATGATTTTGGGCATAACACTTGCATATGGACATCTTTTTACCCATCTGACCTTTCCGTTTCTTTGAATTAATTAATTTATCTTAAGCAATTCTTTTATTTAGCAGTTTTAGATCAAATATTAGTCAATCGATCTATTATATGTAAAGAGTTTAAATTGTCACCTCTAAACATATATTAGGACACTTAATAACGTCATAACACACACATTACAATTGTCAAATCACAATTCACAATTCATACTTAAAAGATGAAGTAAACATAATACTCCGTACTACATTATGTCATATAAAGCACCACAAGATAAAAAATAGGTTTATAAGATAATAACTAACTAATATGAATTGCCCCTAGACAGATTTCATTAATCATAAAACCAATTACAAAGAAAAATTATATATGATCCTGCGAAGTCGCGGGTTATAAACTAGTAATAATTTATAATACACATTAATAGTACACATTAATACTTGTACGAGATCATTATATCCTAACTATTTATATAATTGAATAAAATTAAAGAATCTATTGGTTGATTGAATATTTAATGACATAATCAAGTGAATCATATATTATATTAAGATATCGATACAAATGAATTGTCATTTAACAATTGCATAAAAAGTATCAGTCGTCGCACACCTGCGAAAGTATGTGTAAATTGGTGCGAGTATATAGTAATTCTTTTTATAAATCCCAAAATTGTAACCCTTTAATCACACTTTAAAAACAAATGCCACCCAAGCCCAAACTAACAGCATGTTTAAAGTGTCGCTAACACCTAATTCTTTGTACGATATATACTCATACTAGGCTTTGAGCCCGTACGATGCACGGCCGTTTGAAAAGTGCGGTTATATAGTTTATGTGTAAGTAGGCCAATATATTAATATTGTTAACTTAAATGTGCAATTATCTTTGGAAAAAATATATATAGAAACATAAAGCAAACTTCTTTGGAAACGACGTTGGTTGTGTTATAGCTGATTTTCTTGCCTTTCTTGCAAATCAAGATCTTTAATTAATATGCATTTCCTTTCAACTCTTGAAAGAGTGACATATTGGCCCTTATTGTGACACCCCCAAATTCGGTCAACGCGATTAACGCGCGATTAGCGGAAGCATTAGAGTAAACAGGGGTGCTGACGTTAACGTTGAACATCATGCAGATCAGAGCGTATGATTTTTGCGGAACAATTAAATTAAGAAGCCATTTAAGTAAATGATTTGTTTACAAAAGTACTACGACTCGTCAAGTCGTATAAATAATATTAGTTATACAAAATAAATCATGAATTGTCCCAAAATGTGGCATCCTAATTTGTCATGGGTCACTTTGTAACATCCCCAAATCGGGCCTAGGAGAAACAGGTATTTCTTTATATTTAATTGTGATATTTAATTGTATTTAGTGTTTGATTGTGAAATTTATAGGTAAATAAGTTTCAGGAAATATTGTGACTAGTGAAATATAGTTTGTTTTAAATAAACTTAGGTGACGGTAAAATAAAATAATTTTATCGCAATTGAAACTGAGGTTCCAGACAATAGGTAAAAAGGGGGGCATAAAATTACACTGTGGAAGTATGAGTCGGTTTTAAAAGAATAAGGAGGCCGACTTATTTTTCCCCTTATTCTTGTTCTTCATTTTGCTTCACCAAAACTTCTTCAAATTATCATATAAAAGTTGCTAGTGAAATTGATACAAGATTAAAACAGATTGGAGCTGAAATCCCAAGTCATCATCATCATTCTAATCATCTTCTTCCTTAATAGTTGTGAGTAAATTCTTTGTTTATCCTAAATGATGAAATTAGGTCAAATTACTTGTTTGAATGGAATTGAGCTTTTATGATTGAATTGTTTGTTGAATGATGATTGTATGACCTTTGTGAACATGAAATGAACTGATTTCATAAGGAAATCTTACTAGTTCATGAGTTTTAGGTTTGAAAGTGGAATTGCTATGTTATAGGTGATTGATTGAATTAGTGATGAATTGAAGTTTGATTTCTTGTTATAAGTTGTTCTTAGTAGTTGTTATGGTCAAATATTGGTGAATCTGTGAGTATATAATCAAGTTTGGTTGAAATTGGGTTTTTGGTTCGTAGCTGCAGTTTGTGCAGGAAACGAACTGTGCAGGTACTGAAAAACCAGGGAATCCGGTCGGATTCCTTTGAATCCGGCGGATTCCGGGTAAAATGGGTAAACGGGTCAAGTGAATACGGCGTATTCCGGGGCGTATTCCAGAACGGATTCCCAAGAATGAGTTCTGGTCCAAGTTGGAGTTGAAAAGAGGTCGGGAATCCGGCGGATTCATGTTGAATCCGGCGGATTCTGTCTGAATCCGGGCGGATTCCCTTGAATCCGGACGGATTCCTTGGGCTGGACTGAATGTTTTTATTTTAAGCTTAATAATGTGATTTTGCTTGCATAATATGTTTATATGACTTAATACCTGTTTGATTGTTGATATTAAGTTATGTAAATATAATATGAGAATTGACTTGAGATTCTTTTGTATTTCAGATCCAACCACGACTCAATAAAATTAGATCTTTGAGTGAAGCTTGAGACGAGACAGGTGAGTGACTGGTTCTCACAGTTTAAATTGGTGTTAACAATTTAGTTACATCAATTTTAAGTAGATTGATATTATTGATTTATTGATAAGTTGATTGCGGTTAAATGATTGATTGCTAGTGACTCATTCCATGATAGGTTGGAATGATAGAGGTCAATTTCGGTTGGGTTTAGTTGCTATAGGTTAATCTTTATGGTATTGATGAACATTCGTTGTGAATTCGTCCATATTGATTAAAGATAGCATTGAACTATCGGTAAAATCTCTGTATTGGCCTGCAGTGAATTATAAGTGTTCTTGGTGGGCCATCCGCAGGCTGAGGGTACCTCAAGAACCACCGATCCTCTAATTTGATTGTTACTATTAGTTGATTGTTGTGAATTGATTGTTTATGCTAAGTTAGATTGTTGGAATCGTTATTCACTTAGCTTCGTGCTAATTCCCCACCTCACTTTTGCAGGTTAAGTTCGCTTATGCTCGGTTGAGAGGTTTTGGGGTGAAATGTTTGACAAGCTGGGCACTCTTGATTACTTTTGGTTGGCATTAGACGTTTGTATAAATAACACCACTAGATTATGAATTTGTAACAAAATTACTTAATGATAGTATGTGTAATAACTAACCTTTGATATTATATTATATGTAATTGTTGTTGAATGGGATAACGCTTCCAGGTTTAAAAAAAAAAAATGTCTTGAAAACATGGGGTGTTATAAGTTGGTATCAGAGCGTAAGTTTAGGGGAATGAACATTCTAGGTGTTCATACCTAAACTTAGTCCCATTGGTCAAACATTTCATGTCATGGGGATTAGTTAGGAAGGGAAATTTGATTAGTTTGCTAGTACTAATGATTAACGAATTTTGAGATATGATGTGATTTCAGAAATGGCGGATAATGAGCAACCTGTCCATACTCTTAATGAAGCCTCTCAGATCAATGCACCACCAGAAAATCAGGAGCATAATGGAATATCTAATCCAAGAGGCGTGGAAACAGAAACTGATCAAGAGTACATTATGAGATTAGAGAGTCGGGTGTTGGAATTTCAGAATGAACAGGCTGGGTCTTCTCGACAGCCTATTCTTAATCAGCCGCATGTTATAACCACTGCTCCTCCTGTGGTATCTTCTGAGCGAATTCCGGTATCCATACCTTTTGTTTCTCAGCAGCAGCAACAAGGTTATAGTTATCAAACTACTGTACCTTTTTCTTCTTCCGGTTTTCCTAATTACCAGATACATGCGATTCCTCCATTTCAGCAGTTAAAAGTGGGTTGTTCACTTAAGACTTTTATGTCCACCAATCCTTCTTCATTCTCTGGGAGTACTAATCCTACTAACACTTTGGATTGGTTACGTGATGTGGAGCGAAAATTGGAAGTTTGTCATTGTGAAGAAAAGGATAAAGTACCATACGCGGTTCAGCTGTTAAAGGGTCAAGCAATGTCATGGTGGGATGCTATAACTGCTCCATTGACATCGGAACAAATCAAAATGATTAGATGGACAGACTTTCATGCTGAAGTTTGTAAACAATTCTGTTCAGAGTACAATTTATCGCGTATCAGACAAGAGTTTCTCGACTTACAAAAGACGGATCAAATGTCGATTGAAGAGCTTATTAAGCAATTTTCTGATAAATTACGATTTGTGAGACAGTGTGTTCCGACTGATAGAACTCAGATTGATCATTTTGTGAAGACTTTACCTCCAGATTACCGTACTTCAGTGAGATTAGCTAGTTCTCTTTCACAAGCATACGATTATGCTCGTTCGGTGGATGGTGACATTCAAGCTAAAAGGTTAATGAATAAAGAAAGGTATTTACAGAAACAAAAAGGAGATTCATCTAGTAAACAAAAGGGGCAAGGTAGTCAACAGAATCGGAGGTTTAATCCAATGGATAGTAATTATTGTAACAAATGTCGAGCTAGACATAATGGTCCTTGTACTCCTCAAACATCAAGATGTGTTAAATGTGGAATTTTTGGGCACGCTGCCAAGGATTGTACGTTTCCTAATAGCGTGTGTTGGAATTGTCACAAAGAGGGGCATCGAGCTGGAGATTGTACAGAGGCTAAGAGACAAAGTATGGGTATGGCTAAGGGTTCCTCATCCTCCGACCAAAAGAGGAAAATTCCGCCAGTAGCTGCTAGTCGAGCTTTTCAAATGACAGTGGATGAAGCTGTCACTACTGAGGACGTTATAACGGGTACATTTCTCATAAATTCTGTACCATCTCGCGTATTATTTGATTCTGGTGCCAATTGCTCGTTTATATCTGTGAAATTTTGTGATAGACTGAAATTGATTCCCTCTTTGATTGTGAAACCTTTAGAAGTGGAAATTGCTGATGGTAAGGTAGTTCCTGTTACTACATCGGTAACTGGAGCTAGTATACTAATAGAGGGTCATAACTTTCTGGTTTCATTTCTGTTAATGCCAATTCCGAGTTTCGATGCGGTTATCGGTATGGATTGGTTGAGCTTAAATAAAGCTAATATTGATTGTCATAGAAAGATTATAAGAATTCCCCTCTCGGATGAGTCTCACGTCGTGGCTCGAGGGGAACGGGAAAGGGGTAACATTCCGTTGATTTCTGTGATGAAGGCTTGAAAATCTCTAGCTAAGGGTTGTGATTCTTATTTGTGTTATGTGGTCGATACTAAATTAGAAAAGAAATCCATTTCCGATATCCGGGTGGTTTCTGAATACCCGGAGGTGTTCCCTGATGAATTGCCTGGTTTGCCTCCTATAAGAGAAGTAGAATATCAGATTGATTTGATTCCTGGTTCGACTCCGGTAGTTAAGTCTCCTTATAGATTAGCTCCAGCTGAAATTCGTGAAATGATGGGTCAAATTCAGGAATTGTTAGATAAAGGATTTATAAGGCCTAGTTCTTCCCCGTGGGGTGCTCCGGTATTGTTTGTGAAAAAGAAAGATGGTACCTTACGTATGTGTATTGATTACCGGGAACTTAATAAGAGAACAGTGAAAAAATAAATACCCTTTGCCCAGAATTGATGAACTCTTTGACCAGTTACAAGGATCATCTTATTTTTCTAAGATTGATTTGAGATCCGGTTATCACCAGGTGCGAGTACGTGAGGAAGATGTTCCTAAAACTGCTTTTCGCACCAGGTACGGACATTATGAGTTTTTAGTCATGCCTTTTGGATTGACTAATGCCCCGGCTATTTTCACGGACTTAATGAATCGAATATGTCGACCCTTTCTAGACAAGTTTGTGATTGTGTTTATCGACGATATATTGATTTATTCTAAGTTTGAATTTGAACATGAACGTCATTTGAGGTTGATTTTGGAAATTCTGAAAAGAGAACACCTTTATGCTAAATTTTCTAAATACGAATTCTGGCTTAGAGAGGTGCAATTTCTTGGTCATATCATTTGTAAGGATGGAGTTAAGGTGGATCCTTCTAAAGTAGAAGCTGTTATGAATTGGAATGCTCCTAAATCCCCTTCTGATATTAAAAGTTTCCTTGGTTTAGCTGGGTATTATCGGAAATTTATCCAAGATTTTTCTAAGATTGCTGGTCCGTTAACCCGATTGACTAGGAAAGATGTTAAGTTTCAGTGGGGTGATCAACAAGAATCTTCTTTTCAGACTCTTAAACAATTGTTGTGTCAGGCTCCGGTGTTAGCACTTCCTGATGGTTCTGATGGTTTTGTGGTTTATTGTGATGCTTCGCATGCTGGGTTGGGTGCAGTCTTAATGCAACGTGATCGTGTTATTGCATATGCTTCCCGTCAGCTCAAAACTCACGAAAGAAATTATCCTACACACGATTTGGAGCTTGCAGCTGTGGTATTCGCGCTAAAAATCTGGAGACATTATTTATACTGTACCAAATGCATTGTATGTACAGATCATAAAAGCCTCCAGTACATGTTTTCTCAGAAAGAGCTTAATATGAGATAGCGCCGTTGGTTGGAATTGATTAAGGATTATGATTGTGAAATTCGATATCATCCAGGTAAAGCTAATGTAGTAGCCGATGCTTTAAGTCGAAAGGTATCTTCTAATCGAATTTACTTTATGAGCTTGGAAATATCTTCTGATTTGATTTCTCAGTTGAGAGCTGCACAGTTAGAGGCGTTGTTAGATCAAAATTTGAAATCCGAGATTTTGTTAAAACGAAAGAATTTATTGGTTGATGATTCTCGTGGGTTGAAAACTTTTCAGTCTCGAGTTTGGGTTCCATTGATTGGGGGACTTCGGGATTTGATATTGACAAAGGCACACAAATCGAGGTTATCAGTACATCCAGGGAGTACGAAAATGTATAATGATTTGAAACTGTTATATTGGTGGCCAACGATGAAAACCGATGTTGCTAGAATGGTTGAAACTTGTCACATATGTTCCCAAGTAAAAGCAGAGCATCAGAAACCTTACGGTACATTAAAACAGTTGGATATCCCTGAGTGGAAGTGGGAACATATTACTATGGATTTCGTTACTAAGTTGCCTCGTACTTTGAAGGGTAATAATATGATTTGGGTTATTGTAGATCGTTTGACAAAAAGTGCCCATTTTCCTGCCACCAGCGAAACTGCTTCTTTGACGCGGTTATCTCTTTTGTATATTCACGAGATTGTTGTGAGACATGGCATTCCTTTGTCTATTGTGTCCGACAGAGATTCCCGGTTGTTTCTGGCTTTTGGCAGAGTTTGCAACGTGAGTTAGGTACCAGAATTAATCTCAGTACAGCTTATCACCCTCAGACAGATGGACAGTCAGAACGTACTATTCAGACGTTAGAGGATATGTTAAGAGCTTGTGTACTCGAGTATGGCGGTTCTTGGGATTCACATTTACCATTGATAGAGTTTGCTTATAATAACTCTTATCATTCTAGTATTGGTATGCCACCGTACGAAATGTTATATGGTCGTCGTTGTAGAACTCCAACCTGTTGGTTAGAAGCGGGAGAAAAGCAATTTGCGGGTCCCGATATAGTTCAGATTACAGCTGATAAAGTTAAGATTGCACGTGAGAAATTGAAACAGCTAGAGATAGGCAGAAACAGTATGCTGATCCACGTAGACGATCCGTTGTTTTTGTTGAAGGTGAATTTGTATATCTGAAAGTTTCTCCGTGGAAGGGTGTTATTAGATTTGGTAAGCGTGGAAAGTTAGCTCCTCGTTATATTGGTCCATTTAAAGTTCGACAAGTAATTAATGACCAATCGGTTTCTTTGGAACTTCCTCTTGAATTAGCTGGTATTCATGATACGTTTAATGTTTGTTATTTACGAAAGTGCAATGTGGAGGATCAATCTCAAATCCTTCCTTTACAAGATCTTAGAGTTGACCCAAGTAAGAAACTGGTGGAGGAACCTGTTGAACTGCTAGATAGAAAAGTAACCAAGCTTCGTAGAAAAGAAATTCCTATGGTATTAGTTAAATGGAAGCATAGCTTGGGTGCGGATTTAACATGGGAAATGGAGGAGAATATGAGAACTAGATATCCTAGCCTGTTTATGTCTAGTGAGATTTCGGGGACGAAATCTTCTTAAGGAGGGAAGATTTGTAACATCCCCAAATCGGGCCTAGGAGAAACAGGTATTTCTTTATATTTAATTGTGATATTTAATTGTATTTAGTGTTTGATTGTGAAATTTATAGGTAAATAAGTTTCAGGAAATATTGTGACTAGTGAAATATAGTTTGTTTTAAATAAACTTAGGTGACGGTAAAATAAAATAATTTTATCGCAATTGAAACTGAGGTTCCAGACAATAGGTAAAAAGGGGGGCATAAAATTACACAGTGGAAGTATGAGTCGGTTTTAAAAGAATAAGGAGGCCGACTTATTTTTCCCCTTATTCTTGTTCTTCACTTTGCTTCACCAAAACTTCTTCAAATTATCATATAAAAGTTGCTAGTGAAATTGATACAAGATTAAAACAGATTGGAGCTGAAATCCCAAGTCATCATCATCATTCTAATCATCTTCTTCCTTAATAGTTGTGAGTAAATTCTTTGTTTATCCTAAATGATGAAATTAGGTCAAATTACTTGTTTGAATGGAATTGAGCTTTTATGATTGAATTGTTTGTTGAATGATGATTGTATGACCTTTGTGAACATGAAATGAACTGATTTCATAAGGAAATCTTACTAGTTCATGAGTTTTAGGTTTGAAAGTGGAATTGCTATGTTATAGGTGATTGATTGAATTAGTGATGAATTGAAGTTTGATTTCTTGTTATAAGTTGTTCTTAGTGGTTGTTATGGTCAAATATTGGTGAATCTGTGAGTATATAATCAAGTTTGGTCGAAATTGGGTTTTTGGTTCGTAGCTGCAGTTTGTGCAGGAAACGAACTGTGCAGGTACTGAAAAACCAGGGAATCCGGTCGGATTCCTTTGAATCCGGCGGATTCCGGGTAAAATGGGTAAACGGGGTCAAGTGAATACGGCGTATTCCGGGGCGTATTCCAGAACGGATTCCCAAGAATGAGTTCTGGTCCAAGTTGGAGTTGAAAAGAGGTCGGGAATCTGGCGGATTCATGTTGAATCCGGCGGATTCTGTCTGAATCCGGGCGGATTCCCTTGAATCCGGACGGATTCCTTGGGCTGGACTGAATGTTTTTATTTTAAGCTTAATAATGTGATTTTGCTTGCATAATATGTTTATATGACTTAATACCTGTTTGATTGTTGATATTAAGTTATGTAAATATAATATGAGAATTGACTTGAGATTCTTTTGTATTTCAGATCCAACCACGACTCAATAAAATTAGATCTTTGAGTGAAGCTTGAGACGAGACAGGTGAGTGACTGGTTCTCACAGTTTAAATTGGTGTTAACAATTTAGTTACATCAATTTTAAGTAGATTGATATTATTGATTTATTGATAAGTTGATTGCGGTTAAATGATTGATTGCTAGTGACTCATTCCATGATAGGTTGGAATGATAGAGGTCAATTTCGGTTGGGTTTAGTTGCTATAGGTTAATCTTTATGGTATTGATGAACACTCGTTGTGAATTCCTCCATATTGATTAAAGATAGCATTGAACTATCGGTAAAATCTCTGTATTGGCCTGCAGTGAATTATAAGTGTTCTTGGTGGGCCATCCGCGGGCTAAGGGTACCTCAAGAACCACCGATCCTCTAATTTGATTGTTACTATTAGTTGATTGTTGTGAATTGATTGTTTATGCTAAGTTAGATTGTTGGAATCGTTATTCACTTAGCTTCGTGCTAATTCCCCACCTCACTTTTGCAGGTTAAGTTCGCTTATGCTCGGTTGAGAGGTTTTGGGGTGAAATGTTTGACAAGCTGGGCACTCTTGATTACTTTTGGTTGGCATTAGACATTTGTATAAATAACACCACTAGATTATGAATTTGTAACAAAATTACTTAATGATAGTATGTGTAATAACTAACCTTTGATATTATATTATATGTAATTGTTGTTGAATGGGATAACGCTTCCAGGTTTTAAAAAAAAAATGTCTTGAAAACATGGGGTGTTATACACCTAACTCCGTTAGTATGCGTTCTTACTTGTGCTGTAAATTACCTGAAAAACATAGTAAAATGTCAACAATAATGTTGAGTGAATTCACAGGTTTTTGGAAGAATGATTTGTTTAACGATATTCATTTAGTAAAAGAGTTGACAATGTAAGTCAAATAAGGTCGTTCATAACAGTTTGTAGGAAAGTAATATCCTATGACCGTACATAAACATACAAGTATTCACAGCTAGTTCGCAATCATGGTATGAAATCATTCATATAATCAGTGACATATAAGCACCAAAGCAATTAAGTAGCACGTAAGCACCAAAATAATTATGAACATTTATTTCATGTTATAGCATAAATGTTAGCTATGTTTTTCACCCCAAGTTTTTAAAGTATTAAAACAATGAAAAGGGGCTGTGAACTCACAGTAGTAATAGTGGATGTGAGAGCTAGCAAAGGTGGGTAGCGTCGCCCAAATAAAGTTAACCTATACACAATAAGTATACTAACATAAGTCCTTTGACAGTTTGTCAAAATTATGTTAATAGTTTGATTGTTTTGAAGAAATTATGAATTTCTTAAATTTGTACAAGTCATTGGTAATATATTTTGAAAATAATTAATATTTTTCAAATTATGTTTATTGTCGAACCATTCGAAACGTGTAAGTATATATACATATACTTATTAGTTGTACATATAAATATATACATATTAAATTTGTCATCGTCGTATACATATATATAATTGGTTCATTATATATATAAAAGTTGTCGTATATGTTCCAAAAACATAAGTCCCGTTTGTTTTGAAAATATATTCACCCATATATACCTTTGTACTCGTTAGATTCATTTGTTTATATCCGAAAATTGTTATTGTCCCCAAAAGTTGTCTCGTACATGTAGTAGTATTATTTGAATCATACGCGGATATAAAACGTCTCATTGTCGTAGAAAGGTTTTAGAACAAATCATATTTTATCATGAACTCGTAGTCGTATTATTTACAAAAATTTGGCTGTACTCATTTATTCCGTCGTGGATATATATGTATACCCGTATTATTTGTCGTTGTATATATATATATATATATATATATATATATATATATATATATATATATATATATATATATATAATAATAATAATAATAATAATAATAATAATAATAATAATAATAATGCCCCAATAATACGTTTATCTCGTAGTCACTTATCCAATTTATATAACATTATAACCAATAAATATTAATGTTCCCAAAATTTGTTATGTATACACTTAACATATATTTTCATTCGGGTCGGTAATACCCATTCGGCTCATAAGGGTGTATCCATTCGGCTAATAGTTGGACACCAGTACGTTATACGTAAATTCGCAACACTCACACGTGCAATTAATTAGAAGAAAGCCAAAACAGATAACCATCAAAATTATGGTGGCAAGCTCCAACGCTTCATAAGTAAATGTATCATTTCTAATTATAACTTTAATTAATAATGATTATAACTTTAATTAATAATGATGTTTGATTTGGGACTAGCAAAATGACCATAAATGGAAATAAAATCAAATAAGCTTGGCCTAGCCTTTCGGCTAGGATTTCACACCCATTCGGGTAATCCATTCCTAACATAAACTATATAACAGTTTTATTCAACAAATTTAGAAAGAAGTTTAAGGAATAAATCCTCACAGTGGAATACGATGATGATTCGATGATGATTATAGTATTGTTTGTGAGTTGTGGATTATGATTTGAAGATGATGCTATAGTATTCTTGCTCCTTGCTTGCTTGTTTACTTCTGCCGTTTGAAATGCACAGAGAAAAGAAAGAACCCAAATAATTGAGTTAGGTGATTTGTTGGTGTGTGTCTATAGAGATGGAGAAAGCACACATATATAAAATATGTATCAGATGAAGTTTTGTCAAAAGGGGTATGGTTGGGCACAGTATGTGTCGATTGATATTTTAATTTGGGGTTATACTTTAGGTATTTAACCCGTTAATTTCGGGTACGCGTCCAATTATAGTAATATAAAATTTAATAATTTATATTTTTATTTTGTAGGTGATCTCCAGATACATTATTTAAAATCAGAATAATGATGTTATCATTATTTTAGATTGTTGTACCATTTGTACATTTTTACTGCGCGTATCCAATTGGGCGCCAAATTTCAGTTAAATTATGAATTCATATTTTGAGGTAATGTTCCCAATACTTTCAAATGTCTGAGAAAAATAGAATTTTGATGATATGCGATCTCTGGGTACGTTTTACAATTGTTTCTGTTCTTTGTAATACGTTTTATATAAAACGTATATTTAAATCATTTTATCTGTATGTTATAGATATATTAATACTCGTAATTAATAATTGAATTATTAATTATTTTTGTATCACCAAGTTTTGTTATTTACTTCTGTCGGGTTCTTTCCGATACATTTGTACGTAGCTTTAAATAACTACATATTAAGTAATACTTTTTGGTTTAAAAGTACTGGGCTTGCTAGGCTTACATCACATCAAAAAGTTTTGTTTAAACTTAACCAGAAAATTAGCGTAAAATTCACGAGTTTACTAGTACTTAATTGTACTCAAATTTTGCAGGGTGTCACATTCTCCCCTTGTTAAAGAAATTTCGTCCTCGAAATTTAAGTTATGTAATGAGTTATTTGCATATGCACTTTACCTCATGACTCAATTGTAGCTAAGTCTTTTGACTGAGAGTAGGCCTAAATTGCCTAGATCGAGTTTGAATGTAGTCATTCCTTGACCGTTTCGTAGCTCACAAGTGTAGTTGGGAGTGGGTTCTATATATTAATATACACATATATAATAGCCTAGTGTGTCGATAGGTGTATCACCAACTGATAGCTGGGTATGTGTCAAGTAGTGTGACTTTCAGTCGGGTTTGTCTTCCTCCCCTTGTTAGGCTAGTGCCCTGCTGGCAACTAAAAGAAAATAGAGAGAAGGCTTTTTATGTGATGACCTTTCACATCCGAGGGACTAATATCTGCTCATTAGTTCACAGGTGCATAGTTACCATTGGTATTGGTAGCTTACATCGACGTTGTTAATCATCCATGACTTATGTCGTAGTCCATTATAATAGTTATATCATAGTAGTCGTGTTCCGACCATTTCATAGTTCGAACCATAGTTATATCGTGATTACAAGGTAACCATTTGTAAGGTAGTCATTTTTTTTTTTGGCTAAATAGTTGTCATAGGATGGTTGTTTACGGTGTAGTCCTATCGTGACTAATCGGTAGACAACCTAGTGAGTTGGCTCGTCTGCTGAAAGCAGACCCTGAATTTAACGTTGATCTAGATATGTCATTCCTATGATGCTCTTGATGTTAAATCAGTAGAGGTGGCATCGAGGAAAGAGTAACATGCGTTTAGTGTCAACCAAAATTAACGAGTTAAGTTCTCTAGAGAATGCGAGGTTGCCATCGTGGCCTTCAAAGTTGTCTAAGTTTCCAAAGTTTGCATATGTACCGAATCAAAGTATTCCAAATCTAAACCATAGATGGGATCGTAGTTGTTATTGTAGTTTTCAAGAACTTCGTTGAGTAAACTGATGAATGTTTCATCATAAAGGTACCCTTTAAAATTTGTAATTCAACGAGTGTCACGGATGTTATTGAGCTCCTGAAGTAGTTCAGCTTGTATACGACATGAACAACCTTGCAAGGATTTCGAATGGTCCTAAGTTTCGTGGGTTTGGTTTTCCCATTTTTCCAAGTTTTGCGACCCCTTTCCCCGGCGATATTTTGTGTAGAGTTTTGTCACCTACTTGAAATTCAAGTGTGTTTACAGCGGTTATCGGCGAAACTCTTTTGTCAATCTCACGTTATTTTCACTTGGTTAAGTACTTGAGATACCTTGTCCGTAATTTCCTAGACAATCTAAGAACCAGATAATTGTCTGTCATCCACTATATCCTATAGAGTGGTGATCGGCATTTTTGTTCATACAGTGCCTTAATGGCGTCATTTGCACACTAGTGTGGTCACTATTGTTGTAGGAGGATTTGGTTAGTGGGAGACGAATATTCCAATTTCCTCCAGAATTAATTACGCAGGCTCCTAACGAGTCCTCAAGCGTTTGTTTTGGCCGTCGGTTTTGTGAATGGTAGGTAGTTCTCGTATCGAGTCAAGTACCAACTGTCTATTGCAATGATTGCCAGGTGCGAGATGTAAATCGCCTATCTCCATTAGAGATAATAGATAGTGAATAGTGGTATTCGTGCCAACTTATCGGAACATACACTGTAACACCCCCAAATTTGTTTAGCGGAAGCGTTTAGTTTAAGTACTGGGGTGTCACAATAATAAAGCATGCATACGTATCAGAGCTTATGATTACAACAGAACAGTATATATTAAGATGCCAAAAGTGTTAATTACAAAGTTACGATTCATCAAATCGTATAAGTTAAAAGTAATATGTATACAAAAGTGGATTTCTAGAATATGACAAAACAGTTTCAGTTATACTAGAGAAATCCATATGTTTTTCCAAAAAGTTGGCATCCTAAAGCTTCACGGATCGCCTAATTCTCCATGTGTTGGCGATTCTTACATGCGCAGCTAATTCCCTGAAAAACATAGTAAAAGTCAACAACTAGGTTGAGTGAATCCACAGGTTTTGTTATATAATGTTGTGTTCAAGTTTTGTAGTCACATTAGTTGGACCAAATACGTTTATGAATAGTAATTGCCATAATAGTCGAGTAATGTTTAGTGGAACGTCATCCAAAGTATAAGTTCAGTGGGTTGTTCGCCCAAAGTTTCAGTTTATGTGGGATGTTGCCCAAAATAGTTGTGTTGGGACGTTACCCAAAATCATATGTTTGAAAACACGTTGCTGGTAGTTCTCCAGTAGTTTTAAAGTTTGAGTCGGTCGTTCTCCGACTAGTTACCAAATGTACCGGTCGTTCTCCGGTAAGATACCAAGTTAGCACCGGTCGTTCTCCGGTGAGATACATTATTAGTACCGGTTGTTCTCCGGTAAGATACACTGTTAGTACCGGTCGTTCTCCGGTAAGATACTTTGTTAGTGTCGGTCGTTCTCCGACAAGATACATTGTTAGTACCGGTCGTTCTCCGGTAAGATACCAAATAAGTTTCACATAGTAATATTAGTTTTTGTATGGAAGTGTCATTTCGTTCAGACAGTTGTAATAGTTGACCGCAGTCATAAGCAGTTGGTATAAGTGTGCCAAAGGCAGTTATGTGACAGTTTGTATAGCAGTTTAACAGTTCAAGTACTCTAATTGTTCGAGTAAGTAGTATGATAAATAATCATATAGTAAAAGTAGTTATGGCAATCAGTAAAACAGTTGACTATGTTTTCCACCCCTGTTCAAAGCAGTTAAAACAGTAAAAGTAGGGGCTGTGAACTTACCTGTTGAGTTTAAGTAGTTGTGCGAGTGCTAGCAAACCTAAGCCCAAGTACAGTCTGAAATCTCCTAACGTCCTAAACGTACAAGATTTAATAAGTATGTGGATGTCTAGACTAATCATCCATGCTAGTGTTTGTACAACCAAGTCACGTCCAAATCGTTCGTTTAATGTTTATATTTGTATTTCGTTGTTTGTGAAAATGTATACGACTCGTTGGTGATAGTTTGAAATCAACATTTCGATAAAACAAGTATGTTTGTAATGTTTGTATGGTTCGTGTATCGTATAATATGTGAGTATTCGTTGCCGGTTATGTTCGACACTTAGTGAAAAATTAGTTTGTAAAGTTCCTGTTTTATGCGACACTAGGGGCGTCACTTGCTTTGATTATGCGACACTAGGCTAGTGTCGGTATACGTGGTGATCAGATGGTTATGCGGCACTTATGAAGTGTCGGTAAAAAGAGCAGTGCGACACTTATGAAGTGCCGGGTGAAAAATTGGTGCGTCACTATCGGAGTGTCGTATATAAAGGAAAATCTGATTTTATGCGGCACTTGTTAAGTGGCGCATAGATGTGTCAGTCGAAGATTAGCGACACTCAAGAAGTGTCGGTATAGTAATATTGGTAACGTCACTAGATAAGTGACGGTATATGTTGGGTTACATGCGGCACTAATAGCGTCACTAGGGTAGTGTCGCTATACTGTTTTCGGTCCTATGCGACACTATCAGCTGTTCGACGAACAGCGAGAAAAAGTCGGATTTTGGGTCGATTTCGGACGTTTTCGGTTGTATAAAACCTAAAACATGTAAATCTAAGTATATTAAACACTAAATAGCAATTATAACTTTGAAATCTAAAGATTTGCGGGATTTGTCGGAAACTTACGAGTGTCGGATTTGAAATCCGAAAAAGTAGAAGTGTAGATCGGGATGCCGTGGTCGTTTTATTCCAAAGGAGCTATGTGATTCTTCGAGTTTTAGTGTTAGTTTTCTTTGATTTTGTGTGATTTTTGGGTTTGGTGGTGGTTGTAGTAGAGAGAAGGAGGGGAAAAGAGAAAAGAGGAGAGAGAGAGATGAAATGAAAATGAAAAAAAGTTGGGAGGTGGGAGGTGGTTTTGTTCCACTTTCCGCCTCCGTGTTTGCGTTCCGTGTTTGTTTACCCGATCGTTAAATGTTATTTTACTTTAACTATTATGTTTTTAATTACATTTTTCATTATTTTTAATTAGGATCTTTTTATGAAACCAATTTAATAAATTTTATAAATTTCAAACTTTGTTTTATTTTAATTATACGAGTTGACGTTTTGCGTTATAAAATGATATGTAAATATTATTGACAAAATATTTAATTGTTTTCTACGTTATTTAATAATTTCATTTTATTAAATAATTTTGTTCACCAAGAGTCGCATATTTTTGTCGCGTCTGTTTTCAGATTGTTCAGTACGTAATTACAACTAATTACGAATACGTAATACTACGCGTATTATCTAGTTGGGCTATGCTAGACTTACCTCTAAAATGTGTTGTGAATTCACTCAAGTAGGGAATTAGCCTAAAATGCAAGTGATTAATGAAATTAATCGTGTTCAAATTTGCGAGGTGTTACATACACTCTCAGTTCGATTCTTCGACAACCAGTCCATACCGACTATAACATCAAAAATTTCCAACTCTACCGGTAGTAAGTCTATTTCGAAAAGATGACCCTCAAACGTTAGGATACATCCCGGTACTATTTCTCCTGATTCGATCAACTTACCATCGGCTAGTTCTATGGCGTGTTTGTCATCTAGTTTACATGAGTCGACTTTTAAAAGTTAAGTCATCGTTTTCCACGACATTTCGGTGACGGTATTAGAATTCAATCAGTTTCGTTTTTGTTGGATTGTCGTCCAAAAGTAAGATTTCATTGGGATGTCACCCAAGATACAGTTTAGTTGAGATGTCTACTCAAATTACAACTTAGGTGGAATGTCTGTCCCTAATATAGTTTAGTTGGGATGTCTGCCCAAATTACAATTTAAGTGGGATGTCCATCCCTAATATAGTTGAGTTGTTGGCTTTGTAGGAAACACAAGTTTATCACTTAAGAGAAACATTTCCTAAAGTAATGGTTTATAGGAAACTCAGGTTATTTAGTAAAATAACATTTCCCAAAATAGTTACCGTAGGAAACACAGGTTAATTCAATCAAGAGTTAACATTTCCCAAATAAGTAATAGCAAGAAACACAAGCTATTTAAATAAAATAACATTCCCCAAAATAGTTATCGTAGGAAACACAGGCTGATCCAACTAAGGATCAACATTTCCAAAGTCTACCGGTCGTTCTCCGGTTTGTAATACTGCTGGTCGTTCTCCAACAAATCATAGTACTGGTCATTCTCCAGTTAATCTACCGGTGGTTCTCCGGTTTAAAGCCTTACTGGTACGTTCTCCAGTATCTCAAAACATTACCGGTACGTTCTCCGGTTAATTGAAAAATGATACCGGTCGTTCTCCGGTTTATAAATGCGTACTGGTATGTTCTCCAGTATCCCATTCAAAGTGTTTGTAGGAATGTTATTCAAAGTTATTGTTTCCATTGGAACGGTATCCAAAATATAGTTTTCATTGGAATGTTATCCAATATATAGTTCTTGTTGGAAAGTAATCCAAAATATCTTTCTCGTTGGGATGTTATCCAAAAATATAGTAAAACATTTTTGTAGACAAATTTTATAAAAATTGTCAAAATAAGTTTGTCATTTGTGGGGAGGAGTTTGTTTCACATAATTGGTTCTGGTTACCCTAGTGGTTGTTTGAGATTCCATCTCGATTAGTGGATACGACACCTTACTATGTTTGTTCTTGTAGTACCCAAGGCTCGTTACTCCAATATGTATCACACTTTCATTTGTTCTCTCCATCCATTCGATCGATAAGTTGTCAGTCCTAATCGTTAAATGTTTAGTGAGGATTTGTTCGATCCGTTAGAAAGTGAGAGTTTGTTTGCATAGCGGTCAACTATGACCAAGTAGTTGTCAAATATGACTTTCGTACGATCATGTTCGTATAAGATGTAAATTCGTATGTATGTGTTGAAGAGAGGTTTTAGTATAGCATAGTAGGGGCACAGCCCGCCGTACATAGTTTTCTTTTTACGCAGTTACGATAAGTACCACTTCTGCCGTCATGTAGTCATCATCATGTTGATCTCGGCTACATTCTCTGCCACTCGAGCACGCTCCTCTAGCATTTGTACTCGGGCACAAGTAGCATGGGAAATTTTCGTTATCCAAGTTCCTACGGCCTTCAAAAGGCTCGAGCCATTTTATATGTGGAGATCATGTCTCCATCTATTCTGGAGATACCGCTTTCTAAGAAGTCATTTTTTTTGTGTGCGTCAGGGAGTTCCCTGAATAGTGTGTGGGGTACGGCAACCATGGTAGAAACCATTAGTTTTATATATGTTTGCTCGTAAAAGTGGCAGCTGTATGAATGAGAAGAGTTCCAGACTTTTAATATGATATAAGTGCCCTCAAGTATTCTTCTACTGTTCAAGTAGGATTGATTGTCTCAAGTGTGGTTTGTTTCAGGGAATACAAATCAGGTTAACTCTACATCAGATAATAACGTTCGTATAAGTTTCTTGATGGTGTTGGTTGATGGTTTCTCGTGTATCGAGTTGCCACTATTATCCCAACCATATTTGAGAAGTCACGTGTAGGAACACACAATTATTCATCTAAACGCATTGCAACAGTAGTTGTTATATAGTGAGTTAGGCGTATGCAAATGTGTGTATGCATGTTCTAGCCAAGGCTATAGTCTAGGTCTCTAAGGCTTTCAGGTCGCTTAAAGAACTCTAGTTCGCTATAACCAATGGCTCTGATACCAATCTGTGACACCCCCAAATTCGGTCAACGCGATTAACGCGCAATTAGCGGAAGCATTAGAGTAAACGGGGGTGCTGACGTTAACGTTGAACATCATGCAGATCAGAGCGTATGATTTTTGCGGAACAATTAAATTAAGAAGCCATTTAAGTAAATGATTTGTTTACAAAAGTACTACGACTCGTCAAGTCGTATAAATAATATTAGTTATACAAAATAAATCTTGAATTGTCCCAAAATGTGGCATCTTATTTGTCATGGGTCACCTAACTCCGTTAGTATGCGTTCTTACTTGTGCTGTGAATTACCTGAAAAACATTGTAAAAGGTCAACAATAATGTTGAGTGAATTCACAGGTTTTTGGAAGAATGATTTGTTTAACCATATTCATTTAGTAAAAGAGTTGACAATGTAAGTCAAATAAGGTCGTTCATAACAGTTTGTAGGAAAGTAATATCCTATGACCGTACATAAACATACAAGTATTCACAGCTAGTTCGCAATCATGGTATGAAATCATTCATATAATCAGTGACATATAAGCACCAAAGCAATTAAGTAGCACGTAAGCACCAAAATAATTATGAACATTTATTTCATGTTATAGCATAAATGTTAGCTATGTTTTTCACCCCAAGTTTTGAAAGTATTAAAACAATGAAAAGGGGCTGTGAACTCACAGTAGTAATAGTGGATGTGAGAGCTAGCAGAGGTGGGTAGCGTCGCCCAAATAAAGTTAACCTATACACAATAAGTATACTAACATAAGTCCTTTGACAGTTTGTCAAAATTATGTTAATAGTTTGATTGTTTTGAAGAAATTATGAATTTCTTAAATTTGTACAAGTCGTTGGTAATATATTTTGAAAATAATTAATATTTTTCAAATTATGTTTATTGTCGAACCATTCGAAACGTGTAAGTATATATACATATACTTATTAGTTGTACATATAAATATATACATATTAAATTTGTCATCGTCGTATACATATATATAATTGGTTCATTATATATATAAAAGTTGTCGTATATGTTCCAAAAACATAAGTCCCGTTTGTTTTGAAAATATATTCACCCATATATACCTTTGTACTCGTTAGATTCATTTGTTTATATCCGAAAATTGTTATTGCCCCCAAAAGTTGTCTCGTACATGTAGTAGTATTATTTGAATAATACGCGGATATAAAACGTCTCATTGTCGTAGAAAGGTTTTAGAACAAATCATATTTTATCATGAACTCGTAGTCGTATTATTTACAAAAATTTGGTTGTACTCATTTATTCCGTCGTGGATATATATGTATACCCGTATTATTTGTCGTTGTATATATATATATATATATATATATATATATATATATATATATATATATAATAATAATAATAATAATAATAATAATAATAATAATAATAATAATGCCCCAATAATACGTTTATCTCGTAGTCACTTATCCAATTTATATAACATTATAACCAATAAATATTAATGTTCCCAAAATTTGTTATGTATACACTTAACATATATTTTCATTCGGGTCGGTAATACCCATTCGGCTCATAAGGGTGTATCCATTCGGCTAATAGTTGGACACCAGTACATTATACGTAAATTCGCAACACTCACACGTGCAATTAATTAGAAGAAAGCCAAAACAGATAACCATCAAAATTATGGTGGCAAGCTCCAACGCTTCATAAGTAAATGTATCATTTCTAATTATAACTTTAATTAATAATGATTATAACTTTAATTAATAATGATGTTTGATTTGGGACTAGCAAAATGACCATAAATGGAAATAAAATCAAATAAGCTTGGCCTAGCCTTTCGGCTAGGATTTCACACCCATTCGGGTAATCCATTCCTAACATAAACTATATAACAATTTTATTCAACAAATTTAGAAAGAAGTTTAAGGAATAAATCCTCACAGTGGAATACGATGATGATTCGATGATGATTATAGTATTGTTTGTGAGTTGTGGATAATGATTTGAAGATGATGCTATAGTATTCTTGCTCCTTGCTTGCTTGTTTACTTCTGCCGTTCGAAATGCACAGAGAAAAGAAAGAACCCAAATAATTGAGTTAGGTGATTTGTTGGTGTGTGTCTATAGAGATGGAGAAAGCACACATATATAAAATATGTATCAGATGAAGTTTTGTCAAAAGGGGTATGGTTGGGCACAGTATGTGTCGATTGATATTTTAATTTGGGGTTATACTTTAGGTATTTAACCCGTTAATTCCGGGTACGCGTCCAATTATAGTAATATAAAATTTAATAATTTATATTTTTATTTTGTAGGTGATCTCCAGATACATTATTTAAAATCAGAATAATGATGTTATCATTATTTTAGATTGTTGTACCATTTGTACATTTTTACTGCGCGTATCCAATTGGGCGCCAAATTTCAGTTAAATTATGAATTCATATTTTGAGGTAATGTTCCAAATACTTTCAAATGTCTGAGAAAAATAGAATTTTGATGATATGCGATCTCTGGGTACGTTTACAATTGTTTCTGTTCTTTGTAATACGTTTTATATAAAACGTATATTTAAATCATTTTATCTGTATGTTATAGATATATTAATACTCGTAATTAATAATTGAATTATTAATTATTTTTGTATCACCAAGTTTTGTTATTTACTTCTGTCGGGTTCGTTCCGATACATTTGTACGTAGCTTTAAATAACTACGTATTAAGTAATACTTTTTGGTTTAAAAGTGCTGGGTTTGCTAGGCTTACATCACATCAAAAAGTTTTGTTTAAACTTAATCAGAAAATTAGCATAAAATTCACGAGTTTACTGTACTTAATTGTACTCAAATTTTGCAGGGTGTCACACTTATTACGAAGCATACTATCAATGTGGATAAAGTTGAAAGTAGTAATTAAGTAGCCCAATATATTAATTATGTTAACTTAAATGTGCAATTATCATTGGAAAAAAATTTAGAAACATAAACCAAACTTCTTTGCAAGCGGCGTTGGTTGTGTTGTAGCTGGTTTTGTTGTCTTTGTTGCAAGTCAAGATCTTTAATATATATGTTTTTCCTTTTGACTCTTTAAAGAGCGACATATTGGCGCGCCCTTATTAATGGTAATTACGAAGAATACCGTCAATGGAGATAAAGTTGACGGTTGCTAACTAATGGGGATAAAATGATTGGTTTAAGGTGTTCATAGCTCACTGGCTAAATGATAATACTTGCATAAATTTAAATGATTTGTTTTATAGCTCTCGAGAAAGTGTATTGTATATTTTGCGGTATATCTGAGATTTGAATTGGATATGAATTTTATATTCTGTTGATTATATTTATACTATATGTTATAAACTAATTTATTGGCATGAAATAGTGGATTTAAATAGAGATGTGAGAACATATAATGTTATTAAACATTTTGAAATGAATATGTTAATATTATTAAATTAAGAAATTGGTTAATATTCAAATAGAGTAACTATTCTAAAAATCAAATTAATAGCAAAGAAGTTGTTAAACTTTACATTTATAAGGAGGTGTCTTCATCAATAACATGATTTTATGACTCAGAAAAAGAAATAGCATGCTAAATTAATGTGGTATTAATGAGAATGGATTAAAAATATAAAAAATGTTTTAAAGACACATAGGATTTGTAAGAAAATGTAAGACAAAGAAACGTGTCGCAAAAGTTATAAAAAACTTTGTTCTTAAGCCCATGCGCTGCACGTTAGATACACATAGTATTTGTAAGGAAATGTAAAACGACAAAGAAACGTGCCGAATAAGTTATAGAAAACTTTGTTTACAGGCCCGTGTGATGCACGTCATATATTGGTATAGTTGTCTGAAGTTGTAAATTTATTATTAATAACTTAAAATATTATTATTATTATTATTATTATAGACTAAAACGTAAAAAACAATATAATTTCAAAGCTTTATACATACAAGTATTTCACCGAAAATGTTAAAGTCACAAATTTTGTAAAACTTCTTTATTTATATCATCGGTCAAAATTAACCTGAAATAAATAGCTAGTTTAACTGACGATGATTCGTAATATTGCGAGTCAATACTTTTGAATATATTATGCAGTTATATAGTTAATTTGTAAGTAGCCAAATATATTAACATTCAAAATTTGTTTCGCAAGTACTATTTCTGTCAATAATAACTTTGCAACTCCTTCATGTTACTAATTATTTTCATTTTCAGTATAATGAATCAAAATTTTTATGAAAATTGTTTTAAAGACAGATAGAATTTGTAAGAAAATGGAAGACAAAGAAACGTGTCGCATAAGTTATAGTAAACTTTTTTTTTTAAGCCGTACGATTCACGTTAGATATTAATATTGTTGTACGAAGTTTTAAATTTATTATTAACAAATATGATTTGTAAGAAAATGAAAGACAAAAATATGTGCCGCATAAGTTATAGAATACTTTATTTTTAAACCCGTGCGATGCCGATAAGATATTAATATTGTTGTCTGAAGTTGTTCATTTATATTAATAATATAAAAAATTATTTTTATTATTATATACTAAAACACATAGAAAACAATGTATTTCAATGTTTTATACATACAAATATTTCAACGAAAATGTTAAAGTCACAAACATTGCAGAAACTTTTTCGAAAGTATACCTTCACTCAAAATTAACCTGAAATAAATTGTTTAATTGACGATGATTCATAATATTGCGATTCAATGCTTTTGAATATATTATTTTATTATTATTGGTTATTATCATTATTATTATTATTATTATTATTATTATTATTATTATTATTATTATTATTATTATTATTATTATTATTATTATTATTATTATTATGGGTTATTTGATTAAAATAAATATTTTTATGGAGTTATTTAAGGCAACATGATGTGGCATGTGTAGGAATTTTTTTTAATTGTTAGAATTTAGTTATTTAAAGTAAAATGTTGATGTGGCATGTCTAATATTTGTTGGAAATACCTTCTTTTATATATATGAAATAGATTTAAAACCTAAACATGTTAAAGGAGAATTTAGTTTTTCATGTTATGACATTTACTATTGATGGAAAAGTTAGGTTGATAGTTGTGTGTAACAATCATTTTTTTAGTGGGTTGTCCCAGATAAGTGTTCACTTTCATGTCATAACCAATTGAAAGAAATTTTAGTGGGTAGAGATGTTATTTAATTGGAGAAAGAAGATACTAAAGATTTTGAAAAGAAAGAAGCTCAAATAATGGAAGAAAACTGAAAGATGCCAGTTATTTTTACCGGAAGACTCATCTATAAGAAGACGAAGATTTATGAATAAAGGCAGGATCAATTTCATGAAACAAAAACCTTCAGTTAAATTTTCTACAACCAGATGTACCAAAACATTAGATTTCAATATTTGTATATTTCCAACAGCTCAATCAAATCCTATAGAAGAGAGCAACCTTTGTATAACTACGAATTGTCCTTGTATTAATTCAGATTCTATTAATAAAGGTATCTTTTTATAATCCTTTCTGTTCTTATTGTTTCCATATTTATAAGGTCCTGTTTCAAATTTGGTATCAGAGCCATGAGCTCAAATTTTTGAGGAGGAGTAGTTATGGATTACGATATATATATATATATATATATATATATATATATATATATATATATATATATATATATATATAGGATTCGGTTTAATGGAGAAGGAAATTTAGGTGGAGAAGAGGGAGAAGCAATATGATTCAGTATTTTTATTACTATGATTCAACTTTTTATTACTTGAATTATAATAATAAAAAAATGAATCATATTAATAAAAATACTGAATCATATTGCTTCTCCCTCTTCTCCACCTAATTTTTCTTCTTTTTTGATCCCGTTACTATATATATATATATATATATATATATATATATATATATATATATATATAGGGGGAGATCCTTGGGGAAGTAAAATAATTAGGGAAGGAAGGAAGTGATTTTCAACCACACATTCTGGTCAACTCAAAAGTTAACGCGGTGACATTTTTGTAAATAACTTGAAATCACCTCCCAGAACGTTAACATGCATTTCAAAAGCATGTTAATAAAAAACAACTAAAAACGTGATTTTCATCTTAAATTCATCAAATTAAAGCTTGAAACTTGTAAAAATAAATTTAAAAACACAAATACACAACTCGTTGAGCAAGATTGATTAACAATTGTTAGATTCAATAAAAAAAATTGTTAGAAAATAGATTTTATGAAGAAAAATGTAGAAACCCATAAAAAAAATTCACAAATTCATTCAATTGAGTACAAAATTGAGATGTATATAAAGCAAAATTCAAATAAATCGAACATATACATCAATAATCAAACAAACTTGTAGTTATTTTACGTTTTACACCAAAAAAATCTCAAAATCAAAATTTTCAGAAAGTTAACACTCATTTGAAATGCATGTTATAAAAATTACAATTTAAATATTCATTTATGATGAATATTTTAGCTTATATATGTTATTAGTGTATAATAACTAATATTCATCATAAATGCATGTTAACATCTCATTGAGTCTTTAACATTCATTTATGACAAATATTAACTTATATCATGCTGACGAACATTATAACATTCATTTATAATGCATATTAACTCATATATATTGTAATACATTGATGAATGTTATGTTATAACGTTCAACGATGTATAATAACTTATATAATGTAATATTCAACAAATATGAATGTTTAAGAATCTTACTTGTAATTTTGATTAACATGCATTGCAAATGTATGTTAACGTTCTGGATATTTTCAAATCTGTGAAATTTGATGATTAATGACAACCATAATTCGATTAATTACATGTTTATAAGTTTTGTATGATGAAATTCGTTTAATTTATTGTTTTCATTGGCAAAATAAAATTTTATATAAAAACCCAAAAGTTATACCCAAAATTTATAATTTTTGATGATTTCAAATCATGACGAATTGAAGATATGTATGAATATGTTTGATGGATTGGAAAATTTATAATGTTTTTGATTGATGAATTATTGAATTTGATGCTTTAATTTTGGATTTTAGACTAAAGTTGATTAAATGGGTATTGTATATGTATTACTAGATCATTGACCCGTGACAACACGGGTTTGACAAAGAATTAGTTATAAGACTATTTGAAAAATGTTAATATAAGTTTATGTATTACCTTTGTATTATTACGTTTTGTAGATAATTTGGTGATGCGTTAATGAACTATATTTGTAATAAAAGATAAATATGCATAATGAAGTAGGAAAACATGATAATGCATAATGAAGGAAGAAAAGGGATAAGTTTGTAGATGCATTCCTTTTTTTTTCTTCTCTGAAGTCTTTTGTAATTTATTACATGAACTATGAACTATATTTATAATAAGAGGATATAATCATAAAATCAAAAGATTGGAACAGTAGCACAACAAAGTCCCCATATTGGAACTACATAAAGTAATAATTTAATTCAATATACATTTAACTACTTCAAGTAAACTTATTTTAAGTTAAAACATGTTATATATATATATATAGGGATTAGTGCAGGGAAATGCATCAAACTATGAACCGAAGTCTATTGTATGTACCCATCTAAAATTTGCTCTATTGTATGTATCCATCCCGGAAAAGAGCATATTGTATGTACATATTGACCGTTTGACCCACTAGCCGGTTACCAAGTTGACCAAATGCCACGTTGGATGACCACGTGTACTGCCATGTCATGGATACATACAATAGACTTCGTTCCTAAGTTGGATACATACAATAGACCAAATGCCACGGGAAGGTTCATAAACTAGTTTTCTTAATTGGTTTGTTCCCAATACGTATTGGAATTCCCCATCCATCCATATTGCTTGTCGTCTATGCTTCCCCATACAATCTTTCCGTATCATACTTCTTCACCACCAATTAAGAAAACCTCCATAGATTTTGAAGATCATTTTAGAACACCATTAATGTGCAAGTATAGTGAAGTCGAAGTCAGATAAAGATTTTCATTTTAATATTGTGTTTCAAATAAAAAAAAAACAAGCTCAGTTTTTGAATTGTTCTAAAAAACCTCCAACAATTCCTACTCGGGAGGTTTATTGATTGGAGCTCGATAACGATACTGAATATCGGTTTGTTTGGTGTGTTACATCTACTCCATTGAGGGCGGTAAATCATAATCCAAGTGGTCTTCATAAATCTCATTTTTCCACCATGTCACATCATGCTTCTAATCAGGTCCCTATGCTTTTACATACATATTCTAATACCCAATCCATCCATATCGTCTGCCCTCTTAGGCAATGGTCATATGCTTCCCCGTACATTCTACTATGTGCCATACTTCTTCACCACCATTGTCAACTACCACAAGTAACGATGGAACAATTGAAACACTACCGCCACCAAGAGACATATTAGGAGTTTCTGTCCACTTCTTCGGCACTAGATCCTACTCTTCAGCACATGACGACGGCTTCATATCGTGCCCACCACTACCTCCAATCACGTAATATTTGTTATGCATAAATACATCGGACCTACATCTTTCTTGGCATGAGGGGCCCAATAAGTTTCTCCCAAAGTTGTGTCTGGCTGTCATTGCTCTCTACCTTACGTATATATTCATTATTTTCCCATTTGCATTAACACCACTCACAATATTTTCTAGCCTGCTAGCTAGATCCGAATAAGCAACTTGAACTTATCATGAACTCGATCAACTACTGACCATGAAATAGTTAATATACTATATTTGTAGATCACCTCACCTAAAATATCCTTCCCAAAACAAGAAGTCCCTACTTCCATGCATGTACTCCTTATCCAAAAGCTCAAAGCATTTGTTAAAAATAACCATGGGCATATGGCCATGAATACTGATGACAAATGCTTTGAACTATCCGATAATAAAGAGTCCACTGGGGTCGGGATTAGCTTTTTGTTCTAGGTGAAGATGTTTCAGGAGGACAGTGATCTACAGTAATTCATGGTCAGAACGGGAACCCATGAGAAGTCCAACATCCTTATTCGGATCATGCAGTCTTGGAAATATTGTGATATTTGTTGGTGAAGTAAGTTTAAGTAGGAAAACAATGATCAAGTACAATAGAGAGGTATGACAACGAGACAGGAATATAAGAGAAACTTCATAGTCTCTTAGAGGCCAGAAATATAGCTTGGGTATATTTATGGATATGAAAGTTTATGTGATAAGAGGCAGTGTTGGGAACAATACAAAGATGTTGACATGTGGGGAAGAGTATTATTAAGTGACAGAGAGGAGAGAAATTCCACATATGTCTCCTAGTGGTGGCAGTGGTTTAACGGCTATGCCGTTACTTGTGGTTGTTGCATGATAATGATTTGTATGACCCTGAATGTACGACAATGGTGGTGAAGAAGTATGATACGGAAAGATTGTATGGGGAAGCATAGACGATAAGCAATATGGATGGATGGGGAATTCCAATACGTATTGGGAACAAACCAATTAAGAAAACTAGTTTATGAACCTTCCCGTGGCATTTGGTCTATTGTATGTATCCAACTTAGGAACGAAGTCTATTGTATGTATCCATGACGTGACAGTACACGTGGTCATCCAACGTGGCATTTGGTCAACTTGGTAACCGGCTAGTGGGTCAAACGGTCAACATGTACATACAATATGCTATTTTTCGGGATGGATACATACAATAGAGCAAATTTTAGATGGGTACATACAATAGACTTCGGGACATAGTTTGATGCATTTCCCTACACTAATCCCATATATATATATATATATATATATATATATATATATATATATATATATATATATATATATATATATATATATATATATATATATATATATATATGGCCAATTATAACTTAATGGATCATCTATGGAACTTGTCCAGTTGTAATACTTGAACGAATCATGAGTTTTGGATGCTTAGAAATGGTAGTAACGATGTAGTCCCTTGCATAAATATCATTAACTTGTTCACAAAATCTTAAACTCATACCACAGTACATTTTAAACATAGTTATGAAACAACCAAACCAACATTAATACTCATTTAGTTGAAGTTCAATGGAATCATTTTTTTTCTGCTTCTTGAACTTACACAAAAACAGTGGCCATCACAACCCAAATAGTAAGCTTATCAAAACAGTAACAATCACAATTCTGTCACACACCAAGATGACAAGAAAGTTACACTTCTAGTACTGTTAAATTAAGCAATACTATATGTTATTAAAAAAAAAATGCGACACTGGTTTGATAGTGCCCAAGTATCCTTACAAAGTTCAAGCAAAACATTACCCAAGTGAAAATTAGCACAAACACGAGTTGGGGAAATCCGATCCAATATATCTGGCAACCTACAAAAAAACATGCAACTATATAGAAGTAGAACTAACAACAACAAAGGAATAGAATATTGCAGGCAGAGGTGTCAATCTCGACCCATTTACTTATAACTCACACAAAAAAATATTAGTTGTAAAGCAAGAATTATCATGTGATAAACAACTTATTCATAAAAACACCTTATGAATCAGCTATAATGAATAATTCACATGAAACATCTAATCAACTAACATCTACCTTGATTGGCGAACAAAAAGCACCATATTAATTAAACCCAAAAATCATATCGACCTAGCACCTAAAAAATAAAATTAGACACCAAATCCAATCACATGTAGACAGAAACATGAGAACAACATATAGGGTGAGTGAAGAAGATTACTACTTACCAAAAAACTGACATACGATTCAGTTATAACAATTGAAAATTTTAAAACTTATTTAGGAACTAATCAAATTTGAACTTTCTTCGAAAACTTGAACCCTTGCTCATTGATACTTGCATAATCAACTGTAAATCTCAAAGTCTTTGAAAACTTAGAAATCATCTTTAAAACTCAATGAGGCATATTAAAATGCGTAAGAACCTGTACGAAGACAGTTTATTAGCTACAAATATAAATTGAATTTTTTTAAAAGACACGAATGTGGAACTGGTTATGATACGAATCACCATGTTCATGTACATTATCACAAATGCCTGCAAATTAACATCTAGATTAAATCTATTTGGATTAAAAAAATTAGTAGTAACAGTAAACGAAATGAATATGTAAAAGTCAAATGACAAGGTGTATATACCAAGCATTCTCTTATCTATACAACTAACCTCACCACACAAACTCCAAATGTGTAAATTAAACTACTTTGAATAGAAATTACCTCCGAAACTTTTTGGCCTCTTAATTGTATTCAGAAAGCTTTTGTACAATCCTCTTCCCAGAAGTGAAATCAAACATAACATCTGGACATTTTGTGAAATAAATTGCTTGTTAATAATAGCTAATCTTCAAGCCTTCAAAAAACTGACATTAAAATCTAACCAAATCAGTGTAAATGAGAGATTCAAAGCCAAAGTACCCAAACATATATATTGGAAAAGAGATAGGTGTCAGTGGATGCATTCATGGAATAACTATAATGATTAACTTTATGTTACTTACCCTAAAGGCGCAAAAAATATATAATTACCTTTTATAGTTGTGTCTCTTAGACATTTCATCAAACACTTGTCGCGCGTTTCATCAAAAACCCTTCCAAACCTGTATTTAACAATCATATAAAAGAAAATCTTACAAAGTCAATTTTTAGGCAACTCACCGTCACCATCATCTACATGGTCGATCTTTTGAAGCAACTCATCGCATTCCTCAAAAAATTGAAATGGATGCAGTTCTATATATCCAATTGTCCCGGTGAAAAATCAATAAAATTGATCGGAGCAGGAGATTGTTGCTACAAACCAGAGCTGAAACCTTTAAACACCATATAAACCAAACAATTACAAAAAAGCTTCTAACATAATGAGATATTCATAGCAACCCTAACCACAAACCTTACTTCAAACCATGGTGTTCATCTCTCAAATATTGAATTAACTAAACAAAACTATAACATCAAAATAAAAACCCACATCAACTAATATTACCTGCATACGAAGGAAGATAAAATTGAGCGCACAGAGGAGGATAAGTTGAGAGCACAAAGGAGAGAGATGATGAATATGGATGCTGATGAAGAAGAAAATAAAATAAAATGATTCAATGTTGGGCGGTGGCTTAGAGAAAAAGAACAGACTCATGTTTGGTTGGAAGACGGGCCAATTAAATTGAAACAGTGCAAATAGCCTTTTTAAGTCCCAAGAAATATGAATGATCTTTTCGCAGATAAAGTAAACAGACCTGTTTTGCCTAAAGAGTATAATAAAGTAATTTATTTAAAATATTCAAAATTATAAGAAAAATTCTTGATTCTTAGAGTGTCCACATCATCAAGAACTCTGCTTCAGATTGGTTAATGGCTGCGGCATGACATCAGCATAATCCTCCTTATATTAGATAGGAAAGATTTATTGTATGAAAAAGGTGGGAGAAAATTAGTGGCTGAGATTTGATGCTTTCCTCTTGATCCTTCCCCTATATATATATATATATATATATATATATATATATATATATATATATATATATATATATATATATATATATATATTCAACTGTAAAATTGAATAATAAAAGGAATAAAAGCCGTTTTCAAAAATTTTATCGTTTCAGAGTGTATTATAATTTATCTCTTTTACTATTTTATAAAGTTTTCAAACTTTATTGTATGCATTGAATTTGTAAATCTCATCTCCATATACAAAAAGGAGAATTAAAGTATATATACAGTAGGCGAAATTTACAACTTCAATACATACAATAAATCAAATAAAAGTAATTTCATTTAATAGTAAATAGGGAAAGTATAATATACTTTGAAACGATAAACCATATTTTAAAGGAACTCGAAACTAACCTTTTAATTATGATGTAAGAAATAGTTTATTACAACAAAAAATCTCATAATGATCATGAAGATTAGTTTCCATTCCTAACCCGTTAGAACACAAGGAGTGATGATATTTATTTATGAGTGTCCCAAGGAGAACACTCAGACTAAGAAAAAGTAGTGAAGAATATTAATTTTCTACAAATGTTCAAAGTAATAAAAAAACAAAGTAAACAAGTCTGTTTCATCACATCGGGCAGGACGTGAAGCCATAACGTTATCAAAGAGAATGATGGAATTTCAACTCCCGACGCTTTCAAAGCTGAACGGTGATAAAAAGAGTGTCCACTTCATTTGTTCTTATACAATTTCCTTATAAAAACAATGGGTAGGGTTCAAATGAGAATATGAATTTGTGTGAGAATGAGGGAACCAATGATATTGTGACATGTGTACAAAGAGAATGTTTCAAATGTACAAAACCCATTTACCCCCAATATCAATTATCTCACAAACGACAAATCGAAAAATTATGAAAATTGCACCATTAAATTCAGCGTTTTCTCCTCTTCGATTTGCCGTCCCTCAAGGCATACTTTCGACGAGTTTTTTTTTCCATCTTTTTTGGTGGGTTTCACATTTACTAACACATGTGTTAAAGTGTTGCGTTTAGGGTTTAGGAGTTAGGGTTGGGGGTTTGGGGTTTCGCCCCGAAACCCCAAACCCCCAACACTAAACCCTAAACCCCAAACCCTAAACGCTTTACAAAACTCTAAACCCTAAACCCTAAACTCTGCTTATCCCTAACCCTAAACCCTGCTAAACCCTAACCCTAAATCCTAAACCCTAGCCCCAAGCCCTAGCCCTAACCCTAACCACAAATCAAATGTACAACCAATCACTAACACATGTGTTACTAATTTGTAAAACCACTAAAAAATGAAAAAAAGAAGTTGTCAAAAGTATGCCTTGAAGGACGGCAAATCGAAGAGGAGAAAACGCTGAATTTTATGGTGCAATTTCCATGATTTTTTGACTTACCGTTTGTGAGATATTTGAGTTTTAAAAATGTGGGAGAAATGAGTATTTGATGAAAATAAGTGGTTGAGATTGATTCCTTAATTCTCACTCAAAATTGATTTACTCATTTGAAGTCTACTCTAAAAACAATATACATGGAAACATAACAAAAGACATGTAAAAATCGTTAATTTCAAAAAATAATCTTGACTCTCGTACGTGTTCTTCAAGTAAGAAAGTGAGTATGTAAACACTTTTTCAATTACGTTGTAAATCTCAAACTATTGAAAAAATAGTTAAATTTACGATTGAATTTAATTTTTTAATCCACGTGAAAGGGTTGAAAATATTTTCAATTAATATATCATAATCCATTTCATTGCAAAAAAATTAGATTTAAAATAAGATAAACCGTACGCTTAACATGGATGTGTGCAGAGACCAACGACTATTAAGCATGACATAAGGCGGAATTTCTCAGAGTGCATTGCATCTTGCTACATAGATTTTTCTTTTCCATTTGCACTTTGCTAACAAGGTTCATTGTGACTGATCTTAGCACAAGTCGATAAGATGATAACTAAAGCTATGATAACTAAAGCTGAAAGTGGTAATGAAAGAAGTGGGTAATTAAACTAAAATAATTTAATAATAGTAGTAAATACTAGAGGTGCACACATAGGCTTTAGCCCGAGCTCGGGCCTAAAAAAAGTCCGGCCTGGCCACTAGCCATGAAAGCCCGTGTTGGGCCAGGCTAAGCCCGAAGCTCGAATAAAAGCCCAAAGCCCGAAAGCTTGGGCTTTTTCCATTAATATGTTGATTAAGCTATTGAAATATTTTAAAGATTTGCCAGTAATTTTCACATGTTCTGCCGCCTTAGATCCCATGGTAAATGTAAGTCGGTGTTATGACCGTAATTGAACATCTTCTAACAATATTTGATCAAGATGAGGACATTAACTTTAGTAAATTTAATACGGCATATTTTGAAGGAAATTTGGCATCCCTATATGAGATATATGATAAGAAATATGGAAAAATGGGAGGATCCTACCAAATGGGTAGAAGTGAGAACACATAAAGCTCATCTTCTTAAAAGGAAAAGGGGTATTTTGTGGTTTATTGACAACAAAAAAGCCTAAATCATCAAGTTCTACATTAGATGAATCAGGTCGATTTAAAGCAACCAATTTTACTAATTTTGTAAATGTTGATACTTTTGAATCATTTGATATCTTGGCATGGTGGAAAGAAAAATCACCACAATATCCGATTTTGTCTGCCATGGCACATGATTTACTAGCCGTTCAAGCTTCTACCGTAGCTTCGGAATCTTGTTTTTCATTGAGTTGTAGGATTCTAAGCATAAGGAGGACAAATCTATTAAACAAATCAATGGAGAAGTGCATTTGCTTGAAGGATTACTTTGATTGAGTAAAATGACAAGACAAAGCTTCACTAGAAGATTCACTTGTAGAGATCGAAGAAGACATTATTGAGGACGAAGGAAGTAGAAATCCCAACCCGAGTGAAGTAAACAATCAAAGTCTACATACCATTGATGAACATGAAGATACGGAAGACTATTGAAGATGGTGAAGAATTTGAAGACTAAATTGACATTACATTATGACGATTCCATATTTTCATTGAAGCCTGTGAAGAATTTAAAGGTCTATATGAAATTTCTACATTCTATTGATTTTATTGTTAAGTACTAGTAGTTTAGTACTAGTCTAGTAGTGAGTAGTGACTCTTGAAAACTTTCATGCAAATGCAACAACCTTATGGCTACATTATGTTTGAAGTAATTTTTAGAATCCTTTAGTTTATTATTACTTGATTGATTATAATAGTATAATTTTATTTGCTTTATTATGTATGTTGTAAGTTAGAAGTATACAAAACTATTTGTACATAATAACTAATCGAAAAAATAAGAAAGCCCTAAAAAGTTTGATCTGGGCTTTTAAAAGCTAGGGCTAAGCCCGTTAGACCCGTTCGGGCCTTAGTACACCTAGTTTTTTTGTCAAGGTATGGCCTTAATCTAGCCCGAAAATTTTTAAGCCCGAACTTTTTTAAATCGAAAAAGCCTTATCATTAAAAATTTTATTGTATTTAACAACACCCTAAATTTATTCGTAGAAGACCGACCCACCCTTCACTCCCGTCTGCCTCCGTAGAAGACCCTTACTCACAATCCAACCATGGCCGTCGGGTACTCTCTTTCAATCTCTCTCCATGTCTATAATGTAATCAATCATAAGCTGAGTAAGAATTGACCTGTTTATTTGTAAATTTTCAGAAAGAACAAGAGAATTTCCAAGGGAAAGAAGGGTGGGAAGAAGAAAGCGTAAGTACAATTTATATAAGCGGCAATTACATAATTTTGTGTTATATATAAGTTTAATATAAATATAAATATATACATTATAATTGTATATTGGTTGTGGCAATAAACAGAGTTGATCCAATGTTAAAGAAGGATCGGTACGATATTAAAGCTCCATCTCTATTCAGTACTAGAAATGTTGGTAAAACCCTAGTCTCCCGTACCCAGGGTACTAAGGTAATTTACAATATCCTTGCTCTTTTATTTTTAACAATTAATAATTATGTGTTTATGTTTATTTGTAAATTGTTCTGCTGCCAATGAGCTTTAGTGTAATAATAATTAGTTTAGATTATGCCACAGTTTTTTATATCTTGTTAAGTATGTAATGTATGTAGGATTTGATTTGTAACTGTAGGTGAGTGGTTAATTTCTTAATCAATGAGTTTTGCAAAATGTGATATATATTATTGTAGTTATGTTGTCAATTAGTTATGTTAATTTAAGTATTTGGGTACACGGTATGTTTGCAACTCTAGTTGTTTGGTTTTAAGCAAACGAGCTTTCCTGGCGTTTTGTTCGATGAGGCTTTTTTTTATGATAAAATTTTGAAACTTGACTCTTTTCATTAGATTGCTTCAGAAGGACTCAAACATCGTGTGTTTGAGATTTCATTGGCTGACCTCCAAAACGATGAGGATCATGCCTACAGAAAGATTCGTTTGAGGGCTGAAGATGTTCAAGGAAAGAATGTTTTGACCAACTTTTGGGTACGTTACTATAGTTATTGCGTCAGATATTTCTAAGGATGAACCGTTGTTGAATTTATAACGTTGCGTATATTTTCCAGGGAATGGATTTCACTACAGACAAGCTGAGGTCGCTTGTTAAGAAATGGCAGTCTTTGATTGAGGCTCATGTTGATGTAAAGACTACCGATAATTACACTTTGAGGATGTTCTGTATTGGCTTTACCAAGAAGCGTGCTAACCAGGTCAAGAGGACTTGCTATGCACAATCAAGCCAGATCCATCAGGTAGTATCTTAAGTGCGATTTTCAATAGTTTGTGCTCTTTTTTGTTTAGTGGTAAAAATGGAGTGGAATTTAGCGGGTTGTGTAAGGGGTAAAATTGGCTTCGGTTTGTATTGGACCTTATTTAGTAGCCGAGCCAGTTGGGGCGTACTACTAGCTATTTTTGGTTCATTTATAATTTATATAAGGTATAATCCATACAAGGATTTTTCACCTTACAGAAGACCTTGTATGGATTATACCTTATTTAGATTGCTTATTAGCTTATATGCCTATCTGAATTTGAATACAATAGGCTCAAGTTTAGTTTTTGGATAAGCTTATTTGCTTGAGCTTATACGCGGATATGCTTATTTTAGTGTAATATTTCTAAAGTTAAAAAAATTTCCCATTTTTCTGGCTTATTTGGTTATAAGCAGTAAGCCTACCCAAACACCCCTTTAGTTTGTTTTATTGAAGGCTATAATATATATTTGCGATTCTTATGTGCTAATTATTAATTGTTCGTTCATAACTAAAAGTTGTTTTTGATTTTGTAGATTCGTAGGAAGATGAGGGAGATAATGGTGAGCCAGGCTCAGTCTTGTGATCTCAAGGAGCTGGTTCAGAAGTTCATTCCTGAATCAATTGGAAGGGAGATTGAGAAGGCAACATCTAGAATCTACCCTCTGCAGAATGTCTTCATTCGCAAGGTTAAGATCTTGAAGGCACCAAAGTTTGACATTGGCAAATTGATGGAGGTAGTTTTATATGAATACTCTAGTATTTTGTCTTTTCTTATTTATCAAATATTCAAATTCAGTTACTCCGTATTATATTTGAAATTATTCATTTTATGCTTTTTCCATTTTAGTCTGCGATTCAAATGATATAACATACTCAATTCAATGTTTTATTATTGTTAAACATTAGTTACTCGTTAGTCTTTCCCATTTTGTAATCTTTTACCTTATATAAGGTGTAATCTATATTTTATACAAGGTCTTAAACAAGACTTCTGAAACATAGTCATCATCTTTATGTATTGTTATGACTTTCTAGGAGTCTGTCTGGTCCTTATTGGGTTGGCTTGTGTGTTATGTTGCATGTTTCTCTTGTTGGGGTGCTCATGTATCATCAAATAATGTTATCAATTCCTGCCAATGTATCAATAGGTGCACGGTGATTATTCAGAAGACATGGGTGTTAAAATGGAGCGACCTGCAGATGAGCCAATTCCTGAAGAAACTGAAGTCATTGGGGCTTAAAGGATGAGAGTTTTGAAGTTCTATTCTTTCCCATTTAATGCGTCTATATGAGAGACACCCATATTGGTTTTGCTTTATGAAATATTAGTGGTGATATTTTACTCCCTTTTAAGTTGGATATACAAGTTTGTAGTTTCAACTATTTGATGATCTTTATACAACTTAAGCCATATGCGTAAACTTATTAATGCAAAGGTTGATCTCATGAACGTGGCTGGGTTTGTAGTTGTAGAACTTGTAGTCGATACAGGTAGTTGGAAAATGCAGCTAAATTATTTTGTGGTTTCGATTTCAATTGATTGGGGGTAAAACTTATTTGACTTTAGCTGGTAGTCAGTCATTTGAATAGTAGTGATTTAATTCATCTAATCATTTTAGTCGCCTACATATATTAATCTATAATTAATGAACCTTGTTATATAAAACTAAGTAGATTGCTCTTTAGGATAGAGTTTGGTTTACATTTTGTAATCATTGTTGATATGGGTTTATCATTACCTATGAAATGAGCAAGTCTAGACTCTTGAGGTTTTGAGGGGTCCTATAATAACTCATTATAATAGACTTTAGAAACCAATGGTCGCCTCACTGAGTTAACCATCCACCCTATATATACTTGACTGTATATTCTGTACACCTACATCAAGGTAAGGTATATCCCCCTTGATCTTCAAAAGACGAGGACAACGGGTCTACTGAGTGGTAGTCTTTTGGTCCAGAAGCTCATTGCTCTGGTCTTTCACCGACATGTGTGTGGTGATATGTGTATTTAGACAAGAGGACTTAAGGATTAGATATATAGAATTTCGATAAGAGGTTAATGAAGACATACTAGAGGCTCGTATACGTTGTCATATTTTAAGATGACATAGTTACACCTAGCTTAGTGCAGCAGGTTATTGCCATCACACCATGTCATTTCATCTCGTACATTAAACTTTTGCAGTACATTGTATGCGTATAATAAAACTTTATGCAGAGTTTTGATGTATGAAATAAAAACAGAAGTATAAGTATATGCCATTACACCATGTCAATTCATCTCGTACATTAAACTTTCACTCTACATTGTATGCGTACTAGGTTATGAACCCGTGTAATACACGGGATAATATCAATTAATTTTTTCCATTAAAGGTATAAACTAAATAAGTTATTCACTTGAAGAGGATTCTTAATTGATAAATCAGTAGTGAATTCGCACTGTGATGATAGTAGCATGAGTAATTAGGCTGCAATCGAAAATATGACTATAAACAATGTCGTCAGATTCAAAATATACATGCTTAACAAACAAAGTTGAAACCGACTATATTTCACATTTAAAAAACACTCATTGAATTGGAATATGAAAAATTTTGACAGATAATTTGACCTACTAAAGTACTTAATGCTATATGTATAAACTACGTAAACACTTATTGATATATAGAGAGTGGTTCAGTTTGGACTAATTTGGTTCAATTTATTTGGGCGATTACGTATGCATTCCATAAACTACTCGTTGAGTAGTGTTAGCTTGTTTCAAATTTATAATGTATGTAAACATCAAAATTAATTCAAATAAATGTGAAATAAGTACTTGCACCCATATATCAAAAGAAATACAAAACGGATTAACAGGAAGATGATATTTGATAGAATAAATGTAAATTTTATTTAAATTGAGGAGTTTTTTGAAAAATAAAAATAAAAATTAGGGAGGTTAGATGAAGAAGACACGTGACCAATGTTTTTAAAACCGAAAACCGGATCGGACCGGATAGGCCTCCGGTTCCGGTCCAACCGGTTCAACCGGTCCGAGTGAACCGCCTCAAAACCGGCCCACGTCACCATTTTTTTTTTTTAAAAAATAAATAATTAAAATCCCGAGTTAACCGGTCCGGTTCTCGGTTGGACCGTCCGGTTTTGACCGAACCGGCCGGTTCGTTGACTGGTCAAACACTGATCAAAACCGGTTATTAACAGGCCGAAATCCTCAAAAATCCCAGTTAAACCGGTCGGACCGGACCGAGTCAACCGGTTTTCAAAACATTGCACGTGACTCTATGAGAGAAGCAATTAGGAGGGAAAGTTTAATTTTGGGTTAATGAGAGGGTGCCACTTGCACTTGGCTAATGATGTAGTTTTTTAATCAATAGATAGATAATAAAACTTTATGCACAATTTTGATGTATGAAATAAAAACAACAGTATAAGTATAAATATCACCTTCCTATATATTGCTATATCAAATACAAATGAATTGTCATTTAACAACGCATAAAAAGTATCAATCGTCGCACACCTGCGAAAGTATGTGTAAATTGGTGTCAGTATATAGTAACATACTTTTGAGCTTTTGTGACATAATTCTTTTCATAAAGCCCAAAATTGTAAACCTTTAATCACACTTGAAAAACAAATGCCACCCAAGCCCAAACTCACAACATTTTTAAAGTGTCACTAACACCTATTCTTTGTACGATATATACTCATATTTAAAACCTAAACATGTTAAAGGATAATTTAGTTTTTCGTGTTATGACATTTACTGTTGATGGAAAAGTAGGGTTGATATTTGTGTGTAAGAGCGTTCCTAACGCAAGTCGTCGGTTGCCGTCGCTTGAAGTCGACGGTAATGACACCGATGGCATGGAGCCGTTGGTTTGGTCCGTCGGTTTTGACCTTCGGTTTCCGATGCTCCATCGGTTAGGGGTGTGGGGTCCGGTCCGCGAGAGAGAGCCGTTAATAGTTAAAAAAAATTTGAAAATTAAAAAACTAACGGCTTTCTAGCCGTTTTTTTTTTTAAATTCTTTTTAATAACCCACTTTTTCACTATGAATAAACACCATCTTTTACCCATTATTCACACTACAATTCACTACAATTCTTATATCTTTTTACACATTTCACACATCACAGTTCTCACTACTTTTAACATTTTCATATACTACAATTCACACAACTTTTACACATTTCATACACCTCCATTTCAAACACAAAAACACTACACTAAATGGATTCCGATTCTGATCTTGAAGATTTGAAAGCGCTCACGACTATTTTCGATCCGATGGCTTCTATCGATATTATTAATTCGATAGTCACCGATTCGGACGACGAAGACGAAACTCCGATCCGTCCACCAAGAGCACAAAAAGTTGAATGGACCAAGAATGAGTTAAAAATTTTGAGCGAAGAGTGGCTCGAAGCGTCCAAAAATTGTCCGGTTGGAGCTTCACCATCAGAATTTTTTTTTTTTGGCAAATCGTACAAAAAAACTATAACTCCAAAGTTGAGGTGAAACATACAACAAATCAATTAATCGCCAAATAAAACAAAATAAAAAAAAGACCACTAGACTAGCTACTAGTTTACATTTACTAATTTTATCGTAATGTGTTTTTTAATTATTGTAATGTTTTATTTTTAGTTAATTAATGTTATTTTTATAATTGTATTGTTTTTATTTTAACGAAATGTGTTTTATTTTAATTATTGTGTTTTAAATAGTTAATTAATTAGTTACTGAATCCCTGGAAAAAAAAGTGACGTAACACTGATGGCAGTGGCCTGTCAATTTCTGTATGTTTTGTGAAAAAGCTGACGTGACGCAGACGTGACACGTCGATTTCAGTCTTCTGTTGGGAATGGTCTAACAACCATTCTTTTTTTAGTGGGTTGTTCCGGATAAGTGTTCACTTTCATGTCATAACCAATCGAAAGAAACCTTTTATGGGTAGATATGTTATTTGATTGGTGAAAAGTATATTTAATGAAGATTCCTACAACTATATGAATAGTATAATTGGACACTTTGACTGAAAAGAAGAAAGTATATTTTTTAATAATTATATATGAATGAAAACAAAGTTTAGACCCGGACAAGTCAGTCATTGCCAATCGATCATGACTATATAAAGTTGGGGATAGTCAATTATAGAGCAGTCGTGACGATAGTTAGTAGTGATTGTAGTTAATTATGTGTCAATAATATATGTTGATGTTATTGTCAGTCATTGCCAATCATGACTATATAAGTACTTATTTTTTGTGTCACTGAAACTACTGTTTATTTCTGAACCGATCCATATACATTAATTAATTAAACTTAAAAATGTATGGTCAACCGGATTAAATATTGATTCTTACACCTGTATAATGCGAGTAATTAAAAGTCAGTCGTAAATGCAAAACTTTTCGATGCCCCCATTCCCCTAACAACCAAATCGATTTTATCGTCGAATTTTAATACTTACTTAATTAATTAAAAACCAATTCGTTAAAATAGAATCAACGTATCTTGAAGCGGTTAAAGGCATACTGAACCGATCCAAAATATATAAGACCGCCACATTTTCTTTTAATAGAAATAAAGATTGGAAAAGAAATTCAAATATATGTCAGGGAAGGGGGCTGGGGAGGGAGGGGGTGGTACAGACTATAGAGTGATATATCATAGACTTGACTAAGGCTAGGGATAGGAGCATTGTGTGGTCTTGTCAACCGGATTAAATATTGATTCTTCCACCCGTCGAATTTATAAGTTTAATTATCATCAGACGTAAATGCAAACTTTTCATGACCAATAGTCGATCAACCTAAAGAAGTACGGAGTATTACTCTCGAGCATTTAAAAATGCACATATTTATAAGATAATACAATAATATCTTTTGAACTCTTTAGAAGCCCGCCTCTTCGAAAATTTTGTGTATCGACGATCATCACTATTATCATATAAAATCATATATATGATAATGGTGATGACTGATGACACAAAACGAAGAGGCGGGTCTAAGGACTTCAAAACATATATTGTATTATCTTATAAAATTTTTATGGAAATATAGAATTGATATTGTTATTTCTTTATATTTTGATAAGCTTTGAGAGGGGATATATGTAATTTTCCCTTTTTTAAATTAGAATATTAACATACCTTGAGGCGGTCAAAAACTAAATTCAAACTGATCCAAATTATAGAAAGCCGCCATATTACTTTTATAACCGCTTCATGTTTTGATTTAAAAATACCGATTGCTCAAAAGAGTTGATTCGAACACATGACCATCTTTTCGAAAATTATGTAGATAACCAACTTTGTTGAACAACCGGTAATGTTTTATGTGAAACATAATTAATTTATATTATAAAATGTTACAAACACAAAAAGACAACATTTCTATCAACCCTACGTGGACAGATAGTTGAAGCAAACACTATTTTTGGTAAAACATACATTAATCATATTAGCGTAGATTTGGTTAGGTATTGTTAGGTGTTGAAATTGAATTCATTCATTAATATTACGTATCCTCATTATCGTATAAATATTTTTGGTAAAACATACATTGATTTGGTTAGGACTGTTAGGTGTTGGAATTGAATTCATGTTCGTATCCTCATCATATTATAAATATATGTTCACACATAAGCTGTTTTTTCGTATACTATACACACCCTATTTAATAAGTAACAGTATGATCATCAAGTTTCCCAAAATGATCTTCCGATCCATCTCCAGTTTCGCAATCGTCCTTTTTCACAAGATAATCTACAATATAATACTGTCTCACGACTGCAAATTCCCTGTTTAAATATTCTGACGGACCTTGACGGCGAGACCATTTACAGTCACGTCGACGAAGTATGATTAGTACACCAATTCGGGGTTTGCCACAACAAGTGTAGCATTCCTTACTATTGGTCAAAACATCTATCCGCGCGTGAAAGATAGATCTCGTCGAAAACAGTTTCAGTGCGGGATTTCTGCAGAAACTGTAACGAGATTTATTGTTCGTATACAAGGTTTTGTTATGTCTCAACTGTGTATTTGGGACTCAAACATCGCCTTCTGCTTTGTAATAACTTGAAGATCAGATGAGGATGACTATGGAAACAGTGAAGAGAAAAAGGCTAAGGTAAATTGTCATTAACTCATGTACATCAATACTATGTTATTTTAATTTAGTGTTTGTAATTTAAATTTTCAATCGTATGAATTAACTTGAAGATGAAAATAAACTCATGTACATCGCCTTCTGCTTTGTAATAACTTGAAGATGAGAATGATAATGGAACCATTGAAGATGAAAAGGCTAGTATAAACTATCAATAACTCATGTACATCAATACTAAGTTATTTAATTAGTGTTTGTAAATTTAAATTTTCGATCGTATGAGTTACCATTTTAATTACTTACTCTAGTTTTGATACCGGAACGTAAAAAACAGACAGAAAACAAATAGTTGTTTGGTATCGGAATTATATTCATTCATTAATGGTATCTATACTCGGCATCGAGTAATTAAGTAACAACTTAATCTCACCAATAAGATTGTATCAAATGTAGATTTTTAATTAAGTGCTAACTGCTAACAAGTAACAACCATGCACATCGATAATATCGTCGACCTAAATAATTTATTAAATAATCAAAAACCGATCCAAACTTTAGTATAACCGCCTTACTTTTTATATTCCAGCTTTATGATTTAAATATTATCTCTTGGGCCGATCCATGTACATCATCACATGGGCCAAACAAATGAACCATATCCGAAGAATTAAAAGGATCGTATTAATTACGGCATTTTGGGCCGAAAGCCTGAAGGCTAGTTAGGTTCCTGCACAAGGACTCAAGGAGGATCGTCACTCGATATTAGAAGGTTAGATCAAATGCTCGAACATATCTTACCCGCTAGTGTTAGTCCCTGTTTAACTTAATAAACAATCGTATATAATAAGCCTTGAAGATATTATTGAGAAGTTGCGGAATCACACTCAATAATATTAAGAAGATCAACGAATATAAATTAATATGATGAACACGATAATATACCAAAAGCTTCAATCTTATTAATGATATAAGACGAATACACTTAATGTATTAGGGTTACAGAAAAACCTTGAAGCTGCGCAAAAACCTTAACCTATCTAGGTCTAAAGGATCTCTATTTATATCACATAGAGTCCTATACAATCTCCTACAAATATGGAATAAAATAACTTCCATAACCGACTCATACTTATCACAAAATCATAAACAGTTGTAACTACCAATCTGAAGTAAACAGTTGTGACTATTACACATTCAGTGGTAACTGCTTCAATTGTAATATAAGACCAAGTACAAATATACAATCAGTGTTAACTGCTACATATATAACTAACAGTTACAAATACATAAGCAGTTGTAACTACTTACAGACACATAACTATCAGTTGAAATTTATCTTCAATCAGTTGTAACACTTGTCTTCTCTTCAGTTTTCTTCTATCAGTTGTAGCTTTGTTAAAACAGTTGTAATCTTTAACATAAACAGTTTTAAACACTTGTACTCTGTCTTCTCTTCAACAACTTCAACCCAGAAACAGTTTTGACCCAACAATCTCCCCATAAACTTAATCTGTCATCCACAGCATTAAGTTTCTACAAGTCCTCCATTATGAGCTTTACAAAATTCTTTCAAAACTGTCCTGTCAGTCTTTTCTTCTCTTCCTTCTATCTATCTCCTCCTTCTTATGAATCTGATTCAGCACCATATAAACCAATTCTAGAGCTACATCATCTAAAACAGCAGCTTGTAACCTTGCATTTCTCATGCTCATCAAAAATCTCAGATTTATATCATAAAATCTATCTGTCAACATCCACATAAATACTGCATCATCCATAACAATCTGATGTACTCCTGGTTTTGCATGATAAATCCAATGCTTTACCTTGCTGAAAGTGTTGAATAACAAAGGAAATTCATCTGGTTCAAACATAGCTTTAATCCAATGCCATGTAACCTTCTCAACCAGATTATCAAACTTCTTTGAATCCAAATCCTTCTCCATCCCAATCTCATACATTCTGACCAAATCAGTTCTACTGATCCTCTTTATCAAATCCCTAAAAGATCTCCACCAAGATACATTTCCATCTGCTCTTTCAATTTTAATCTTGTGAATCTTAACAGGATTAACAAACTGTTCAATGGACCAATCAATAATCCCAGGTAGATCAACATTTACTACCTCTGACTCCACTGGTTGTAACAGAATAAATTCCTTCAATTCATCAACATTCCTTTCTCTATCAGGATTTTCATCCAATTCTCTTTTCTTTCTTTCTATTTCATCTTTCTTTCTTTTCTCAGCTTCTTCCTTTTCTCTCCTTTCCTTTTCTTCCTTTTCTTTTAATTTCTTTCTCTTTTAGCTTTTTTCTTTTCTTTTTCAGCTGCTTTCTTTTCTTTTTCATTCCTCTCAATGACTTCAGGATTCATATCATCTTTATCCCACAAACTTTGCAATCTCTCCAAGCTCATCTGCTTCAAAGCATTCAGAGGAATATACCCACCTTTCAACTTTGTAATCAAACCCTTCTTCATCTGAGCTTTAGTAGGTGGTTTAGCTGCCTTTTTCTTTCTTGCCTCTTCTGCTTTCTTTTTCTTGATTTGATCAACAAGATACTCAATATCATCCTGCTTTTGCTCTCTCAACAAATACTCATCCCATTCTGCCACTTGTTCCTTTGTCATTTTAACAAATTTACCTGGCTCAATCTCAACATCAATCAAATCTTCTGCATTGAGCTCAGCATGTAATCGTTGTGCATATTCTGGATCATGAGCAGTTGCATCAGCTGGCACTGGTTTTGGCTTTTTCTTCTTTTGTTCTTTAACCAGTTTTCCCTTGCCTTTATCTTTGGGATCTATCTTTGGCAAATCTTTCTTTTGATGAACAGAAGCTGCAGCAGGTTCTCTGATAGTAAATCCAGGTAAAGATGGTTGTGTAGATTTTTTCTTTGGTGTTTCAACCTTCTTCCCTGTTCCTGTCATCTTAGCAGTTTTAACTGGAATGCTCTTTTTTCTAGTTTTTTCAACTTGTTGTTGAGCATCAGTCTTTTCTTTTTCCACTGCTATCTCTGGTTTATTAACCTCATCACCATCATCATCATCAATCTTTAGCTCCTCAGTCTTAGCACCCATATCAACCTCTGCAGTTTGATCCACTGAACCAATAACCTCAGTATGTTCTGATACATTATCATCTGCCACTGGTTCATTCATTTTTGTTTCCACTGATTCATGTACTGGCTCATTTACCTCAGGCTCTGTTGGTGGTGTTGGGGGTGTATGTACAAACTCATCATCCTTTGGTTGTTCCATCTCTATATCTTCATCAACCTTCTCATCATCATCCACAACCTTATCACCCATATTTGTCCAAACCTTCTCCCCCTTTTTGAAAGCATTTTGTTGAAATTGATAAGCATCCTCAGGTTCAGAAGTATCATGAACCACATACTTTCTCCCTTTCTTCAAACAATCAATAACAACCTTCTCTAACAGCTGCACTCTCCTCTGCAATTGAGTAACAATCTCATCCTTAGCTTTATTCTTTCTCCTCTCCTCTACAAACTTCGACCATACATAATCAATCATTTTCGTCAATTCTAAGTTAGATCTAGCCTCAACACCTTCAGGATGTGAATCCTTTGGTGAATCATTGACATTATCAAACTCTGACTCATGCCTAGCATGATCATCAAAGTCCTCTTGATTCTTGGTACTGAGACCACTAGGATCATCTACAGGTGTAGAATCATGTCCAGGTGTTGCCTCTGATTGGGTCTTATTTATGTTACTTCTGTCCTGCTCTGCCAGTGGGCTAGAAGCAGTAGAAGCAGCCCTTTCAGAATGATCAACCTCCTCCTCATTGATCATCTGCTGTGATGAATCATTTGACTGAGACATCTGAGTAGCAGCAGCCTCAGATGCCTGTTTTCTAGCCTTTTTGGCTCTAGAAGATTTAGCTGTTTTGGTCCCTTGTTTTCTTTTAATACCCCCAGCTACTGTGGGTTGAGAAGTGATGGGTGGAACCATTCTCTTAGCAGCTGGTTCAGCTTCAGTTGGTTGTACTGATGCTGTGGTGGAAGGTGCAGGAAGCATAGTAGAAAATAATGCTGTAACCTTCCCAGAAAATTTAGTATCTCTCTTCATATTTACAAAAACTTTTGGTTTAAAAGAGACAATACCAATAACTTTATCAAGTGCAGTTAAGTTAGGAATTTGTTCATTTAAGAACAACTGCACAAATCGTGGATACATCAAAAATTTAATCTTTGGTTGCTCAATGTTCCTAAGCATACCAGAAAATATCAGATTTGAAAAATTGAACCTCTGACCAGTTGCAAGACAAGCAATTGCATAAGCAATGTTGCTTCCAAACTGTTCAAAAGATGATCTTTTTGATGATAAACAGTGTAAAATTGTATGAATCAAAAATCTCCACTGATGAGAAAATAAGGTTTTCTGAAAAGTAAAAACTTCAAAGGAACCCTCATAACCCATCAATCGTAGAGTATCATACATAACAGACTCATCTAAAGAGGTTATACCTGTCTCATCATCTAGTTGTAATGAAGCTCTAACAGTAGCTTCAGTAACTACAACTCGTGTATCCATGACTTTTGAAACGATCCGTTTAATCCCCTATTCCTCTTCTATCGTCACATTCACCCAGAAATTGTTGATATGTTCATGAGATATTCTGGGTGCCACAGTAAGAGCATGACGAATATGTGAAGCACGAAGAAAATCAATGATTTCCACATACTCGTTTGCCTCAGCAGGTTTCATCAAGAATGCGATCATATTGTGATCTTTTCCAATTGGTAGTTGAACAGTAGACGAAGTAGATGCCATGATAAGAATTCACGAAATCGAAAAGAATCGAAGATGATTTACAAAATATATGAACCTGATCGCAGTGGTTTGTATGTGTAATTTGGTAAGCGTAATGAAGAACCCTAAGTGTTGAGAGTTAAATACTGAAATTAAATCAGTGGTAAACCCTAATTTGACCAGATCCCCAATTATAACTAAAACAGTGTTAATTAATAAAAATAACATGTTCAGTGATAATTGTGAGATGTAACAATCAGTGGTAACCAACACTTGGTTTTTCAAATGCATCACTTATATAATAAAGCTAGCAGTTCTCACTTGTACAAGCAGTACCAATCGACCAAGGCAGTGCTAACTTAATACAAGAAGTACTTAAGATCTAGCAGTATCATATAAACAAAGCAGTGATTTTTTTTTTTTTTCGAAAAAACGCCAAAGCATACACCTGCAGTGGTTAGCCTCTAGAAAATAGCAATATAACTTGCAGTGTTAATAATAAAAAAATACAAGTATACAGTGTTAACTAGACAAAAACATTGGTGAAGTGATTATTACCACTGTTTATACTGAAAGTAATAAACAGTGATAACTATACACAATACACACTGTCAGTGTTTAATTAACACATCAGTATTAACCCAAATTGAAGCACAGTAAATATTATTCACAGAAAGCAGTGATAAGAAAGATACTTAAGACAAATTGATCATTCCAATACTAGTAACCAAGAATGTGAATCTGCCTACATCAAATGCTTTAGTAAACAGATCAGCAAACTGATTATCAGTATGAACTTTCTGTTGGAAATAGTGTCCAATGTCATAACTAATTGGTAAGACTATTCTAAAGGTAGAGCCTTTTTGGGTTTCCCTCGATGAACAGTAAGAGAAACAATAAGAGAGATAATATTAATTGGAATTAATATTATAAGCTAATTATTTAGTTTGTTAATTTATCATAGTTGATAAATTAATTAGAAGCTAAAAGTAATTAATAGAAACTATAAAGAATGTTTAGTTGGTTTATTAGTTGAATATTAATTAGAAATTAAAAGGAACATTCTGGAAGCAAGTTCCAATCGGCGGTTGGAAGGTTCAACCGGTGGTTGGAGTCTAGGGTTTGTAAGTCGGTGCGACACGTGTTTGACTTGGGAAAGGATTAATCCCAACCGCCGGCTGAAGGCTTCAACCGGCAGTTGGAAGCCGAAATCAGGAATCCCACATCGGCCAGAAACAAAACCCCAAGGCCTCCTCTTCCCTTATAAATAGAGGCCTAATCCATGGTTTCTAATCATCCCAGTTTCGAATTGAATTCGATATTTTCTCTCTTTCTCATTCCGAATCCTTGTGAGAGTTTACACGACGTAGAGTCGGGACCCTAGGATTTGGAGTTTCTCTTGGTTCACGGGTATGACGCATTAGAGGTATTCTATTTTGGGTACTCGTCATCCAACGCAGTGGAAGTCGAGCAAGGAGTCTGCGTGAAGGTTCTGCAAGGTTGTCTGTGCATGAGAAATTGGTTTTCTCAAAGGTTAGTATTTTCTCGTTTATCTATTTATATTGTTATTGTTAATAGCTTTATTAAGTATCGGTCCTTTAGGGTTTAGTTTCCTAGTTACTCTAGAATAATTGTTATTTTCCGCTGCATATGTTAATCTAGTTAGGGAATAGAAAACCCAACAGTGGTATCAGAGCGTAGGCTTAATAAGGTTAGCAATACAAAATATAGATAAAATGTAATTTGGAAATAAAATTGTTTTTATTATGTCCAAATAATTAAATTAAGTATATTTGTATAATAGATTTATATATGTATACAGTTAATTTATTTACTAATCAGACCTTAGTATTTTAATGGTTTAAAATATATGCTCAATTTTAAAATGTTTTAAAATAGAACCCTGAACCTTAAATGTTTAAGAGAGACCTTATATAATATGATTTATATATATATATATATATATATATATATATATATATATATATATATATATATATATATATATATATATATATATATATATATATATATATATATTTAAATCTAAATACATCGTCAGTCAATTGATAAATCGGCTCACCCATAGAGAACAAATTATAAGAGAGGTATAAGGCGGGTCGCTCTGCTTACCTAAAGAAGTAGGTTTTTAATAAGCTTCGCGCTGACCTGCTTCTCCGCTTCTTTGTGCGTTCAATGGAGCTACCGAGGACTTTTGATAGGATGATGTCAAGATTAAAAGTAGGTTTAAAATAGTAAAAGAAAATCCCGTTTTAGCTATAGAAAAATGTGAAAAGTATGCTAACCCATGAAAACCGCACATCTCTCGTATGGACTGTTAATGGAGCGTGTGTGGTTAACCGGCACATTAATGAGAGGACATATTGAGAGGTGATGTGGGACTCGCGATTCTCGAGCGTACTCGAGCCGGTTACCACGCGGGGTTTACATGGTTAGTTCACCATCTAGTTCATGATCCTCGGCATACCAGTCATGAATGGTAGATGAGCATAACCGAGATTAACATGCCATTGATAGGTATCAATGAATCTCAAAGATCTAGGAGTTTCATAGAAATGAAATAGACAAAAGTATTTTGTTATATGATTACGGCGACCCTTTTCATAAAACTGAAAATATAGATCCTAGCCTTAATTAGAAATTGGGTAATTAATTAAGGAATAGTCAGACTAACTAAAATAGTTTTTATCTCAAAAATATATGTTGAAAATGGTAATAATCCTATCGTTCCCGATTCCGCAAATAACCTAAACTTCTCACAACTCTCAGTTCTTGGGAGGGAAAGACTTACCAGTTCAATCTGTATGGACGGGTGATGTAACTCTAGGTTCACTCTAAGGAACAAGAGTATGTTCTCGATGAGCTGTGAAACCGTAGGTACGAGAACAAGGAATATGTTCCCGACGAGAATCAGGAGTATATTCTCGATAAGTAAATTCCCACTAATGATAATGATTCAACCCAAGAGGAGATTGAAGCTCACCGGAAATATTATGTTAGTTGATACTAAGTTTTGGTCAACATAATTCTGTCCGGTCAGTCAGCTGTCTACAAACAGTTTGTAACCTCATGTCAAATGGTTTTGAATGAGAAAGAGACCTCTATAATGGAACTCCCAAAAGTAGCTGAACAAGGGATCAATAAGATTGATGTGCCCTTCTAGCTCAGCAGCTCCTGTGTTGTTAATTGGTCATTATGCAAAGGAAAGGAAGATATCTGGAATAGCTACGAATGGAAAGTCCAATCATGGGGCTAAGAGAAAGATTGAATCTGAAATTGCACCAGCAAATGATCCAAAGGAATCAGTGTGTTATACTGCAACACAAAGGAGCAATAGAAGCGTTGCTGCTCAAAATATCTGAAGGACCTTAAAGACAGTAAGGTTGAAAAGGATTCAGGTATATAAATAATCGAACTCCACGATACTACGACTTCTACTTCGTAGGTCTTGAATACAGGGTGTGGTACTCACATATGCACTGTATTGCAAAGCCTAAAGGAAAGAAGAAGTTTAAAGCATGGAGAGCTCAACTTAGTCATGGGAGATATGAGAGTCACGCCCATTGGAAAGATTGAACTCATGCTAAAATCCGGAGTTAGGATGCATTTAAATTATTGTTGTTATTCGTCAGAAATGACAAAGTAACATAGATTCATTTCATGCTTATTTAAAGAGAGTTATCAGTTTTCATTTTAAAATGAGAATGGTGATAAAGCGTCTACTTGCAAAGGCATATATGATAGTGTTGAATAAGTCAGCAAAGGAATTTAAATGATGGTTCGTCTAAAAGGCTTGATAAATTCAAAATGTGGCAATTATCGTCTAAGGCAAATAAACAAGAAAGAATATCGCCCAAACTCCAAAAGTATGGAGTGTTGGAATCATTCGACCTTAAAATCGGATGATGTATGCAAATCTTGTTTATTGAGCAGGATGACTAAATCACTATTCACATGTTATATGAAAGAAGTGATGGATTGTTCGACTTGGTATACATGGATGTATGTCGACCATTCCGATGCGCCATAAAAGATGGAAATAGCAACTATGTTGCTGATTACTTCAGTAGACATGGATATGTTTATCTGATTAAACATAGGTCAGACACTTTTGAAAGTTCAAAAGGTGTTAGGACGAAATAGAGAACCAAACGGGCAGAAAGATAAAGGTGCTCCAATCCGAAAGGGGAAGAGAAGACCTTAGTATCGAGTTTCTTGATCATCATAGATATTGTGGAATAGTTTCACAAAATTGACTCCTCCTAGAACATCATAGTTTAATGGAGTTACTAAGAGGAAGGAAGAAGAATCATGTTAGACAAGGTTCAATCAATGATGAGTCAGGTAACACTTCTAATAAGCTTATGGAGTTAGGCATTATAGACAGTCGCACATATCTTAAATCTAATACACCAAGAAAGTTTCAAAGATGACTTATGAGATGTGGAAGAGAAAAGGTTCTTCTCTTGGGCACATCCAGATCTAAGGTTGTGAAGTTATCGTTAGACGAGAAACTTAGCACAGACAAGAAGCTGGATCTGAAAAGTATCTTTTCATCGGTCATCCACAAAAGTCGTTTAAATATTTGTTGCTCAAAAGGGAGTGTTTCCTGAAAGAGAAATAATACCTAAAGAGGACAGTGGGAGTACAATTGATCTTGAAAAAGATTCAAGGATCGACCGATGATGAAACTATGGTAAAACACTGACACTCAACAGGAGGTGGTAACATTTGTTGAAGTTGATGGCATATTATTTCCCGCTCGCAGTTGTAGAGTTAGCAAACCTCATCGGTTCTATTATGGTTTCCATAAAGAAGAACATGACAAGATTAGTGACAGTACACTAATTGAATTAGATGAGTCTGCTAACTACAAGGAAGCAATGGCAGGCCCTTAGGCTGCTAAGTGGAAAGAAGCTGTGAAAAGCAAGATTCAGTGTATGTCTGACAACCAAGTTTGGAATTTGATTGGCACTACACTCAGTCTCAAGACAGTGAGTTGTAGGTGTATCTTCAAGAGGAAGACAGACATGGATGGAAAGTACACACTTATAAAGCTAGGATGGTAGAGAAGGGCTATACTCAAACCTTCGAGATTGATTATGAGGAAACCTTCTCACCAATAGCTGAAATAAAGTCAATTAGGATATTGCTTGCAATAGCTGCATTTCATGGTTATGAAATTTGGCAGTTGAATATCAAAACCACTTTCCTTAACAGGAAACTGACAGAGGATGTGTTCAATGCACAACCGGAATGTTTTGAAAAAAATGCAAAGTATCCTAATAGAGTGTGTAAAGCTTCAGAAGGCCATTTATGGACCTAAACAGGCTTCTTGTAGCTGGAATCTCTACTTCCATGAGAAAGTCTAACAGTTTAGATTTCTAGAAGCAAAGATGAGTCCAGCAGATGTGTCAAAGTCAGTGGGAGCATTGTAGTCTTCCTGGTATTATATAAAAGATATAATACTCATAGGAAATGTAATCCCAACATTACAAGGTGTAAAGAGTTGATTGGGAGAATATTTCGTTGTGAAAGATGTGGAAGATACAATATATTCTTGGTACAAAGATTTAAAGAGATATGTTGAAAACGTCTCAAAGGACTTAACCAGGATATGTACTTAGAATGAAATTTTGAAAAGTTTTAAAAGGAAGTATTCTAAGAAAGGGAATCCCCTTATATCATGGCATAAAGATTACTAAAAGATTAGTGTCCAAAGACTACACAAGATTGGACTAAATGAGTCGAGTCCCATAGGCTTCGGCTATAGGATCGATCATACATGCCATGAAGTATACAAGATCCGGTGTCTCTTTTGCTTGGAGCATAGTGAGTCGACATCAGCAGAATCCTGGTAAAGGTCATAAAAACAGCTGTAAGGAATATTCTTAAGTATTTGAGAAATACTAAAGACAGGTTCTTAGATTATGGTGGAGAAGAGAAACTTAGAGTAACGGGTTATAGTAACGTAAGTTCACAAACAGATAGAGACGATAGTCGTTCACAGTCTGGTTAGATATTCTTACTAAATGGGGGAACAATAACTTTGAAAGGTTCAAAGCAAGATACAATAACAGATGGGAATCTGAGTATATTAAAACTTGCGAGACTTAAAAGAAGTCATAAGGATGAGAAATTTTATTGGTGATCTTGGAGGTGTTCCAATAGAACGAATCCCAATGAAATGTTATGTGATAATGGATAGTCCAAAGCATATTGAAGTAAAATACCATTTTGTTCAAAGGAAGGTAAGGGACACATGATTGTGATGGACACACGATCAGTAAACATGCTAGGAGCATAGGTTTATGAGATAAAGTTTTAGTTGTTTGATTTTGAAACATTACAAACAATGATGGGAACTAGAATAGACTTGGTGATAAATAATGGAGATTATTTATGGGAAGGAGTTCTACCATTTACTATCGTTTATCATTGTGTTTCAGTTTAGCATGTTTAGACACCACTTCCAGAGTAATAAGTTCTTACTCAAACCTCCTCAGTCGATCACACTATAGGAAGTATGTGGTGAATTAAGACTGTCATGGAGTGTTAGTAGATTGACTATGGAGATTAGACATTGCATGGAGATTGCTGCAACACTCATAGGTACTTAATAGCGAGTTAAGTATAGGAGAAACCCGCACTCATGAAAATTACTTCATGGATTGAAATCACGAGTAACTCTGAGATGATAATATCTTATATTCTTAAAATGGAGATACATTTGAGTTTCTAGTTTTCAAGTCTGTTATACTTTAGTTTATTCAAACGCTGTGCGTAAATGCCAGTCATAAAGGATACGCTAGGTGTGATATGATGAGTTGACTAGTACTATGTATGCGAAATTTATTTGTTCCTTTTGCCTAAATGGAAAAGCGATATCCCTGGGCCCTCTGATGATTAAATGTTGACTCATAAAGCGCTTGGCCAAGCCAGGACTAAATTGATATGTACAATTCAGTAGTCCCATATAGTCAAATTGATCAGAAATCAGAAAACGTAATCTTGAATCTGGAGATTGATTAAATCCATGTCCTAGTTTCATACGATATCTGAAACAAAGGAATATATGATCACTTATCTAAAAGGATTGTCACTGGATATGATCAGAGTTCGGCAGATGCATTGGATGGCACTTCTACTTAGGATAGAGACGAACCAATAGTAGTTGATGACTTGTCCAAGTGGGAGACTATTGGAAATAGTGTCCAATGTCATAACTAATTGGTAAGACTATTCTAAAGGTAGAGCCTTTTTGGGTTGCCCTCGATGAACAGTAAGAGAAACAATAAGAGAGATAATATTAATTGGAATTAATATTATAAGCTAATTATTTAGTTTGTTAATTTATCATAGTTGATAAATTAATTAGAAGCTAAAAGTAATTAATAGAAACTATAAAGAATGTTTAGTTGGTTTATTAGTTGAATATTAATTAGAAATTAAAAGGAACATTCTGGAAGCAAGTTCCAACCGGCGGTTGGAAGGTTCAACCGGTGGTTGGAGTCTAGGGTTTGTAAGTCGGTGCGACACGTGTTTGACTTGGGAAAGGATTAATCCCAACCGCCGGCTGAAGGCTTCAACCGGCGGTTGGAAGCCGAAATCAGGAATCCCACATCGGCCAGAAACAAAACCCCAAGGCCTCCTCTTCCCTTATAAATAGAGGCCTAATCCATGGTTTCTAATCATCCCAGTTTCGAATTGAATTCGATACTTTCTCTCTTTCTCATTCCGAATCCTTGTGAGAGTTTACACGACGTAGAGTCGGGACCCTAGGATTTGGAGTTTCTCTTGGTTCACGGGTATGACGCATTAGAGGTATTCTATTTTGGGTACTCGTCATCCAAAGCATGGAAGTCGAGCAAGGAGTCTGCGTGAAGGTTCTGCAAGGTTGTCTGCGCATGAGAAATTGGTTTTCTCAAATGTTAGTATTTTCTCGTTTATCTATTAATATTGTTATTGTTAATAGCTTTATTAAGTATCGGTCCTTTAGGGTTTAGTTTCCTAGTTACTCTAGATTAATTGTTATTTTCCGCTGCATATGTTAATCTAGTTAGGGAATAGAAAACCCAACACTTTCAAAATTTGAATAAGTCTTTTCTCATTATAGTCTCTAATGAAATGATATCTAATTTCAATGTGCTTAGTTTTAGAATGTTTAACTGGGTTATTGATAACACTGATTGCAGAACTGTTATCAATAAAAATAGGAGTATTAAGAAAGGTAAAACCATAGTCTAACATCTGATTCTGAATCCATAGCACTTGTGCACAGCAACTTGCAGCAGCTACATATTCTGCTTCTGCTGTAGATGTAGATACAATAGTTTGTTTCTTGCATTGCCATGAAACCAATCTATCTCCCAAAAATTGACAACCTCCTGATGTAGATTTCCTGTCCATATTAGCTCCTCCATAATCACTATCTGTATAAGCTATCAGATCAAAAGAAGTAAACTTTGGATACCAAAGGCCCAATTTTGGTTGACCCTTTAAATATCTAAAAATTCTTTTGACTGCATGAAGATGTGATAGTTTTGGATTAGCTTGAAATCTTACACATAAGCACACTGCAAACATGATGTCAGGTCTTGATGAAGTGAGATACATAAGAGACCCGATCATTGATCTATAAAGATGTTCATCTACACTCTCCCCCTCAAGATCCGCATGTAACTTCTTGTTAGTTTCCACTGGTGTGCTTACAACCTTTGCATCTTTGTACCCAAACCGATCCAGTATATCATTAACATACTTACTTTGATGAATAAAAATTCCTTCCTTCTGCTGCTTCACTTGTAACCCCAAGAAAAATGTTAATTCCCCCATGGAGCTCATCTTGAACTTCTCATGCATCAGTGATTCAAACTCCTTGCAAAGACTATCCTTTGTTGAACCAAAAATGATATCATCTACATAGACTTGAACTAGTAGTATATCATCCTTAATCCTTTTAGTGAACAAAGTTTTATCTATTGCACCCCTTTTGAATCCATTCTGCAACAAATAATCCGAAAAAGTATCGTACCAAGCTCTAGGTGCTTGATGTAAACCATAAAGTGCTTTTTCAAGTTTGAAAACTTTATCAGGAAACTTGGAATCTTCAAACCCTGGTGGTTGGCATACATAAACCTCTTCCTGTATAGTGCCATACAGAAAAGCACTCTTAACATCCATCTGATACACAATGAATCCCTTGAATGAGGCATAAGCCAAAAACAATCTGATTGCCTCTATTCTTGCAACAGGTGCAAAAACTTCATCATAATCAATTCCCTCTTCTTGTGAATATCCCTGTGCAACCAATCTAGCCTTGTTTTTTATCACTATACCTCTTTCATCTTTCTTGTTTTTGAAGATCCATTTAGTGCCAATTGCCCTCTTCCCTTTGGGCAAATCAACCAATGTCCAGACTTCTTGAATTTTAAACTGAAGCAACTCCTCTTGCATAGCTTCAATCCAACTAGGATCTCTCAAAGCTTCAGTAACCTTCTTTGGTTCTGTTTGAGACAGAAAACAAGCAAATAAAGAAGTATTAACTGCTTCTGTATCAAGATTTACCTCATCCTCATTTTCTGAAGCTTCAAACACCTGACTTTGATTTCTTGTTTTAACAGCAGATTCAATATCACCTATTACATTCTCAAGTGGATGATCTTTATGAGTAATGTATTTAGATGCTGTTGTTTCTTGAATTTCCACTTCCAAGTTGGTATAATTTCATTCTTGTCCAGACTCACTACTTGACACTTCTCTTGAAATTCTCTTTGACAAAGGAGTAGAGCTCATCAAATGTACATAATTTAATTGTTCCTGCTCCTTGTCAAGCTGCTTTGTTGGTGTTTGATCAACATTCACACCTACCTTTGAATACTTCTGTGCTGGACTCATATCACTGTCTACTGCACTGTCTTCCATAACTGGTCTATCAGAATCATCAACATGAGTAAATGAGGTTTCATCTGAATTTTCTGATTCCAAATTCTGTGATGTCTTTGGTTGATCAGATTCAAACACTTCTGGGGGATCAGGAGACCAAATTGGAAACAATATGTATTCCAATGAATAATTCTTGTTTCCAGTTAGTATTACTGAGTCTGATCTTCTTTCTCCAGCACCTGTTCCTGTATTTGTACCTGCACTTGTACCTGCACTAGAATCCACATTTGTATATCTAAAGGCAGTATTAAGTGCATCAATATCAAACAGTGATTCAGGACCTTTTCCATCAGGATTAACAGTGTTTTCATTAAAAGTGATGTTCACTGATTCTTCTATGATCCTGGTCCTTTGATTGAATACCCTATAAGCTTTACTTTGAATAGAGTAACCAACAAATATCCCCTCATCTGCCTTACTCTCAAACTTTCCTAAGTGATCTTTGGTATTTAAGATTGTACAAGGACACCCAAAAGATTTTAAGAAACTAACCAATGGCTTTTTCTTAAATAACAGTTCATATGGTGTCTTGTTATGAGGCTTAACAACTAATACCCTATTCTGAACATAGCAAGCTGTGCTAACTGCCTCTGCCCAGAAAGACATAGGTAGCTTTGCATCAGATAGCATGGTTCTAGCAGCCTCAATCAGTGTCATATTCCTCCTTTCAGCTACTCCATTTTGTTGAGGAGTTCTAGGTGCACTAAATTCTCTCTTAATACCTTTAACTTCACAGAATTTATCCATCTCATGATTCTTAAATTATGTTCCATTATCACTTCTGATGATCTTAACTCTTTTATCCAATTGATTTTCCATCTTAGTTATAAATGATCTAAGTATTTCACCTGTCTCATCCTTTGTCCTAAGAAAGAAAACCCATGTAAATCTAGTATAATCATCAATAATCACAAGGCAATAAGATCTTTTCCCCATACTACTTATACTGGTTGGTCCAAATAAGTCCATATGCAATAAGTGTAAGGGTGTGCAGTTTGTGTTCACAGTTTTGGACTTAAATGAGGATTTGTGTTGCTTTCCCTTTAGACAAGAAACACAATGATCATCACATGAATAGACCTTTTCAGGCAATCCTCTAACAAGCTTGTTTTTGACAAGTTTATTAATGGTTTTGAAATTCATGTGACACATCCTCCTATGCCACAGTTCAGATTCATTCACACTTGCTTTAGAAATAAGACAATTTAAATCGGGTTGAGGTGTCATGTTTGCTAAGTCACACTTATATACATTATCTTGCCTTGGAATTCTCATTAAAATCATGTTTTCAGGTATTTTGAATTCTTTGGACAAGATAAGGCATTCAATGCCAGTAAAATGAACTGGGTTCTTTTTATCTGTGATTTGACTCACACTTAGCAAATTATACCTCAGTTGTTCCACAAAATAAACATTATCAAAACTTAGCTTTTCACTCTGAATTGTCCCTTTGCCTGTGATCTTTCCTCCTTTTGAATTGCTTCCAAAAGCTACATATCCACCATCAAAAGATTTGAAATCCTGTAGCTTTTCTTTGTCTCCAGTCATGTGCCTTGAGCATCCACTATCAATATGCCATAAGCTCTTTGGCTTGCCCTGCACAAACAGTCAAAAAGAGAATTAATTTCTCTTGGGAACCCAAACCAATTTGGCTTTGGGTTTCCCATGTGCATTCACATACTCAACTTTCTTGAAGATTATTGATTGTGATGCACTGTTGGTATTTGGATTTGTTAAATTATCAGACTTAATAGGTGTCCAAATCCAACTTATTTTAGACTTAACAGTGTTTTTTGGCTTAACAATTTTAACTGTTTTACCAAATGAAGAGTCAGTGTTAATTTTGTTAACACTGTTTTTGTATTTTGTTACCACTGTTTTAGTCTTTATACTTTTGGCTAAATTTGTTATTACTGCTGCAGTAGATTTACCTGTAACAGTGTTTAACATGTTAGCCTTTGAGGATATCTTCTGAACTCTGGCAGTATGATTAACTTTTGATTGAAAATTTTGTTTGTTAATCATATTTGTTTTTGTCCATGACTGTTTTCTAATCCTTTGAACATTCTCAGGATTATGATAACAGTCATATTGAAGATGACCCATTTTTCCACATATAAAGCAAGTCTTTTCTTTTATTACAGTAACATTATTACCCAGTCTCTGTGAAATCATTTGATTCCAGTTTCTTTGATTACCTCTGGGTTTTTGATTTTGAAAATTCTGTGAAAAAGAAGTACTTGCTTTACATTTACAATTAACACAGTTATTCACATCAGATTTAACAACAGGTTTAGTAACTGAATTAACTGTATTACTAATATATCCTAACCCATGTTTAGATTTGTTAGTGTTCATACTCACATTCTCTAAGGCCAGTTTAGCCTTTTCCTTAAACATTTTCTTACCCTCTTCTAGTTTATCAGTCTTAAGCTCAGAAACTAGACCAGTAATTACTCTCTTCACATTCTCACATGTTGACTCAGACTTAGATGATTCAGATTTTACACTCTTCTCACTAACAGATGTTCTATCACTCTGATCATCTTCTTCAGTCCAATCACTAACTTCACCTTCAACTAACATCTCATCATCAGATAAACTTTTAATTGGATCAGCCTTTTTAACCTCATCTGTCATTCCTCTTTTAAGTGAATTGATATCAATTTCACTTTTAGGAGGAAAATAGGTGTGATTATAAGGTGGAGGTACATTATTGTACCCTAATCCAGTCTTAAGTTTATCATGAATCTGTGAATCAATAAGTTTATTGACACTCTTTGAAGCATGTTCTAATTTACTTACATCAAGTCTTATACTATCTCTTTCACATGTGACCTCAGTAAGTTTCTTAGATAACAACTCTACTTTATCTTTAAACGTGTCTCTCTCCCACCTAGCATACTCAATGTCATATTTAAACTGTGTTGCATTGACTTCATATGACTTTATTTGATTTTCCAGATTTTCAATGACTGCTATGGTGTGTTTACTTTTGATTTCCCATTGTTTTAGTTCCTCACACACTTTTATATTATGATCCCTGTAATGTTTAACAGTTTGTTTACAAACAGCATAACATAATTTATTTTGTACCTCAATAGGAACTTCTGACTTTTTGTCAGATTCTGCAATGGCCATGAGACATTGATTATTCACAACATGTTCTTCTTGATCACTCCAGTCCCATCCACATCCATCCATAGAAACCAATGCATTTGCTGAAGCACCCTGAATTGGAATGTTCCTAGATTGAGTTTCATTGCTTCCAGCTCTTTGTCCATTACCATTCTGCTCTTGCCTAGGGTTTCTGCATTCTCTAGCAAAGTGTCTCATCTTGTGACAGTTGAAACACTCTATCTTGCTCTTATCAAACCAACTTGCATCATTCCTCTTGTATGCAAAGTTGTTCCTACCAGTCCTCTACATAAACCTTTTTGCTCTCTGAGTAATTAAAGCAATTTGCCACTTAATGTCCATCTCCTCTAAATCATCACCATCAAATTGTTCCAAATCTTCATTAGTAAGTGAAGAATTCACATTACTTGCAAAGAAAGATTCTAATATCTGATCATTAGAACTGTTAGATGATGATCCTGCTCCTCCTGAAACATAAGTAGAACCCATTTGACTTGACTCTGCTTTTGTTCCAGCCATAGACATAAAAGCAGCATTGTGACTATACCCAGATGCTTGCTTCTTACTTTCCACCTCAGACTCAAAGTTCCTCAGATCATTGTATATATCTTCTAATTCCTTGGTCTCAATATCTGAACTCTGCCTCAATCCAACAGTGTAGATTGTCCATTCATCACCCAATGATCTTAAGAACTTCCTGTTAAGATCTTCTTTGTCAATCTTAACCTTGTGATTTTCCAATTCTCCAACTAATTTAGTAAACCTATCAAAGGTTTGAGTTAGAGTTTCAGTTTTCACATGGCTAAAATTCTCAAATTGTTGCTTTAACAAAGATCTTTTATTCTTTTTGGTGTTGTCATTACCACCAAACCTCTTCTCAATTGCCTCCATTAGAACCTTGGGATCCTCACAGGAATCAAATCTACTCTGATGCTCATTAGGAATGGATAGCAACAGTGTGCTAAGAGCCTTGTACTCTGTAGATCTGATTTTTCTCTCTGCATCAGATGTTGGTGGTGGTCTCGGTTGCTTTACACCATCTCCATCAAGTGTTACTGGTATACCATTAACAACAACTTCCCACATCTGATAATCTGTGAGAAGCATATATTGCCTGATTCTGACCTTCCATAGGTCAAACTCATCAGGTTTGAGCATTGGAATCTTTGTTGCTTGAATTCCTTCATTCCCTTCAGTAGCCATTGAAATCAAAACTTAATTTAAAAACTAAACCTCAAACAATAATACGAATAATCCCAGATCTTCCTGTCTTCAAAGCTTCTCAAGCTCTGATACCACTTTGTTAGTCCCTGTTTAACTTAATAAACAATCGTATATAATAAGCCTTGAAGATATTATTGAGAAGTTGCGGAATCACACTCAATAATATTAAGAAGATCAACGAATATAAATTAATATGATGAACACGATAATATACCAAAAGCTTCAATCTTATTAATGATATAAGACGAATACACTTAATGTATTAGGGTTACAGAAAAACCTTGAAGCTGCGCAAAAACCTTAACCTATCTAGGTCTAAAGGATCTCTATTTATATCACATAGAGTCCTATACAATCTCCTACAAATATGGAATAAAATAACTTCCATAACCGACTCATACTTATCACAAAATCATAAACAGTTGTAACTACCAATCTGAAGTAAACAGTTGTGACTATTACACATTCAGTGGTAACTGCTTCAATTGTAATATAAGACCAAGTACAAATATACAATCAGTGTTAACTGCTACATATATAACTAACAGTTACAAATACATAAGCAGTTGTAACTACTTACAGACACATAACTATCAGTTGAAATTTATCTTCAATCAGTTGTAACACTTGTCTTCTCTTCAGTTTTCTTCTATCAGTTGTAGCTTTGTTAAAACAGTTGTAATCTTTAACATAAACAGTTTTAAACACTTGTACTCTGTCTTCTCTTCAACAACTTCAACCCAGAAACAGTTTTGACCCAACAGGTAGTGAGTCTGATACGACATTAATCGCCAATCAATCAATCTTCCATTAAAAGAAACGCCCAATAATTTAATCCGGAACCTCTTTCAATTCGAGATCATCCGTTATCATGTAAATTACCACCCGTTTCACAAATCCACCTTGATTTCCAACCACATCAGCAGCAGCTGTAGCTGGCTCGGGAACGTAGTGTGTGACAACGAGAGGCATTGTGTTGCCACAATTATACAATAGAGAATCTACCAACACTCTTGAGTTCAAGAAGGGAAAAAAACCCTCAAACTTCTGCGGAAATTAGTAGATTCGTCTAAGGATGCTGAAAAATTTAAATAGAGAAATCTCGGTTGAAGAGAAATTAATATTTGTTACTTTCTTTTTGAGAGATCATATCTGATCACGAAAAGTGAATTTGGTATATATCGAAGAAATTAGATGAGAGAAGAGATGGAGAAGATAGTCTCGGAAAATTCTGATAATTGATGATCATAAAGGGTTTGGATGAAAAAGTGACCTAATGTACGTGTTATTTATACTACAAGAATGAATACGTACCATTAATGAATTCTTTGAATCCTAACAAGTTATAACAGCAATAAGCTAACTACCGACTGTAACCGCCACTAAGGCATTTCAATTTGGGCGATGTTTAACTAACCCGCTACTAATTGTTTCTCACAATTGAAGAGTGATAGTTTTACGGTTTTACCCGCTTCGAAATGAATTTTCTCGTGGCGGTTTAAAATTAACCGCTATAATTGGTTACCCCTATTGTAGCGGGTTCTTTTAACCGCCATAAATGTTATTACTTGAGGCGGTTTAACCTTAACCGCTACATTTGTGTAGTTGGGACCCCACTTTTTGACTGCTAAACCGCTACAATTTAGATAATTGGACCCACTTTATATTCTATATAGCGGTTTTCACTTATAACCGCTATAATGTTGCGCTCTTTTTACTCGTTTTTGTACTAGTGTCAATGAAGATGTGCTATTGCTTGAAGGATTACTTTGATTGTGTAAAATGACAACAAGACAAAGCTTCACTAGAAGATTCACTTGTGGAGATCGAATAAGACATTATTGAGGAGGAAGGAAGTAGAAATCCCAGTCCGAGTGAAGTAAACAATCAAAGTCTACATACCATTGATGAACATGAAGATACGGAAGACTATTGAAGATGTTGAAGAATTTGAAGACTAAATTGACATTACATTATGATGATTCCACATTTTCATTGAAGCCTGTGAAGAATTTAAAGGCCAATATGAAATTTCTACATTCTATTGATTTTATTGTTAAGTACTAGTCTAGTAGTGAGTAGTGACTCTTGAAACTTTCATGCAAATGCAACAACCTTATGGCTACATTATGTTTGAAGTAATTTTTAGAATCCTTTAGTTTATTATTACTTAATTGATTATAACAAAGTATGATATGCCCTCGCATTGTGACGGTATGAATCTAACATCCCTAAATTATACTCGTAAATGCATATGTAATTGTCAAAGAGATGATAATAATAGTTTTCCTTATATGTCCGAACATAGTATCAAGAAATACATATCTTTAGATATTGGCTGATATATTTTAAAATATTATAACGACCTACATGTTAACAACTATAATAACTATACATTCATCAAAGCTTATAATGATATACTAAATTATGTTTATTAATTTACAAGTCTTGAAAACATGAAGTAAAATAAGTCATGTTAACCTAAAAATCCATTATATACAACAGAATAATTTACTCTAGGACTTGAACTTAACTACTTTAGAAGCAATTGAAAACAACTTAACCACTCATGCAAGTCTTTATTTAGTATTTTTAATCATAATAATATACTTCGTATAATATTTTTAACTTACTTGCACTAAAGTTCAACCAACTTACTATTCATAGTTGTTTGCTAATTGATATTAAGGGATAATAGTATAATTTTATTTGCTTTATTATGTTTGTTTTAAGTTAGAAGTATACAAAACTATTTGTACATAATAACTAATCGAAAAAATAAGAAAGCCCTAAAAAGCTTGATCCAGGGCTGAGCCCGTTAGACCCGTTCGTGCCTTAGTAGGCCTAGTTTTTTTGTCAAGGTATGACCTTAATCTAGCCTGAAATTTTTTAGGCCCGAACTTTTTTAAATCGAAAAACCCCTAACATTTTTAGGTCCGAGGTTTGTGCACCTGTAGGCTCTAGTAAATACTGGGTAAAATAGTAATACACCATTGGCAAGCTTAAAGTGAAAGTTGGGCAAATTCAGAAACTTATATAGTTGAGGGACTGAAAATAGAAGTGAGCGCAGAGTTGAGGGTCAAAGTCGTAGATATAACTCATCCATCTGCAGATTAGGGTTTTACGAGATTATTAAATTTATGGGCTTTGATAGAACAAAATTTTTTGATACATACACCACCGAATATATGTATTAAACTATTGTACAGTACATATTAATATTTATAAGGTGTATGTATTAAAAAATTTGTTGTATTTAACAACACCCTAAATTTATTCGTAGAAGACCGACCCTTCACTCCCGTCTGCCGCCGTAGAAGACCCTTACTCACAATCCAACCATGGCCGTCGGGTACTCTCTTTCAATCTCTCTCCATTTCTAGAATGTAATCAATCATAAGCTTAGTAAGAATTGACGTGTTTATTTGTAAATTTTCAGAACGAACAAGAGAATTTCCAAGGGAAAGAAGGGTGGGAAGAAGAAGGCGTAAGTACAATTTACATAAGCGGCAATTACATAAATTTGTGTTATATATAAGTTTAATATTAATATAAATATAAATATATAAATTATAATTGTATATTGGTTGCGGCAATAAACAGAGTTGATCCAATGTTAAAGAAGGATTGGTATGGTATTAAAGCTCCATCTCTATTCAGTACTAGAAATGTTGGTAAAACCCTAGTCTCCCGTACCCAGGGTACTAAGGTAATTTACAATATCCTTGCTCTTTTATTTTTAACAATCAATAATTATGTGTTTATGTTTATTTGTAAATTGTTCTGCTGCCAATGAGCTTTAGTGTAATAATAATTAGTTTAGAGTATGCCACAGTTTTTTATATCTTGTTAAGTATGTAATGTATGTAGGATTTGATTTGTAACTGTAGGTGAGTGGTTAATTTCATAATCAATGAGTTTTGTAAAATGTGATATATATATATATATATTATATATATATATATATATATATATATATTATTGTAGTTATGTTGTCAATTGGTTATGTTAATTTAAGTATTTGGGTACATGGTATGTTTGCAACTCTAGTTGTTTGGTTTTAAGCAAACGAGCTTTCTTGGCGTTTTGTTCGATGAGGCTTTTTTTTATGATAAAATTTTGAAACTTGACTCTTTTCATCAGATTGCTTCAGAAGGACTCAAACATCGTGTGTTTGAGATTTCATTGGCTGACCTCCAAAACGATGAGGATCATGCCTACAGAAAGATTCGTTTGAGGGCTGAAGATGTTCAAGGAAAGAATGTTTTGACTAACTTTTGGGTACGTTACTATAGTTATTGCGTCAGATATTTCTAAGGATGAATCGTTGTTGAATTTTTAACGTTGCGAATATTTTCCAGGGAATGGATTTCACTACAGACAAGCTGAGGTCGCTTGTTAAGAAATGGCAGTCTTTGATTGAGGCTCATGTTGATGTAAAGACTACCGATAATTACACTTTGAGGATGTTCTGTATTGGCTTTACCAAGAAGCGTGCTAACCAGGTCAAGAGGACTTGCTATGCACAATCAAGCCAGATCCGTCAGGTAGTATCTTAACTGCGATTTTCAATAGTTTGTGCTCTTTTTTGTTAAGTGGTAAAAATGTAGTGGAATTTAGCGGGTTGTGTAAGGGGTAGAATTGGCTTCGGTTTGTATTGGACCTTATTTAGTAGCCGAGCCAGTTGGGGTGCACTACTAGCTATTTTTGGTTCATTTTTAATTTATATAAGGTATAATCCATACAAGGAAATTTTACCTTACAGAGGACCTTGTATGGATTATACCTTATTTAGATTGCTTATTAGCTTATATGCCTATCTGAATTTGAATACAATAGGCTCAAGTTTAGTTTTTGGATAAGCTTATTTGCTTGAGCTTATACGCGGATATGCCTATTTTAGTGTAATATTTCTTAAGTCTGAAATAATCCCCATTTTTCTGGCTTATTTGGTTATAAGCAGTAACCCTACCCAAACACCCCTTTAGTTTGTTTTATTGAAGGCTATAATATATATTTGCGATTCTGATGTGGTAATTATTAATTGTTCGTTTATAACTAAAAGTTGTTTTTGATTTTGTAGATTCGTAGGAAGATGAGGGAGATAATGGTGAGCCAGGCTCAGTCTTGTGATCTCAAGGAGCTGGTTCAGAAGTTCATTCCTGAATCAATTGGAAGGGAGATTGAGAAGGCAACATCTAGCATCTACCCTCTGCAGAATGTCTTCATTTGCAAGGTTAAGATCTTGAAGGCACCAAAGTTTGACATTGGCAAATTGATGGAGGTAGTTTTATATGAATACTCTAGTATTTTGTCTTTTCTTATTTATCAAATTCAGTTACTCCGTATTATATTTGAAATTGTTCATTTTATGCTTTTTCCATTTTAGTCTGCGATTCAAATGATATAACATACTCAATTTAATGTTTTATTATTATTATACATTAGTTACTCGTTAGTCTTTCCCATTTTGTGATCTTTTACCTTATATAAGGTGTAATCTATATTTTATACAAGGTCTTAAACAAGACTTCTGAAACATAGTCTTCATCTTCTAGGAGTCTGTCTGGTCCTTATTGGGTTGGCTTGTGTGTTATGTTGCATGTTTCTCTTGTTGGGGTTCGATTATTCTTGCTCATCAAATAATGTTATCATTTCCTGCCAATGTATCAATAGGTGCACGGTGATTATTCAGAAGACATTGGTGTTAAAATGGAGCGACCTGCAGATGAGCCAATTCCTGAAGAAACTGAAGTCATTGGGGCTTAAAAGATGAGAGTTTTGAAGTTCTATTCTTTCCCATCTAATTTGTCTATATGAGACACACCCATATTGTTTTTGTTTTACGAAAGATTAGTGATGTTTTACTCCCTTTTAAGTTGGATATACAACTTTGTAGTTTCAACTATTTGATGATCTTTATACAACTTAAGCCATATGCGCAAACTTATTAATGCAAAGGTTGATCTCATGTACGTGGCTGGGTTTGTGTAGTTGTAGAACTTGTAGTCGATACAGGTAGTTGAAAATTGCAGCTAAATTATATGGTGGTTTCGGTTTCAATTGATTGGGGGTAAAACTTATTTGACTTTAGCTGGTAGTCAGTCATTTGAATAGTAGTGCTTTAATTCATCTAATCATTTTAGTATCATACATATATTAATCTATAATTAATGAACCTTGTTATATAAAATTAAGTAGATTGCTCTTTAGGATAGAGTTCGGTTTACATTTAAACTTTAGAAACCCATGGATTCGCCTCACTGAGTTAACCATCCACCTTATATGCACTTGACTGTATATTCTGTACACCTACATCAAGGCAATGTATATCCCTCTTGATCTTCAAAAGACGAGGAAAACGGGTCTACTGGGTGGTAGTCTTTTGATCCCGAAGCTCATTGCTCTGGTCTTTCACCGACATGTGTGTGATATGTGTATTTAAACAAGAGGACTTAAGGATGATATATAGAATTTCGATAAGAGGTTAATGAAGACATACTAGAGGCTCGTATACATTGTCATATTTTTAAGATGACATAGTTACACCTAGCTTAGTTCAGCAGGTTATTGCCATTACACCATGTCATTTCATCTCGTACATTAAAATTTCGAAGTACATTGTATGCATATAATAAAACTTTATGCAGAGTTTGATGTATGAAATACAAACAAAAGTATAAGTATATGCCATTACACCATGTCATTTCATCTCGTACATTAAACTTTCGCAGTACATTGTATGTGTATAATAAAACTTTATGCACAGTTTTGATGTATGAAATAAAAACAACAGAATAAGTATACATCACCTTTAACTAGCCGTTCTAAAAAAAAATAAAAAATATATACATCACCTTCCTATATATTGCCACTAGGTTTTAAACCCGTGTATATACACGGGCGTTGAATGCCTATTTGAGTTTTATAGGTTAACATGTATAATTAAAAGATTTTTAATATTTGATATGGTAATCTTATTCTTAAATTAGAAAATGTAAAGTTTATTTAATTGTAGCGTATGTATGTTTCCCGCACTATGTAAACTAAATGCTTTTTATTTATTTTTTGTCTAATGAAAAAAATCTTAAGAATTTAGAGATTGTGTTATCTTTATATTCTACATTGTTATCCAATGAGTTAGAAATCCATATCGGTATAGATCAATCCATTATTTCGTTATGATTTTTAATATCTTATAATTTTGACTCAATTAATCGTGTGTTGTTTCAAACCTATGAACACCACTACATACAACTTAAGGTTGTTTTCAAGACTCAAATCAAAGCCCTCAATTTTATCTATTATTCATGTGTAGATTTTAAGAAGAAATTCACTAAATGAAATAGTAATAATATTTAAAAAAGACACAAACTGAATTAGAAAAAAAATATATGTATATAACTTTGCTTGTAATGATTATCCCATTTATTTTAAAAATTAAATTCTAATAGCTTGTATGATTCTAATATTGTTGATAAATTATTCAAATTTTATTTGAGTTATGAGTTATAAGACATCAATTTGTATATTTTCAAAATATAATATTTCTTCATTCATCATCATCACCATCCTATCTAATCTCTCTCTCTTTCCCATTTCTTTCAAAAACCAACATCACCACCACCACAAAAATCACAAAATAACACACTAAAACGACCTCAAATCATCAAGCTTTTTTGGAGAAAAAGATTCACCTCGCAACGATCTACAACTTCATCTTTTCGAAATTTCATTTCGACACCGCGTAAGTTTCCGACAAAAACCAGAAACTCTCCGATTTCACTCATTTTTACATGTTTGTCGTTTATATATGTTTAAAATGTCCATATGTGGGTTGGGTAAAAGATTTGGACCAAGTGGTCACCGGAAAACTCGTTTTTGCCTCAAAAATCCGTCAACAGCTTTAAGTGTCGCAACGACGACTGCAGTATAGCGTCACTTCGTGCGTCACTTAAGTGACGCATTGAGTGTCGCTAAAAGCCCTAATTTTGCGTCACTTGCCTAAGTGCCGCATAAAACCCTTTTTTCCCGACACTTGCCTAAGTGTCGCAAATTCAATACCCGTCACTATAAACCGACACTTATAGCGTCACTTGTTTAAGTGACGCCTATAATCGAAAACAGATTTCACCCGTCACTAACCTTAGTGACTCATGACCTTTATACCGACACTTACAACCGACACTTCCTTAAGTGTCGCCCTCTATGCGTCACTTGCCCAAGTGACGCCATTAATCAGAATCAGTCATTTCATGCGACATTTCCTAAGTGTCGCATAAACCCTTGAGTGTCGCTATAAGTGACGCTGAAAACAGAATGTTTACAACTCATTTTTACTAAGTGTCGAGACCTAAATTTTATCACTTGATTTCACCCAAATTCAAGTCCAGATGCGTTTTTCACCAAAGCAATTTAGTAGAAATAAAAAATTTTCGAGCTGACTTGCACTAGTACAGATCTGCGATTTGGTCACACCAGAAAAGCGTGACTAAAATCATATGGTCACACTCGTTTTTTCACCTTGTGTGTGACTAAAGGTCGCGCCACCAAAGGGGTCCATACGGTCACACTAGCTGGTTAGTGGCCGTATCCATTTAAAAAGAGTAACCAAAACCATAAAATGTGTGACCATAAGCTCTTTAAAATCAAGTGAAAGTGTATTTTGTGTGACTATTTTCCATCCAATGGTCACTTGAGTTGTATGTTTGTGTGACCATTTGTAACATTTAGTCACACAACAAGTTCTTTATTTTGGGATTTGGTTACATAAATTTAAGCCAAATGTGACCAAAAGTGTTAATAAGTGTGACCATATGATCTTTAAAGTAAGGTAAACTTGTATTTTGTGTGACCATATGCTCATTAATGTCAAGTAAAACATGTATTTTGTGTGACTGTTGTCCATCCAATGGCCACTTTATTTTCATATTTGTGTGACGTTTTGTATCATTTAGTCACACAAGGAGTGATTTATTCTGGGATTTGGTCACATAAAATTAAGCCAAAAGTGGCCGTAGGTGGTAATAAGTGTGACCATAAGCTCTCTAATGTCAAGTAAACTTGTACTTTGTGTGACTATTGTTCATCCAATGGCCACTCTATTTTCATGTTTGTGTGACGTTATGTATCATTTAATCACACAAGTAGTGATTTATTATGGGATTTGGTCACATAAAATTAAACCAAAAGTGGCCGTAGGTGATAATAAGTGTGACCATATGCTCTGTAATGTCAAGTAAACTTGTATTTTGTGTGACTATTGTCCATCCAATGGTGACTTTATTTTCATGTTTGTGTGACGATTTGTATCATTTAGTCACACAAGTAGTGATTTATTCTGGGATTTGGTCACATAAAATTAAACCAAAAGTGGCCGTAGGTGATAATAAGTGTGACCATATGCTCTGTAATGTCAAGTAAACTTGTATTTTGTGTGACTATTGTCCACCCAATGGCCACGTTATTTTTATGTTTGTGTGGCCTTTTGTAACATTTAGTCACACAACGAGTGTTTTATTTTGGGATTTGGTCACATAAGATTAAGCCAAAAGTGGCCATATGTGTTAATTTGTATGACCATATGCTCTGTAATGTTAAGTAAACTTGTATTTTGTGTGACTATTGTCCACCCAATGGCCACGTTATTTTTATGTTTGTGTGACCTTTTGTAACATTTAGTCACACAACGAGTGTTTTATTTTGGGATTTGGTCACATAAAATTAATCCAAAAGTGGCCATAGGTGATAATAAGTGTGACTATTGTTCACCCAATGGCCACTTGAATTGTATGTTTGTGTGACGTTTTGCAGTATATAGTCACACAAATAATTAATCAAACAGTGGCCACAATGTGTGACCATATTATGTAACTACATCTTTTAGTCACATATAACAAATCAATAATTTGTGTTACAATATGAATTATATAATACCACAAACAAAATTGGAATGTGTAACACCTGCATAATTAGGATAATTAATTATGCCAAATTGTTTGTAACTAGTTGTAATTAGTATGTAATAGGACTAATTACAGGCTCTATTTGTATATATATATAAGGTGATTTATATATATGTGTGTGTACTTACGCGATTTGGATAAATCGTGCGAATTAACCGGACGGAGTCCGACACAGTTTATTTGGACGTTGGTGACAGAAATTTACTTAAATAATGAGAATGTATTTTGTTATATACAATACGCAACCGAACGAGCATTATTTATAGATTATCGCGACGACATTTTAACTAACGCAACAAAACGTAATAAACGCGACTTAATAATTTAAATATTGCGACAAATGTTTTTATTATTAATTTCAAGACATTTTATTTAAATACTCTAGTTACATTTTAAAATATAACGGTTTGGTTAAAAATACTAAAAACAAAGGATTTAACGATTAGGACACGGAGTAAATACTGTATTTTAGGGAGCGTTTTCCCCTCCCTAGTCTCTTGGATCAGCCAACACCCCTTCCCCTCCTCATTCTTCTTTCATTTTCATTATCTCCAAAAACACACATACCCCAAAAACACTCTCACTAAAAATACTACCAAATTTTCGGAATACAAACCGACCCACGAAAATTACATATTCGGAATCACCATCACGAGTGGAACAAGAATATCAAGATCGTTTTCATCATCTCATCCTCCATTTAGCTCGATTTGCAAAAGTAAGAAATTCCTAAAATCTTAGATCTATTCAATTTGGTGTAATGTTTTGATGTTTTGATGTGTACACAACTTAGATATAACCTAATACATGAAGAATACACGATTTTATAGCTCAAAAATGGGTTAGATTTGCGTTTTTGGTCGAAAATTCTTGAAACCCGAAAGTTTCTGGGCTGGTGTTCATACATGCGACACAAGCCTTGTGTCGCATACTGTGTCGCATAAACCCGTTTGTGTCGCACCTTGTGTCGTACCAATCCTTTAGTGTCGTAACCTTTGCGACACAATATTGTGTCGCACTCTATGTCGCATACTATGTCGTATTTAATACGACACAACCGTTCTGTCGCTATTGAATTAGCATCGCAAGCTTTTTGCGACACAACCACTGTGTCGCAGAGCTCTTGTGTCGCATCCCTCATGCGACACAACCCTTGTGTCGCATATAAACCCTTGTGTCGCATATTATGTCGCAGAAAACAGAAAACTTGGAAATTTTAAAGGATTTTCACTATAGAAAAAGTCAAAGTTACTGTACAAAAAAGTCAAATTTTACTGTAGCAGTACTGTAGCAAATCTACTGTAGCAAAGTCAACATTTTAGAATTTTTGCTACAAACCGTCACCAACGGGCCAAACATGTTTTCCAACAAACAAACAATTACAAACATACGGACAAACACTGGATATACTAGTTGTGTACAACTAAACGAAACGTCTCGTGAGACGCATACTTACATAACTTCATATGATTAGGCATTTGAAGGTTACGGGTTCAGAGAACCTACTTGCTTTACTTACTACTTGCTAATTGCAACGAATTACTACAAGACTCAGGTGAGTCTTACGGCCCCACTTTTACTGTTTTATCTTATTGGGGGAGAAACATGCAACTGCTTTTCTTTGAACACAAGTACTAGAACTGTTTACTATACCAAACGAAATTGCATGAGTTTACTTACAAACAGAAGTCTCTCCATCATATATCGTTAGTTATGGACTTAAGCGCGAACACTAGTTAATGGATCCATTAGGGAAATGACCCTCCCCACCCGGGGCAGTAGCGCTGCCACGTACTGATTTTCACGTAGAAACGGGTGACTACTTATTCGTTACTGATGCTTGCTCAATTACGAGCATGTCACGGGAGCAAACTTATTACTTACGGGTTAAGCTTCGATTATGAGCCTCATGGCAACGGTATAAACTTACTTACTTACATTTGCGGGATTGCAAATACTGGTTTACGATTTCTAGATTGAAATTGCTGATTTTAAGCCTGCGGGCATTACTGATGAAATCTCGTGTTCAAAACTTATATTACTTACAAACCTGTGAGATTCACCAACCTTTTGGTTGACACTTTTTAGCATGTTTTCTCAGGTACCCGGATGGAGTAGGATTACTCCAGGATTTTAGCTAGAGTCGCATGATTTCAACACAACTGCATTAACGGAGATTCTTAGCATTATCTTTTGTACATTACGATTATGTAATAGAATCTCCCGCTACACGCGCGGACTCTAGGGAAACTACATTTTTGTATACGAAAACACTAAGTTTTCAAACAATATATCTATGGAATGTAACTAATTTACAAACGTTGCATATAGATGTCGTTTACTTTATCTTTGTGCTGTGATATTTGATTAGTAACACCCCAAACTATGCTTCCGCAAAACAGTGAATTTCGGGGATGGAGTAGGATTACTCCAGGATTTTAGCTAGAGTCGCATGATTTCAACACAACTGCATTAACGGAGATTCTTAGCATTATCTTTTGTACATTACGATTATGTAATAGAATCTCCCGCTACACGCGCGGACTCTAGGGAAACTACATTTTTGTATACGAAAACACTAAGTTTTCAAACAATATATCTATGGAATGTAACTAATTTACAAACGTTGCATATAGATGTCGTTTACTTTATCTTTGTGCTGTGATATTTGATTAGTAACACCCCAAACTATGCTTCCGCAAAACAGTGAATTTCGGGGGTGTTACAGATTGGTATCAGAGCCTAAGGTTATAGTGAACTAGGTTGCATTTAGTAGGCCTAGACTATGACCGTTAGGCAGTATTCTCTCATTAGGCATGACTGGTTCAGGAATTACAGCATACGACTTTAATTTAACATAGCCTGATCAACTATGTACAATTAAGGAAAGATGATGTGAGACCTGAAATGATTATGTTGAACGGGGATACGTTAGTTGACTCTGACCACGAGAGAACCGGACCCTTACTTGATACGTGCTAGACACTAGGCTGGATATGATATATGTATATATATATTAGCCTCGTCTTACTTACACTCTGCCACAGGAATGGCAAACACACCACCTAATCCGTCACACTCTCACTCACATGGGTCACGGAACCCACGAGTAGCCAGGAGGAACACAAGGTCGCCTCGAAACAGCCCTTATCCTGTACATAACTCTCAGAACTTGGCACATCTCACGTTGCCAGTATTGGCTACCCAACTTCACCGTCAGGAGCAAAGGCTCGAACATCTCGAACGGGAACAACTTCGAATGACCTACCTGCTTCGCCAGGCACTTGATCACATATCCCAACTCCAGCGAGAACAAGAGGATACCAACCTCTCTGTAAGCATAATTCAGGACTCAATGACCGCCGAATTAGGTGCGGATGAACTTGTAAGAAATCGACTTGAGGAATGTGAACAGCGTTCACAGGAGGCTGAAGATCACTCTCGAGCACTAGCACAACGACTGGCTTTGGTTGAAGACAATGCCAGGCAAACCAACAGGCTGGCAGAAACCGTGGACCGCCTTGTCGTGCTGATGGAACAAATTAATCTACATTAAGACTAGTGTAGTCTTTGTCTTGTAATCTATCTCGTAATCTAATGACTACCTAGCACTACTCTATAAACTAGTCGGATGTAACAATTCCCGACACCTTTTGTAATATCTCTGTAGGATGTAACCTTTGAACTCGCGTTATCCATCAAATATTCCTTGTTATTTCAACTCATATAAATTGTCATTTACCATATGATGTTATGTATTACTGCTTTTATACATGTACATCTGTGACAATTACAAGCTCCTACAAAATCTCATGTATCTTCATTTCTTTTATTGAAGAATCATGCCGCCAAAGACAAGACCATATACCGATGCCCAGATTACCTCCCTTATAACCCAGGCTGTTACTGAAGCCTTGGCTCGGAATACTCCACCAAGTTCCACGAGGAACAGCGATGCCGCTGAAACCTCTGCTGCTAAACCTTGTTCTTACAAGGACTTCCAGAACTGCAAACCTCTAAACTTTGCAGGTACCGAGGGAGCTATCGGTCTAGTACGCTGGATCGAGAAAGTTGAGTCTGTATTTCTTATCTGCAACTGTGCGGAGGGAGATAAGGTTAAGTTCTCCGTTAGTACTTTTACTGACACCGCACTCACCTGGTGGAACACTTATGCCCAGACTGTGAGTGTTGCTACTGCTTACCAACTCCCGTGGGAGGAGTTGAAAGAAATGTTGAGGGGCGAGTACTGCCCCAGGGATGAATTGAAACAACTGGAAATGGAATTCTGGAACCACAAGATGCAGGGTGATGATATCACCGGATACACCAACCGTTTCCATCAACTGGCACTCCTGTGCCCAACCATGGTCGATCCTGAGTACAAGAGGATCGAGAAATTCGTTGATGGTCTTCCTGAGAGACTCCAAGACCTGGTGACTTCATCCAAACCGGGTACTATTCAGAGCGCCATCCGTATGGCCCATGAACTAACGGCAAATTCTGTCCGCCGTGGCACAACTTCAACCCCATCTGCAAACAACAAACGCAAATGGGAGGGAAACCCCAACTCATCCAACCAAACCTCCAACAAAAAGCCTGAGTACATTAAGGCTTATTCATCCGGAACCTCGGAGAAGAAAGGGTACAGCGGGAGCAGACCCTACTGTCCCAAATGCAACCGCCACCATGACGGTTCTTGCCCTTGCTCCAACTGCAAACGGTTCGGGCACCTAGCCAAGGATTGTCTAACCAACATTTCTACCCCCAACACCAACGCACCAAAGGCCTGCTTTGGGTGCGGAAATTCAGGGCACTTCAAGAAAGATTGCCCAAAGCTGAAAAATAACAACAACCCTGCTCGCGGTAGAGCATTCGTTATCAAGGCTGGGGAAGCCAGACAAGACCCGAATGTCATGACGGGTACGTTCCTTCTCAACGACCTTACTGCTTCTGTATTATTTGATACCGGTGCCGATAGAAGCTTCATTTCTGAGAAATTTAGCCATTTACTTGATATAACTCCCACTGCCTTAGATGCTAAATACATTGTAGAATTAGCTAACGGCAAACTGATTGAGACTGATAGCATCATACACAACTGTACACTTAACCTCACGAACGAAACGTTTTCCATTGATTTAATCCCTGTCGAGATCGGCAGCTTCGATATTATTGTCGGTATGGATTGGTTATCCAAGCACCGAGCTGAAATCATCTGTCATGATAAACTCGTTCGCATACCTCTTGTCTCCGGTGGAACCTTAGTCCTACAAGGGGAGACCGGTAGACGGAATCTGAATATTGTATCCTGTCTGAAAACGAGAAAATATCTACGAAAAGGGTATCAAGCCATCCTTGCACATGTAACGGAGAAGAAGTCGGAGGAGAAGCGACTTGAGGATGTTCCAATCGTGCGGGATTTCCCGGAAGTCTTTCCTGAAGACTTGCCCGGACTTCCGCCACCTAGACAAGTTGAATTTCAAATCGAACTTGTGCCCGGAGCTGCACCCGTGGCACGAGCCCCTTACCGTTTAGCACCATCCGAATTGCAGGAATTGTCTAACCAACCACAGGAACTCCTGGACAGAGGATTCATTCGACCAAGTTCCTCGCCTTGGGGAGCTCCGGTCTTATTCGTGAAAAAGAAAGATAGATCTTTCCGCATGTGTATCGATTACCGAGAGCTGAATAAGCTAACCATAAAGAATCGGTATCCACTTCCCAGAATCGATGACCTATTTGACCAACTCCAGGGATCGAGTGTTTACTCAAAGATTGACCTACGGTCGGGTTATCATCAACTCCGAGTCCGTGACAATGATATCCCAAAGACAGCTTTCCGAACTCGTTATGGGCATTACGAATTCCAAGTGATGCCATTCGGGTTGACCAACGCACCGGCCGTATTCATGGACCTTATGAATCGGGTGTGCAAACCATATCTTGACAAATTCGTCATTGTGTTCATCGATGATATCTTGATTTACTCTCGCAACGAGCAGGAACATGCTCAACATCTGAAAACCATTCTAAGACTCCTGAAACACGAAGAGTTATATGCCAAATTCTCTAAGTGTGAGTTCTGGATTCGAACCGTTCAATTCCTCGGGCACGTGATTGACAGCCAAGGAATTCATGTTGATCCCGCCAAGATTGAAGCAATCAAGGGCTGGGAGTCACCGACCACTCCAACCGAAGTGAGACAATTCTTAGGTCTTGCTGGTTACTACCGCCGATTCATCGAAAACTTTTCAAGAATAGCTGTTCCCCTAACCACACTGACTCAGAAAGATAAGAAGTTCGATTGGACTGATAAACAAGAGTCAGCTTTCCAGCTATTGAAAAGCAAACTTTGCAGTGCACCAATCTTGTCCTTACCCGAGGGCACCGACGATTTCGTAGTTTACTGCGACGCCTCACACCAAGGACTTGGTTGTGTGTTGATGCAACGGGAAAAAGTCATTGCCTATGCCTCACGACAACTAAAAATTCACGAGAAAAACTATACGACCCACGACCTCGAGTTAGGTGCTGTGGTCTTCGCATTGAAAATCTGGAGACATTATCTCTACGGTACGAAAAGCACTATCTTCACTGATCACAAAAGTCTCCAACACATATTCGATCAGAAGGATCTAAACATGAGGCAACGTCGCTGGGTTGAGTTACTTAGTGACTACGACTGCGAGATCAAATACCATCCGGGCAAGGCTAACGTAGTTGCCGATGCCTTAAGCCGAAAAGAACGAGTGAAACCCCTTCGAGTCCGAGCACTTTCTATGACAATTCGTAACGAGCTTCCTGCTCAAATTCTTACCGCTCAACTTGAAGCACTCAACGATGAAAACTTGAAAAATGAAGCCTTGCGAGGCTTGGATAAACAATTCGAAATCAAACCCGATGGAACTCGATACTTCTCTAACCGGGTGTGGTTACCCAAATTCGGAAACTTGCGAGATTTGGTGATGGCTGAAGCTCACAAATCTCGATACTCTATACATCCTGGCTCTGACAAGATGTATCACGACGTCAAAGGGTTGTATTGGTGGCCTAACATGAAAGCTGACATCGCCTTGTACGTCAGTAAATGCCTAACCTGTTCCAAAGTCAAGGCCGAACACCAAAGACCCTCGGGGTTGCTCCAACAACCTGAAATTCCGCAATGGAAATGGGAACAGATTTCCATGGACTTTATTACCAAACTACCAAAAACTTCGAATGGTTGCGATACCATTTGGGTGATCGTGGACCGTCTCACGAAATCTGCTCATTTTCTGGCCATCAAGGAAACCGACAAGATGGAGCGTCTGACTCGCATCTACATCAAAGAAATCATCTCGCGACACGGTGTACCTATCTCGATCATCTCGGATAGGGACAGCCGTTTTACTTCGAACTTTTGGCAATCATTACAGAAATCTCTTGGTACTCGTCTGGATATGAGTACTGCTTATCACCCGCAAACCGATGGCCAAAGCGGGTGAACTATTCAAACACTGGAGGATATGCTACGAGCCTGCGTAGTTGACTTCGGTACTTCTTGGGAAAATCACTTACCGTTGTGCGAGTTCTCGTACAACAACAGTTACCATACCAGCATAAAGGCTGCACCCTTCGAGGCACTTTACGGGCGTAAATGCCGATCACCGATCTGTTGGACTGAGTTAGGAGATTCCCAACTCACGGGTCCAGATATCATTCAAGAAACTACTGAGAAAATCGTTGGTATTCAAAACCGGCTGAAAGCCGCACGTGATCGTCAGAAAAGCTATGCTGACGTGAGACGCAAACACATTGAGTTCCAGGTAGGGGACAAGGTACTTCTTAAAGTGGCACCGTGGAAGGGTGTCATTCGATTCGGAAAACGAGGCAAACTAAATCCTAGATACATCGGACCATTCGAAATCCTTGAAAGGATTGGTCCAGTGGCATACCGCCTGCAACTTCCTGCTGAACTTAGCAGCGTACACAACACATTCCACATTTCTAACTTGAAGAAATGTCTGTCTGACGAGACACTGATTATACCGCTCGACGAAATTCAAATCGATGATAAACTTCATTTTGTCGAGGAACCTATGGAAATCATGGACCGTGAGGTCAAACGATTGAAACAGAGTCGTATTCCCATCGTAAAGGTCAGGTGGAATTCTAGGCGCGGCCCTGAGTTCACCTGGGAACGGGAAGACCAAATGCGACAGAAATACCCACATCTCTTCCCAGATAACGCACCGTCCGTGCACTCAAGCTAATTTCGGGACGAAATTTCTTTAACAAGGGGAGAATGTAACACCTGCATAATTAGGATAATTAATTATGCCAAATTGTTTGTAACTAGTTGTAATTAGTATGTAATAGGACTAATTACAGGCTCTATTTGTATATATATATAAGGTGATTAACCGGACGGAGTCCGACACAGTTTATTTGGACGTTGGTGACAGAAATTTACTTAAATAATGAGAATGTATTTTGTTATATACAATACGCAACCGAACGAGCATTATTTATAGATTATCGCGACGACATTTTAACTAACGCAACAAAACGTAATAAACGCGACTTAATAATTTAAATATTGCGACAAATGTTTTTATTATTAATTTCAAGACATTTTATTTAAATACTCTAGTTACATTTTAAAATATAACGGTTTGGTTAAAAATACTAAAAACAAAGGATTTAACGATTAGGACACGGAGTAAATACTGTATTTTAGGGAGCGTTTTCCCCTCCCTAGTCTCTTGGATCAGCCAACACCCCTTCCCCTCCTCATTCTTCTTTCATTTTCATTATCTCCAAAAACACACATACCCCAAAAACACTCTCAATAAAAATACTACCAAATTTTCGGAATACAAACCGACCCACGAAAATTACATATTCGGAATCACCATCACGAGTGGAACAAGAATATCAAGATCGTTTTCATCATCTCATCCTCCATTTAGCTCGATTTGCAAAAGTAAGAAATTTCTAAAATCTTAGATCTATTCAATTTGGTGTAATGTTTTGATGTTTTGATGTGTACACAACTTAGATATAACCTAATACATGAAGAATACACGATTTTATAGCTCAAAAATGGGTTAGATTTGCGTTTTTGGTCGAAAATTCTTGAAACCCGAAAGTTTCTGGGCTGGTGTTCATACATGCGACACAAGCCTTGTGTCGCATACTGTGTCGCATAAACCCGTTTGTGTCGCACCTTGTGTCGTACCAATCCTTTAGTGTCGTAACCTTTGCGACACAATATTGTGTCGCACTCTATGTCGCATACTATGTCGTATTTAATACGACACAACCGTTCTGTCGCTATTGAATTAGCATCGCAAGCTTTTTGCGACACAACCACTGTGTCGCAGAGCTCTTGTGTCGCATCCCTCATGCGACACAACCCTTGTGTCGCATATAAACCCTTGTGTCGCATATTATGTCGCAGAAAACAGAAAACTTGGAAATTTTAAAGGATTTTCACTATAGAAAAAGTCAAAGTTACTGTACAAAAAAGTCAAATTTTACTGTAGCAGTACTGTAGCAAATCTACTGTAGCAAAGTCAACATTTTAGAATTTTTGCTACAAACCGTCACCAACGGGCCAAACATGTTTTCCAACAAACAAACAATTACAAACATACGGACAAACACTGGATATACTAGTTGTGTACAACTAAACGAAACGTCTCGTGAGACGCATACTTACATAACTTCATATGATTAGGCATTTGAAGGTTACGGGTTCAGAGAACCTACTTGCTTTACTTACTACTTGCTAATTGCAACGAATTACTACAAGACTCAGGTGAATCTTACGGCCCCACTTTTACTGTTTTATCTTATTGGGGGAGAAACATGCAACTGCTTTTCTTTGAACACAAGTACTAGAACTGTTTACTATACCAAACGAAATTGCATGAGTTTACTTACAAACAGAAGTCTCTCCATCATATATCGTTAGTTATGGACTTAAGCGCGAACACTAGTTAATGGATCCATTAGGGAAATGACCCTCCCCACCCGGGGCAGTAGCGCTGCCACGTACTGATTTTCACGTAGAAACGGGTGACTACTTATTCGTTACTGATGCTTGCTCAATTACGAGCATGTCACGGGAGCAAACTTATTACTTACGGGTTAAGCTTCGATTATGAGCCTCATGGCAACGGTATAAACTTACTTACTTACATTTGCGGGATTGCAAATACTGGTTTACGATTTCTAGATTGAAATTGCTGATTTTACACCTGCGGGCATTACTGATGAAATCTCGTGTTCAAAACTGATATTACTTACAAACCTGTGAGATTCACCAACCTTTTGGTTGACACTTTTTAGCATGTTTTCTCAGGTACCCGGATGGAGTAGGATTACTCCAGGATTTTAGCTAGAGTCGCATGATTTCAACACAACTGCATTAACGGAGATTCTTAGCATTATCTTTTGTACATTACGATTATGTAATAGAATCTCCCGCTACACGCGCGGACTCTAGGGAAACTACATTTTTGTATACGAAAACACTAAGTTTTCAAACAATATATCTATGGAATGTAACTAATTTACAAACGTTGCATATAGATGTCGTTTACTTTATCTTTGTGCTGTGATATTTGATTAGTAACACCCCAAACTATGCTTCCGCAAAACAGTGAATTTCGGGGATGGAGTAGGATTACTCCAGGATTTTAGCTAGAGTCGCATGATTTCAACACAACTGCATTAACGGAGATTCTTAGCATTATCTTTTGTACATTACGATTATGTAATAGAATCTCCCGCTACACGCGCGGACTCTAGGGAAACTACATTTTTGTATACGAAAACACTAAGTTTTCAAACAATATATCTATGGAATGTAACTAATTTACAAACGTTGCATATAGATGTCGTTTACTTTATCTTTGTGCTGTGATATTTGATTAGTAACACCCCAAACTATGCTTCCGCAAAACAGTGAATTTCGGGGGTGTTACAGATTGGTATCAGAGCCTAAGGTTATAGTGAACTAGGTTGCATTTAGTGGGCCTAGACTATGACCGTTAGGCAGTATTCTCTCATTAGGCATGACTGGTTCAGGAATTACAGCATACGACTTTAATTTAACATAGCCTGATCAACTATGTACAATTAAGGAAAGATGATGTGAGACCTGAAATGATTATGTTGAACGGGGATACGTTAGTTGACTCTGACCACGAGAGAACCGGACCCTTACTTGATACGTGCTAGACACTAGGCTGGATATGATATGTGTATATATATATTAGCCTCGTCTTACTTACACTCTGCCACAGGAATGGCAAACACACCACCTAATCCGTCACACTCTCACTCACATGGGTCACGGAACCCACGAGTAGCCAGGAGGAACACAAGGTCGCCTCGAAACAGCCCTTATCCTGTACATAACTCTCAGAACTTGGCACATCTCACGTTGCCAGTATTGGCTACCCAACTTCACCGTCAGGAGCAAAGGCTCGAACATCTCGAACGGGAACAACTTCGAATGACCTACCTGCTTCGCCAGGCACTTGATCACATATCCCAACTCCAGCGAGAACAAGAGGATACCAACCTCTCTGTAAGCATAATTCAGGACTCAATGACCGCCGAATTAGGTGCGGATGAACTTGTAAGAAATCGACTTGAGGAATGTGAACAGCGTTCACAGGAGGCTGAAGATCACTCTCGAGCACTAGCACAACGACTGGCTTTGGTTGAAGACAATGCCAGGCAAACCAACAGGCTGGCAGAAACCGTGGACCGCCTTGTCGCGCTGATGGAACAAATTAATCTACATTAAGACTAGTGTAGTCTTTGTCTTGTAATCTATCTCGTAATCTAATGACTACCTAGCACTACTCTATAAACTAGTCGGATGTAACAATTCCCGACACCTTTTGTAATATCTCTGTAGGATGTAACCTTTGAACTCGCGTTATCCATCAAATATTCCTTGTTATTTCAACTCATATAAATTGTCATTTACCATATGATGTTATGTATTACTGCTTTTATACATGTACATCTGTGACAATTACAAGCTCCTACAAAATCTCATGTATCTTCATTTCTTTTATTGAAGAATCATGCCGCCAAAGACAAGACCATATACCGATGCCCAGATTACCTCCCTTATAACCCAGGCTGTTACTGAAGCCTTGGCTCGGAATACTCCACCAAGTTCCACGAGGAACAGCGATGCCGCTGAAACCTCTGCTGCTAAACCTTGTTCTTACAAGGACTTCCAGAACTGCAAACCTCTAAACTTTGCAGGTACCGAGGGAGCTATCGGTCTAGTACGCTGGATCGAGAAAGTTGAGTCTGTATTTCTTATCTGCAACTGTGCGGAGGGAGATAAGGTTAAGTTCTCCGTTAGTACTTTTACTGACACCGCACTCACCTGGTGGAACACTTATGCCCAGACTGTGAGTGTTGCTACTGCTTACCAACTCCCGTGAGAGGAGTTGAAAGAAATGTTGAGGGGCGAGTACTGCCCCAGGGATGAATTGAAACAACTGGAAATGGAATTCTGGAACCACAAGATGCAGGGTGATGATATCACCGGATACACCAACCGTTTCCATCAACTGGCACTCCTGTGCCCAACCATGGTCGATCCTGAGTACAAGAGGATCGAGAAATTCGTTGATAGTCTTCCTGAGAGACTCCAAGACCTGGTGACTTCATCCAAACCGGGTACTATTCAGAGCGCCATCCGTATGGCCCATGAACTAACGGCAAATTCTGTCCGCCGTGGCACAACTTCAACCCCATCTGCAAACAACAAACGCAAATGGGAGGGAAACCCCAACTCATCCAACCAAACCTCCAACAAAAAGCCTGAGTACATTAAGGCTTATTCGTCCGGAACCTCGGAGAAGAAAGGGTACAGCGGGAGCAGACCCTACTGTCCCAAATGCAACCGCCACCATGACGGTTCTTGCCCTTGCTCCAACTGCAAACGGTTCGGGCACCTAGCCAAGGATTGTCGAACCAACATTTCTACCCCCAACACCAACGCACCAAAGGCCTGCTTTGGGTGCGGAAATTCAGGGCACTTCAAGAAAGATTGCCCAAAGCTGAAAAATAACAACAACCCTGCTCGCGGTAGAGCATTCGTTATCAAGGCTGGGGAAGCCAGACAAGACCCGAATGTCATGACGGGTACGTTCCTTCTCAACGACCTTACTGCTTCTGTATTATTTGATACCGGTGCCGATAGAAGCTTCATTTCTGAGAAATTTAGCCATTTACTTTATATAACTCCCACTGCCTTAGATGCTAAATACATTGTAGAATTAGCTAACGGCAAACTGATTGAGACTGATAGCATCATACACAACTGTACACTTAACCTCACGAACGAAACGTTTTCCATTGATTTAATCCCTGTCGAGATCGGCAGCTTCGATATTATTGTCGGTATGGATTGGTTATCCAAGCACCGAGCTGAAATCATCTGTCATGACAAACTCGTTCGCATACCTCTTGTCTCCGGTGGAACCTTAGTCCTACAAGGGGAGACCGGTAGACGGAATCTGAATATTGTATCCTGTCTGAAAACGAGAAAATATCTACGAAAAGGGTATCAAGCCATCCTTGCACATGTAACGGAGAAGAAGTCGGAGGAGAAGCGACTTGAGGATGTTCCAATCGTGCGGGATTTCCCGGAAGTCTTTCCTGAAGACTTGCCCGGACTTCCGCCACCTAGACAAGTTGAATTTCAAATCGAACTTGTGCCCGGAGCTGCACCCGTGGCACGAGCCCCTTACCGTTTAGCACCATCCGAATTGCAGGAGTTGTCTAACCAACCACAGGAACTCCTGGACAGAGGATTCATTCGACCAAGTTCCTCGCCTTGGGGAGCTCCGGTCTTATTCATGAAAAAGAAAGATGGATATTTCCGCATGTGTATCGATTACCGAGAGCTGAATAAGCTAACCATAAAGAATCGGTATCCACTTCCCAGAATCGATGACCTATTTGACCAACTCCAGGGATCGAGTGTTTACTCAAAGATTGACCTACGGTCGGGTTATCATCAACTCCGAGTCCGTGACAATGATATCCCAAAGACAGCTTTCCGAACTCGTTATGGGAATTACGAATTCCAAGTGATGCCATTCGGGTTGACCAACGCACCGGCCGTATTCATGGACCTTATGAATCGGGTGTGCAAACCATATCTTGACAAATTCGTCATTGTGTTCATCGATGATATCTTGATTTACTCTCGCAACGAGCAGGAACATGCTCAACATCTGAAAACCATTCTAAGACTCCTGAAACACGAAGAGTTATATGCCAAATTCTCTAAGTGTGAGTTCTGGATTCGAACCGTTCAATTCCTCGGGCACGTGATTGACAGCCAAGGAATTCATGTTGATCCCGCCAAGATTGAAGCAATCAAGGGCTGGGAGTCACCGACCACTCCAACCGAAGTGAGACAATTCTTAGGTCTTGCTGGTTACTACCGCCGATTCATCGAAAACTTTTCAAGAATAGCTGTTCCCCTAACCACACTGACTCAGAAAGATAAGAAGTTCGATTGGACTGATAAACAAGAGTCAGCTTTCCAGCTATTGAAAAGCAAACTTTGCAGTGCACCAATCTTGTCCTTACCCGAGGGCACCGACGATTTCGTAGTTTACTGCGACGCCTCACACCAAGGACTTGGTTGTGTGTTGATGCAACGGGAAAAAGTCATTGCCTATGCCTCACGACAACTAAAAATTCACGAGAAAAACTATACGACCCACGACCTCGAGTTAGGTGCTGTGGTCTTCGCATTGAAAATCTGGAGACATTATCTCTACGGTACGAAAAGCACTATCTTCACTGATCACAAAAGTCTCCAACACATATTCGATCAGAAGGATCTAAACATGAGGCAACGTCGCTGGGTTGAGTTACTTAGTGACTACGACTGCGAGATCAAATACCATCCGGGCAAGGCTAACGTAGTTGCCGATGCCTTAAGCCGAAAAGAACGAGTGAAACCCCTTCGAGTCCGAGCACTTTCTATGACAATTCGTAACGAGCTTCCTGCTCAAATTCTTACCGCTCAACTTGAAGCACTCAACGATGAAAACTTGAAAAATGAAGCCTTGCGAGGCTTGGATAAACAATTCGAAATCAAACCCGATGGAACTCGATACTTCTCTAACCGGGTGTGGTTACCCAAATTCGGAAACTTGCGAGATTTGGTGATGGCTGAAGCTCACAAATCTCGATACTCTATACATCCTGGCTCTGACAAGATGTATCACGACGTCAAAGGGTTGTATTGGTGGCCTAACATGAAAGCTGACATCGCCTTGTACGTCAGTAAATGCCTAACCTGTTCCAAAGTCAAGGCCGAACACCAAAGACCCTCGGGGTTGCTCCAACAACCTGAAATTCCGCAATGGAAATGGGAACAGATTTCCATGGACTTTATTACCAAACTACCAAAAACTTCGAATGGTTGCGATACCATTTGGGTGATCGTGGACCGTCTCACGAAATCTGCTCATTTTCTGGCCATCAAGGAAACCGACAAGATGGAGCGTCTGACTCGCATCTACATCAAAGAAATCATCTCGCGACACGGTGTACCTATCTCGATCATCTCGGATAGGGACAGCCGTTTTACTTCTAACTTTTGGCAATCATTACAGAAATCTCTTGGTACTCGTCTGGATATGAGTACTGCTTATCACCCGCAAACCGATGGCCAAAGCGGGCGAACTATTCAAACACTGGAGGATATGCTACGAGCCTGCGTAGTTGACTTCGGTACTTCTTGGGAAAATCACTTACCGTTGTGCGAGTTCTCGTACAACAACAGTTACCATACCAGCATAAAGGCTGCACCCTTCGAGGCACTTTACGGGCGTAAATGCCGATCACCGATCTGTTGGACTGAGTTAGGAGATTCCCAACTCACGGGTCCAGATATCATTCAAGAAACTACTGAGAAAATCGTTGGTATTCAAAACCGGCTGAAAGCCGCACGTGATCGTCAGAAAAGCTATGCTGACGTGAGACGCAAACACATTGAGTTCCAGGTAGGGGACAAGGTACTTCTTAAAGTGGCACCGTGGAAGGGTGTCATTCGATTCGGAAAACGAGGCAAACTAAATCCTAGATACATCGGACCATTCGAAATCCTTGAAAGGATTGGTCCAGTGGCATACCGCCTGCAACTTCCTGCTGAACTTAGCAGCGTACACAACACATTCCACATTTCTAACTTGAAGAAATGTCTGTCTGACGAGACACTGATTATACCGCTCGACGAAATTCAAATCGATGATAAACTTCATTTTGTCGAGGAACCTATGGAAATCATGGACCGTGAGGTCAAACGATTGAAACAGAGTCGTATTCCCATCGTAAAGGTCAGGTGGAATTCTAGGCGCGGCCCTGAGTTCACCTGGGAACGGGAAGACCAAATGCGACAGAAATACCCACATCTCTTCCCAGATAACGCACCGTCCGTGCACTCAAGCTAATTTCGGGACGAAATTTCTTTAACAAGGGGAGAATGTAACACCTGCATAATTAGGATAATTAATTATGCCAAATTGTTTGTAACTAGTTGTAATTAGTATGTAATAGGACTAATTACAGGCTCTATTTGTATATATATATAAGGTGATTTATATATATGTGTGTGTACTTACGCGATTTGGATAAATCGTGCGAATTAACCGGACGGAGTCCGACACAGTTTATTTGGACGTTGGTGACAGAAATTTACTTAAATAATGAGAATGTATTTTGTTATATACAATACGCAACCGAACGAGCATTATTTATAGATTATCGCGACGACATTTTAACTAACGCAACAAAACGTAATAAACGCGACTTAATAATTTAAATATTGCGACAAATGTTTTTATTATTAATTTCAAGACATTTTATTTAAATACTCTAGTTACATTTTAAAATATAACGGTTTGGTTAAAAATACTAAAAACAAAGGATTTAACGATTAGGACACGGAGTAAATACTGTATTTTAAGGAGCGTTTTCCCCTCCCTAGTCTCTTGGATCAGCCAACACCCCTTCCCCTCCTCATTCTTCTTTCATTTTCATTATCTCCAAAAACACACCTACCCCAAAAACACTCTCACTAAAAATACTACCAAATTTTCGGAATACAAACCGACCCACGAAAATTACATATTCGGAATCACCATCACGAGTGGAACAAGAATATCAAGATCGTTTTCATCATCTCATCCTCCATTTAGCTCGATTTGCAAAAGTAAGAAATTCCTAAAATCTTAGATCTATTCAATTTGGTGTAATGTTTTGATGTTTTGATGTGTACACAACTTAGATATAACCTAATACATGAAGAATACACGATTTTATAGCTCAAAAATGGGTTAGATTTGCGTTTTTGGTCGAAAATTCTTGAAACCCGAAAGTTTCTGGGCTGGTGTTCATACATGCGACACAAGCCTTGTGTCGCATACTGTGTCGCATAAACCCGTTTGTGTCGCACCTTGTGTCGTACCAATCCTTTAGTGTCGTAACCTTTGCGACACAATATTGTGTCGCACTCTATGTCGCATACTATGTCGTATTTAATACGACACAACCGTTCTGTCGCTATTGAATTAGCATCGCAAGCTTTTTGCGACACAACCACTGTGTCGCAGAGCTCTTGTGTCGCATCCCTCATGCGACACAACCCTTGTGTCGCATATAAACCCTTGTGTCGCATATTATGTCGCAGAAAACTTGGAAATTTTAAAGGATTTTCACTATAGAAAAAGTCAAAGTTACTGTACAAAAAGTCAAATTTTACTGTAGCAGTACTGTAGCAAATCTACTGTAGCAAAGTCAACATTTTAGAATTTTTGCTACAAACCGTCACCAACGGGCCAAACATGTTTTCCAACAAACAAACAATTACAAACATACGGACAAACACTGGATATACTAGTTGTGTACAACTAAACGAAACGTCTCGTGAGACGCATACTTACATAACTTCATATGATTAGGCATTTGAAGGTTACGGGTTCAGAGAACCTACTTGCTTTACTTACTACTTGCTAATTGCAACGAATTACTACAAGACTCAGGTGAGTCTTACGGCCCCACTTTTACTGTTTTATCTTATTGGGGGAGAAACATGCAACTGCTTTTCTTTGAACACAAGTACTAGAACTGTTTACTATACCAAACGAAATTGCATGAGTTTACTTACAAACAGAAGTCTCTCCATCATATATCGTTAGTTATGGACTTAAGCGCGAACACTAGTTAATGGATCCATTAGGGAAATGACCCTCCCCACCCGGGGCAGTAGCGCTGCCACGTACTGATTTTCACGTAGAAACGGGTGACTACTTATTCGTTACTGATGCTTGCTCAATTACGAGCATGTCACGGGAGCAAACTTATTACTTACGGGTTAAGCTTCGATTATGAGCCTCATGGCAACGGTATAAACTTACTTACTTACATTTGCGGGATTGCAAATACTGGTTTACGATTTCTAGATTGAAATTGCTGATTTTAAGCCTGCGGGCATTACTGATGAAATCTCGTGTTCAAAACTTATATTACTTACAAACCTGTGAGATTCACCAACCTTTTGGTTGACACTTTTTAGCATGTTTTCTCAGGTACCCGGATGGAGTAGGATTACTCCAGGATTTTAGCTAGAGTCGCATGATTTCAACACAACTGCATTAACGGAGATTCTTAGCATTATCTTTTGTACATTACGATTATGTAATAGAATCTCCCGCTACACGCGCGGACTCTAGGGAAACTACATTTTTGTATACGAAAACACTAAGTTTTCAAACAATATATCTATGGAATGTAACTAATTTACAAACGTTGCATATAGATGTCGTTTACTTTATCTTTGTGCTGTGATATTTGATTAGTAACACCCCAAACTATGCTTCCGCAAAACACTGAATTTCGGGGGTGTTACAGAATGTACACAATTAATTGCATGTTCCCAAACTATAATTGGATTGTTTTACATAATAATATCTGAAGTATATGATAATAGACTAATTAAACATCACAGTTTTAAAGACTTTTGACTTTTGTATTTGCTCTTCGCTTGCTTTTGCATGGCATCACTAGACACAAAAACCGGTGCTTTGCGCCTTTTCTTTGATACTTCTGGTACAGTTTTGTTCTCATCAACTGCCTTTTGTCCAGAAGTTGGTGATGTTACCTGTATAAGAAAAAAGGCGCATATGTATCAAACACTAAATTAAATATGAAGAACTATATGTAGCAGATAAAATACAAAAGGAAGTCTACCTCATTATGCCTTCATCCGCGGTGTCAGAAACTTTCTTAAACAAAGAGTCGATCATTTCCATTTTTGGGGACTGATACGCACAGAAGTTCTATAACGAGAGATCAATGGATAGTGACGTAAACTAACAACCTGTAAAAAAACAATATAGCTTGCTCACTATTTTCATGTGAAATTGAAATGGTAAAAGTTACCGCAGCAATTGAGGGGACATCAGACTTCTTTAGTCCCAAACCATAAACATTGTCCTTTATTGGAACATGAATGGCTTCAACCTACACTTATTATTACAATTAATTGAATGACAAGTGCATATGACTCCTAACTCGTTTGACAAACTGCAGACTATTACAGCCCATTAACATTAAAGAACACAAGTCATGTTCAGTTGCTGGTAGAGTCAAATAAATAGATACGAAAGTGAATATATGACAGAAATACAAACTTATCATTGCACTCTCATTTCTATGAAAGAGATACACAGCTTACTTTTTTGTAATGCATGTATGTAAGAAAATAAGGGTTTATCGAAGTCGCAAACAACTATATCGTCTACCATCATATAGAACACATCAGTTGCATTTTATAATTACTAGAGAAATAACCAAACAGAACATCGATAAATATCAAATTAAGCTAATAAGTACCTCTTCGTGAGCAAGCCGGGCAAATGATTTTGTACCAGTCACATGAGGCTCTTACATCTTTGAGCGACTTATACGCCTTACATCACATGTACTCTATTAAATCAGAATAATAAGTGACCTAAGCGTCTTATTTCAATCCTTATAAATGTAAACTATAAACTATTAGGTTTGTGGAAAACTTTAAATGTTATTAAAACATGTTACCTGATATATGTCGTCATCAGAACTTTCACCAGTAGAGACAATGCATAGTCGTTTGCGCCTGCCTACTCTACTATCAATCAATGATACCAACAAAAGAAAATTGAATTGAAGAAAGAATACAATTATATGTTACATTGTTACTTGATTCAAAAAACAAATATGTTGAGTATTATTATTCTAGTGAAAAAACTGCACCAGAATTTAATATATATCTAGTGATTCTAGTCTACCTCTATCAATCCCTGATGCTAAAACCAAATACTCAATTTATGTGTACCATGTAAAGAAAGACCAAACAAACATTTTTAAGCTTCAATCACTAAGAAAACAATATTATATCTAATGTTCATACGAGCCTACTTTTTTCAAACACTAAATCAATAAGAAGACAATTTTTATATAATGGTGCACAAAGATCATTTGATGCACTTCATAAGAATTGGTCTATCCTCAATCATGCAAGATCTTAGCACACACAAAAAATGACTAAGGTGCGTAGATGGCTTTTCAGATAATAAGTAAAATGATGGAAGACCTTTTTAACGGCAGCAGTAGCGTTTCAAATGTTCTAAGAGGTAGAAATTTGAAGGTTACCAGTATTTCAATACCTATACAAAGAAAAAAGCTCAAGAAACCAGTGAATCATAAAAGAGAGCAATAAAGAATATAAAGTGTAAAGTAACTAGTATTACACTAGAAAGTATAGTATGACACTAGAACGAGGTCTTCTACAAGAGCGCATAGAGCAGCAGCTAAAAGTAGCAAGTACTAGCCAAAAAGGTTAGTTCGTCAAGCTAAAATGTCAAAGTAGATTATAGATTAGATTAAATTATATTAGTATATTGACCCTCATAACATGTATCACCAACCTGTATGTGTAAAAGCTCATTGGTTCCACCATAGGCCCTAGGTACCAATTTGACCACATTCATAGTGCATCAATCATTAAATCACGATGGGGGTTCTTTCAGGATTTTAGCAACCTGACACAAAAGAATTAAGCTTTCATTGGTCACACAAGGAAGAGGCTTGTATTACCACTCCTGGTTCAAGCATTAAAAATCAGTTCCAAGGTATTTGAACCAAGCTATACCAAAAACATATGAAATTTTGTTGGTTGAAAACGAATGAGAAAAGAATTTTTTTTTATAAAAAAAATTAAAGATAAGCCCGTAATCAATATTCAGTAGAACCAATAATAAAACTAAGCATCTTGCTTACCTAAATGAGACTTGCTACATCCCAAATATGTTAATACTGATACCTGAAATTGAATCCATCTTGATACCTACGTTAGAAATAGGGATGAAACCTGGTAATTAATCAAATACATACAAATCTGGTCTTTAAAAGATGTTGGTAATTAAAACCACGTTAGAACTTAGGTAATTAGCAACTAGCAAGTTAGGGTAACAAACCTGAGAGTCGATATGCCTAATTGCCTATGATAATAGGCATCGCGGATCTTGCAAGAATGGTAACTCATATTCAGTTAATTCAGAAACTTTGACGAGAGCGACCATCACGGTTTTTGTACATGAAACCCAATCTCTGTCGATGTGCTTGATCGATGCAATTGGTTTGATGTTTCACCGTGATTAAAGGGAATTTCTGTCGATATATGAACCATATGATTATTTGTGACCGAGATGATTTCTACACCTGAAATAGAATTGCAGTTAGATGTGCCATCGGGTGAGATTAGGGTTCATAAGTTTCAAAAAAAGGAGAAAAATTGGGGATGCTATTGGGAGGGAATTTTGAGCGGCATAAATGAAATTGGGTTTAACAATTGAAAGGGAAATCTGAGTACCAAATTTTCAAGACCAAAGAACTTCCGGCTCCAATATTTTTGACACTTACTTTTTTTGAAAAAAATATGTGTAGAAACAATAAATATGATTGAGACTATTAAACTTAGGATAAAATTAATTCATCATTTTGAAATGTATGATATTATATCTTAAGTTTCATAATGAAATACATGATAATGTCACATTAAACTTAGGATAATATCATATATTAAACTTAAGATAATGTTATATATTAAACTAAGGTTATGTCATATATTAAACTTAGGATAATGTCATATATAAAACTTAGGATAATGTCAAATATTTCAAAATGATGAATTAATTTTATCTTAAGTTTTATAGTGGCATATGTGATATTGGTAATGTCATATATCATGTATTCCATTATTAAACTTAGGATAATGTCATATATTCCAAAATGATGTATTGATTTTATCTTAAGTTTAATAGTGACATATGTGATATTGGTAATGTCATATATCATGTATTCTATTATTAAACTTAGGATTATGTCATATATTTCAAAATGATGTATTGATTTCATCATAAGTTTAATAGTGGCATATGTGATATTGGTAATGTCATAGATCATGTAATCTATTATTAAACTTAGGATTATGTCATATTATTTCAAAATGATGTATTGATTTCATCCTAAGTTTAATAGTGGCATATGTGATATTGGTAATGTCATAGATCATGTATTCCATTATTAAACTTAGGATAATGTCATATATATTCCAAAATGATAAATTGATTTTATCCTAAGTTTAATAGTGACATATGTAATACCCGTTCATATGCTAATAAATATTTTATTTTAATCATTGTTAATAATAATAGTAATCTTGTAAGTTTTATAAATAATTAAGAATATAAAGATTAGGAACTTGTACTAAATCATAAAATAAATATATGTCTTATATTTTAAAATTTAAATATAACATAGACAAGGTTGAAAAAGACGCTAGTCAGGGTGTACTTGACAAGGGCCTTCTAGGGAGTACTCAGCCTAGTCGGGGTGTACTCGGGGAGTACTCGGATTTGACCTTTTTGTTTTTACATTTTATTAATAATTTTCAATATTATATGTGTAAAAATATAAAATAGAACTATAGACGTAAACATTAAACATAATTGCCAATAAAGTAGTAACATAAACATAGTTATCTAGAAAGAAGAAACATAAACATAAATATTTGTTACAAAAGGAAGAAAAAAAAAAAGCTTAACCGAGTCTGACCGACTTTGACCCGAATCTGACTCGAATTTGACCGTGTAATCCGAGTTTGACCGAGTCTGACCGCGTTTGACCGTCGTTGACCATTTTTTTGACCGATTAACCCCGAGTCGCCACGGCCCAACCCTTTTGGCCGAGTACACGGTCGAGTAGGCCGTTTTTTACAACAGTGAACATAGATAACAAACTTAAAATAGAGTTATACCCGTTCATATATTAGGCTTAGTTCAAGCGAACTTAATTCAGCGAATGTATCATGTATTATAATAATTTTTTTGTTACTATATACAACATTTAATTTGTTAGCTATAAGCCTATAACTAAAATCTTTACCATATACAAAATCTAAGATGTTTTTGGGCCTTCCATTATTTTTTTTTCTTTCAAACAAAATGATGGAATTTCTATCATATATATTATCTATCTAATTATTAAAATGAAATAGGCATTCGAGCCCGTATGTATACATGGGTTTGAGGGCTACTTATTGTTTATATACAAATTTTTTTTCACAAAATAAAAGTGTAAAACCCAATTTCATTCATGCCGCTCAATATTCCCTCCCAATCGCAACCGCAATTTCCCCCCTTTTTGAAACTTAACCCTAATCTCACACGATTGCAAACGTAACCGCAATTCTATTTCACGTATAGATATCCTCTCGGTCACAAATATATTAATCATCGCACTTTCATTATTCATATGGTTCATGGATCGACCAAAATTCCCTTTGGTCACGGTGAAACATCAAACCAATTGCGTCAATTAAGCGCATCGACCCGAGATTGGGTTTCGTGTACAAAAATCGTGATAACATTCCTGATTAAATTGAATGAATGGAGGAGAGTTACCAGTCTTGCAAGATCCACGATGCCTATTATCACAGGCATATCGATTCTGAGGTTTGTTACTGTAACTTGCTAATACTCTCAAGTTCTAATGTGGCTTTAACTTTTGATTATCAGTAATTTTTTGAAGACCAGAAGTTGTAAATTACCAAGTTTCAAGATGGGATACATATTCAGGTATGAGTATGAACAGATTGGTAATTTTAATCTTCTTGTAGCACATGTAGTGGTCGATATTTGTTATAGTTGCTTCTTATGATTGAAATGCCTTTAACTAGTTTATAAAAGGGTAAATGACAAAAATCGGCAACGAACTGCCAAAATTTGTTCGAAGTATGCAACCTACCAATATAATTGCTCAAGTATGCAACAAACCGGGAAGTTTCGTGCTTGGATTTATGAAAGTTAAAGTTTTACAGTTTCATTTTTGTAAATGCTGACTGTGGTTACACGTCAGCGTCCACATCATATTTTTTCCATGTCACCGTTGACACGTGGCGTCCACGTCATATTTTTTTCCAGCTCGTCTCTTTCTGACTTGTCTCAATTCCATGGTGATCATTCAACCATCTTCTCCGGCTAAGAAATATTTTCCGGTGACCACCATTTTTTCCGGTCATCTTCTTCACGTTATAAATATATGTACTTTATATTTACTTTATATTTGAACAGAACTACAGACCCTAGCGACTAATTCTAACGCTTTCTTGGCAGCAGCCATAGCTTTTGCTGCTATGACCGCCTTCTCCTGAGCTGCAGCTCTAGCAGACATTGCAACCTTGACTGCAACTTCGGCTGCTGCTCTCGAGGCCGCCACAATCTCCTCTTGTGAAGGATTATCGTTACTCAAATGAGCTTTTAACAAGTAACTTATACGGCTATCTAATTCATTCAACGAGCTACAAGATGATGATGGTGAATAGTACACAATCCAATTTCAAACAATTCACATCACACACGTTTCCTTCCATTATATGTTACATCAAAGTAATATCTTCAAACACTCTGTATGCAATTTCAATTCCAATCACAATTTCAATATCCTCTGCATAGAAATCAAAAGCAACCTTATACCATAAAATCAATAACAGCTAAATCTCATTTCTATGAATACAACAATCAAATTCACATAATTCATTCATATTCAAATTCAATCACAATCCAATTTCAATTCAACAGCTCAATAGAACAAATCAACAAACAATCCAATCAATTCAATTCACAAGGCAAACGAAAATACGAGTTAATCAAACTGACATTCATTGTATATGTAATACTAAAATCCCTACTAACAACTCATTCAATTTCATCATTACAATCACTTCATGTAATTAATTTAATCTTACATCTATATATGTCTATAGATCGGAATTGTAGGGATTTCCACCGGCCAATTGCGACGGCGGTGATGATGGTGATCGGGAACGAGACGGAGACGAAGGAGATATTTCGATATCATCAGAAAGGTTAGGGTTCCGGTTAGGTACCGGAGCGTGTTCTCCGGTGGAGGTTTCGAAGAAGGTGGAAACGGCGGAATCGAGATCGTAATTGTGTGATTCGAGGAAGAAAGTGGCTTCTTCTTTGGAAGCGGAGGTGATTTCTGAGAATGCGGTGATCAAATCATGGTGAGGTTTGTTCGTTAATAACAGATCCTTCGTATGATACGATGGATCCTTCGTATCGTATATGTATATATATGCTAAACGATGGGCCCGGGTTCACCCCATATGGGTCGGGTTCACACCATGTCTCGTTTTATACTTGAAGTTGATATAAAATGGGTATCCACGTCATATTTTATTTCCATGTCACCATTAATAAATAAATGATAATTGTTTAAAATAGAAGTTGACCGGTCAAACCGGTTGCAGGTTACCATATTACTGACTTAAGTACAAAACTTCCCGGTTTGTTGCATACTTGAGCAATTATATTGGTAGGTTGCATACTTGGAACAAATTTTGGCAGTTCGTTGCCGATTTTTGTCATTTACCCTTTATAAAATAGAATAATAGTAATAGTTACTCCGAGATAAGAAATTAGGGTAGATCGTAACTTTATTTTGAAACAATAAAACCTACAACTACACAGCCAATCTTGTTTGGATAGAGAAAAGTGGCCACAACTTTATTTTGCGAGTGTTTTGAGATGGATATTAAGGTCGGTGGGTTTTTCGAAACAAATCACGACTAACTTTTGCCATTATACCTAGAATGAGGAAGTAATTGTCATTTGAAACATAGTGATTTTGTGAGGTTTGATGTTTTACATGCTGTTTTCAACAATTTCACAATCTAATCTAAGTTTGCTCTATTCATATGACGTAGTCACTCATGTTATCTCAGTACATTATATACAGTGAAATCTAACGCGCTCGTTTGCTTTTGGACCTTATTTTTCTCACAATGGTATATATAAATGATCCAAAATTTTAAGACATTCATCCTCTTTATCTGTGAGTTTTGTACTTAAATTTGATTCATTATAGTTTGTTGTTGTATAGCGGTGTTATGTACTTATAAACAAGTAACTAATTAAGTTTTATTTGCAGAGATTATGGGGCGTGGAGGCGAAAAGACTAGCGGGAGAGATGGTAAACGTGGAGGTCGAGGTAGTGGTCGAGGCACCAGTCTAGGTAGTAATAGTACAATTGGGCGTGGTGATCAACATGCACATCAGCAAGATCACGAGTCCCTTTCATCACCAAACGGGAACAGACTTGAGGATATTCTATTTACAGGGGAAGACTTAACTGAATCATCACAACACCAAGTGCCGGGATCAAACACAACACATCCAACATCTACTCGGTCACATAAGACCTACATTGTCCATAATGTAGGTTTGATGTACAAGATGTAAACAAAGGGGTTTCTCATATTACGAGGGAGATGTTTAGTGGGTGTTGGCCAACATGGGGTAAAGTTCCCAAGTTTGAGATGCTTCTAATGTGGCGACGCTTTCAGGTTGGACTTAAACGGGTCAACATTTTATAATAGATATAACACAGATGTCTATGTATAATTAACGATTACAATAATCTACTTTGACATTTTAGCTTCACGAACTAACCTTTTTGGCTAGTACTTGCTACTTTTAGCTGCTGCTCTATGCGTTCTTGTAGAAGACCTCGTTCTAGTGTCATACTATACTTTCTAGTGTAATACTAGTTACTTTACTCATTATATTCATTGTTGCTCTCTTTTATGATTCACTAGTTTCTTGAGCTTTTTGTTTTGTGTAGGTATTGAAATACTGGTAACCTTCAAATTTCTACCTCTTAGAACATTTGAAACGCTACTGCTGCCCGTTAAAAAGGTCTGCCATCATTTTACTTATTATTTGAAAAGCCATCTATGCACCTTAGTCATTTTTTGTGTGTGCTAAGATCTTGCATGATTGAGGATAGACCAATGCTTATGAAGTGCATCAAATGATCTTTGTGCACCATTATATGAAAATTGTCTTCTTATTGATTTAGTGTTTGAAAAAGTAGGCTCGTATGAACATTAGATATAATATTGTTTTCTTAGTGATTGAAGCTTAAAAATGTTTGTTTGGTCTTTCTTTACATGGTACACATAAATTGATAAAGGCATGCTAATGTATGTCACACCCCGTCTAAAGCGGAAACAACGGGGTATAACGGCGATAGGATCATAACACATCATTATAAAGAATTCTATATGAAATACAATATCCAATGTGTCATGATGCCAATAACATGAATATCGGTTCATGTCGCGCATACATTTCAATAATGAATTTAAAATCTTACTAACCAATGTACACAACAATATTAAGGCAAAACATGCCTTCACAAACAACTATGATGTACCACAAATCTTGAATAACTCTTAATGCAACCTATGTGGTCCACTAAGTTCTCTTGTCCTCTGCTTTAACTCCACTAGTGTAACCTGAAAAGTTATGCTCAAAAATGTCAACACGAATGTTTGTGAGTTTCGTAGGTTTGAAACCAGACACCATAAAAATAAATATTTTTGCTGTGATGATAATAAGTTAGGACAATGCATATAGAAATGTACACAAATGTGAAATAATGCAGCCAATATATCTCAATGTACGGCAATTACCTCACAAGGAAGTAAAGCACGAATGTAAGCAACAATCCCAATGTACGGCAAATACCGCACAAGAAGGTAAAGCACGAATGTAAACAACCAATCTCAATGTACGGCAAATACCCCACAAGGAAGTACAGCACGGATGTAAGCAACAAATCTCAATGTACGGAAAATACCCCACAAGGAAGTACAGCACGGATGTAAGCAACAAGTCTCAATGCATATAAGTCACATAGTGTCACACATTTCAAGCATATGTCCAAAAATAGCTATGAATACGTTCACAGCATAAAACAGTTGGTAAAGCATGTGAGCATACTTTTCCCCCAATTTGAAAATATGTAAATGAAAATGGAGCCACGAAAACTCACCTTGAATACCAAAGTAAGTATCTCCCTCAAAAGAATCCACCAAACAACTCACAATCTACAAACGAATATATACGTATACGGGTTACAACCTAGACATATCTATGTCCTTCCATTGTATCCCAAGTCCAAATCACCTTTACTAGGTTTCCTCACAACCAATCCTCAAGTAGCTTTACAAAATTTAATCCTCGTTTATTCAAAATATCAGTAACTTTACTCTATCTTGCATTTCAGAATCTGTCCAGAAATTTCATACCACTTCACGAATTTTAAACCATGACTTAATAAAATCATTTGACTCTACAAATTTTATCAGTGACATTTCATGGTGTTAAGAACATCTTGTAATTTTTCCAGAACTTATTTCAATAGTTTACTATTTCTAAAAATTCATCAAAGTAATCTGCTCAAAACCGTTAACTCTTTCTGACTTCACAAAAGTTTTAATTTACTTAAAATACTTATAGGTTTCAAATGATTATCATATTTTTACAGAAAATACTTAACACTTTAAGGAAACTCCAGTAAAAATATCAAGACCTAAATCTTAGTTTAAGGCACGTTTCAAAAATCTACAACTTAACCGAAATCTAGAACCAAGAAACTCAGAATTGACACACAAACTTGTAAAATCATTTTGACCAACTTATTCTCCACATTTAACCATGAAACTGACGCCATTTGAAAGTAGACTCAAAGTACTTAAGTTTAGACTCCTTTTTCATCAAAAATTACCATGAAATGAACAAGTTACAAGCTTCTCAAACCGAAATAAAAATCTGATCAGATTAGGGTTTATAGATAATCAACCCTAATCATTCGTATAAACAATCCAAACCGCAAACACAATCATATTTCTCGATTCTACCACTTATACACTGATTTTAATATTATCCTAATGATTTCATGTACCCGGAATACAATGGAATCGAACCAAAAATAAACGACAATACGAAATAATCACATACGTTTATATGGAAGATTCGGATAGAGAATTATACCAACCAACGAGAAAACCGCACGATGATAACCCTTAGAATCTGTAAATATTGAGAGCATAACCCTTAGAATTCGTTTTCGTGGATCGATCAAACGTATACGAGAATTATAGGATCGAAAACTTACCAAAGTTTCTGAAAATTCGTCACCAACAGCAGCAGTTTACGAAATAATTTTTATAAAATAATCTAGAGTGTTTCAGAGGCCGAAACACGCGATTTTTAGGTAAAACTTCGAGATCTACAACTTTGTAGTTTTGACCGAAGGCTGAAAACGAACGTAAATGGGTCAAATCGACCTATGTTCGTGACTGGAATTTTTGGGACGGGATTTTGTATGTTTTTGTGATAGAAAAGTTTTAGGGTTAGGTTTAAGGGTATATTTATAGGTCTAGGGTTCAAGAGGTGTTGAGTTTAGTTGGGTTTGGCTTTTGGGAGTTGGATCATTTTCTTTGGGCCAAAATTGACAAATCATGAACTAAGTTGGCCCGTGATGTTTTAAGATTTAATACTCACAATTTAATTATATTCGTATTCGCGTATATTTATCTAATCGTATAACTTCCATAAATTATTAAGGAAATGTTTTCATGCCCAAAGCGAATATATAAGTTATCATTAACGAACTTGAATACAAATAAGAAATAATTTTGAACTGAGATTTTCGAATTACATTTTTGGTGACGGATGTCACAGTATCCCCCCGTTTAGGGAATTTCGTCCCGAAATTCAATCGGAGCCATATTGTCACCACGATCATTGAACAAGTGCATCTATATATAAGCTTGGCTTGATCATTTCGTTCGCAAATAATCTCAGGTCTACGTTCTATCGGACCTTGACAACCAAAACTTTCTATGCTTCAACCTTTTGACCTCTCAATCCCTGGTTTCTACCGTTTTCTCTACCCAATGTTAGATGTGATTCCCTGTAAATTCCTTCTAGAAATACGTGTAAGACCTTATCAGTCAACACTTTCTTAGATTTGAAACATGAAATATTTCATGAACAACACTTCACTCTTGCGACAACTTCCAATCGATACGTTATACACGTTCAACAATTTAGAACGATCCGACCACCCTATGTGCTAATTTTCCTTTTCTTCCCAAAACGTACGGCATTTTTCCAAAGCGATACCTTAAGCAATATATAATCTCCATCATAAAATTCTAACTGCTGTCGACGTTCATTTGCGTAACTCATTTGCCTATCACGTACTGTCAATAGCTTCATGGACTATTTTTGGACTATTTTTAACGATCTTGTCAATAGCTTCATGGACTATTTTTGTCCAATCAACTGACTTTAACCCAACTTCAGCCTTGAACTTCAAACAGATCATGCATTGACTAAATTGACTATTGTATTAAATGATGTCCATCTTCATTCCTAGACACCAATACAACTCCATGACATCATGATATCATTGTACTTCTTACCATCTCCTAATGTATGAAATATTTTACTTTTTTTTTTTTTTTATGTACCCTGTCCATTACTAGTGTCCATAGACCACCTAGCAAAGGAATCCAAAATCCTCTCACAAGATGTAATATCTCATCCAATTTGTGTTTCAACTGTTTGTCTAACCCGCGCAACTTTTTGTTTTGGCATCTGAGTATCCTTAACGCTTCATCTTGTGCTTTGAATATGTTATCCTTAATGCCAGAGTGTATCGCCATACTTTGACTTGCACTCACCTTGGCTTGCCTTTTTCTTCCTACACAAAACATCTGCCACAAAATCCATCTTCCCCGGATGGTATCGAAATTTCACAATTATAACCTCTAAATAATTCGAGCATTCTCATTTGCCTCGTGTTCAACTTCTTTTGTACATAGGTGTGTTAAAAACTCTTATGATCGGTATACATTAAGTTCTTCATCCCATACAAGTAGTGTCTTCAACACATATATACGAATGCTACCGCTCCAAGTTCCAAATCGTGAGTAGTATAGTAATGCTTATGTGTCTTGAGTTGTTGAGAAATAAATACGATTACCTTTCCCATTTAATTAACACACGACCTAGACCTCGGTTTTGATGCATCCCAATACACAATGAAATCCTCCGATCCATCGGGAATAATCCGGATTGATGCATTACACAAGGCATCCTTCAATGTTTGAAAAGATTCTTCTTAGTTCCTACCTCAAACAATTTTCTTATATATATGTGAGTAGTAGAGCGATCTTTGAACAACTCTCAATAAAATGCCGATAATAGCCTGTGAATCCTAAATACTTTACGAACCTCTGATGATAACTGTGGGACCTTCCATCCCATTACAGCTTCTATTTTGCTAAAATTCATAAGATTGACTTCATTGTTCACAGCGTGACCAAGAAAACAAACATCTTGTAGTCAAATTTCGTACTCCAATTATATTGCATAGACCTTTTCTTTCAAAAGAAACTCCAGGTTTAGTCTCAAAGGAACTTCATGCTCTTCCTTGGTTTTAGAATAATTCAGAACGTCGTAAATGAAAAGTATAATAAATTCGTTGAGATACGGTTTACATACGTTTTTGGTAAATATATGAATGCTATAGTCGCATTAGTAAGACCGAAAAGCATAACGAGAAATTTGAAATGTTCGTAACGAGTACTAAATGCAGTCTTTGGTATATCTGATTCATGTACCATCAATTGATGGTAACCAGAATGAAGATTTATTTTTGAAAACTACTGAACACCTTGAAGTTGATCAAACAAATCATCCATCCTTGGAAGAGGACAACGATTCTTCGTAAATTTGTTAAGTTCACGATAATCAATGCACAAATGAAAAGAACCATCATTCTTTTTGACAAATAAGACAGGTGCTCCCAAAGGAGAATGACTAGGGCAAATAAAACCCTTGTCTTGGAGCATCTTGAAGTGAATTAAATAACTCTTGCATTCAAATAGTGTTAAGCGATTTGGAGCTTTTGCAACTGAAGTTGCTCCAAAAAAAAGATCGATACAAAATTTAACGAGTCAAGAGGGAAATCCTTCTAAGTCTTCCGGGAAGACCTCGAGGAAATCGTTGATAATAGAATGTTTTTGAGTTTTTAACTTATTAGCCTTTACGCTCATGAATTGTTTCTGTTTGTCATCGGATTGTTCTATGCGAATCTCAAGTATTTCACCACCATTTAAGTGGTATAAGGAATACTTTTTCAAATATACAATTTCCACCTGAATTTCGTCAACTAATCCATTCCCACAACTACACCAAAACTTCCGAGTCCGAAGTGCAACAAGTCAATGCAAAAAGAAAAATCTTCTAGCACTAAAGTACACCCTTATGTAATCTCTTTAATCTCTATGTGCTCCCATTAACAAAATTGTTCCGAAGTCCCTCCCCCAAAACAAGCCATCGATTTTCCTACTGTGTTGATTGGTGCCACTTGACGAGCTGTCATCCGGCATTCAATTTTAAAATGACCTCTTCGGTTGCAGTTTGAATAAATACAACATGATGCAGATGTACGATGATAGTAGTTACACCTTACACACAAGGTATGTGAACCAGTGTAACCCTCTCTTCATGTGTTAGTATCTACCAGTCTTTTGAATACCCTCTCATTTTTGGTATTGTTTCTACATTCCCAGCCTTAACGGTTTTATCGATTAACAATCCACCCATCAGTATTGCACCTTGGATAGTAGAAGGCTTAGTTCCTTCTACCGTCCCGTGAGTTTCCATAATAAAGCTGTTGATGTACTTCTCAATCCTCTAAGCTTCGGGTGCCATGGGATAAGGTCTAATTTGCCAACTAATGAAATTATCCGATATATGTTGCATGGTTTACTTCCACCGTAAAGAAATATCAAAACTTGTTCACTAACTTCTTCATTTAGTTATTGAAAGAATATTTCTCCTTTAGCAGTTCCTTCATTTTCCATTCGTTTCGCTCCATCAACATTCCCATCATTTAAATTCGCAACTATTGGTTCCGTTTTTGCCTTCGGTGTCGTTAGCTCTACTATGATTCAATACGTTGTTCCCAACTTGCATGACAATTTTGAATATCAAGGCCCCGCACTGTTGTGCAATGATCGCAGCAACATTGGAGTTCTTGCCATCAATACCACAAATTCCTCCAGTTCAACCATCAGTGCAATCACGACCTTTACTTGCACGACCACCACCAAGTGTTTCTTCTCCATGAGTAAAATTTATGAGTAACGCGTCTTAGTAGTATGCTCACTAACATTTCGAATTCATATGAGTATAGAATAGATGAATATTTGGTTTTTGTCTAGGCATAAATACACAAGACTCACAAACATAAGCGTGATTCAGTAAGGAATATAATTGGGATTTTATTCCCATACAATATGGAAGCAGCACATTGGACACTTAAATATGGTCGGATAAGCACACATATGTCAGAACACCTTTGTCAATTATTACTGCAGCCATAATTGTGAAAGTATCCTTTCATACATATTCTTATCACCCCAAATTTTTGTATCACAATGAACTTCGTATTCACGGAAAAAGATCAGATAGTTATAGAATCCTAAGCAACATGCAGACGAACCACATAAAGAGTCGTAAGATGATTAAGAAACGTTTACAACATCCTTCTTATTTGAAATGACTAAGATGGATGATCGACATTAGCTACAACTAGTTTCACGGACGTGTACGCACACATGACATCCTAACTCATGTTCTATATGTGGGTTCCTTATTTATAGTCTAGGCCAATCCACCTAGATCTCTATAAACAATGGCTCTGATACCAATCTGTCACACCCCGTCTAAAGCGGAAACAACGGGGTATAACGGCGATAGGATCATAACACATCATTATAAAGAATTCTATATGAAATACAATATCCAATGTGTCATGATGCCAATAACATGAATATCGGTTCATGTCGCGCATACATTTCAACAATGAATTTAAAATCTTACTAACCAATGTACACAACAATATTAAGGCAAAGCATGCCTTCACAAACAACCATGATGTACCACAAATCTTGAATAACTCTTAATGCAACCTATGTGGTCCACTAAGTTCTCTTGTCCTCTGCTTTAACTCCACTAGTGTAACCTGAAAAGTTATGCTCAAAAATGTCAACACGAATGTTGGTGAGTTTCGTAGGTTTGAAACCAGACACCATAAAAATAAATATTTTTGCTGTGATGATAATAAGTTAGGACAATGCATATAGAAATGTACACAAATGTGAAATAATGCAGCCAATATATCTCAATGTACGGCAATTACCTCACAAGGAAGTAAAGCACGAATGTAAGCAACAATCCCAATGTACGGCAAATACCGCACAAGAAGGTAAAGCACGAATGTAAACAACCAATCTCAATGTACGGCAAATACCCCACAAGGAAGTACAGCACGGATGTAAGCAACAAATCTCAATGTACGGCAAATACCCCACAAGGAAGTACAGCACGGATGTAAGCAACAAGTCTCAATGCATATAAGTCACATTCACACATTTCAAGCATATGTCCAAAAATAGAAATGAATACGTTCACAGCATAAAACAGTTGGTAAAGCATGTGAGCATACTTTTCCCCTAATTTGAAAATATGTAAATGAAAATGGAGCCACGAAAACTCACCTTGAATACCAAAGTAAGTATCTCCCTCAAAAGAATCCACCAAACAACTCACAATCTACAAACGAATATATACGTATACGGGTTACAACCTAGACATATCTATGTCCTTCCATTGTATCCCAAGTCCAAATCACCTTTACTAGGTTTCCTCACAACCAATCCTCAAGTAGCTTTACAAAATTTAATCATCGTTTATTCAAAATATCAGTAACTTTACTCTATCTTGCATTTCAGAATCTGTCCAGAAATTTCATACCACTTCACGAATTTTAAACCATGACTTAATAAAATCATTTGACTCTACAAATTTTACCAGTGACATTTCATGGTGTTAAGAACATCCTGTAATTTTTCCAGAACTTATTTCAATAGTTTACTATTTTTAAAAATTCATCAAAGTAATCTGCTCAAAACCGTTAACTCTTTCTGACTTCACAAAAGTTTTAATTTACTTAAAATACTTATAGGTTTCAAATGATTATCATATTTTTACAGAAAATACTTAACACTTTAAGGAAACTCCAGTAAAAATATCAAGACCTAAATCTTAGTTTAAGGCACGTTTCAAAAATCTACAACTTAACCGAAATCTGGAACCAAGAAACTCATAATTGACACACAAACTTGTAAAATCATTTTGACCAACTTATTCTCCACATTTAACCATGAAACTGACGCCATTTGAAAGTAGACTCAAAGTACTTAAGTTTAGACTCCTTTTTCATCAAAAATTACCATGAAATGAACAAGTTACAAGCTTCTCAAACTGAAATAAAAATCTGATCAGATTAGGGTTTATAGATAATCAACCCTAATCATTCGTATAAACAATCCAAACCGCAAACACAATCATATTTCTCGATTCTACCACTTATACACTGATTTTAATATTATCCTAATGATTTCATGTACCCGGAATACAATGGAATCGAACCAAAAATAAATGACAATACGAAATAATCACATACGTTTATATGGAAGATTCGGATAGAGAATTATACCAACCAACGAGAAAACTGCACGATGATAACCCTTAGAATCTGTAAATATTGAGAGCATAACCCTTAGAATTCGTTTTCGTGGATCGATCAAACGTATACGAGAATTATAGGATCGAAAACTTATCAAAGTTTCTGAAAATTCGTCACCAACAGCAGCAGTTTACGAAATACAGAGGCCGAAACTCGCGATCTTAAGGTAAAACTTCGAGATCTATAACTTTGTAGTTTTGACCGAAGGCTGAAAACGAACGTAAATGGGTCAAATCGACCTATGTTCGTGACTGGAATTTTTGAGACGGGATTTTGTATGTTTTTGTGATAGAAAAGTTTTAGGGTTAGGTTTAAGGGTATATTTATAGGTCTAGGGTTCAAGAGGTGTTGGGTTTAATTGGGTTTGGCTTTTGGGAGTTGGATCATTTTCTTTGGGCCAAAATTGACAAATCATGAACTAAGTTGGCCCGTGATGTTTTAAGATTTAATACTCACAATTTAATTATATTCGTATTCGCGTATATTTATCTAATCGTATAACTTCCATAAATTATTAAGGAAATGTTTTCATGCCCAAAGCGAATATATAAGTTATCATTAACGAACTTGAATACAAATAAGAAATAATTTTGAACTGAGATTTTCGAATTACATTTTTGGTGACGGATGTCACAATATATAACAAAAATGTGATCAGTTATCTATCATACATCTACACTAGAACTTGAATGTGTATCCTAAGAAGATCAACTCTGACAACTTTCAAATGAGCATGTGTCTATTATTTGTGATGCTAAATTTTTATCTAGTTTCCCTGGATCAAATAAGTTGCAGCAGAAGTCTTTCAATCATCAAGTTTGTTGTTTGATCCACTAATGGATGGCTAAATGATTGCGGATTTTACATTTATTACCAACATTAGATTCAATGTCTTTTTCATTATATTATACGGTTCATGTTAAAAACCACTTATGAGGTCATTGCATGTTAATTGCAGGTTGGTTGAAGGAAAGTTGTACATACCTCAAAATACATCGATGTTGTTGATTCTACTCGGCCCACTTTAAGTCGAAGTTGTTATTTCTACCATGGCCAAGGTATGATCACATTTTGGTGGATTCTTCGGTACCTAACAGGTCTAAGTATAGACTTTTAGAACTTAAATTTTGGGTCTTATTGGGTTCTGCATTTAAATTTAAGTAATATCATACATTCATATCTAATCTTACAGTAACAGGCAACATTTGAAGGCGCATAAAGTGAAGCCCCAAGTGGAAAGCTTATTACGGAGTATTTGTTTTTGTTCAGTTGGATAGATAATAATATGTATTTTGAGATACCTTTTACCAGTAATTAGTCTGCGATTATTGAGGTAATTATGAAAGTCGACTTGTTTCGAATAAAATACCTTTTTGTTTACCATGTGATGTTTAATTAAAGTGTTTAATAAAAAATAAATTAGATGCAAGAACTTTAGATTATAAGTGTTGCAATAGATGTAAGAAAGTGTTGCATGTATTTGTTCGGAAATAAATAAAAATGTTGCATTTGACAAGTAAAGTGTTATCATAGCTTAGTATAAGTAAATCAAGAAATTAATGTGACTATACATTAGCTTTTGGCATTCTAACACATACTAAATTTTAGACACACATGTTAAGTTATGTGATCATATGTACCGGATTTTGGCTATACTGAAATCATGTGTGACAAACTCGAATATATGATTTAGTCACATAAACAATTACTTCATCTGACATATAAAGTCTCATGATTTAGACACACAAACTAACACATAATGTGACTAATATCAAACTTAATGATAATGTTTTTTGCCCATATTTCCCCTAAAGAATAACCACATTAATATTTCACAACGTGACTGTTGTGAATATATTCGTCCCATTTAAGCACCTAAAATGTGGCCATAAACATCATTTAGCTACACATTTGTGAAATGGTGTGGCTATTATAAAGCCATATAGTCACATGATCATTCTACAAATTAATGTGACTATACGGATTAGCTTTTCACACACTGACACACACTGCACTTTAGACACACATACTAACTTATGTGACCATATCCACCTGTTTTTGGCTACACTGAAATTATGTGTGACAAACTCGACTTCATGATTTAGTCACATAAACAATTACTTCATGTGACCATATAGTGGCATTTGGTCACAGTGTTCAAGTGTGTGACCATATAGTGGCATTTGGTCACATTGTTCAAGTGTGTGACCATATAGAGACCCTATGTACCTGTTTTTGGCTACACTGAAATTATGTGTGACAAACTCGACTTCAAGACTTAGTCACATCAACAATTACTTCATGTGACCATATAGTGGCATTTGGTCACATTGTTCAAGTGTGTGACCATATAGTGACCATATGTACCTGTTTTTGGCTACACTAAAATTATTTGTGACAAACTCGACTTCATGACTTAGTCACATAAACAATTACTTCATGTGACCATATAGTGGCATTTGGTCACAGTGTTCAAGTGTGTAACCATATAGTGGCATTTGGTCACATTGTTCAAGTGTGTGACCATATAGTGACCCTATGTACCTGTTTTTGGCTACACTGAAATCATGTGTGACAAACTCGACTACATGACTTAGTCACATAAACAATTACTTCAAGTGACCATATATTGGCATATGATTTAGACACAAAAATAACACTGTATGTGACCAATATAAAACTTAATGATAATTGATGTCTATTTTGGCTCTAAAAAATAGCCACATGAATATTTCACAAAGTGACTGTTGTGAATATATTCGTCACATACAATCAGCTTAAACGTGACCATAAACATCATTTGGTTACACATTTATAAAATGGTGTGGCTATTGTAAAGCCAGATAGTCACATGATCTTGCTACAAAATACTGTGACTATACACACTAGCTTTTCCACATTCTAACACACACTGCACATATGGTCACATAAAAAGTTATGTGACCATATGTTCCTGATTTTGGTTACACTGAAATTATGTGTGACAAACTCGACTACATGATTTAGTCACATTAACAATTGCTTCATGTGACCATATAGTGGCATTTGGTCACAGTGTTCAAGAGTGTGACAAAGATTCGTCACGTTTAATTTGTATAATGTGACTAATTCATCGAACTTACTCTTCATTTGTTACGCATTCCAAATTCATATGTGACTAAATAATCAGCAAAAAAATAGCAGATCCCTTTCGCCACATAAATGTTCGAACGTGTGTGACTAAATAATAACGTGCTTTTTATTTTCGTACCTATAGTCACACAAATGTTCGAATGTGTGACTATCTGATTTCGAGCATGTGTGATCAAAGCCTCATTTTGTACTAGTGTTGGCATCTCGACCCCAACCAGGGGCCAGCCCCTTGGACCCCGCCAGGGGTTTTCACCCCTGGAACCCCGCTAACCAGGGGCGCTGCCCCCGGACCCCCGTCACCTAAAAGTTTGTAAACACTTTTTAAGTACAATACTTCAAAATCAAAATAATAATGTTGAAAATTATTATTACAAACAATCACCAACGGGCCGTACACCCTTTCTAAACTCAAGTTAATCAACCAAATTTCGTAGTAATTTGGACAAGTCAATCAACCAAATGGGGATAATTTGGACATTATAGTTGAACGAACAACTACAAAGGTAGTCTTTTAAGATACATATTCAATTAATAACCATCGCGCGTATTGGACGCCCTCAGGTTACAAGTCTTCGGACATCAATTCACAGCTAACCAATTCAAGTTATTACGATAAACACTCAAGGCTCAGGTGAGTCTCATGGCCCCTATTTTACTGTTTTTCAATCAGGGGTGTGATTACATTGCACGTTTTATTTACATGTTGAACGCAAGTACAAAACAATCAAATACTACATGAGTTATTTTCAACTAATCACTAAAGCCCTCCATAGCATAGTCTGGTAATACATCTGTAGCGTGAATGTTAGTATATGATATCATATAGGATTGACAATCCTCGTCCGGGTTAGCACGTACTAACTGGTCAAACGGACGTATTAGCATTTGGGAAGACGAGTGTAGATTAGGCACTCGTAGGGGGCACCTCAGTTGGGTTTCCTTAATTGGACCTGACACTCAAGTTAAGCTCAGACTATGTGCTCATGGCTGTATAACTTTTATTTTGCTTAATTGCATTTTAAATTCAATTATAAATCTTGCGGTTCATACAATTATGTGTTGACATACAAACCTGTGAGCTCACCAGCGTTTCGCTGACCCATTTTAGCATGTATCGCAGGAAATCAGCAGTAGGTTGGACTGCTCAATCAGGATCAATTAGCTCGAGTCAGCATGCAAACAATCAGAGATTTAGCTGCATTATTATATTTTGTATAGATTAATTATGTATTTAAATCTCTCAAGTTCAACCGAGCTAATGTAACTATATTTTTGATGTAAACTTTGATTTTATCAATACAAGTTGTAAAACGACGCATATAGAGTCGTTCATTATATCTTATGTGCTGTGATATGTAATTAGTCGCGCCCCGACCCGAACCGCTTCTGCATCATAATTTGGGGGTGCGACATTATGACATCATTATATCCTACCTATTATATAATTACTGACCCCTTTTTCTCTCTCTGCCGTTCGACTTTTCCTCCTCCTCACCTAACCTTAGATCTAAAATAACTTGCTACACGCCGGTGGTCCGGAGGGCTCCTCCACGACCCTAGCCTCTTCCAATCGTAGTCTAGTGTTTTCGTTTTTCAAACACCATGCCTTCTTCTTCCTTCACGATGGACCACACTTGCTTTCTCCTTCAATATGAGGCCTTTTTATTATGCTCGTAAACCTCACACCTCGCCGATCCACCGCCGATCCACCACAATATGAGGCCTTCACGATGGACCACTCTGACCTCGATTCCCGTTTTTACTCTTGGTTGTGCCCTCTTTTTGGCGATTTCAGGTGATCCTTTACGTTGGTTTTGATAATCCGGTAACCTGTTTTATCCTCGAGGTTGTTCCGACCTCTTGAGGTTTTCCGGTAGTCGTGGCTTCCGTCGTGATGGGTTCGCTGTGTTTTGACCATGGGAAGTTCGGGTCTCTATAATAAGGTCGTTTCCATGTCTCTCCGCTAGGTGTTCGCCCATATTTATGGTCAAGCATTTGGTGGGTTCTTTGAGCTGTATCTGTGACTTAGGTGCCAAGGGTTACTTTTGTGTATTCGTCTTTTGTATCAAGTATGTGTCGCAGTTGTAAGTCCGACATCACAAAAGCTGATATTTGTCCTAGTGTGTAGAAGATGAGGGTTTGTATTATGGTTTAGTTCAAGTTGTTTTATTGTATTTCAACAAGCTAGGTTAGGGTCGTTTAGTCAATTGTTGTACTCAGGTATGCATTTTGCATTCCAACAATATGTAACTCAAGTGGATCTTTTCGATCCTATGCAATATTAATTTTTTGTTTTAGTCAAAAAAAAAAACTATTATATAATTAAATAAAATTAAAGAATCTATTGGCTGATTGAATATTTAATGACATCATCAAGTGAATCATATATTATATTAAAATATTGATACAAATGAAATGTCATTTAACAATGCATAAAAAGTATCAGTCGTCGCACACCTGCGAAAGTATGTGTAAATTGGTGCGAGTGTATAGTAACATACTTTTGAGCTTTTGTGACATAATTCTTTTCATAATGCCCAAAATTGTAACCCTTTAATCACACTTTAAAAACAAATGCCACCCAAGCCCAAACTCACAACATTTTTAAAGTGTCACTAACACCTAATTCTTTGTACGATATATACATATTTAAAACCTAAACATGTTGAGAATTTAGTTTTTCATGTTATGACATATACTGTTGATGGAAAAGTTGGGTTGATATTTGTGTGTAACAACCATTCTTTTTTTTAGTGGGTTGTCCCAGATAAGTATTCACTTTCATGTCATAACCAATCAAAAGTAACTTTAGTGGGTAGAAGTGTTATTTGATTGGTAAAAAGTGTATGTAGTGAAGATTCTTTAAACTGTATGAATAGCATAAGTGGACACTTTGACTGAAACGAAGAAAGTACATTTCTTAATAAAAATATATATATGAATGAAAACAAAGTTTAGGCCCGGACAAGTCAGTCATTGCGAATCATGACTATAACTTAGGGATAGTCAATTATAGAGCAGTCGTGACGATATCATCAACTCAAATACACTTACAGTGGTTCTTGGTGACTTTAATGAAGTAAGATCATCTTCGGAAAGAATGGGTTCTTTATTTTGTAAAGTAGGTGCAAATAACTTCAACAATTTCATATCTCAAGCCAATCTTTTCGACCTTCCTATGGGAGCTAGAAAATTCACCCGCATGACCACCGATGGGTCTAAGTTGAGTAAATTAGATCGTTTTCTCATTAGGGCCGGTCCTAAACTTTGAGATGCCCCGGGCGAGTTGATTAAAAATTGCCCCTATCATATTTTATGTATGCATAACTTCTTTGCCTAGTTTTTCTTTTTTCTACTTATTTTTCTTACTTATACCCAGGACGCTTATTATGTCTCTTATTAATAGTTTTTAACTACTTGAAGCAAGCTGTACTTTGGTTTTTGAAGGCGCCATATTATAACTAAATGATAGTCCCTTTAATTCGAAATATTTTAATCATACATAAAAATAATAGTTTTAATGGATTATACATACACATTTTTATTCCATTTTCATTATATCTCTTAATTAGTTAGTAAAATTTTGAGTTTGTAAGAAATTATCTACTCACAGTTATCTAAAATTATTATGTCTTGAAATATAAGTGTAGTTAAAACATTCATTTTTCATCAAAAAGTTGCTAAAATTCTAAATTAAAAATCATATGTTTGTTATAATTTTAATAACTTGTGAAATTAAAGTGTAATTTTGTCATTTTGCAAAAGGATATCGAAACAACCATTTAGAATGAGGTTAACTTTATACTAGTACAACTTAAAAGAAAATGTAGGAATAGTTGAAGGACTAAAGTGAAATATTTTTAATTATAGGGGCATAAATGGAAAATGGGTGTCGTCTCCAACTCTCCATCCCTGAGTTCTAGACAATCTGTAATTTTTTTTTTTTGACAGATCTATTTTAACTTAACCTTTAATGGTGTTTTCCAAACGTTACACAAAAACTACACCTTTTACCACAAAACATCATTTATGTGGACTAAATTCTTCAAAAATGAACATAATATAAGAGAACTTGGATAAAAAAATTGTTGCCCCCTATTGTTTGATGCCCCAGGCCGTCGCCCATGCCGCCCTATGCCAGGGCCGGCTCTTGAATTCTCATCTCCCATCAATTTTTGGATTCTTGGCCAAAGGCTAAAGTTTGGGCTCTCCCTAGGGAGTTCTCAGATCATTGCCCATTGATTCTAAATACTCATTCCCGTGACTTTGGTCCTACTCCTTTCAAATTTTATAACTCTTGGCTTTCACACAGAGATTTTCCTTCCATCTTTCAAATATCTTGGTCAATTGTAACTACTTCCTCTCATCCTATTCTTAGATTCAAAGAGAAACTTAAAGCCTTGAAAATTATCTTGAAAAATTGGAGAGTTAAAGTTCTAAACAAAGAGGCGAACAATCTCAATATATTAAGGAATGATTTTGATACAATTGACAACATGGCAGAGAAGGGTTCTCTTTCAATTACTGATATTGAAAAAAGAACCAATCTTTTAAAACAATTGGATGATTTGGAGTGGAAAAAAAATTCAAGATCTTAAACAAAAAGTGAAGATTAAATGGGCGGTTGAAGGAGACGAAAATACAAAATTTTTTCACGGGAGGCTAAATAACCCCAAGAAAACTTTATCAATTCTCATTCTTCTTTGGCGACAAGGAAGGCTACCCCTGGGTAAAAGTACTAATCCGTCTATCTACTTACTACCTAACTAAGAGAATGGTATTTACTGAGAGAAGTAGTACGAGGAGGTAGATTGTTGTTGTCTTCTTTTTCGCAGTGGGATAGGGAAACTGTGAGGACTGAACTTTCACTTTCTTACTTGAACTCATAGCTCTTTCTCTTTTTATCTTTTGAGAGCTGTATGTAACTATAGTTCTTTATGGGCTAAGGAAATCTCCTAAATTACAAGAGAGGAAGATAGAGTTATCATTGATTGGGAAGGAAGGAACTAGTAATCCATTTAAGAGTACTTTACCCTAGAAAAAGTAAAAGAGAGGGAAGGAACTGACTTTTTCTAACCAAGCTAAGAAGATCTAGAATTAATGGGCTTGTAATAGATGAATCATGGGTCACTGATCCGAATTGTATTAAAAACCATGTCTTCGAATTCTACAAAGTTAAATTCGATTGTCAAAAGGATCATAACTATCAGTTTTCTAGTAACTTGTTCAAGACTTTATCCAATGACGAAAGGGTCTTGCTTGATTCTTCTTTCACTCCGGAAGAAATTAAAGATGCGGTTTGGAATTATGGTGCTGAAAAGGCACCGGGGCCGGATGGTTTCACTTTTAAATTTTAAGGCATCATTGGGATATTCTCGAAGGAGATATTATCTCGTTTGTTAAACAATTCAAGTGTAAGGGAAACATTCCAAGAGGTTGCAACTCATCTTTTATCGCGATTATCCCAAATGTAAATCCTCTCACAATTCAAGATTTTCGTCTAATTAGCTTGCTTAGTTGTCAATATAAAATTATAGCAAAAGTTCTTGCTAATAGACTTTTAAAAGTCATCTCATCGTTGGTAAGTGATGTTCAATCCGCCTATATTAAAGGTAGGCAAATCACCGATGGCCCTCTTATTGTTAATGAAGTTATTTCATGGGCAAAGAAAAAGAAAAAAAGATTCATATGATGTTTAAAGTTGATTTTGAAAAAGCTTTTGATTCTTTGAATTGGACGTTCTTGGACTCCGATATAGATCAAATGATTTCGGGATCAAATGGAGATGGTGGATTATGGGTTGTCTAGAATCGGCCTATGCATCCGTTTTAGTCAATGGTTCACCGACACAAGAGTTTAAAATTAAGAAAGGATTAAGACAAGGCGATCCTCTATCTCCTTTTCTCTTTATTTTGGCAGCCAAAGCTCTTCATGTGACTATTATGAAGGCTATAGAGATAAGTATATTTCATGGCATTAAAGTTGAAAACAACAACTTTCCAATATCTCATCTCCAATTTTCCGATGATGCACTAATTTTGGGCGAGTGGTCGGTTGAAAATGTCAAAAACTTATTTCGTCTCTTAAGATGCTTTTATATGGCTTCCGGGTTGAAAATTAACTTCAAGAAAAGCAAACTTTTCGGAGTGAGTGTGAATCAACTAGAGGTTGAAAGATTGGCAACGACTCTTGGATGTAATGCATCGCTTCTTCCATGTATTTATCTTGGCCTCCCCTTAGGTGCCAACATGACTAGGTCATCTTCTTGGACACCAATTATTGATAATTTCCGTAAACGATTATCTTCTAGGAAGGCTAAAAATCTATCTTTTGGTGGCCGTCTAACCCTAATAAAATCGGTTCTTGGTAGCCTTGGCACCTATTTTTTCTCGATATTTAAAGCTTCTAAAAAAACTTTAGATATTTTGGAATCTTTGAGAAGGAATTTCTTTTGGGGTGGTGCTTTGGGTGAACGTAAGATGTCATGGATAGCTTGGAACAAAATTCTTCTACCTCTACAAAAAGGAGGTCTTGGCGTAGGAAGTCTCTATGCTAGTAATCTCGCTATGTTGGCTAAATGGTGGTGGCGGTTTCGTGTGGAACATAATGCTTTATGGTGTAATATAATCAAATCAATTCATGGAGATGATGGTGGTCTATGTGGAATTCCAAAAACGTGCACAACAAATGGACCATGGAAACAAATCATGCAATTGAATGAGGTACTCTCTAATTTTTCCATCAATCTTTTTTCCTTCTTTAAAAAAAGAATAGGTGATGGGAAAAGCACTAATTTTTTAGAACATATTTGGTTGGGAAGGACCACACTTGCTGTCACACCCCGCCAAACGGTAATTACAATTACATAGAGTGGTTTGCGGAAGCTTAGTGACGTGGCGGGGGTGCGAGCAGTAAAACAACCAACAGATACATACATACTCAGAGCATATGGTTATTGCAGAACGAAATAGATTAAGATGCCATTGGTTAAAGTTTTACAAAAAGGTTACCACTTGAAAAGTAGTAACAGTAGTAATAGTGGTTGAAATCAGTATTTCATAAAATACATAATATCAAAAGTAGATTTCATAGGTATGACTGCAGTAGTTGCAGTTATACAGAGGAAATCCAAGTGTCCCAAAAGTAGTGGCATCCTAACAAGTCCAGGGTAGTCCGTCCTGATAATGCATGCAGATCTTACTTACGCTGCTAATTCCCTGAAAAACATAGAGTAAATCGTCAACAAAATTGTTGAGTGAATTCACAGGTTTGTTTGTTGTGTAAGAAGCACAAGTTAATCATTTAAGAATAACCTTCCCAAATAATAGTTGTTCACTTAGTAGGAAACACAAGTTATTTCAATAAAATAACATTTCCAAATCAGTTGTAATTGTAGTAGGAAACACATGTTAACCTAAATAAAGATTAACATTTCCAAATCAGTGTACGTAGGAAATCACTTCCTAATCAGTAGTTTTGTGGGAATATTTAGACGGTGATCCCTTGAAAGGTGAGCTAAACCTGTCAAGTAAGGTAACCCGATCTAACCCTATAACCAAACCACAACCCTAATCTGTTGTTGTTTGCCATGCTGGACAATTAAGTATATGCTCCCAAATCCGTAGGAGGGTCGTCACGGCGATAGTACTATCCGTATACTCAGTGGCTAGAGTCACCTAGCTAATGGTTATAGTCTGTAGCCATAAGGTCTTTTATGCACTACATCGTTCAGCCTAGATCTGTGCCAAGATTCGTTGCCTAAATTCCCAAAATAGTTATGAAAAACATTTCATAAAACATAGTTCAAATAGTTGTGTGAAATACCCTTTTACAAATAGTTCAAGTATGAAGTACCCCTTCATAAACAGTTTAAGCAAATACGTACAGTATTTAATCAGTCACAACATGAAATCTCATTTCATCAATAGTTTAAGTAAATACATCAAGTATTCAAACAGTTGTCGCATGCAAATATACATACGATTTCTATGTTTTCCACCCCGAGGTTTTAAAACATTAAAACATTGAAAAGGGGTTTGTGAACTCACTTTGAGTGCTCGGATGTGAATGCTAGCGAGATAATATAACGAAGCCCAAACGTAGTCAACCTATACACAATATTGTATTAACCATAAGTACATAGTTTACTTACGTTAATAGTTCGTTTGTTTGAAGAAATTATCAATTTCTGAAGTTTGTGTATGTCGTTGATAATTGTTGTTGAAAATAATTAATATTTTCCCACGTTACATTTGTTTGTTTAATCGTCCAAAAGGTGTAAGCATATATACATATATAGTTGAATATATATATTCTCGTATATATATATTAATTGTTTTGTCATTTAGGTTTCCAAATCATTATTCTCATTTGTTCCGTATAATATACGTCTCATCCCAAATGTGTCGAGTTTTGTCTAAAGTTCGCATCATTTAAAACTAGCAAGATCAGTCCCTGGTTTGGGGTCTTGGATCCGCCGGATCAGATAATGATCCGCCGGATCCTTATTGATTTTTAGTGATCCACCGGATCAAACCACAAAGGACCGGATCATTTGATTTATAAGGATCCGCCGGATCAGTTAGGGATCCGCCGGATCACGTTCGATTTATAAGGATCCGCCGGATCAGGTAGTGATCCGCCGGATCACGTGTGTCATTTACTCGTGTATCGTTCTCGTTCACAAGACTTGTTCGTTACATAATACGTTTTATGTTAAACGTATAATTGAACCATTTTACCTATATGTTATAGATATATAATTTCTCGTAAATAATAATCGAATTATTAATTATTTCATATAACCAAATCTGGTTAATTATTTTTGTCGGCTTAGTTCCGATACGTTCGTACGTAATTTATAAATACTACATATAATGTAATACTTTTTGTATTATTGTTTTGGGCTCGCTAGACTGACATCACATCATATGTTTAGTTTAAAACAAATGCAGGGAATTAGCGTAAGAAATGCATGAAATTAAGTATAATTATATACCTAATTTGGAGGAGTGTCACATTCTCCCCCCGTTAGTGAAATCTCGTCCCGAGATTTAAGTCGAGCCGTGAGTCTCGGTCACGCTCTCAAATAGGTTGGGGTATTTCTTTCGCATCTCATCCTCTCGTTCCCAGGTAAACTCTGGGCCATGTTTCGAGTTCTAACGAACTTTAACCAGTTTGATTCGTTTGTGTCGAAGTTTCTGTGTTTTAGAATCCATAACTTCAACAGGTTCCTCCACAAAGTTAAGTTTTGAGTCGATGAAGACTTCGTCAGGAGGAATGATAAGTGTTTCGTCAGAAAGACACTTTTTGAGGTTGCTAACGTGGAAAGTATCGTGTATGCTACTAAGCTCTTGCGGTAGTTTGAGCTTATAAGCGACAGGACCAATCCTAGCAAGGATTTCAAATGGTCCGATGTATCGTGGGTTCAGCTTTCCTCGCTTGCCAAATCGTGCTACTCCTTTCCAGGGAGATACTTTGAGTAGGACCTTGTCTCCTACTTGAAACTCAAGAGGTTTACGGCGGTTATCAGCGTAACTCTTTTGTCGATCTCGTGCCGCTTTCAGTCGGCTCAATACTTGAGTTATTTTATCAGTGGTTTCCTGGACAAGTTCGGGTCCAGATAGTTGTCTGTCGTCCAACTCTGCCCAACAGAGTGGTGATCGGCACTTGCGTCCATATAACGCCTCAAATGGTGCCATTTGTATACTCGTGTGATAACTATTGTTGTAAGAGAATTCAGCTAGAGGTAGGTGAGTATCCCAGTTACCTCCAAAGTCTATCACACATGCTCGCAACAAGTCTTCGAGCGTCTGTATAGTTCGCTCACTTTGGCCGTCAGTTTGCGGGTGATAGGCAGTACTCATATCAAGTAGAGTACCCATTGCCTGTTGTAATGTTTGCCAAAAGCGAGAAGTGAATCGCGCATCTCTATCAGAGATGATGGATAGTGGCACACCATGCCGAGAAACAATCTCTTTAATATAGATTTTAGCTAGTTTCTCCATTCCATCCGTTTCCTTAATAGCTAGAAAGAGGGCTGATTTTGTCAATCGATCGACAATCACCCATATGGCATTTGCTCCAGATGCCGTTCTAGGTAACTTCGTAATGAAGTCCATTGTTATTTGCTCCCATTTCCATTTGGGCAGTTCAGGTTGTTGCAAAAGTCCAGACGGCTTTTGGTATTCAACTTTTACCTTTGAGCAAGTTAAACATTTGCTCACGTAGGTGGCAATGTCACGTTTCATTCCAGGCCACCAGTAGAAACCTTTCACGTCATGGTACATCTTGTCTGCACCAGGATGTATTGAGTAATTGGACTTATGTGCCTCATCCAAAATCAGCTTGCGTAACTCCTCTACGCATGGTACCCAAATTCGGTTCATGAAGTACAACACCCCGTTGTCCTTTTTCTCGAGTTGTTTTTCCATCCCTTTCAAGGATTCATCCTTAAAACGTTCGGGAGTGAAAGCAAGTTCTTGGGCTTCACGAATTTGAGTAATGAGATTCGAGTGGATTGTCAATCCCAAGGCTCGAACTCTTCGAGGTTTGATTCGTTCCTTACGACTCAGGGCATCTGCTACTACGTTAGCTTTACCCGGGTGATACTTTATTTCACAGTCGTAATCGTTAAGTAATTCGACCCAACGTCGTTGTCTCATGTTAAGTTCTTTCTGGTCGAATATATGTTGTAGGCTCTTATGATCAGTGAAGATTGTACACTTTGTACCGTATAGGTAGTGTCTCCAGATCTTTAGTGCAAAAACAACGGCTCCCAATTCCAAATCATGAGTCGTATAGTTTTTCTCATGCACTTTTAGTTGTCGAGATGCATAAGCAATGACCTTTTCGTTTTGCATCAGTACGCAACCCAATCCCTGATGCGACGCATCACAGTAAACAACAAAGTTATCTACTCCTTCGGGTAGTGATAGTATGGGTGCGCTGCTCAGTTTCTGTTTCAATAGTTGAAATGCATTCTCTTGTTTCTCATTCCACTCAAATTTCTTGTCTTTTTGAGTTAATGTGGTAAATGGCTGGGCTATCTTTGAAAAGTTTGCGATGAATCGCCTGTAATAGCCAGCTAGACCAAGAAATTGTCGTACTTCAGTTGGGGTTTTCGGTGCTTCCCAGTTGTTGATTGCCTCAATTTTGGATGGGTCTACGTGAATTCCCTTGTCATTTATCACATGACCAAGGAATTGAACCTCTCGTATCCAAAATTCGCACTTAGAGAACTTTGCATAAAGCTTCTCTTTTTGTAGTAGTTCGAGGACAAGCTTCAGATGTTGCTCGTGATCCTCTTTCGTTCGTGAGTATACCAAGATGTCGTCAATAAACACAATGACGAATTTATCCAGATAGGGTTTGCATACTCTATTCATCAAGTCCATGAATACTGCTGGTGCGTTGGTCAGTCCAAAAGGCATGACTAGGAACTCGTAATGACCGTATCGAGTCCTAAACGCGGTTTTCGGTACATCTTCTTCTCGTACCTTAAGTTGATGGTAACCAGATCGTAGGTCAATTTTTGAATAATAACTTGACCCTTGCAGTTGATCAAACAGATCGTCAATGCGTGGTAACGGGTATCGGTTCTTGATAGTTACCTTGTTCAACTCACGGTAGTCGATGCACATTCGCATAGATCCATCCTTTTTCTTAACAAACAAAACCGGAGCTCCCCAAGGTGAAAAGCTCGGACGGATGAATCCCAAGTCTAGAAGTTCTTGCAATTGTGTGGATAGCTCTTGCATTTCCGAGGGAGCTAGACGATAAGGTGCACGTGCGATAGGTGCGGCTCCTGGCACCAGGTCAATGTGAAACTCAACTTGTCGTGGGGGTGGCAATCCCGGCAACTCATCAGGGAACACTCCTGAATAGTCGCGTACAATAGGTACCTCGTCTATACGTCGTTCCTCGGATTTCTTTTCTACAATGTGTGCCAGAAATGCTTGGTACCCCTTTCGGAGATATTTACTGGCCTTCAAGCACGAAATCATTTTTGTGGCACTCTTTCGTTTCTCACCTTGAATCACTAAAGTTTCTCCTGTCGGTAACGGTATGCGAACCATCTTATCATGACATATGATCTCGGCTCGGTTCTTAGATAACCAATCCATACCGACTACAATGTCAAAACTTCCTAACTTAACCGGTAGCAAGTCTATTTCGAAGAGATGACCTTCTAACTCCAAGGTACATCCCGGTACTATTTCTCCTGATTCGATCAACTCACCATCGGCTAATTCTATGGTATACTTGTTGTCTAATTTACGGGATTCAAGTTCTAATAGTGGTCTAAACTCAGTAGACACAAAACTTAAATCAGTACCCGAATCAATTAACACAGAGGCATAGTGGTTGTTTACGAGAAACGTACCAGTGACGGTGTTTGGGTTCTGGCGTGCCTCTTGTGCCCCGATCACGAATGCCCTTCCTTGAGCCGGTTGATTGTTGATGTTGTTGGCTCGGTTGTTATTATTGCGGTTTTGGTTGTTGTTGTTGAGCTTAGGGCATCGGTTACGGTAGTGTCCTTGCTCACCACATTCAAAACATCCCTGGTTTTGACGCTCAGTGTTTGCCCGTGGGGGAGGGTTAGTTTTGCATTCTCGGGTTCTATGTCCCCATGCCCTACAGTTTCCACAATACCCACACCCACCTTCGTGGTGTCGGTTGCACTTATCACATTTGGGTTTGTTACCCAGGTATGGTTTCGATTCAGTAGTGGTGGCAACATATGCCTTCGCATTTCCAGAATGTTTCTTGTTTTGCTGACCCTGGCGATCAGCACCACTACCGTTCCACTTTCGCTTTGCACCACCAGAACTACCAACATCAGTACTGTTCGGTTCACTTTTTCCCGACACAGCTTTCTTAGTCAGATTTCCCATCCTGACTGCCTCATCGGTCAAACTTTGTGCTAGAGTAACAGCACTCCTGAAAGTGTCCGGTTTAGATGTCGTCACCAGACTGCGGATTTGTGGTACTAGACCGTATATGTAGCGCTCGATACGCTTATACTCGGGTGTCACCATATGTGGCACTAGACGTGCAAGCTCCTGAAACTTAGTGGTGTACCCAGTAATATCAGCACCAATCATGGTGATGTTCCACAACTCTGTTTCTATTTTTTGCATCTCACTGCGAGGGCAGAATTCCTCCAACATCAAATTCTTAAATGTTCCCCATGACATTGAATAAGCAGCTGGTCGACCAAGTGATTGGATCTGACTGTTCCACCAAGTGAGCGCTTTGTCAGCCAAAGTGCAAGTAGCGTACTTCACCATACAGTCAGGTGCACAGTCACTAATGTCCAATACTGATTCAGTTTTCTCTATCCAATGAATCATACCAATTGCACCCTCGGTGCCACGGAAAGAAATCGGCTTACAAGCCTGAAATGTTTTGTATGAACACCCTCGGCTAGCATTCACGGTTGTCTCAGTATTAACAGGGGTAGATCCACTGTTGTTAACTACGGGTTCACGACTACGGCTTGCCTCATATTCAGCAATACCTTCAGCTATTCTTCGTGCGATCATTTGTTCAGTGGTTTCAGTAGGTGGTGGTGGTGGAGGCGTAGTCGTCTTTTGACTGTTTCTAGTGACTCGTCGTTTGGGAGGCATGATTCAGCTCTGCGATGAATAAAATGCAGAGTGTTAATGTTGAGATATTGAATGTGAATAGATCAAAGATTCACATTTGATAGAAATGAATGACATGAGAAGATGAATGAACAGGGTTTTACAACACGTGCCATACAACTTTGAAACACCCATATGTACCTAGCATAATATAATCACATTGGCCAGGCGTCATTATATAATGTCCAATACATATTTCTTTTCATTGTCGTTTAACACTGAAATTTTCAGAGGTTCTCAAGAATAATCAATCATCAAGCTGTAATATGTTTCAGGGTTTTCAAAAATTGATCACAAAGTGTCGATAAAGTGTGGGTTTAATCACAAGTAGACAGTTGTAAGAGGAAATAATATGGTTGATAATAAGCATAATGAACACGAGATGTAAACCAAGCATACATTATATATTAAAGATCATAACGCTGTTACATGAGTTTAGTACAAAATGAGATGGGATTTCTAATATACCCATCGATGGTTAGCATTATACAAAAGATGATGGATTTTCTATACATATACCCATTCTACTAATAAAGTTCCATACAACATACAGCTAGTCCATAACTAATACATACATATATTTCCCCAAAAGTAATAGTCTAATATGGTGTAGGCACAACCGCCATACGCAGGCCTAACGGAACCAAGGTAAATACATCCTAACCGCAACCATCACTGCTGCAGTCATCACATAAACACTAGCTACAATCTCTGACACCCTAGCACGCCTCTCTAAAGCTGCAACGCGTGCACGGGTGGATGCTAGACTCTGCCAGTCTGTCTGACGGTGAGTCTCCACAAAATCCATCCTCTGATGGAGCATAGCCATATCCATATCAGTACGGGAGGCATCGCTCAGTAGCTCCATCACATCTCTGCTCCTGCTAGAGGATATCCTAAACATGGTGTGGACCACAGCCACAAGGGTAGGCACAGTGAGCTCCAGAGGCTCACCAGTGAGAGATGCAGATGGTGGTGAGTGGGAGGACTCTCCAATCTCAAAGGTCGAGGGAATACCCTCTAGTGATCTCCACTCTCTCAATACTCGAGGCATCCAGTCCAGATGAGAAGGTCGGAGCCTCTTCTGTGGCGGCTCGACAACTGGAACCTCAGGCTCAGTCACTGGCGCCTTATCGCGCGGCGCGAGTGGTCCCCTGGGAAAATCCCGAACACAAATCCTAGCTGTCATCCTAGGTACAGGCACACGAGAGGTACTCGCAACAGGTGGTGTAGAGGTAGGAGTGACCACAGGTGTGGTCGGAGGTGGTACTAAGTAAGTATCACTAGTGTCAACAGACATGGCTCTCAAATGAACGGATGACTCATCCTCTACAGTGATCGCGGGACCCTCAAAAGTAGCCTCGGTTGGCTCTTCATCCGAAGCATAAACATGGTAAAGTGATTGACTAGACATACTGTGACAAAAAAAAATTTGGGTGTGGCGTGTCAGTCGTATGTTAGATGTATGCAAACGTAAGTATGTATGAATGCATGAATGTTCTAGCCAAGGCTATAGTCTAGGTCTCTAAGGTTTTCAGTCACCTAAAGACTTCTAGTTCGCTATAACCAATGGCTCTGATACCAAGTCTGTCACACCCCGCCAAACGGTAATTACAATTACATAGAGTGGTTTGCGGAAGCTTAGTGACGTGGCGGGGGTGCGAGCAGTAAAACAACCAACAGATACATACATACTCAGAGCATATGGTTATTGCAGAACGAAATAGATTAAGATGCCATTGGTTAAAGTTTTACAAAAAGGTTACCACTTGAAAAGTAGTAACAGTAGTAATAGTGGTTGAAATCAGTATTTCATAAAATACATAATATCAAAAGTATATTTCATAGGTATGACTGCAGTAGTTGCAGTTATACAGAGGAAATCCAAGTGTCCCAAAAGTAGTGGCATCCTAACAAGTCCAGGGTAGTCCGTCCTGATAATGCATGCAGATCTTACTTACGCTGCTAATTCCCTGAAAAACATAGAGTAAATCGTCAACAAAATTGTTGAATGAATTCACAGGTTTGTTTGTTGTGTAAGAAGCACAAGTTAATCATTTACGAATAACCTTCCCAAATAATAGTTGTTCACTTAGTAGGAAACACAAGTTATTTCAATAAAATAACATTTCCAAATCAGTTGTAATTGTAGTAGGAAACACAGGTTAACCTAAATAAAGATTAACATTTCCAAATCAGTGTACGTAGGAAATCACTTCCTAATCAGTAGTTTTGTGGGAATATTTAGACGGTGATCGCTTGAAAGGTGAGCTAAACCTGTCAAGTAAGGTAACCCGATCTAACCCTATAACCAAACCACAACCCTAATCTGTTGTTGTTTGCCATGCTGGACAATTAAGTATACGCTCCCAAATCCGTAGGAGGGTCGTCACGGCGATAGTACTATCCGTATACTCAGTGGCTAGAGTCACCTAGCTAATGGTTATAGTCTGTAGCCATAAGGTCTTTTATGCACTACATCGTTCAGCCTAGATCTGTACCAAGATTCGTTGCCTAAATTCCCAAAATAGTTATGAAAAACATTTCATAAAACATAGTTTAAATAGTTGTGTGAAATACCCTTTTACAAATAGTTCAAGTATGAAGTACCCCTTCATAAACAGTTTAAGCAAATACGTACAGTATTTAATCAGTCACAACATGAAATCTCATTTCATCAATAGTTTAAGTAAATACATCAAGTATTCAAACAGTTGTCGCATGCAAATATACATACGATTTCTATGTTTTCCACCCCGAGGTTTTAAAACATTAAAACATTGAAAAGGGGTTTGTGAACTCACTTTGAGTGCTCGGATGTGAATGCTAGCGAGATAATATAACGAAGCCCAAACGTAGTCAACCTATACACAATATTGTATTAACCATAAGTACATAGTTTACTTACGTTAATAGTTCGTTTGTTTGAAGAAATTATCAATTTCTGAAGTTTGTGTATGTCGTTGATAATTGTTGTTGAAAATAATTAATATTTTCCCACGTTACATTTGTTTGTTTAATCGTCCAAAAGGTGTAAGCATATATACATATATAGTTGAATATATATATTCTCGTATATATATATTAATTGTTTTGTCATTTAGGTTTCCAAATCATTATTCTCATTTGTTCCGTATAATATACGTCTCATCCCAAATGTGTCGAGTTTTGTCTAAAGTTCGCATCATTTAAAACTAGCAAGATCAGTCCCTGGTTTGGGGTCTTGGATCCGCCGGATCAGATAATGATCCGCCGGATCCTTATTGATTTTTAGTGATCCACCGGATCAAACCACAAAGGACCAGATCATTTGATTTATAAGGATCCGCCGGATCAGTTAGGGATCCGCCGGATCACGTTCGATTTATAAGGATCCGCCGGATCAGGTAGTGATCCGCCGGATCACGTGTGTCATTTACTCGTGTATCGTTCTCGTTCACAAGACTTGTTCGTTATATAATACGTTTTATGTTAAACGTATAATTGAACCATTTTACCTATATGTTATAGATATATAATTTCTCGTAATTAATAATCGAATTATTAATTATTTCATATAACCAAATCTGGTTAATTATTTTTGTCGGCTTAGTTCCGATACGTTCGTACGTAATTTATAAATACTACATATAATGTAATACTTTTTGTATTATTGTTTTGGGCTCGCTAGACTGACATCACATCATAGGTTTAGTTTAAAACAAATGCAGGGAATTAGCGTAAGAAATGCATGAAATTAAGTATAATTATATACCTAATTTGGAGGAGTGTCACACTTGCTCAATGATATCCACGTTTATATGCTTTAGACTTGAATCCCTCTTGCTTAGGTAGTGACCGTTTTGCTTTTAACAACTCAAAAATTGTCACTAATTGGGCATGGCGCAGGCCTATAAGGGCTGGCCCGGAATATGACCAATTTATAGAATTGGACTCTCTTCTTGTTAATATGGTTTTGATGGATAAACAAGACACATGGGCTTTTGTATTGGATAAGTCGAATGGTTTTTCAGTGAAAATTATGAGGAAGGAGATTGAGAAGTTCACACTTGTATCAACAGATGAGAAAGTGAGATGGAACCCATTGTTGCCTAAAAAGGTAAACATTTTGTCATGGAGAATTTGCAAGGGGCGAATTCCTACTCGAGTTAACTTGGACTCAAGAGGAAATGACATTCATTCTACGCATTGTCCCGTGTGCGACGAAGATCAAGAGTCAGAATACCATCTGTTTGTTGAATGTAAAGTTGCTCAAACTTTATGGTCTCAAATTGCTAAATGGTGGAACATTGATTTTGGGTCGTTTGACAACATTAAATTGATGATTACATTTGCGGACTCTTCAAATGGTGTTGGATGCAAAGCGTACTTAGACGCAGTTATTCAAACTGCTTTATGGGTGATATGGAGACACAGAAATAGAGCAACATTTGACCTTCAAAAGCCAAGGAGTGACACCATTGTTGATGAGCTCAAAATTCTTTCTTTCACTTGGATTTCAAATAGAGATAGGAAATACAAACTTAATTGGTTAGATTGGGTTTGTAAACCTCATATTGTTCACTCATCTCCTTTGTAATATCTTGTTGTATAACCTAACATCTTGCTAGTGTGTTTTTTTTTTATATAAAATTTGCTGTTGTTCAAAAAATAATAATTATGAAGTCGATCAATAATGTGTCAGTTGTGTTGTTGTTCGTCTGAGTCGTGCACAATGGTCAATCATGACTAGAAGTACTGTTTTTACGAGGACCCTAGCTAGTAAGTACTCCCTCCGTCTCAATTCTATTGTCCCCAGACAAAAAACACGCAGTTTAAGAAAATATAATCATCTCTCTTACTTTTTAGTAAGATGACAGTTTTACCCTATACTTTTTACCTACTTTTTTGTCTTATATATATACACTAGGGGTAAAAAAGAACTTTATCTCCTTATTCTTATCTATTTATGGAAGTGGACAATTAATTTGGTACAGCCCAAAATGGAATAGTGGACAATAGATTAGGGACGGAGGGAGTAGTCAACTTTGATAACATCAATACAATTATTCTTTTGCATCAAAATGTGTGTTTAAACAACATTGCAGTATCTTACAGTATAAGTCAATGTTCATATGTTATGCACCGTCATTGATCTAGCTAGCTAGTTTCTAGTTTCTGGGATCGTACATTTTCCCTTTCACATGAACAAATTACAATACGTTTACTGGTGTGTAGACCTAATTAATTACCCCTATAAAAATTTGGCAGCACCAAAATCTGAGTCGATCTTAATAATTATCCATTACATAAATTTTTGATATGTGACACATTCGAGTTTATTTATAAGGGAAAGTAATTTAAAAAAAAAAAAAAAAAACTTAGATTTATTGAACATAAGCTAATTAAAACCAACCCTCTGGCCTCCACCGACTGGTCACACGACAAAACATGAAAGAAAGATCGATGGAATTGAATATATATGAAACTGCATATATGTTGAACAGCAAACATCGCATTTATAGCTCTTATTTCACATGAATATTATTGTTCTATTTATACAAAATATATCAACTAAATTTAAATTATTTCGTCATACGAACGAGCTGAATATAAAATTATGTTTAACAAAAAAAAAAGAAAAAGAAAAATAAAAAATACTGATGAAATTGGGTGGATTTGTATGAGAAGGATGGATGGATCCATGGACATATTGGCCGGGTCATCACAACTTAACTTTATTGCTCAGATCACAAAATAAGGTGTTGAAAGGTGGTCGGGTGAAGCTCAAATTTCTATCTAAATGGATCTTGATACCTGTAACAATGTCAAGTGGCTTTATCAGCAATTTTGGACGACTATCAAATTAACACTATTCTATTCTTATCATTTTTATTTATTATTATTTATTATAAGCACTGCATGAGTGGGTGGGTGGGTGTGTGCAGAATCTGAATCTAATATATATACTCATGTTTCATGCAATTCCCGAAGCATACAAATATATAAACCTTAATTAATAAGAGGAAGGCTACAAACTATGATTAGAATGACATTTCATATAGCTAGGGATACATTGATGTAACAAAGTATGATTATGATGAAAAATATGTTGTGTACGTAATAATATATCGAACTCTTAAAACTTTTATCGCGCATACCTAACTTCGATTATTGTTATTTATATGTAATTTTTGACGTGACAATTTACATGGATACTATATGCATGGTAACTTATAGATGACAAACAATCTACAATATTATAATAATAACTAGCCCTTAAACCCGTGTATACACACGGGGTTATGTAAGGTAAAATTAAATTTTTTTAGTATCGAATTTTTTGTTAAACATTAGTTAATTTTGTGATTAAAAGTAAGGATATAATTGAAAGAGGAGAAAAATAAATTAATAATCCGTATGCGATTGTTGGTAAGAAGAAAATAGGAATCCTAAATATAGTCAAATAGCTACCATCCTATATTTAATTATTATTATTATTATTATTATTATTATTATTATTATTATTATTATTATTATTATTATTATTATAATTATTATTATATTATATTATTGAATTTGATTAGGATTATATAATTTGGTCAAGTTAGACAATTTGAATTTGATTAGGATTAATATTATGAAATAAATAATTATGATGTCATCATTTTCCTAAATTTTAGCAATTTGATAGAATTAGACAATTTGATTGGTTAATTCAATATTTGATGATATCATCATGTGATTCTTATATATAATTTAAGATAATTGAAAGTCGGACGATACACGCAATAATATATAACTTCTTAAATATATAATATACACTACGTGTAGATTTTCGATCATAGTCTGTTATATTAAATTTGATACACTTGGCCCTTTCAAATAACTAAGAGAATTGATATGTACATAACTAAAAGAAAATGTACATGACTAAAAATTAAGTGCACGAATAAAATTAAAAACTATTAACTGTACCATATTGGCATAACAAAACCTTCAGTAATTGTAAAATCTAAGATATCTTAGTTTTCACAATTGCTCATTTATGAACGAGCACTTCCTATAATAAATATACTAAATTTTAAAACCTGTGTACACACGGGGTCGCTGAATATTATAGCTGATTAGAAAAATAATCGTTTAATACGGTTAATATTACTAGTTATCACTAACTGACGAACGTACATCCGAAGTAACAAACTAACAAAACTAAATCAGTAAACCTATACGACGAAGATCAAGCAGCTTTCAAGAAAATGTGTATAGTGTTATATGTTTATAGTAGGATTAATTGAAAATTACATTCTTTTTAGTACTCAATTAGTCTTAGTTAAAATGTTAACTTTTAAAAATACACACACTAATTAATTTGTAATTATTGTCACATAATCAAATTTTTTTTTACCACTTATAAATATTATTATTCGTTAAACATTAAATTGTGACATTTTATTTTGAAATGACCCAAAATAATAACTTACACATTTTAAGCTAAAGAGAGGGAGTATTCACGTACAGTACTACAAGCAATTTAAAAGTTTATATGATTTTTACAAACATAACATTTATATTTGGTCAAATTAGGCACACAATGAAGAAGCTGTGTTTACATTATGGCAAATATGGAGTATATAACGTCTGATTATTTAAATAATAATTAAGTATTAATTAATGGTAATAATAATATAATATGGAGGACCTAGCTAGCTTCCGTAAAAAGGAATCCTAGGCTAGAGACAAGACCTATTTCCAGTTACTATTTTAGGAAAGCATTGTGCATGTCGTAGATCGTGCGAATGGTACTTGTAGCTTCTTCTTCGGTTCTTCAATTCATGCGTGAATATAATTTAACTTTAATTAAAAATTAAGAAACCCACAATTCTTTTGTCTCTCTAAACAACAGTCAAAGACTAAGTTTATGGACACGTCATTAATCATCTGCAACTTCACCAAAATCATAAAACAACAAAATCTTTATAAAGTACGCTTCAAATGTACTCCTAGTAATTAATTAATGGTCCAGGTGAAAAATATGATCGAAAAGAAAGTACAATGAGCTAGCTAGTGACCTTGAACATCTTACTTATCTCTATTGTATTATAATAATGATTAAAGTTAGAGTTAGATCGAGCTTACAAACTTTTTGAATATAATATAGCTAGGGTTATATATATATATATATATATATATATATATATATATATATATATATATATATATATATATATGGCATGATCCAGAGGGAAGTCCATTTTTGAGGGAAGGGGGAAGCGTTAGTACGCATCAGGAAACATATTACCTTCACCTATACTAATCTCGAAAAAAGCAAACTGAAATTTAGTAAATGTTAATCAGAATCGATGTTATAAATGTTAAGCTTCCTTGATAAATTTTTTCTTCAAGTTATAGTATCGATTTATGAATATTTGATCCAAATCCGTTAAGATGCATTGCGGTGCATATTAGTTAATCTGCATTGTGATGCATCTTAACAATAAAAATATTTTTCAAATAATGTGAATTTTTATGATGCATCGCGATGCATCTTAGTTAATATGCATCACACTGCATCTTAACAATTAATTAAATAAATATTCATCAATTAATATTATGACTTAAAAATGAAATTCATTCGTTAAAATATTCTTTATAGCATCGATTTTGATTACTATTTACCGATAAAAATAATTTTTTGTTGACGTTTTGATTGATAATTGTAATATGCTTCCTGATGCGTACTAACGCTTCCCCCTTCCCCCCAAAAAGACACTTCCCTCTTGATCACTACCCTATATATATATATATATATATATATATATATATATACTCCCTTTGTCCCACTCAAAATGTCAATATTATTATTTTAGGTTGTCTCGTTATGAATGTCTAATTTTTTTTTTTAATGAATCAAAAAGATTTCGGTGGATAAAAGTTATGAAAAATGTAGTTAATAGAGATTCCTAAAACTTTGTAATAGGCAAAATGAACATCACGATGGATGGAGTATAGATAAACTAATAAAATTCAACTTGTGCATACGAATACTAATACTAATTAATTAATTAATAATAATATATTAATGAATATAACAATTTCTTAGATAAAATAATAGTTTAGATATCCATTAATTATGGTATTTGAAACTCCATAAAAATGCATACGTGACAAATGTTGATGATTAAACATGCTTATCTATTGAATGAAACATGTAATAAACATATATATGCATCTTATTAGTCAATGGATAAGATATGCTTAATGAATATAGCTTATCAAACTAGTTTGCTTACCAGGAAATAGCTTTCACCATGTTGCAAACCAGCAGGCGATGAGAAACCATAGTCATCGAGAGGCACGGGGACGCCAGATGAGTGAACTAGCATCAAATCTTCACCGAACGTACCTTTCATGTTAAGCGGACCGCTTTCCATCTCCGTTGGCACTCCATTGATAAACACTGTGATCACTCCTGAACCTACATATTTGTAATCTATCAGTAATAAGTTAGCTATCCTTCTAACTAGCTTTCATAACAGAGATCTACTTATCGTAATTAAGACTAAATTTCCAAACTTCACATAAATTCTTTCAATTACTGAATAAGTCGATCAGGAAATAATTTGTGGCATGCAATTGAATATATATACGGAGTACAAGTGATTTTAAAAGAATTTGAATTTGTCAGCAGAAAAAGGATATAAATTCAAATGATTCCTACCAAGATTAGAAGAATACTTTTTTGAATTCTAGAAATTTAAATCTTTTAATCAGGGATGAGTTTCAATATTCCCCAATAAATTCTGTAAGTCAAATTTAAGTACTCATTTTGGTAGAAATTGATGCGACTTTAAAATCAAGAAATAATCAAGTTATGATAGAAATACCTATAAATTAAAAGCATTAAATCCAAACAATTTATTGTAATCATAATTTTTAAGGATATATTATTTTGAACAATCAAGATTTTTCTTAATTGTTTCTAAATGAGTTATGTATCAAGAATTGTCTTAAGGGTTTTTTCAATTAGAGATAGGAACTTATAAGATCAATTAAACAAATTGTTTTTGAATTTTTATTTATCTAAGGAGATGTTTTGCATGAACCATCATATATGAATTAATAGTGTTAAAGTTGGTATTTATTGATAAAAAAAACTATAAATATATTCATTTGAGGTAACCCTACCTAATTCATAATGAACTTTTGAAGTATCTAGATGCAGGAAACTTGATGGCATAGAATTATTCTGCTCAATTTCCGGAAAACTAGAAGCTTGACCCGAAATCGCATAGATATTATTATCCGAACCACCAAGCCTTGAAGAACAAGAAGATGAACCAACTGCTAGAGGTGACAACGATTGCATCGTAGGAAACAAACAAGGTTGTTGCATAACAAACCCTTGTGTAGCCGCGGTGTATGCAACATCTTGATTATACTGTTCAACTGAACCACCACATCTAGCAAGCATTGGCACTTGTTGTTGCTGTTGTTGTTGATGTTGTTCTAACGAGGCGCTACTAATAAGACTAGCTTGAATTTGACGTTGACGCCTTCTAGATCTAGAACGTCGGTTTTGAAACCAATAGAAGACATTAGCATCACCAACGGAACCAAATTTTTCCAAAAGTTTTCGTATCTTGACGGTTTCTTCTTTAGGAGGGTTAACCATACCACTATTGAAAATGGACTCAAGTATGAGAATTTGTTCAGGTTTAGGTGTCCATCTAGACCTAACAGGTTCACTATTTCTTTCAAGAGTAGTAGTAGTACTATTAGTATTATTAAGATTACATTGGGTTAATGATCTTGGAGTTTGGGGATGAGGTTGAGTTTGAGTTTCTTCCATGAGGTGAGTTGAGTAATTTGAGACAAGAAAGCAATGGTGGAATACTTCAAGATCAGGCTGTAAGTGTTGGGAAAGAACAAATGAGAATAAAAAAAGATGGAAGAGCACATGAACATACAGAATTTGTAAGCAAATGGGGTATTTGTTTATAGTATTTAGAAAGCCAAGAGGAAGCGCCACGTTTCAAGACATACTTATTATATATACGACGGGTTGGCATGACTCTACGTCATTTACCATCTTCCTTAATTCTTACTACATCCGTCTCAAAATTACAATCCATCTTTCCTTTTTTGGATGTTCCAAAATAATTGTCCACTTCTTATTTCAACCAATAGGAGGACACTTTAGTAGGTGAACATTCTATTTGATTGGTTGAAAGGTGTTGTAGTCCCAATTTTTAAAATCGTGTGTTTTTTGTTGGTGGACAACAATTTTGAGACGGAGGGAGTATTATATTGCTTAACTTTTGTACTCTATAGTGTGTGTGTGTGTTAAAAACACTTTAAAATCGTAAAGATGTCAATTTAAGTTTAGAGACATTTCTCTTTTTGGAATATGGTGAAATTCAAACATCTTCCATAAGAACATGTCTAAAGCAATATATCATTGGAAAATAGGGGTGTTTTAGTGTTTTAAGTTGGTATAAGAAAAGCATTTTGAAGTAATAAGTTAAGTGCATCAAAACATTCATAATGTACTTACGATATACTTTCAGTTTATTGTTATTATAACTAATTTATTTATGGTATCTTTTTGATGTGTCATCTACATAAGGTGTTAGTAACAAATTGAAAGTTCATTACACATAATGAAAATCCCGATTAGTTTGATAAACCTACACTGTCAATGTCAGACAACATTATGAAACACGTACTTGACCGATCAAGGTTCCATTACGTAAATAAATTATCAAAATAATTAACCTGTTGATAGTGTTAACATGAAAGCTTGCTAAGCAATGAGGGTTATACTAAATGACTCTAAGAGCTGAGGTGGGATGACATTGGGCATGCAAGTAAGCGATTCAATTCAAAGTACTCGTGTATATTTTACATCATATCCTCGGATCGGATATCACTAATTGGGTTTTTTTAGTTGAAAGCTATTTCATTCTTATGTCCAGTTGTGTTAAGATCGATCGACACCTATTTAATTTGTTGAGGGTTGATCTGTATCGGAAGTCTATCATATCTTCAACAATTCTCCAAACGATAACTTTGATGGAAGAAACTTATAATGGAAAATATTCATACTACGTATTATATTTCTTTTTTTTCTTTTTCTTTTTCTGAACTGCATATAAATAAAGATTTAATAAGAATGCACACTAGCAAGATATATACAAAAGAGAGCGTTACAATCAAACACGTTGCAACATATTCATTCCGCCCAATCCAAAGTATTTTCTGAAGGTGTGAAGTTTAAGTGAAACAAGATCATTTTGATTTTTTGGTGGAGTAATGGAACGTGACTTGATTGGTTGTGATGCGAATCATAGAAGAGGCAATTCGCAACGCGATTTGTGGTAGTCGTGACGCAATTTCGAGGCGGCCAGGAAAGTAACGCTTTAGCTTGTTGCCAATGTTACTTATTTCCTATATATATAAGTTAACCCTACGTAACTATCCATAGAATTCGAAAATAAAAGATAAAACTCGCTAATTTGACCCCGTGGACTAAACCGATCTACAAGATAAAGATCGAATATAACATCATTTACTCCTTGTGTTAGTATTCCTTTGTTTATCTTGTTTGCTTGTTTTTATCCGTTTATTGTTTGTGGGTCTAACCTCAATTACACGAGTGTTGTTTAGTTGTTGTTTTTTTGGTTTTTTTATTAGTGTATAAGGTATATTGGATAATGTGGGCCCGAAAAACTGAGTGATGGTGCGGATTGCGGTTATTAGTCACTTTTGGAAATAGTTGATGTGGCTCTGATTTGATACCAATTGATACGTCAGTTTGCGTCACTGGTTGGGAGTGGTCTTATAGAGCTCAAAATGATGGTTTTCTCAGTTGGTTATTTAGGTACTAAACGGTACCACATCCGTTTGGTAGTTGACAGTGATAGTTATCGAGGGAATTTGGTTATCACTCGGTGGTTGAAATGGGAGATGATGTTTATGATTGGATATTCCAGGTTTGGAATAGGTAGGCAGGATATAGCTCACACACTTAGAAGATATCGGTTTTAGAGATGTCGGATAGAACGTGTTTGACAGGGCCCATGTATTGGTTGATGGGTTTGGTTCAACGATCGAGGGAATCTTCTAGGAGAACCGATCGGGAATTTTCAAGTGGGTTAGAAGCGGATAATCTTATAAGCCATAGTGAGCTTTCGATATAATCCAGTAAGCCCTAGTAAGTTAGAAACGATTGCAGCAAATCTCATGTAGAGTTAGAGATCAATTCTAGACTCATGCTGGAAGCCACCCAAATTTGAATCTCCACGACGTACTGTTTGCAAAGGATTTAAATCATTCATGCCTAGTAAAGTAGTAACTAGTAAGTTATCTTTGAAAAATATGATATGATTTGAGATTTGAGATAGGCCCATAAAATTTGGGCCTGAAGTCATGAACGTTAACACTTGCATTGAGTTGAACTTTCTTTTTAGCTAATATGGTTATCTTAGAAAAGAAAGATGTCTGAGCTTGCTTACTACTGGTAGGCTGGTAGCTAGATAAAGTCAACGAAATTCTTGTAAAATCTTTGAGGCACCAAATTGAGAATAATCCTTTTTTATTATATTTCTTCAATTCAATTCAATGGTTCCTTTTTGGAAATAAACAAAAATATAAAGATTGGGGATCATAGGGGAAGGGGTGATATGAGGAGAAGGAGAAGAAGTTTTATTTGTAGCCATTGGATCATCTTTTGGGTTGGATCAATGGTTAAAAGGGGTGGCAATTTTGTAATTACTTTAAAAAATAAAGGTATTAGTTAACAAAAAAAAACATAACATTAATTTTCACTCTACACCCCTTCCACTATTTAGACTTTTACATGTTAACCCTTCCACTTTATTTTCTTCCCCCTCCTACCTTCTTCTTCCTCCAACCCCACCTACCACCACCCCACCACTTGCTGCCACCATCTAACTGCCGCCGGCCGCCGTCAGCAGCTGCCGGATTCCGGCCGCCGGACAAAAAAAATTTCAAATTTTTTTTTTCAAAATTTTTTTTTTCAAAAATTTTTTTTTTCAAAATTTTTTTTTTTTCAAAATTTTTTTTTTCAAAATTTTTTTCCCATAAATTTTTTATTAGATATAGTATTCCTTTTCCTACTTTTTTAAAAAAACTATACGTTTTTTCCACTGCATTTTGTATATTATTGTTAATTAACTAAAACTTGTATATATTTTACCGCATCTTCTATACCCAACGTCAACAAAATACCGTACAAATGGATAATATATATAATCTAAAATGCAGTAAAAAGAGAACAATATGTCCTAAATGATGTATATGCAAAATGTAATAAAAACAACAATATGTATTATACTTTAATACAAAATGCAATACAAATAGATAATATGTAAAATACAAAATGCAGTACAAATCGATAATATGTAAAATACAAAATGCAGTGAATAACAAACAATATATAATGAATGAAATATATGAAAAATGCAGCAAAAATAACAAAATGCAGTGAAAATAACAAAATGCAGTACAAATAGATTATGTATAATATAAAATGCAGTGAAAATAACAAAATGCAGTAAAAAAAATAAAATGCGGTACAAATAGATTATATATAATATAAAATGCAGTAAAACGAACAATGTGTACTAAATAAATATATGCAAAGTGCAGTAAAAACAGTAGTATGTATTATACTTTCATACAAAATGCAGTAAAAATGGATCATATGTATAATATAAAATGCAGTAAAAAATAAACAATATGTAATATATGAAATATATGGAAAATGCAGTGAATAATAATAAAATACAGTGTAATTTTAACAAAATGCAGTAAAAAATATATTATGTATAACTTAGAATGCAGTAAAAAACAAACAATATATATAAGATTGAGGTGTATAAATAAAATGCGATTGGGGATCATAGGGGAAGGGGTGATATGAGGAGAAGGAGAAGAAGTTTTATTTGTAGCCATTGGATCATCTTTTGGGTTGGATCAATGGTTAAAAGGGGTGGCAATTTTGTAATTACTTTAAAAAATAAGGGTATTAGTTAACAAAAAAAAACATAACATTAATTTTCACTCCACACCCCTTCCACTATTTAGACTTTTACATGTTAACCCTTCCACTTTATTTTCTTCCCCCTCCTACCTTCTTCTTCCTCCAACCCCACCTACCACCACCCCACCACTTGCTGCCACCATCTAACTGCCGCCGGCCGCCGTCAGCAGCTGCCGGATTCCGGCCGCCGGACAAAAAAAATTTCAAATTTTTTTTTTCAAATTTTTTTTTTTTCAAAAATTTTTTTTTTTCAAAAAAATTTTTTTTTTCAAAAATTTTTTTTTTCAAAATTTTTTTTTTTTTCAAAATTTTTTTTTTCAAAATTTTTTTCCCATAAATTTTTTATTAGATATAGTATTCCTTTTCCTACTGCATTTTTAAAAAAACTATACGTTTTTTCCACTGCATTTTGTATATTATTGTTAATTAACTAAAACTTGTATATATTTTACCGCATCTTCTATACCCAACGTCAACAAATTACCGTACAAATGGATAATATATATAATCTAAAATGCAGTAAAAAGAGAACAATATGTCCTAAATGATGTATATGCAAAATGCAATAAAAACAATATGTATTATACTTTAATACAAAATGCAATACAAATAGATAATATGTAAAATACAAAATGCAGTACAAATCGATAATATGTAAAATACAAGATGCAGTGAATAACAAACAATATATAATGAATGAAATATATGAAAAATGCAGCAAAAATAACAAAATGCAGTGAAAATAAAAAAATGCAGTACAAATAGATTATGTATAATATAAAATGCAGTGAAAATAACAAAATGCAGTAAAAAAAATAAAATGTGGTACAAATAGATTATATATAATATAAAATGCAGTAAAACGAACAATGTGTACTAAATAAATATATGCAAAGTGCAGTAAAAACAGTAGTATGTATTATACTTTCATACAAAATGCAGTAAAAATGGATCATATGTATAATATAAAATGCAGTAAAAAATAAACAATATGTAATATATGAAATATATGGAAAATGCAGTGAATAATAATAAAATACAGTGTAATTTTAACAAAATGCAGTAAAAAATATATTATGTATAACTTAAAATGCAGTAAAAAACAAACAATATATATAAGATTGAGGTGTATAAATAAAATGCAGTAAAAACGAACAATATCTACTAAACATATATACAAAATGCAATAAAAATAATAAAATGCAGTACAAAGTGATAATATGTAAAAAAAATTGGAAAAAAAATTATGAAACAAAAATTTTATTTTTAAAAAAAAAAAAAATTAAAAAAAAAATTAAAATTTTTTTTTTTCCGACGACCGGTGACGGGTGGCGGCGGCGGGTGGCAGCAGCTAGTGGTGGTGGGTGGTGGAGGGGAGGGGTGGGTAGGAAGAAAGTAGGAGGGAGTAGTGTACACTATTAAAAAGGTGGAGGGGGTAAAAATGAAAATTTGAAAATTCTTCTCCTCCTTCTTCTCAAATAATACCTTCTCCTCTGAACCTTACCCATTAAAAGTCACAAATACCATCACGACCTCATTGACGTTTATTAACACAAAAAATATCTTGGCTTAAACACGAAATAATCCGAATCTAAAATGATGCTGGCCTATTGGTTAGGCGAATTGTCAATGAACAAACAAATAATATTTTTAAAAAACCTATATATTTTTCGAAATATAGATTTTAATGATTTAGAAAACGAGTTATACCTTATACAATTTTTATGAACGAAGTGTACAAAATTCTCATTCTTAGTGGGGAGGCACCTTTGCACTACGATGCACTGACAGTTTTGGAAAAAACTCATGCATTGACTTTTTATTATTGGTAGTATAACACCCAGAAATATATGTTTTTTAATTCTTCAAACAAGTACATTTAAAATAAAGCTAATGTGTAGTTTTTATTTTATATAGAGAGATAGATTATATAGATATCTATATTTTGGTGTATATTACATTTCTCGTCTCTAATGTTTGTCAAACATTCCACTCCTCGTTCTCAAATCGAGTTTTTTTGTGGATTTAGTCCCTTGATCTGGATTTTCATTTAACTCTCAGTCTATCATCCCTCATGAAATGACTTAAATGCCCTTAAAATGTTAAGTCTTTTCTACCTTTCTGTGACACACTGCAAAATTTGAGTACAATTAAATACAGTAAACTCGTAAATTTTACGCTAAATTTCTGACAAAAGTTTAAAACAAAAGTTTTGGATGTGAAATAGGTCTAGCAAGCCCCAAAATAATAATACGAACAGTATTACAAAAGTTGTAAGTTGTATAATTACATATAAAATACTTAAAGGCTAGCGAAATACGCGTCAGAAAAATATCTCATAAATATTCCCAAAAGCATTTCGAAGTATTATTTAACTAAACTAATATATGGGAAAATTTTTAAAACGGAATGATATTGCGTTTTAAATACATATTGGGCACGCAGAACATTTATAATAATGTACAAATTACACAACAGTCAAAAATAATGAAAATATCATTATTCTAATTTAGATTATGAACCTGGAAAGCATCTACAAAATAAAAATATAAAATATTATATTTTATATTGTACTAATTATACCCGTACACGGAATTAACGGGTTAAAAACTCAAACTTTTAACACAAATAAAAAGACCTGGCGACACAAGGTACTGAGGCCACTCCCTCCCTTTGACAAAATAAAGCAGATGCAATTTTTTTTATATGTACACATTCCCTCTCATGTTGAGTTACCAAACACCAATTATTGAGTGGTTCTTTCTTCTTCCTCTAGAACCACGGCAGCAGCAAAAGGGAGTAAGAGTAGGAGTAGTTTCTTCATCTCCTCATCTCCATTAACAAACAATCAAAATACATACACTATACTTATCATCATCATCATCATCGTCACTCTCATCATCATCATCAAAACCATCAAAATATCATTGTAAGGAAACTCTCATTTTCTTTAATTCCTACTTAAAATTTCATCATATATGGTGTTATTACAACATAATTTGTGTATATATATTGATGATTGATGATTTATTGGAACAATGTTCTTGAAATGGGTTTTGAGAAAACAAAACTTTAAATCCAAAGTTTTACATATGTGCATGTTAAAATGGGTGATCAAATAAAGAAAAGTTGTGTAATGTTGCTATTGTATAGTAGTAAGTGGATATAACTCGAAAAATTAACAAAAACATGTACCGATTCCGAGCTAAAGCAGGGTACGGAGTATGGTCACGGACTGAGACATGGAGCCGAACGGCTTGGATCACATAGCCGAACGGCTATGTTGATCCAGCCGATCGGCTGGAGATGTTGAGCCAAACGGCTTAGTACTTGTATACCCGAACGACTCACGATGTATTCTTTAAACAAACACAGACTATGCGAGATGGTACAAAAAAAAAATACTAACGAATAATTATATACAATTTCAAATAGTATGCATCGCAATGCATACTATTATGTAACTACAATACAATTTCAAGTAGTATGTATCGCAATGCATACTATTAGTTCTTATCAAATCAAATGGGCCGGGTCATATTTATTAAATGGGCCGAAACTATTTAAATGGGCCGGACATATGATTTTAATAAATTGGGCCAAACGAAAGTAATTGGCCCGGACTCGATTGGGCCAAGTGGTTGGGCCACCCGATTTAAATCCTAAAAATATGTATTGGGCCGAGTTTTGGGCCAAGTCCAATGGGCCGAGTAACTTTAAACCACAAATAATACACGTACGAGTTGAATATAACGCGTGAACTTTTATATATATATATATATATATATATATATATATATATATATATATATATATATATATATATATATATGACATTTGGAGTTATTTAACTTTATGTAACAAATGAACTTACGTTTTACAAATATACGACAGATAATATACAACAAGTATTTTTTTATACATATATATAGGACAATTATATATATGTACAAAAGGAAACAAAACGATATTTATACATATATATATATATATATATATATACAACTACGTACATGTATATATATACTTAACAAGATACACGACTTGAGATATATTATTTGTATTTCAACATATAGTCACCAACAACTTGTATCATTTAAGAAATAAACAATTTCTTCAAAACAAACAAATTGTTAACATAATTTGATAAACAATCAAAGTACTTATGTTAATATAATATTTGCATATAGGTCAACAAACCTTGGGCAACGCTACATCTTTTAGCTAGCTTTCACATCGCAACCACTACTGTGAGTTCACAGCCCCATTTTTTTTACTTGTTTTACTGCTTTTAAATTATTGGGTGAAAAACATAGCTAACATTTATTATTTGCTATGACTTGCTCTGATTTATAAATGCTGCCATGCTTTATACTTTTGATATGTGAATAATTTCACTCTGTGATGTGAACTATTTGTTAATACTTGCAAACCTTGGATTGAATAACTCATAGGATGCTATTTCCCTACAGACTGTTATGGACAACTTTATTTGACTTGTTTGTCAACATCTTACAAATGAATATGGTTTAACAAACCATACTTATAAAAACCTGTGAATTCACTCAACAATTTTGTTGACTTTTTACTATGTTTTTCAGGTAAGTCACGGCACAAGTAAGAACGCATACTTACGGAGTTAGGCGACCCACGAAAAATTAGGATGCCACGTTTTGGGACAAATCAAGACTTATTTTGTATAATTTATACCAATTCTACGACTATGACGGGTTGTAGCTTTTTGTAACAAACTATTTACTCAAATGGCATCTTAATTTACTGTTCGGCAATAATCATACGCTCTGATCTATATGAGTGTCAAATGTTGACGTCAACACCCCCGCCTAAACTGATGCTTCCGCAAATCACGCGTTGACCGCGTTGACCGAATTTGGGGGTGTCACAGTTTGGTGTCAGAGCCATTGGTTATAGCGAACTAGAAGTCTTTAAGTGACCTGAAAGCCTTAGAGACCTAGACTATAGCCTTGGCCAGGACACTCATGCGTGCTCATATTTGTATATGTCTAACTCACTATATGACAACTATTGTCACAATGCGTTTAGATGAATAATTGCGTGTTCCTACGCGCGACTTCTCAAAAATGGTTGGGATAACAATGGCAACTCGATACACGAGAAACCATCAACCAACACTATCACACACTTAATCTATACAAACGTTATCGTCTGATGTATAGTTAATCTGACTTGTATTCCCTGAAACAAACTACACTTGAGGCAGTCAATCCCACTTAAGCACTAGAAGAATGCTTGAGGACATTTTTATCATATTAAAAGTCTGGAACTCTTCTCATTCATACAGCTCTCACTTATACGAGCAAACATATATAAAACTAATGGTCCCTACCTTAGTTACTATACTTCACACACTAATCAGGAAACTTCCTGACACACGAAATAACGTTTCAAGAAATTACGAAGCAATACCCCCGATTGGATGGAGACATGATCTCCACATACAAAACACCTCGAGCCTGTTGAAGGCCACAGGAACTTGGACAATGAAGATTTCCCATGCTACTTATGCCCGAGTACAAATGTTAGGGGAGCGTGCTCGAGTGGCAGAGAGTATAGCTGAGATCAGCATGATGATGACTATATGATGGCAGAAGTGGTACTTATCGTATCTGCGTAAAATCTATGTTCGGCGGGTTGTGCCCCTACTAGGCTATACTAAAACTTCTATTCAACACATACATACGAATTCCGTCACATCTTACACGAATATGATCTTACGAAAGTCATGTTTGACAACTACTTGGTCATAGTTGACTACTATGCAAACAAACTCTAACTTTCTAAAGGATCGAACAAATCATCACTAAACATTTAACGATTAGGACTGACAACTTATCAGTCGAATGGATGGAGAGAACAAATGGAAGTGTGATACATATTGGAGTAACGAGCCTTTAAAGTAACACACAAGCAAAACATAGTAAGGTGTCGTTATACACTAATCGAGACAGAGTCTTAAACAACCACTGGGGTAATCAGACCCACTTCTGCGAAACAAAATTCCTCCCTACAACTAACAAACTTTTTATATGACAATTTTTATACAAATTGTTTACGAAAAATGCTTTACAACTATATTTTGGATAACAATCTAACTACAACTAAATTTTGGATAACATTCCAATGAGAACTATATTTTGGATATCGTTCCAATGAAAACAATAATTTTGAATAACATCCCTACAAACACTTTGAATAGGATACTGGAGAACGTACCAGTACGCATTTATAAACCGGAGAACGACCGATATTATTTTGAATTAACCGGAGAACGTACCGGTAATGTTTTGATATACTGGAGAACATACCAGTAAGGCGATAAACCGGAGAACAACCGGTAGATAAACTGGAGAACGACCAGTACTATGATTCGCTGGAGAACGACCAGCAGTGCGATAAACCGGAGTACGACCGGTAGATAAACTGGAGAACGACCAGTACTATGATTGATGGAGAACGACCAGCAAAGTGTTTAAATTATATTTTGGGTAACATCCAAACAAAGTTGTATTTTGGGTGACATCCCAATGAAAACTACATATTTTGGTAACGTCCCAATTGGAACTATATATTTTGAATAGTGATCAAACCAAACTATACTATGGGCAGACATCCCACTTAAACTATGTTATGGGCAGACATCCCACTTAAAGTGTAATTTGGGCAGACATCCCAACTAAACTTTGTTTAGGGCAGACACCCCAATGAAACCGTATTTTGGGTAACATCCCAATAAAACTATACTTTTGGATGACATTCCAACAAAACGAAACTGATTAAATCCTAACACCGTCATCGAGATGTCGTGGAAAACGATGACTCAACTTTTCGAAGTTGACTCACGTAAACTAGATGACAAACACGCCATAGAGCTAACCGATGGTAAGTTGATCAAATCAGGAGAAATAGTACCGGGATGTATCCTAACGTTTGAGGGTCATCTCTTCGAAATAGACTTACTATCGGTAGAGTTGAGAAGTTTTGATATCGTAGTCGGTATGGACGGGTTGTCAAGGAATGAAATTGAGATGGTGTGCTCGATATGTTGGTACGATTACCACTAACCATTATCTCCGACAGAGATAAGCACTTTACATCTCACATCTGGTAATTACATGGACAAGGAAAGAAAGCATGTTATGCACTTGATCAAGTGAATGAATGTTAGTATACATACCACCTAGAGGTATGTTACTAAAGGCAAAGGTT